>OZ017741.1:249967990-251263990 GCA_963969285.1 Odontomyia ornata
TCAATAAAGCAAGTCCTGATGGCTTCTCAAGAAAGAGAAAAAAATGTTTGACCAAAATATATCGGGACACAATCCGAATTAAGTGGACCCTGCAGGTTTTTTGCAGTTGTGTATTGTGGATTGCAGTCGACGAGTTAAATTTTAGTATACGTTCATATGAAATGCGTGCGCTACTTTTCTACAATACATTGTACGGCTTTGATGGCATAATTTTCATAGATGATAAACAGGATCATGATCTAATCAAGACACTGAATTTTAATAGATTTTAAAAGCGTTAAATTAAAAAAAAAACTTTCAGAAGAAAATAAAAGAAAACCAACTTCAAACTGCCTCAAAGAGGATGAAATGAATTTCATGGAAGTTTCATTAATGTTCGTCGCGTCTTGGTAATTTTTATGTTGAAACGAAGAATTGATTTGGCAACGCTTTCATAAAATTCATTTGACCCATTTTAAGGCATTTTGAAGTCGGCATTCTTTTAATTTCTAAAAGCTTATTTTTATATTTTAGTTTTTTTATGCTGTGTAAATATAGAAATAAATTGACCACAATTTCAATAGGATTTCGTATTTGAGTGCCAAAGCCCCCAAACCCTTAAATACATTCTAATGTTTTAAATTAAATCTCAGTTCTATAAATTGAATGAAATTAAAAATCGAATACAGATTTTACCAATGCAAAGATAATATTCTTGAGATCATCAAAAATAAGTAATTAACAAAACCACTTGACCGAATACTTGCAAACACTAATGTTCTCGTATCCGTATTCTAATCTTCTTATGTATCTCACCCTCTAAAATTAATTCTCACTATATTGTAGGTATATAGTGCACGTTTATCTTGTCACCCTTAGAAAAATATTAGAGAAAATACGTGTATGCATTCAAATTGCCTGAAGCTGCGCGAATTGTATCGTCATTGCTCCCATCCTAACATTTGCTGTACCATCGCTCGCAGCTCCTCTTGCTCCTTCTTCCGCTAGTGCTGCTGTTGCTTCTGCTGCAAAGATGGAAGCCATCATGGCTTCACTACCATCAAACCATCATTGCATCGCCATCACTAACGCCATCTTTATAAATGGCTTTTTATATAGCGCATAGTAACAGAACTTTTGACTTTCTCCTTCATATTATTGCAAAGGATACTTCACTTGATGCTATGTTACGTGTAGCTCTTTCTTTCTTGTTTGATCCTCTTGGACGATTCGAGTTTGAGTTAGATTTCAACTTTGAATTTCCTTCCCTCCCACCCTTGTCACAATGAATCCTTCGCTAGCACCGTTTCAGTATTCTCTAGTATTTTCACTTGCCAATAAAAATAAATCCGTTCTTACAATTTTTCCAACTTATTTCTATAAAACTTTCGAGTTTTCCATTTTCACTGTTACTCGTATTTTCTTTTTGTTGCAAAGCAAATCCATAACCTCGTACAGTTCTCATTGTACTGCACCCTCATCCCTTGCTTGTGATTTCGATGCAGTGGAAATAAAGTTCTGTAGTTTGTGAAATTGAAGTTGAATGAGAGATGGACGAGTATATACTGTGGAGATTGTACGTATGTAAATGGGATATGCTATACTCGTATATAAAAGAAAACGTTAAGAGTGCTTAGCACAAATCTTACTTTGTGAGTCAAGAGTACTACGGCATGGAAAATCTTAAGGTGGAGGGAGAGTATTGAAGAAGTAGTGTTAACGTTAAAACAAACGCTTCAAGCTTACCGCGAAGCTTGACAACGAACAGAACCATCCAACCTGGTTACATAATGAGCGTTCCACTACTTCCAAGGATCTTTCTAAAGCAAAAACTTTGGGATAACTTTTCCTTGGGTTGCGAAGCCATCCATTACCTGAGAAAATCAGTTAACAATGCTGTACGGAGATAATGTACTCTCTGCAAGCTAAATGTTTTGTGATACTACGTACAAAGTGCACACCTGCCACTTGATGCAGTTCAGCAGGGCTAGTGGTGCACCTTGAGCACCGTGATCCTTGGACTTTCTGCTTCCCTAACTTTTAAATATTCCCAGGAAACAAGCAGAAAGGGGTTGTTTGCTTTCGTTTTCTTGGCAGCACCCTAGTTGCGGATTGGAAATATATTGCAAAAGATGTTTGCTAACACGGTGAAATTGGTGGTTTGAAGGAATTTCAACCCTTCGGGAGTATTCAGTGCATAAGAAAACATATTCTGTGTGTAGGTAGGTCAATGTACGCAATAGATTCTAGATATCTTGGTTGATTTCTATCATGTTGGGGTCGCATTGGCTGTTCCCGTTTTCTTTCCAGCTGAAGGGATGGTATTTCCATTAATCTTGAGAGGGTAGCTGACGTTTATGGCGTTTGGCTCTTCATCCTCAGGGTTCATGGTTGAAGTGATGTGTGGCTCTTCTTGCAAATACAAATCCTTGAAAATAAGATGAATGTGGCTTGACTTGCTCCCCCCTTTTATATTATCTCCATAACTGCCGTTTTTCACTGATTTGATTTCCTTGCAAGGAAAGATTATTGTGGAAGGAAGTATTCCGCATCTTCAGCAGCAACATTACCTACCACCAGAAGTATTCCTTATAATGGTTTCATCTTCGGGATGGTTTCTGCCCTGCAATATAGTCTGTTTATCTAGCACAACATCTGGGATTTTTATCTATATTGAATTTTTCAATCTACTTTCTTAAGGAGCTTAATCAAGACAATTTTATTTGCAAATGAGAGTTAATTATGGTTTCATGAAGTTGGAGCTCTTTCGAAATTGTGGTAAATGTATCAAAAGGGTTGATTGTAGATTTTAAAAAACATGAAGATATTTGAATAGCAATTCAAATTTTGAATGATTCCAATTCGACAGTATAAGAATTATGGTCAACCAGTACCTAATTACCAATTGCTTTTTATTAATTTCTAATGTATTTAGGATATAATTAGAAAAAAAAACATTTTAAATGCAATAAATATACTTTGAATGTTAATGCGGTGTTTCAAAGCACTAACGTTTTTCAATTTGAATTTGCTAATTTATGCTTTAGGCACAAAAGTACTTCAGGATTTTATTTTTTCCAAGATGTAGTGAAAAGGGTGAATAAAAATGTCCGTGAAGGACTGCAGCGATGGTCTACTGTCTCGGCGAGCGAAGATGGTGGTGTTCGCCGAGATTGGCCTGGTCTGAGGGCGCGTGAATGCGCTCGTAGGCTAGCATTGCAGTGTCTTGGGGCGGGTCCTTTTCCCCAGCACAAGGGTCCACTACAAAAAAAATTTTGCATTCACGAATTGCGGATGACACGACTCGGTCCGATGGTGTCTAGGCCGAGGTAACCTACTAAGGGTGGCGTAAACAGTCGAGACTTGGGGGTATTTTGCCTTTGCCAACGATACTTATGGCCCCCAAATAAGAGTGGGGCATACAGGTGGAAGTAGTGCCCCCTCGTACTCCTCTATCCGGATCAAGATCCATCGTAGACATGGCCAGATATTTTCATAGTTCGCATGAACTTTTCTGCAAATTTATGTTATAGTCTCATGTGATGGAATCACATAATACTATACTATAAATGAGAACGCGAGCGGAAGGCCACTCTACCCTGCGAGAGCATCTGTAACGTTAGAATAAGGGATGAGCTCATCCGATGGCTAGCTCATGAGTGGAGGGGCCAGCCAACGTGACGGGTCCCGTACCCAGTCAGGTTTCGAAATGAAATGGATCGAGATCGAGTTTTTCTTTTCTTTATCTATTCATTATTATTTCTTGAATTTTGCTTTTAAACAAAGTAATATTTCAATTGGACGTTAACAATGTTTCAAAAAAAGAGGAATTTCTTCCTTAAATAGTCCTTCTTCCAAGTACACTAAAACGTGTTATTTTGAATTCGGATTACTTAAAGCAAAACAAAATTTTTCAGTCTAAAACAAGTAAATATGTAAACGAAATGCCGGAACGGAAATTTTTGTTTGGTACAAAATTTTGAATTATTGTTTCATAAAAAAATTTAAAAAAATTGAAGAATAAACTGTGGTTTCAATTTTATACGGTTTTTTTTTCATTGCAGAGGAAAAACAGATGTTATTTACTTTATGAACAATGACATTTCCAAGTAAAAAAGGTAGTTACCCATCTTCCTCAACAAGCGCTCGGAGATGGGGGAGTATAAACAGGTAAAAACATTGGAATGTTCTGGATCTCTTTCTGGTTCTTTTGCTGCTGCTTTAACTACAACAATATTGTGGGCAGTCGTCACTGTTCGTTGTTTTAATTTCACAAGGTCTGCGCGAAGACGTTGACGATATTGAATTTGATCTAACACTACGTGCACCAGATTGACTTTTAATATTGGTCTCTTCGTGTAGGATATAAAGGGTTTTCCATTAAGAGGTGTTATTTTGAATATCCCACTGTTTCGGTAGATGTCACTTTTGAAGCTGTCATTTTTTGACATTTGACAAGAAATTTACTCCATTAATAAAATTGGAACGATACACGCCTCAACAATGCGTTGAAGTTATTAAAATTCACTATAAAAATTGTGAACATTTGGCAGAGACGGTTCGTCAAACTCGAACATTTTTGGGTCGTCGTGAAGCATCTTGTCGGACCACAATATAGAAATTGGTTGAAAAATTCCAGCTGCTGGGACAACTTAATGATGTGAAGAATAAAACCTGTGCACGTCACTCAAGAACAGCCGAGAATATTGCTGCTGTAGCCGAAAGTGTTGAAGAAAACCCAGGATTGTCCATTCCTCATCGTTCTTTAGAATTACGCATTCCACAGATGTCATCACATTGTATTTGGCATAAAGATTTGGGTCTTAAGGCTTATAAAGTTCAGTTAACACAAGAACTCAAGCCGGTCGATCATCAACAATGTCGTATTTTTGCTGATTGGGTCCTTGAAATGCATGAAAATGATCCGAAATTCCATCGAAAAATCATTTTTAGTGATAAGGCCCATTTCCACCTCGGTGGCTTCGTCAACGAGCAAAATTGTCGCATCTAGGGCTCGGAAAATCCAAGAGTTATTGTTGAAAAGTCTCTCAATTCTCAACGTGTGACTGTTTGGTGCGGTTTATGGTCCGGCGGAGTCATTGGACCTTACTTTTTCGAAAATGAGGCTGGAGCAACAGTTACGGTGAATGGATTGCACTATAGAGAGATGATTAATGATTTTTTACGGCCGGATTTGGATGGTATTGATCTAGACAATGTTTACTTTCAACGAGACGGCGCTACGTGCCACACTCGCAACGAAACCATTGATCTTTTACGGGAAAAGTTTCCGGACCGTGTTATCTCTCGAAGAGGCGATCACAATTGGCCACCGAGATCTTTTGATTTAACAACTTGCAACTTCTTCCTTTGGGGCCACGTGAAAGGGAAGGTCTACGCCAACAGCCTAGCTTCGATTTAAGACCTCAAAGATGGAATTCGTGAGGCTATCGAGGACAAAGGACAGCCACTTACGATTTGGTGATGGGAAATTTCATGAAAAGCATAAGGTCTTGTAAGCGTGGTCGTGGTGGTCACTTGCCTATTGTTATTTTTCACTATCAACGGCATACTTTTCTCTTTATAATGAAACAAACATCAAATCGTTTTTATTAAATAATCGGATTTTTCTTTTAATATGAAAATAACACCTCTTATTGGAGACCCTTGTATATGGCAAATCTGAGTCAGATCAAACAAGTTGATGAAGCTGTCGTATGGCCTTGCTGTAATCATGCTGTATTTGCACTTCGTGATTGATTAGAAATTGATGCATGTATATCTGCTTGAGGATTAGATTTTTCTAATCCTATACTTTACTTAGAGTAATCTTTATTTGTAAATAAATTTTCTTCACTCAGCCCTTGCACGAGGGATTTTCGATAATCACTTTTCTAAAGAGTAGATAAACTCAAATGCCGATTTTCTCATTTTCGCCACTGTTTTTCACGATAAAAGCAAGAAAATTTATCAATTTTCTGCCCATTCTCTATGGATACGCGACTTGAACTGCCTCCTTGCACCCACCTTGGCATATTTTTCCAGTTAGGAGCTCTGTCACTTCCACCATCCGTTCATCCGTCAACTGTAGTCTGTATTGCGGAAGAATGCAATTCGTCGGTAAGTTGCGTTACAAAGAGGTTGCTACGCCCGAATTTTAGTTGTAGATTTAAATATTTATTTTTTAAATTTAAAATTGGATCAGGTTTATGTTGGTTTTTCGAGCAATTTGCCTAGGCTTCTGCTCGATTACTACAGAGACGCACATTACAAGTCTTGATGCTATGTTTCAAACCACTCAAGTGTTTGATATTGTCTTTAACCATTAACTGATTTCTTGGAAAACACTTCTAGTGTTTAATTTCTTCATTAAGTTGAAAGCGCTTAAAGATGAAGCGTTAATCTTAAAGCGCACTACGCATCTGGCTATACTACGTAGAAGGCAATTCAAAATGTAGTTTGAAGTACTGAAATTCGTTGTGTAACTACCACGAATACGACAAACCTTTTTATACAATTTATTGTAGGTTTCCGCAAAATGAGCATTTTAGGAAGATGGTTATGGAAACGCAAAGTTAGTATGAAACGAGTATTGGTAATATGGTTCTATCGGCTTGCATTTACTTTAAGCATACGCTTGAATTAAATTTTCTCACTACCTGGAATTTATGTGCTTTTAAAGAATTTGAACTGAATTTTGCTGAAAAATTAAGGCACAGTAGCTCCGTTGTAACGTTTGAGCATGCAAATACTTTAGGCAGTTAGTAAAAGGTTATGAGAAGGAACCCAGATCAAAAACTACTATCAAAGGTGAGAAGGCAAAGAAACAACGGTCCCCAGTAACGGCAGTGGGCGATAGTGGGTGAGTAGGCTCCTGGCCAGCATCATCCAGTGACTGCAATGTTATAGAAGTAGTGAACTTTGCTTCTATAAAAGATATATTGTATCTCAACGAAGAAAATTCATTCAGGCGTATACCCTTGCTGATGCGAACACTATCGAAACAAGGAACCGAATGTGGGAAGGCCAGCAAACTCTTAAAAAGTAAGCCGCAACAAATGTCTTCAAAGATAATGCAGGCTCTAATAGGTGAACTAATAATCCTGGCGTCATCTTTAGCAGCAACAACGTCGGCTTAAAAATCAAGGACAGGAAACAAACGGACGAATGAAAGGAAGTACATAGAATCACTAGGCATAGCTGCGGCCTTTGAATGCTGTAAGAAAACCACGCACTCTCCGGAGCACCTTATGCGAGAGAAGCGAAAACTGGAATGATTTGTGAAGAAAATGGGAAACAGCGGAAGGGAAGAGGAGGGAGAAGTTTCACTCTTCTTGCCGTTATCCAAGCGAAGGAGGCATGAGAGTCAAAAAACGAGAGACCATCTCAAGAAGCTATGCCAGAAAGCACCATGATCTCTGACCGCTCCAAAGAGGAGCGGAAAGTAGGAAGTATTATCAAGCAATTGAAAACCACGTACAAAAAAACATCAATAAGTCCATCAGAAATGGAATTCTTGAGCTAGAGCTCATGGATCGGATCACGCACTATAGGCAGCGAGGACTTAAGGCGAAAAAAGGCCAAAATGCCAAGTTCTCTAGTGGAGAGTCAGTAACTCTAGCTCCTGGTTTTACCGAAAGGATCGCAGGCAGCCCAACCGAAAGTGCCCGTGACAAAAGGAGGAAAACCGAGGCACCAAATGAAACTGCTAGTACTGGCAAGGAGTTTCAGGTAGTGCTAAGTAAGAAGGCAAGCAAAATGCGGCAAAAAGCTTCTTTCTGAAAAATCTGATCAATTGCCTCCCGAAGAAGGGCAGAAAAAAGATTCTTGTGATACAATGCGGAAACCAAAACACAAACCACGGCGTAAACCCCTATAAGAGACTCTGATTATTAAGCCACCTGAAGACGGATCCTACGCAGATATGCTGCGTGAAATAAAAGAAGTGGTCAAGCCAGATGACATAAAAACTGAATTAAGAGCTGTGCGGCCAACACGATTCGGGAGTTTACTAGTGGAAACCGGATCAGAGGCCACAAACAAGGACATATTCCATAATGCTGTCAAAAAGGTTCTTGGAGCCAGAGTAACCATTGCCTCGCTGGAGCCGATGGCAGCCCTGAACTATATCATGGGCAAACCCAAGGTGGAAGAGCCCATTAAAAAGAAGCCCTAGTTTAAGCGAATCCAAACTAAGACTGACACAGCAAAAACCCAGGGAACTACGCAAGATCATTGTCCATTTGACCGATAAAGATGCCGAACAAATCCTAACGAAGGGCAAAATCAAAACTTGTTGGGTTATGTATAGGATACGACGAAGAGCAATTCCTCTGCGTTGCTTCAGGTATCTCAAATACGGGCACATACCATATAGCTATAGGGGACCCAACAGGCGGAATGCTATGATTGTGGTCAAACAGGGCACAAAAGAAAAGAATGTACGGTCTCGGCTGGATGCATTCTCTACAAGCATGCTAAGCTACAACCTGGCGACCTTAGTCGCGTCCTAGGTTCAAGGAAATGCCGGGTTTACGAAGAGGCCTTAATCAAAGCCGAATCATTACTCCGATGAGCCAAATCTTACAAGTTAACTTGCACAGAAGCACTAGTACCGAGAATCTGCCTGAGCAGTTTGCCAGAGATATGAAAGAAGACCTTGTGTAGCTCAGTGAACAAAATCATGACAAGAACTGGCAAGCTTGACAAATCTAGTACCTGCGATAACTGGGCTCGAGGCAGCGCCCACCATAAAGAGCAGGGCCATGGATGAGGAGATGGTTTTGTGTGGATGTGGGGCTCAAGAATGACATTTTTTAGTATTTATCTAACACCGGATGAACCAGTGCTATCCTTCCGGGTCAAACACAATGCATTTCAGGACACTGTCTTGAAAACAGGTGGCCAGGTTCTCGTCGGAGGAGACTTTAATACTAGAGCTATTGAATTGGGCACGCTTTAATCTGACTGCAGTGGCAAGCAGATTCTAGAAATGATGGCCAGTAGAGCACTTGTTGTTATAAACACTGGGACCACCCCTATTTACCCCCAATGTGATTTTCGCTTCGGAGTCCTTGGTGCCAGAAGTACACAGCTCCACCCGCTAGCTCTACTCGGCCAGTAACCACCAGTATTTATCTCTTGGTATCTGCGGCAGTGGTTCTTGGCGTACATATGCGTAGACTCCAGCCTTCAGGTGGAGAACTGGGAAAATAGATGTCAAGAAATTTCCTGACGTGCTCGTAGTGGGCACACCTCTGCTTGAAGGTTTACCGGAGAACGCAAGACCTACTGCCAAGAACGTGGTGAACTCAACTACGAGTAACATCATATCTGCTTGCGACTGTTCTATGCCCGGAGAGCGTCACAAGCTCCAACAAGAATCACAGCGGGCGCAAACGCGAGAGAAGCCAGATACAAGGGTAGTAGCAAACAGATCAGCCAGGAAGCCTTTTGGAGACAATTAACAAGAGTGAGGTCCGATACTGGCAAGACTCCGAGGACGTTGTAAATACAGACCGATGGGTCCTTGGGCACAGACTGGACATGCAGCAGCTCAACGCCTTACAGAAGGAAGCACTAGTACCAGAGGTTGTGTTCCTGCTTAAATATTGTAGCTTTTCTACAATCTTTGCCTCGACTTGCTGCTCAGTATGATCAACGGTTACCCGCATAAAGGAGTCTGCCCGGAACATTGTTAGGTAGCAAGGCTCGTGTTGATCAGGAAGGGGAAGATAAATCCCGCTTCGGTATCTGCATATCGTCCGTTATGCATGCTAAGTGGAAAGTGGTCGCGAATTCTGCTACTAGGTACCAATCTCCTCGGTGGTGTGGCTTTAGTCCGAAGAGTGGAAGCTCACAGCCAGACGCATGATAGATATGCCTTCAATTGCACTAGATGGGCGGATATTCTGGAAGCACTAGAAACTATTTTCAAGTTCCAGAGCATCTGATACGGATTCTGAGGGACTACTTGGTGGATCGGAACCTGCTCGATACCACGAAGGATGAAAGTTACATCCAGCATTGCTCAAGGCTAGATCCTAAGCCCAGACCTGAGAAACATCATGTACAACGAGCTACTACAACTTGAGCTGCCGGGTGAGTCGCGTTTAATCGGCTATATGGAGTCGCGGAATACACAATTGAACAAGCGCAAATTAGACTTGGTATTCTAATGTACCGAGTGATGGACTGGATGACTGCTAGAGGATTTAACCTAGCGCTAGAGAAAATCGAAGTAGTCATCCCGAAAAAGAAGAAAATTTCTAGAGTAAAGACCATTAGCATTGGGGAAGTGCAAGTTGAGTCGAAGCTAGCTGTAAAGTACTAGGTGTTCTGATTAGTTTCTCTGAGCTAATCAGAGCAATGGCGGATAAGGCTGCGGCGGGTAAGTCGGGACTCAATTGACTGATGGCCAACATAAGAGGACCTAGCTCATCATATGTTGCTGTACGAGTCCGAAATACGGAGCGGCACTCGAAGCCAGGAGCTGTACCGAATACTCCTGGCACAAGTGAATCAACGAGGAAGGCTGAGGATAGCAGCTGTATATTGAACCGTCTTTGAGTCAGTGGTGCTGGTGGATGCAAGCACTATCCCTATCACTCTCCTTGCAAGAGAACGCCGTAAAACTCACTTGTACAGAAACGAAGGTAATGGGGAGACAGCAGCGTTTTAAGAGAGACAATGCTCACTCGGCGATTGGCATCAATCTAGGGTGAATAACACGGAGGAGCGATGGGCCGCGTGCCTCATTCCTCACCTGAGGCCGTGGTTCAATCGACATCAAGGTGAGACTGACTTCTATTTGACCCAGTTATTGAGCGGGCATGGACGTTCTGTCTTACCTGCAAAAGATTCGCAAGTGATGTTCTGCCAATAGTGTCTTCTGGCCTGGAGAGGTCGATAACGCTTGCAACACATTTTTTGTGTCCAAAGAGTGGGACGAGGTGCGCGGTGACCTCTTTAAGAAATTAGGAAAGCTCTCTCTAGATAGTCGGATCAAAGAGATGCCCAGATCAGTTGACAGTGCAGTCGGGTGGCATATTATGTTCGAGCTGTTCTAATTGCTAAGAGGGAGTGTTTGGAAGCGTTGAGGGTTGAAGAGTCTCTTTTTTAGCATTCCATGAAACCTAACGCATAAAAAAATGAGGCGCTTTAACATTCTCTAATGCATCACATGAACCCGATGAAACATCAATCATTTTCTGCTCCTCCTCCAAAAGTGGGCTACGAACTATTTCCATTGTGAGACTTTTCGGGTCCATTGTCTCGAGTGCAGTACACGCCATATAGAATCTATTTGGCGATGTGATCATCAGCGCGATCACCTATGTATATGTGCGATTAAAACAGTCGTTACCACATACTTTGCAAATCCAACATAGGCTTTAAGGTTTATAAAAGGACAAAAAAATGTTCACGAAGTAGCGAGTCCCAAATCTTTCGATCATATACATTGAATCCTTAGCTTAAACTTGATACAAGTATGTACATAAGAATTGTTTCACTCTGAATCATTCCAATTAGATTCAATAAATTTTTCATTAATTCTCTATTCTTGTTACCAACTGAATTTCTTCGAATTTCATTTAATCATAAACTTTTCCGCTGACTATATATTTGCCAACATGTACAGTCAAGCTATCACGAAACTTACATTTCTCCCAAAAATTCACCCACACACTCCCATCCATATCACTTCACGTGCACACGTCGTTCAGCATGCATTCAACACTCCACCATCTTCATCTTCTACCAAACGACATCGAACGCCATCCAAAAACTAGAAAATCGATATTTGCGAAAGTGACTCATTTTCTGAACAGCGTCAAAACGAAGTAGCAGAGAAAAAAATAATCAGCAATACAACAAGGAAGCGGGAGCGATATTAGATTCCGTGGAATGAGATTTTGGGTGGTTTGGTGGGTGGCAGGTCACCACCCCCGGGTACTCGTTGGTAGCGCATAAGAAACGGTTGTGTGCATCTGACTAAAGCTTCACTAAGAAACATACAGCGAACGCCAAGAAACGCTAAAGAATGAACGACGAAACAAACAATGCAAAAACCAAGACAACAAGGATATGCTTGACGAGCTTTGTTGCTACCCTTTAAAGTCGTCCACTTCATCATCAAAGCGAATGGAATGAAGGACGCCAGCAGATCTCAACAGCATGACTAAATTTCCATCCGTAGTTGCCAGCATCGTTATGCAACGGGATCACGTGTATCCTTTGACATACTTAGATAAGGCAACATCGCCTTGTATGCGTCTAAAATACGCATTGCTCTTCACTGGAAATGGAATCAGTTTTGGAGTGCGTAAAGAACTTCATTTTCTCCTTGTTCCCATCCAACGCTACCACCGCCAGAAGCGTCCTGCACGATGTAGCGACGATGACGACGACGCCATCAAGGAAAACCAGGATGACTGTGTGGAAATCAGTGGAGAATTGGAATGAGTCCTCTCACCTCCTGTAACGAACCGGAGAACCCGGAAAAGATGTACTGCGGAAAACACGAGGAGACACGGGCGGGAAAGTGAATCAAGAAAAGTGCGTGTGCAATAATGGCGCGAAGGATGCGAACGCGACATGGAATGGGGAAATTGTCTGGCAGTACTTCTTCGATGATGGGTTTTCTAATACGCGACGACGTTTTGAGGATTCTTTGCAGCACATAGATGCAGGGTGGGAAATTGCGTTTTGAAATAGAAAATCAGCCGAATTAATTTGTACTTAAAGTATTATCACGATAATGCATGTATAAATCAATGTAAATTGTCCTTTTTGAAATTATCAAGAAAATCAGCAAAGCAATCCTTAAAAGATTTAAAAAAGTTATGACAAAAAATATGGAGAACAGAGCCACATAATATTTACAGATATTTCTAAATTTCATTACCAGAGTGCATTAAATAAATTACGTGTCAGCATCAAGAAATCAAAAGGATATTCGTGCGAAACAAAAAAAAACTCTACTCGACTATCGATTTTTTGCGTAAATGAATTTTGTTGGTTTGTCATGTTTATTTTTTATTCGATTTCAGCGTTATATTGACAAGGGAACGGAAAATGGTATAGGAATACTCTTCAGAGTAGTCTGCGGACGCGAACAATCAAAAGTTCGTATTTATTTTCAGGATACAAATGGTAAATTTCCGTTCCAATTAAATTCTTTCTAAAATTGCCGGCAAACCCAGTGAGATGTATGATGATGAAATAGAAAGCCGTAAATATAAAAACCAGAAGCAAGTCTGACGGAGGTAATAAAAAAACTAAAAAGGACACACAAATGTGAAAACAAACAGAAGCACATTTTGCGGTCGTTACAGTCGTTGATTTTGTTCCGTTATTTTTTGCTCTTGTTTCGATTGGTAGCCGCCGCTAGGCGGACAGGTAAATGAGTACCGAAAGGAAACAGGCAAGAGATATATTGAATGAAAGCAGGTGATGTATTTAGCAGAATGAATTAAACACACATCCTCTCGTATCCTTCTTGGTCTCTTTTCGTACTAAATGGATTCACAATTTCAAAAGGCGCCACTTTGCCGCCACAGTGCTTTCACGGTAATGCTGAATTACATTGTTCGTAGAATAAGGGTTGCAGATTTATGGTTGTAATACAGAAATACTTCATGGTGGAGTTTTGCTCTAGTTACCCTATTTTGTTGAAAGATACGATTACGAACAGCTGAGATGTTAATTGAAGATGTTGATAATGGAAAATATTTCTTCTATATAAGTGTAATTTGAATATACAAGTGCCCTTTCTCAATAAAGTTTTCGCAAACCATCACTAGGCTTTTATTCCACAAGCCTTTGTAAGAGCCTAAAAGCCACTCACTAATGATTAATTTTGAATATTTTTGCTAATATATTCTCAATAGTCAATGAAAAGTATGTTCCCTACTAAGCAGGATTAAAACAAGAAAAAAACATTACGTATCGTTCCCCATGTTAGCCTGAATGACATTATCCAAAACAATGAAACTAAACATTTTACAATAAACTGAAATAATTACATAATACAATTCAATTATTAAGATCAACAATCATTGCGAAACATTTTGAGCTGAACATGGCATCATCATCATCGACAACAAACAACAACAAAAAGTACTGATGATTAATCTTCAATTGATCCGATACCAGAATATGGCCGTAAATTTGAGTCATATAAGATTTTCTTTATAAGCAAATGATGAATGAAGATGGGCCCAATCTTAGTAAATATGAGGGCTACTGCAAACGTTTTTTGTTTAAGTATGAAAATGCATTCGGAAAATGGTTTCATTGTTTTTTAAAATATTCTTCATGAATATTTGTTCAATTTTTCATGCACTTAAACAAATTTTTGAAGTAGGTTTTCACCGATTAAGACAAAAGCTTTTTCAGACAAAAGAAAACGTTCGCAATGTAGATATTTTTGATTTGTGGAAATAAAAAGAAATCATTGGGTGCCAAATCAGGGCTGTGCGGCAAATAATCCATCAATTCGATGTTTTGACCGGCCAAATAGGCGCTAGTCTGAGCTGATGTATGAGAGCTCGCATTGTCATGATGGAGAATGATCCGTCTTCTTTTGTTTGTTTCGCCAATTTCTTCAAAAACTTTCGATAAACAAAGAGTTGTGTATCACTCAAAATGGACCGTTCTACGTTCCTGAAGTGGAATAGTGACCACCATAGTATACTCACATAGTATCCACACTCAATCTACCCTCCGGAAAAATCCGAACGATAGTACATTCACATAGTATCCACACCTTCCATTTACTCTGTGTTGCACACTTTCTGAATTTTCCCAGGGGCCGGTCAGCTGAGCCGGGGACATCAGTTGAGCCCAAGCCTGTTGTATTGAAAAAGCAAAACAAGAAGCAAATAAAATTTCCGACGCACGTGTTCTTTTACGCATTTCAAAACATGGGAGTGCTGCCAGATACTAATAAAAAACAAAAAGATTGCATAGAACGAATTTGTTTTTCTGCAAAGTTATTGATTTTTTTAGATCTGGTATCCCTAAAATCTCTCATCAAAGCACATGTTTACATTCGCGCCAATCCTCGTGCCAGCATTTATCTACCAAATTAACATAAGCAACGGAATGCCAAATCATAGTGCCTCTATAAAACGGTGCGTACAAAAGCTTCGAATACTAATGGAGGACGCTGATTTGAATTTCAAGCTCAATATTTGGGATTGGCGAAAACGACTGAGGAAACTGAAGAAATATTGAGAAAATATTTTGAAGAAGCTGATTCGGAGGCGAAACCCATTCCAGAAGGGTGAAGAGCATTCTGATAGACTGAAAAAAATTGTTGGAATGGCACTGAAATATTATAAAAGCCATGGGAAAATATTGAATACTTCATTACCGCTGAACCCGTCAACGGAATTGTTGATGTCGCCAAACTTAAGTTTTCTGGGAAGATCACTTGCTGAAAGTCATCATTCGATACCGACTGTGCTGAATTATATGCTATCTCAGATTCAGGGAACCATCGTATACTCATTGCAATTGCTGAAAGACATCAAATTTGGGCCTTATTTTTAGACGATGTGATATTTTGGAAATACAGGCAATACCAGGCAATGTCATGTGCTGTTATAGTAGGGACAGGACACGAGGAAGATAGAAATAACTCAATAACAAATGCATCATTCGCGCAGCCTTCTGGATCAGCAAGTGCGAAAGCGAGTGTCCACAGGATTGATACCGTGCCTGCAACCAAGAAATTGGTGAAAAGGGTCAGAATCGATTGATTCCCACCGCCGGTATTATGAATTTTGACGACTATGAACAGCTGCCGACAACGAATTTTGCGACAACAATGACGGCGGGTGCGGTTGGAGTATTGTATCATGTCCCCGCTGGATTCACTCAAGACCAAGATGCAAAGTGTATCGCCGGGTACATCCAGCTACAGTATTTCCTATACACTTAGGAATATGATCAAGAAGGAAACTAATAAGGCCTATAGCTGGTGTGTCAGCCGTGATAGCGGGAGCTTGACCAGCACATGCTTTTTATTTTGGAACATATGAATTTACAAAAGAATGATAAAGGAGAGGCTACATAGGTATAATTCGCCATATATATAATTTAGTTTTAGAATGCACAAGAGGAATCTATAGAATCTGCCATATCAGGCAATACACTTTATGACTTATGATTTTTTTCCAAAATATATTAAATAGTGAAAGAAAATATAATCCTCTAGTTCATATGGTTGCTGGTGGTGCAGCTAGTACTGCTGACTCTGCATTTACCAAACAACTAGATGTTCTGAAAATACTGCTTAATCCTCAGGAAACCGGTTTTACGAAAGGAATGAAAGAAGCGATAAGGCAGATTTACAGAGCGGCTGGACCACTCGGCTTCTTCAAAGGCTTAGGTGCTCGAGTCTTATATCCAATTCCTGCGACAGCAATTTGTTGGTCAACCTACGAATTTTTCAAATTCGCATTATGTGGGAAAAGTTGTGAAGACTATACATCTTCGATATCTGGAAGAAGCACATTACAACTACGTAGTGATGATATGATTAATAACAATAGGATTAGTGGTGTAAGAAATGTTTTACCAGCTTCTAATATGAATGCAGCTGAAACTCGAACAGATATACCCAGTGGTGTGCGGGAAGCAGCTCCCATCAAAGCTGTCTGTGAGCTCAATGCAGTATCGGGAATTAATGCATTATATAAATATAGTGCACAACGATGTTAAGCGAAACTACGATCAAGGCTGTAGTAGTCCTTAAAATCATTCAATTGCATAGAATAAGTGCATTGAGTGGAATGTGTTGTGGATTTCAACAATATTTCTTTTACCAAGCCGATTTGGTCTCAATGTGTCTATAGTTCCACGCCCAGTGTTTGTGTTTGAGTCGACGCATGTTATTTAAATGATCACATTTTGACGAATTTCAATGTCTGGTGTGTTGTGCAGCAGCAAAGCAAGAAAATGGTGACAGTAGTCAAAAGAGATGCCCAATAGTAGATGTGGAAGCTACAAGGTGGTAATGCAGTGAGGCATTACCACATTGACGGTTGCGAAGCTTAAGAAACATCGTAAGCGTGTTACACGATAGGGGGCCGTGTCTGCTCGAGGTTATAAAAGACCCCGAAGTACAAGAAAAAGCATTCTTTTCTCTAATCGATTCGGCGGAATTGGACGAGGACGGCGACAAAATTCAGCAAGCGGCGATAAGGAATTGGCGGGAAGGCGAATTATTGAAGGAAGGAAGGAAGGAAGAAAACGCATAGTACGAGCTGGATAGGAGAACGACGAGCATTTTGTGCTACAGCTTTCAACTCGCCGAGGAACGAGCAATCAAAAACAGCCAGCAAGCGCTTTGGTGGCCCCCGACCACGTGGAAACAAGGGGAGCGATAGGTAGTGAATAGTTAATGTAATTTTTGAATTTTAGAAATATTCGAAATTTATAGATAGTGACTAGCAATAAATTTGGTTTAATAATTGCAAAAAAAGGTGTTTCTAGTGGAAAGTATAAAGTCTGGCTCGTAAGTTAGTTGTAGAGTTATTGCGACAGTGGCGAGACTTTGGGGTGGTTTACGACCGCCGTGTGGAAGTGTCCCCGCGTACAACCTGTGGGGTAAGAGCGCAAGGCGCGTTAAAGTACGAGGCGAAGTTAGCAATTTTATCCAGGGTTGGGTAGGATTTGGTTTTCTGCGCAAATTAAATTGAAGGTTAGGCCGGTGCGAACCTCTCGACTCGGTTGCGTTCTCGCTTGGTGACCTCATTTGTGGCCCACTGGTGAAACTAGTGGGGTACGACTCTCTTTGATGAGCTTGCCAGGTCCAAGGGCTCCTGTCGGGGTACCGCAAAATAGGGAGGGTAGCATGGTCTTGACAGGGTCTTTTAAAACGGATCCATCTATAAAGGTGAAGAGCTCCTCCATTAATCTTTCATTCTCCTTACGTGTTTATTTGTTTGGTTTATATTAGGGCAAGAAGACTGTTTAAGCCATTCTTTAACGCTCAGATCATGGCCCATTGCACTTGAAAACCCCATCTATCAGACTCCACTCGTTATTTTATAGTAACGAAGTAGATCCAATCGATTTTCGTCTATGAGCATATTCCAGCACATTGCTGCGACACCAAATATCTGCAGCCTAGCATAAGTAGAGACCGTACTCCGAATGTGACCACATATATATATAGCGCATGGTTGTCTCATTCTCTACTAAGCAGAAAGAGTATCAGTATTACCTATTTTTTGGAGACAAGCACGAAGGAATTTGTGCCCTGTAGTCAGTCCAATCATAGTTCTACACATTTTTCTACTTACTTTAAGTATAAAATCTATTAATCTCTAATTTGACTCTTTCACCAAGGATTTGCTAAGTCAACAGCCGTCACATCCCCACCAAGATTGTGCCGATTGAGTCTTCAGGCAGTAGTTTATGTTGTGAATGATATGGGGGTTGGTGACTCCTGCACAGGGTTCTGCACTGTAGGACAAGATCCAGAGACCGCGTTGCCCTCACATTCTCTATGCCCTGGAACCCCAAAAAGCCTAACCGAATTGTGTCTCCGAATATAGCTTAGTTCATTCAAGCATAAATATACAACTTTCAAGGTTACCTTCCGTCCCGAGAGGGCTAGCAGTGCTACTTGGCTATTACTACAGTATATTGATTTGCCTCCGTTTTTATCTACTGTCCTTGATATATGACACCACGTCTATAAAGCAAACACTTCTGTTTGGAACACAGAAGTCAGCTCTCTTAGTGATATCGATTTCTGAATAATTTAAGAACTATCCTGCTCCAGTTCCCTCTTAGTTCCTAGAGCCATCCATGTAAAAGGCCATATATCCTTCATCGAATAACGACTCCGAATGTGACTACATGGTCCTGCCCAGGATTCTGACATGAATTTTTATATAGAAATTCGAAACAGCAGTCATACTGTTGGTTGGCAAAACTATCTGAGGTACATATTCCGCCAACAGTTTGACGATGCTGTTATGACCTCCTGAGGATATTCCTGTGCATCCTGCTACCAAAAATCTCAGGGCAGATTTCAGCCTCTTTTCTTTCATGAACAATTCAAGGGGGGAATTGAGCAAGTTTTGACTTACCTGGCGTTCTACTAAATGCCCCAGTAATTCCCAGATACATAATCCTTTATAGCCCGACCAAATAGAACGACGCTCAAGAGGGTCTAATTCATGCCACTAGACTACAGATACATAGCAAATTAGTGGCCTAATAATCGATGTATAAAGCCGTAAGTTCTGCTTCGACATCTAGCCCCACTACTTGCAAAAAGCATTTCTCCATTTTTCTTACACTCTGCTGGCCTGCTTGGTCTTTGCAAGAATATGCTCCTTCCAAAGGAGTTTTCTATCTAAGTGGACGCCAAGATATTTGACACCATCCAGTTGAAGTAGGACTAGACCATCTCATTCTGCAGAATAACCAAAAATCAATTGCCCTGATAACACTATTGCGTGTCGAGAGCACTTTGTATATTCCTGCAAAGAGCCCTAAGATACTTGCTTGTGGTAAGCAGGGCTATGACACCCGTATATGCTTGGGAATAGACTTCATGCTCCTCTAGTCTAAGTTGACCAATATGCTCGATGGTAGTGGTAAAAGCACATCACATTGGGGATATCTCTTCTCCTCCTTTGTTACAACACATTGTCCAACCTCTGTCATTGTGAAGAGCAGTCTGTGTTCGAGCATGTTGCTGATACAGTTTACAATACCTGGTTCAACCCTATGAGCTTCACACAAAGAGTTGTACGGTATACGATTGAAGAGTCGCTCAGTATCAATAAATGATACGAGTCATACCGATTAAATAATGCAATGAGGTATCATTTCAAGGGAAGAGGAAGTATAATTATCTTGCAATTGTGTGGCGTCATATGAGCTAACAAAAGCAAAATTATAAATTGAAGGCGGCAATTGAAAAAAAAGAGACTATTTTACTTTAACACTTCCCCTAAATAAGCGCCTTCTTTAAATTACAATGTTTTGTTAATTCAAATTTCAATATTCATCTTCATATCATATCAATCGGGGCTTTCCAAAATAAACGAGATTTTTGCCATATTTTTTTCGGTTGCGCTATCTGTGAATCCCTCCCTGACTTCCAGTGAAAGTTTGGTAACATTCGGTTCAAAGGAAGCGAAGTTATTGCGTCTAAAGTGGCAGTATGTTTGTGTTATCGGTACAAAAATGAGTTTCGAACAAAAAACTAATATCAAATTTTGTTTTAAAATCGGTAAAACGTTTACCGAAACATTTGATTTGATGATAAAAGTTTATGGCGATGATTGTCTATCTTGTGCCAGAGTTCATGAGTGGTTTACACGTTTCAGAGATGGTCTTGAGGACATAAATGACAATGAACATGCGGGCCGCCCAAAATTAGTAATCACCGAAAACTCCTTCGAAATTGTGCGTAAATTTATCAAAAATGACACGAAATGATCGTTGAAATTCATAGAATCGGAGTTGAATATCTTCAAAACATCGATTTATCGCATTTTAACCGTTCATTTGGGTTTACAAAAGGTCTGTCCACGTTTTGATCCACACAAGTTAACCGATGACCAAAAATTGCTCAGAATTCAATATTCGAAAGACTGATTTTTTAACTAGAAATTGTATTTTAACCATCAATTACTCACTGTATTCGCCTAACATGGCTTTCTGTGACTTCTACCTATTCGGGAAATCGCATGTGGCCATGAAAGGAAAACGCTTTGTATCCGTAGAAGACATCTAAAAGGCTTATACGGACATCCTGAAGGACATTCCGGTCAATGACCTAAAGCATTCTTTCGAAAAGCTTTTGCATCGCGCGAAACAGTGTATCGAGGCCGAAGGAGACTATTTTGAATAAATAAACTCGAATTTATCAGAACAAAGCTCCTGTCGTTTCTATTTTAGCTCAGTCTTGTTTATTTTAGAAAGCACCTTGTACCTTCTTGGGTATCCGTTGTTCATCTATACGATATATGTCGCCAGCCCATTGCAGCTTCCGCAGTCTAACAATCGTTGAAACCTCCGGCTCGTCAAAAATTTTATACAGCTCATGGTTGTTTCAAATTCACCATTGGTCCCCGTCTAGCTTCGATCTGGTTAAAAAATCCAGCAACCCTCTTCCCGCCGAGTCATCTGCTACCGTTAATATTGAACGTGTTTAAAGTTCTATACACTTCAATACCGTTCCCTCTGTTCATCTCATTCGTTGCGATTGCGATATTTCCAATTACATGTAACATATGGTGGCTTGCATATAACCATGATAGCAGCAAGCATCGGCTACGCTATAAACAAACCATCCACTCAGAAATATTTTCAATTGACGAAACTAAAACTTGAACCCACGGTCCCAGTAGAGTACAACGCGCTAGCTCCTACAAGTACACTGCCTTCTAGCATTTTCCCATCCATCCAACACTCAACTCCAATTGAGCAAAACCCCAGAATGCTTTCATCAATATTATTGTAATGAGCACGTTTGTACGAGGACTAGGAGGTATAATTTTTTATGGTTGTTGCTCCATTGAAATGAATGAATGGGAACAACAAGATCAAATAACAAATGAAATTAATTGATTGGGAAAGAAAAAATTAGATAGGAATAAAAAAAAGGTTGTTTGATAAGGGAGATAATGAGAAAATAAGATCAATAAAAAAACATGTATTTATTGGGGAAGAGAGGATGCGATATATCTGCTATAACAGAGAAAATTTAAAATCAGTGATTATAGAGGATTAAAGGAGAGCAAAATGAGTAAATATTTTACACAGCATGTGCGCACAATAGAATATGATATCCTTGAGCATTAAATTATTAAATGATGCGTGTGCGCTCAGAATTAGCAATAATTATCCGATTCAATCATTATGATCAACAAGCATTGCGAAACATCTCAAGCTGAACATAGGGTTATCATCATCGACAAGAAACAAAAACAAAAAGTACTGATGATTATTCGTCGATCGAGAAGATACCAGAATAGGTTCCTCAATTTGAGTCTTATAAGTTATTCTCCATAAGCAGATGATCAATGAAGATGAACCCAATCTAGTAAATGAAAGCAATACATTCGACAGTACGAGAAGGAGTGTGGTGTAAATATGAAGTAAATTACAAGTGAAGCAAATATCATTAGATTAAAATACATTTTCAGATTCAGTGATATGAAACTGAACTTTTATGTTAGGAACATCTTTAATTTAATTTAAAATAGTCGTTCATTTCGTGGGAAATTAAGTACAGGAAACCATAAACAATTTATTTATGAGCTGATGCAGTTTACAAATTTATCAGTCTTATATGTCGCAGTAATATTTGGAATATTTTGGAGATTAGTGTCGTAAATTCAATGTATCTGAAATGATATGATGCCCCACAAATTGGACTCTGGGTCATACAAAATGCGGTGTTATGCACGTCAGTTTTAGCAGATTGAATGTGCCACCAGCAAGTAGAAGAAAAGAAGAAGGAGACAGAATAGGCACGATATACACTAAGAGTACGTGGTGTAACATATTGTCAACCATCCAAGTATTTCCCATGGCTAAAACTACTTGACTTCGGTAATCTAATGAGAACTATTGCGACGATTATAGCTTATATCAATTAAAATATTGATTATAGATTTAATGGAAAGATTTCTTGTGTATCAAACAGCCACCTTTGAAGAACATAGTCCTTCCGAGAGAAGTGTAAGACCAGATTTGTAAGATATAAGAAACTTCGTATCAAGATCATGAATTGTAAGATTCTTTTTCTTATCACTATCAGCCTTCTCGTTCCTTCGTTTACTGCAAATAGTGCGTCCAAATCTCTCGATCCATTGACCGCGTCCTCCAATTTTGGAATCTGAGTAGCGATAAACTGTCTTCGCCGACCGAGTCAGACTAGCGTTTCGTCGGTTCCCCACTGGTCTTCACCCTTCAGTTTTCCCAACGAATACCTTTTTGGGTATCCGTTGTGAAACTATTTCGCAAACGCAGAAAAATTTCCGTGTTTTTAACGCCTTCCCACACTAAAAAACGAATGACAATACGTTGCGCAACGCACGTGAAATATGCACCCCTGACGAAAACTATGCCACACTGTTTGTAAGGGACCCAGCTATCACATACTCAAGCCACGACCTTAAAAACATACATGCTTACCATCTACAGCGTTTCATATTTGAACCGCCCTCGTATACACCCGTCAATTTGACAGGTAACCAGGAAAATAGGTACACATTCTTCAAAACTATGAAACTAGAAAGCTGAAAGAAAAACCACATTGAGCATATATTTATATCATTTCATCCATGATTATCAACATAAATTTACAAAATTAATATTCATGTTTTTTTAAATTTAGCACATGAAATCAGAAATCCGTCGAATTGACGGGTCCCGTAAACCTAGTGTTAATCCTGGTTCTAGCTCATGGATATCAGAGAGAATGGATGTGAAATACATCGCGAGAGTTGAAGCATTTCATGATATAGCGTGAAAATGGCATGTTATCAGTTGTTGATTCGAATTTCAAATAAGTTTGACGTGACGTCTCCCACCAATTTCGCGTCTTGAACTAAATCAATTTTCTGTGCGGGTATTCTAATTTAAATGAAATAAAAGATTCAGCATGACACCCTACAAAAGGTACGTCCCTGGGATGCTTTCGATACCGGTTTTGAGAATCCCACACACGTAACTACATTTTTCTGTTCCCGACACAAAAACACTTGCGATCACTGTCAAACTTTCCAATGTAATTCATTATCACTTTTGCACTACATTCAACATGATTTATCTTAAAAAATTGTTCCTTGTACGATTTCAAATTCAACTTGACAAAATGTTTCCCGTCATCTGTTGAAGTTTCACAAATCATATGTTTTCAATTATATGGTTGAGTTTTCGTTGACAATTCGGAGGTCAAAGTATACGAGGATCTCCTTTTTTCTTCCTAAGCGGCGTAAGCGTGTACCGCCTACATATATTGAAGAAACGGGAGAAGATTACCCCGAAGAAGTTGCGGAGTCCACCCATGGGTGTTTTGTTTGAGTTCTTGTGAACCACGTTCTCACTTGGCGGCTCAACCGGAATCTTAGGCAAACGAGTAGCGCCTCAGCCCGTCTCCGGGCGAGCTTTCCGGATCCGTAGGCACCACCCGCACATACTCACCTGTGTTCTCAAAAGTTCTACTAAAATAAAACATAATGCTTCTTTTAAGCAAACTAATCGAAATTTAACGCTCCCTAAACAGTTTGTATAAATTACCCTGCTAAAACCAGATGAAAAGCAACCAAAGGTCACAAGGTTAAAGTAAATCTGACCTCATGTGCACTTATTTCAAACTACGTTATTTATCCTTCTATACCATGCAAAGCGAAAATAAATGCATCATACTTTATCCAATAACTCCACATTCTTATGATTCCTTTGCGAATTTGAGAAAGGATAAGCCATTAAGGAAAAACCTCTGCAATAAGGTAATGGGTGGCCTTATAGTGTTATATCCCGTATCCCCCATTCGTTGTAGTGATAATAGCACGTAAACATTTATGTGCATATGTAAGTATTCCAGCACAGTTGCTATACGAGCATATAGAAAGAGAGAGAGCCCTCACTTCAATTCAAGTGTCAGAACATATCATATCATCCCACTATGCAGCAATGTCACGTACGTTCTTTCAACCCTTTCATTTTTCACGAATGCCCTCGTGTTGCCTCCACATATGTATGTTCCGTAGCTTGCAAGTATTAATATGTGCAGTTATACACGAGTATCAAGTCACCATTTGCTCATATTGCAAATGGTTGATTTTCTTTCAACTCTCGTTCGGCACAAAGTGATCGTGCTAGAGTGCACTCATGCTTGGCATACATACTCGTACAAGGATATGCAAAAAAGGACGAAAAAGAAGAAGTAGATGAAACCAAAGTATGTACTTTAGTTTGCTAGTGAAATTCTTGCTTGTTCTATCTGTTTGTGAGTTGTACTGCGCCAACATACATACGTGGAGGTAGCATGAAAGTATTTCAATAGGTGAAACGCTTTCCCCACATGTTTTTCTCTGCACATGTACTTTTGGGACATCTAACTGGAATTTATGCAATAGCTTGCGTACTAAATAAAATTTTTAAAACCCTTGTGGTGTTTTTTAGTGAGCATGTGAAAGGATGTTGAAAAGTTTATAATTTAGGAACGTGTTTGTTCCTTTTCCCTCCTTCCTTAGAATTCCATAAATTCATGGGTTATGAAATACGAGTATAGTCAATTATCAGTGAATACATTTAGAAATGATGGGATTCAAGCTAAAATTCATAAAAAAAGCTTCCCTTTTCTTGTAGCTGAGATATTTCATAGCTGTAGCATATAGTATCTAATATTGGTTAATAATCAGTTCAGTATCCGGGATACTAAAACCACCTCCAAGGACACCGTCTAATTCTATCCACAACGGATCCCCGAACAAAATGCAGCAAAGTGCAACGAGGAAATAACTCACTCTGCTGCCCTACATCTTCACCGCTCCATCAAGGAACGGTTGGTTTTCAATTTGCATTCAATTCCTCCCTACACATGACCCGCTAGCGATGCGAATGATCCTTGAGTGCAGCCCGCGGGACTCCTTTGTAGTGGGAAAGTCATACTATTGTCGTGCTTCCATACTACGTTCCCGCTACACTGCAGTTGAAAGTTGCAAGTGAAAATGTTCGCAATCAAAATGAAAACGGGGAAAAATCACGATGGAAGGTGTGTGATACGTACTGGGGTTCATTTGTAGCGTGCGAGTTTTCCAGCGAATTCTATCCTTTCTGTGCAAGAACGTAGTCACACATGCAATACGGCTAGAATCAGCGAGGCGAAACGGAATGAATGATAACACAGCAACGCAGGTTATTGTGTTGTTTTTGTTCTATTTACCTTTTCCCCCTGTAAACTGATTTTGCATTAGGATATTCGCAAAAGGTGCATATTGTTTTAAGCTTTCGCTAGGACGCTATGCTACAGTACATGCATAGATGGGATATGTGCGAAAAACTGCGGGCGTGTATGTAATCCATGTTATGAACTCTAGTGGCCCTGTAGTGTACTCAACATTATTCTACTCTATTTTACCCTTCCGTGCTACTTTGGGATCATGGTTGTTTGCACTTGACTCCCGTGCGAGTACCGTTAATTGGGACATTTTGCAGGAAGTAAATGGAATATGAGGTTATGAACTATTTATGATGTTGATAGGCACCACGAATTGCGTCGTTATGTATCAGGTGCAAACTATGAACGAAAAGGACCGACAAAGGGGTTGCGATGGGAAATGTGTACAGTAAATAGAGCCCGTTTCAAAATTAAGTGATATCCACGTTTGTAGTTACCCTTGCGCAAGAATTTTCCACTTACGTATGATTACCACTCGAGAGGTCATGTGTTTTGTAAGGAGATCGAGTTACCGTTTGAAGAAGGAGGAAATAGATTGTCTTCCTTTATAATTGCAGATTACTTTACGTTTATCAGTGGGGACGGAATTAATGTTCTCACTAAGTCATGCGGAAAATGGAAATTCTGAATTGAGTTAGCGCAAATGGCAGTAGCAATCATGCCTGATTAATGAATTCTTTAAAGATTCTTTGAATGAATTAATCCAATTTAATAATGTATGGAAAGTAATCAGAGCAGAATCTCATCAAGCGACCATTAATTACCATTATATGTCTATTACCGACACATTCTTCAAATTTTCTGAACTCGTTGCTGGGATCTTTGTAGCAAGGATTTTTGCGAGTGAATTTCTTTCATTGAATCAATTTCATTAGTGCTCGTTGAAAATTAACGGACAGTTCTTTTTATAACGATAATCTTTTACAATAACAAAAGGAGTTAGAAAAAAACGATTTAACATTACTAATTTAAATCATTTGGTGTAGCCGTTTTTATGTTCTTGATTACGAGCTGTGACAATTAAGTATTTTATTGCCGCGCTTATGGTAAGCCTGCGACCTTAAAATTCCCTTCCCTTTCACCGGCATCCTTCCCCTCTCCATTGATATGTTTACCATCGCTATAGCTTGTTTAGTTCCCCTGCTGTATCGTATTGAGTAGACGTGCGTTGGTGGTGCTCGTCACGAAAATGGAGAAACGAAATCAAGAGCAACGCGTCGCGATAAAATTTTGCACCAGATTAGGTGAAACAGCTTTGGAACGTACGCTAAAATTTTAAAAGTGCATAGTGATGGTGCTCTTAGTCGTGCTCAGGTGTTTTGATGGTATAAAGAGTTTAAGGAGGGGCGTGAACGCATGGAAGACGAGGCGGGGAGCGGGAGACCAGTTGAGGTGCGGACTGACTTGAATGCGCAGTATATACGCACCCTAATCCGTGAAGATCGAATGTTGGCATTTGAACTGGGTATGAACCGTGAAACAGTCAACCAAATATTAACCGGCGATTTTGGGATGAAAAAGTTGTGCGCGAAGATGGTTCCAAAGAACCTTTTTGAGGAGCAAAAGTAGCATCAAATGACCGTCGCAGAAGACTGTTTGGAACAAGCAAAAACGTTCCCACGCTGCTTGATCGAGTTATTACAGGTGATAAGAGCTGGTTTTTCTAATACGACCCGGAGACCAAACGATAAAGCTCACAATGGTTGTTTCCGCACGCATCCTGCCCGAAAAAAGCTCTCGTGAGCAAGCCGAAGTTGAAAAAAATGATTATTGCCTTTTTTGATAGCCGTGGAATCGTCCACAAAGAATTCGTTACATCGGGGCAAACCGTAAATCAAATCTACTATCGCCAAGTACTCGAAAGATTGCGAAAACGAGCCACTAGGATGCGCCCAGACATCGCTCGTAACTGGATCCTTCATCGCGACAATGCGCCGTGCCACGCCGCCCTCAGCGTGTCCCAGTATTTGGCCTCTAAAAGGATCGCCGTGTTGCAACAGCCGCCTTATTCGCCCGATATGTCACCCTGTGGCTTTTTTTTGTTCCCTGAAACAAAATCGGTGGTCAAAGGAACCCATTTGAAGTCGATTACGGACATCCAAGCGGCCGTGACGAGGGAATTCGCGGACATTCCAGTTGAAGCGTTCCAGAAATGTTACGAAGCATAGAAAACGCCCTAGAATCGTTGTATAGCTGCCCAAGGGGGCTACTTTGAAGGGGATGGCAGAGTTGTAAAATAATTTTTAAATATACGGTTTTTATAGAAGCAATCTCATTACTTAATTGTCAAACCTCCTATTGTTTTCGTAAATTTTGTGTGGCCGGGCTTCCATTTTTATAATTGTTAGTTAGCATTTAAAAGTGGATATGTTCAACTACTGCGAAATTTAAAACATGTCTAATACAATTTTTAACCTAAAACATGAACACTTTTTTTTGCAAAATTAAGATCCCATGAATTGGATGAGCTCAAAAATATTTAAATATAATTAATGTCATAAGTGCTACCCAGGAAAAGGTGAGCAAGCGGCAATGCATCTGATTTGGATGTGTCGAATGATACTTCAATAAAAGGCGTGGTTCATAATATGGCAAGAACAATCACAATAGTAACATGTTGCGTAGACAGAACTACGCTCGTGTCAAAAGGGTTTTGTACTTAACATACGATATGCAGACATACGAGTATAGAATGATTTAATTCAAGAAAAACTTTAATGACATGTACAACAAAAAAATTTTTGCTTTAAAAGAAAAACCAGTGTTACTCCATTTCAACTGGCCAATATTTTGTTGCAATATTTCTGAAATCATTGACTAAGCCGAACTTTGTATGCCTTTTTGTTCTATTATATATAAAATACACTCAAAAGTGTAGTGTCTGCTTTGATGGAAAGCCCATTTAGTAATCGTATTTGCTTGTTGTAATCGGAGAAAATTCAATCGGCAATAACTTCTGTACATTCTTTCAAAACTCATAGAGTATAAGGACCTTTTAAAGAGTACCTAAATATCTACTTTCATCCAATTTAATCATACTAACACAGTTTTCTGGCGGAAATATTTATTCAACTATTATTAGCAAAGTTGAACGAATTTCAACCTTAAAGTTATTGGATCTACCTTCATAATTTTTTCACCAATTATTTTTAAGCTGCTTATCTTCAGCAATTGATATATAGATTCAATCAGGTGTTAATAGTATGTACCTTATATGTTGAAAATCGCGAAAAATAACACAATTTTATGCAATATTCTCATTTACCTCTTTTCTTCACCGTGGTTAGCAGAGCTAACCACCCATTTATTTGCTTATTTTATAATACAGTGCCATCTGCTCGGGAAAATTTTTACTATCATTTACGGTTTGAATGGTGCCAATTGACATTGCTTTGACAACTGGTAAGTTGGTTTAAACTTCAAACGAAAGCTGTAGAAATTTGAATTCGCGATTTTGGAGTTATTACTTTTTATTGGTAAGTTATTATGGATGAATTTCGATGCCCAATTTGTTCAAATATAGTTAGTTACGTATAATAAATAGAAAAACAAGAGATACGCATAATACATTCTTCACAATAACACTTAATTCAATGTGGTTAGCAGTAGTGACCATCGTACTGTCAAGGCATCATTTTTCAATGATAAGTATATTTTATGTTGATGTTTAATTTCTCTAGGCAATGGAACGGAGAGCGTTATCAAATTTAGAAATGGAGAATACCTTATCGGAATATGTGGATATACCTTCTGATTGTGACAGTTATGCAGGTGGCGATGATTCGGATACTAAAGATCAGGTCAACATCGTTGAAGAACGACTAAAGAAATTCTCCTAGGAGAAGACTTTCAAGATGCAAACATAATACCTAACAGTGAGTTTGAGTCTGAAGATGATATCCTCTGGATAGATTATCTTCTTCTCTATCTTTATCACCACCATCAATACCAGCACCACAACCAGGACCATCTACTACGCGGGCTGAAATGCGAACTCCTAAGTGGAAAAAAGCTACTCAATTTTATCTTCAGACGATTATGTCCCGACACGTCATATGCAGGGTTATCCATTTCGTGGTAGGAAAGTATAACCCTGCCATTTGACATCTGTCAGAATTAAATGTCATCCAAAGCGTGTTTTTTTGTTGAAGGTTTGCCATTTAGAAATATGGATCGTTTAACAATCGAAGAATACGTTAAAATTATTAAATTTTATTATAAAAGTGGTGACTCTGCTGTTTCAACATTTAGGGCTTTATGAGCCCATTACGGTCCACATAATCGACCTACACAGCAAAAAAATTCGAACAAATTGAAAAATTTGAAGAGACTGGATCAGTTATTGATATTGCAAGGCCTATGCATTATCGCAACATTCGTTCTGCTGAAAATATCACTGTCGTTGCTCAAAGCGTGGAGGAAGACCTGAATTTGTCGATTCTTCGACGTGCTCAACATTTGGGCTTGTGTTACGGTTCATTGTGGCGGATTTTGCATTTGGATTTGCATCTCCATCCGTACAAAATCCAACTCACTCAAGAACTTAAGCCTCAAGACCATACACAACGCAGAATGTATGCGAATTAGGTGATTAAATAACAAGCCATTGATAACGATTTTTTGAACAAAATTTTCTTTAGTGATGAGGCTCATTTTTCGCTCAGTGGTTACGTAAATAGACAAAATTGCCGCATATGGGGCTCTCAAAATCCTCAGGTGATCGCATAAATGCCTTTGCATCCGGAAAAAGTGACCGTTTGGTGTGCATTATGGTCTGGTGGTGTTATTGGCCCGTATTTTTTTGAAAACGATCAAGGAAGAGCCATTACAGTCAATTTTGACCGCTATGGGCGGATGTCAACCGATTATTTTTGGAGTGAAATTGAAGATTATGATCTGGAGAACATGTGGTTCCAACAGGACGGAGCCACAAGCCACACAACACAGGCTAATCGAGCACTTTTGCAAGAGAAATTTCCAGGACGCGTAATTTTGAGATTCAGTGATGTCAATTGGCCCGCAAGATCCTGCGACCTATCACCTTTGGGTTTCTTTTTATGGGGCTATGCAAAAGATCGTGTTTACGCGAACAATCCTCAAAATCTTGAGCAATTGAAAACCAATTTCGTGAAGTTATGGCCGAAATATTGCTGGAAATGTGCCGGAAAGTCATTGAAAATTACCTCAAAAGGATTGAGGCCTGTAAGAGGTACCGTGGAAGACATTTGAATGATGTTGTATTTCACGTATAATGGCAAGGTTCAATCTTTATATTGAATAGGAGGCAAAAGGAGAATATTATAAGCCGACCATAGAAGAAGAAATAGAAGTGTTCATTGCACTAAACTAGGTGCTATGAATAAAAAAAAAGCCCGAGTTACTGAGTCTACTGGTCTTCTTTATCTGAATTACGAGATAAGTAGATATCATCATTCATGCCTTTGGTTCTAGGTAACTTACTAAATTACCAGACACGAAAGAGATGGCTTGTAGTTGAAGTCACCTGTCCGGCACCTATCAAGGATTACAATGAAAATATGAACTTTGTCGACAAGTTTGACCAGTTGAAGGGGAGCTACGCAATTGATCGAAAATCTTGAATATGGTAGCACCGCTTATTCTTCCATTTTTTAGACTGCTCGGTATTAAATAAATTTCCCCTGTATAAGGATCTTCAAGAAGATCCAAACTTATGTCTCGATAAAATTAGCCTGAAAGATTTAGACCTAGAGTTTAACAAAGACCTGTTAGCACCTGATTATGTTAGTAGTAAAATGGTAAAGAAACGGAGATCTAAAAGCTGTCCTCTATCATCAAGGCTAGTTTCCATGAAAAGAAACGAACCCGAAGTTTTCCAATCTGTTCGACTAGCTATTCCCAAACATCAGCCAGTTAGAGGAAGTACAGAAGATGTAGTACCAAAAAAGTTGGATAAATAGACTTACGGTCATGTCAGAAGGATTTTGTACCCAACGTACGAAATGCAGTCACCAGCAACGAATAAAGGCAAGAAACATGTCATGTGTCCAACGGTCGCCACTTTGTTGCAAACTAATAATAATTACTCAAATCATGAATTCCAAAAAAATTATATTATTAATCTTATTTGAAAATTTCAAGAAGATCAAACCAAAACTGCAATGCCTGACTCAATGGGAATTCCGTAAAATACCAAAATTGTGTGTTATTGTTGTTGTATTTGGAGAAATTTCAAATGGCTATAACTTCCGTGAATATGATTGGATTTTCATCATTAGAACCTTAGGTTAAACTACTTAAATATCGATTTTCATTGAATTTCAGGGTATCCATACAATTTTATTGGGGAAAATGCTAGATTCGATGTTCATACTGTTATAACAAAGTTGAGTGAATTTTGACTTCTAAGATATTTGTTTTTGTGGCACTTATAAACACCTATCTCGATAATTTTTTTCAGATATTTCGGATCACAGGTGTCCAATAGCGAAGGGGGAGGGGGGTGTAACACAAATTTTTCGTGTATTTCCCCTTCCTGTGTTCTTATCACTGAAAATAAAAATCTGTGCCGCAAAGAGTTAAAACGGCAGCCATTTTGTTTTACGATGGTCTAGTGTAGTTTGCTCAAAGAGTTGTATGACTTCCTCTATGTATAATTTACATCTTTATAAAAAAAAATCTAGCCAAGTGTAATTTAATGGTTTTAACGTAGGTTTTTTTTTGGAGGAGTAAAACTACCTAAATAAAATTAGGTACATTTTTTTATCGGTTTATTCAACCAATACTGATTCCTTGAAAGACTAGTCCGTTTTAAAATAGCGTCGCTAGTTTCCGTGGGTGGTAACGAGGCTCGTTTTGAGTGATTGTTCGTATGGCACCCCGAACTGTGATGATTTAAAATCAGTAGGATGAAACGGTTGACAGAGCTTCAATTTAATTGTTGTCGATTGTATGATAGCAGAATAAAAAAGACCCTAAAGTTATCCTGACAAGCACATTCTTACTTATTTGTTAGCAAATTATAATTATATTTCCACGCATCGCCAGGATATATTGATTATTGGGAAAATGTTACTCATATGTGCCTCATTGTTCTCCGCTGCGGATAATCGCAATAAATTCAACCAATTCTCTATCAATATCCATTACAATCACTTTATACTACATAGACCATAGCATTATCCTTCTTGATTTATAGTATATTGTATATCGTCCAAATTCGTTATGGTCTCTTGGTTGCACGTTTCAAATTGCATTTTATCCGTAAAGCATTTCCTTCTTTCAAAAACGCGTTCTCCTATACGGGTACGTGCATCAAACACAGCTACAGAATTTCAGGATCTCATTCCCATCCTACCATCATCATCAGCGGCAGCATCATCATCAACCATCGTCAGTCATTCACAGAGTTGTTCATGTTGGATTGCTACTGTCCTTGATGCATTTGCTATCATATTAGTTGTTTTGTTGGTGTTGCTGATGCGGCTCTGGGCTTACATACGAGTATGCACATATATGATATCAAAGAGGAAACACTCCAAATGAAAGAAAGAAAAAGAGAACAAAAAATTTTGGTTAGAGAATTCCGTTTTCATTGAAAACTGGTGCACATCTGTCGGGTCAATTTTCCATTACGAGTATGTGTATAGGCCCATGTTGTCTGAGGTGAATGTTTGCCGCTTTGCTTTTAACATGTATTGTAACTAACTGATCAGAATGTAATGGTTTTCACTTCGGTACAACCATATAATACGGGACTCGATGGCCGGTTTGTATGTGAAAGGATATGTGTATGATCCAAACGTACAAGTAGCAGCCATTATGGTTGCTGTTTTTTTGCATTTACTCAGACTTGTGAGTGAATACTCCAGAGACAAATAAATTTATCTATTCGACATCAATTTTATGTGGAACAAGGACGTCACAAAAGTAATTCTGAAAATATGTGACTAGAATAAAAACAAATTTTAATTTTATTCAGAGCTTTGATTTTGGGTATGGGGAACAATGACTGATATTATTCAATTTTTTCGAAACTTGTTTTCAAATCAATGTTTGACACAACCTTTCCCTGTAAGCGTAACTACTTGTATCTCAATTTCAAGACATAATAGGTATAAAAAGTTCTTGTGAGTACATTTCATTTAATATCTTTCATGACAACCTTTAATCACTTTTTATGAACGCTTCCTTATAAGGCCCCTTAAATCAATTTTTAAAAAATTATCAAGATGTCATTATTATTGACTTTTCCATGAAATTCGTTAATCCTAGTTTCCTTAAAATACTTTCTACCATGCCCAGGTTGGCAGACAAAACCAATGCAAATATGATTTTACATTCTTACAAAACCCCCGAAAAGTGAATAAGATGATTTAAGTGTGAACCACCTAAGATAATTCCAAGCTTCTAATTCTTCGTAGCTTTGTTTGATAGTATGTCATCAATCACATTTTGATATCTTGTATTAATTGCATTGAAAAAACAAAAATATAAATTAAAATTTATTGCTAATCAAGATAAGTGCGCTATAAAAAACATATGAAGAGTTATTGGTAGGGGATGAATGTATAACATGGTAGATACAAATATATCTCATTTTTCATAAAACGGAGTAAAATATTAGTATTTAAGGTATATCTAATGTCCTTTATTGTTGGGGATTTAGCCTACACCCCTATCCATTGAATAAAGTACACTCCATCAATTATAAGCTACGCGCTACGAAAGAAACAATAAAAATTGAAATTATGAACCCCATTTTCGGTTGTTATTAATATCCCACTTGCTATCAAAAAATTGCGTCGCCTCAAGCTTCTTTTGAAAAAAAGGTAGTCGATGCGATTTTACTAATAATCATATATGCCGAGTAGATGCAAATAAGTCGGTTATCTTACTTCTTGACTGGGATAGTTTCAATGACTATTAAGTTGATCTAGGTGTATTATTAAAAGCTCAGTCAAGAAAGGAAAAAAAAGTGATAAGCTGAAAATAATTCGCAGACTTTAATATTCGCACAAACCTTAAATACACTATTACAAGTGAAACATCAAAAGTCCTTTCCGATCCTTCCTCTCCAAAAAAAACTCCAGCAAACTAGTTAATTGCACCCGTGAATGCACTGCTTGCATACATGAGGAAATTCATTAAATGGCGGCTTTGAGGTGAAATTTTGTACTAATCGAGCAGTTCGCCACGCGAACTCCTCGATAAATCAGCCAATGCATCCACAAAATTTATCCGCAACACCTATGCTGTTTTGATGGCAATGTTATGTCACAAACTTTCTGCATAATCTGCGTAGCGATACCCAACAGATATCGGCCACCCCTACACCATATCTAGTAGCTGGAAAATGTTGGATAGCAGATATGTGCTACGTAACCACCTCTTGATTTCAGGCCCCTTGTGGAAGGAAAGATAGGCTACAGACAGATGGCATGACGTCTGGTTATGTGCGAGCGAGGTGTTGTAGCGGCTGTAATAATTAAGGTTATCAAATATTTGAAATCAAAAACCAATATGAACCGCTATAAATAAATTCACATCGTATGTACATATATGTATATAGTAGAATAAGTGAGTTCCGTACGAACCAGCGTATAATGTACATCGTTATTATAGAATTAATGTTGTAGAACGAAGCGTCTCGATTATTTGACTAAAACCTACAAAGTGGTGACCCCGCGTTTAAAAACATAGTGGACTTCTGATAATTTCTAAAATGGCTATCGGTGGTGCAGTTTCCAAATTATACGAAAAAGACGATATTTTACCGTCTACGGATGAAACTCCCAAGTCAGCATGTGATGAACGAAGTCAGCGCAAAATAGAGCGAAAAATTTCATACCTGCCACGTGTGGAATCTTACACGATGTGAAATTGCCGCCATTTTTTATGCGTCGTCCCGAAGTGTGGTTCGAGCAAATTGGAGCGTCGATCGCAATAAATTGCTTTACCTCCGATACCTCAAAATTGCAACTTGTTGTGACTTCGATTGAAAGTAAAGTGCATAAACAAGTGACCGTCATTTTACGAGATATAGGTGACGCAAATAAATATGAAACATTAAAAAAATATTTAACGCGCGTTCTAATTGATTTAGAATAAGGCGATAAAAAACCATCGCAATTATTCCGGCAAATGAGATCGCTTCCCGGGCTATTCGAGTTGTGTGTTTACGTAGATTACCATCGCGTATTCACGCCATTTTGTCTGTAACCCCGAAAGACGGCATTAATATGTTTGCGGAAACTGCAGGTAAAATATGTGATGAGTTCGATACGGATAAAGTGACTGCAGTAAACAGTCAATCAAAAACAGACAACACCGTGTTAAATAAAATTTTAAAAAGACTACAAAATTTAGAACTAGCTTGCAAAAGACAACCGCGTCGTTTTCGATCACGATCTGTGCCACGATTGCGTTTTAATTCTTCAGGAAAAAAGTCTTCGAAAGACAAAATTTGCTTTTACCACTAACGGTTTGGTGAGAATGCCCAAAAATGTCGTCCAACCTGTTACTTTTTAAAGCCGTTGGAAAGCTGATTTCACCGCCGTCAACATTAATGGTCAGCGGTGTTGACTCGTCAAAGAACCATCTTATAGTTGAGGAAAAATACACCGGCATCACATTTTTAGCCGACACTGGAGCCAACATTTCAGTTACTCTACGTAACAAAGTGAACAATAAGGCAGCTTTCGACTATATTTTACATGCTGCTAATGGAGCACCTATTAAAACATACGGTGAACATCTACTTCCATTGAACTTAGGATTAAGACGCGAGTTCAAGTGGATATTTTGTATTGCCAACGTGTCAAGGCCTATACTAGGCGCTGATTCGCTCCACGCCCATAATTTGCTGATCGACCTGCGTGGGAAGCGGCTTATAGACAGCGAAACGAAATTGGAAACCATCGCCGAAATAACAGCAGAAACAATGGCTACAGTTTCAACAATTTTAAAACATGTTGGGTAAACAGACCTACGCTCATGTCAGAAGGGTTTTGTATTCAATTTACAATCATCGAATCAAGAAACATGTCAAAGACGATTTTATTGGAGAAAATATGAAATACGAAGATCATACTATTATTAACAAAGTTGAACGAATTTCGACTTCTGAGGTTTTTGTTCTTGTTATACTCATAAATATTTCCCTTGATAATTATTTCAGATGTCCAGCCGCGACGGAGGAAACACATTTTTCATGTATTTCCCCCCTGTGCCCCCACTGAAGCAAAAACTGACAGTTTAACAACTTTTTGAAAAGCTCCCATGAAAACTTTCATTTCATACTTATATCAGCTACGTTTGATGAATTTTTTTTTCAGGGACTATTCTCCTGTACCATTATCATCGATTAATGGCCTATTTTTTCGAATCCTAGAATGGTTACAAAACCCTTTTGCTAGGAGCTCTCTTCCGCCTCCTTGACTTGTTTCACGTATGAGCATTAATTGTAGGTACTCATCTTCAGTCATTCATTAAATTGAATCAAGTGTTCAAAGCATGCACCTTAAACTTTGAAGTTGAGAAAAAATAACGCAAAATTATTCAATCTCCGCATTTAAAACTTACTTACTTACTTACTTACTGATACCACTAGCTGAACCGATTTTCAAAGATACATCATTCATGAATTTTTCATGCAAATCCTAGCAAAACTGTAGTGTCTGAGTCGGTAAAAAGCGCATGTTGTTCCATAGCCATATTTTGCCGTAGTAATAAATGCAGCGCATATTGTTCCATAGTAATACAGGAAAATTCAAACCGCTATAACTTCGCTAAATATGATTCAATCTTTATGAAACTTTCAGGATAAATCAACCTTATAAATACACATCTGCGTACTGAATTGCATTGAATTTAAGGGTACCGTTAAGATTTTCTTCAAGAAAACATAAAATCGATAAATCATACTATTACTAACAAAGTTGATTGAATTGCGACTTCTAACGTATTTGTTGTTGTTGTACTCACTAAAGCCTACATTCCTGATTTTTTTCAGATTTTTCGGATCACAGGTGTCCAATCGCGAGGGGGGGGGGGGACACAAATTTTTCGTGTATTTCCCCTCCCTGCGCGCCCGTCGAAGCAAATTTTGCCAAACTAAGACCTGTTTTGAAAAGTTCTAATCAAGACCTATCATTTGATACCCATGTTGGCTACCTTCAATGAATTTTTTTTCGGGGGGTCACTTTCCTATATGGGAAGACCCCCCTTAAATACCTTATAACATTTTTTTTATAGTTGAACTTTGAAGAGATCACCACTTTACACCCACACAGAAAATTTGATGTTACTGGCTTAAGTAGTTTCCGAGAAAAAGTGCTGTGACACACGGACGGACGGACGGACAGACGGACAGACTGGTCGCGAAACTAGTAGGGTTTTGTAAAATTATTTTACAAAACCCTAAAAAGACGGATTCCATCGTATATTGGCCGAATATCCAAGCCTAATTAATCCCAATCCTAGGAAACAAGAAGAAAACTATCCGATAAGGCTCTTTATCAATACAAACGGACCTCCAGTCGGAAAAGGCTCGTCGTTAAGCACCGGAGATGTACGAGTATGCTGCTGCAAAAAAGGAATTTGAGCACATGGTTCAAATGAGAATATGCCGTCCGCCGAGCAGTCAATGGGCCAGTCCACTACATCTTGTACAGAAAAAATTTTAAGAATGGAGACCCTGTGGAGATTACCGTCATTTGAATTCAATCATAATACCCGACTATTATCCAATCGCTGGAGTTGAAGATTTTACGCTTAACCTTAATGGTAAGAGTATATTTTCTACCATTGATCTAATTCGAGCATATTATCAGGTCCTTGTTGCGAAGAAGGATGTTCCAAAAACCGCAGTAATAGCACCTTTTGGATTTTTTGAGTTTTTGTATATGCCATTGCTGCACAAACTTTTCAAAGATACATCGATTTGGTGCTACGTGGTCTTGTTTTTGTTACGGATATTTGGATGATATTCTCATCGCGTCATGGAATCCAGAAGAACATAAACAGCACCTAAGGATTTTCTTCAAACGTCTCACGAAATATGGAATCCGTATTAACGATAAAACACAAGTTAAGTGGTCCGCGGAAGCTGAAAAAGCATGCAAACAGCTACTGGAAATTGCTACGCTTCTTAGCATCTTGCTCCGAATGCATTATTAGCACTTACAACAGATGCTTCAAATATGGCAATTGGCGCAATACTGGACGAATGTCAGTGGAAACGTTTAGGCTTCTACTCAAAGAAACTCAGTGATGCTAAAATTAAATACAGCACATACGAAAAGGAATTGCAAGCAATTTATTCAGATGTAACATATTTCAGAGACAAGCTAGAAGGTAGAGCGTTTATGATTAAAACAGACCATAAACCTCTAAAGTTTGCATTCGCAAAAAGCTCTAGTAAAACATCGCCTCGTCAAGCCCGACAAATAATTATATTTTCGAATTTACAACGGAAATAGTTTATATTAAAGGAGATCGAAATTCCGATGCTGATGCTTTATTTCGACTGGAAATCGTATCAACAGTTACGGCGCTAGATACGAGTCTATCCGGCATCGCAGCAAAACAGGCTACGGACCCAGAATTAAAGGAGATTCTCAACAATACAACATCACTAAAACGTTTGACACTTCACAACAACATTGTATATTGCGACACATCGACAGAAGATAAACGAACGTATATTCCAAAAACACTTCGTCGACATGCGTTTTATTCTATTCACCGTTTATCATATCCCAGAACCGTGTAACCAACCGACCGATCAGAAAAAGGTACGTTTGGCCTCAAATATCGAAGAATATTGCAGTTTGGTCCTGAAGCTGTCTTCAATGTCAACGATCGAAGATTAATCGTCATGTCATACAACCTCCATTACAATTTGCATCTCCTGACAAACTATTCGATCACATACATATCGATATCATAGGACCAATAAACACCTTGCAAGAATATAAATATCTCCTGACGATGATCGGTCGTTCTTCAAGGTGGACGGACTCTGTTCCACTTACGAATATCACAGCTGATACAGTGGCTTCTGAATTTTACACAAAGTGTTTTGCAGCAGTAATGGTGTATGGTGCCCCACTGGGATTGCCCAGCAATTTCTTTCTTGAAAACACGAATTTAAGGTAATCTTATGTTGTTCATTGAAAATTAAAGTGAAACACATCGTCTGTGACCTGTATCTGTCGAGCATCATTGTGCAAATATTCGTGTATAAAGACTTGAGAATTTGCACACACGTTTTTCTAAGGAGTGATGCTGTCTGAAAACCCTTGCAACAACCTTATTCTGGACCATTTGAAGTGCTAACCTGTCCTCAAAAGCGAGTATAAACCCTGAAAATAAACGGACAGGAAGTTAACGTTTCAGTGGAGCTGTTGAACCCAGCATTTATCTTGAACTCGGAATGATATGCCGAATCGTGGCCAAACACACAAACAATCGACAACCCACAACTTATTCCTTGGATACAATCGACAACAAGCAGCGGTGCACGACCAATATTAAAAACATATCTTCTTCTTTTTCTTAGCACTACAGCCCCTCTCCGACCTTCGCTTCAAGCAAAAAGCGCCTCCAACTGTCTCAATTCATTGACCGCGTCCTCCAATTTTGAAATAGGAGCAGCGATGAACTGTCTTCGTCGACTGAGTCAGACTAGCACTTCTTGGGTTTCCCCCATTGGACTCCAACCTTCAGTTCTCCCAGCGAATACCTTCCTGGGTATCCGTTGTTCGTCCATACGATTCATGCGGCCAGCCCATTACAGCTTCCGCTGTCTTACAATCATTGAGAACTCCAGTTCATCAAAAATTCCAGTTCATCAAAAAGTCCCTCTTGCTCCGCTCCAATTCGTTCAATATATTGTGTTTGCGGATGCTTGGGTTAGGGTCCATGTTTCAAACCCATAGCATAACACAGGTCTTATCACAGATTTGTATACTTGGAGTTTTGTTTTCCTGTGTATGCGGCTGGTCTCTAAGATCGTTAATACTGAATAAAATACTTTATTTACGAGCTGTAGTCTTCGGCGTACTTCGTCTCTTTCATTATTTTATTTTGGCGCCTAAATACACAAAATCGCCAACATTTTCGATACTGTATTCGAGAAGTGTGATATTTTGTGCACTTGAGGTATTTTTCCTCGACTGCGTCATGAGGTTTGTTTTACTTTTATTGATTTGTAGCCCTACTAGTTTTGCTTCGACGTCGAGTTTCAGGAAGAGTTCTTTGGCAGTTGTTAATGACCATGACAAAATGTTTGTGTCGTCCGCAGAGGCTACTACTTGGCTCGACTTGTATAGCAATGTACCTCGTGTATCGACAGGTAGCTTCTTTATGACTTACTTCAGAGCCACATTGAATAGCAATGGGGCCAGCCCATCTCCCTGCTATAGTCCGATATTTGTGTCAAATGCATCGGTGAGTTGGTTATTGATGCGGACTTGGAAGGTCGTCGACGTCATTGTCATATTGATAAGACGGACTCATTTGGCTGATATGCCAAAGCAAAGCATTATTTGGTACAGCAATTACAAACAATACTGTCGTATTTTTGCTTAAAGTCAACGAAAATTTTGTGTACATCTATGTTGAGCTCCCAGCATTTTTCAAGTACTTGCTTGACTGTGAACAATTGGTCTGTTGTTGATCTACCTGCCCTAAAACCACCTTGATACTCCCCAATAATACTGTTGGCGTATGATCCGATTTTATTTTCTAAGATTTTAGAAAATATTTTGTACGCTGTACAAAGTAGTTTTTTGTGGATAGGGAATATAATTGATTGGCTCACCTCTTTCAGCATATGTTCTTGTTGCCAAATGTACTGGAGGACTTTGTGAATAGCTTGATGAACACTACTGTTACCATATTTGATGAACTCCGCTGGAATCTCATCGATGCCCAGCGCTTTATTATTCTTTTGGGCTTTGATGATGGAACAAACTTCATTCAGAGTTGGTGGGGCCAATGGAAGCTCTCCGCAGACATCTATAGACTCCGATGTTCTGGACCTGTGCGGAGGGTTCAGGAGGTTCTTCAAATATTATGAAATATGATGAAATAAAAATAATTCTGGGGATCTTATCGGGGAACGACTGGAGGATATAGCCTCCAGGATGAAACAAATGGCAGCGGCCAGCGCCTGATTGACTTTGCATGTAGCAGAAATCCAGTCATAGGTTCGACTTGCTTCGCACATCGACGCATTCATAAAATGACCTGGGTATCACCGGATGGCATCACACAAAACCGGATCGATCATGTTCTGATCCAACAACGTTCAGCCTCAAGCATAGTTGACGTCCGTACATACCGAGGAGCCAATTGTAACTCAGATCATTACTTGATCAAATTAACCTATCAATGTCGTATGTCAAAGGCCTATTCAGCGAAGACCGTCCCGCTACAAAAATTTGTCATCGAAAGGCTCCAAACGGCGTCTGTGGCCAATCATTTCACGGAGACTCTCGACAACCAGCTGGCTCCCATCTTATTAGATGCATCGTTAAAGACGAGCAACGAATTCTGGATGGAAGTGAAAGCGGCTATTAGGACCGTGGCAGAACAGACAATTGGACATCAAGCCCGGCGCAAGAGAAATGATTGGTTCGCTGATGAGTGCCAGAATGCGTTAGATAAAAAGAATCAGGCGTACAAAGAATACGTAGGTAGGAAAACCAGGACGAAGAGAGAACACTATGAAAATCTTAGAAGGGTAGCGAATAAGATAATTAGGATTAAGGAAAGAAAATACTATGACGACCAATTGAGAAGTATAGATGTAAGTTTAGCGAGCCACAACACAAAGCAAGCAGACAAAGTAGTGAAAAGCCTGAAACGTGGTTATCAGCCCAAAACCACGCTCTGTCGTGATGACAGCGGCAATATAATCGCTGATGAAACCAAGATTAAGGAAAGTTGGGCATCATATTTCAAGAACCTCCTTTGTATAACATTTACTGGTTACTTAAATGTTGGGGTCATTTAGGCCCCAGTGGAAGACAATGATGGTCTAAAGTGTTGGTAGAAGCAGGATTAAGCGTAACATTTTTTTATATGAGTTGATTATTCGATCCATAGATTATGCAAACATTCTTATTCAATTTTGTGGAAAAAAAAATGTATTGTAACATGTAGGATTTCTTAAATGACCCATTCAAATTTTAGGCTGTACATATGATATTGAGATATTCACTATGTTATTTTAAGGACCATACATTTTTCACAGATATTCCTGTAATCGATAGGGGACGGATACTTTCAGTAGCAGTAGTTTTTAAGAAAAAGGGGGGGAGCAAGAGAGAATGGTCAAATTTCATCTATTTTATTAAATAACTTGAAAAACATTCATTCACACACAACACATAACAGCGCATTCATTTAATATGTCACGCGATACACGAAAATTCCTTTTCAGGGTTTTGTACTAAAATACAAAACCCTATTGCAATCACGACCTGTGTCCGTTTGTTCGTCCGTCCGTCCGTCTGTATGTCAAAGGACTTTTTCTCCGAAATTATAGAGGCTACAGCCATGAAACTTTGTAGAAAGGCCAGAAGTTTTGACTTCTTGAAATTTCAAGGGTGAAAAAAATTTTTCCAAGGGGTTTAGGGGGGGGTCTCTCCATATAGGGAGGTGACCCTTCAAAATTTTATTCACCATTGTTCGTCGAGTAGGGTGTCATTGGAAAGGTCTTTATGAGATCTTTTCAAAACAAGTCTTAAAATTGCCTTATCAGTACCGAGGGGGCAGGGGAAGGGGGAATGTATGAACTTTTCGCATACCCCCCTCGCGATTGGACACCTTCCATCCGAAAAATCTGAAAAAAATCATGAATGCAGGCCTTTATGAGTACAACAACAACAAGTACAAGAGAGGTCAAAATTCACTCAACTTTGTTAGTAATAGTATGATTTATCGATTTTATGCTTTCTTGAATAAAATTTTAAGGGTACCTTTAAATTCAATAGCATTTAGCACATAGATAACAAGGTTGATCTTTTCATAAAGATCGAATGGTATTTAACAAAATTATAGCGATTTAAAATTTCCTGTATTACTATGGGACAATATGCGCTGTATTACTGTGGAAACATATGGTTATGCAGTCATATGCGCTTTTTACCGACTTAGACACTACAGCTTTGCTAGGATTTGCATGAAAATTTCAGGAATGATAGGTATCATGAATATCTTTGAGAATCGGTTCAGTTTGTGGTATCAGTAATCGTAAAACAAAATAGTGGGTGTTTTAAATACGGAGATTGAATAATTTTGAGTTATTTTTCCCCAACTTCAACGTTTAAGTATAGATATAGGTGTATAGGTAACATAAATTATTCTATTGTACATTAATTAAAAATGCCTAAGTTCAAAGGAAGGATCACACAAAGATGCAACTGGGACGAAATTTAATGAAACAGGCTGTAGTAGGCGTTCAAGAGAAAAAATTATCACTTAGAGAAGTATTTCACCATTTTTATGTGCCAAAAAGTACCCTTCAGGATCGAATTAAAACTTTTAAGATTGGACAAGAAGCTACACTTACACCAAAATTGGGGAGATTTGAGAATACTTTTTCGGAAGATCATTTAAGCCAGTTATATAATCATGTTAAGGAGCTTGATAGTTGCCTGATGTCACTGACAAGGATCGAGTTTTTGAAACTGGCGTTCCAATTTGCCGAGCATTTGAAAATTCCTCATAAGTTTAATAAGGATTTTTCTTGTTCTTAGATCTCTAGAATCAGCCAGTATAGCGAGGGCTGTTGGGTTTAACAAGCCTCAAGTTGACAGTTTTTATGATCACCTCCAGGATCTATCTAATTTTCCTGCATCCAAAATATACAACGCTGATGAGACCGAAGTATCCACAGTTCATAAAAATGAGAAAGTGATTTCTACTAAAGGAAAAAAGCAAGTTGGAAAATTGACTTCTGGTGAGAGGGAGCGTAACATAACATTGATGTTTGCTATGAGTGTAACAAGCCATTTTATACCCCCACTTTTCATTTTTCCGAGAAAATAGATGGACAAAAACTGTCGATTAATGATTGATGTACCGCCACAAAGCGTTGGTTTTCCACATGAAAGTGGCTGGATGAATGGTGGGATATTTTTAATATTCCTCAAGCATTTCAAACAACATACTCAGCATTTAAAAGAGAACCCAGCTCTTTTGATTCTTGATGGACATGAAAGTCACGAAGAGTTGGCAGTGATAAGAGTATGCCCGTGATAATAACATCCACATGCTCAGTACTCCACCACACACGACACACAAGTTGAAACCTCTTGACAGAGTATTTTTTAAGCCATTTAAGGCTGCATTTACTTCAGAAAGTTCGTCATAGATGAGGAAAAACCCAGGCAGCAGAATCACTGATTATGACATCGCTGGTCTAGTGAATTTGGTCTTTGTCAAGGCTCCCAGTTTGGACATAGCTCAAAGTGGCTATAAATGCTCCGGAGTTTACCCTTTTAATCGGGATATTTTCACTGAATTAGACTTTTTGGCTTCTGCCATGACAAATATTGAAGGGGATCCAACATTGCCTGAACATTCCACCACCACTGCCTGTGGAGCAACATCGCAGCAATCTACTAGCCGCAATCAACAGGCATCCACAAGTAGCAAAACTGCGGAGCAATTACTTAAAAAGTTGTCCCGTTTTCCTGACGCTTCCAAAAAGCGTCTTGTGACGCGCTCGCGAAAAACGCAAATAAGCGAAGTTCTAACATCGTCACTATTTAAAAATTGACTGCTAGAGAAGACAAATAAAATTAAAGTGATAACGAATGAAAATGTGGTAAGTTGGAAAAACTATTATTAAGTCACAATGATTTCAATAATTAATCAGCAATAATCGAATCTATAGTGAAAACATAGCAATTTGCTGATGACTGTGTAATTTTCGTGCGCGATATTATTAATTCTTGACCCACTTATCAATTTCACTGTGAGTTACAAAGTGACTATATCAAGTGAAAGCAGAAATTTGCTTATGAATATACTTTTTTAAAGTTTTTCTTGCCACAACAATTTTCGATGAATAGATAATTCTACCCTCCTCGCATATAACTAACCTTACCCTAACCAAAATGAGTGTAAAATGCAGCCTCGCAAATTACATCGCGTTTGACAACACCTTCAAATATGTTATCTGCAAAGGTTTTTGTAACCGCAAGTTACATGGTGCATGCGTGGATGCACCACGTGATTGGTTTCATCCTTACCTGGATGAACATTTTATATGCTCAGATTGTCAAAGTGTTGAGTAGAAATTGAAAGCGATGTATGATAACATTACCGGCTACATCGAAAAGCTCATTGAAGAGAAAAATCAAACAATCGCTCGACTACGGTCTAAATCTCAAGCAAATGAGGAAAGTTTTGTGGAGATGGCTAGCAGTTTCGATGAGCTAGCTATAACCCTATCAAAGAGCGATAGGAAAATATTCAAAGCCCTTGAGATGTTTGACAATCGACTAATCTCTGTGAAAGAGCAAATCTCCAGCATCCAACCATCATGTACAGAACCTTTCCGTGAAGAAGCATTCAGTGATATGCTTAACAATATTACACAAAAACAAGCTGAGCGGGACAACTTGTTGCAGGTATCGGAAATTCTCAAAAATTGGAAAACATCGATAAAAAGTGTAATATTTTAGAAGAAGAAATAATGGAGCAGCGTAACATTGGAAACGTTTTTCCAGTTCAAAATAATGCCAGCCATCTGAAATCATGTGGTCTGAATGAAGTGGCGTCGGTACCTGCTTTAAATGACACATCTGAAATCGTCAGCCAAATCTATAAATTGGGCACTTTTTGGTCAGAGGACGAATGAAAAAAAAGACGTGAGCGGTTGGAGAAGGCTGATGAAACGAATCATCAGCACAACATCGAAATATTTTTCATTAAGAAAACACCAAAGAATACTAATATTGCTCGAGTTCAAAAATTCTTGGAAGTAAATCTATTATTGGAAGGCTGCAGAGTGGAGGCGATTTCACAGAGAAGTAAGAAAACGAAATCGTTCAAAGTATACATAATGCACAAATATGCCTGGCTCTTCTCTAATCACACGTTCAAAAACGGTAGCCTCTATTGGAGTGGACTGATCTCCAGGAAATGGAAATCAAGGAAACCTGCTGTCAACAATAATCAACCAAACAAATACAACAACAACAAAAATGAAATAGTAATTTCCACTAACAACAAAAACCTGAATGTTAACACTACTCACAACACCCAACCATTTATTACTAACAACATTGTTAACCTTGCAAATCCTTTAGATGACAGGCTGATGGGAGACAGTACTATTTCTGATAATAACCAACCTAAAGAAAATATCGGCTCTTCCGAAACGAATAAAAGCTCAATTTCTGAATTTAACCTTCCTTTCAAATATCCAAACTTCGTAAGGAGTGGGTTTCAGACTTCGTCCCCTGATTGTGTAATTGAATTACCTATCACAGTCAATAGCCTTTTGAACGAAAAACAATCGTTTTTAGACCCACTCGTACCTTCGATAGTTAAAGCGACAATAAACTCTAGCAAAGATCTTCAAAGCAGGTATCTACTATCAAGACTGGGTGAGCACCGATTATATGAGTAGTTTACATGCATAAAGCACCAGACACAACATGTATCGACGGTGAAACGAAGACCAATATAAAAGTAATGATCTAGAAAGAAGGTCTTCCGGTAGATGTTGATGCTCTAGAAAAACTATACCTTAGATACCATGAGCAAGTTGATGTTACATCAGAACAAGCCAAAAAAGATCTTGAAACTTAAGCTTCTCATGTAAGCTCAAATTATATATCCTCGCTCCAAAGGTCACGTGAGCAACATCACATTTTTTTCGTCCACAATAAGAGCTCTACCTCAAAATGCCTCAAAACGTTCTACCATAATTGTAGTGGAATGAGAGGAAAACTCAACAAACTTTTTCTTGGCGCTCATGCCCTTTCAGTATCCTTGCATTCACAGAAACCTGATTGAATGACTCCCATTGTAACGAAGTGATTCACGACACTTGTTGGTCTATTTATAGAGACGATTGAGACTATCTAAGCACTGGCCTAACCCGAGGAGGTGGTGTCCTAATTGCCATACACAACGCTTCTCGAGTGATATTGTAAATACCGCAACTTTCAAAACTTTCCAACATGTAATAGCAAAAATCAAAATAAATAAATTATATTTCTTCGTTATCTCGGTGTTTTTGCGCCATTTAAAAATTCTCCAAATCAATGTTCCTCCAATTTTCCAGAAAAACGCAAATAAATTTAATTTAAAAAAATATATATTTCGGAGGTAAGAGTTCCTCTTTCTTCAGTGTTTTTTTTTTTGGTACCAAAAAAATAACAAAAAACACTGAAGAAGGAGGAACTCTTACTCTTGATTTGGAGAAATTTTATTTGTACGTTGGTGTATTGTATATTCCCCCAGAGTCCAGTGAGACAATCTATACCGAGCCTTGTGGAGTTGTCTCTTCAGATAAAATTATTATCTTTGTAGATTTTAACAGGACAAATTTAAAGTTTCTAGTTGAGGAACTTGAAAATCCATTGAATCCATTGATTCCATTGAATCTTCGAGACGATATTGATTTCAACCTAGTTTCTAAATTGTACGGCAATGATTTACAGCAACTAGCTCCGACACCCAATTACTCTGGCAATTGGTTAGATCTAATTTTCACGAATGTTTATGAAGAGGTGGTGGCTAATCTAACTAATGATGTGGAATCTTTTTACCAGACCATATTTGACGACGTTGGAAGTCATACACCTAACATCAAAAAGAGGAATAAACTGTCTGAGCCATGGTTGGACAGTAGTCTTCAAAATTTAAGAAATAGAAGTAATAAGCTCCAGAAAATTATATAAAAAGAACCGAATGTCAATGATGAAATTAAAAACGAATATAATGAAATAGCAAATGAATTTAGATTGAAGTCACGCAAGGCCTATGCAATTTATGTTAATCTTATTGAAAACATAATCCAAAACCCAAAGAACTTCTTTGATTTTGTGAATATTAAGCGCAAAGCTCATGGTTATCCTAAACAAATGACCAATAAAGACCGTTGTTCCTCTGTCCCGGAAGAAATCTGCAATTTCTTCGCAGGTCATTTTCAATCAGTGTATTCCTTACCAAACACCTCACCTCATGTAGATAACACTAACGCCGTTTTTTGAAAAAAGCGCTTCAGGAACTCTTAGTTTCTGAAGATCATATCATTAATGCAATTTAAACACTTGATATGGACCTGGCCCAGATTTACTTCCGCCTTATTTTCTATACCAGTGGAGTGAAGTATTAGTATTACCTCTCCGTATCATTTTTAATAAGTCACTCGTAAGCGGAAAATTTCCAATACACTGGAAGTCTTCTCACCTGACTCCATTTCATCAAAGCAAAAGCAAAGGGAGTGTTCAAAATTATAGAGGAATTGCCATTTTATCTGCCATCCCAAAATTATTCGAGGAAATAGTATGCTCTAAAATGTCGCCCGTAATAGAGCAGCGTCTCAATGACCAGCAGCATGGCTTCAGGAAAAATCGACCCACAACCACCAATCTAACAGTTATGGTCTCATACAGACTTTGCGCAATGGAAAAAGGGCACCGGGTTGACGCGATTTATACTGATTTTAGTAAAGCCTTTGATCGCGTCAATCATACGATTCTGTGAATAAAATTGTGCAATTTTGGAATCACTGGCCCATTGCTTCGCTGGCTAAACTCTTACTTCAAAAACCGGACTCAAACCGTTAAATTTCAAGGTTATATGTCCAAAGAAATTCAAATCTACTCCGTTGTACCTCAAGGCAGTCATCTCGGACCTCTTCTTTTCAACATATTTATATCAGGCCTTTCTGATGTATCATCCGATGTACCTCAAATTAAACTATCGGATAACATCCCACAGTGATTCGATATTCTTACAGAACAAGATAAATGCTCTGCTTGAATGGTCCAACACAAACCACCTTTAACAGAACCTCAAAAAATGTCAGGTGATTAGTTTCTCTCGCAGAACTTCAATTTTATTAACTGATTATCACCTCGGTGTTTTCTTGGATAAGAAACTCCATTTTAATTTGCACTATGATGAGGTTCTCTGCAAGGCTACTAAAATGTTAGACTTCATCAAACGGCGTGCTAAAGAATTTGAGAATGTATGGGTAACAAAGACATTATACATATCGTTAGTCCGCCCTATTCTCGAATATGCATGTGTCGTTTGGCATCCTGTTTCTGATGTTCATACAGAAAGATTTGAGTCTGTTCAAAAACAGTTCCTGCTATGTGCTTTACGATCTCAATATGACCCACGTAACTTTCAGGGCTTGCCTTCATATGAATATCGGTTGTCCATTCTAAATTTATCTTCACCTGCCTCCCGTAGAATTATGTCATGCTCTTGCTTTGCATTTGATGTCCTCCGTGGTACCATTAAAGTTCAGTATCTGATTGACAGGATATCCTTGAACGAACCAGCAAGATTTACAAGACATTCACGTTTGCTGGTAGAAAGTCGACATCTTACCATCTACGGTGAAAATGAGCCGATTAATAGATGCTGCAAAATATTAAATATCCTGAGCCATTACTTTTCCCCAACCATATCCAGACTACAATTCAAAACCAATCTATCAATGTTCCTCTCTTCCTAATCTTTTATTTTTAACTTGTGTTTTTGGAAGTGTAACCTATATTTTTAACTTGTATTTTGTAACTTTTAACTTGCATTGCTTTGTGATAATTTATAATTTTGATGTAATACCTTGTTTGGTACAAAAAAAAAACTCCGCTAGCAAGAAAAAAAATCAAAATCAATCAACAAATGCAAGATCTTTTAAGGGGCCAGGAAACGGAATGCATCACTTGCGGCGAAACCCCTTTGACTGGATTCAGTGTCACAAATGCAAGGATTGGGCGCATGAAGACTATGTGGACATAGATCCTTTGCAGGTTTACTACTTTTGCGATGTGTGTAAATCCAAAGAACGGTGTGGTCCTCGTTAGCTGTTTACAGTCGCGGCTACCCGCCAAAAAAATTTTTGTCGAAATTTTAATACTTATTGTAATACTTAATTACTGTCCTACTTAATACTTAATCTGGAAGCTACTGAATTAAAACTGATGTAAACATGTTGCTTTTAGTTTTAATTTAAGAATAAACATTTCATTCTGTTAATTTTCAAAATATGAGGTAGTTTTATTAAGTGTCCAGGGCTGCCTGACCTCCCCCTAAATATTTGTACTGCAGAGATTCATATGTGCACCGAATTTAATCTTCCAGTCAATTCGGAACAAATTCGCTGTGATAGATGGACAGAAAGTCATATGAGTTATTCTATAAGGATTGCCCTTACAAGGAAACTGGTGGTTTCCCATGCCAACACTTGCTAGTCAAAATCAATTTATGGAAATAAATATAATAACTTTATCTTTCACGGTTAAACGTTGAGAGTTAATTTTTCCTAAAACCCTTAATTCCAATACTTGTCCAATATCAAAACGAATTACATTTCTTCCTTAAAACCAACGTTTCTCACCGGTCAATTAACTTCATTTCATTCGAGCCGTCCACAGTTCCTATAGACATCATCTTCAGACTATTTTCTTTCATTTTTTGACTTCTGTTATATTTACAGCACCGCAGTCTTGAAAAAGGATGTAACGTCTAAATTACGCACAACCACAAGATGGTGTCTCTCTATCCTAAAAACGTTTCATCTAACGACAGGTCCATAAGTAGCTATAGGCGATATTAGTGAAAATTGCGCCAACCAAGGGTGCCACAGTAATAAGCTCATTCTTCCAAAGCTGCGAAAGCCAGTAATCAGACATTCAGGCACCAAACAACCAGTATAATTTAACTTTCACTTTTCACCCCATCCATTTCCGTTGAAAAAAAGGAAACATAACAACCAAAAAAAATACAAGATGAAAATTAACAAGATATTTAATAAAATGAAATTTCCCGAATAATTTCTACCATGAACTTTCGCCATTGCTGTTTCGACTCGCGATAAAAGGGTGAAATGTATTGGAACCCTTTTTACGGGGTTTTTCACAGCGCGTTTTTCTCAATTTAAATCATTGGCACCAATTTGCAATTAAAATTTTCAGGAATGGGGTGGAGAAGGATTGTGGGAGTTGTTTCTGCCGCACGTTGGACAGATCCTTAAATGATGTGGCGAGTATTAATAGGAATCAATTTTAAGCGGTGTCGACGGTTGCTAATGATGGAGGAATTCGTTGCAAGGATTGCAATTAAGGTTGGAAACATTTTATAGGATTAACGTTGTAGACACTTTATTTTGCCAAAGGTTATACGAAAGGGCCTTATCGACTTGTTAATTTGCAGGAGTAGATTAAATAGATTTTTTTATTATTCAAGGCTTAAATAAAAATGCATTTAAATCAATCGTTGCATTTCTCACCGAACAAACTAACGCTACGTAATCTCTGCTAATTGTCTCGATTTAAAAATTGCTGCAAAGCAATTGTCAACATTGAAAGAACGACAAACATTTCGCTGTAGTCTGTTCGTGATGTCCGTTACAAACAGCCATGAAATATGATGGAATAGAATGTTATGATTTTTTTCAATTTGTACTCCAGCACTTGTGTGAAGCGGATAAGACAAATTGATAAGAGACTCGAATTAAATAGGATGATGAAGTTTATCTAATAATTCTTCATTTATCTGAAACTGAAGAAATTAAAACAAATTTATGTTAAATGGAAATTAACTCTTGGCAAGACCAGTAAAAGGAATTCTTCTCAACAAATCCTAGACGAAGGATATATACATGCTCATGCCGTTTCTTTAACCACATCCGAATGATGAATCAGCTCCACCTTAACCTGCACTGGCTGCACAATCCATCTTTCTTAATGCATCCCATCATCATTCAACAATTTACTTAGCATGTCGCACTCTCTTCAACGATCTGCCACCCAGCTCAAGTTGGAGGAAAACGCGACAAACGTAGCACTCACAGTTCACAATAAGATCGCGTTGATTTGTTTGTTTGGACCGCGTTTTATTGCAATCATGTACGCGGTTGATATCATTCTTTTATCTTTATTCGGCTCATTCTTGGTCTTTTATCGCGACAACAACATTTGATGAATGTGGCCTCGAGTCCTCAATATGTTGCAGTAATGGGCTCAAGCGAAAGTTTACTTTGCACCCGTCGCTGATGATGTCGTTGTCGTTCAAGAAGGTCAAGATACAATGCTAAACTGGACAATTGCAGCGTACGTTCATAAACATTCATGTGTGGAGTGATAAACTATTATGCATGGGAACTTTCTAGCCGTTACATATTGGCTTGTTATCCGCGGGTTGGATGATGATTTACTCGTCTTTAATGGGTCGGTCTTCCACTTCCACACTTTTCATTTCCGATTTTCATCTTACGATTGAAATCAATTTAGACAGACGCGAGCTTTTCCTGTTTTAGATTCATTAATGGAATTATTCACGTAGTACGAGTAAGTGCTCATACGAGTATGTGTTATGCGATGAATGGCTAGACTTTATTAGGAATAATTGTCTGAGTTGGTGCGACTGCAGTGATTGGGATCCAAACACTTAAATAAAACAAATTAATAAGGTTAATGTCGGTGAAGTCCCAAACATTCTAATTAATTATATCCGATAATGGTACAAAATGTAGGATCCATTCTTGAGGTTTCTTTGAATACCTGCGCCTCCGCTTCAATACCATAATGGTATCCGTATCCGTTACAATGAACTAGATTGAACCAAGGATCCATTATGTAAGGGGCAAGTGGTATTGCTGCCACATAATACGGGTTAATGCAACAATCGAAGAAGAAATGCTAGGATTCATCTCTTCTTCGATTGTTTTGGAGTTTTGAACTAAAATACAAAGCCCTATTGAAATCACGAACTATGTCTGTTTGTCCGTCTGTCACAGCAGATTTGCTTTGAAACTATACAAGATACAGTCATGAAATTAGTGGAATGGTCAGAAAATCTGCTGTCCAAGCAAGCGAGCGGACGTTTGTTACAAATATTTTTTACATTCGTGACCATTCTTGAAATTCTTTTGTGCATTTGTGACCTAATTATACATTCAACTTATGGACTTTCCAGTGAGGGTATCCATTTCGATTATCGAACCAAATTGTGAATCCTGCAATTTTTTAATAGCTGTGCGATTATTTTCTTTTGCTTCTACTGACATAGCTAATGTGAATGTGAATATATAGTATGTTCGCGCGTATAAATAAATTACTGGCCTTCCCCATTAAATATTAAAGTGAGATACACAAACAAACCATCAATATGAGCGTTAAGTGCAACTTATTAAATTGCATCGCGTTCGACAATACCTTCAAATATGTGATCTGCAAGGGCTTTTGCAACCGCAATCTGCACGGCACCTGGATGGATGCACCGAGGGATTGGTATCATCCATATCAAGAGGAACATTTCATTTGCTCTGATTGTCAGAATTTTGAGCATAAAATGAAATACATGTATGACCGAATTATTGATCACATCGATAGTCTAATGGAAGAGAAGGATCAATTAATCGCGCGGCAGCAATCAAAATCTCGAGCGAATGATGAGAACTTTGTTGAAATGGCTAGTGGCTTCGACGAACTAGCCACTAACCTATCAAAGAGCGATAAGAAAATATTAAAAGCTCTTGAGATGCTCGGTAATCGGTTGATCTCTAGGAAGGAGCAAATTGCAACCATCCAACTATCGTGCAAGGAAGACTGCCGTAAAGAAGATTACCATAGAGAAATGTTGAGTGATATGTTAACAAACAAACTAGCCGACCAGAAAGATTCATTGCAACAATCGGAAATGTTAACAAAACTGGCAAATATTGAGAAAAAGTGTGAATCACTAGAAAATAAATTACAGGAGCAGCGTGAAGTACACCACACATTTCCAGTGGAGAGTGATGCAAACGGACTAAATTCGAGATGTCCAGAACCGAAAGCATCAATTCAAGCTCCAGAAGTCGTAAAACGCATCTTCAAGCCAGGCACGTTTTGATCAGTGGATAATGGAGTGTAAGGCTCCAAAAGTTAGAAGCAGTTATCGCCAAAATTGCTACTGAAGCAAGTTATGAATCATTCTTCTTACAGAAAGCACCAAAAAATATTAGCGCCGCTGGAGTTCGAAAATTTTTGGAGAATAGTCTCATGCTCAAAGGTTACAGAGTTGAGGACGTATCAAAGGGGAACAAGCGGTCGCGCTCGATCAAGGCTTCCATTCCACATAAGTATGCCTGGCTTTTCTCCCACCATCAATCTGAAAACGGTACTGTCAGCTGGAATGTAATGATCTTCAAAAAGTGGAAATCACATAAACCTGTTTACAACAAGGATCAACCATGTAAATCTATGAATAGTATAATAATAGCTCCCACTAATAATAGAAATACCAATACTAACACGACTTACAAAATTCACTCAAAGATTACTAATAAAACTGTAAATCCTTCAGATCCTTCAGATGGTAGTCTAGTGGCAGACAATACTGTTTGTCATAGTAACCAACCGAGAGGTAGTGTTGGTTCTTCAGAAGAGCATTCTATTTCCACTCCTGAACTGAAGATTATGAAACCGCACATCAAATATCCCAACTTCGTGAGTGATGGTTTTCAAATTTCATCCCCACAAGGATCAGTTCAGTTACCTAGCACGTCAAATGACTCGTTAGCCGAAAAGGAGTCCTTTTAAGGTCTTTGTAAATTCTTTTTTTTACAAAGACCTACTAGTTTCGCGACCTGTCTGTCCGTCTGTCCGTCCGTCTGAAACTATAGAAGCTAGAATGCTCAAACTTTGTGAAAAGGTCAGAAGTGATGGTCTCTCAAAAGTTAAGGCCTTGACAAAAATTTAAAAAATGTTTAAGGGGGGTCCCCCCTAATAACGAATTGGCCGTTAAAAATTTTTTTTTTCACCAAAGGAAGTCGAGTGGTATATCAAATGAAAGGTCTTGATTAGAACTTTTAGAATCTGAAATAAAAAAATCATTTTATGAATTAGGGGGTCCAGGGGAAGGCAAAATGTACCCAAAATTGGTGTCCCCCCCGCCCCCCTCGCGATTGGACACCTTTCAGCCGAAAAATCTGAAAATTATCACGAACATGGACCTTTATGAGTACAAGGGCAACAAATACCTTAGAAATCGAAATTCACTCAACTTTGTTAATAATAGTATGATTTGTAGATTTTACATTTTTGCCCATAAAATCAAAACGGTACCTTTAAACTTCTTGAAATTTCGCAATTATATAGACTAACATAAGATATATATGTTTTCAAAATTTAATTGAGATCAAATCATAATCAAGTGAGTTATAGCCATTTCAATTATATGGAATTACACCAACAATAACACGTGTTTATGGTTGATATAGGGTTTTCCAATAAGAGGTGTTATTTTGATATTAAAAGAAAAATGCCATTTTTAATACAAATGATCGAATGTTTATTTCATTTTGAAGAAGAAGATATGCCGTTAATAGCAATAATTAACATTGAGCAAATAACCACTACGACACGCTTACAGGACCATATCCTCTTCATGAAATTTTCCATAACCAAATCGCAAAGTGGTTGCCCTATGTCCTCGATAGCCTTACGAATTTCATCTTTGAGATCTTGAATCGACGCTGGGCTATTGGCATAGGCCTTCTCTATCACGTGGCTCCAAAGGAAGAAGTCGCAAGGTGTTAAATCAGAAGATCTATTCAAAATAACACCTCTTATTGGAAAACCCTATATATATTTAAAATTGACTTAGGCACTTTTATTTTCTTTCAATTTTCATGAAAATTTAAGGAATAGTGTTTAACTTGAACATGTTCAATCGGCCGAGCATTCAGAAAAATCATTTAAGCTAGATTAAAATGGCGGCTGCACTGTGCTTATGAAAGAAACTGTGCATCTTTTGCATAAATTTGAACGATTTCATATCTAAGTATTGGATGAATAATTCAAGTTATCGATTCACGCCATTAGAAAACTTGTTTCTAACCCTAGGATGTTTACAAAGATCTTCTGGCAGGAGCACTCTCCTGCTTACTCAACTTGTTAGACCTTCTTTTACGTCCAGCTGTAAAACCAACAATTAACTCTAGTAACGATCTTGAAAGTATCTCTTATCAAGAATGCAAGAGCATAAAATATATGAGTTTGTTCGACTCTACCTGGCCTACATGCATAAAGCGCCAGTTACAACATGCATTGATGGTAAAACCAAGACCAATCTTAAAGTATTATACAAAGAGAAGGTCTTCCTATAGAATTAGATGCTCTTCCCAAATTATATTTTAAACACCACGAGCAACTAGGTATCAATCCAGGACAAGCAAAAAAAAAATCTTGAGACCTACGCTTCACATGTAAGCTCAAATCATATATCTTCGCTTCAAAGGACACGAGAACAGCATCACAAATTTTTTCGTCCGCAATAAAAATTCTTCCACCAAATGCATCAAAATGTTCTACCACAACTGTGGTGGTATGAGAAGTAAACTCAGCAAACTTTTTCTTGACGCTAAATCATGCCCTTTTACTGTCCTTGCTCTAACGGAAACTAGGTAGCATAACTCCTTTCGAAATGAAGAGATTCTCGATTGTAGTTGGACTATATATTGAAATGATCGAGACTATCAAAGTACCAGGTTGTCACGAGGTGGTGGAGTCCTAATCGCTGTACACAACTCGATATTGAGTGACCTCGTCAATACGATCACATGTAATGATTTTTATGTCTAAGTCCGAATGAGGAGCCGATTTCTCATCGGTTCTAGACGTTAAGTCTGAGTAATGCCAATGGATGGTACCAACCGGTCAACCAATCCGTGCACCGTAATCCATTTTCGCGGTGGCTGCTTGCCGGCCAGCTAGATCGGAGAGGATTTCGGTCGCGGGTCTCCAAATGGATTACGCTCATCTACAATTTTTGAAATGACAAGCCACCTAGCAGCAAGGTGTGTTGGTAGCGGTCGCCAGCGGCGTCGCATGATTCATTACACACATATAAATATTTCGAGCATACAATAGTTCGAAGCAAACTTAAAAAATTTGACTTGTACATTGGTGCATTTTATATTCCTCCAAAGTCCAATGAGGTCGTTTACAATGATGCATGTGGAGTTATTTCTTCACTTGCTGGCCTTTCTAATGTAGAAGATAATATTATTATACTTGGAGACTTGAATAGACCCAATTTAACGTTTATAGTCGACGAACCTGATAACCGTCTCCTTCCAGTCAATCTTCTGGACGACAGTGACTACAACTTGTTTCTAGATTTTATGGCAATGATTTACAACAAGTAGCTCCGACACCCAATTGCAATGGTAATTGCCTAGATCTTATCTTTATCAATGCTTATGACGATGTGGTGGTTAATCCAACCAGTGAGGTGGAAAATCTTTTCTCAAACACCCCCCACCATTCCACACTTTCGGTTGAATTTTCCACTGCTGAAGCTATAAACATTCTTTCGTACAATAACTTGATTGTACTTGATTTACGCAATGCTGATTACGAGAGCATTCGAAAGCATATTTTTAATATAGACTGGACTACCATCCTTTCAACGTTAGATATATATAATGCAGTAAATTTATTCTATCAGCACATCCTTGACGCCGTTGGAAGACATGTTCTAAAATCAAGAAAAAGGACAAATTTTCAGAGCCCTGGCTGGACAGTGATCTTTGATCTTTAAGGAACAGAAGAAATAAACTGTATGAAATTATGCAAAGTAGATTTGATTTGAATGACGAAATTAAAAGAGAGCATGATGAACTGCCAAAAGAATTTCAATTGAAGTCGCGCGAGGCCTTTGAAGTATATGTTAATGTTATAGGTGAAAACATCCTCAAAGATCCCAAGAAATTTTTTGAATTTATGAACATCACGCGCAAGATCATGGCTATCCTAAACAAATGACTTTTAAAGACTGCAGTTTTACTCTCCCTGAAGAAATCAGTAATTATTTTGCAGACCATTTTCAATCAGTTTACTGTTCAGCAAACAATTTCCATAATTGTTTACAACTAGACACAGAATGTAGGCTTGTACTGCAAGAAATTTCAGTTTCGGAGGGTGACATATTCGACGCAATTGACCCTCTTGATTCTAATCATGGACCTGGCCCTGATTTACTTCCTCCATATTTTTTATTTCAATGCAGAGAACAATTAGTTTTACCTCTTTGCATCATTTTTAACAAATCGCTATCAAGCGGCGTGTTCCCAGTATACTGGAAATTCTCCTACTTAACTCAAATCCATAAGACAAATGCAAAGGAGCCGTTGAAAATTATAGAGGGATTGCCATACTATCCACTACCCCAAAGTTAATTGAAAAAATAGTCTGTTCCAAAATATCACCTTTTATTGAACAGTGTCTTAATGACCAACAGCATGGCTTCAGAAAGAATCGATTCACAACCACCAACTTAACAGTTTTGGTCCCTAACATCCTTTGTGCAATGGAAAACGGACACCAAGTTGACACAATTTATACTGGCTTTAGTAAGGCTTTTGACCGCGTCAATCATACAACTTTGTGTCATAAATTGAATAAATTTGGAATCACTGGCTCCCTACTTCATTGGCTCGACTCGTATCTCAAAAATCGGACCCAAACCGTTAAATTTCAGGGAAATGTGTCAAACGGAATCCATGTCTATTCCGGTGTTCCTAAAGGCAGTCACCTCGGACCTCTTCACTTCAACATTTTTATCGCGGACCTTTCTGAAGTATTATCCGATATACCACACTTATTTTATACGGATGTTCTCAAATTATATCATGTGATAGCATCCCAAAGTGATTCTTTGTTCCTGCAGGACAAAATAAATGCTCTATTAGAGTGGTCTAACAAAAATCTTCTATTTTTGAATTTTGAGAAATGCCAGGTGATAAGTTTTTCTCGAAAAAGTACAATTTTATTATCTGATTATCACCTCAATGATACAAAGATTTCCAGAGTTTATAGTGTAGTAGATCTTGGTGTCCACTTGGATAAGAGACTCCGCTTTAATTTGCACTACGATGAGGTTCTCTGCAAAGCGAATAAGCTTTTATTTAAGAACTTGTGGGTAACAAAAACGTTATACACATCATTAGGGTGCCCAATTTTGGAATAAGCTTGTGTCGTTTTGAATCCGGTCTTTGATGTTCACTCAGAGAGGTTTGAGTCCGTTCAGAAATAATTCCTACTGTTTGCTCTGACTTCCCTCTATGATCCAAAAGATTTCCATAATTTGTCATCATACGATAACTGGCTATCCCTTCTCAATATGACACCACTTGCCTCCCGTAGAACTAAATTATGCTCTTGCTTCGCATTTGAAGTCCTTAAAGGAACCGTTAAAATTGAATATCTAATCGAAATAATAACCTTAAACGAGCCAGTGAAATTTATGAGACATTCACCTTTGCTCGTAGAAAGTAAACATCATACTATCTTTGATGATAATGAGCCGATAAATAGGTGTGTCAAAGTTTTCAACAAGATGAGCCATCTTTATTTCCCAACCATATCCAGATCCCAATTTAAATCCAATTTATCAAAGTTCCTCGGTTCCTAATCCTTCACTGCAAATATAAATTTATATTGTAAAAAAAAAAAATAAAAAAACTGTGATATGAATTTTAATAGAATGTAAAAAAATGTATGCCTTATTTGGTCAATAAATAAACAAATAAAGGGTGGAACCTGATCAATCCAATCAGTGTTCATTTGGAAAAAACTAAAGTGCAGAAAGAAAGACGTCCACCATAGACGGTCCCAAGTCCGGTTGAGAAAGGAGCGGGGAACTGCTTGTTTCCCCAATCCACAGTTTTCACGATTCCTCATCGTAAACACATTGGGTTTACTGGTTCCCCAATGATGGGACATTAAGTGCGGAGAAAGGCCAATAACTATGTAAATATATCTAAAGCTCTGCTACTAAATCCTACTTCCACCTCCTTTGTGGGGACGTAAGAGGATCAATAAAAATAAAACAAAGCTCATGACTGAGTCCAGGGAAAATACCTCAAATATACAAAATATCACACTTGCGGAATACATTATCGAAAATGTTAACGAATTTGTGTATCTAGTGTGTATCTCCCTAAAGTGTATAAAGAAGGAAATGAATTACTGAAGATCATCACATCTGTGGATGCGCTTACTCCTAAAATTGCCAAATGGATACTAGAAGAATGCAATAAATTGGACAGGATTTCTAGTGAATATGCTATCAAAATCAGAGAAGATCAATAAGCTGGCAGATAATCATAAGGTCTTTGACAGCGAGAAACTAGTTTCGTTTGTTGTCAAATCATTGTTTCCCAATGAACCCTTAAAACAAGCATTGGCCCTGTTCGAGGACTGGTTGGCGAAGAAAGACAACACAATCAATGAAAGGCAAAAAGCAAGGATGATTGTAGTGAAAGTAGGTATATAGAAATGTCCGTGTAGGACTGCAGCGGTGGTCTGCTGCCTCAGCGGAAGAGGATGTTAAGATTCGCTGAGATTGGTCTTGTCTGGAGACGCGTGAATGCGATGGCAGGCTAGCGTTACGGTGTCGTGGGGAGGGTTCTTTCCACCAGCACAAGGACCCACTACAAAAGAATTTCGCAACCACGAATTCCTGGGGTCAAATAAAGGTTGATCGAAGTCGAAAAGGAGGTAACCAGCAAAGGGTCAGAAATTGCTGACGAAAAATGACAAACTGGACCTGGGGACCCGACAATTCTTATGGCCCACAAATAAGAGTGCGGCATCCAGATGGAGGTGGTGCCCCCTCGCACCCTCCCAACCGGATCAAGATCCAAACGTGGACGTAGCCATATATTTCCCATTTAAGTGGAAAACTCATACAAACATAATTTGCATGAGCTTTCCCATCAAATGAGAAATATAGAAGTGACCAATTTATGTTATAGAATTGTGTGATCGAATCACATAACTCTATACTATAAAAGGGCATGCGAGCGGAAGGCCATTCTACCCGGCAAGAGCCCCTGTTAAACAACGGAAGAGCACGCCCGATGGCTAGTCCATGATATTGGAGGAGCCTGCCTTCGTTGCGGGTCCTATACCCGGTCCGGTAAAACAAAATGGAAAGACCGAAGTTTATAACGTAGCATTTCATTGTATTCATTGCTTTCGAGTATATAAAAAGTTTACTTCATAATAAGCTACACGTACAAAAACAATAGTTCTTCTATCGATGAAAAATAAATGTATATTACCCCGCGGTGAAATATAAATTTTTGTTCTAAATTTAGTGAAATGAACCCAATTTTCGTTTCGTTTTGCCGCAAATCGCATGGGAGATGGAGTATTACTTTTCACTACAAAATAAATATTAGGAAAACAGTGAGATGGGGGGGTAAAGATAAGCCTTTGCCTTAGAAATATTATTAGACAACTAAAAAAATCACAAATAAAGATTTTTCATTCATAAATATATATGTGATAAGGTTTAAGTGCTGAAAACATGATTCTATCAGATTAGAAAAGCTAAGCATTCTTTTTGGCCAAAAAGAAAAATGTTCTTAAGCTTATTATCATCACCTTTAAGGAACAAATTTTGATGAGCGAATGTTCTAGCGTATTGGAGATTGCAATCAGTGTTCAAGTTAGATTCAATAAAACCCGAATTTGTGTTTGTGATTTTGTTTTACAACAACAATACTTTTGTTAGGGACAAACAAAAATTAGCTGTCTCCCAAGTTATTTTTAAGACAGAAGTTCAAACAATTAATTTGGCAATAATATCTCGTACAGTAGACAAACCGTTGAAAAAACGTTTAAATTCGCTTTTAATTCTTCCAATAATTGCCAATGTCGTTCAAGGCGTTGATGTGGGATTGGCGCTGATGATGTATTCGACAGTGGCAATCACATGGACAAGAGTTCGCCAGTAGCAGAAATAGCTGTTGCATTCCCTGGTGTTTGTGTTTCTGGGTCTCGGCTTTTCTTCGTCGGGAAATGCGCCCCTAACTTTGACAAATCGATTCGCGATCAATTGATACAACATTCCACCACTGATATCGATCTCATCTTTGCAACGATTTCTCCTCCAAAGCGTTTGTTTCCCTATTAAGGAAGGCCACAACGTTCAACACTATTAACGACTATTGCATCTACTCGCAATTCATTTCGCGCAACCACTCTAATGACAAACCAAATTTTTCTCACTTTTAATTGGGACAACGAATTTACTATGAAGCGTGTCAATGTTGAACTTTTTTTACAAATTTTCCATCATTGCAATTTATGACTTACTCCGTCCAGGCTGCACCTCGTAGTTAGCTGTAATTAACACGGACACACCCGGTCGACTACAGCAGCTTTCATTTACTTTGAATTTCGCCAAGGTGGAAAGCTCTTTCAGCAGCTAGATGTACGATGTAACAGGCTAGCAACGAACTCCCGAATTCAAACACAGACTAGGTTTCGAACCGAGCTCTTTTTGACCGCTGATGAAACAGATGAAAATTGAAATGCGATCGCATGGCGTTTTCCGACGAAGAAAGAGTGTGGAGAGTGATCGAAAATGGAAATATTTGGAAAAATACTAAATTTGATGCTTCATGATCTCGAACACTGAACCTTGGAACTCGAATCTTTTAAAACTAGCTGGAAGATACAGGCGAGAGATATAAGTAGAATTGGCATAATTTACTTGAGCATGATGAAAATGCGTGGAGATCACGTAAACAAGAAGTGCCTTAATCCGTGGTCAACATCAAATGTAAATTATATTGACTTTTTAATACGCTTCCGATGTAAATGCATTATAATTTCCTTCACGCATTCATTTACCGCGATAATGTATCCGATTTGAACAGTGCGCAGATTTTGTAGCCACAGACGTTGGAAATGAAGCGTAGATAATATCTTGCAATGCTCCCGCTTATATTTCCGTTGAAAAATCAAAGCTACGTGCACCAAGAAGTTGAAATAAATGCTATACGGACCATCATTAGATTTGAATTTATGCGGAACAAATTGTATTTACCTGCGTTATTTAGTGGGAGCTCGATCACTTCGAAATATAACCTCTATCCTTGCAATTTGATATAGTCCATCACGACGCACTTCACTGTACATCTATCTCCGTGATCGACTTACGGTCACAATATGAACTTCACGAATAATAATGACGTGCCTTCTCAGATGTATCTAGCAGCAGCACTTAAATAACTGAGAAATCTACTTCGCGGACACAAAATCGTTTACATTCACAGACCGCCGGCTTTCTTCTCTTTGACACTCATCCATCCCGTTTCAATTCCATTCCATTCCGAATTTAGTACACCAGTAAGGTGTCCTACACTGTAAATTTTATGTGGCAGATTTGAATTTCTTAAAAGAAACTAAATTTGACCGAAGTTAAAGAAAAATGATGGGGATTTGAAATAAAGGGTTTTCCAATAAGAGGTGTTATTTTGGATAGCCCACTATTTCGATAGATTTCACTTTCGAAGCTGTCATTTTTGACATTCAACAAGTAGAAACTGCGCCATTGAATGGAACGATACATAATTCAACAACGCAATGAAATTATTAAAATTTACTATAAAAATGGTGAAAATTTGGCAGAGACGGTTCGTAAAACTCGAACATTTTTGGGTCGTCGTGAAGCACCTTGTCGGACCGCAATACAGAAATTGGTGAAAAATTCGAGCTGTTGGGACAACTAAGTGATGTGAAGAATAAAACTCGCGCACGTCACTCAAGAACAGCCGAGAATATTGCTGCTGCAGCCGAAAGTGTTGAAGAAAACCCAGGTTGTCCATTCCTCGTCGTTCTTTGGAATTAGGCATTCCACAAACGTCATTACACCGTATTTTGCATAAAGATTTGGATCTTAAGGCTTACAAAGTTCAGTTAACACAAGAACTCAAGCCGGTCGATTATCAACAACGTCGTGTCTTTGCTGATTGGGTCCTTGAAATGCATGAAACTGATCTGGAATTCCATCGAAAAATCATCTTGAGTGATAAGGCCAATTTCCACCTCGGTGGCTTCGTCAACGAGCAAAATTGTCACATCTGGGGCACGGAAAACCCAAGAGTTATTGTTGAAAAGCCTTTGTATTCTCAACGTGTGACTGTTTGGTGCGGTTTATGGTCCGGCGGAGTCATTGGACCTTACTTTCTCGAAAATGAGTCTGGAGCAACAGTTACGGTGAATGGATTGCGCTATCGAGCGATGGTTAGTGATTTTTCATGGCCGGAATTGGATGGTATTGATCTGGACAACGTTTACTTTCAACAAGCATACAAGCAACACAAGCAACGAAACCATTGATCTTTCACGGAAAAAGTTTCCGGACCGTGTCATCTCTCAAAGAGGTGATCACAATTGGTCACCGAGTTCTTGTGATTTAACACCTTGCAACTTCTTCCTTTCGGGCCAGGTGAAAGAAAAGGTCTACGCCAACAGCCCAGCGTCGGTTCAAGACATCAAAAATAGAATTCGTGAAGTTATCGAGGACATAGGGCAGCCACTTTGCGATTTGGTTATGGAAAATTTCACGAAAAGGATTTGGTCCTATACGAGCGTGGTCGTGGTGGTAATTTGCCTGATGTTATTTTTCACTATTAACGGCATATCTTCTTCTTTATAATGAAATAAACATCCGATCATTTATGTTAAAAAATGGCATTTTTTTTTTAATATCAAAATAACACCACTTATAAGAAAATCAAATATCCGTAAACTATTTCCTTAAAATATTTCGTTAATTCTAATATTTTTGATAACAAAAAAATAATGTCATTGCAAAGATTACTTCGAATAAAAATATATGTGAATAATTTAAAAAAGATTTAAAATTAAATAGCGTAAGATATATCTATCTTGAAAGAATATCACTTTTCTCTATAAAAATACTCTTGTCACAATAGTAAAATAGACGTTCCTTCTTTTGCTTTGCAATCGAAATATACGATTAAGAACAATTTTTTGTGACTCTCACGCACACATAAGGCAAATTAATATCGTATTCAAGCATAATATAAATCTGATTTTTTTTAACAAGTTAGATCTTCATCAAAATAAAATGAGGAATCTTTTGGGGTTAAGGTTGTGCATGGATATTCGTTTTAGTTTTTATACCTATTTCACCCCATGTATGTTTTGAAAACTGCATTAAATAAATGCTTTGAAACTGGCGCAACCATCTCTAAAATTCAATATTTACAACATTGACCAATAAATAGTAGTACGTTTGCCTTCTCAAAATCGCGTTAAAATCAGTTTTTACTGTTCCGTGTGATATTTTTGATGCATGTTACATAAAATTTAAAAGTGGTTGAACGAATTTTTTATTTATAATGCACCATACCGTGTAAGAAAAAGGGTTTCAGCTGTCTCAATTTCACAGTAAATATAGTAAAATTTTAAATTATCGTCTTAATTTTTTAAAAATTTAACGTAATTTTTGTACATGCTCATTGCGTTGACAGTTTATTTTCCTTGAATTAAACATTGTATGCTCAAGTTTGGACCACTCTTTTGAAATAGAAGGGGTAAAGTTGTTTATGTTGATGTTGCTATTAATGTCGACAACTGAGGCGATTTTGAGTACAAAGAATGCGATTGACTAAGTAACAAACTATTCAATGAAGAAACTGGTTGTGGGAAGGCTGTTAAAACTGCTTCGTTAGGACGTTGCCAGCATTATTTGCAGCATCCTGCCGAAATTGACCCTTTGAGATGAATGTAGAATTAGACACTGCGACTATTTTATAAATTCCAGTTACTAAAGATTGAGGAAGACCGTCTACGCGACTGTTGATGTTTTGTCGATTATTCACGTTTAATTTTTCAATTTGTTTTCGAAGTTGACAAAAAAATGTAGGGAGACAGTGTGATTTGGGGAATTTCTATCGGGTTGCTTCAGTTTTTGGGCATTATACTAATGTAATCTAATCTTTTATTGAGTAGTCCACATCATAATGGATGGTCCATAATTACCCAGAACACAGATACAATCACACATCTGCTAGCAGCTTATTTCTCAAATACATTAAAACTCGTATTTGTTTAAATACCTTTCAATAATCGCCAATGCTGTTCAAGACTTTGATGTGGGATTGGCGCTGATGATATATTCGACAGTGGCAATCGCGTGGACGAGAGTTCGCCAGTAGCAGAGATAGCTGTTGCATTGGTAAAACATGTGCCTGTCGATAACGCTGCCGCAGTCGCTGGTGTTTATGTTGACGTTTCTGGGTCTCGGCTAATTTCAACAGGACTCTCCTTTGATATTAGACCCACTATTGCGGCTGCTGCAGAACTCCTTCTATCGGCAGCAAACGGTTCTTCCGATTTCATTCAGGTGTTAACTAGCCACCGCTATTTCGATCAGTGCACCCTATTACTTTTTCTTCGTCGGAAAACGCGCCCCAAACTTCGACAAATCGATTCGAGACCCATGGTTACAACACTAAACCACCGCGAACAAAGAATCACGTAGACAGTTATTTTGCTCTCAGTTAAGATGAAGGCTTTTCTTCGCACTAACTTACCTGACTTTGATCTTATCTTTGCAAAGATTTCCGCCTTGGAAGCGTTTTCCCCCTATTAAGGAAGGCCACACCGTCCAACACTATTACCGACTATTCGATTATTTTGCGTCCACTCGCAATTGAACCACCCCGGATACGTCAAATTGACTTAGACGTCCATCCATCCACTCATTCCATTCCATTCGCCAATCTAGTACACCGTTGAGGTGTACTAGATCAGCGTTCCTACACTTTAAATTTTATGTGGCAGATTTGAAATTAAAAAAAAAAATTAAATTTGGCGAAGTAAAGAAAAATGAAGAGGATTTGAAATAATAATAAAAGTTAAATCTCATATCGAATATAATTAAACGGAAAAATTTAAATTTAATATAAAGGAAAATTGATATAAAATTACTATTACGAATTTAAATAATAACATATTTTTTCTGATTCTATCACAAAATTTTGAGTAGGGAATAGGAAGGTTTTCGAGCAGTTTGTTTGTGTGAGAGCTCGATTAATACATGATGCTACTCTGTGCATGGCGAAAAATCATTTCACTTTTAGGAAACGACTTTTCAAACAGAAGTCTTGTGCACCAATGGGAAACCTTCACATTTACTCCCGAAATTTATATATATTTATCATTAAAGCAAATAACGTAGGGTTTTAATATTATTCTTCTTACACACTATCACAGAAATTGCAGGAATTGATTAAACGTTCGTTTGAACAAATTTAATTCGGTCGGAAGTACTTTTCAAGGTTGGAATCTAAATAATGAAACTATTAACGACTTTTTTTCAAAATTGCATACCCTCTAATTATTTGAATCACAAAACTCAATTCATTTAATTACAGCCAATTAACTGCAACAAAGTAAGAATAAATTTAACTTCAAGCACTACAATTGTATAGTTCGTCATCACGCAACACAAGGTTTTGCTGTGAGCCAAAAAAATCCAAAAAAATTTAGGATATCATGCAAAACATATCAAACTGCACCTTTCATGACACGTTTGTCGTTGCAACATGCATAATTGTAAAAAGTCAACGAATTGCATTCGCTCATGCAATTTGTTTACTTTTTCATTGCCATTGCAAAAACAGGAGAGTACATTCATAGTAGCAAAAAATGCATTGAACATGCACACATGTGTGTTAAATTGTCATGGCCAAAGTTAAAATATGTCACTCGGATCGGAGGCATCGATCAAAAAGATATTGTATCATCAAGGAACAAGTTAAGGGATACGAGTAAATTGTGAACAGCAGAAGAGACTTTGCGGGAAACGGAGAAGTTTGGTTGCAATCTAACCAAAGGAAGCGCGACCAGCTGAACCTACATCAACAAAAAATGGACTGGTCACACTCAAACAAGGTTCAGTGTGGATAATATGATATGGGTCTAGAAAGAGGATGTGGTATGAAGTTGACAATTTTGTGAAATGGTGTACGCAGATCACTTTTTAAGCTTTAAAGTAAACTAACTGTTTAATAATGACAATATAAAGAAGGGACTAAGGGAACGAATTACTTTAAACCTCAGTTCTCATCCTTTCCCCTAACCAATGAATCCTAGTTAAAATAAAATATGCAATATGGTAATGATCAACAATTTTCGAAAATATACGATCTCCATAAATTCATCTGTTTCAATTTTGACTTAACAAAGATATCCTTCCTCCAGAACTTTTGAATTACCACACCACTGTCGACAACCCTCGTTTTTCTCATCAGACCGTCTGACATCGAAAAACCGGAGGGAGCAGATGTTCCGTATGGAAGTTGATTGTGATGGCTATAACGTCGACGGCGATCGATCGTTAACACTCACATTGCCGTTCATTTCGTTTCACACACGTTACATACATATCTCAAAAATGCACATATGTCGAATAACATAAGTGCTATTCCCTCTCTCACCATTAGTTTGTCCTTTTTCCTTCGAGCAACATTTGTACATACAGTTAACATTTGAAGGCAGTAACCATCCATCTCTACATTCTATTCGAGAAGTAGAAAAAAATTAATGCGATCCTTTTTGGGTATCCTGAATTCTAAACTGCAATACAATAAGTTGTTGTTATCTCTACAATTTCCTTACGGCCTATCGCTTCATTTCTAAAGGTTCAGGTATTCACCGATTTGATACGATTTTTTTTTTAGTTTGATGCTTCGTGATGAGGTCGTTAGTCGGACTGAAAAGATAATATTCTTCGCGCTCCTCGAGGGTCAAATTACAGACCAGATACCTGGCAAGTTCAATTTTTTTTTTAAATTTTCTTTTATATCAACTTCATGGTACACATACATATAGTATAGTTTACTAGTAGTCTGAATTTAATTTATAGTTGTGCATGTGTATTAGAAAGTTTAATGAACTCTTGGCCAAAGAGGATTATCAGGATTCTTTCAATTATGGCCTATGGAGATGGATCGGGACAGCGAACAATGACAGGATATTAAGATTTTTTTTTGTGGATGCATTTCGTGCCGACTCACCTTTGGGTGATTGGTTGCGATCATGAATCATTCCCAATTTAATTAATTTTTATGAGTATTGTCCTTGATCAAAGGTATTGTTGGTCTATCTCTATGGGAGTTTGATGGGAAAATTGCATCTGTAGCTAGGATTGTGATATTATAGTTGCCATATGGTTTAAATTTATTGAATTCTCAGCAGTAATTAAATACAACTTAAGGTCGACGATTAAATTACAGCCACATATTCAAAGTTCCATCCTAAGATATTATGTTTAATAAATTCACAATGATTTGAGGTTTTGTTTTTTGTTTTCTTGTAGTTCAATTTCATTTTGAATTTAAAAAATATAAGATTTATGGAAATTGGGCTGTAACATCTTCTGGTATCAATAAATCGGATGGTAACATAAAAATTTGGCCACTTACCTTTTTATCTGTTAATTTTTCACACCTTCTCTGCTTACAAATTTGATGACTCTTATCGTTACGACATGGTGCACAATCACCACAATTGTCTTTTCTTTGGCATCCTATACATTCACCACAACGTTTCCGTTTCTTTTTCGTCTAGATTAATTTAAAATAAATCCAAAATATTAGTACTATTCAAAATATTAATTATCCAATAAATGCAGCAATTCCTAGAATTTTGAAGTATACATTAAGTGAAAAGTTAATGCTCGGTGATTAATTTTTTAGGTCTCATGGTAAAATTATTTAATTCTATCAAGTAACAATTTCTTTAATTTTAAAAATAATTAATAAAATAAAATTAGGTGAGGCTTTCAAGTTGACATATCTATACATAGAAACGAGATGTCAGTCAGTGAGTCAGTTCGTTCCCTTTGCATAAGTGAACATTGCAAATCAAGCTGGAAGTCACAATTTCGCTTCGATTTGTATGAAACTTTCAGGAAAGGTATATCTGGTTAAAATCTGAAGAAAGCTAATACAGCTAAATAAGCTAACCCAAAATAAAATGTGATTTCTGCTTTGAAGAATTTCGAGGTCTGATTTTGACGAAATTTATTACAAAAGCAGGATGTATGAAGTTCACAATATAAAATTCAAATTAAATCCATCTTAAACAAAATCAGAGCCAATATGTTTTGTTGTTGTTAATAATCCGCTGCAAGGACAATATTGATGGTTTTTTTTCTGCATGGTAGAATTTAAAATATAATTAAGTGAACGTTTTAGAGAATTGCTTTCTAATTTCAAAATACCGGCTGGTCAAATAAAGGTGTTTGAAAGCCTGTTGAAGTTACAATTTTTCTTTGATTAATATGAAATTTAAAGCTAATAAGATCAAGCGATGATGTACCTTTGGACTCAGTGCAGGATCAGTCACGTAGCAAGAGTGGCAAATGCTTCGGGCCCCGCGAATTGGAGGGCCCCGCGCTCCAACGCTTGTCTGACCGTAATTAAAAAAATATTAATTTAGATAGGAGCGTAAAATATCTTGCATGCCTTAAACGCAAAGCGCTTAGGCTATGCTTCATTTCGACCTGAAAATCTAAAACTCGATTTCGTCACGTTAAACCGTAAAAATAAGTAGGTATTTTATGAACTTTTTGACGTTAATGTTCTAATGTTTAATTATAATTGATATATTTTGACTAGCACCTATACCACAATTCTACTTCTTCTTTTTATATAGGTATATATTAATTTTTCGAGTTTACGTAACCGAAATTGTACTTTTTAGATCGATTTTAATATAATATCGATTATATGTATTTCGAGAAAACAGGCAAATTATTTAAATTTTATTAATTCAGTCACGATCTAATCTACTGTATTTGGGTGATTTATTATAAAATATAGATTCATTTTATGAGTGAATATAGCTGATTTTTTTGAATCGATTATCATATCGATCATGTTTTGAGATTATTGAAAGCTGGTGGTGATAGATTAAGAGCAAGGTGTTTCAGTCTCAAGTAAAAAGACGGGTAGTTTGAAAATTAACTGTTCAAATTATAAACAAAAAGTTATTCAATTAAAAATTACACATTTTATGCGTTCGTCGACATTTAATTTCCTTGAATATCTTTAATATAAAATAAGTGCTTAAGGTATGCCCATTTGGATATTTTGGATTTTAAACTTTTTTAAATTACTATAGGTAGGTGTAGGTATAATACCTACCACGAGAAACGTTGTTATCAAAATCTACAACAATAATTTTAAATTGTTCCACGTTTTTAAAATTGAGCGCTGGCCGCATCACAAGTTATGTGTTGTACTACTTGCACTGCACTACACGCAAGTTGGCAGCACTTCAAAACTAATAGGGGAGTTCCCTGATATTGTCATCGATGGAGCTAGTCATAACTCGAACAAATAAAATAGGATTCTATTGACTATCAAATAATAAGAAATTGCTATACATTAACCTTTGGCACAACGTAAAAAACTTTTAAAAGCACTTTAGATATGAGCCATTCTTGAGAAAAGTTGTTTTGACATTTCTTCGAGTAATGTGTGCAATATATAGAATTATCTTTTTCAAAACACAATAGAAGAGTTTTTGTATGTACAAAGGCAAAAATATCAACAAGAATAACTTCACTTAAGGTAAGATATTTTACTAGGTTTGTTTTACATATTACAAATAAATCGCATTTGACAAGTTCATTTTTTTACAACGCGTTTTTTTAAATTCCCATAAATTTAGGATGTGAATATGACCACCTACAGCAATACAACGACATATTTATTTTTCGTTTAAGTATTTGATATTTTTCATATTTTCAATTTTTCATACAGAACAAATAATATTTTTTTCAATTAGTGATGTAAAACGGCCTTACATAAATGTGGCAACGTTGCAGATTTATACTTGAATCAATCAATGAAAGTTGGTAAAAGGTCATGATATGACAATGAAAGCAGTCAAGTAGTTTATGCTTTCTCGCAGTAATTATAGGATCAATGTGTCAACGTTGTTAAAATAAAGAAATGCCAGTGTAATAAAAACAAGAAAATTATTATCTCCGAATTTACGCATTTTAACAAAAAATTAATGTAAAATAATATTTCTCTAATCGTAGGTAACATGAGCAGTATAACTAGAGATACGGGTCGGCACTATGCTTCTGGAAGTGCTGAGCGTAAAGCAAAAGATGAAAGGGAAAAAAAGAACGAAGCTGTTCTATCAAAAGCACATAAGTTGATCGAGTATTTTAATGTTCAAAGTGATGTTCCTCAATCTACAGAAAGTAACTCAGAAAATACAGAAGTTGAATCTCATTGGACATATGTACATTTTGATGAAGCTACATTTTCTATAAGTGATGCTGTAGTTGAAGAGACAGCAATTCCTCTTAATTCAACTATATCATATTCTAGCCAAAGAGAAGTTAAAACACAGCCAGTCCTCTCGATCTTGAGTCGTCGTGTTCTAACCAAAAAGTAGTCGAAGGCATATTATTACTTGATTCTAATGTCACTACAGTTTCAAGTCAAAAACAAAACGAAGGTAAAATATACTCCAACGATGTTGGTGAATGGCCAGGCAACTTTGATAGAGATTATTGGATTGAAAAAGGAAGCAGCGAACTGCAACATATGAATAGTGAGTTATTGTCATCAAACAAAATTTTCGAAAACGAAAATAAGCCACGATTCTGTCATAAGTCATTTTTCACCTATAAACATAAACTAACGAATAAAACTCACGTCAGAGACTGGATGTGTTATTCGGAAACCAAATTCTGTTTTGTTTGCAAAGTTACGAATTCAGATAGTTCGTCACCACGGCTTACGAAAAACGGATTAGATGACTGAAAGAATGCGCACAATTTATTGACGAAGATATGAAGAAAGCACTTCGCATAGACAAGCCATAATTTCGCTGATAAAACTCTATAACCAGAATACGCGTGTTGATTCTCAACTTGTGAGCCAAATTGAGACTGAGCAAAAGTATTGGAGGCTACTCTTAAAACGAATCATTGCAGTAATAAAGTTTTTAACAGAACGAGGTCTTGCATTTCGGGATAGTGACGAAATTGGTGGTTCACTTAACAATGGAAATTATTTAGCCTTGTTCGAATTAATAGCCCAATTTGACGATTTTATGGCTCAACATGTTCAAAGTCATGCTAATAAAGGAAATGGACATACGTCATATTTATCAAAACAATTTGTGAGGAATTTATTCATCTAATTGCATCAAGCATACTGGATCAAATTATTTGCGAAATTAAGAGATGCAGATACTACTCAGTTTCATTGGATTCTCCTCCAGATACATCGCATGTAGACCAACTGACTCTTATAGTGTGCTATGATCTGCCATCTGGACCAGTGGAAAGATTTGTTAAGATCTTGGACATGGAAGGGCATACTGATGAACAGCTCGCTCAAATTTTACTAGACTTCTTAAGTGAAAGTGGCATTGATATCAAAGATTGTCGTGGGCAAAGCTACGATAATGCCTGCAATATGAGTGGGAAATACATCGGCTTACAAGCCCGAATGAAGGAAATAAATAAGTACGCAGAATACATTCCCTGTCTTGCACATTCATTAAATTTGGTTGCTAAGTGCGCTGCAGACTGCTGTTCAAAAGCATTACTTTTCTTTGATTTTATTGAAAACGTCTATACATTTTTTTCCGCTTCTTCCTTTCGATGGGGTCGCCTTACGAACGCACTTAAAGATTCTACTTCAAAAATTCCGATTTTGAAACGGTTATCGGACACTAGGTGGTCAGCCCGAGCTGATACTACGAAGGCACTTTTATGTAATTTTATCACTATTAGCAAGTTTTGGAAGACATTTTCAATAACGTAGAACAAAAAGCGGAGTGCCGCAATAAAGCTTACGGACTAGTTTCAACGATGAATAAGTTAGAAACGGGAATAATGACAATTAAGCGGAACGGAATCCTAGAACGCTTGTAAGCGACTAGTGCTTCGCTGCAGTTCTCTGATCAAGACCTTGATACGGGATACGCCCTTTATGAATCATTATATGGCTACATCCAAGCAATGCAATCCACATTTTCAGATATTGAGGCAAGAGCCAAAGATCTGGCCAACTGTGAAGAATACCAGCAACAGACATCAAGACGAATCAAGCGAAATACAAAGTACGACCATTTCAGCGGCGCTACTACACTCGGCGACTTTGTTGAAAATCAAACACCTGGACAAAGTTTCGAATTTGAGGTGTTTATTGTCATTATTGATAACGTACTGTCTGCTTTAACTGAACGTATGAAAGCATATCATAAAATTACTAGTGTTTTTGATGTATTTCGACAGCTAAAATCTCTTACAACAGAAGAAATTTTGGAAAAATCCTCAAGTATGGTCAGTGCTTACGAACATGATATGGAGAACAGTCTAGGCGGCGAATTAGTGCAGTTCATAGAGCTGCTGAAAACAGATGTGGCTACTTATATTGACAGCAAGAAACAGGAGCCTCTGGAACAGCAATTTTATAAACTTTTATTAAATAATTCTTTAGAATCGTGTTTCCTAAACTTATTGCTTTGCGCATTTACTTATCTCTCATGATCACTAACTGCAGTAGCGAACGTTCTTTTTCAACATTAAAACGTATTAAATATGAATTAAGGAACACGATGGGCCAAGAACGTCTTAATCATCTCACTTTGTTGAACATAGAGCATGATTTTGTTTAAAGAAGTCGATACTGAAAGTGTTATCTCTAAATTTGCCCATATTAAATCCAGAAAAGTTTATTTGTAACTGTCTTGTTTTATTTAACCGTACACTTGAGAACCTACAGCATGGCTGATATCCATGAGATGGTTTTCTTCCACGATGTGCTTTGCTATCGCAGACCTAATTTGCGTATTCGGGCATTTCGTTGCAACTATCGCTTCCCTGATATGCTCGTTATATCTTACCGGTATGGTTCACTTGGTTTGTCCAACGTATATTTTCGAGCAGCTTCCACATGTAGCTTTGTATATCCCGCTCATTTCGTCCACAGTTTTTGGATCCTTACCAGATCCCAGCTGTGCCATTGTTGTGAGATTACGACTCGAGGATACCATTCCAATTTTGTACCTCTTGAGTATCTTGCTAAAATTTCGCGAGCGTGCTGAGTACGAGTATACTAATATATGTAACTGCTATCCTCTTAGGTGTTTCGACTAACGGTTGTAAGGTCATAAGATTATTTCTTGACTGCTTTTGCGTTTTCCTTTTTATTATAGTTTCAATGCATTCTTTGTTATATCTGTTTATTTTCGCCGAACTTAGGATGTATTCTTTTTCGCTGTTGTACCTTTCACTGTTCAAAGGCATTGTTACCAGACGATGGATCATGGCATGGTATGCTGCCATTTTATGTTGAAAACTATGCCCAGAGTCGCTCGGAATTGTACGTTATGTACTAGTAGGTTTTCTATAGATGTCAAATTCAATTTTAGTATCGTTTTTTATGAGTTTCAGATCTAAAAACGATATTTCTCCGTTTTCTTCGATTTCCATCGTGAATTTGATCTTCGGATGAATATTGTTTATGTTTTGGAATGTATTCTCTAGTTCTTCTTTTGGTATTATTGCGAGTATATCATCTACGTACCGTACCTAAAATCTAGGCATCAAGCCTGCTTGTTCGATTAGACTTTCTATATGCGCCATGAAAACCTCACTCATAAGCGGTGATAACGGACTACCGATAGCTGTACCGGATGTCGTCTTGAAGTATCTGTTGCTGAACGTGAAGTAGTTTTCATGCATGATTAACCCCGCCAATTTTACGTAACATTTAACCTTCTCTGTCCACTCCCTGCTATTATCAATGCTCCAGAGCCACTTTTCTAGTAAGTACAGCGCTTCTTTTGTTGGGACCCTAGGAAATAAGGATTTGACATCAAAGGATACCATGATCTCATCCCGTTTCAAATCTCTCACTTCATGAACCTTTTGGATCAACCCTGTTGAATTTATTACTGTTTTATCACTTGCAGTTTTATTTAATTTTTTTAATTTCCTTGGCTAGCCACATTATTGTAGTTTTTGTTGGTTTTAGGTTTTATACGGATGCGTGGAAGCGCTGGATTTGGCATTCTCAGATTTCTTGTATTTATGACTTTTCGGCATTTTTTAAAAATTTTATCAACCCTTTTTATACAGTCTGGCAGAGTGTTACTTCTAACTTCCATACAATTTCCGTTTTTAGACAATTCAACACCTTCTCGTCGTGCTCAGTTTTTTTCATTACTCCAATAGTGTTACTTTTATCTGCTTTAAGTTAGCTCACTTGTTTACTTTTTAATTGTTTGATGATTTTATGTTCTTCGGATTTATATAATTTATTTTCTTTCACGAACTCTTTCTTTACGTTGTTTCTGATATCTTCTTTGACTTCATTTTTAAGGTTCTTAATCCCCGTTTCTATGTCTATAATTATATCTTCTAGCGGATTACTTTTTGGCCAGCATACTTTAGTCCTTTATTAAGAAAGTTTAATTCTTCTTCATTGAATTCGCTCTTGGACTTATTTACTACCAAGTTAGGTATTATAAGTTGTTTACTTATTCGCTTTTCCACGCCTTTTTAAGTTTTTGAGTTGAGTTTTTTGTTTAAAATGCTTCATTTCTGCAATTTTTCACATAGAAAGGCAGATGTCTTCGTTGTAGATTGTCATTAGCTTTGCCAATTCCAGGTGTACATTATAAGCATTGATTGTAACGGAATCCAATTTGCTGTAAAGGTATTTTACACTACCTTTCATAAAAAATTTTTCCACGAGCTTTTTTTGTTTATTGGATTTATCCAGGTGACTTCTTAAGAACACCATATGTGATTTTGGAGTAATGTTTTGTTTTAGGCAGATTTTCAGGAACCTAATATCCTCTAAGATACCAGCAATTGATTTTTACAATTGTAGTAACTTATTGTATATTGACTGCGACTTGGTTGTCATATTATATAATTTATACGTCGATTATTTTCCAATGTTCTCTAATTAACACAAAAAAGATACAAATTTATTTCCTTTATACATTGGATTATATTAAAAGAACTTTATGCCGAGTACCTGCGCACCTACGGCTGAATGAAGACGAAGGAAATTTCAATTCTAGCGTGCTAAGACTAATTATAGGAGACGAATAATAATTAAGTAATATATAAGTAATAAAGCAATAAAACTGTTGAGATAAGATTATTGAAAAAGTAAAAAGTATAAATGTCAGGAACCTAGAATAAGATCAATTGTACTGAAGAAGACGTCAAATAGGCGTCAAAAGTAGCTTTTTTATGGAATAAAGTTCTTTTAATATAATCTAATGTATAAAGGAAATAAATTTGTATCTATTTTGTGTTAATTAATGAAATTCAAAGCTAATAAGATCGAGCGATGATGTACCTTTGGACTCCATATAAGAGCAGGTTTTAAAATAGCGGCAGTTCAAAAAACTTTATTCTCAGACTTTGCCGAACCCCTAGCAGCTAAGTTTATCCAAAAATCCTGATGAAACTTGGTATTGTTGGTTATTTGATCCAGTTTTTCCATCATAGAAAATTGTGCAAATCGACAGTTAAAAAAATTGCCAAAAAGTTTTTTATTTTTTAATATTTTCTTCTTTTAACTCGATACACTTTTCCCAACGATGTTCAATAGCTTCGATACCCGCTTTGTAGTACATAGGAACCGTCAAGACCTCAAAATAGCTATTAACCTTAGACTCTACCTCTTCATTGTATAAAGTACTTTTGCCTTTGAAAATTAAATCAAACGTACATTGAAATCCTCAATTTAATAGTTGAATAAAATTATATTGGAAAACCTCATTTCTAGTCAGGAAATGCTGCATTATCATATGTAGATTCAAGGAAAAAAAAACTTACCTGCTTTTCTCCTGTTGGATTATGACCGTCATCCATTCCGACCGAGCTCATTGGACTCTTAAAATTAGCCGTACTGGAAACAGCATCCACTTGTCCTGGATAGCTTGGATCACCAATTTCCATTGCACTACTTTCCGATTCTGCACTTGATTCCAGCGAACTAGCTCGTATTTTCCGCCGCTCTTTTTTTCTTGCATCCACTCTCGTAACCGGTGAATTCATCCCTTTTTGCACCTTCAGCGTTGTCGTAGGTGCTGGGGTATTTTGTGCAGGTGTATGATAACCGTTATTATCCAACATCGCACTATCGAATGCAGTATTTGTCTGCATTTGACTACCATTAAGGTCTTGATAGTGTGGTACACTCACTGGTTCCTTTTTGATAACCGTAACGACATTTTGCGGAGTAAACGTTGAAATTGGTTGATAAAGCTGAATATGCCTCTCGTCCAAATATTGTTGATTTATTGACGGAATATCACGAGCCTGAATTGGAGCGGGCACTATCGGATAAGGACGAGTATTGACGGCAGTCAACGTGTGAAATGATGGCGTTGGGAGGGCTGTCAAGCCTGACTGGAGTGGATTGATTGGCGTTAGCTGTGTAAGCTGACCGTTACCAGGTGAAGCACTACTGGGAGAGACTGGCACTGGCACTGGCTGCGGTAAGCTCGGTTCAGGTATTAAGCTCGCTTCGTTGTAGGTATGGAATTGGCTTTGGAATGACGGAAGTTTTGAGAAAGGTTCAAAACCTTTACTGTCCTTGGGTGGATCCATTTCCCAAGGCCTTGTGTAGCTATTTGACTGGGATGTTATGGGGTCGGTGCTGGAACGAGTATCCTGCCGCTCATAATAGTCCCACGAATTGGGATCGACTAGTTCGACACCGTACTGGGTGTGGTGGCTTAGACCTAAATGATGTGAAGTATTCATATGATGTGGATCTGTGGCGCTTTCACTGGGAGTATCAGTTTGTGCACTCATCATTGAAGTCATGTTGAGCGTTAAAATACTGGACTAGCATGGCCGCACTTAAATTCATACACTTGGGAAATTCAATTACATTTACACTGAGTTCGTTCTCACTTAACACTAAGTACTCACACTACGACACTTTCGTATTTTAATTTTCACTCAACAAAACATTTCAATATATAATTTGTAATTTGTTTGATAAACTTTCTGAACACTACAAATATGATTGTATCCTGAATTTCGATTTTTTAGATTTAACAATTTCCACTTTGGGCTTTGTAATTTCTTTTTGCTTTTTGTACGAAAATTTGCGTGAGGTAGAATTTCTTTTGTAATGTTGTTTGTTTTGTTTTCAATTTCTTTAGTAACGTTGATTATAAAATGTTTTAACTTCTAACATATAAACGTGCCTGTTAGTTTTTCGTTTTGAAAATTTTTACCGTTTGTAACTAATTCGAAAAATTTGGCGCGAAAATACTTTTCCAAAAATTAAATGGCTTTTTTGATTGTTTTTAAAATTTATTTAAAATCAATTATTAGATTTCTTTCAGTTAACGGTTTTACTTGTTATTATTTGGTATATTTTGGTAACTTGCCTTACTAAAAAGAATTTGACTTTGTAACATTAAAGGAAACTTCTTTCTGCTTTTTTTGTGCGAAAACTTGCAAAGCACAAACAACGTTAATGGATTATTAGAAAAGGAAATACAATTTGATTTGAACTTTTGTTTAGTTTTATGGCAAACTGGTTTGTTTGTTTATTAGATGTAGTTATTGGTTGTTTGACTATTTGATTTGCTCTAATTTGTGGTGTACTTTCTGTAATATTAAAATTTTTGTATTAACTTTGTACTTTTGCAATCGGACACTTGGGTTTGTTTATTTGTAATATTTTGTTTGTTGAGTTATTGAGATATATTTTGTTGGTATTTATTGCCTAACTAACAATCGGTTATGCGAAGACGTTTGAACACTGTTTTTTTTATAAACACGTAAATCCTAGTTTGTATTCGAGCACTGATTTCACTAACGAGTTCAACAGTTAATATAATAGTTCCCGGGAACACTTGAATTCGCGATAATTATGATCAAATAAAATCTGAACGAAAATATTGCAAAAATTCCGCGTCACACACACGCACCATTTAATACGCACGCACTGTTGGCAATTCACCGAAAAATAGATTTAACACTGAAGTTTGAAAATAAAATTGTTTATTTCGTTTTGTTTCGAAAAATTTACCGCTATATATGCTATTTTGGTTTCAATCAGACTTTTGTTGAATTTTGTAAAAAAATTTCCATTTGATTCGAAATTGTTTGCTGTTATAATTTTTGTACTCTGTTCACTTTCGATTATTATGTAATAATTATATATTTAATTGTTTAGTTTTTTATATTTTTTGTGGGGCTTTGACAGTATCTAATAATTAAATTTGTTGTTGTTATTGTGTATTCCAAGAATATACAAATTATTCCCGACGATCAAATGACTTTACTTGATAAATAATTTCAATAATTTAGATAGATTAGAAAGGTTTTAAATTAAAAGTTTGTCTTCCAGTTTGCTTGTTTTGCTTGCTTAAAAATTTATTTAATAAATTAAATTCTTACACCGAAATTACTTGAAAATTATGTTAAATTTTTTTAAATTTAAATTTGCTTTGGAATATCATTGGGAGGAGAAATAAATTAATTTTAAATTGTTGATGTAATTTTCTTAGAAAATATTCTTGTTTTTTGTTTAATAGTATTTTAAACTAATTGAATTGATTAGATTGGAATAAATTAAGTATATTTAAAATATGTGATTTAATAAATAAATAAGTTAGTTATTATGATTAGATTGTTTGGTATTTTTTATATTTTTTCATGTAGCTTGTTTATATATTTTCATCATTTGCGATAGAACAATTTTTCCTGTTGCGCATATTTTCGCGTCCACAATCTGAAAAAAAGAAAAAGTAAAATTTGATTATTATATGAATAGTTCTATAGTGTTAATAAAAGTAAGGCTAACATAAGAAAGATTTTATAAAACATTGTGGAAAATATATGTTTCAATGCAGTAGCTTTTTCAAGCACATATCTAGAGATAACCATTTGAAAAGCTTCTGTAGGTAATGATATACACGTTTTGTAGGTAATGATATACACGTAGTATACGAAATATAGTTTTCAGTCGACCTTGCCAAAACAAATTAGAAAATAAAGCTTACTTATGCATTAATAAAATAAAATTATACAACAAACACAATATAGTGATATGTAAGTCTATAAAATGTAACCTAAATGAATTACACTTAAATTAAAAATGCAAAATTTATACACGAATTCATATCACCAGCAATTTAGTTTCTTACAATCACCCTATAGCGCATCACATTACTAATGGGTAATGGGAAAACATTAAGTCAACCATTACTTTTGTAATAAGTAATGAGAAACATTTACATGAACCATTCTATATACGAAGTTCCGTTGTCGTAACACTACCGATTGTAGCTACTCTGCCGACTGATGACGGTGACTTCGCTAATCGGTTGTGGCTGTACCGACTGTATGAGCATATACCGAGTCTTGTACTTTTCGACTCTACAGATTATGAGTGGACTCATATAGTATAATATATTCTCATCACCCATAGCAAAAGTCATGATTCATGTGATTGTTTTCGATTACTCATTATGAAAGTAATGGTTAATGTAATGGTTTTTCATTATCCATTACGAACTTAACGGTTTAATGTAAATGCTTTCAATTATTCATTTCGAAGGTAGTGGCTGATACAATTTTCTCCTATCACATATAACGAAAGTAATGATTAATGAAAATTTGTTACACTAATATTTTCCCCATCCTGCCATGGAAACCAAAAATTTTTAGATATGAAGCTTATTTAATGAAGCTTGCGATGCATTGATAACGGTTTATTAGACCTGAATTTGCAGCCTACATTCGGAAAGACGGAATCTGATCAGTATAATACGCAAAACTGTTTTTTGACGAAACATTTCTAGGAACTCTAATTTTATAGATATTTTTCAACCTACAGATGGTTTTCTATAAATCATCAGCTTATTTGGAGTCCCTAGATTACAAATCTCGAACGCCAGAATGAAGGGTTGGTTCAGATATATCAGGTTACGGAAAGAAATAATAAAATATTGAACTACACTAGTTTTAATTTTACGTTTCTAAATTTAAAAAATTTAGCAAACTTCCGAGATATTTTGACGCATTTTTTGGACAAGTATTCATAAAGAACACTGACAGCAAGCGAGATGAGGAGACTTTAATGGGAGTTCGTACATTGAATTGGAGAAGAATCAAGAAGTGGCAACTCAGTTCAAAGGATCGAGCGACATGTTAAAGTATTGCATTGAAAAAATTTAATAAAAAGAAGACAAACCCGAAAATGAAAAAAACAAAAAATAAAACAACTAAAAATTAATTTTCTACATAATTAAAAGAAAACAGGTGAAAACAAAAAATAAATCAATAAATTTTCAGGCATAAATTTGAATTGAGGATGCAATTAGATTTGAATTTAAAAGTAAATTTCAAAATAAATTTGAGTTTAGACAAAATTTAAGAAAAATAATGAAAGGTTGCTAGCCAATATCTTGGATTACAAAAGCATTTCATCGGTTAGATGTGTCAAAGGCGGAAGTTTAAACAGAAGATTTTTCAAAATTTGTAGTCCATGTGGTGTAGTAGTTAGGGTGCTTACCACTTGCGTGAGAGCTCCCAAGTTTAAAGCTCGTTGATGGCAACGAGTTTGTGCTTGTGGTACTTCTGTCGGGTTATCAGCCTACCCAGCTGTGAAGGGTACTGACTGAAAAATTGGGTAATATTCACACGGTTAAACGTGATACTGACCATATCACCTTATCGAATACATTTGTGACCTAGAAATGAGGCAAGGTCCAAATTCGAGTAATATGCGATGGTTATTTATATTCTTTTTGTTTTATTTTAGCAATTGAATACCAATGAGTACATTTTATGGAACATTTTTGATGAAGATATCTTCTAATACAAATAAATAGTTTCTTAAACATAAAAACTATAATTTTTTCAACGTTCAGATTCGATGAGAACAAGAATATCTTTTTTAAAAGCTAGCAGCCACAGAATGCGTGTTTTTCTTTTTTGATAAGTAATTTTTCTCCAATTGCTTCATTTTTTCTATACGTCTTGTTGAAGTCCGTTAATGTGACATTTGATTTGCTTGATTAGAATTTCATTTTTCCTCTTATTGTAGTAATAAGTAAGTAATAAATTATAAGGGTTTGTTTGCAATTGTTATATTCTCTTATTGTTTCTCTTTTCTGATATTTATTGTTTTTATATATAGTACCCCAACATCTTTTTGTAGCACTACAACCCCTCTCGAGCCTTCGTTTCCTGCAAATAGCGCCTCCAACTGTCTCGGGCCATTGACCGCATCCTCAAATTTTGAAATCCAAGTAGGGAAGAACTGTTTTTGTCAACCGAGTCAAATTTGCGTTTCCTTAGCCTCCGCCCTTCAGTTCTCCCAACGAATAACCTTTTGGGTACCGAATACCTTTTTGGGTATCCATCACTCGTCCATATGATTCACGTGGCCGGCCCATTACAGCTTCCGCAGTCTTACAATCTTTGCGACCTCCTTTCTTACAGCGCATGCTTACATCGAATTCGCCATTGATCCTCACCTAGCTTTGCTCCGATTATTCGCCTCAGAACCCTTCTTTCGAAGGCGTCTAATATGTTTGCGGATACTTGGGTTAAGGTGCATGTTTCACACTATAGCATAGCGCAGGTTTGTTTTCCTGTTTATACAGCTGATCTTCAAGATCGTCAAAGCGCAGTAAGGAACCTCGGTAAGGAGGTATGCTGAAAACAGTTGGAACAGGTATAGAGAAGAGGAGCACTAAGTATTACATCTTCGTATCCGACAGTCTCTGATTCAGCGGTGAGAGTCATTGCAGGCGTGATACCTGTTTCCATCCTTGTTAGAGAGCGCTGCGTCGAAGTGAGGAGGCGAGGGAGACAGTTGCCCGCAAGGAGCAGTCTTGGGTGAATTGCAAGGTGGACTTCACGTCTCATCCTGGATGTCAGCCCGTGGCTAAATCGAAGGCATGGTTAGATTGACTTCTATCTGACCTAGCTTTTATTTTATTTATAAATTCTGAAGATATCGGAAGCAGTTGATTTTTGGGCAGATTTTCTCTGATGATTTACAGTTGTCTGCGAAATTGTGAAGGCTTTATTAGCAATGGATTTATATTGCCCTGATATGTGTTGGTAACAACTTGCAATAGGACATCCAGCACGCCTTTGAAGTTAGATAGAAGAATTGTTGTTTGCAGCGATAAAGAATTAAAAATATTGCTGAGAGTCTCAATTTGGAATGTTGTGTTTGCGAAGTGTTCAAAGGAAATTGTTGGTTGATTTGTTCTGTTTCCCCTTGAAGTACAATCAAGTATCATTGTTTGATTTTTTATAAGTTCCAATAAATAGCCTGCGTTTTGTTTTATTTGACCGATGTCGTTTTCATACCGAGTGGCAAACTCTTCATCTAACACTTCGAATAAAAGGTGAGCAGCTGAGCCGATTATATTCAGAGGTGATCCTCGTACGCGTAGTTGATTTGGATGCAAAAGCTCGTTTTTGTGCTTGATTTCGCGGAGCAAATATTTGAACTGCAATATTAGGGTCTTTTGCAATATTGGCCGATGTGGAGTAGTTGATCCTCTTGAGAATATATATCGATCAGTCTAGGAATATATTTTCTAATACCATCGTATTCCATCCAGTAGGTTGTTAAGTCGTAAAATGTGATTATTTTCCAGCTGTCATCCGTTAATTTTATCCTATTGACTTCCTCGAAATATACTGTGACAAAAAAATAAGGTGACATTTGAATTTAAACTGCGCGCGTCGAACGATTTAGAGAATTATTTTTTTCTTTTAGGTTGGTAGTACTGTCAGTGACATCTGGGTCAAATTTACGTGTCAAAATATTCATTAGTGTTTGAGATACGCGTCGTTTCCGGGATGACCTTCAGTTCCGTCTTCGCTGCGGCTTGAATCTCCTCTATCGTATCAAAACGGTGTCCCCGGAGCGGTCTTTTGAGCTTGCTGAACAGCCAAAAGTCACACGGCGCCAGATCAGGTAAATACGGTGGTTGCGGAACGATATGGGTTGAGTTTTTGGCCAAATGATCACGAATTACGAGTGCAGTATGGGATGGTGCATTATCGTGGTGTAAAAACCAAGAATTGTCTTTCCACAATCCCGGCCCTTTTAGGTGGATAGCGTTACTCAAACGACGCATAACGTTCAAATAATATTCTTTGTTGACTGTCTGGCCCGGCGGAAGGAATTCATAATGCCAACACCACGATAATCGAAGAAGAGAAGAAGTTGATGGTCGCCCAGGACGCTCTTCGTCTTCGAAACGTTCACGGCCGGCTTGGAACTCACTATGCCACTTGTAAACATTTTTTTTAGACATAACCTCATCACCAAAGGCTTTCTGCACCATCCTCCTTAACGTATCCGCAGCAAAAAATTGATTCCGCAAACAAAATTTAATGTAAATTCAACAAATTTCGACATCGCAAAAAACGAAAAACTCTTTTAGCAGCTCACAAAACGAAGCGTATCTGAAACACTGACGAATATTTTGACATGTAAATTTGACATAAATGTCACTGATAGTACTACCAACCTAAAAAAAAATAATTCTCCAAATCCTTCGACGCGCGCAGTTTGAATTCAAATGTCACCTTATTTTTTGGACACAGTATGTTAGTATACCAGGGGTTTCTTTGAATGGTATTAGCTCCTCTATTCGTTCGGCTGAAGTAGTTTTCGTTTCTCTAAATACCAATCCCAGAAGGACTAGTAGCAAGCAGAGTAATGTTTTTTTTTTTTTTTTTTTAATTCCCTCCATTCCCTACCACTCTCTCCATCACTCTTTCTTCGTCGCATCATACGACGCATTCAAAAAAAACTCTGAGTAACTGTCACTTCAGTATCTCGCCGAAAGGGTCAAAAAGAACGCCCTAAGATACTGGGCTCATAAAAGCAGAATTACAGGTCCACGCTTCAATCAGTACTCATTAAATGCTCCCTTAGTCTTTTCTTAAATACCAAAAGTGAGTTTGCTTCCTTAACAATTTCTGGTAGATTGTTATATATACGCAAAGCATCATTCGTTGCATCGTTCTTTAGTCGATCCGTTCTGGCAAAAGGTATTACGAATTGATTTGCATTCCTCGCATTATATGGGTTGATCTGTGATACCTTAATTAATGGCGCTCGGTCCGATCCATTAGTTTTTAAATTTCTGTAGATAAACTTCGCTTTCTCCATAATAATAATTTGACTAAAGGTTAATGATTTTGCCAATTGGTAAACCAAACTAGTTTGAGTAAGCATTGGCAGCTTCAGAATGTTTTTATACGCTTTGGTCAGCAGCCTGGATATACTGTTTAAATGTTGCTTCGCTGATTGACTCCAAATAAGTACTCCATAATGCAATTTCGCCAGGACAAACGCATTTAGAACAAGTTTCTTGATGTGCATTGGAAAATCCTCATATCTTCTTAACAATCCTATCATTGGGGCTAATTGCCTTCTTAAGCTATTTATGTGTGGTAACCAGGTCATACGATGGTCTATGATAAGACCAAGATATTTTATTTCTAGCACTCTTTGCAATTTTTCGCCGTTAATATTTAGTTCGACATCTATGTCTCCTTTGTTCTTTTGCTTAAAAACAATATATTTTGTCTTTGATGTGTTCAATACTAGTTTGTTTCCAATTAACCACTGATGGAATTTTCCTAGATCCTCGTTGATAGTGTTCTCAATGGCAGTTTTGTCTCGTACTGAATAAAGTAGAACTGTGTCATCAGCATATAATGTGTGATATCCCGTCAGCCCACATGTATTTAGATTATTTGTTTATAACAGGAACAAAGTTGGGCCCAGTATTGAACCTTGGGGAACTCCTGTTTCCGTAGGTGCATGGTCGCTCAGTACATTGTTTATTAAAGTTCTCTGCGATCTTCCCTCCAAGTAACTCTTAAACAACTTCTTAGGACTACCCTGAATACCATACGATTCAAGTTTACGAAGCAAGAGATCATGATCAACTGTATCAAATGCTTTTTTCAAATCCACAAAAATTGCGATGACATAATCACCTCTGTCAAGTCCTAGATTGATGAAACGTGTGACAGAATGTAGGGCATCCAAAGTACTCTTGTTCTTTTGAAAACCAAACTGATGTTGGCTTATGATAGAGTTTTCAACTAAGAATGATGTTAATCGATTGTTTAGTATTTTTTCAAATATCTTACTAAATCCCGTCAGCAGCGCAATCGGGCGATAGTTATTCGGGTCAAGATGATCACCACCCTTAAATATAGGAACTATTTTTGCAAGTTTTTCTTCTTCCGGAAAAGTCCCATTCCTAATATGCACGTTTATAAAATTTGCCATAATCTGGGCTATGTCCTCCTTAATTATACTAATCTCATTCATCGTGATGCTATCAATGCCTGGCGCCGTATTCTTTTTCAATTCATTGATTACATTTAAGACTTCCCTTTTATTTGTTTGATGAATGTAAAAGATGGAATTTATTGCGATATTTGTATTATTTACATTGCCTGCTGAACTGGCAACGATTTCTTTAGTGATTCTTCCACCAATTGTTGAAAAAAAATTATTCAATGAGTTCGCCGCGTCACGTGGACACGATGTGTTAGAGGGCCCATCAGGATTCAGTTGAAAGTTTTGTGATATACCCTGGGTTGAAGAGTTATCCTTTACCTCATTTATTATTTTCCATATTTCGCGGGAGTTGTCAGCCGCTGTTTCCATTCTTCTTGAGAAATATAAGAATTTAGCCTCTTTCACCAGTCGTTTCGATTCTTTTTTCGCTTGCATATACAGAAACTTGAAAGCCTGGTTTCCACTGTTCTTCCTGTAGTCCATGTATGCCTTCCTTTTTTTAATACTTGCATCAATTACTTTTTTCGTTATCCAAGTCCGTTGTCGACACCTGATTTTTTTCTCAATTGTAGAACTTTGCTTAGCAGATATGATGATATTTTTGAGTTCAATAATACTATTTGGTTTCCGCTTTTCCAGTAACTCTCGTATGTTTGATTTGAAGAGCTCCTTGTCTAGAAATCTGAACGTTTTGTAGGTCGGCTTCTGTTTGTTCAGGGTTTGGTCTTGAATAGCAATTTTTATCACACGATGATCCAGTTCCGGCCAGTCCTCAAATATGTATGTCATGCTTTCAGCGACTTTTAAATCATTGGTTACTATATGATCCAGACAGGTATTTGACACTGGGCGAGTAATTTGGTTGTTGTTTATGATTACCGTTCCATTCGTTTCTAGCGTATCCTTATAAATCCGTGTTTCTGGTGATTCCGTTAGCACATCAATGTTTGTGTCCGCTACTGTGATCAAATTTTTTTCAGTTGAGAATAATGTATCTAGTACTGTGCAAAAATCTTGCGCATTCATTCGATTGGGGTTGTAGTACGTCCCTAATTTTATTTTTTTACCTGCATGGTGTATTTCAATTATTATAACGTTATACTTATCAGGCATCACTCTCTTGGTAATGAAATTGATTGTATTTTTTACGTAGATTGCTGTACCTCCACCTCTTCCAGGTCTGCAGGAGAATACCGCATTATATCCTTCAATATTGTAAAACCGTGCTTCTTCTGGGTAAATCCAGATTTCATTTAGAATAATCAAATCTATGTCAGGATTTTGCTGCAGGTAAATCTGAATATCACTTAGCTTATGTCTGAAGCTTCTTTTATTAGCATACATAAGTGTTAAATTTGTTCCACTTGATTGATTAGAAAGATTAGCAATCATCAAAGTTGTAGTCGGTACTCCTCCTGGCGATCAATATTCTGCGTTGAAACTCCGGACACTCTACAGAGTCAGCTCTGTGAGAATGATCAGCATTGTTATTGTTACCAATACAGTTAGAGCACTTCTCAATCGTGCTTTTGCAGTCCTTTAGGTCATGCTTTCCTCCACATTTTAGACATATTTGCTCCCCTTCACATTTAGATGTTTTGTGGTTGTATTTTTGACACTTATAACACCTCGTTACGTTGAAGTCCTCCTTCACAAAATACGATCCATAATCTATATTAATGTATCTATTCGCAAGCCTCTTATACATGCTCCCGTTTACCTGGATGATGTGCAACCACCTTCCATTTCTTGTTCGCCTAGCATGTACAAGTTCCATAGAATCACGCTCCTCTATATTGGGATTTAATGCCTGGATCTCATTTCTTAGTTCATTATTTGCGTATTGTTTCTCTAGTCCATTGATGACAAGTCTAGGCTGTCGCAATCTGGTCTAAGCAACATCATACTCCTCTTTCATTGCATCCATTGCTATATTAAAAAGCGAAGTAGTATTTTCATTTGTCGATGTTTTTATAATCGCCCCACCATTACGAATAGGCCTCATTAGTTGTAGAGGAATTTTACATTTTGATGGCCTGATCTTCGACTTAAAATCAATCAGTGTTTTTTCTGATGAAGAGTGATTTTTAGGCTTAATAATAATCCCTTTTTGCGATATTGTATTAGATCGATGCACTGATGGAGGAGAAGTAGAATTTTTTATAATTTCGGCATATGAGGGCTTGCTCGCAGTCGTAGATTTATCTATTAATAAGGTGACATTTGAGCTCATCTCTTCGACTTGGCTTTGCAAGTTTTTCATTTGTTGGAAGAGTTGGTCTTCTTTAGATTTACGGTGCTGAGCTCTACATCCGGCACACATCCAAATTACATCTTCGGTGATGTCCATAATAGCCCGATATCTCTCCTCCGACATTTTGATACACCTCAAATGAAACCACTTGAGGCAGAAGCCATCACACCCCATAGCCGAGTGGATATCCTCCACGGGTTTCCTACACTTCCCACACTTATCTGGTTTAGTAGCCATTATATTTTTAACTTTTTCAATTATTTGCTTTTTATAAAATTTTTTATTATCCTTGATTTATTTAATATAGTTAGTGAAAAAAAAAATGCAGAAATCCGTACTTGCAAATAAAATAATTTAAAATATCAAAATATAAATTTAAAATTAAATTCAAAAATTGTTTAGAATAAATTTAGCTACACGGTAATCTCACTCCTAGACCAAAGTAAGAATTCCCGGTTCCGTTAATTTTCGTTCGCCTAAGTATAAATTTAATCAATGAAATTGATGACTTGAAAGATGGCTACTTATCTCGAAAACTTGATAAAACGACACTAGTATCCACTCCACTTATTTCACACAGCTAATTATAATTTATGACAGAATTTAAACTTTACTTAAGCCAAGAAATTCAGAGAGCTGAAAATGACACTTCTTTGTTTTGACACTTCGAATGTCATTTTGAATGATAATTTTTCTGAAAAATTATTAGAGAAGAAAAATGTTAGAAGAAGGTGGTTTCGACGTGTGCACTAATTTTTAGAGGAAACTTTCGTACTCGTTTCGGTGCTGAGTCATTGGATACATTCTCTACTCTTTCCCTGGATTGACCTTTAACTGTGTCAATGAGATCATTGTTGACTTGGGAAATATATTTCCGGCGAGGGTCGTTGGTAGTGTTGTTCTCTGTTGTGGAAGGCTCTCCGATGTTTGGCAGTGGACTGATCATATTTATTGCTTTTGAGGTCATTGCAGGAGCGGTTTTCATCTCAACCACACTTACCTTCCCATCAGATCCCTTTTTTACATTGATTATTCTTCCTAAGCGCCATTTGAGTGGTGGCAAGTTCTCTTCCTTTAGCATGACTAGTAATCCTGGCTCAACATTGTGCTTGATTTCTTGCCATTTTTGCCTCTGTTGTATGTCTTGAAGGTATTCCTTAGATCATCGGTGCCAGAAGGCTTCGTGAAGACCTCTCACCAATTTCCATCGAGTTAAAAGAGGCATGGATCCAGGGTCAAGTTGAGGATCTGGAATTGTTGTTAAAGGATCGCCGATCAAGAAATGGCCTGGTGTTAGTGCCTGTACATCAGTTGGATCTCGTGACATCTGGCTGATTGGTCGAGAATTCAGTACGGCCTCTGTTTGGCATATTGGCGTACTTAGTTCCCCATGCGTCAGGGAAGCGCATCCTACAATTTGTTTCAAATGATATTTAGCGGATTTAATTCCGGCTTCTCAGCTCGCGCCTGGCTGATCTTTATCGTCGCCGTTCGCCGCGGGCTCCACCATCAAATAGGACTCCTTGGCTTACTCCTGGTCCTGGGCATCCTGTCGTTATATCGGCTCCTCGGCTTAAGCCTGGCTGGTCTTAATCGACACCGTTTACCGCTGGCCCCACCATCGGATGGGACTCCTTGGCTTACGCCTGGTCCTGGGCCTCGGCTTACGCCTGGCCGGTCTTAATCAGTCTCCGTTCACCGCCGGCTCTACCATCGAACTGGACTCCTTGGCTTACGCCTGGCCCTGGGCACCCTTTTGTTACATCGGCTCCTCGGCACTCCCCAGTCCTGTTCGATGACTCTCATCAGCTCGAGAGGAACTAAAGAGCGTTCTGAGGCTCCCTACGCTGCCCCACCTCACCCAGAAGCCCGCCGAGCTACAGTTCTTCAGACAACCATAAGCTCCCCCTTAGACATTTTTTTCGCGGCGGAACCCTTATCGGCCCCCGGCACATCAGATTGGAAGAGTATATGGCTCGGCAGCAGCGGAAACAACAGCCCATAGCTGGGCAGAAGGATTAAACCACCGAACTTCCCGAAGCCATGCAGAGAAGGTCAGCAGGCTAAGTTGCGGCACCAACTGGGGGAGCTTGCTTCACCTAGTTCGGGTCAGCCTCACACCGGAGGAGAAAGCCCGTTTCCGCGACCAGGCGCGGGCCTTCCGGAAACAGCGTCGCAAGAAGTAACGGGAAAAGTACCGCCCAGACCGGAATCAGTTAGGGGACCCTACTCCTTCGAGGACCCAGCCACGGGATTAGTGAATTTTGAATTCATTAACCTTGTAGTTGCGTTTATAATTAATATACGAATTATAACGTTTTAAGAAATAATTTTAACCCAGGTCTTTTCCTTTTCTCCATTGAGACGAATCTTTTCAGGTGTTTCTAAGGTAAGGTCCGATTGCCAGCCACGGATCAAGAGTGGTTGGAACAATTATATATAACAGGTGTGAAATATGGACCCAAACCTAAGCATCCGCGGACACATAGAAAACTTTCGAGAGACGGGTCCTGAGATGAATAACTGGAGCAGAGGTAGACGGGGACCAATAGTGAATCCCATACAACTATGAGCTGTATGAGCTTCTTTAATAGCCGGAGGTTTCAGCGATTGAAAGGCAGCGAAAGCTACAATAAGCTGGTCACGTAAATTATATGAACACACAATGTATACCCAAAGGGCATTCGTTGCGAGAACTAATGGGTGGAAACCAGTGGGGAAACCAAGTACACGCCGGGCTGACTTGGTCGACGAACGCAATTCATTGCTACTCGGATTTTAAGATTGGAGGATGCGGCCAATGGACCGAGACAGTTGGAGGCTCTTTTGTAGGAGGCGTGGCTCCGCGAGGGGCTATAGTGCTACGAAGGTAGAAGAAAGTATTGAGTATAGTTTACATTGGAAGTATTTAGACAACAGAAAATTATGCTTAAACAATGTTTGACTTCCAACGTGGCGGTTAATCAAATTATTATCTGCTCTTTGAAACTATAGGTTTCTACGAGAAATTTTCCTTTCCCTCTGGTGGTGCCAATGGGGATTTTGTCACCCTATTACACTCAGATATTAGGTTAAGTATTCGCATCCAAAAGCATTCCTTTACGTTTCAGTTGAATATCCTTCATTTGAAAATTTCGTAATTATAAATCAGTATTCTAATGAAAACAATCAATAACTCTTCTTATTTGGCTTTCATCGAATTCTCTCCATTTGAATCATAAGTAACTCGACCATACTCATTCTTCTGACCCTCTTGCCACCATCAACAATCCCCGCACTACAATTCATTGCCCACTTAATCCAAAAACATGGCAATGGTATTCTCGCAACAATTTACACAAAATATAACTCCTTAAAATAAGCTAAAATAAGCTTAGCTCGTATTTTAAATGCCAACTGAAGCTCGTTAACAATGAAATAACGAAAAATCTCGTCCTGCTGCTATAAATTTTCGTATTTTTTTAAATTAAAGTTTCACTGGCACAAAAAAGCGAAAAAGCGAAAAACGTTCTCTGGTAAAGAATATGCGAATGGAAAAAGTATTCGTCCAACCGAAATTGCTTTGCCAGCAAAACATTCTCAAAGTAGCTTCAGACTCTCTTCTTGCTATCACCAGCTGAACGTAAGGAAGGAAAGGAAAACAAAAAATCCTAAGGATGATGGTACAAACAATTGGAATGGATGGAGGAAAAGTGAAAGAGATAGAGAGGTGGGAAAGAAAAGGGATGTAGTAGTGGGGCAGTCATGAGAAAATTGAGACCAAATAAGTTAGGATATAGAAGAAACATTCATACTACACTCAATACTGACTGCTGAAGAAGGAGGATCCTTCTTAAAGTCATCGTTGAAGAAGTGTAAGGCAAGCAGAGTAGTGGAAATGGAAATAATAAAAAAAAAGTTAAAATAAGTGAAGAGAAAAAATAACGATTGAAAAATTTTCGACGACGATGATGATGATTGTGACGAAAGAGAGGAAAATTAGAAAAAAAGTATAGAAAAGTTAAAAGGACCGAAAAAATCGAAGAAACTTTTGATAGTATTAGCGGCAAGGAGAGAACTTGTTTGGATTTTAAGATGTAAAAGGACGAATAGGAAGGTAGTTAGAAATTGTAACTGATACTAAAGGTATTGTTTGTTCAAATATGTATGGTAAGATAGTTTGATATTTTTGAGTCAGCAGTAAAATATAAATGAGACGTGCATATTCGTTAAACCATCAACCTACCTTTATAGAATGTTTTTCGAAATTCAAGTAGTAACAAGACGAAGTTCATTGTTGATGCGGATGACATCAGTTTCGATTAATTCCTTTATTTTTTCTACTCCTTAAAGAGATATCATAGATATGACAACTATGTATGTCAGTAAACAGGTTGTCTAATTTTATAGTAAAAGAAGTCTACCGCCCTATTACACCATGCAGGTTAAAATTGCTGAAAAACTCATTTTCAGCTTCTAAATCCGAAATAAATTGAATTTCCTTATAAGTATCATTGCATCATCATTCTCCTCTTAAACACGTATCCTTTCATAACGAAACCAATACTTCAGTTTCAATCCCGAATCGATCAAAAATAATATACCAAGAAGAAAAAATCAAATTTTATCACCTCTGCTGATACTTATAAAATCAACTACGATGATGCCAATTCTAACCACCATCATCGTTTACTTGCTCGCCAACAAGAAATTGAGAGCGAAGAAAAAAATCCTGATAAATTACACTCGCAATAAATGAAGCCACCTTCCACATTTTCAGCTCACCGACAAATGATGACAACTCACTCCAGGATAATCTCGAAGCAATTTCAAATCCTGCTTCTTGCTCTACAGCTTAAACCAGACCAAACCAGTCATGTATATCGAATCCACATCGAGGACTTTTATTTATTTGCCACAACCTCTCGTGCCATCGTTGTTTGACAGTAGCAGCAACAGCAGCAGCAGTCTTATAATGATTTGTGAACTTCATCTAATTCACTTCTATTCAAGGTGTGATCCTTGAACGATATATTTATATGGCGTAAGTTTGGGGAGAAATATGAAGGAAGAAAATACGACCATATAATATATTGGAGCATATTTGGTTGGAGTTTGGAATCAATAGTACACAGTGCACTCAAAAGGATATGCTGGTTTTTATGAAGAAAAAATCAAATAAGGAGTTCTAAACAATATTTGCATTCATATGAAGCTATTTGAATATAATCCTTTATTATTGACATGAGCTCCATTTTCATTTTTTTTGAAGAATTACATTATTTTTCTTGAAATGGTGTAATAATTCAGGCATTCTAAGCCGCTTTTAACTTATGCACCACCATGCTCCTTAAACAAGTAAAATAGTGGACAAAGAAGGGAAGGAATCTTATAACTAATTAGTCTACTCCTTGCTATTTAGAAAATTACGATCGACTTCATGATGCTCTTGAATTATGGAAAAATATGCAAGTGCGACTCACCAAAAATTGATACTAAAGCTGACCACAAATCCCAAGAAACCAAGTTAAACTAGGACAACCACTGACTAACGAAAAACGTCTCTGCAAAGAGGGCAACGGCCGACATTAGCAAGAATACCCTTGAAAAAGCGGTCATGATGGCAAAAGCAAGCATCCCTTGACCAAGCAAATATGAGATACCATTTCCTCCTCCACTACGAAGAAGATCTTCGGTCAGTGGAGAAACTAGCGAGGCCGGATCGAAGAGTAAGGAGGAAAAACACCCCAATAACAAAGATGGATTGCCAAAGAAAGGCAAAATATACAAAAACTAATCACTTTCACCTGCAGGGCAACCGGAAGGAAAGGATAACCCACCAAGAAAAGGACTTCATAGTGCCAAAACAAAGTAGAACCTGAGGTACTTAGATCAGGGGATTTCACTTGAAAAGGCTAGGAGAATGGCTATAGGAAGAGGTAAGGGCGAGGCGCAAGGAATCCCCATAGCCTCTGTACAACAGTAGAGAATGAGAAAATATAAGTCACACTCGACCGAGTAGAAAACACGGGGCTGGGGAACAAACACCCAAGCCAACCACACGTAGAAACGAGGCAGGGACTCGAATAGCCCTCAAGTTCAGCAGAAAAAGCGACTTGGGGTGCGGGAAACCATCCATGTTGGTAATACAACTAACATGGCTACATCCAGCAAACCATAGCAGTGGCCGTAAAAGAACATCCACGCCGCACACTTACAGCTGCGGAACGCACTCAGCCATCGAGGACTTTAAGGTGGGAGACGCACTTTGGGGACGATCCCCACTTCGAAGTCATATACTTCAAGCCAGGGATGCTGCTCTTGGACTGTGGAAACGACAGCTGCTCTGTGATCTAGCTGGAGGAGTTTGTTACGAAATTGAGTATGTGGGAGGGCATAGATCTGTGTGTCAAAAAGGGAGAAGATATCCCTAGACCAGAGGTAATAAATATATGTTCGTAATTGATCTCATTTTCGCAAAATAATTCTGAAAAATAAAAAAGAATAAAACCTTCCTTTTAATTTTGCATGTTTTTAATTTTATTTTCGTAATCGATTTTCGATCGTTATCGTTCGATCTTCTTCAGCTTGAAGAGCCAAGATTTACAATTACCTGCGTCGTTGTTTATTAGCATGGCGAGACTTTCCTATGCATCCAGTTCTCGCTCATCTCTTGCGTCATCCACTGTTATTTCGTATCCTTGAGTTATAATATGCCCCGTTACTGCTATTCTAAACTTATTTTCTTTCCTTTTTTCCTCGCTGCACTTGCTTCGCTTTATTGTTCTCGCATCCTGGTGTTGATTAATCTTCTTGTTTGTCCAATGTAAACTTCGTGACAGTCGGGGCATTCGATCCGGTAGATGCCTGATTTCTCGTGTGATTGCCGTTTATCCTTAGTCGACCCAAAGATGTTTTTCCAGCTGATTTTCGCTACTTGATATGATTATTCGTATGGACTCATGATGTTTTAGCCTCCTTTTTAATTGATCGGTGACCTACCTACTACGAAGGTAACTGCCTTCCAGTACACCTTTTCAGAATCCGGGTTGAAAGTGTCAACCATTCTTTCTTTTGCCGAGTTTTTCTGATTTTGTCCACAATTCTCTTGATCATTGAGGGCTTGAATCCATTCAACTTCGCAGTGTCAAGAATATACTGCATTTCCTTTTCCCTGGCTGCCGTATTGAGTGGTAGATCATACATTCTGGAATCATGGCTCGATAAGGTGAAACTTTCAATTGTTGCGTGTGGTTCGATGTATTAGGAATCGTCCGTTGTGTATGTGTTGCCTTCCTGTAGATTTCGAAACTGATGTCGCCACTCGTTCTTGATACTAATGTGTCCAGGAAAGCCAATTTTCCATCGTTGATATTTTTGTGCGCGTTGTTCTCCTTTCTTGACGTAAGCGAAAACATCATCCACATACCTGATCCAGCATCTCGGTAATTGGTTCTTCATTTTAAGTCCATCCTCCAGTCGCGTCAAAAACATTTCACTAAAAACGGTGATAGTGAATTTTCCATAGCTGCTCCTCATTTAGTTTTGTAGAATTTACCCTGAAACGTAAAGTAGTTCTCTGTCATACACAGCTTCGATAACTGGAGACACTGTCTCGTTTTCGTCTTCCATGCCATAGATTTGTCCTGTTTTAGTAACCACTACTCGATGTAGCCAAGTATTTCCATCACTGGTATACTGGGAAAGAGAGCCTTCACATCAAACGATACCATCACATCATCTTCTGTTGCCATGCCATATGTTAACAGCTTTTCGGTGGATTCCTTGGTGTTTTTGATTTGTTTTTTGAATTCCTTCACTAGCCATCTTGCAAGTTTTTGCGTTGGAGCGTTCACAGCTGATATTATTTCTCGTATCTCATCTCTTTCCTTGTGAATCTTGGGCAAGCATTTGATCCTTGGTGGAGTTGGGTTCGTTACTCTTACTTTCGTCAGTTCACCGATTAGTGACTCGCAGCTTTTCATCGTCCTCTCAACTCTTTTGATAGATTCTTCCAGAGGGTTTCGACGATGTTCGAAAAAATTGCCAGTGTTTAGTTTTATGGTAACCGCTTCCTCGTATTTGGCTTTATCCATGAAGACAACTGTGTTTTCTTTATCCGCTTTGATGAAATAGACCGATTTTTTCTTCAATTCGAGGGCGATGGCTGCTTCTGGGTTCGTCGTTGACCTTTGGGCTCCCGGTATTGCTTTTGCTTTCTCCTGCCTCGCTGACGTTTTGTATGCTTTCATCTCCACGATTATGTCCTCCTTAGGGACCTTTGTTGGCCTTATCGCATATTTGAGACCCCATGTTCAGTATCCGCATTTCATCTTCCTTGACTTCCACGGTAGATTTGTTGACCACTAGTCCAGGAATCTCTGGTACTTCGAGTACTTTGGATAACTTCCAATGTGATGCTCGTTTCTTTTCTTTCTCACAATGGTACGCTCTATCGGCCTTCTCCAATAAATCTTCCATGTGACCTTTGCCGCAATACTCTGATTGTTTCATTAACTCCAAGTGCCTTTCATAAGCTTTAAACGTTACTTCGTTCAGCTTGCTGTACAATAGTTTGTATTTTTTTTAATATAAAATTTTCTTTATTAGAATGTATGCGGTACAGAGGCCTTATAATATAGTAGGTGATCTGCGTATTATCGTATTTCTATGTCCTTATTACAATTAGTTAGAGGAAAATTTAGGCAAAAACCTCTACTGAACTTATTACTAGCTTAACACAACTTAACTAACTACTTATATCTAGCTAAAATCTATGAGGCTAGGTTACGGCCAAAAGATAGGTGGTAGCAACTGCTGGTTTTCAATTCGCCAGGGCATGAATTAGCGGATTGGGCGAGTCATTTGCTTTCGCGATTAATTTGTCACGGCGCGATGCAGCGAGCTTATAAATTGGACTAACGCCAGTAAGGCTGTGTAGCTTTTCAGAAGAGAAGTAAAACGGTTTATTAAGTACCATTTTCAGGTATCTATTTTGGGTGATCTGAAGTTTTGTTACTAGATATTTAGCACATTGGATCCAGGTTGGTGAGCCGTATAGAATGATCGGTTGGATTGCCATTTTGACGATGAGGACTTTGTTTCTGGTGTTGAGACGTGAATTACGATTAAGAAGGGGGTAAACCGAAAGCGCGGCCTTAAACGCTTTGAAGCTAATATGCTCAATATGTCTTCTGAACGTTAGTTTTTTGTCGAATATAAGTCCAAGATAATTAAGATCCCCACTCCAAGGAATAGTTTGCCCTAAAAAATTTATTGGTCGCTTGGGTAGGTAAGCAGGCTTACGCTTCCTGGTGAAGTATATTGACTTCGTTTTTCCAACATTAATTTTAATTTTCCATCTCTGGTAGTATTGATAAGCAAGTTCTAACGCCGTTTCAAGGCTGGGAATAATGGATGTTGGGTCTGCGCCTATGCTGTATATGCAAATGTCGTCTGCGAAAGCTGCAACTTGGGAGTTTGGTAAAGAAGGGAAGTCAGACGTATAGATGTTATATAGAGATGGGCTTAGGCAGGAGCCTTGCGGAACACCGGCAGTTATACTTTTCACTGGGGAGATGCTTTCTCCTACTTTGACCTGGAACTTCCTATCAGTTAAAAATGCTTGTATAAGGTTCAACAAGTATGGGGGTGTGTTATATTTCTGAAGTTTATAGACCAGAGCATCATGCCAGACTGTATCAAAGGCTTTTTCTATGTCCAGTGTCACCAAACCTACAGACAGTTTATTGTACATCGCTGCTTTGACGTCTTTCGTAACACGGAAAAGCTGATGCTCTGTCGAATGTCTGTTTCTGAAGCCAAATTGGAAATCAGGTAAGATATTATTGTAAGCCATTAAATTATTTAATCTTTTCAGGACTATTCTTTCAAAGAGCTTACCTAATCCTGGTAGTAAGCTAATGGGCCTGTAGTTGTCGGGAGAGTGGGGTTCTTTTCCAGGCTTCGGGATAGGTATGACTAGAGCTTGTTTCCAGATGGATGGAAAGAAGGAGAGCCTAAGGCAAGCGTTGAATAGGTGGCATAAGAAAACTATTCCTTTTTTTGGTAAATTTTTAAGAACTATATTCGGCAGGCCATAGATACCTGGAGCTTTGCGGTTTTTAATTTTTTAAAGTAAACCTATTAACTCCCTGGTTTTTATTAATACACCAGGAGATAAAGATGTTTGTTTAGGTTGTTGTTCCAAAGCTTTAGCCACCATCATTTCTGCTAAATTGTTGCAGAACCTATTAAAGATATTATGGAACTGCTTAAATTTATCTGCAAGTATATCTGCTTTTCCTTGATTAGAGTAAATATGCTCTTCGTTGTTATTTATAATCAAATACGGTAACGCATTATACTTTCGCTTAAAAATTCTGTGTAAAAACCAGACTTTTCGCGAGTTGTAGTCTGGATTTGTTAGCATGTTGTTCCATCGGAGATTCCGGAGCTCCTTAATTTTATTCTAAATTGCTAAAGTGAGGATATTAGCACCAATTTTGAGAAACCTAATGCGGGTTTTTTGCCATTTGCGCCGCAAATAATTACGCTTCCTTATTAGATAGTAGGTTTCTTCATTAAATTCTATTAAATTATAGGAAGCTTTTGATCGTTTTGGAACGCTAAACTCGATAGCTTGCCAGATGGTGTTTGTGAATTCTTCAATTTGCTCCTCACATACTGAGGGAGTATTGAGCGATTCTATCGTTCTCGGTGCTAAGGTCACTCTTTCATTAATAAAACTCCGGAATCCAGACCATTTTGCTTTTTTATAGCAGTAGTATGTTTTTGGTGCATTGTGAGTACTTCTCGTCGTTTCTAAAGAAAAAAGTACGGGTAGATGTGGAGATGAGAGGGCTTGCAAGACACTCAGCTCAGAAGGAGTAATATTTTGGTCACTAAGAACCAGATCCAGAGTGGAAACCAACTCCACGAGGAGGAAGAACGTGGGTTCTTTAGGGAAATGCACGTAGATATTTGTCTCTCTGGCGAGATTAAATAAAATGTGCCCCATTTTGTTGTTTTGTGTGCAATTCTAGCGTTCAGGTCCCCGCAAAGTAGAAACCTTTGGCTAGCCTTGCTAAACCATTTCAGATCTCTTTTGAAAAGTTCGACTTTTTCCTTGCTTAGTTTTGTCCCAGGGAAATAGACACCGCAAAATTTTATATTTGGCTCTTCATTAGCTTTCATAAGCTTTAAACGTTACTTCTTTCAGCTTGCTGTACAATTGTTTGATGCTAATTTGTATAAGATTCCTTTCCGTAACTTTCGCTTGCCCCGTCGCATGTTTGAGGCCGCAATGTAACTTTACAATGTGACTCTTCGGGGTTAATCTTCGCACAAGGCATATTTTTAAAAAGTTGATATCTGCTCTAATCCTAGCTAACATTTTTTTACATCTTACATACTTAAAAAATACAAGTTGTTGTCTGGTAGCCACTTCAATGTTCGTAATTGATTTCATTTTCGCAAAATAATTCTGCAAAAATAAAAAAAAATAAAGCCTTCCTTTTAATTTTGCGTGTTTTTAACTTTTTTTCGTAATCGATTTACGATCATTATCGTTCGATTTTTTTCAGCGATTGTTTCTCTTAACCTAAAGGTCCAACGAAAAAAAAAATTAAAAACACGCAATATTAAAAGGAGGGTTTTATTCTTTTTTTATTTTTCAATAAATATATACCTTCCACAAACTGAAAATTGGCCGCCAGGCATGTTACTCAGCATCTTACAACCACAAACAAGGGCCTCTACACAAAAGGATGGAAGGTGACAAGAGTGAGGTCAGTAGGAACTGGCCAGATTTTACGCGCAGGTATTGGTCAGCCGACTTTATCATGAGGAAAGACGAAAGCCTGCGTTTCGGGTTCGGCAAGCTCCGTGTGTGGACTGGGAAGAGCAATGAAATCCTCTGAAGCTCCAATACTGCCACAGGAGCCAACCCCAGGACCCAGGATGGAGGAACCTCATGGGACGGCTAAGTTATCTGGACAGAAGCAGAAGGTAACTCATGCCACATTGACTGAGGAACCGAGCTCAGGAAAGACAAATCAGGCCACTCTACCTACGCATGCGCGGATGATATCGCCATTTTAATCCCAGGAAAATACGACGGAACATTGTGTGACATATACAGGGAGCACTTCGTTTTGTCAGTAACAAGTGCCAAATAATTGGTTTGAGTCTTAACCCTGCCAAAGCCATGCTGTTACCATTTACAAAGAAGCGGAAACTGGAACAACTTCGCATCATAAGCTTAAGTGGAGTAGAGATAGAGCCTTAAGTGAAAACGACATATTGAAGCGACGACAACAAAGGCCGCAAGAGCCCTGATGTTGTGCAGGAACATGACAGGAAGATCTTGGGGATGCAGCCCAATCATACTCCGATGGATGTACACTATGATGGTGGGGCTAATCATAACCTACGGGGCTGTTGTCTGGGTGGACAACGTTCAGAAACACACAACGAGGCAGGCATTCAGTCGTGTCTTCATGGAAGCAATGAGATCATGCCCAACGGTGGTACTCGGAAAAACCTTTAATTCTATCACCCCTCCACCAACGATAGAGCAGATATCAAGATCCACAATGATCAGGATATTCTATCACGAAAGGGAGAGTGGCTCTAGGATTGGGCATTGCAGTTTCCAAGCTGTTTCCATGGATCAGTGTACTATTGGACAGCATATGACTCAGCTCATATTTGGCAAAATATTTTGTACGAAGTTGAGCAACAAGAGGGAATGGAGTTACATGCTATCAAGTGGTACACAGCCGGATCAAAGACCATAGAGGGAACAAAAATCGGTTAGTTTGAGCCCAGCACCAAATATTATGAACCACTGAGAATGATTCCAAGCTTATTCTTGGCGGAAGATGTATGTAATTGCAGTAAGTGCACAACATTAAATCTTCTCTGATAGCCAAACAGCTATTAAAGCCCATGAATCATCAACGGTATAATTGAAGATGGTTCAATAATGTTGTACAAAGGCCAACGCAAGTCATTGGAATCTCCAATTTCAAAGGAAAAGAAATAGGAGGAGATCTACTGCGTCAACTGCAATGCCAAGGGGCACCCTACAAGTTTCAGAGGACATTCTAAAGATTAAGAAGTTGAGGAGAGGGAGAAAAATCTCGAAAAGAAAATAGAGGAGAGGAGGGAGTTCATCACCGCCTCTATCAAAAATGTAGTATTAGAAAGGGTCTTGTACTCTGGTCGTATGCAAGGTGCAAAAAAGTAGCTGGCACCCTAGCCTGTACGGCAACCCAAACAACAGCTAATGCACCAACCACAGCAGTTGCAGAATGACCGAAATATGGTCTTAAGCATGACTGCCAACAATTTTTCTGAGGTGTCTTGCTCACACTCATTCAAAAAGCGGACACCTTGATCCCTTACTATAAAAATATTCACTAATGCCAGTGAGAAAAAAGCTACGAATTTAGAATTTGCCTTCAAGATACAAGTATGTTGTCGTGATGAGTTTGAATAAGTTCCTCATCCTAAATATATGTTCACTCGCTCCACGCTTTAAAAGAAGTTCAAGAATACTTGAACGCACTTTTACCAGACTTCTTGTTTTAATCGGTAACAGAACTCAAAGAAAGACACAGAGTGCATCTGGGAAATTACAAGACCATCAGGCGCGACGATCCAAAGGGAATTCTTGGAGTTGCTATGGCTCACGAAGACCACCTGAAAGGCTAAAGCCACTGCCTTTCAAGTCTGAAATATATTGTAGCAGATATAATAAGCTGCATGCTAGGAGGGTACACTCTTGGTTTGGAGGGGCTCTACGTTCAACATGGATATCCGGTGAGGAAACTCATTGACGACTTGGAAACAGTGCTTACTCTGTACAAAAAATTCGATTTCTATGCCATGGCAGGTGATTTCAATACGAAGCACCTCTCATGTTAAAATATTTATCTAATGGCTATAATACAGCTCTTTCTAACCGGGTTCAATCAAATATGGACCTCATATTGATTGCCCCGAAAGAGCCCACATTCCGCCGAAGGTCGTCCATTACTGACTTTTTAATCTTGTCAGCTAATCTGATAGATCTCTCCCACTGTTTTGGCTTTCCGGCTCATATTGTAAAAATTATAGGCTGTTTCAAGTCAAGCGCAATTTGTATTGACTCGGGGGGAGACAGGGTTCTATATTGAGCCCGATTCTTTTCAATATATTCACCTTTGACATCCTGGATGTAAGAGATGAACATAAATCTGGAACCCAGGTGAACCTCTTCACTGACAGCTTGTTAGTGTGGTTATCTGAATACAATTTGCGCTTTTCTAGGACGAGGCTTACTGCATACTACTGGATGTGAGGAATCAAGGTAAATGCAAACAAATGTGGATTAATTATGTTAAGAGATCCCCAGAAAACGTCATTCAAATTGCAAGAGACATTTGTGGCTACAGAATCAAATTGAATGGGCAGATGATGCACTGCTTCAGGCAAACGAAGTACTTGGGTGTAGTTTTCGATAGGAAAGCTACTTTCAGTGTTTCCGTTGACAATGTTTTGAAAAAAATTACTTCTGCGTACCATCTTCTTATGTTTCTTTTCAAAAAGTAAATAGCAGCAAGCCAGCGGGACAAGGTCCTGACCAACAAATCACTCATTCTCAAATCAACACATATGCGATGATGATCTGGAGAGGAGCTCTGAAAACGAAATGGGGTAAGATAGGATTAGTGAAGCGAGGAATCTTTCGGTCTTGTACAGGCCGCCTCAACGGTTCCGCTCCAATGAGGTGCTTTATCGAGAGGCAAAGATGGAGCCTATCAATATATGTACATGCCGAGAAGCTAGTGGCATTAGCGTTGAGGAGAGCAGCAAAGCCCGTGTTGGAATAGTCAAGGCAGCGATGGATAGTCGTTAAGTGGATGCAGCAAGGGAGTAGTTTTGAGGTAGCTCTAAGCAAATAATGTATTTGTTTTTGGTAATTCAATTTTTAAAACTTGATTTCTTTAAAACTAATAGCTTTAGCACCTATATCTTATGGAAGCCATTAATGTTGTGTCATGTTGTGGGTGTCAACCTTTTAAAGTTTTGTTTTTGGCATAACCCATATGGGTCCTGCTAGGCTGTTATTTATTAATTGTAAAAACCGAAATACAAAAACCACCCAATATAGATTTTGAATCAAAAGCTAAACGAACATAACCAACAGAAATAAAAAAACATTTCTGGTCTACTTGTCGCTACGATTTCAGTAATGTTGCTGTCAGACTTGATCTGAGGAATCGTGTTTGGCCTAGGTGTTTTTATGAAAGATACTTGGTCTCTCAGTTTATGAAGGACCGCCTCACGCGCTGGAAGAGATTTTCTTAAGCAAACCAAAGTGATCGTAAAGACAGATGAGAATCGCGTTGGAAAAATTAAATCGACTTATTGCTAATTTAGGGGGATCTCTATCTATGAAATAAATCTTACAAGTGCAGATCAATCTGTGATTGAGATATCAGTGAAATTGGTTTGCAAGTAGCTATGCCGTAAGCGTCTTCCCTTTTTCACGTTTGCGGGATAATATTGATCACTCACTTTACTTGGAAATAAAGAAAAATTTATAGTGTGAAAGCAGTAGTCAATTTGTAAATAGGAAGGAAAAGTAACAGACTCTTAGCTAGTGCCATTGTTATAAACCTATTTTCGTCACTACCACTACCAGAAATCGCTCCTTATTTATGAAACACCTGTCCAGAAAAAGGAAACACTCGATTGCAGATTTTCTTTTTAAAACGTTATAATTATTCAAAACATACTAGGATACTATAAATCAAACTAAAAATATGATGACAGTTAATCAGTTATGCTAACAGGTCGCTCCAACCTATGTCGGGGTTGGCTGCTGGACTAGGCAACCTTTGTTTGTGGTTGTAACCGATGCTTGCGACTGGGGTGCCTGGCGTTTCCGCCGATGTTGTGCACGCTTCATTCGTTGAGTCTGGCGGTATTCGCACTGAACAGCGTTGGCCGACGCCAGTGACAAAACCTTAGGAGCGGTATTATCACAAGGAGAAACAGGCAAAAATCAGCCTATAGCCTACGCTGGAAGAAATGCTCCGTGACGTTGTTATGGCTGTAGGTACTACCAAATCTTTGATTTTAAAGAGGAAGTCAGACACCTATCTAGTTGCAAAAATAGTGCCAACAGAAAACTTTTACCATATTCTTCGGGAAATCAATCAGTCAACTGGTCACGGAGAAAGATCAAATTCTGTATAGCTTGAAATCGAAATATCTAATACCAATTTGAGCGGTACTTGAGTTTTTAAAGCTGTGCAAGGTATCTCAGTCTAAAAAACCATTTCTGAAAAAGAGAATCGTTGTTTGCCCAATTATATCCTGTAGCCAAGTCGATTAAATTGACTTACACTCGACTCGTGATAAAAATTACAAATGGCTTTTACACTACCGAGACCACGTGAAGAAATTCAGCTTCCTTAGATCAGTGGGGAGGACCTTAAATATCAAAGAGGAAATATTGCAAAATAGCTAAAAAATAAAGGAAGTTTCTTTAAAGAAATTTAAAGGCGTATTAGTGAATTCAACCATTTTGGTTGATATACCTAACAAAGATAGAGGCCCATTAGACAGGAATAACATCATGGAAATAGTATTAGATATTAAAAATAATTTGTATCAAATTGACACCTCAGTGGAAGTTATAAAAGGTTGGCTACCTAGAAACGCCTTTCAAATAGCCACAACAACATTAAGGATACAGTTCCATGGACTAGCCTTAGTCTTCCGGCGATTTCATGAAAATCATATTTATTTCCAGGTGCAGGATTACAAAAGTGTTTCTGTGAGCAATCTAAAGTAAATGGAATCCAAAAATGTGCCTGCAAAAAATACAAACGGCATTTGCAGCTCCAAATGCCACAAATTAACAACCTGCCTCAATAAAAATGAATGAATCTTATTTTTTACTAATAACAATAAAAAAAAACTCAAGTATTTCACTAAAACTTACTGGGTATTACTTTTTAGGGTTTGACGTAAAATACAAAATTCCTTTTGAAATCACGACCTGTGTCCATCTGACCACCCGGCTGTAATATCACAGCAGTTTTTCTCCGAAACTATACAATCTACAGCCATGAAACTTGGTGCAAAAGTTAGAAGTGATGACTTATTGAATGTTTTGGGGTTAGCAACATTTTCAGAGAGTTTAAGGGTGGGAGAGTCTCTCCTTGTAGGGGGATGAACCTTAAATATTTGCTATCAAAGTTGGTCGACTGGGGTATCATATAGAAGGTCTCAATGAGATCTTTTCAATACAAGTCTTAAAATTGCCTTCCTAGTGTCGAGAGAGGCTGGAAAAGGTGAAAAACATCTCTGGTGGGTCATTGCCCTGAAAAAAGCTAGTGATTTGATCAAATCAAAATTTCGTCTTCTTCTTCTTCTTAGCACTACAGCCCCTCTCGGGCCTTCACTTCCTATAAGTAGCGCCTCCAAATGTCTTAGTCCATTGACCGCGTCCTCCAATTTCAAAATCCGAGCAGCGATGAACTCTCTTCGTCGACCGAGTCAGACCAGCGTTTCCTCGGGTTCCCCACTAGTATCCGGCTTTTAGTTTTCCCAACGAATACCTTTTTAGGTTCTTGTGTATGCAGCCTGTTTTTTCAAGATCGTCAAAACTGAATAAAATATTTTATTTGTATGCTGTATTCTTTGGCGGTTGTGTACACAACTGTTTCAGGTAAGTTTAATCTTTAGTTTCATCCAGGCTCTTTTTATCTACGTGTCATCAAGTAATGTTATACATTTTGAGGACGTTTGTTTATTTATTATTTATGCAGATGGCTCAACCAAGTACACCTAAAAACCATCCAACTTAGAAAACACTTTAGATCGATGACACAGATTTTGGCGTTCACGTTTTGGCAATGCTCAATGAATCCATGGATAGTTTTGATTATGAAATAAGCAAGCATGGCGAAGATGACGATGAATTCATAGAAAATCAACAGACACGATTACCTCCAGCTACAGAAGCATTGTTAGGTTCTGCCATTGACGATACAGATGAGGATAGAAATTTCTCTTCAGATTATAGTGATGCTTAAACAGATTCATCTTATGATGACGAAAACGAATTAGCTACTTTTTGATGATGCAGCTCATGAGAAAATCTATGCAGTGAAAAATGGAATGCAATGGAGATCCACAGAACAAGAAAGAGGAAGGAGGCCTACTGCTCAATACATTTTGAGATGTAAGTTACTAGGCATTAAAAGGTAAGTATAACAGAGCTTTAGCGATGCACCATCGGAGTTGACTATGTGGAGACGATTCGTTGACACCAACATCATGGAACAGATCTTGAAATTCGCTGCACTACATATGAATAAAACTAAGGCATGAGTCAGTGCTTCTAACATAAGGAACTACCATGACAAAACAAAGGAGGAATTAGAAGCATTTATTGGGTTACTGCTGCTGACCTCAATTTACAAATCCAACTATAAAAGCTGACAATTTATCTTTTCCACCAACTGTAATGTCATTTCGCCGGTTTGTGGCTAGAAAATAAGCACTCCAGTTTGAGTACCCTGCAACATGGCAGGGGAGAAGAACAAATGACCCTGCTGCTGTTGTATCGGAAATTTATTCCAAGTTTTTGGGAAACTGTCAGAAGATGTATGTGGTCAGCGATCGAACTACTATAGATTCCGAGTGTACATGCCCAATAAATCTGGGAAGTACGAAATGAAGTTGATTAACTTGGCTGATACTCGTGCAGGCTACATATTTAGTTCCTATATATACATTGGTAAAAGATCCAATGGAAAAAACCTTAGAGCAGATGGATGAAAAAATTACAGGTCACTCAAGCTTTGATCGGGTTAACATCCCCAATACAGGGCAGCAATCGAAATGTGACACCTGAAATGGTTCACCTCAACGTAGGGAGTAAATGAATTTGGTAGAAGAGGGTTGACTTACGTTGGCACTGTGAGAAAAGGTAAATGGGATTTACTCCCAGAGTTTACCACCACCAAAAACGATCCAATGATTCTCTCCATGGGTTCTCTTTAGATGGTAATAGTGCTTTGTTCTTTTCAAAAGTGAAAAGCAACAAAGCTCTGAACAGTGTATCCTCTATGCACCATTCTAAAGGAACCGACAAAAATGGTAGATCTGAAATAAATTCTTTCTACAATAATATCGCGTTGGCACATTGAACAGCATCTACTTTACTCAATGATGAAAGATGGCCTTCTCCTTTTTAGTGGAGCACTGAACATTTCCATGGTAAACAGTTGCATTGTTCGCAAAAGTTTTGTCGCGAACCAGATGGGAAGAAGGTTCAATTTTATCGAGAAACTCGAAATACAGCTTATCAAATCACATATCAGAGCGAGGCTTGAAAAAACTTTATTGAATAGTGATGTCAAATTTTTTATACATAAAATGCTAAAAATTGAGATTTCCAGCTCAAATACCATGATGGATGATAAGTTGCAAAAAGGAAAATACTGTTGTCTTTGTCCCAGGCACAGGAAGATAGCAAACATATGTGTCGACTACCAAGAAACAAGTCAAATGAATACCAAATTTTTGGAGACTGGTAACAATCAATAATTACTTGTTTACCTATTTCTGCACAGCAAAAAGACTTTTCTAATTCTGGAAGACTGAATAGAAAAAAAATACGTTCAGTTTTTAATAATTTTTTGTTGCATTGTTTAATTAGGTTTACTTAATAGGAAAAGAATTGTTTTTTCATCATTGAAGAGAAAAAGTTTTCTAGCAATGATGTTGAAGTATGTTAATAAAAAAATGATAAAATACTTTTGAAAATGCTTTTTTATGAGCCCTACATTTAGTTATATATTTAAAAGTTGAATATGTCACCTTTGGGCAGTCATAGCAACTGAATTCGCAAGAATTGGATGATGGGACCAAAAAGCCACACGTATCACCCAAAACCAGAAAGTTCGACGTCTCATACAAAGGCCTAAATTTATTTACCAAAAATCATTTAAATATGAATACCAAAATGATAACCATATTCTTCTCATATTAACAAAAACATGCATCACACTTTCACGCATCCGTTTCTACATCATTTTCATTTTAATCTTATAAAAGATATAAAATTTGATTAAAACATAATTTCACACTTAAATAGACTTTTGCACAAGTAAATGTCTCATCCTGTTAAAGTTTCTCTCATTTCACGTTTCTCGCGGATTCACTGATATCGAGGTGACATTGCCTACTGCTATCGTTGTAGACTTGAAGAAGTAAGATAAAATTTCGTTCAGGATACCAGAGGAGCTCTCAGCCCATCCTAGTCAACTAACTTTCTTAGAAATTTCAACATGACTAAGTGAGACTCCAGCATAACCAGCATTAGACCAACGAACGAGAACAACAACAACAACTACAACAAAACAACATTTATGAACGAGTGTCGCTAGAGAGAAAATTAAACGGTTGTAAAGGTCGTGAATGTTGACATAAATGATGGTGCTAGCAAATCCTTATGTAAGTTTTCTCGTTTTCCAAATAAAAAGGATTTTCATTCTTCGTCTCTCTCTCTCTCTCTCTTTCTCTCTCTACTGGGTAAAGGAGTAGGCTCTTATGCGTTTTTTATTTTTTCTTATGCTGGTTGTTCTATTTCTTGAAATTTAGAAATATAAGGATATGATTTCAGTTTTGGTAAGCAATGTTTTGAAAGGACAAGAGGGGAGTGAAGAGTAATTGTGGAAAAAGTATGCTAAGAGAAAAGCTATATCCAGATGTTGGAAAACACAAAAATTACCTTTCACATTTGCCTTCACATTTTATGCAACAGCTCCAACAATAACCAGAAAATTATTTGAGTTTTCTTATCCATGTCACAAAAGTTTTTCAAGGATAATATAAACGAGTGTCGCGGGAGATGGAGAGAATAAGATGTCGTTACACCGGTTGGTGGTATTTCATGTGCATATAATTTTAAGGTGTATTACGGATTGTGTTTATCTGCTTTAGAAATGGTTTAAAATATTTGATTATGTCAAGGATTAAAAAGAAATGAAGTGTAAGCTTAGTTTGGTGGATTAAGGTTGCTTTGGTGGGTTTTATGGGCATGGAAAATTTATTTGTTACTAAAAACTATTTGAAAAATATAAAACTAACATAATCTTAAAACTCTCAGCACAACAAGTTCCTCCTACGTTCTACATATTCCTATCGACCTTTCTTTCAAAATTTTGATATTTTATTCTGACAGCATGTTCCTCTCCCTCGACTCAGATTTGTTTACAGACGCATACACGTAGAACGTTTGTGTCATGAATTTCAATAAATAAAATTTCTATTGATAAAAACGTTCGCAAGCACAATCAAATATGCAAAGTGAATTCATACCATTCAAATTCTTCGTTTTCCATATCATCTCGTTTTTGCGGTCGCGACAGTTCAATATAATTCAGGCAAGCAAGCAAGGATGCAATCAAATAAACTGCTTTACAAAGGTTGTACAGCAGCAAACAACCGCATGAAGTATTTTATTTACCGAATTATTATTGTCATCGTCAGAGGTATCATACAACACCAAACATACAGCACATACGTGTATAACAAACAACGAATGTGATTGGCTTTGAATTTTTGGTTATTTTTTGTGAAAAAAAATGGAAATTGGAAAAGCTCGGAAGGCCTATTATTAAAAGAAGTCAAGTTTTATTGCGATTCACAAAAGAAACGATTCTGCTATGTTATGCACGCACCTTAAAAGTGAATTCTTAGGAGGATCCTTTGAGTATGATTAAAGTGTTAATTTTCGTGAAAGCCATGACAGCATATCATGAGTTGTTCGCCCTTACTCCTTCTGATATCTCAACCTTTTCGAAAACATAACCCCGATTATCATCACCAACGATATCGTCATCAAAGGCATCAGCAGTTGCAATTAAATGCATAATAATTAAAGCCCGTTATGGCTGTGCACAAAGGCTTCCAAGTATGATAATTACTAGCCACAAGGAAGAACCAGGTGATTGTACTTAACCTAACCATAATTTCCGCGCATCATCTCCTAAACGATCGACCGTTAATAAAAATTGCAAGCATTCGCATAAAATACATTTCCCTTTGGCCTCCAGTGCCTTCTTTTCCACCTTCTTCTCTTTTTTCGTTCAGTACCAACCAGCCAGCACTTACTTTCGAGGAGCATGCACACGTATTACCTGAAGACAGAACAATGTGTGGCAGTCGGCTCTCGATTTCGTATCACCTGTCCTTTCCAGCCATAACATCATAAATAATTCTCTTGTCGACGGGAGTAAGGCTGACATTTAACAGCCGTCGATTATTCGTTTGACCTGGCACACACATTCACATTTCTTTGGCGGTTGTTTCCGCAACCTTTCCCATCCATCCAACCATCCACGAAGGAAAGGTAGGAAAATTCACTGCCGTTGCTTCCAAGTTGATTATATTTGGCACTGCATTTACCCGCACATAAGTATCGACATAAGTAGCAAGGAAGAATAGAAAGGATATAAGGCCAAATATAAGCTCAAAGCAGAATTCGTGATGTCCTTCCGGGAGATCAAATCAAATCGCTGGTGACGATGGCCAGTGACTTGAAAAATGCCAAGAAAAGCTCTTCCGCTTGATGGGGATTACAGCACAACGGTGGATGAAGATGTGCGAGATTTAGTGGGAATAGCGATCATCCACTTCGCGCAATGACGCCGGTTGCGGCTTGTATCTTAGAATAAATGATAGAATGATAAACCGCCAAATTGAGATAATACCGTGATAATGGAACCAAGGCTGTTTGCATATTATCAAGCAGAGCATTGTGGGTATCTAATAGGGAAAACCCCTTAGGGCAATGAAACAGACTAGTTGGATGGGTTGCCATTTGAAAAAAATTGATAGTATTTGCAAAAATTAATTGAAACTTTGTGAAATTCATACTGGAATGATTTACAAGGTGAATAGAGAGGAGTATGCTCCTGAAAGAAGGGTTTTGTACTCTATGAAATGTAGGCACTTATCCCACTCATATATAAATATATATATATATATATATATATATATATATATATATATATATATATATATATATATATATATATATATATATATCAGTGGCGAGGCGTCCATATAAGCCGATTCCCACCGGCTTCCCTTCTATTAAATGAAAGAAGTATCGGATTACTTTCATTCATCACTTTAATATGCGGTCCTCATATACATACGTGAATATTTTCATCACTTTTCATTTGATCCCGTGCTTCTTTGTTCCAGAAGAAATTGTACCGAAAAGCACAAATTTGGTACAATTTCTTCGTATAATCCATGGATCAACAGCACTATTTTTCTTTCTTCCTTTAATCTCACTTTCGCTTGCTGATTTCACCGACATGCGCCCACAAGATATCCAAGCATAGCACTTGCTTATAAGCCGACACTTCTATCGGCTCTTTACCATAAACTTTGCATTTTCTCTGTCAGCAGCACAGGAGTTTGGATATGTAGCTAGCGGCGATTTTCTTGTCTAGCATCGCTAATGGAAAGCACTGTGGATGCCGGGAGCACGATCTGCTTTTCTATATGCTCTTCAATTTATTGGGGAAACCGTCGTGGGTATTGAATATAGGAAGAGGCATGAGGAAATTAAAAGTACACTTATTTCGTGAAATAAGCGTACATCGACTCTCTTGAAAATGAAGCCGATAGAGTAGATTTTCTCATTTTGCTTAAGCGAATTTCATAATAACATATGAAAGTGAATTTAGTCTAAGACTGTTTAAAAGTGGAGAGACTTTTTTCGGGGTGATTTCGTAGTTTTTTGAATTGTGCAATTTAGAGTGAAAGTAAAACAAAGGGATTTTTATTTGTCAAAATTTAAGTTCTCTACTTTTTATAAATTTTTAAATACATTTCATTATTTGTATTTGATAATTGTAGCTTGTCTGATAAGTGATTTTGAGAAACCACTTCCTTCTTCACTTAGGATACAGCTTAAATTTTTTTAGTTTCTGTTTTTGCTGGTTTATTTTTGATATTTATTTATCATTAATATGTCTGTGAACATAGATTGTTGTCTCATAGACTTTTTATTGACTGAGGAGACTATGTTTTCGAATCATCTTTCTTTCCAAAAAAAATTAAGCGTTATTCATATGGGACGAGCGAAACCTCATTTGGATATCTGTTATAAGCGGAAAGATGGATTTTCAAAACATTTTCATACCTCTTTATATGAAAAGTATTCTTGGCTGACCGGAAGCTGTAAAACTAACAAAATGCTCTGTTTTCCATGCCTTCTTTTCTCTCAAGCTGACAGCGCTTGGAGCAAAACTGGATTTACAGACATTAATAATATTGTGAATTCTTCAAAGAAGCACACTCAAACAGAGAAGCATATCAGGAGTTGTTTAGCTTTGAATGACTTTGGCAAGTCTAGAATTGACAACTCTTTGGGGAATAGTTATGAAGTGTATAATCGGAAGGTTGAAAAGAACCGAAACCTTATGAAACTCTTTATTGATACCGTCGTTTTTTTAGGAAAACAAGAACTTTCTTTTCGAGGCCATTTTGAAAATGAGGGTTCTGATAATAGGGGAAATTATATTGAGACTCTTTTATTACTTAGCAATTATGACCCTGTTATGGAATCTCATTTAGACCAATGCTCTTCATCTCGAAATCCCGTGTTTTCTGGGTTGTCGAGTGACATTCAGAATGATTTAATTAGTTGTGTGGCAAGTGTCTTAAAGCGAGAAATTAAATCAGAAATAACGAAAGCGAGATTCATTTCAATTATGATTGATGAAACACCAGACATCAGCCACAGAGAGCAGTTAAGCGTAGTATGTCGATACGTATCTGAAACAGGAATTGAGGAACGATTCCTAGGTTTTTTCGATGTGACTTTATCTCGTTCAGCAAATACTTTGGCTGATTTTGTTCGAGATATAGTAAAGCAGTTTTCTTGTCAGGAAAAGCTGGTAGGACAATTTTATGATGGTGCAGCTGTGATGTCTGGGGAATATGGAGGAGTCCAAGTGAAAATTCGCGAATCGCATCCAAAAGCAATTTTCGTTCCATGTTACGCACATGTGTTCAATCTTGTTTTAAGCAGATCTTTGGGAAATATTTCAGAATTAAAAATATTTTTCGCTCATATTAACAGCTTAGCTCGATGAAGAAACGAAGGAAACGTTGTACAATCACCTGGAAAGACTGGTCGACTCATTGCCCACAAGCAACACAAAAATTATTCTTAGTGATTTCGACGCTAAGGTTGGCAATGAGCTATCTCATCGGGGAACGACTGGGGGATATAGCCTCCACGATGAAACAAATGACAACGGCGAGTGCCCTATTGACTTTGCATGTAGCAGAAATCTAGTCATACGTTCAACTTGCTTCCCCCATCGACGCATTCATAAAATGATCTGGGTATCACCGGATGGCAACACACAAAACCAGGTCGATTATGTTCTTATCCAACAGCGTTGGGCTTCGAGCATACTTGACGTCCGTACAAACCGAGGAGCCAATTGTAACTCAGATCATTACTTGATCAAATTAACCTATCGATGTCGTATGTCAAGGGCATATTCAGCGGAGACCAGCCCGCTACAAAAATTTGACATCGAAAGGCTCCAAACGGCGTCTGTGGCCGAACATTTCACAGAGACCCTCGACAACCAGCTGACTTCTCATCTTAATAGATGCACCGATAAAGACGAGCAACGAGCTCTGGATAAAAGTGAAAGCAGCTATCAGGACCGTGGTTCGATGATGAGTGCCAGACTGCGTTAGATAAAAAGAATCAGGCGTACAAAGAAAATGTGGGTAGGAAAATCAGGACGAAGAGAGAGCACTATGAAAATCTCAGAAGTGTAGCGAATAAGATAATAAGAATTAAGAAAAGAAAATACTATGATGACCAATGGAGAAGTATAGATACAAGTTTAGCGAGCAATAACACAAGACAAGATACAAAGTAGTAAAAAGCCTGAAACGTGGTTATTAGCCCAAAATCACGCTCTGTCGTGATGACAGCGGCAATATAATCGCTGATGAAACCAAGATTAAAGAAAGATGGGCATCATATTTCAAGAACCTCCTTAATCCTCCGCACAGCTCCAGCACATCGGAGCCTATAGATGTCCGCGGAGAGCTCACATTGGCCCCACCAACTCTGGATGAAGTTTGTTTCATCATCAAAGCCCAAGAGAATAATGAAGCGCCGGGCATCGATGAGATTCCTGTGGAGCTCATCACATATGGTGGCAGTAGTGTTCATCAAGCTATCAAAGTCATCCAACACATTTGGCAGCAAGAACATATGCCGAAAGAGTGGAGCCAATCAATTATATTCCCTAGCCACAAAAAAGGTGACAGGCTACAGTTCAAAAATTATAGAGGCATATCACTACTTTGTACGGCGTACAAAATATTTTCTAAGATACTAAAATCTTAAAAAATAAAATCAGATCATACGCCAACAGTATTATTGGGGAGTATCAAGGTGGTTTTAGAGCAGATAGATCAACAACAGACAAATTATTCAAAGTTAAGCAGGCACTTGAAAAATGCTGGGAGTTCAACATAGACGTACACCAAATTTTCGTTGACTTCAAGCAAGCAAACGACAGTATTGATCGTAACGTACTGTAATGCTTTGTTTTGGCATCCCAGCCAAATGAGTCCGTCTTACCAAAACGACAATGACGTCGACGACCTCCCAAGTCCGCATAAATAACCAACTCACCGATGCTTTTGACACAAATATCGGTCAATAGCAGGGAAATGGGCTGGCCCCATTTCTATTCAATTTGGCTCTAGAGTACGTCATAAGGAAGCTACCTGTCGATACACGAAGTACATTATTCTACAAGTCGAGCCAAGTAGTACCCTATACGGACGACATCAACATTTTGTCACGGTTATAATAGCTGGCAAAGAACTCTTCTCGGAACTCGACAGCGAACCAAAACTAGTAGGGCTACAAATCAATGGAAATAAAACAAAGCTCATGACGCAGTCGAGGAAAAATTCCTCAAATACACAAAATATCACATTTGGCGAATACAGTATGAACAATGTGAGCGCATTTGTGTATTTAGGCGCCAAAATAATGAGAACCAGTAATGAAAGAGATGAAATTCACCGAAGAATACAGCTCGCAAATAAAATATTTTATTAATCTTTGCTAAGCTTTGAATTGATCATTTCACCCTCTAAACGATAATTTTTTGCTTTACAGTGAGCTTTTATTGCTTCGTGCAGACATCGATCCCTTTTCGGATGGCTCTAGCTTCAAATTGCTTATGAAATTTTTTGTAGCTAAATGATTGAGTTTCTTATTTTAATAATTTTTTTTTTTGAAAAATTACAATATTAGAGAAGAAAATGTTAGGAGAAGGTGGTTTCGACGTGTGTGCGACCACCATGCTTAGAGGTGAGAGACTTATTTTTAATTTTTCTACTTATGCGAACTCAATATGCTTTTGTAACAACGAATTATGTTCAGGTTAAATTTCCTCCTGTAAGTACTTGTGTTTGCTAAACTTTTAATTGGTTATTTTACCCCTTATTAAAATAAGCAACTCAATCATGTAGCTACAAAAAATTGCATAAGCTTTTTGATTCAGTTTTGACGATCTTGAAGAGCAGCTGCATACACAGGAAAATAAAGCTACAAGTATACATATCTGTGATAAGACCTGTGTTATGCGACGAGTATGAAACATGGACCCTAACCCAAGTATCCGCAAATACAATATATTGAACGCCTTTGAGCGACAGGTCCTGAGGCGAATAGTCTGCTCGTAGTAATTTTATAGTTTTGTGGTTATATAATCTGTATTCTTTTATGTTATCTGGATACCCAGCTAAAATCAATTTGTCAGCCTTCTTATCCCATTTTTGTCTTTGTATTTTGGGAACATGCACCATTACCTTACTGCTAAAAATTCTGACGTGGCTTGGGTCTAGTTTCTCACCTATGCACCTCTCAAAAGGTGTTATCATACCTAAATTGGCATTCTATTCTTTAAACATACTGCAGTATTAACTGCTTCAGCCCAAAAACTTTTGTCGAGGTTCGCTTCAAACAACAAGCATCTTGCCCGTTCAACTACAGTTCTGTTGAACCTCTCGGAGAGCCCATTCTGCTCCGGAGTGTGAGGTTTGGTCTTCTGATGGACAATACCAACTTGTTTTAGTGTAACTCTCCATCTCGCACGAACAGAATTCACTTCCATTGTCGGTCCTCAATATTCTTATCTTGTTTCCGGCTTGATCGTCCACAAGCCTCGACATTCTTTGAAATGCTGGAACACTTGGTTCTGTTCCTTTAAGAAGTAGACAAAAGTCATTCTGCTGGCATCATCCACAAACAGAAGAAAATACTTTGCCTAACCAATTGACTTAGTCTCCATTGGCCCGCATAAATCTGAGTGTACTACATCCAGTAGCTTTTCACTTCTATGGTTAGCTGATGGGAAAGGGATACGTGTCTGCTATCCTTCACAGAACACTTCACAATTCTGTATTTGTATGTCAGCTTTCTTGGCAAAAGAAGCTCCTACTACAGCACCTTCTTTCATTTTCTGCAAGGACTTACAATTTATATGGCCTAATCTTTTATGCCATGTTGACATCGCCGATCATGAAATTGAATTTTTTTGTGTTTAACTTGTACACACCATTTATCAAATTCGCTGTACCAATTAGTTCATTCACTTGCTTGTATATCAAACAGACATTCTTTTTGAACACTACTCTATTGCCATTAACTATAAGTTGGCTTACGGATAATAAGTTTGTCGTGAGATTAGGTATGTACAATACATTCTTCACAATCACTTTACACTGAGAACAGTTTACGCATGTCGTTATTTGTGTTTCACCAACACTAACTACAGGCACCGTCGTTTGATTTGCCACTACGATTTCTTTGTTTACGTGCACTGGTCGGAGTTGGAATAAAAAATTTGGATTCGACATCATGTGTGCGCTTTCGCCGTTGAAAAATGCCGCACTAAAAACATTCAATTGTTTATTTGCTTTTAATTCAGAACAATTATTTTTATAGTGGCCAATTTGCTTGTAATTATAACACTTAATTTGCTTACTGCTGGCTGACATATAATTTGACGTTGACATTTGTTTGGAATTAGTGTTGAGACTTTTTGGCCGCTGTTATTTTGTCCAAAAAGGAGTCCGTATCAGTAGTGCCAACCGCCGAACACATATCAAGTAACTTTGTTTTTATGACGTCAGCGCTAATGGCGATTCCAGAATGTTCTATCGCCATTATCATCGGTGAATACTTATCTGGGAGTCCAGCCAAAAGTAATGATCCAATCCACTTGTCTGTGAAACCCGTCCCCTTCAATTTATGTGAAACGTATCCCCTTCAATTTATGTGCTGTCTCGACCATTTGAGATACATAGGATGTCATAGATTCACAGTTATCGAGTTGTATTGAAATCAATGTTCGAAGCAAACTTATTTTTCGTTGATATCCCGTGTCATCAAATAACTGTTTCAATTTATTCCACACACCGTCCACTGTAGACATAGTCATTACGTGTTTAGCTTTGGCTTTCTTCATCTCAGTTTCACTGAAAGTCGCCGGCACATTTTCAATATCAATACCCTCAAGCAACAAACGCCCAATCGTCATAATTTTCCCGTCCTTTGAGTACAATAACTGATGGTAAAACTCTTTTCTAATAGCAGTGCCATCGGGCGGAAGTAATAATGGCGACGTCGGGGTACGTTGTCATTATTACTTCCGCACAATAAAAATACTTGATATTTCGTTAAAATGGGACTGGGCCCATTACGAGGGTCATTCAATAAGTACTTAGCCTCACGACCCGATGGCGCGGCTATCACAAAAGAGTTTTACCATCGTGCAGTACATTCTTTTAGTAGCCTACTGTCAAAGTTTCAGTCAATTCCCTTCATTAGTTTTATTTTGATAGCCTTTGGAAGCGAGCGTGTCGGTCGGTTGTACAAAAATGGAAAAAGAACAATATCGTTCAGTGTTTAGATTCTTGTTTTTGGAAGGGAAAACGCGCAGCGAAATCAAAGATCGCTTGGATGCTATGTACGGTGACTCTTCTCCTTCGATGGCGACCGTCAAGAATTGGTTCAACGAGTTTGTTTGTGGCCGCACGTCGGTTTTTGATGAGCCACGCCCAGGTGCCCCGAAAACGGCTGCTACGGAGGAAAACGTTAAAAAAATCCACGATCTCGTGTTGGCAGACAGTCGATTGAAGGTTTGCGAGATAGCTGAGACTATGGGCATCGCAGAAGGAACGGTGCATCATATTCTACACGAAGAACTGGGCATGAGAAAGCTGTCGGCGCGATGGGTGCCGCGTTTGCTCACACCGGAAAACAAACGCAACCGTGAGACCACATCAGCGACGTGTTTGGCGCTGTTTCAGCGCAATCTGGCGGAGTTCTTGCGTCGTTTTCTGACCGCCGACGAAACATGGATTCACTGGTACACACCAGAAACAGTGGACTTCACCCGGCGAACGTGCTCCGAAGAAGGCGAAGACTGTTGGATCGGCCGAAAAGGTGATGGCCACCGTTTTCTGGGATTCACAAGGTGTGATCCACATCGATTACCTCGAGCAGGGTAAAACAACAATCACGGGGCGCTACTACGCAGACTTATTGGACCAATTTGACGTCGAATTGAAGAAAAAGCGGCCCCGCTTGGCGAAGAAAAAAGTGCTGTTCCACCACGACAACGCGCCGGCTCACACATCCGCCGTCGCCATGGCCAAATTGGTCGAATCGCGCTACGAATTGCTGCCCCATCCACCGTACTCTCCAGATTTGGCCCCCTGTGACTACTTTTTGTTTCCAAACCTGAAAAAATCACTCGCCAGGGAAAGATTTGGGTCGAATGAGGAGGTCATCGCCGCCACAAATGCCTATTTGGCAGCCCTCGAGAAAATGTATATTTTGGACGGGTTGAAAAAGTCAATGGGCCAAGTGTATCGAGCTTTAAGGAGATTATTTGGAGAAATAAATGGCCAAATTTCCAAAATTTTCGTTTTTATTCTGTAGGCTAAGTACTTGTTGAATGACCCTCCTACCTAATAAAACTCACGTGGTGGTTTGTCAAAGACTGACTTTAATGTTATATGATACACGCAGGTAGGTATACATAGTTCGTCATAGATGCCGCTAGTAGTATTTAAAATGAATTATTTTGATATTAATGCTAACAAAACCCTTCCTGAGTTGTCTAGTTCTCAAAATTCATCAGTCAAAAAATTTAAAATGGTATTTATTGGAGCTTCATTATAGAAGCGTGTCTCTTTAGTTTCTTTAGAAAACTGAGACATTTACGATTTTATTCAAGAAAAATCATACTATTGCTAAAAAAGTTTAGCGAATTTCGACCTCTGAGGTATATGTCGTGGTTGTACTTATAGAGAACTACCTCGTTGATTTTTCACAGATTTTTCAGCCAACAGCCAATCGCAATTGGCTTGTGCTTCCCCTGCCTACCAGTTTCTACAACGTATATTATAAGATCTCAGCAAGATCTTCCATTTGATACACTACTCGACTCTCTTCAGAGAAAAAAACGTTAAGAGGGCACATCCTGATATGGGGAGATCCCCTTAAAATCGTTTGAAATGTTTTTCGACTATGATATTCATTAACCAGAAACTTCTGACCTGCTCACAGCATTTGGTGATTTTAACTTCTCTAGTTCCTAAGAAAACTTGCTGTGATGCACTGACGGACAGACATTAATACCGATATTAATTGAGTAGGGTAAATAATTTTTTTTTTTTCAAAACCCTAAGGGTTAAAAAAGAAAATAAAAAAGTCATCTAAAGCTATTATCTTAAATACTGTTGTTATCAAGGCTTTTGTTGTATCAACAAGAGGAAAAAGAAATTTTCTGCTTGGAAAATTTTAGCAGACAGGAGATAAATTTTAGGGTGTATGATTTTTACCCCCCCGTCTATCTTCACAATAAAAACAAATCATCCAATTGTGCTTAATTTTCACAACTCAAACGCAATCAAAAGTGAAAAAATAAAAATGACTGCGAAGCATCTCTTGAATAAATATATTTCCATAATTCAAAAATATTCAAGTCCCATCCCATTTAAAAACATTACAAAAACGGCAACCCCATATGCAGAATCTTAAATCCTCTCCTTGACGAATGACGGCCAATGATCCAACACGTCTATAAAAGATTTGCAAAGACAATCCCAAGATTTACTTAAAGACGTACATCTTCCAAACGCATAGAAAGCGAAACTGCCTGTTGTGTTGTCGTCAGCCGGCTTTCTATGCTCTTTCCGGCCTCTTCCTCCCTAAAGATCCCCCGAAAAGCTACCGGTCCGGGCTCCATCTAGCATGGAGTTGTGGATGTAAGATACGTCATCGTCGATAAGTTCGGGTTCCCTCCTTGTCGTCCCAAAGAAAACGTACGACACATTCTTCGTCATGTGTGTGCAGGGAAGTAACATCTTTCCTTGTCCGTGACACCAAATTTCCAGCGACAGGTCGAGCCAATATGTGCCATCATGAGGTCGCACATAGAAGACGACGGCAACAAGCCGGCAGACTCGCAAATTGGCTCCTCTTCCGACCTACCGAGCGCGGGATCCATTCATCTACATCTTCATCCAGCAGCCGAAGCCATAGCCAGCGTGTTAACATTCGTAGATTGTACTCTGCCTGTCGCTGGAGAGCTCCCGTTCTGGCGTTCTGTATCTTCTGCCGAACAAGATTCGTCGATGGGAGATTGTAACAAGAGTTCGAAGCCGAAAGTTGCTCCACGTATGGTTGACTGGATGCTGGTTGTCGGGATGGATGCTGTGCGCCTCCACATTTGGGGCCTGCAAGCGTACGGCATCGTGTGTAGGACAAAAATAGAAATCGGGAAGTAGGGCGCCGACGAACATCTGAACAGAAGCCCCCCAATGGTGTTGTGTGGTATGGCCCAAAAATGTGTTCATGATTCTGAACTTGAACTTTCCAAATCGAGGCTACGATTGCGACTATGTCGAGGATGGCGTCGACGACGCTACCCAAGTCTATTGGGGGTGGTTTTTGCACGCAATATTCGGTTGTTTTCGTTGTTGTTTGAAGAAAAGTTGCTGGAACTAAGATAGGAAACTGTTCGAATACTGCTTTTGGCTTCTTTGAAAAATGAAAATATAAAGTTTGCAAGTCTTGTCGGAAGGGAACTTTTAAATGTTATAGTTGGAAGTAGTGGGTGCAAACGTAGAAACTATCAAAACCACAGCTTATTGCTTTAGTCTTCATTCATTACTCTCTGACCATTACTTGATCAGGCTTTTCTCAAAAATAAGCAACATTGAGGACGTGATTCATTCAGCAGAAAATGATGTAAAGTTATGAATATCAAACATTAAATCGCTTTAAGTATGCTAAATGAGTATAAATTCACTGGCTACGCATAAAGCACTTTAATCATTATTTCTTATCAAACCAATTTGAATAAATTAACATTTACAGGTATCTAACCAACACATAAAGTATACTCTTTCTCTCTCTCATATCCTTCACAGGATGAAAAGACGTTACATTCTCTCACCTGCCAGCCATTACAACTTATGAAAGCTCTATCCAGGATTTTTTAATTTCAATCCATTTCAAATTCAAGGAATGAGGCAACAATGATTATTTCTTCGTAACAAGAACAGAATAGGTAACAGATAAGAAGACACCCAGGAAGAGAATAAGAATAAAATAAAATAAAAAACCAAAGGAAAAAATATATAAGACGAACTTTACTACTTTGCCGTGAAAATTGTAGAAGCAATAACTTCACTTGTCGTGGCTCCTGTTGTTTATTGTCGTTATTTGTGCTTTCACCTTATTCTTTTGTGCTAAACGCGTTTTGTCGAAAACACAGACAGGATGTGGAGGCGACCGGGCGAGAAGTTTTCAGCACAATCTACAACGAGCGAGTAGAAAAAGTATGTTTTCGAACAAATTACGAGTGAACTGGGTCTTTGTCGGGAATATAATAAGAGGGAGCCGGGCAAAGAAGAAATGCTCGAGGATACCGGGAAAAGTTGTCATTGCTGCTAGTGTGCTCCGTAAGATATTGTGGCGTTTTTCAAAGAATGTACAAAATACCGGGCGGAGGTGGCTTGAGTTTCTGTTCAGTTGTGTCTTATACTGAGTGTTATTTACTAAGACAGGCAAAGAAATAGCTAGATCAGGACTTTGTGACTCTCCTGTTAACCCAGGATTGTATATATCGCGTTTTCGTGACGTAATTCGTTCAATGTGTCAAGATAATGTCGCGAAGGGAGCTTCATTGGAAAATATTTTTGGTTGCGTTATTAATTGGATTTAATGTGATGATATGAATTTTCCCAGGAAACAAATCGTCCTCGATATCAAACCTGCCAAAATGCACCCAATTATTGAAAAAATCTACAACCTGTTGGTATTACTATCGGGTTAAGAAACATCTCAATAGGTCAGCCTACCCCACATACTGAATAACTCTGACACCCACTTGCCGCCTGCTTTTATTTTTTTATATCCGTGAAATACTACCAAGAAAATGTCAAGAAACTTGTTGTGGATGAGCTATAAAATTGCCGCAGACAAGTCAAGTAAAATGTCAGGATTAGCTTTGTTAGAGGGGTTTTTTATCGCGCCATTTCTTATTGCTGTACAGGCCTGAGTCGTTGGTCTATCATAGGCCACGATATCGCCAGTTTTATCCCAACTTAGTCGATGCTTATGTATATTACGACAGTAGTGTGCTTCTAAAGAGCTTGTTTGTCGTATGCCCTGAATTACGAAATAAGAACAAGAGTCAATTGTAAAAAGTGGTCAATTACACTGACGAGGAATATCTGATTAGGATTTAGTGAGCTTGGCGGTGTTTTCTTGTGATTTTGAAATTACTTTGGTAAAGGCGTGAGAAGAAGGAATCATGAATGGCAGATGTTGTGGCCGTATTTTTGCTAATGCCAACAATTTTCCACATTCTTTTCGAGGAAGTAAGAGCCTTGAAAGGAATTAGTGAGGTTACTGTAATGATAGACACTGCAATTTTCTAATGAAAAATACACAAGTTAAGATAGAACCTTGGAGTTAAAATATGTATAGTGAATCGGTGTGTTTAAGTCCGTCCAGGGCATAAGTGCCGATGTTCTGGCATAACAGTCATCTAGCTATAAAAAAGACCGAATTCAGCTAACTAGCTTCGCTTTAGACCACGTGATTGTCGACTAACTATTCGCGGGATCATATGGAGCTGCACTGTAAAAAATTTATCACTCGTACTCTACAGGTTATTCTGGAATGATTTTGATTTCGTTCGTTCGTTCAAGAGAGATCCCCCGACGGAAATCTAAACCGACCTCTCATCGGTTACAGACGTGAAGTCTTGGAACGTGACAATGGACTGTAGCCTTCAGATAGCAAGTCCGGACACGATTAGTCTGGCTGGCTAGCTAGTTCAGAGAGGAATTTCAGTCGCAGGGTTTCCGCGAGCAGACTAAGTCCAAAATACAAAAATCAGCCGCCACTTTAAATGTAACTTCCACCGATTCTACTGTACCTTACTTTACTTCCATTCCTTTTCCTTTTGATTCGAGGAAAAGAACCACACAAAACCGTTACCAAAAATATGCGCTCCCCTATATTCACCGACGCGCTGCCCGAAATAACCTACTCGAATTTAAAACCGAAATAATCTACCCTACCCAAAAACGCAAAACTCAAAATATGCCACCGCGTACCAACCGCAAAACGAAACCGACCATTCACGTATTACCGAAAACCTACCCCCTTGGCGGCATACTGACCCTTCGCCTACTGGAAACGAAAGAAGTTAGTTATGTTTACCGAATCCATTTTAATTTTTTTTCTATTTCTATTTAATTATTTTCAAAACAAAATGCAGTACAAAAGAAATATGTAATAAATATTCTAAATTTTCAAAAAACTTCCAAGAAAATATCCAATTTTCAACGTAACAATTTTAGCAGCCTGACCCTTTTCATGGATCTTATAGAAACTATTTGCTAAGATCGCGATTTCCCAGATAAAAAATTAGTCAATATATGAGCTTGGTTTGATTATATTTTTTTTTAGGGTTTCGTAAAATAATTTTACAAAACCCTACTAAAATCGCGACCTGTCTGTCCGTCCGTCCTTGTGTCACAGCAGTTTTTCTCGCAAAGTACTGAAGCTAGAAATACCAAATTTTATATGTAGGTGGAAACTGGCGCTCTCTTGAAAATTCAATCACAAAAAAATATTATGAGGCATTTAAGGGGGGTCTCCCCACATAGGGTAGTGACCTCCGAAAAAAAAATTTCATCAAAGGTAGTCGATATGGATATCATATGAAAGGTCTTGATGAGAACTTTTAAAAACAAGGAGAGGAATTACACGAAAAATGTTTGACTTCACACGGCTTGCATACAAGAGTTCAAACATTTGTTGCAACGTTTATCAGCTATGATCTATAAATTTATAAAGGGTAGTCCAACCAAAACGCACGATGTTAATTGTAAATAAAACAAAAAATTTTCAGAGAATTATGTTAATATTATTCATTATAACAAAATATCACCCAAATATATAACAAAATATCGCCCAAATGCTCGCCACGGCTACGGTGGCATACTTCTATCCGATGGTCCATATTTTCAATGGCTTTGAGACATAATTTAGGTTCAATGTCGTTAATGGGCTGAATTATCTCATCCTTTAACTCTTGAATTGTTCTTGGCTTACCGACGTAGACTTTTTCTTTTAAATATCCCCAGAGAAAGAAGTCCAACGGTGTCAAATCAAATGATCGTGGCGGCCAACTAACATCGCCGCAACGTGAGATAACACGACCATTGAATTTTTCCCGCAAAAGATCCATTGTTACATTGGCTATGTGGCAAGTGGCACCATCCTATTGGAACTATATATTTCCAGGTCGATAACCTTAATTTCTGGCCACAAGAAATCCGTTATCATGTCGCAATAGCGAACACCATTCACGGTAACTGCTTGGCCGTCCTCATTTTCGAAGAAGTACGGCCCGATGACGCCGCCAGCCATTAAACCGCGCCAAACAGTCACTCTTTGTGGGTGCATCGACTTTTCAACAATCACTTGTGGCTTCTCATTTTCTCAAATGCGGCAATTCTGCTTATTAACGAATCCACTGAGGTGAAAGTGTGCTTCGTCACTGAAGATGATTTTCTTTGTAAAGTCACCGTTCAACCAACCATTCGGCGTATTGCCGACGATTGAAATGTTCAGTAGGCTTCAGCTCTTGAATCAATTGAACCTTGTAAGCGAGTAAATTCAAAGCTTTATTCAAAATTCTCATCAGTGATGTTCGCGAGATGTTCAATTGTCGGGCACGACGTCGAGTCGAGGTTGGCGGCTCTTCTGCCACACCATCGCGAGCATGCACAAGTAATTTCACATTTCCTACTGAGCCGGTTTCCTGCTGCTCAATTACCTACCTCTCCATGGATAAATTTGTCAAACACTGAAACAAACAAATGTCAAATTAAGTTGGGCGAAAAACTTGACGTTAAGGTGCGACTCACAATTAACATAGTGCATTATGGTTGGACCACCTTTTATATGTATACATTTAGATATGAAATCCTTCTTAAGAGTATCTAATTAAAAACATATACACATACTACTTTCATTTCATTAGACTTCATACTATTTTTGCAATCTGCTATACATATGCAAATGTTACTTCAGTGCTTACAAATAGATTGAACTGAAAATCACTTCCATTAGTCCCTCCATAATCCTTATACTAGTCCAGTTTTTTAGGATCATACAGATCATAAATCTTTAAAATGAACTGTGATTAAAAATGATTTAAAATTTTTTGTAGGTTCCTTTACTTCATAACGTTTTGTTCCAATTCGCTAGTAGTAGGTAAGCCATTTTCAAGTCATTTAAGTCGAGCCAAGTAGTAGCCTTTGCTCACGACATCAACATTTTGTCACGGCAAATAACAACTGCCAAAAAACTTTCCTTGAAGCTCGACATTGTAGCAAAACTAGTAGGGCTACAAATTGATGAAAATAAAACAAAGTGCATCACGCAGTCGAGGAAAAATACTTCAAATGCACAAAATATTACACTTGGCGAATACAGTATCGAAAATGTTAGCGAATTCGTGTATTTAGGCACCAAAATAACGAAAATGGGCAATGAAAGAGACGAAGTACGCCGAAGAATACAGCTCGCAAATAAAATATTTTATTCAGTATTGACGATCTTGAAGACCAGCTTCATACACAGGAAAACTAAGCTCCAAGTATACAAATCTGTGATAAGACCTGTGTTATGCTATGGGTGTGAAACATGGACCCTAATCCAAGCATCCGCAAACATATTGAACGCTTTTGAGCGACGGGTCTTGAGGCGAATAATCTGAGCGAAGCTAGACGGGGTAATGGCAAATTCAAGACAACCATGAGCTGTATGAAATTTTTAACGAACCGGTCCCAATAATTGTAAGACTGCGGAAGCTGCAATGGGCTGGCCACATGAATCGTATGGACGAACAACGGATACCCAAAAAGGTATTCGTTGGGAGAACTGAAGGTCGGAGACCAGTGGTCTGACTCGGTCGACGAAGACAGTTCATCGCTGTTCGGATTTTGGAATCGGAGGACGCGGTCAATGGACCGAGACAGTTGGAGGAGCTATTTGCAGGAAGCGAAGGCCCGAGAAGGGCTGTAGTACTAAGAAGAAGGCATTTTTTAAAGCTATTCGTGATACTATAAAGAGTTCAACCGCATTGATTGATGAATAAATCATCAACTGCTACAACGTTTTTAGATGAGTAAAGTATTCTGAATATAACATTCTAGCTTCGTTTTTAGGGTTTTGTACTAAAATACAAAACCCTATTGCAATCACGACCTGTGTCCGTCTGTCCGTCCGTTCGTCCGTCTGTATGTCACAGCACTTTTTCTCCGAAACTATAGAGGGTATAGCCGTGAAACTTTGTTGAAAGGGCAGAAGTGGTGACTTCTTGAAAGTTCAAGGGTGGAAAATTTTTCCAAAGGGGTTTAAGGGAGGTGACCCCTCAAAAAAAAATTTTACCATTGGTAGTCGAGTAGGGTATCATTGGAAAGGTCTTAATGAGATCTTTTCAAAACAAGTCTTAAAATTGCCTTATGAAAACCGAGGGGGGCAGGGGAAGAGGAAATGTACGAGCTTTTCGCGTACCCCCCCCTTGCGATTGGACACCTTCCATCCGAAAAAAATCATGAATGTAGGCCTTATTGAGTACAACAACAACAAATACATGAGAAGTCGAAATTCACTCAACTTTGTTAGTAATAATATGATTTATCGATTTTATGTTTTCTTGAATAAAATCGAAACAGTATCCTTAAATTTACAAATGGCTATTTATAAGATTGATCTTTTCTGAAAGTTTCATAAAGATCGAATAGTATTTACCGAAGTTATAGCGATTTGAATTTTCCTGTATTACTATGGAACAATATGCCCTGTATTACTATGGAAACATATGGCTATGGAGATTTAGACACTACAGCTTTGCTAGGATTTGCATGAAAATTTCAGGAATTATAGGTATCATGAAGATGAGTACATACAATTGAAAAAAGTCGAATAGGCAGGAGAGAGCTCCTAGCAAAAGGGCCTTGTAACCATTCTAAGATTCGAAAAACAGGCCATGAATCGATGATTACAGTACAGAGGAGTGGCCCCGGAAAAAAAATTTCATGAAAGGTAGCCAATATGAGTATCAACTGAAAGTTCTCTATGAGAGCTTTTTAAAGCAGTTCTTAAACGGACAGTTTTTGCTTCAGTGGGGGCACAGGGGAGGGGGGGGGGGGTGGGGAATACATGAAAAATGTGTTTCCTCCCTCGCGAATGGACACCCGTGATCTAAGAAATCTGAAAAAATTATCAAGGGAGATATTTATGGGTATAACTATAACAAATACCTCAGATGTCAAAATTCTTTCAACTTTGCTAATAATAGTATGATACTCAAACATGACATGTTTCTTGATTTTATTCGTTGCTGGTTACTGCATTTTGTAAGTTGAGTACAAAACCCTTCTGACAGAGCATAGGTCTGTCGACCCAACTTGTTTTGTTTTTGCAATTTAAAGCGCTTTTTTTATAGACGTTGAATAGTCTTTTGTAAACTAATATTGAGCTATCAACAATTGAAATTAATTTAAATTAACTATTTCTAGCTCTCTACTTGAAATCAACGCCACAGTAAATCCATCAACGCGAATTTTTCTAGATGCCTCGGAAAACAGAAACTCAAAGCCGAAACAACTGAACATACAACCGAAAATAACTTCATTTAACTTCAATAATGCGAATAACTGTTCAGCTCTTTATCTTCCCATGAGAACGCCAATAGTCCAGATGAGCTCGTATGACTAAAAATCAAATCGACACGACATTTTGATCACTAGTTCATACCGCCTTCTTTAAGAGAAATCCCAACCTAAAGCCCTTTTAAACTTCTTCTGCAGTCTTGCGGTCGAGCAATAAGCTTGTATTATAGCGTTGCGTAAGTTGTATTGATCATCGCTTTCCTCGCCGAGGGCAAAATTCTCATGATACAAAGCATTTCCCACACTTAATTACTCTGTCGGTTTACTTTAAACTTAACAATAGACTTTACAATTCAATGCAAATTATACTTCTTAAGGTTCTAGAGCATTTGCGTCCAAACACCTTTTTTATAGACCGGCCATTATCCACACCTCGCCGACGTCAAGTCCCGGTTCTGTCACTGAGTTCTGTCATCCAATCTTATCAGCTGGTTGGGAAATTTGTATAAGGATGACAGATCTCTGCGGGGCATCAATCCGCGGGATCGATTACAGTTCCAATCAATTTTTATTATCTAAAGATCTATTATTATAATGTGTCAATCAAGCCACTCTACAGTGATTCAAAATTTTTGTCTCGTTAAAGTCAGCGAACACGGGGCTTGAGATAAACACAAGTATTCTACAAAAAGTAACCGTTACTTTCACTGAAGAAGATCGTTGCATTACAGGGGAAATGTCAAACGTGGCTGAAGTGAACCACTCATCCTTGCCTAAATGATGGAAACTTGACGGGTGCACTAAACTATGTTGGAAATATTCAATTTCATGGTCATGACGGTATCCTAGAAAGTGATACCGAGTAGTTTTCTGTTTGACAATACATCCATTCTGTTTTCATAGTAACTAATACATTCTGAATCGTATTTCGAAACATCACTTGATTTAATATTCATAACAACCAACGGGACTCGAACCAGACACCTTCGACAGCGCACAGATTATGATTTTCAAATTATTCTATTCTATTTTCTGACTTTATCCCTGAAGGAAATTTGTTGATCTCCTAGGGGAGACTCAACCCGAACTTTGTATATCATGGAACGAGCATTAATAGTTTCTTCTTTTTTCTTTCTTTTCTTACGGTTGTACTTATTTAAAATAAATCAGAAATAATCATAATAAGAGTAACAATACAAGGTGTGTTCCAAAATAAACGAGACTTTTGTCATAAAATTTTTTTTTGGTGACGCCATCTGTGAATGAGATAGTGTGTTGGAAAGCCACATCCCTCCGTGACTTCCAGTGAATGTTTGGTGACATTTGGTGCAGTGGAAGCGAAGTTATTGCGCCTAAGGTGAAAAAGGAAAAAATAATATATACCTGTATTTCTGCAATAAAAATTAACTGACTATTGCGGCACGATCTTTGGGCGTTTAATGGAGAGTTTGTGTTGTTTTGATTATTTTTTTTTTATTTGTTACTGTTTCAAAACTTTGCTATTTTTTCGCCAATTTATCTATTTTGATTTTTTCAATAATCTTATTGTTTTGAAAATTAAAATTGCTTTATCAATTTCTTTTAATGCTTCAAACCCTCCACTTCTGTTTTTAGTCTATTATACAATTTTTAATTTTGTCTACACGTTTGTTTTATCTTTCATAATCGTCAAGAACATAAATTTTTCATTTCGCAAATGATCCTTCTTAATTCTTTCTTCTTCCCTATGATATAACTGCATATATGAAGGTGGCCTAGCACGGAAAGAAACTTCTTGGATATTCTCTTATGACTGAACTCTAGCCGGCCTCAGTATACTATCTACGGAAATGAAAATATTTGTTATTAAATAAGATCGGGCTAAATAACACAGCGTAACTTAGCTTAAAGCAAATAATTGAGAAGTATTAATTAGCGAAACCATGGAGATCAATTCATAGGAACAATTCTCGAAATAAACTTATATATCGCCATTCATATTAGCAATCAAAAACCAAGTTGGGCAGACAGAACTAGGCTTTTGTTAGAAGAAACCTATTGTATGAAATCACCTATAGTGATATGATATACGAGGTGTGACAATTCAGTAATGAGACTGATTTTGTTACGGCGCTTTTGGTAAGCCTGTGACCTTGAAACTCCCTTTCCCCTCCCCTCTCCATTGATATATTTACCATCGCTCTATTTTGTTTAGTTCGCCTGCTGCGTCGTGTTGAGTAGACGTGTGTTGGTGGTGCTCGGCACGAATATGGAGAAATGAAATCAAGAGCAACGCGTCGCGAAAAAATTTTGCGCCAGATTGGGCGAAACAGTTTGGGAAACGTACGCTAAAATTGTAAAAGTGCATGGTGATAGTGCTGTTAGTCGTGCCCAGGCGTTTCGATGGCATAAAGAGTTTAAGGAGGTGTGTAAGAGCGTAGAAGACGAGGCGCGGAGTGGGAGACCAGTCGAGGTGCGGACTGACGCGAATGTGCAGTGTGTGCGTGTACTAATCGGTAAAGATAGGCGTTTTACAGTTCGAATGTTGGCCTCAGAACTGGGTATGAAACAGTCAGACAAATTTTAACCGACGATTTTGAGATAAAAAAGTTGTGCGCAAAGATGGTCCAAAGAACCTTTCTGTGGAGCAAAAGCAGCATGGAATGACCGTCGCAAAAGACTGCTTAGAACAAGTGGAAAACGATCCCACGCTGCTTGATCGAGTTATTGAGGCGATGAAACCAAACGCCAAAGCTCACAATGGTTGTCCCCGCACGCCCCCGCCCGAAAAACGCTCAGATGAGCAAGTCGAAGGTGAAAACAATGATTATTGCCTTTTTTGATAGCCGTGGAATCGTCTACAAAGAATTTGTTCCATCGAGGCAAACCGTAAATCAAGTTTACTATCGCCAAGTACTCGAAAGATTGCGAAAACAAGTCAACAGGGTGCGCCCAGACATCGCTCGTAACTGGATCCTTCATCATGACAACACGCCGAAAAGGGATCGCCGTGTTGCAACAGTCTTCTTATTCGCCCGATATGTTACCCTGTGACTTTTTTTGTTCCCTAGAACAAAATCGGTGGTCAAAGGAACCCATTTTGAGTCGATTACGGACATCTAGGCGGCTGTGACTAGAGAACTCGCGGCCGTCCCAGAAATGTTGCAAAGCATGGAAAACGCGCTGGAATCGTTGTATGCTGCCCAAGGGGACTACTTTGAGGAGGATGGCAGAGTTGTAGAATAATTTTTAAAAATACGGCTTTCATGGAATCAGTCCGATTACTTAATTGTCACACCTTGAAAATTCCTTGTAGGAGTAGAACGCAACTATTGTATTTTGAATCCTTCTCAAGATTACGTTTCCATGACAGCTTACTTTCTATTTATACCCAGATGTTTTGCATGGCTCGATAATTTCAGTTAGTAGACTTTGCAGTTTAAAAGTCGGAGGCATGCTTAGTAAGAAGGACCAGTTCAATCGTTGGTGACTTGATACTCGTACTGTTTTTTTGTAATTGTCTACTATCTGAGTTTAGCTAAAGGATTTATAGTAAACTCTGAGGTCATCGCAGGATATTTACCTGAGGCTAGAAACATCAAGCCATCAGTGTAGCCCATCACTTCTATCACTGTCAATTTCATACTCTTCAAGATTTCACTTACCGCAAACACACACAGAATTGGGGATAATAATCCTCCTTGCAACGTGTCTCTCCTTATATGTCTTCTAGCCAGTTTATTACCTTACTCCGAGGTAAAGGATTTTCTTTTCAGTTGTGTTGAGATCTAGTCTGTTCAGATCTAGTCTCTAAAACACCCAGTGATAAAAAATTATCGCACTGGCATTTTTTAGTTTTTTTTATTGCAAGACATAATTGAATGGAAGATTGGATAGAATGATTCTTATATTTGCATTTTTTGGAGTCTTGTCATTTCATTTACATGATAATTTTTTCCGAATATCATTAAGTCGAATTTTCTAACCATGAAACCAATTCAAGGAATATTTCCGGGTAAGATCACGACAAGTAGTACATATTTAAAAAAAAATAAAATACCCGATTTCTTCTTTTACAGAATTATGAGTAGGACTTATTTACATCTAGTCAAGCTAAGAATACATCCAGCGACCAACTTGGGCCAAAGAAAAGCAATATAAAAGCCTTCGATGTCAAGCTAAAAAAATGTGCCGAAGAGACGATTGACCATCAACACCAAGAACCAACAGGGGAACAAAAACATGAACCTACATGAAGTCAGATCGATGTATGCCTCTACCGAACAACTAAGAGACGGCTTGAATCCACAAACAAGTCTTAGCAAAAGTGCACAAGAAACAATCATAGGCAACCCAGTCGTTATTAAAAAGAGATGTCTGCAATACTTCCAGAAGCTATTCACAGCGTCTCCAACAACGGCTGCAGCTGTGAACATTTCAGAAGCAGAGTAAGAGGTGTCACTACCAACCAGTGATGAAGTACAGGCAGCAGAAAGAGACCTCAGAAAAAATAAGGCTCCTGGAATAGGTGGAATACCAGCAGCGGGGGTCCCCATCTAAATAAACTTCTGCAACGACTAATAAACAGAATATGATCAGAGAAGCAGTTACCAGAGGACTGGCGAAAAAGCACAATGTGTCCTGTGTACAAAAAGGGTAACAAATTAAGATGTGAAACTTTTGGAGGCGTCGCTCTACAGTGCACGTCTTATAAAGTGCTCGCCAAAATCATAGAAAGAAAACTAAAGCCGTAGCCGTTTCGAAGTAGACGGTCTACAATAGATATAAATAATTTAACGAAACCCCTGAAAACCCGAAAAAACAGGTTTCCCTGAATTTTATTATTGGACATAAAAAACCATTCAATTTTTACTAAAGTTTTTTTTTATTTTAATAATTTTCTAAGAAAAAAATGAAAGCCCGGTTTTTCCTAAAACCGCTTTTTTGGCCGATGAAAACCACCCGTTCGAAACTTAAAGTGAGAAAAACTGGAAATCTATAGAGCTGGAACCCAAAAAAACGTTTTAACATGACCAAATAGCTTAAGAAAAACAATTGAGGACTAAAAGGAACCCGCAAAATAAATAATTTTATTTTCAGAGACAAGCAATTCAAACACAGCAAATATGGTCAATATAATCAAAAACCTTATTTTTAAGGTTAGTCGTTCCCATTAACCGGTAATGCGCATTCACTAGATTCAGAACTGGTATTCCATTCAAACAATTTTCATCCGACATCAACCCTGCATTTTGGAAACAAATAATAAAAAAAAATGGCTACCAACGTGTCTTTTAAACTTTATATGTTTCTTGAAGTAGGACTAAAGAAGAAATGATTATACAAATATCCTACTTCAGGAAGAACACTCAGCAGCTTTTCCATAGCTGTCTTAGGCAAAAAAGCAATAAATATTTCAAGAAAAGTGGAAAAACGTATTTTTTATTTAACTTTTTTTCAGCACTTAAAATGCACTTAGGTCCTTCATAATTGGCTTAAAAAATCTTCATATAATGATAAAGCAGCACACAAGTTTTCATCAAAATCGATTCAGTAGATTTTTCATAATAAATTTTTTAAAATCTTGCATGACAGAAACTTAGCATTTCACGCATCAAACGCATTTTATAAAATTAAAATCGAATAATTCGAGCGGCCTCAGGAATTTTTTTAATATTATAGACATTTTTTTGCTAATAAATAAATTGAATATCTCGGAAATTAATAATTTAAATTAAATTAAAAAAAAAATGGGTTGGAAAGCACTTTAAAAACCGCTTCTTTTTTTAATTGATTTATGTGCATGAGTTCCTGAGATGCAACCTATCAAAGTTCACCAGCATTTGCGATGAAGTTATAAATAATCGGATGATCATGTTTAAACCATTACCTTTGTCTTTTGAATCTCTTTCCTAATAAAAATGTTCAATTCTTTTAGATAATAAGAACTTATATTGGAATAATAAACACAATCGGTATCGCGCATAAAAAATACCAAAAAACCTGGTTATGAAAGCTGAATTTTAAATTTCAAATCGATTTACGAAAAAACATTGCATTTTCTTATAATCCGATGTAACTCGAACAGAGAAGGCTTAAGATCGCATTACGTTTAATCCCAATTATGCTTTTATTTAAATTTATTTATTTATAATAAAATTTTTCAATGTACTAAATGCAATTATTGTCATTTTAAGGTTGTTTATTTATTTAAACAATCTTTGTTTAAACAAATTTAATTTTTTTTCTTTTCTAAATGTTTTTTTATGATACATTAATAAAAATAAGAATTCATAATAACAACATTTACATTACTCAATATTTCTCATATTATTAAATTTAAAATAATTATTAGTTTAATATAAAAACGATCATTTTCAACTTTTTAAATTTATTCTTATGAGCGCGCTTTCATGCGCTGTGGGCTTGAAGGGTCATCTATTTCTTCAAAATCTTCATCTTGAAGTTGGAAATTACTGCCCAAATTATCATTGTTTAATTCCAAATCGATATCACCGATGTTAGTTTCTTCGTCGAGATATGTAATAGTGTTACTGTGCGGGTTTTTCAAGTTTGCTTTGTTTTCTTAATATTAAATAGTCTTCCAGAGTACATACGTATTTTGGAAAGCTTTTCAACGCATTTTTTGAATTTAATTTAAATGCATAGTTGCCGAGATATTCAATTTATTTATTAACAAAAAATTGTTTATACTCTTAAAACATTTCTGAGGCCGCCCGGATCATGAAGGTGATTCAACTATGATCGAGACAAATGCTCTGACACGTTCATTTACCATAGAAAAATTTAGAAAAACTTAGTTTTTCTAGGTATTCCCCCTTACAAGTTACGCATTTTTTCCATCCTTCCGGAAGCTTTTTGATGCCGGTATCGAAGAATTTCTTGGGCAATTCGGACAGCCATGTGAGCACGAATTCCTCTACCTCGTCGTCGGGGTCGAGTCTTTGACATTCGAGGGCTTCTTTCAGTGGTCCAAACATGTGGTAGTCGCAGGGTGATGAATCGGGACTGTAGGGGGAATGTTCCAGTACCTCCCACCCCAACTCCGATATTGTATCGAGCGTGAGACGCGCGGTATGAAGGCGCGCGTTATCCTGGAGAAGAATCGCGCTTTGTGCTGGAATTCTCCTCCGTTTTGAGCGTTATTTTGCGATATTGAAGGTGTTCGTGGATGATAGACTCTTCACTACCAATACTGATGCCGAGTTCAGCCGAAATGTCTCGAACATTCATCCTGCGGTCCTCCAAAAGGGCTTGTTCTTTGTGGCAAATATTGTCTGGTGTGATGCTGGTTCGCGGTCGACGATCACGCGGCTCATTCTCAACGGTTTCGCGACCATCCTTGAATACTTTAGCCCATTTATAGACAGCAGCCTTACTCAAGCACTCATTACCGAAATGATTTCGCAAACGCAGAAAAATTTTCGTGTTTTTAACGCCCTCCCACACTAAAAAACGAAGACAATACGTTGCGCAACGCCGGTCGGTACTTGACGTTCAATTGTCATAGCACGCGCGTGAAACATGCCACAGTTTGTAAGGGATCCAGCTATCACATACTCAAGCCACGACCTTCAAAACATACATGCGCGCCATCTACAGCGTTTGTCTCCATCATATTTGAACCACCCTCGTATTCGATTTTAATTTTATGAAGTGCGTTTGATACGTGAAGTGCTTTTTTATATGTAATATGCTATATGTATATGCTTTAGTTTCTATCATGCAAGATTTTAAAAATTTCAATATTTTTATTGAAATTTATGTTGCGATTTATGCGAAATCTACTGAATCGATTCTGATTTAAATTTGTGTGCTATTTGATTATTATAAGAAGATTTTTTGAACCAATTATTAAGGACCTAAGTGCAAAAAAAATTAAATGAAAGAATACTTTTTTACCCTTTTTTTGAAATATTTATTGCTATTTTGCGACAATCATTTCTTCTAGAAAACTAAATTACACAACTTTTACTCCCCCCAAATTTGCTCTTAAAAAAGTTCAATTTAAAGTTAGAAGTGAGAAAAGTAGGAAAAAATCGAGGATTTTTCCTATCTTGGACTCTAGATAAAAACTGATACATGAAAACGAATTTCTACCCCCGGAAACTTCGGCGGTTAAGATTCCTTAAAATTATCATCGCTCTTTCTGCATTCGCATTTCCAAGGACACCGACATTTTGTGTATTTCCCCTCCCTATGGACCCCTCGAATTTCAAAAATGGCTGTTTTAGACCTGTTTTGAAAATTTCCCATCAAAACCTTTCATTTGATACCCTATTGGCTACCTGCGGTGGTTTTTTTTCAGGGGCCTCTCCCCTATATGGGGAGACCTCCTTTAAGCACCTCGTAAAGTTTTTTTTGTAGTGAAACTTTGAAGACGGCACTTTACACTTACATACAAAATTTTATGTTTTTAGCTTATAGGGTTTGCGAGAAAAATTGCTGTGACACATGGATGGACGGGCGGACAGAAAGGTGCGATTTTAGTAGAGTTGTGTAAAATTATTTTACAAAATCGTAAAAAAACGTGAAAATAGAAGATCATTTAATTTTATACAGGCCATTGGGGCTATCTCGGCTCTGGTATACTCTAGACAAAATCTGATAGTTCTAAACGATTTACCGACGGTTTGTTAAAATTATCACCCGGCTCCAAAATTCGCATTCGAACGATTCAAAGTTAGAAAACCAGTTTAAGGGTCCCATGTGAAATTCACAAATCATACTATTACTACGAAAGTTGATCGAATTAAGACGTACGAGATATTTGTTGCCCTAGTACACATCATGACATACATCGATAATTCTTTTCAGATTTTTCGGTTAAAAGGTTAACAGGACTCCAAACCAAAGAATAAAGACTTGATATTATCAGAACCATTTATTTGATACTCTGGTCGAAAAAATGTTAAAGGGTCACATCTTTATATCACACCTTTAAAATCCTTTGGAAAAATGTTAAAACTATAAAACATTAAAAAGGAAACTTTTTCTGAACTTTTCCCAATGTTTGATGACTCTCTTCCATAGTTCCTGAGGAAAACTTTTTATGTCGTTTTTTGCGTTCACTCCGTCCATCAGAACGTCCCATAAAAATATGTTTTTGGAGCTTTTAAACGATACAATTTGTTTTTCTCATTGCGTGCATCAAATTAAAATAAAATATGTTAATTACTTTGAGCTGAGCTTACATAATAAATCGAAAAGAATATTGGGAAACTGATAATATGCTAATAATACATTGCAAGCTGTTTTTTATATTTCTGATCTTAATCTATTCTTAGTAAAGTACTTGCATATATGTCGAATACATCTGCACATGCTTGCTTGTCAGCATATGTTATGAATTACAGTAAGCTTACTAGGCTGAGCAGCTGCAACGTCATACCTTTAACTGTAATCTGTACACCTTTAGTAGTTAAAATGATAAGTACACACGTATATTTGCGTACTTATGATCAAATCATCAACATGTGACGCTGAAAAGCTCGATAAAGGTTTTATCAGTACGCCTACAACTAGGACAAATAAACTTCAAATATAAAAAATGTAGCTATTTCGGTCTAGATAGTTTTATAACTTTAAACCAATCCGTATGCTAAATAGTTTGAAGGTTAAAATATACTGTAACTGGTGGATTTTCAAGATGACAGAGGTAATATTTAGCAAATTAAAACAGTCAAAATAAAAATGTTCATGGAAAATAAAAAAAACAGTAACGGATAAATAATTGATCAAATTAATTGCAAATTGACTGTACCTTGCTTAGTATATAAATATTTGAAAGTTAAGTGAATCTACCCACTGATAAAGGAAACTAATGAAGGCTTCTGTTATCATGTTGCAAGAGTTTGTGCAGAATTATTTACATAATAATTAATATTTATTATAGAGCAAAAATTAAGTTATAGAGCAAAAATTAAGTTGTATGAAATTTGGTAATTTAAATTTTTAGAAAATGTTACTTATAAACGACTCCGTTTGCAAAATTTTTCTAATTTTTTGCCTGAATGAAGTTCAATTATCTCGACAGGAAAAACTAGGATATGACCATCTAAGACCCTTGGGTAATTTTTTTTTCATATAAAGATGCAAATTATGAGGAAGTCATGCATGACCTTAGGTAAATTAGATTAGACTACACTAGGCTACAAATCAATGAAAATAAGACAAAGCTCATAACGCAGTTAAGGAAAAATACCTCCAGTACACAAAGTATCACACTTGGCCAATACAGTAGCAAAAACGTGAGCGAATTTGTGTATTTAGGCACCAAAATAACGAAAACGGGTAATTAAAGAGCCGAAATATGCCAAAGAATACAGCTTGCAAATAAAGTATTTTTTTCGGTTTAGACGATCTTGAAGACCAGCTGCATACACAGGAAAACAAAGCTCCAAGTATACACATCTATGAAAAGACCTGTGTTATTCTATGGGTGTGAAACATGGACCCTAACCCAAGCATCCGCAAATATATTGAACGCCTTTGAGCGACGGGTCCTGAGGCGAATAATCAGAACGAAGCTAGACTAATGGTGAATTCGATGCAAACATGAGCTGTATGATATTTTTTACGAATCGGTCTCAACGATTGAAAGACTGCGGAAGCTGCAATGGGCTGGATACATGAATCGTATGGACGAACAATGGATACCCAAAAAGGTATTCGTTGCGAGAACTGAAGAGCGGAGACCAGTGGGGAAACACAGGAAACGCTGGTTTGGCTCGGTCGACGAAGACAGTTCATCGCTGTTCCGATTTCGGAATTGGATGACGCGGTCAACGGACCGAGACAGTTGGAGGCGCTGTTTGCGGAAAGCGAAGGCCTGAAAGGGGCTGTAGTGCTGCGAAGAAGAAGGACCTTAACTTTGCCAAAAATTAGAAAATCATTATCTTGCAATCGATTCAAATTTTGAAAGAGCTTCAAAGTTTCAAAAGGAGCTTCAATCTTGTATATATGGCCACCGATACATAGACAAGCGTTTAGTGAAACAACAGTCATCGCAATAACTGATCACCATGGTAGCCGAAAAAAGCCAACTTGAAACGATTGCGAGGTAGTACCTTCAAGTGACGAAAGCAATTTTGACCAAGTTTACAGCAAGAAAATTACCGTCTTGTTAAACTACGAAGGATAATGTTTATACGTTTTGAAAATTTTTGTATGGATAAATAAAGTATCCATATGTAGAGAAAATACAATATATAAAAGTTTTCGTATCTGAATTTTCTAAATCAAATTTCAAAAGGTTGTTAGACGAGTTTCCAAGCCTTGATTTCGTTTTAAAAACCAAATTTCGTAAGGTTTTGAGAGAGGTTTTTTATGTAGACTATGCGTTCAAGGATCTTGTTGCAGGAGAATAGGAGAGTCATGGAGTGCTAATTCGAGATGCAAGCTTTATCTCCTGATTTCGGAATTGGAAAGACAATGGAACTTTTCCAGATAGTGTGAAAAGAGCCAAACGACACACTACGGTTAAATATAATTGACAAAGGAACACATAAGGATGAGGAAACCGCTTTCGCAAAAACATTAAGAATACCGTCACGATCATTGCCAGTACTAACATCCATCTGATTAAGAAGTAACTCTACCTCAGTTGGACTGATATAAGGAAGCCGGGGGAATGGTGGTCAGACTTAAGACAAAAACACGAGGACGTCTTTTGTAAAAGGACGAAAAGTAATGAGCAAAGATATCGCAAAAAACTTCATTTTTTGAGTTGCATATGGAATGAAGTACAGGATATGCCCGACATCACTGGGGTTTTGAAAAAGAAAAAATTTTTACCCCGACCATTAAAAAGGTGTTAGTGATATTACTTTCACAGCCCTGTACAACAAGCACTGTAGAGCGTTAATTTGGCTCCCCTAGTAGAATCATAGCATATTGAAGAAGCGCTGTTGATGAAAATAGTTTAGCCATGCTAAATATTCACCGTTAGTAAATTTCGACAAAAAGTAGCAATTAGCAGATGCTACAATTTAAAACTTTATAGCTAATCTTCGAGAACTATTGTTTGAACATTAATTTTTGGTTTTTAATAAATGGTGTCCTTCCTTATGTTATTGTGTACTATTGTATGACACAATGGAAACCCCTCTATCCTAACAAAGAAGTTAAATTCAGTAAATCACTGTTTGCTTTGAGCTGTATACGCTCTGTTAAGCCTGATTGAGTTGTCTCAAAATCATTTTACAAGTTGGTAACTAAAATCTTCCTCAATAAATTCTGAGATAAAACTATACTTACATATAACAGATTGTAATGTAGCAGAAGACGTTAAATAATCATTAATATCGACTCCATCGACTAAAGGCAAACTTTCAGAAAACCAGCTTTTACACTGATTTGGAGATGGATTCAAAACGAATGACTGAAAAACAGACAAACTTTTGACGTTTCGGTCAGTTAAAAAAAAAATATCGGAATATTCTCCTGAAATTGCTTGATATAAGCTGCATGAATATTGATTTTGGCTTATACAATTTAGGCCACAACGCTTTGATATGTAACTGATTTATAAAATCCGATTTTATTTTCTTTTGCTTTAGTACTACAGCTCTTCGCTTAGAAATAGTTAGAGTATCTCATTATCATGATCGTACTCGTATGTACTGGCACTTCAGAAGGTGATAAGGTAAGTTTTTGGCCGTATGTCTGTCCACCCAACTACGATACGTTCTGATGTTAAAGTAGTGCATATCATAACTAAATGGGCTTATTGTCCGTCCAATGAATCAATCGAAACAAATCTCTTTGTCGCCAATGGGATTTGAACCAGGGATCTTCGGCTTGCAGGGTAAGCGCTCTAACGATTAAGAGTGAAATTGACCATATCATATTTTAGAGTACCGTCATAGAGTAAGATGCACGAACACATATCGATGCCAAAATTAGATATGGACAGCTTTGACCAATTTGAGGAAATTTTTGGTATTTTTTGACCAGTTCTGAACAACTTCGCGCCGATATTGGATTAGACTATCAAAGTGCATTCCAATAGCTTAATAGACTCTATTGAATGAAAAAAAATTGTAATACTTATGTGGGATTCCCGTAAGAAGTTTTTACCACTTTTTGCTACCATAGTTTTTTTTTGAGCCATCACTATCTCTAATAGTTTCACATAGATTGGTGATTTTAGCTTCGAGTGTTCTTGAAAGAATAAGCTAGTTCACCAAATGGGTGTGGTTAATAGATCGCAATCTCAGTCGATCTTTAAAATGTCCATTTAACCAAGGCATAAATACAAATAAGAAGTAAATAGGACTTTTTCACATTTGAGCTCATAAATAATACATTTTTCGTATTTGTTTTTCATAATGAGGTATATCAATCACAAAAATGGAGTAAATATAGGTCAGTGCATTTCGGAAAAAGGATGAAAAATAAAATTTTCTGCATTCCAGGAATTATTTTTTTGCAGTATATGATAATATGTATTGAGAAGTATTACTGTCTTACTTTCAACTGATTTTATAATTTTTGTAGATTTCGTGAGTGATGAAATCGTTCCATTGTCTTGATTTTATAATTAATGTTTGATCCCTAAAGGAAATTTGGACACTGCGTTTTTTGCAATTCACGACCATATTTAGGGAATTTCAGTACAAAGTTAAGTGTATTACAGCGCTAGCTTCTGCATAAATACGTTTGCAGATTTGCATAAATACAGTTCTTCTTTCATCTGAATTGCAGAAGTGGGGACCCATTTTCATTCCAGGTTTCTTGGGCTTGTTTATCGTCAGTAATACTTTTACTTTTTTCCTCAGGGTGTCATGTTCATATCTTTTTTTGCTAAGGTTCTCTAAACGATTTCATTGGCTCAAGTATTTAAGCACCTAAGAAGGTAATGGGCCAATCGGGGTTTCAGTGAAAAACTAAAATTTCGCTGAAAAGGATGAGTTTCTTAGTGAAGGAAAGAGTAGGTGCATTAGTAATAAATTGAGTAGAAGGAGATTAGAGAAAAATTAGCCAGGGAAAAATCCAAGATGTATTTTAAATGATTGATTTTAAGAGTCACAAAACATAACATAAAGCACTCAATCTCCATTTAATTTCCTTTAAAAGATGGTTGTTTTCTTGATCAGGATATAAATATTGAATGCTTCAGAAGAACAGTGAGATTTAATAATGATGAGCCTGAAAATATTTATTTAAACAAGATATTCAATAAATTTGTGCCGGATACTAATTGAAGTTCTTTAAACCACAAATTTCCTTGTAAAACTTGTTAGTATTTTATTTCAATATAGAAATCGTTTTTTTTTTAATTTTTTTAAATTGCTTAAGATAAACTTCACATAAAAGTTTACATTTCATTACCTTTTCCTGTCTCCTTTATCCACATGCTCTGCATACATTGCAGTTGCACTAAATACTGCGTCTACACTAAACACACTATCAATCTTAAACTCATAGTATCATTTCCGGTAGTTATCCTCCTGCACTTGCATTTCACTTTTTGCACTCATTCTTGCGGCTTCAAATGTAATTCTTCATTATTCCACGAAGGTTTCAAACTCCAACCGCGAACTTTTCCACTTTTCAAACGAAAACGAACCGGATCCAAATAAACTTCACGACGAACTGATTTTTCACTATTTGGCCACCAAAAAAATTATAAAAATTATTTTTTTTTATTTCCTTTTCATTGATTTCACACAAAACACAAATTGTTGGCAAAGTGTTATTTGTGATGTCGTCGTAGAGGGGCGAAATGGGTTTTTGTAATTTTTCAGCTTTTGGATACTTTGTAAGACTTTTTTACTTATTATATGGCAATAATATAATTTAAATAAATTAAATAAATAAATAAATAAACGCGCGTATCGCACAACCGTTAGTGTTGTTCTTCTCTAGATTCAGAGATGCACTCTCGTCCTGTCCTATCTACGACGCACTCATCATCGGGAAAAACGAAAGTAAGCAAGCAGGCAGGCAGGCAAATAGGCAGTTCGTCGACGAACGATGCCCAAAAAATTTAGGGAGCTATCACCCCACGAAGGATACACAACAACTGGTCGTTCGTCGGCGGACGACCGAATCCAGTCGAATTTACTCCACTGCGCTCGTTTGCGTTTGTTGTAATCCGCCCGCCTGGAATATGGAGACGCTACGCTTCCGTTCGCCAGCCAAAAGATAGAACGAGCGAAAATGATGTGAGTGTGGCGCGAATGCCAAAAGGAAGCGACAGCAACGACAACGCCACAAAGACGATGACGACGAGAGACCGACAACAAAACGCAAAACGTAAACCACCATGGAGAAAAACTACCCCTAAAAGATGACGTTGTGTTGGTGAATGGTAGAAGCAAAAGAGCGCGCTTTCAGCTCTGGGCAGGATGTCGTTGCCGCCATCGTTCGTTGTTGTCCTTGTTCGTTGCGCTCGATGGCGCGCCACCAGTTGGAACAACATGGACGGGTGGTTGTGCATCCCTTTGGTGTATTTTTCGCTAATATGCTTTACGATACGAGTGTGAGAATGAGTAAGCTTGAATGAAACACTATAGCGCAGATAAAATTGGCATGCTATTTAAGATTTTTTATTGTATACGTAGGTTGAATGAAAATTCATGATTTATTCTAATTGTGTATTCTGTTCTACATGGTTGCCATAATTATTATTAATCATTTATTAGATTATTATTATTAATTATTTAGTAAATATAAATTATAATATACGAGTAGCCTGCAAATATAAACTTTATTTTGCCATTTTCAGGGCAATTTGAAGTTGGTTTTCTTCTTCTATATGTACATATATATAACTATACATTATATATATATATATATATATATATATATTTATATATATATATATATAAATATCTATATATATATATATATATATATATATATATATATGTGTATTTATGTAAAATAAAGGGTTTTCCAATAAGAGGTGTTATTTTGAATAGCCCGCTATTTCGGTAGATGTCACTTTTGAAGCTGTTATTTTTTGACATTTGACAAGTAGAAACTACGCCATTAATAAAACTGGAACGATGCATGCTTCAACAATGCATCGAAATTATTCAAATTCACTCTAAAAATAGTGAAAATTTGGCAGAGACGGTTCATAAAACTCTAACATTTTTGGGTCGTTGTGAAGCACCTTGTCGGACCGCAATATAGAAATTGGTGTGAAAACTCGAGCTGTTGGGACAACTTAGTGATGTGAAGAATAAAACCCGTGCACTTCACTCAAGAACAGCCGACAATATTGCTGCTGTAGCCGAAAGTGTTGAAGAAAACCCAGGTTTGTCCATTCCTCGTCGTTCTTTGGAATCGTCATCACACCGTATTTTGCATAAAGATTTGGGTCTTAAGGCTTATAAAGTTCAGTTAATACAAGAACTCAAGCCGGTCGATCATCGACAACGTCGTGTCTTTGCTGATTGGATCCTTTAAATGCATGAAAATGAGGGCCATTTCCGACTCGGTGGCAAAATTTTCGCAACTGGGGCTCGGAAAATCCAAGAGTTATTGTTGAAAAGTCTCTCTATCCTCAACGTGTGACTGTTTGGTGCGGTTTATAGTCCGGCGGAGTCATTGGACCTTACTTTTTTGATAATGAGGCTGGAGCAACAGTTACGGTGTATGGATTGCGCTATCGAGAGATGATTAATGATTTTTTATGGCCGGAATTGGATGGTATTGATCTGGACAACGTTTACTTTCAACAAGACGGCGCTACGTGCCACACAAGCAACGAGTTTCCGGACCGTGTTATCTGTCGAAGAGGTGACCACAATTGGCCACCGAGATCTTGTGATTTAACACCTTACGACTTCTTCCTTTGGAACCACGTGAATGAGAAGATCTACGCCAATAGCCCAGCGTCGATTCAAGACCTCAAGGATGGAATTCGTGAGGCTATCGAGGGGATAGGGCAGCCACTTTGCGAGTTGGTTATAGAAAATTTCATGAAAAGGATATGGTCCTGTAAGCGTGGACGTGTTGATCATTTGCCTGATGTTATTTTTCACTTTTAACTACATATCTTCTTCTTTATAATAAAATAAACGTTTGATCATGTATATAAAAAAATAGTATTTTAATTTTAATATCAAAACAACACCTCTTATTGGAAAACCCTGTATATGTATGTATACGTATATATATATATATATATATATATATATATATATATATATATATATATATTTTTTTTTATATATATATATATACATATATGTATAAATATATATATATATATATATATATATATATATAGATACATATGTATATATATGTATATATAAATGTATATATATATATATATATATATATATAGATACATATGTATATATATGTATATATAAATGTATATATATATATATATATATATATATATATATATATATATATCTATATATATGTATGTATGTATATATATATATATATATATATATATATATATATATATATATATATATATATATATATATATATATCTATATATATGTATGTATGTATATATATATATATATATATATATATATATATATATATATATACATTTATATATACAGTCAACCTCGGTTATAACGAACCTCTAGGGACCGTGAGAATTAGTTCGTTATATCCTAATATTAAACCAAAAACCAAGAAATATTTTTTTCCGTAAGTTTATTTGGAGCAAAATAATAACATTTTCATCAATGAGCAAAATGAATATGTATTTACTTCGAGATAATACCAAAACGCAAACTCAATTTCTAATTAATCCGAAACATAATATCAAATGCCCCTGAGTACGTAAAGTCGTTACTTAAAATAGTCTGTTATTTTTGTTTGAAGCTCTTGAACTTTCAGCATGTCTGCACTGTCACCATCAGAGCTTCCATTATTCTCCATGGATTGAATATCAGCGACTAACTCTTCATCCGTTAAAAATATCGAGGTTAAAAGGCTGTCATCTGCAGTGAGTTAATCTAATGGGACATGAAATCTTAAGGTTGTTCATATGTATTGCTGCTTGGAATGCTCCTTAATAGCAATTCATTAAGTGGCAATAAATCGTCCTCATCAAATACATCCTTATTGTTGGTCGCCAAAAGTCCTGCATATTTATATGCATTTTTTATTGTTTCAGTAGATGCTTTGTGCCAAAGATTGACCTATCAAGTAATGTGATATTAAAGCATGTACCAGCATCAATGCTTTGAACAATGTTCAACAAAATTGCGCTTTGATAATGACTTTTCAACGAACGGATGGCACCCTGGTCCGTGGGTTGTAATTTTGAACTGGTGTTCGGTGGCATAAACACCAGCTTTACGGAATTCAGCTGCCCAATTTTTGGATACGCAGGATAGTTGGCAACTAATAATGCGATTTTTGTTTTTTCTGCGTTAGCTCTTGATCCCATTCGCGAACATAATTTATGGAAATTGCGGATGTCATCCAAGCTCGATTATTAGGACAATAATCAACAGGCAGCCTTTTAATATTTTTGAAATACCGAGTCTTTTTCGACTTCCCGAAATGAGTAGTTTTCGTTTTTCCGTGCCGGACATGTTGGCACACACTAAATCAGGAACCCTTTCCTTCGCCAATTCACCACCTTGGCACTGTTCGCCTTTAAATTTGAAAGTTTTATCGGAAGTCCAGTTGTAGGAAATACCGGCTTTGTCAGTGTTAAAAATGTCATCATCGCCAAACCTCTCTTTAAATGTAGGCCAAACAGTGCTTATTCAATTTGTTTACGACAAGTTGATTCAAAGTCTTTAATTGCTTACTCTTCTGTTGCTCATATGGGTATTGTTTTAAGATCTTTAATGACTTTAACATATTGGGGTATTTTTGGGTCGTATACTTTAATAATTGCCCATGGTTTGTGTTCTTCGGGTTTATTTTGTTTAGCTAATATAAGTTATGAGCGGTTAGGGAGTCATAGTTTATTTATAAATCGGGGTTTGTTAAATTTTATGCCTAATTTGGCTCTTTGGTGATTTTTATTGTGTTCTACTAATATGGCGGTGCCTCCTTCATTAAATTTTTTCGGGGAGATTAGTCTATTGAATAGAATTTACAACATTTGTGCCTATAGATCCAGATTCACCAACAATTTTGCTGCTACAAACATTATGCCGTGTTTTCTATGCGTCATTTATTTTTCGACCTAATTCTTCTGCTTTTGCCCTTAAGACAGCCTCACTAATTCTAACATTACACAATCTTTGTTATGTGAACTTTTTCAGGAGGAATTTATCCACATCATCATGCAACGATTTACGCATTTTTTTTGTCCCACTATTTACACTTTCAAAGGCAAGAAGCGTCGATTTGCTCATATTTTTCTCGCGACACACTGTAGTGAAATATGATGTTCGATAAGTCCGTAAAGGACTGCAGCGATAGTCTGCTGCCTCGGCAGAAGAAGATGACAATATCTGCCGAGAATGCCCTCGTCTGGAGACGCGTGAATGCGCTGGCAGGCTATCATTGCGGTGTCGTGGGGCGGGTTCATTTCCCCAGCACGAGGACCCACTACGAAAAAATTTCGCATTCACGAATTGGACTGCAGGAGATCAAGAGGCGACCGAAGTCGCAAAAAGTGTAGATAACTACACCGAGGGAATTAGAGCTTGTCACGAGAACAAGGGGGACCTGAAAAGAAAGGCGGACTTGGGGTAATCTCGTCATTACCCGACGAAGTTCATGGCCCACAAATGAAAGAGGGGCAAACAGGTGATGGTGGAGCCCCTTCGCACCCACCCAACCGGAATAAATCCATATATATCTTGTTGAAGTGGCCAGGTATTCCTCTTCTGAGTGGAAAACTCATACAACTTGCATTGCATGAACTTTCCCATCAGAAGGGGAGTACCCCGGTGACCAATTTATGCCATAGAATTATACAATTTGATTGCATAACTCTATGCCATAAAGAGGCACTCTGCTTGGGCCACTCAACCCACGACGTCACCTGAAACAGAAGATGGATTAATGCGTACCCGGTGGCTGGCTCATGTTTTGAGGTGGAAGCCTGCCACCGTACCGGATCCTATACCCGGTCAGAGGGGAAGGAAAGGAAAGACCGAAAATTACGGGGTATTAATTCATTTTATTTTTTTTCCCCATATATATCACAAATATCCATTTCCTTATTCCTGTACTAAATTCCTACTTGAACAATCTTTAAAGTTGTATCAATGTATTCATATAATCTAATCAAAAATAAGATTTTTTTTTTTATATACAATAATAACTTTAACAACCCTCCCTCTTCTTTATAAATAGAGACAGAACAAATAATAGTAAAAAAATTTAATTTACAAAAAAACAAATTTAAAAAAGAAAGTTAATTCAAGTCAAAGATATGAGAAAAAAAAGGCACTTACCTGCAGGGTCCTCCGAGCGCTCGATGAAGAATGCGGGGGTCCACTGAAACGTTCATTAATAATATTCATTGGTTATTTCTATATATTGCATCAACTCATTAAACACTATTCATTCTCATTACAATCACTGTTCTTTAAAAAAATTTTTGATAAGAGAGAGCGTCTAATTAGATCATTATTTTCATTTTTTATAAGCGCAAAATTATCTTCCTCTTTCAATTCATCACTATCATCCGTCGTTACAGCATTCTAACCTCCTTTCTCTCGGACACGCCAGGTTAGAATCAAGACCAATAAGATGCACGTGGCTCTATTTTTGCCCCCACACGAAACATAAACACTTCGAAATTCGAGTATAGGAAAGACGGAAAAACTTTTGGCGCCGATCAAAATACACAAACGCGTGTGAAATAGGAAACGTGCTGCACAATCCACTTATACTGTTCTGTTTCAATATCCTTTTCTCGTATTAAATATATCAATTCTGTATTTTGTTTGGCTAAACTGCTAACCGATAATAACAAAGGAGGCAACACTATTTCCATAAAAGTTTTCTGATCACATCTTTCCAGCTTCTAATTAATATTTAGCGGTCTATTCGATACGAAATATTTATAATCCAAATTAGGTTTAGCTTCCATAGGGTGCAAAGAGACCTGAGATGGTAAACTAACTAAAGTTGATAGGATTGTTTCATTATCATATTCTATTCGATTATTTTGTTCCCTTGCTCTGTTCGAAACATCATTAGCAGAACACTCTTCCCGCCACAAATAATCTAAATCACTCTAAAGAACTTCATGGATGAATCGTAAATCACTCTTTAATCAAAGATTCTGTTCACTTTTCATTCCTTTATGCACGTCGCTTCCTACTTTTGATATTCCAGTCCGCCCTGTTCACTTTTCCCATTGTACCTCGTAGACAAAATAATGCAAATCAGGTGAAATTCGAAGCAGAACGCACGCAATAAGCTCTGTTCTCAATCTCCCGTGAATTCATTTTTACCGCTTATTGCAAATAATTTCAATTGGCACCAATGACAAAAATACTTTCTTTTGCCAAGTCGAAATGCAACACAAGTCACAATTGCACATTTCACTGTACGGCACTCTGCAGTTTTGGAGTCTTTTCTAATAGTCCGATTGCAAAAGTTCCGAACTATTCTTACAGACAGAATTCGCACAAATTAGGAACCATTTTACATGGAAATTCGAGGATTTTCCACTGACCGTCACCCATGTGCTTCGACGCCGACCGTAAACCCTTCCGACCAAACTCAGATCGCATTCACGCGCGACTCCCCGGTCTCACGATCTCCAGCTGACTCTCCCGCACGTCCACTTGACACTCCTCCCAATCTATGCACAATCGATAGCGCGTGAAACACTTTCATTTTACCGCTTAGCCAATTTCCCGAACGATTCATCTGTTGCGTTTGTTGCATTTGCTGTGCCTGAAGCATTTGTTGTTGCTCTACCGTTTTACGACTTTTCACTATTATATTGTATATGTAATAAGTTTTACAGTGATTGATTTGTTGATTCATTTCATCGCATTAAAACGATGTATCATTTTTATGGTGCTATTCTTCGAAGCGTTAAGACTGTAATGACTTATTGTATGGCCGTTTTGTCCACAAACGTTGCAAATACATTGGCGTAAAACGGGGCATGTAGGCTTTCCATTTTCATATAATGAATGCGATGTATAAAAATCAAATGATTCTCCATTTTTCGGCAAAACGAACAACACTTGCGCATATTTTTCTTGTGATTATAGAAACTGTTCTCTGTGCGTGATTGCTGATGTGGATATTGCGGATGCGGCTGACTGAGGTTAATATTTGGCATGAACTGATTATGGGATGGAATATCTCTCCACGAGGTTCTTGTAGCGTATTTATTGTTAAAATATTGTGGTTGTATTTGTTGTTGAATTGGATTAGACACATTTCTATTGCTCGTTTTAAAGTTTGTGTGTGGATCATCATCATAGCTTACAGTGTTACAGTGTTACTATATTGATCCCAAAAGTTCGTACTTCTATGTTTATTACTTTTCGCTGATCGTAGAATAACTTCTTCATGTGTATATTGCCCTGAATCACCAGCTGCTGGTGTATTCAAAAAGTTAACTGGTTGTGTCCCAGTAGAGTCATTGTTAGACCAACGCTTATAATTGATGTTAATTGAAGCGCTTTGTAATAATTTATATTTGCGTTTACATAGTAGTTTTGTCGTGGTCGATATGGATATCGCTGAGAAGGATCGACTGCAACTGGATCTAGAACTTTTTGAACTATATCTAAAACCAATAAATGAAAGCTTTTACAGAATGGAAGATATATTTCATTTGTGTGAGTGTCGGCTGTGCCTGTTCTTGTGGTTGCTGCGCTGGCATTTTGAGCCATAACTCCTCGATTACTACAACACATCACTTTGTTTTTTTTCCACTTTGAATTTCACGGATTATGTTAACTTTTTACTTTAGGGAAAAGATCATTGACTTTTCACTCATACTTTGTATATGTTTGGTCCCACTGTAAAAAACAAAACAGGCGATCGCGAAGGTATAACACTAAAACAACGGCGGTATTAACGGCAAGCTGCCAGATTCATTCAGGCTTGGGAAAATTATCAATAGCCATCTGAAATCTGAAATCCAACTATGCCTAATGGGAAACCCCAAATTACGCAAGTATCTAAACCAGCGCTGAATTATTGATATGTGGGTGTGCCCCTAATTGCTTGACCAAAAGTTCGTTATATCCGAGAATGATGACCCAGAAATTCATTATATCCGATAATTATGACGCAATTGTGCGCATATTACGCATAAACCAATGTTCATTATAGCTGAGTTCATTATTATCAGTACTTTTTCTAAGGAAAATAGTGGAAATTAGATGGGACCTGCTAAGTTCGTTCATTATGTGCGAGGGTTCGTTATAAACCGATGCGTTGTAACCGAGGTTGACTGTATAAATATCGGCCATTTTAGACGAAATCCTATGATTTCTGTCCTGGATTCAGTGTAACTCCGATTTGGATAAAGTTTGGTATAGAGGTGATCATTGAACTAAACAGCTCAAAATGATAAATTCTAAGTCGACCCGTTGTCACGGGAGACTTTCACACGCGATCCTACAAGCGAAACCCCCACGAACTAAATGTAATATTTATTACGCCAGCCAGACTGAAGAAGAATTGACCACGTTATTTTTATGAGTTAAATATTTTCAATTTTAATTTTCTTGGCGCATGTAATGACTAGACTAAGAAGATTCTAAGCGGAATGTCTAGACTACCACCTAATAAGGAAATATCAATAGCGGCAATCCAGCAGAGGCAATGCAGATACCAAATTAGCATAAGCAGTGGAATGCCTTATCACAGGGCCTCTATACAACGGTGCGTACAAAAGCTTTGAAAACTAATGAAGGACTCCGATTTATTTGTGATTAGCGAAAACGACTGAGGAAACTGATATTTCTTCAAAAAATTAGAGGAAGCTAATTTGGAGATGAAACTCATTCCTGAATTTAAAGAATATCTCGACTGGTTTAATGTAACTGAGCCGTTAACATTTACGGAACCGCTTAAAGGCAAAGTTCATCGCCGGGTACATCCAGCTGCAATATTTCCTACACACTTCGGAATATGTTCGAGAAAGAAGGGCTTATGAGACCTATACATGGTGTGCCAGCCGTAATAGTGGAGCTGGGCCAGCACATGCTTTTTAATTTGGAACATATGAATTTACAAAAGAAACGTTGGCAAAATACACAAAGTACAATTAAATCAATTACATGGTATCAGCATTTGCAGCGACACTTATACATGATGCCATATCGAATCTAGCAGACGTTATGAAGCAGAGGCTGCAAATGTATAATTCGCCATCTAATTCAGTTTCAGAATGCACGAGAGGAGTCTATAGAAATGAAGCGTTCGGTCCATTTTATTGCTCATACTCTACACAATTGAATCTGCCATATCAAGCAATACACTTTACGACTTACGATTTTTTTCCAAAATATGTTAAATAATGATAGGAAATATAATCCTCTAGTTCATATCATTGCTTGTGGTGCAGCTGGTGCTGCTGCCTCTACATTTACTACAGCACTTGATGTTGTGAAAACACTGCTTAATACTCAGGAAACCGGTTTTACGAAAGGAATCAAAGAAGTTTTAAGACAGGTTTACAGAGTGGCCGGGCCACTCGGCTTCTTCAAAGGATTAGGTGCTCGAGTCTTATATTCAATGCCTGGAACAGCAATTTGTTGGTCAACCTACGAATTCTTCAAATTCGCATTAAAAAGTGAAAAGTTGTGAGGACTATTCATTTTCGATATCTGCTAAATGTACATTTCATCCGAAAGATACGAAATCAACATTGACGGTTGAAAAACTACGTAGTGATGATATGATTAATAACAATGGGATTAGTGGTGTAAGATATATGCTTCCAGCGGCTAATATGAATGCAGCTGAAACTCAAACAGATGTACCCAGTGGTGTGCGGGAAGCAGCTCCCATTAAAGCTATCTGTGAGCTCAGTGCAGCATCGGGAATTAATGCATTAAAGCTTAATAGAGTGCACAACGATGTTAAGCGAAACTACGTTTGAGGCTTTAGTTGTCCTTAAAATCATTGAATTGCATAGAATAGGTGCATTGAGCGGAATGCATTATGAATTCGAACAATATTTCTTTTACCACTCCAATTTTGTCTGAATGTGTGTATAGTTCCACTCCCAATGTATGTGTTTGAGTCTACATATGTTATTTAAATGATCGCATTTTCACGAATTTCAATGTCAGGTGTGTTGTGCAGCAGCAGAGTAAGTAAATGATGATAGTTGTCAAACGAGATGCCCGATGATAGATGTGAAAGCTACAAGGCGATAATGCAGTGGAGCATTGCCGATTGCGAAGCTTAAGAAACATTGGAAAGCGTGTTGCACGATAGAGAGCCGTGTCTCCCCGAGGCTATAAAAGATCCCGGAGTACGAGGAAAAGCTCTCTTCTCTCTCATTAATTTGGAGGAATCGCACGAGGAAGCAAACGGTGACAAAATACAGCAGGTGGCGATAAGGAATTGGTGAGATGGCGAATCATTGAAGGAAGGAAGGAAGAAAAGGCATGGTATGAGCTGGATAAGATTGTGACGAGCAGTTTGTGCTACAACTTTCAATTCGCCGAAGAACAAGAAATCAAAACTAGCTATCGAGAAAATTGGGGGCCCCGAAAACATAGAAACAAGGATAGCGACACGTAGTAAATAGTTAATATTCTTTTTGAATTTTATAAATATCTACAATATATAGTGACTGGCAATAACTTTGAAGGAATAAGTGGAAAAAGGTGTTTCTAGTGGAAAGTGGAAAGTCTGGCTCGCGAGTTTACTTGTAGGCTTACGGCAACAGTGGCGAGACTTTGGGGTGGCTTATGACCGCCATGTAGAAGTGTCCCCGAGCACCACCTGTGGGGTAAGGGCGCGAGGTGCGCTAAAGTACGGGGCGAAGTTAGGAATTTTATCCAGGTTTATGTAGGACTTGGTTTCCCCCGCAAATTAAATTGAAGGTTAGGCCGGTGCAAATCTCCCGACTTGCTTACGTTCTCGCTTGGCGACCTCATTTGGGACCCACTGGCAAAGTGAGTGGCACACAACCCCTCTTCGGTGGGCCAAGGGCCCAAGTCGGAGGTCTTTGACGGAGCACTGAAAAATAGCGAGGGTATCACCGTCTAAAATAATATGGCGGCCGTTCAAAGGTCAACAATTTTTTTTGTAATTGTGGCCGAACCCTTGAACCGATGTTAATGAAGCTTGGCAATGTGGTATAAGCTATAAGTATCAAGAGAAGTATTTTAAAGTTAGGATGCAAAATGATACCTAGATAAATTTCGAAACCTTAAAGGCAGCTAAAGTGTAGTGGTTAGAACACTTAGCCCATAAGCCGAAGGTCTCTGTTTCGAGTTTCATCAATGAGATTTAGTTCGAGTGATTCTTCGAACGGACTATAAGCCTGTTCAGTTATGAAACGTGCTGGTTTAAAATCAGAACGTATCGTAGCTGGGTGGACGGAAACATGGCCAAAGTGTGATAATGATCATATTATCTTGTGGAGTGCCGATACATTCAATCATGGCTATGAGATACTTTATCTATCTCTAAACGAAGGCCCGAAAGGGGCTGTAGTGCTATGAAAAAAAGGCTGCTGAAATTAATTTTAATTCAATTTGTATGAAACTTAATATAAAAGTGAATATGTAATGATTTTACTTACTTCTCTTTCATTCAAGATTTCGTGAAGGAAATCTAAACCGACCTCTCGTCAGTTATAGACGTGAAGTCTGGGTACGTGCCAACGGACTGTAGCAGCAGGTCTACAAGTGAAGACACTCTTAGTCTACCCCAAGGTGGCCGCTGGTAGGCTGGCTAGTTTGGAGAGGGATTTCGGTCGCAAGCATATATATAGAGAGCTGGATCCACAACTGGCCACGAGGATCTGAAGTAATTAGCAACCTTCGCTTTAGTTGTGTGAAGTTGAGGATTGAGTGGGTCAATCAAAGATATGCTTTTTTTTGCTCTTAACTTCACTCCGAAACACGTTCATGGTTATAAAGTTTTTGATTTTTAAGATCGCGTGTACAAAATTAGCACTTTTTATTCAAAAGTTACAAATTTTCATCAGCTTTGACGCGCCAGTTTTCTAGCCGCTACGTTTACTGTGTTGTGAGAGAACGTTTGCTTTGTTGTACTCAAACTGTTCCACGAATGATAACGAAATTTTGAAGGTTTGCGCGGGTGTCAGTAGGTGAAGTGATTCTTCTGAAGGGAAGAAAGAAAACCTCCCAGGAAATGTAGGGGATCAAGAAGCAGTGAGAGTCATATGGTTTCCAGAGCGTAAGGTATGTATGCGTTAAATTTGCTTCCCACATAGACGAGTACGCAGATTCTCTTTGCTCGTCCATATATTAATATGTCTTTGACCGCAGGCCTTCTGCAACCAAACTAAGTTCAAAATACAAGAATAAGCCAACAATTCAAATGCCTGATTTAAAACGCGTCGAACAACTTCCAACGACTCGACTGTACTTTACTTTGTTTCAATTTCCTTTTTCTTTCAGTTCGAGAAAATCAACAACACGAAACATGCTCAAGCAAAAATCACGCGTTCTCAAATGTCCCGAAATAAACTACTCGAATTCAAAACTGAATCAATCTACTCTAACTAAAAAACACAAAACCAAACTACGGCACCACGTACCGACCGCGACCAGGGATTGACCCTTCGCGAATTATATAAACCCTACCCTCTCGGTGGCATATGCCTCTTTTACCTTCGTATCCCTCTGAAAAAGAAGGAGCACATACTAAAAAGAAAAACCTTTTGTTTCAGTTAACAGTTCCTAGTTTTTTTCGATTTTTTTCCATTAACAAATCATGTCATATAAATTCTTCTTGAATCAAAGTGAGCTTAAAGGAATCTACTGAACTATCCAACATATTAAAATAATTCCTTAAGGAAAAATTTGTAACTCAATAATCTGAGCCCATAGGACAAACGTAGTTTACAATTATTAAAGTATTTCTTTAAGAAAAAAATTAAAAATAAATAATCTCAAACTATAGGGCAAACTTAGCTTACCACTTTATTTATTTATGTATACTCATGGAACATATTATCTTGGTGAAATTCTATTGGTTGAATAAACAAATTAAATTTGAACTAGGCTCTGCTTTGCCTTGTTTGTTAAGTTAAATATTATTTTTCTACTTTGATAAATGAGCTTTTGTAGTGCCAATAAACCAAGTCATATGATAGGCAAAGATCTCCGCTTATCGGAATTAAACTTAACTTTTCATACCTACTACTCAACAGTGCACTTAAAATGTTGTTCCCATACTAAAATTTTATTTAGAAATTGTTATATTTCATTATCTCTCCTGGATATTTGAATGCGATACGCATAAATTTATTTTCGGGAAAAATTTCAAATTTATTTAGGGAAAAATTTCAAATTTTGGATTCAATTTCTTCGGTCTCTTTTAGTTATTGCTTCTTCCCAGAGAACTTTCCTTTCAAAGCCAATGTAAACGTAAATCTCTTAAAATTTGTGCTTTAGTTGATGCCGTTCCAGTGATTTTTACATCATCTTATATGTAATGCTTTATAGCAGTGCCTAGTCCACCTAGGCAAACTGCCCGAGGCAATGACCAATTTTATTTTATGTGTGCTGATGCGAAAAGTCCACAACATACCTGTGCACATCTAACGTATGTGTGCCATTCTGGTATACGGACATCAGCTAGTACAACAATGTTATCAAATAAACAATTTCAGAATGATAATAACGCAACAAATGCTTAACAATCTAATACGCAACTTAATAATATTAGTTGTACTAACTCGAAATCAACACCACCATCATCACCGCTACCATCATTAAAGAAAAGCTTCTCAGATCCCTACTCAATGAAGCATACAAGAAATGACGGATTTCATTACCTTTTTAAACACAGATACATTTATTATCCTTTCTGAGTTAATCAAATTTTCTATATATTTGATTTTGGTATTTAAATCATCATGTAAATGGTAGTGCAAAGCATTTGCAAAACTGTTTTCTGAACCATTAGATGTTTGAGTTTCCAAAAATTCATTAAAATGACTATCTAAAATTTCAATTGGACTATGTTGTTCAATTTAAATGTAAATTTAACCTAAACTATTTTAAGACTAAGTTCCTCCCCTTATTTGCATATATGAATCCATATATATTTTATTGGTATTTAAGTAGTCTGTATACTGAATACCTTAAATAGAACTCGTTACTTAACAGTATGAAATATGGATGAAAAGGGATATTTTCTTATTCATTTGGATTTTAAATATTTTAGTTAATGGTCACTAATTATGGAATTTTTTCAATTTGAGCTGACTCCAATTTGAATTATTTTAGAGATTGCGTGAAATTGTTTTGAAAACTTAAGTCAGACAAATGGTGTTTATAATGCTGACCTAGAAATTATAGAAAACGCTATCAACTTATAAATTTAAATTCTGTTATTCATGTGCAATAGTACCTATGCGACTATATGAAATTTGAAAGTTATTGACAGGTATCATAACTGATTATGCCCAGCTTCAAAATTAAGGGCATGACTGATGGGAATGTTAATTTCAGAGAAGAAATAATTGTAAGTTAAAGTTATATATGAAATTAAAACAATTTACATTAAAAAAAAATGTTGGAGTTATAAACAAGCAATTAAAAGCAATATTTTATTATTTTTAGTTAATGTTGAATTACCAAAATATCACGAACATATCACGAAATTTAAACGAAATTGAATTTAATTCAAGCATTCACCAACCACACATACGAAATGATATAGGCGCTACTCATACAGTCTTTCTTAATTTTACATACGATTTCGTTCATATTATTTGATCGTTCTAAAACCGGACACTTATTCTTTCCGACTTCGATTTTTTTTACTAAGCAACGTTATTGAAAGCCCTTTGTAATAAATAACACTGAAATACTTCACTACTGCACGCTATACAATCTCTGTCAGTAGTAAGAACCACGAAATTCTTCTCATTTACATGACCCGTAAATGAACGCGGCGAATATGGGGGCGAGTTAACGTTTCATAACTTTAATTTGCTATCTGGACCTGCTGCAATCATTTTATGTGTATTGCGGAATTCCACGTATGATACAGCCTTTTCAGGTCCTTTGAATACACATATTGAACGACTCATATCTTGCAGATCATAGAAATGAACGTCATGATCTGCCGAACCGAAAGTTAATTGGTACAAGATTTTGAAATCAAATTTAACCCTGCAAACATTCGCCTTCACTTCTAATGTCGCAATAGGGTGCTCATTTTCTGTCACTGAGCTAGCTGGGCAACGAAAACCTCCAACCTCAACGAACTTGCTTGTTGTTTGGTGGTCCAGATAACCCCACTACTAGGCATGCAAAAATTACAAAATTACTTAGAATTTGCTGTTCAACTTATGCACGAACCGGAGAGACCTCGATGATGGTATTCGCTGACGAAGGCTCGTTTTTGCTTGCCGTGCTCGTTGGGGAAGACTGCAGGTCACTTCCATGGGCCGCACCAAGAATAGGTGGTGCTTCGTCAAATTGTAAGCCACGGGTTAGTTCCCGCACTAAAAATTTACAGCAAAGAGATAATGTACACTAAAAGAAAATTTTTCTTCTTGAACCCCTACCTGGCAATTTGCCTATTCATTGCTCGCGGAAGAATGCCCTTGGGTTGTTGTGGCATTGCGGATTCACGATATCGTGTCCACCAGTTGTTGCACGTGGGAGCTCCGTATGTAGCACTTGCCTTTGGCTCAATAAAAAGTATAAATTCCATTACTTGACTTTTCTCTACGCGTTAAATTAAAAACTCGGTGTACACTAGGCTCGGACGAAACACTACATTTCAGCCAAAGGGACACAAAAGAACTCCGCTCGTCTCCTATGACAGTCGGATTGGTGGTCATCTTCCTGAGTCTTCCCCTTATCCATTTCACCAGAACTTCCAATTTCCTCTCAGCTGTCAAAATGCGGTTTAATGTCAGCAAGTGGTTAAAAAGTCGTTCCGAACCGTCGACGTCAATAACGACTGATGATTTATTACAAATTATCAGGAAAAAAAGGAAAACGTTAACAACTGATAAATACAGGCTGAATATGAGTTATATAACTTTTCATATTAAATTCTCAAGAATTTGCTGTTCAATTTATAGTTGATACTGGTGCGTATTCAAGTTAGCGCGAGTGCACTGTGTTCCAAATAGGCAAAATTTGACTTTACTAAATATTACGCTAAAAGTATATTTTTCTTATAAGTTATTGTTACAATTACTGTGGAATTTTTCGAACTATTTTCAATGAATGAGTGCAAAATAATTTTCATGTAGGTAATTTCAATTTAAATTTTGTATTTTAAGCGCATGACTGCATTGATGCTGTCAATTTTTTTGAAAAATTTTTGCTGAATCATTTTTGGTGCCTCTATCACTTAATTACTTGAAATTGTCAACTCATCAAATAATAATTAATTTGGATTTCAAAATTTATTTTAGTGATCAACATTTTTCACTAGCTACTGTACTTCATTATATCGCCATGTGCTCATGTACTGTGCCAATAATTTATAAAATTAAATTTCATTCTGTGTTAGTGCGTACGTGTAATTGTGCGAAACGTATATCTGCAAAAAAGGAAACGCACTTTGATACTCGTATCGATTCGCATAAATACCAACACATTTAAACAGGAAATTGTACATAAACGTGTGCATACACCACAGACAAAAGCGGATGTGAGGTGAATTCAAGGCGGATGCACTTTGCGAATATATGTACATATGTGTATGAGTACACGTGGTGAAATACTTCACTTTAAGTCCTCAAAAATCAAATGGAGTTTTAAGCATGTTAAGATTTATTTATTATTTGCATTTAAATTAATATAGAAGAGAAAGTAAAATAATTACAAACTTTTTGCCATCACTTTAATACAGATTTGGCGGTACATTTATTGAACAAACATCCCCAATTACCATTCCCACAGCCAGCGCAACTTATCCACCAGCAGAAAGCATGACAACAAATTAACAAAACGATTACGATTCGAATACAAGTAACAACAAAAGCGTAAAAACTTGATGCAGAGCAGCTGCTGCTTAATTTCACCAATCAGAAGCGACGCATTCTGCTCAAATTGACTTGTTTAGTGCGCCATCTACACATGTGAACATCTGCACGTATATACATACATCTAAACGTATCGTTCACACATGTATGTACTTCGCTTCCAGTAGAAACGCGGCTCAAATACATTCGTTTGTATCTGTAGCAACGCGCGGAAAAGATGGATTATTCTGAATTGAAAAACTACAGTAAATTAAATCAATTTACGTTTGCACACATGGCCGCGCGAACTATACGTGTACGGATAACGGAGGCATACGTACATGCGATTATGGGGGTATAGGGTGGAAATTAGAATTGTGTTTGTGGATAATTTTTATATTTGATTCAATTTCCAGACTGCTCTGTGTGCATCAACATTGCGTCATATGAACAAGGATAGATATGGCGGGAACAGCGCACGTGCACTTCATAGTAAACAAAAACACTACCACCATACATTCAACGTACGTACGTACATTCATGTGAATTGCGGACAATGGCGTGAACGAACGAGGAATGCATCAAGGATGCAGCATTGTAGGGTTGGGTGTTGGGAACACTACTCATGATTAAATTGCAACAAGAATGGCGGTAAGGTGTGAAGACCATGAGAAAGACCTATCCCAATACTCTTAGCGTATAATATTTTTATAGGGTGCATTTTATTCTGTATGAGATTACAGATCGAAACTTTTATGAACAATAAATAAGATAAATTAATCACGTAACTCAAGATTTCAAAATAAATATTTATGACACACTATTAAAAATGAAATAAATTATCCTTATTTTGTTTGAAAACGCATTTCTTTTTATGAATTTAATTTCTTCCTATCGCGTCAGAATTCCTTGCAATGCAAAACATGAATTCTTAGCAAAATCAATTTTTTCTAATTCTTACTTTCTCCTGTATCCAACTCTCAATATTTGTAATCCCGATTTATTCATACGTTGTAATGAAAGTTCTAATTTCTTCGACACATCACTATACCTTGAATGGCATTTTTGCTAAGAGCTTTCTTGAAACTTCAAATTTTATATGGTGCGACTCCTTCATATTTTTCGAAGATATATTTGACCCCGAAAAATTGCTAGACAGCAGCTTTCATGTTATTCACCTACTTCATATACACATGGACCACTTTGTTGGATGACCTTTTACCATCTTTCGGTGATTGAAAAATTCCACGTTTGAAGAAGCCTTGGTTTTTAGAAGCGAAGAACTGGTTCAACTCATTTTTAACAGCTTGATCGGAATCGAAAGTTTTACCATTCACATGGTTTTGAAGGGAGCGAAACAAATGATGGTCTAATGGTGCTAGGTCTGTGCTATAGGGTGGATTTGGTTTCAATTCCTAATTGAGTTCCATTCATTTTTGACGGGTTATCAAAGAGGTATGGTGTCTGGCGTTATCATGATGGAACATCACGCCTTTGGGATTGACCAGTTATGATAACTTTGATCCTGCGGATCGATATTCCACCGAGCTCTGTCACCCCTATATTTAAATGCCCCAACCAGCTGATAAAGTTGTGTGACAGATCTCTACACCCTACGCCACTGACGGTGACGAGCGAACTAAACGAAAACTAAAAGCTCGCAGCGACTTCGCCGGGACGTGGGTGAGAAGGAAAATAGCGGTCGCGTTTTTTTTTTTTGATTGTCATCGGCCGAGTAGTGAGTTTGTTCATTTGGTTCGGTTGTAAATTATGATGACGTTTGCGCCGTGAGGGAAATAAATACGTTTCTATTGCGGCAATTGCATACAAAGTGAACGAATTTTTCGTACCGATTAATTACCTGTTTAACCTGTATGCCATTTTAAGAACAGAGACGAAAGATCGGAAAGAGAATTGTGAGCTAAACTAGTGCCAGGTCAAATTGGAGTGCTTCTCATGGCAAAAAGACAAAGAAGTGAAATTTCTCTTAGTTCCGATTGAGGCTATAAGATACCATTATGAGGTAAACGTATTCAAATCTTTTACAGATTTCACGAGAAGAGGGGAAATTTAAGAAATCAACAAGTGAAAGAAGTCGCTACTGCAGAGAATAACCTCTATAGTGATATCATTTGATGGGAGAACAGAAGACTGGAGACATGTATAGCTACAAGAACTCAACTTTGAAGACAATTTCAATTCTCAATAGGTCGATCCGTTCTGCTTGAACGCATCTTTAAGCGAACGGTATATGACTGTATAACAAAAGCGGAGCCAAGCACTCAGCAGGTCGAAACTCCATTATTACAGCCTACCATATCATCAATGCCATCAAGTAGTAGCGATAATTGCAATTATCCAAGCAAAATAGCCCAGCTGGTTCAGCTGATAAGACGTTGCCACTAATCAAAAATAACAATAGCAACCGTCAGATGAAAAGAACTATTTCTGCAACTGGATCGAGCGGTATGTTGTCGCACGGTTATTCAAATAACAATTTTAATGTTCGAGTTAGAATGGCGAATTCAAGTCTTTCTAATCCTCAAAGATTCATATTTTCATGAAATTAAGATTAGTTTATCAATTCGGATGACGTCGCATTTTCGCTGAATACATCGAAATTCCTAACGGAGAGTAAGAACTTTCCTAACATCAAATTTTTACTAAATCATTCTGAATCTCTATGCAGAGACTAATGTATTTCATAAAAATAACATGACCCTTGTAGAGGGACCGAATTTCAGTGATATCACGAAAGATACATTGTTAATTTATGCAATGTACGAATTGAGTATCATCCTTCACATGTATTTTTCATTTTAAATGAGATTCGTATAATGTTTCGTAACACTTCCTACTTTCAAGATACTCTATAGAAAAATATGACATAAGTTAATAAAGTATTCAAATCTTTTTTTGAGCTAGATCCAACTAATTTATAGCTAATAACCACAATTCCTTCTATTTAAAGACAAAAATTATTTTTTAAATGGTTATTGCCTACTTAAAATATATCCTCGGGAAAAAGTGCACTTGTAGACACTTAAAAGTAAGATCAGGTTTTAGATTGTTGCCGAAAGAGATGTAGGAGACTGCTCACTGTAGACCTGAATCAGTTTTTTTCAGTCAAATTGGTTTTGAATTGCCATTAATTCTTTAAAAATTATCTGCTTTGATTTCCACATGCATATATAACCATTAAGATATTTCTTAACCGGTATTAATATTTCTAGCTGGAAGGGTAGTCTCATGAGAAAGAACAGAAATCTGTTAAATTTGTTGACTTGGACTTGACTTGAATTCAGTTCCACTTAGGCCTTTTCTTCCTGCAAATAGCGCCTCCAACTGTCTCGGTCCATTGACTGCGTCCTCCAATTTTGGAATCCGAGCAGCGATGAACTGCCTTCGTCGACCGAGTCAGACCAGCGTCTCCTCGCTTTCTTCACTGGTCTCCGGCCTTCAGCTCTCCCAACGAATATCTTTTTGGGTATCCGTTGTTCATCCATACGATTCATGTGTCCAGCCCATCGCAGATTTCACAGTCTTACAATCGTTGAGACCTCTGGTTCGTCAAAAATTTCATACAGCTCATGGCTGTATCGAATTTGCCATTGGTCCCCGTCTAGCTTCGCTCCGATTATTCGCCTCAGGACCCGTAGCTCAAAGGCGTTCAATATATTTGCGGATGCTTGGGTTAGGGTCCATGTTTCACATCCATAGCATAACGCAGGTCTTATCACAGATTTGTATACTTGGAGCTTTGTTTTCCTGTGTATGCAGCTGGTCTTCAAGATCGTCAAAACTGAATAAAATATTTTATTTGCGAGCTGTATTCTTCGGCGTATTTCGTCTCTTTCATTGCCCGTTTTCGTTATTTTGGCACCTTCATACACAATTTCACTCACATTTTCGATAATGTATTCGCCAAGTGTGACATTTTGTATATTTGAGGTATTTTTTCTTGACTGCGTCATGAGCTTTGTTTTATTTTCATTGATTTGCAGCCCAACTAGTTTTGCTTCGCTGTTGAATTTCAGAAAAAGTTCTTTCGCAGTTGTTAATAACCGGGACAAAATGTTGATGTCATCCGCATAGGCTACTACTTGTCTCCGCTTGTATAGTAATGTAACCCGCGTATCGACAGGTAGCTTCCTTATGACGTACTCCAGAGCCAAATTGAATACCAATGGGGTCATTCCATCTCCCAACTTTTGTCCGGTATTTGTGTCAAAGGCATCGTTGAGTTGGTTATTGATGCGGACTTGGGAGGTTGTCGAAGTCATTATCATTTTGGTAAGACGGACTAATTTGGCTGGGATACCAAAGCAAACCATTATTTGGTACAGTACGATCAATACTGTCGTAAGTTTTCTTCAACTCAACAGAAAATTCTGTGAACGTTGAACTCCGCATTTTTTAAGTACCTGCTTGACAGTGAACAATTGGTATATTGTCGATCTACCTGCTCTAAAACCACCTTGATACTCCCCAATAATACTGTTGGCGTATGATCCGATTTTATTTTCTAGGATCTTTGAAAATATTCGGACGCCGTACAAAGTAGTGACATGCTTCTATCCTTTTTACACTGTAACTTATCAGATTTTTTTGTGGATAGGGGATATAATTGGTTGGCTCCACTCCTTCTGCATGCGTTCTTCTTGCCAAATGTGCTGGATGACTTTGTGAATAGCTTTAAGAACACTACTACCACCATAGTTGATGAGCTCTACTGGAATCCTACCGATACCCGGCGCTTTATTATGATGATGGAACAAACTTCATGCAGAGTTGCTCTCCGCAGACATTTATAGGCTCCGATGCTGTGGAACTTTGGGAAGGATTAAGGAGGTTCTTGAAACATGATGCCCATCTTTCCTTAATCTTGGTTTCATCAGCGATGATAATGCCGATTTTATCAGGACAGAGCATTGTTTTGGGCTGATAACCACGTTTCAGGCTTTTCACTACTTTGTATGCTCGCAAGTACATCTATAATTTTAATTGGTCGTCATAGTATATCTCTTATTTCGATCATTGCCATCTGCTCAAGTGAGGGTGTAGTTGCGCTTTTCCCGAGGAAATTTTTTTCTTGCATCGCAAAATGATTCCCTATGGTCAGCTCTGCTCTGAATTCGACCAGTTTGTAGCTTGACGGCGTTGGTCGTACTACATTAAAGGCATTGTTGGTGTCTTTCCCTTGCGAACTTTATTTTCTGGTACTTTTTGAAGGAATCTCTTTGCGGCTTTCTTCGCTTCTTTTGTCAGCACCATCCCTGACCTGGCGCTCCGCATCCATCAAGTGCCTATTCCTTCCTTCTTTTATCCGGATCTCCTTTGATTGGGCTAGACGCCATTCTTTTAATGATTTTGGATGGTGTAGCTATCTGTGCATGCCCTTTAGACTTAGTTCTCACCGCTCCTTTGGACTTCTGCTCTTCTTCGGACTTCTGGTCCCTTTCAGCCTTTAACCAGCTCCTCCGATAATGCCCTTTGCGGTCTTAGAGCTCCGTTAGTTCAAGGAGCCCAATCTTTACTATAAGAGTGGTTCAAATATGATCAGGACAAATGCTCTGACACGCTTATTTACCATAAAAAAAATTTACAAAAATTTACAGTTTTTCTAGGTATTCCCCCTGTCTACCTTACCGGAAGCTTTTTGATGCCGGTATCGAAGAATTCCTTGGGCAACTTGGACAGCCATGTGCGCACGAACTCCTCTACCTCATCGTCGTCGTACAGCACGCCCCGCCGGTCCCAGAGCACAGTACATTTAACCTTACTCGCAGACCTGGTTATTTTCGCTTTGACTGGCACGCCCTCCTCCTTATTTCTGCCTTCTTTAGACGACACCATGCTTTCGGGAGTGTAAGAGTGTACCCATGCCTCGTTTGTAGTGAAGCGTTAAAAAAAAGTCCGCCTTCACCTCGTATCACGTCAGAAAGCGGCCATCATCGAAGTTCAACAGTTTAGAAACCCATCGCAATACTGATGCCGAATTCATCCAAAATGTCTCGAACATTCATCCTACGGTCCTCCAAAATGAGTTGTACTACGTGGCAAATGTTGTCTGGTGTGATGCTGGTTCACGGTCCACAATCATGCGGCTCATTTTCAACGATTTCGCGACCATCCTTGAATGATTTGGCCCATTTAATCACAGCAGCTCTACTAAGGCACTCAATACCGAACTGATTTCGTAAACACAGAAAAATTTCCGTGTTTTTAGCGCCTTCCCACACTAAAAAACTAATGACAATACGTTGCCCAACGGCGGTCGGCACTTGACGTTCACTCGAGGTCGTAGCACGTGCGTGAAACATAAAATCCCGACGAAAACTATGCCACACTGTCCGTAAGGAACCCAGCTATCACATACTCAAACCACGACATTCGAAACATACATGCATGTTTCCACAGCGTTTGTCTCCATCATATTTGAACCACCCTCGTACATTGTTAATTTTTAAAACATCTTCCACTTTTCGGATTAGCCTTTCTTCTTCATGTCCCTGGACTGCAATTGTACCTTGCGACCATCGTCCTTGGGAGACGTTATCGACTTCCGTTTCCAAATACAGTACTTCCGCCACATTTTTGACGTTGGCGATGAAATCGCATAGCGCCGCTTTATTTGTCTGGTCACTCCTGTCTTTTCCTGCCATAATCTCCTCGTGGACTTTAGGATAGTTCGTTTTTATTTCAGGATTCATGACCCTTGCTCCAGTCGTTTCGGTAGGGATTGCAGCAGTACCCATTGAATTCTCGGTGTTCTTTATATTTTCCTCCGCCCCTCAAACATCACACGCATCCTCCAGAGTTTCCCTCTTTTCCTTTTTAACTACGCTCTGCCGTTTACATCAGTTTTTTTGCTGCGCCCAAATGCTACAGGAATTTCAGTCTGGACAAGACTATTAATCTCCGTTTTTGTCCGCCTTTACTGTCATTATATTAATCGTCGTTTTTGTCATCATTTGTACCGCTCCCGATGTGCTGTAAACATTGTGACTGCAGCCGCTGGTTGCATTTTCGTTATTGTTATTATCGCTTTCTTTTTTGGGTTTTTTTAAATCTTTTTTTGGGTTTTTAGTTGCTCCAGTCGGGAGTCCGTCTCAACCGAACCAACATCACCAACGCAATAGTGCGAGCTTCGAACGTTCTTCGAGGCCTGCCTAGATTTTGCCGGGACGAAGGCGGTACGATGGTTGAATTGGAGCTATTCACACTCGAGTGTCACCTCAGCACTATCTTGCAAAGCAACTAGGTCTAAACCATCATATCCGCCAGCCCAAAACATCAATTCCAGTTTGTTGTCCAAAGCATAGTCCAGATTCAGTCAGGGTCATTACCTATCATCCCAGGAGGGAGCCTCACGGCGCACCCCATACCCACGGGTCCATGAAACGGCGCTCCCCAAAGAATGCTAGCCTCCAAGAGTGCTTCTGTCGACCGGCACCCCCTCCCACCTGCGGGAATCTCTTCGGGTACGTGGGGTCGTATTTTGGCTTTACGTTTTTAGTTAGAGTAGATTGATTCGATATTAAACTGGATTAGTTTGTATTCTTGGTCATGTCGGTGAATAATTGGGAACGCGTGGTTTTTTATTGCTGTCGTCTCTGTTTGTTTTCTCTTTTTTGGACTGGAAGTATGGTCTGAAAGAAATGAAAATGAATTAATCGACGTAAAATAGGATCATGTTGATGAAGTTCATTTGACGCATTTTAATCGGTGGCTGATGAATTGTATTCGACTTAGTCTGCTTGCGGAAGACCTGCGACCGAAATTCCTACCAGCAGCCACCTTCGAGTAGACTAAGGGTGTCCGGACTTGTTGACCTGATGGGTACAGTTCGCTGACACATTCCAAGACTTCATATCTATAACCGATAAGATGTCGATTCAAATCTCCTTCAGAAAATCTCGAAACGAGATGAAGAAGCGAAAATCCTTACAAGGTTCCTAATCGCACTATCTCTATACAACTCATACACTAAGAAGAAGAATTCATAATAGAAAAGGTCAAAACTGAAAATTACCGTCTGAGTTATGGAGAAGTAAAGAACAACTTATTTATTTGCACATTTATGCGATTGTTAAGTGAATAAAAGCTTTGTAAGCAGTTTCAATCAACCGTTATTCGAAAAAGGATTCGGAAATATGTTTTTTTTCAGTTAGGCTTTTTGTTAGTTTTTTTCACATTTTGTCCATTGATTTGAATTTTGCCTCATTAACCTTTTCATATATTGCATTTTCTTCTATTTAAATATTTCTTATCTGATGTCCACCTTCAATTCAGTTTTAAAATTAGAAGCAATCCTGTACTGGTACTACATTTCATTTATCAAAGCATTTGTCTTTAATTCAAATTCAACCTTAAATTTATCCAATATCATCTTGTCATCGTCACATACCAGTCAGCATCCTAATCACCTTAAATCTCACGTAAACCTCATAATTGAACAAGTCAAAAAAGCAACGTTTCCTTTCGCCCAAGAACAATTCAATATCATCTTCTCATTCAATTTATTGATTTTTTCAATTCCACCTCAAACACTTGAGAGGATTTTCCAGGATACCGTGATTCATTCTTATCTTCCACCTAACGAACTTCACGACGCCAGGGGTCGAGCAGGACTCATCCAATATTGGAGATGATCCGTGGTTCGGCAATCATGAATTGGATGAGAGTCTTCGACTTTAAGAAAGTTTGCTATGCTGCGTTGTTGTTACCGATATCGATAAAAACGTCGATGATTGCAAAGGATGAGCTATTAGTGAATCTGCTGATTTGCCGTACTGAATTTTAATTTTCTTAATTGGAAATTTGAGCAGCAAACAAATTATGAAAGCGAAATGCGAGTAGATGCTTTTTAGTGAGCAAAGGACAGTTATGATTTTTTTTAAAATGCTAAATGTATTAAATTATGATTTGATAATATGCTACAGCTTATTAGGAATTAAAATATATATTTTGTGCTGTTATTCAAAACAGCTTCTATTTCTTTGATGAGTTTCTATTCGTTAATAAGTACAAGTAATTTAAAAAATCACTTTACATTATTAATGAACCAAAGGACCTTTATTTATCTCAGTAATTCAAAAGATTATATTTTTATGATTGGCTATTTCTGGCAACCGAAAGTACTTTGAATATGGTGGATTGCACTGATAGTATGAGTTTACCCTTAACTTTGTGGGGAAATGTCCTTGGTAAGTCTGCCAAGGAAATCGAAATTTTGTATTTATTCATTAGAAGCTGGTAAGTTCCTTAACCTTCCACATTTACTAGAAGAAATGATATTCACTCGAGGTCAACCTCATCTTACTTTCAAACTAACCTACACCGCATTACACTCAGAAAGCTCTTCACCTGCTTCTTATCCTAATGACTAGAGTTTTATTTCTTTAAACATATACGAAACTTATGCTCTTAAAGTACAAGCACCAGCTACGGAAAAAGCAAAGGCAAAGGCAGCAGCAAAAGTTTTTCATTTTGTAGTCTCAAAGAAAATTCGAGGACCTATTCAGAAGGAAAACTTTAAAATTTATGGATAACCACTACGAGTGTGCTGTATATTTTACTATGTGTTGTGCTTGATGCGATTCGGCGACACAGAAAGCAAAAGTTTTTGCAACGTTGTCGTGGTATACAAGTTAAAGGCATGAATACTTTCGTAAGGATGAGTAAAGAAAAAATATCGTTTCCTGCTTTTTTATACTTCATGCTTGCTAAGATACTTTGTTGTTAGTCGCTGTTTAGACAAACGTTTTTAGGGGTTTGTACGAGGTACAAAACCCTATTGAAATCGGGTTTGTCTGTCCACCTGTCTGTCACTGCAGCTTACTTCAGAATCTGTAGTAGTAAATTGATGGCCTCTTTAAAAGTTTGAGTACCAAATATATTTCAAAGGTTCTTATGGGGGTCTTCCCAGATAGGGGGTTCAACCTTAATATAATCATTACCACAGATAGTCATGTGAAGTATCGAATGAAACGTCTTAACAAGAACTTTTCAAAACAGGACTTATAATAGAGTTACCGTCATCGAGAGGCGCAGGGAAGGGGAAAGAATGAAAAATTTGTGACCCCGTCGCGTTTGAAGACCTATGATCCTCAAAATTTATGAGTACAACAGCAACAACAAATACCTTTGAATTCAAAGTGCACTCAACTTTGTTGATAATAGTAGGATATATAAATTTTTTCATTTCCCCCAACAAACCGTAAGGGTACGCTTAAATTCAATTAATGCTGAATGTAGGATTGTCTTATCTAGTAAGTTTCATCGAAATCTACCAATATTCTGTGAAGTTAGAGCCGTTTTGGTTTTCATATATTACAATAGCAACAATGCACGGTTCCTCTATTGTATTGTCTTTCGCTTATATCATACACCAAATTTTTTTCAAATTTTCTTGAAAATTCCAAGAAAGACTAACCACTTACGTACTTTTGAGATTCTGTTCATTGAATGATATACGCTACGCTGTATTAAAATTATGGCTGCTTAAGTTCGAGTGAAGCAGATTTTCTTTAAACTTATAATCCAACCCTTTACGGATGACACTTCTAAGTTGTTAATTCTAATTCTTTTATTCATTAGTTCAAATCCACAAAAATTAAAACTAAAAATTAAAAAATTATTGCAAATTCAATCAGTTCAAGGAGTGGTCATGTTTTGATTTAGGTATATCGTCTGATTCTATTTTTGTTTTAAAATGAGTGCTATCTTACAATACTTTGAATAAGTACAACGTATTGTACGAAATCACTCTTAAAATTTGCCTTCACCATCTAATTCTAATCTTAACTGGCTCCAACCGATCAGTAGATGCACATTTTTATCCAGGCGCCTTTAATCAACTCATGAACCCATCAAAACTGAAACCACAGAAATAACTCCAAAAGCCTCTATTCCACTTACGCACCTAGAGCAAAAGCTACAATTAATATTCATCTGCAAAGTTTGCAGTACTCGAAACGTGAAAACTGTTACTAACGTTACCTTGGTATATCAAGTAAACAAAAGTTCTGGAAACTTCAAAAGATCCAATTACAATGCCTGATCGAACTCAACCTCCAGTATCAAAACTACCTGCAAATCTACACGAAAACATAGATTCCGCTGCGAATCACATAATTGCCCTAGCAGCTAATTCGGACGCAATAAATCACCCAGTAATTTCAGAGTTAGTTTTGAAAACTTCAACTTTTACTGCCAAGAAATAAGAATCCTTAAAACAAGCAAATAAGGATGGCGTCCCATTTCCAATGTTAATGATAAAACATATAATCGCAAAGAATTCAGTCAGATAATGGTGCAATTTTTAGCAAGGAAATGAAGGAAGGAATCATTCAAAGAATTGCTTCGTTTTGAAAAATCGATAAAAAGACAAATGCAGCACTTGCTACAAAACCACCTTTTACAGCAAAGCCGAATATCGCAATTAAAGAACATCTAAATATATTTGCTGACCCCACTAGTCGATAATAATTCAACTCTGATTGAGAAAGAACAAGGTAAGAACTTGCAAAGAACAAAAAGCACGCGAAACTCGTACGCTTTCAAAAGGAAGCAAAATATTCCAACACACAAAACCACATCGACCATGTTCTGATACAACAAATGTTGGGTCTCGAGCATTCTTGATGTCCGTACATACCGATGAGCCAACTGTAACTTGAATCATTACCTGATTAAATTAGCCTATCGATGTTGTATGTCAAAGGCGTATTCAGCAAAGGCTAGCCCTCAACAAAAATTTGACATCGAAAGGCTCAAAACGGCGTCTGTAGCAAAAAAATTTCATGGAGACCCTCGACAACCAGCTTGTTCCCATGTTAAAGTGGCTGAAATAAACCACTCATCGCTGCCTAAAGGATAAAAACTTGACGGATGAAGTTGACTTGAAGCTAGCAAAACAACAGATTAAGTAGTTTTGATCGGATGACCAGGTTCTCTCCTCAGGAGCAGCAACTCCTGGCCACCACTGGGCTGCTCGACTGCTTACATTTATCAGAAGTTGGTCACCGTGAGAATTCTTCTACCTAATATTCTTTGAGTGTCGTGAAAACGACTTCTTCCTGACCACCATTGGGCTGCTCAACAGCTCTGCACCCATTGAAGCGAAAGTTTCCTTCTTTTCCTAGTTTCACCTCAAAGTGTGATATAAAAATTTCACTGAGAAATAGGGACAGGGGGTTTTCCATTGAAGCGCTTCAGGTTTGTTTAAATAATTCTTCCCTGAAGGTGAAATTGCTTTCCCTCTATGCAGAGGCTCAGTAGTTTCAGGTGCATTTGAGTTCGGTCCTTAACATAAAAGCCATTCCTTCAGCAGAATAAGCGCTTTCCTGACTGGAACACTTGTAAAAAATGCCTCGACGTCGAATGACGCCATCCTATTGTCGTCATCTAGAGGTCTCCAGGGCAAAACCTTTAGTGTGAATTCCGCTGAATTTCCCACTGATCGGATGACAAACTTCTAGCCACGTTGCTGAATTCCTTTAACACCCTTTTCACAATCTTTCGTCGGTGCTTGTTTATGTTGCACCACTACATAAACCCAAATCCATCCACACCATCCCTTAAAGCGCATCCTAAGCTCCACACAACCAATATTTCTATCTGGCCTGTTATCAATTACCGCCCAGCTCCTGCATACCAATCAGCATGGTACTTGTATACACTAAAGATGATCTAGCAAACCTCTACGACTTCTCTAACACTGAATGAAAGTTGTCGACTTTCATCACTAGACATCACCAATCTCTATAATATCGCCGATGAAAAACGTTCATTCAATAACAGCTGATGGTTAACAAATTTATAAAGACAACAATCAAGCGAAACATTTTAGGTTCAATAAAAACACATACATTGCCAAGGACGTTTTGGGTATGGGACATCCAATGTCCTCAATAATATCAGAAATATTCTTAAAACCTTAGGAAGAAGTCTTTATACACAACATTGTTGAAAACTTCAATGGAATATTTTGAAGACGATATGCGGATGACTGTTTCATCGTTATTGACTCACAAGGAAATAAATAAGACAAACTACTCACCCATATGAATGAAATACACCCTAATAAAAGTTGAACTGTAGAAAAAAGAACAAGCGGATAACTCAACTATATGGATCTATACGTTACACGTGAAAAAAACACGATTAGACTACAAAATATACAGAAAACCAACCACAACTGATCATTCCATACACGTAGCATCTAACCACCCCATACAACATAGACCAGATGCATATAGATCAATGGCGCAGACTTCACCTTATTTCCATGACTCCTACTACTACTAAAAAACATTTACAAAATAGCTAGTAATAACGGATACAAACAACGTGATATTGACAAACTTGTTACACAGTACAGACAAAAATAGGAACGCTAACTGACTGAAACTCATAAGAACGACCAACAGTGGATTTCGTAAACATATGTAAGCAAAGAGCCATACAAACTATTGAACTTCCTTAGGAAATACCATAGATATAGAGAGTACTGGATCCGCAACCGGTCGTGAGAGCCGAAGCAATTGGCAACCTGCGCTAAAGTTGCGTGAAGTTGAGGTTTGAGGCGATATGCTTTTAATTTAGCACTCTATTCACTGCGAAACACGTTCATATTTAAAAAGTTTTTAATTTTAAAGATCGCGCGTACGTTATCGGAACTTTAATTCACTGTTTTAATTAAAAATTTATGAAATTTCCATCCGCTTTGACACATGAGTTTTCCCGCGTGGTTCGCGCTCTTTTCGATTTTCTTTTGCTTTGACGTTCGAGTTTTCCGTGAGAGTTGTTTGTTGTTCATACTCAAACTGAAATGAAATTTCGTTGGTGTGCGCGGGTGTCAGTGAGGGAAGCGATTCTTCTGAAGAGAGAAAAGAAAAACCTGTGTGGTAACAAAGGGGAAGGAGAAGCAGAGGGAATCATATAGTTTCGAGAGCGTAAGTTATTTATAACTTATTTATGTGGCAAATTTGCTTCTCACATGGACGAGTACACAGATTCTCGTTGCTCGTCCATTTGTTTATATGTCTTTGGGAAATACCAACTGAAAACCGCATTCAAAACTAATAACAGCATCGAAAACAAACTGAAACCAAAACATAATTACACATCAATAGCGATATTTGCAAACTGATATGTAAGGACTGTAACATGATATACATAGGAACGTTAACACGGAAGTTAACGACAAGATACAAAGAGCACTTATAATCTTTCTGACACAACGTGGACTCCAATTACACCATGCACCTACAAAACTACGCATGCTATGACAAACTCTATGGCATTGCTATACAAACAAAGCAAAGGACCGAGACTTGACACCCTAGAAAGGCTTGAAATATGTATATGAACATAGGAATACAGACGGCAACATTATCAACGAACAACTTATTACATATTCCAATGATCTTTTCTCATTACTAGACCACACTCTTCGGCGGAAATGGAAACGAGACAAACTAGAACAAATGAACATCCAATAACCCGAAATACAAAAACGTAATAGTATACCGCAGTGTAATACCTTCTAGCCCTAGAAACAATCAACCATAAAGATACAGAAATTGACTTTGTTTTTCAACAATTAGATCCTTCTAATGTCTTAAAGTAATTTGCGATTCAGTCATATTTCCATGTATGGGCTTCGTCTCATCTCCATCAACGTCAAATTCATTTTAAGTCTACATCCATGTGACTATCTCCTGGAATACGTTGCCACTAAAAAGCTAACATAATGCTTCTCATTAAAACGCACCTTACTTCATTGCACTCAATGACGTTCATGGGTTTTATAGTTTGTAAGAAACTATAAACTAAACTATGTTCGGGGAGGAGACGCCTGGATATTGGTTAGAAGGCCAAATAGTTTTCAAAATATTGAAAAAGACGATTTTAAAAGCTTTGCATTTTACTGCCAGGTGGAGATAGCCTCTTCGAGAGGAGCTCGATTCCTTTTTTAGGGTTTTGAAAAATAATTTTACAAAACCCTACTAGTTTCGCGACCTGTCTGTCCGTCTGTCCGTGTCAGAGTACTTTTTCTCGCAAACTACTTAAGCTAGAAACATCAAATTTCGTATACAGATGTAAAGTGGTGCTCTCTTCAAAGTATAACTACAAAAAATTTTATAAGGTATTTGAGGGGGGTCTCCCCATATAGGGGTGTGGCCTCCGAAAAAAAAAAATTCATCAAAGGTAGCCGATATAGGTATCAAATGAACGGTCTTGATGAGAACTTTTCAAAACAGGTCTGAATTTGATATTTTTGCTTCGAGGGACGCGCAGCGAGGGGAAGTGCACGAAAAATGTGTGTCCCCCCTCGCGATTGGACACCACTAATCCGAAAAATCTGAAAAAAATTATGGAGGTAGGTGTTTATGAGTACAACAACAAATACCTTAGAAGTCGAAATTCGCTCAACTTTGTTAATAATAGTATGATATATGGTCCTTCAACAAGTTCAAACGCGAGAGAACGATAAGAAAAGTATTTATTATTTACAGATTACTAAATGGTTACTATATAATCGATACACGTTAGGATAAAAATTAATTCGAATGTCGTTTTGATGTCTGGTTGTCGTTTCGATGTCGTTCCTACGATCGCTCTAGGTGAAATGATTAGCGTCTCGTCGACGCGATAACAAAAATTCCTAACTCCGTGCATGCATTCATACCACATTTGCTGAGCATGCACACGCGCAGCGATAACAAGATTCCCAACTCCGTGCTTGCATCCATATCACATTTGCTGAGCATGCAAATGTATCAAATGATTGTATCGACGCGATACAATCTCCGTCAGAGCGTTCCTCATCGCAGCACAATCGCTGACCACGCACAAGCGCAACCAGCAGACATGCTGAGTGGATCTTTGGTCATGTAACCCATATCGTATGATTATCGCGGTGGCTGAAGCATCGGGACAATGTTGCACACTACTATTGCATGCATGCAATGCATGCGTTGTGTTGTCGCCACACTACTCCCCTCGCAGTGGCTTGGCCACGATACTTTATTGGAAGCGTACGGGTGGCCGGATCTTACGTCCACTGCGTGTGGTTGTTGTTGGTTCGCTAATGAGGGGCCTCGCCTTTGAAGTAGGTTCTGGCGTGAGGAATGCGGGTCTGAGCCTGTCGATCGAAATTGAGGCGGGGTGTCCATTAATGTCGATGCGGAAATACTTGTCCTTTCTGCTTAGGACCGGGTATGGGCCGTCGTATGGTGGTGTGAGCGATGATTTTACCTTGTCGTTGCGTACAAAGACGTGTGAGCTGCTGCCTAGCGTTCGGTGTATGAAAGTTTGGGTGGTGGTGTGGTGTACCGTGTCTCGAGGTCGCAGTTTCGTCATGCGTGACCTGAGATCACGCAAGAAGTCTGTTTCGTTGGTTTTGGACTGCGATGCGGTGAAGAACTCCCCCGGAAGCCGTAGGCTGGTGCCGTAGACCATGTCTGCGGGTGTGGCGTTAATATCCTCCTTTAATGCGGCGCGCAGTCCTAGGAGCACGAGAGGTAGCACCTTTGTCCATTCGGCTGTATCGTAGCAGCGGATGGCGGCCTTGACTGTGCGATGCCATCTCTCAATGATCCCGTTGGCGGCAGGATGCTATGGGGTCGTCCGCAGGTGGTTGATTCCCAGAATACGGGTCAGCTCGGCGAAGATTTGGCTCTCGAACTGGCATCCCAGGTCGGTAGTTACTCTTGCCGGCACTCCGAAGCGGCTTATCCATGCATTGATAAGCGCCTCGGCGACTGTTGTTGCGGTGATATTCTGGAGCGGAACGGCTTCTGGCCAACGTGTGAACCTGTCAATGATGGTTAGGCAATAACGGTAACCATCGTTCGGTGATAGTGGTCCGATGAGGTCGATGTTAATATGCTCGAACCTGGTGTCCGGCTGGGTGTATCGTTGGAGCGGTGACTTGACGTGACGTCCGATCTTGTTGCGCTGGCAGGCCGTGCAGCTTCGTACGAAATCATTAATATCCTTATTCATGGCCGGCCAGAAGAAGCGGTCGGTGATGAGTCGTCTAGTCGCTCGTATGCCTGGGTGTGCTAGGCCATGCATCGTCTGCATGATTGTTTGCCTAAGCTGCTGCGGTACGTAGGGTCGAACCTTGTTTTCGGTGACTATGCAGTGGAGTGGCGTGTCGGAAGTAGCAAGCTCCTGCTTCTTCCACTTGAGTTTGTCCGTCTGGTCCTCCAGCAAAGACTTGAGCTGTGGATCGGTTTGTTGAGCTGAAGCGAGAGAAAGGATGTCGGTCGTTGAAACTGTACTCACCCGAGACAAGTAATCCGCGACGGAGTTATTCCGGCCTGGAATGTGGCGGATGTCGACTGTGAACTGGGAGATAAAATCCAGCTGACGTTGTTGCCTCGGTGATGCTTTCTCCGGTCGTTGCTGGAACGCAAACTGTAATGGCTTGTGGTCGGAGAAGACTGTGAAGACTCTGCCCTCCAACATGTACCGGAAGTGCTTGATGGCTTCGTGAATCGCTAGCAACTCTCGGTCGTAGGTGCTGTAGTGTCGCTGGGTGTCGTTCAGCTTGCGTGAGAAAAATCCCAGAGGCTCTGTTCCAGTGCTCGTTGTCTGGTGCAGGACAGCTCCGAGTCCATCGTCCGATGCGTCCACTGTTAGGGACCATGTGGCTGTTGGATCAGCATGCGCGAGTGACGGAACCTTGGTTAGTTCCGACTTGCACCTCTCGAATGCTGCCGATGCCTCGTCGGTCCATTGAAGCTCCGTTTTGTCGCGTTTTCTGTTTCCCTCTATCAGCTGTTGGAGCGGGCGTTGGATTTGAGCGGCATGCGGTAGGAACCTCCTGTAGAAGTTAATCATTCCTAAGAATGATTTTAGCTGCAGTGCTGTCCTGGGCTTCAGAATAGCGGATATGCCTTGCGTCTTCTCAGGCAAAGGTTTCAATCCGTCAGTTGAAATCGTGTGCCCCAAAAATTGAATCTCGTCCTGTCACTTATCCTTGTTGATTGCAAGTCCGTATTGGCGTAGACGGCTCAGCACCTCCGACACATGCTGTTGGTGTATCTGCGGGTCCGGTGAAAACACCAATATGTCGTCTATGTAGACGAATACATTACTGAGTCCCCTTAGCACCTCGTGCATGAAGCGTTGGAAGGTCTGGCCCGCGTTGCATAGGCCAAAGGTCATGTAGATGAACTCATACAATCCAAATGGCGTGATAATCGCCGTCTTCGGGACATCACTCGGCTCGACTGGAATCTGATGAAACGCCTTCTGTAGATCGATCACAGTAAAGACCTTCATCCCGTGCAAAGCAGCAGTGCAGTCCTGCAGGAATCCGATTGGATATCGGTCCGGAACGGTGCATGCGTTGAGGGCTCGGTAGTCTCCGCATGGACGCCAGTCTCCGTTGGCTTTACGTACCATATGAAGAGGACTGCTCCATGCACTCTTGGATGGTCGACAGATTCCCAGTTGTATCATGTTGTCGAACTCGGCTTTCGCAGCGGCGAGTTTGTCGGGAGGAAGTCGGCGTGCCTTCGCGTTGACTGGAGGGCCTATTGTCACAATGTGATGCGTCGTCGTGCACTTAACGTTGCGGCGAGGTGCTGTTGATGTGACTTCGGGATAGTCTGCCAGAATTGCAGCGTATTCACTGGCGATTGTCGCGGATGTCGATGGTTGTATCAGTGGTTGGTTCGTTGATGTGGCCTTCACCTCAGCTGCGTTCGCAATTTGTCGCTCGATGAGTTTTCGTCCTCTGATGTCCACGAGTAGTCCATGATGCTCGAGCAGATCAGTTCCGATGATTGGGGAGCTGACGTCCGCTATGATAAAAGTCCACGTAACGGGCCTCGGAAGGCCGAGATTTAAAGTCAGCTTCCTCTTCCCGTAGGTGCGAATAGCAGAACCGTTAGCAGCCAATAAGCGGGTGCCAGATTCTGGGTTACTTCGATCTCGGATGGTAGGTGGGATCACGGATACGTCTGCGCCGGTGTCGATCAAAAGCGCGCCAGTGCCATTGTTATCGCGGATGTATAAGCGATGTACTGATCGCGCGCCGGCCAGTTTTTGCGGAGAGGACGGTTTTAGTTTTTTTGCTGTTTGCCGAACTTGCATGGCGGTCGGCATTTCATGGCGTCTGATCCGTAATGGGCGTGGTACCAGCAAGCTTCGGTTGGAGGTTTGGGCGACTGTGGGCGTGATTGCGATGGTAATCGTGGTTTCCCTGAATTACCGGCACATGGGCACGTGCACTCGGTCCTTTGTGCAATGCTCCTGTGGTCTTCGTCGATTCGGCGTGCCAGCCTCACAACTTCCGCCGTCAGTTTGGAGAGCTCTGACAGGATTCTCGTTGTTGGCAGAGTGACTTCCGCAGAGTCGTGATTCGAGATTGATCCGATTGTGTAAGGCTTGGACCCTTTCGTCACTTCGTGGACCCTATCGGCAATCGTTGCTAGATTCTGCAGCGAGGCGTCGTTTGCTGACAGAATGCTGCGCAACGTGATGTCCAGTCTATTAAGCCACATCTGTTTTAGCGTCTCCTTCGAAATGCTGTCAGCGGCGAGAGTTCGCATTTGGTTCAGCAGCTGTGATGGTCGCTGATCGCCCAATTCGACCTCCGACAACAGTTTCTGAATACGGTGCTGGGCGGACTCCGCGAAGGCTCTAATAATCTCTCGCTTGAGGTTGTCGTACTTCCCTTCCGCTGGTGGCTTGGACACGGCACTCCGCACTTGCTTCACGACTCTGATGTCTAGGCTGGCGACGATCAGCTGGAAGCGCGTTGTGTCTCCCGTTATGCGGCTCGCCCCAAAGTACGCCTCGATTTGCTCGAACCAAAGTTCGACGTCCTCCTCCCAGAACGGCGGAATCCGGAAGGTGGCATTTTTCACACCGCTTATCTCGCCGGCTTCGGGGTCCGCTCCATCGTGCGTGGCTGCCGGGATGTTGTTCTTGTCTTCGTTCGACATTTTAACTGTTATGGTCGAGCTTGGGGGGTATTCGCTTGCGCGTGCCGCTTTACGCCGCGGACGTGGTCCCTGTACAATATGTACACTAGGGACGCGATGTTTACGATGAGCACGCACAATAGTGTCACCTCAAGACGGTCACTTTGCACCGCGAGCGCCGAATTTATCACTAAGGTGTTCGTTACTTCACCCGTCACCTCTTTCACCGGTTTATTTCCCATTCACGCTGACGTGGGAAAACGAGCACTACACACGTGAGATTGGCAGTTCTGTAGCGTCGGGCGCTATGTTCCACTCGCGGGAGGCAGGATCGCCAGTTATGGTCCTTCAACAAGTTCAAACGCGAGAGAACGATAAGAAAAGTATTTATTATTTACAGATTACTAAATGGTTACTATATAATCGATACACGTTAGGATAAAAATTAATTCGAATGTCGTTTTGATGTCTGGTTGTCGTTTCGATGTCGTTCCTACGATCGCTCTAGGTGAAGTGATTAGCGTCTCGTCGACGCGATAACAAAAATTCCTAACTCCGTGCATGCATTCATACCACATTTGCTGAGCATGCACACGCGCAGCGATAACAAGATTCCCAACTCCGTGCTTGCATCCATATCACATTTGCTGAGCATGCAAATGTATCAAATGATTGTATCGACGCGATACAATCTCCGTCAGAGCGTTCCTCATCGCAGCACAATCGCTGACCACGCACAAGCGCAACCAGCAGACATGCTGAGTGGATCTTTGGTCATGTAACCCATATCGTATGATTATCGCGGTGGCTGAAGCATCGGGACAATGTTGCACACTACTATTGCATGCATGCAATGCATGCGTTGTGTTGTCGCCACAGATATTCGAATTTCACGTTTTCCCCAATAAAATCGCATCGGTACCCTTGAATTGAACGAAATTTGATATTTACGTAGTCCTCCTAGGGATTTTTAAACTTTGTAAGTTTGATGAAAATCGAATGATATACACGGAAGTTATAGCCGTTTGAAATTTCTCCAAATTACAATAACCAAATTGCAAAGTGGCTGCCCTATGTCCTCGATAGCCTCACGAATTCCATCTTTGAGGTCTGGAATCGACGCTGGGCTGTTGGCGTAGACCTTTTTCTTTCACGTGGCCCCAAAGAAAGAAGTCGCAAGGTGTTAGATCACAAGATCTCGGTGGCCAATTGTGATCACCTCTTCGAGAGATAACTAGGTCCGGAAACTTTTCCCGTGAAAGATCAATGGTTTCGTTGCTTGTGTGGCACGTAGCGCCGTCTTGTTGAAAATAAACACTATCCAGATCAATTCCATCCAATTCCGGCCATACAAAATCATTAATCATCTCTCGATAGCGCAATCCATTCACCGTAACTGTTGCTCCAGCCTCATTTTCGAAAAAGTAAGGTCCAATGACTCCGCCGGACCATAAACCGCATCAAACAGTCACACGTTGAGAATAGAGAGGCTTTTCAACAATAACTCTTGGGTTTTCTGAGCCCCAGATGCGACAATTTTGCTTGTTGACGAAGCCACCGAGGTGGAAGTGGGCCTCATCACTCAAGATGATTTTTCGATGGAGTTCCGGATCATTTTCATGCATTTCAAGGACCAAATCAGCAAAGCCACGACGTTGATGATGATCGACCGGCTTGAGTTCTTGTGTTAACTGGACTTTATAAGCCTTAAGACCCAAATCTTTATGCAAAATACGGTGTAATGACGTTTGTGGACTGCCTAATTCCAAAGAACGACGAGGACTGGACAAACCTGGGTTTTCTTCAACACTTTCGGCTACAGCAGCAATATTGTCGGCTGTTCTTGAGTGACGTGCACGGGTTTTATTCTTCACATCACTAAGTTGTCCCTACAGCTTGAATTTTTCCACCAATTTCTGTATTGCGGTCCGAGAAGGTGCTTCACGACGACCCAAAAATGTTCGAGTTTAACGAACCGTCTCTGCCAAATTTTCACCATTTTTATAGTGAATTTTAATAATTTCAATGCGTTGCTGAAGCATGTATCGTTCCATTACTATCAATGGTGTAGTTTTTACTTGTTAAATGTCAAAAAACGACGGCTTCAAAATTGACAATTACCGAAACAGCGGGCTATTCAAAATAACACCTCTTATTGGAAAACCCTTTAATTGCTGCAGTGTTGCAAGGTCATTGATATCCGCAGCATATGGAGTGGCATTGTAAATTCTCAAATCTCCTATAACTGGTAAATCTAAAGAGATATTTAAGTTTGCAAATGATATATAGGGTAAGTGGCTGGTGGTGTTGTTAACGCAATAGCTGTTCAGTTGCAATTTGGTGTTCCTTAATGAACACTCAGATTGTAGTTCTAAGAGTCCAGTATAATCCAATGTAACTTGAAAGTCATTGGCACCACAGACTGTGTTTAGATTGGTTGGCACCTTAACTGCAAATATCCAATGGTTGTTGACCCTTTGTAGTTTCACGTGCATGTATTCGTCAATAAGTTTTGTTAAGGGACATAAAGCTTTGCTGTTTTTGTTGAGCAGGTTCAATTCACATGCCATGTAGCTGGATATGGATGTATGAATGGTTTGTATGCTGGGACACAAGAGATAATCTGGTGAATTCTCAATGCGATCTTGGAGTATTTCGGATGTTGCTGATAGATATTTGTCCCTAAGATTGTTTATAGCCAACAACGAGATTCTTGGTTCGATGACAACCATGGTGTTGCTAACTATCATTGAAATTGGTGTGATGGAATACATGAAATTGCTCTTGGTTGATTGATGACAACTTTATGTTGAATATTAAATAGTCCTTTGTTGCGGCACCTTTTATCGGCATTAATTTGTAAAAATTGGTTGGGTCGTTGTCCTGGATTAGTAGTTGGAGAGATGATGCTAAATGAGCCTTTGCTTTGCTGTCCACCTGTTGAATTTCGTTGAATCGTAACAACATTGGACTGAGTTGTCCATGATGGGTATCAATGAAAACGTCTATTAGTAGGGTTTGCACCCTTTGCAAACTGGAGGCTCTCAATGTCAGCTGAATAGACATTGTGGTTACTAGCTGTGAAAGCTGTTGTTGATATTCTTGAACATCATGCTCCTGGGTCTTGTACACTATGTCATTAATTTGTGTTTCCAAGTCACTAAGGGTTTCGTTGATTTGTCCCTGATCCTTTTTAATTATGTTGATGGTAGCATCGAAAATTGACGTCTGGTTCTTAAGAAGATTAAAGAGGTGATCTTCATTTGGCTTAACATGATCAATGGTGTTGGCCATTGTGGCGCCCCGTTTAGCACGGTTCCTGGCTAACAAGACCTCATTAAGCTGTAGCTCATTAATGACATGATCGAATTGTTTGATCAAGGCATGACAGGAAGGATTCCGATGAATTGATCCACATAAATGTTGTAAGGCTTCTCTCCCGGTGAGCATAGCAAGTATGTCCTTCCAAATGGATTGAATGTCGTTGTATATTATTAAATTCCACTCAGCTGCTATGGTTTGAATGGTTAAATCTATTCAAAATGAATTCCTGGTGCACTTTTGAATTTCGTAATATGAACTGGTGATGCTAAGAATAGCGATAGAAGCAGCCAGGCAACTACGATGGGGAGAATATGCTGTCAATTTTCGTCATCTTTTAGGCACTTCCTGGGTGGCCAATACCTTCTCGCAGTTAGGTTGATCATGATGGTCTTGGGATGTTCCTTGAATCAGGTGACTTATTATATGTTAGTGGTTCTTGTGACTTGAGGTAATCTCCCACAGGTAGTAGAGCGAATCTGACAGTTGAGCTTGTTCTAGCATCGAATACAGTTTTAACCTCTGCAACGCGCACCATTCCGTCATTTCCCTTGAATGTCTTGATTATACATTCAAAGGACAATTACAAACAGGACGGTCATCTTTTTTTACCACCACCATCATGCCCGGCTCGATATTGATCGCTTGGTCATTCCATTTTTGTTTTTATTATAATTGATTTAAATATTTTGTGGACCACGATTTCAAAAACTCCAGTTTTTAGCTCTTCACCAACTCCCATCGGCACAGCAGGCCTGAAGTATTAGGCCGGGCATTAATATCAATCAGTGCCGTCAATGGTTCACCAATCAGGAAGTGGCCTGGTGTTAGAGCCGTTAAGTCATTTGGGTCAGATGACATTGGGCAGATTGGTCTAGAATTCAGAACTGCCTCGACACCAATTATGACTGTTGCTAGTTCCTCATAGGTGAGGGAAGTGGTTGAAAGGTTCCCAAAAACCTCCAAAATGAGGTGCTCTTAGAGGAATGAATTAAACTGGATTCCTCTTGTGCTGCACGCCTTGATGATATTCTCTTGTGCGACTGGCGAGTATATGGATGGTTCAAGCTCAGGTAATTCGTTCCTTGTGCCGAAAAAGTTAGTTGCGTTGTCACAGTAGTGTTTCTCACAGTATCCTTTTTGTCCCAGAAAACAATTAAGTAAACCAATGAATGCATCCGTTGATAAATCAGTGATGAGCTCCAGGCGAACAGCCAAAACCACCAAGTATGCCTCCTGCGGCCTTTCGCCTCACGTTGTGAAGTGGACCCAAAATTTACCACAAAGATCTACCCCAGCATTTATAAACTGTCGCACTGGCTGAATTCTGGTGCCAGGTAAATTGCACATTGCTCCATATGCTTTCTCGGAGGCATCGGCAAAAACATGAACTTGCACTGACTTTGGGGTCCGCTGAGAGAAAACATGTCGTGGAACTTGTGTGTCCTGCAAGCTGCTAAGATTTTATGGAATTGGCTTGCATCTCCTCCAAATCCAGGCTGACTTCCCAGTGTTCCAGTGAAATGTAATACAAGAGTCACTTGTGGTTGGCACACCACTTGCAAAGGCTGAAACCAGCCAAGCTCAGCAGTTCCGTTAACTGCCTTTGAATTTCAAGAGCTTCCACCAATAAATTAGAGCCCACCAACCCATCCTCCACATGAAAGTGATCATTAAACACAACTGATTCTAACGGTTACCTCTGGCGGTTATCTTCTGCAAGCTTGTGGAGGCATTTGGTTGCCAAATATGAAGCTGCACGTGTTCCGTATGTGACGGTGTTGAGTTGGCAATAGCCCATTTGTTCTGGTGTAATGATATGTTTTGATATGATTTGGTGTGCTCTATCTTCTGGATACACGAATATCTGCCAAAACATTTTTTGAATGTCGGCAGTAAAGATATAAGTTGTAACACCGAAGTGTAGCAAAATGGTGAATAACTCATGTTGGACTATTGGATCCGTGTGCAATGTATCATTGAGTGATGATCCAGAAGAAGTTTTTGGTGAAGCATCAAACACCACTCGCAGTTTTGTCGATGTGCTTTCCGGCTTCAGTACACAATTGTATGGTATCACATATTGTTTCTCCAGTATATTCTTGGAATTGATTTAGTCATATGATCCAGAGACTCATATTCCTTCATGAATTCCTTGTATTGTTCCTTTAAGGCTGAGTCCTTAGCCAAGTGATTTTCAAGAGCACATAGCCGATTGAATGCTATTCTTCAACACTCCCCTTATGTTGATGGGTCATCCAGGAAGGGCGATCATACCAGAAAGCAATCATTTTGCAATCTGGTGGCACTCTCCACATAATGGATCTCATACGTTTTGTCTGTCACTGAAAGTCCTGGATAATTGTCAGGAATTTCATCGAACACCATAATTGCTGAAAATACCACTCGTAGCATGACCCACATGATTCTGATTAAGTCTTCGAGACATTACCTATCCGAATAAAGTATTTTGAAGAATGGGAGTAGCTTCAAAGAGTTTCATCAGACCTGTAGTTAAGAGCTCATGATAAAAGTCAGCTCCTAAAAGCATGTCCACGTGCTCCGGTTGATTGATATCTACGTGCTAAGTTGGTTGCTTGGATACAATTTTTAGGCAGGATAAGTGCTTCAAGTCTTGTTGAAAATTACGTGAGCTGTGATTGGACCTCTGGACTGGTTCTTTGCCTAGGCGCTTCTTGATGCTCCTCCAATCCCATCAATCTGCAAGTTTGCCTTTTTAGGAGACAAACCGACTCGCCTTACAAGTCTCTCCGTCACCAAATTCACCTGAGAGCCGGAATCTAGCAATGTTCTGCATGCAATAGCCCTACCGTTGCAAGCCTTGACTAGTACTTTTACTGTACCAAGGAGTATATAGCTATGGCACTCATAATCAAAATAAGCTGCAAGGGATGAAGGCTTATCTATCCAGTTTTTCAGCTGAGTTTGCTTGGAGGTATCTTTTTTGGCTCCATTACTCTGAGCGGAGTGCCGGTGCAGCAAGGTATTGTGCTTCTGGTTGCATCTAGTACAACCCGACTCGCAAACAATTTTACCCGACTCGCAAAAAATTTACGCACAACCTGTGTTTTTGTGCATATTGCAATCTGGTTGCGGCCGATATTTGCAAGAACTGTTCGCAGGCGTATAATGGATGCGCTGCTTGCTGGCAAATTACGGATTATGTCTTTGCCTTGTAAAGTGTTGTTGAGGTTAGTGTTTTGGCATATAAGATATTGCTTATATAACTTACGGCTTTGTCGGTCCAAATTTTTGACGAGGAAGTGAAGAAGCAGTGGATCTCAGGACGAGACATCTACTTCCATGTTGCTCAACGCTAAAAGAGCCTCGAAAATGATGTCATGAAGGTTCTTCACAGCTGAAGATGATGGGATCTCACTTACTATAGCTGGGGTGCTCATGACGTTGGAGATTATGGCTGAAGTAAATGCTCTGATATTGTTGTAGCGTTCCTAAATCAGGTTTCAGACTGAGGCAGAGTTTTGCTCTATAAGAACCAGAAGTCTTATTAGTTTTCCAACTTCACCATATAGACTCGTCTTCAGGTATCACATTTGTTGGATCGCCGGTATTGATTCGTTGTGAACCTTCTGAGTGAAAATGTCACAAAACTGGCCCCACTTCAGGTAGTTATCATCAAAAGTTAGGATGGTGACCTTGGGAAGTCTTACAGAAGGACTGACTCTTGCACAAGAAGCCTGGTTTTAATGTGTAGACTGCAGCGAAGCTATCCTCAATTGGTTTTCCCACACCAGCCTCTCTATTTCAATGAATAAATCTTGCTGATGTGCATGTCAGTCATCGTTGAGCTCCAGGATGAAACAGTGCAGATCTTCAATGTGATCCTATAATTTGTTGATGCTACTGGTTGTCACGCTTATAGATTGGGGATTCACCTGATATACTGGCTGGTTAAATGGCGCTGGATAGTGGCAATCATGGCCTTTTGTCGTCAAATCATGGTTGCTTCTTGCACCGGTTCCAGCTTCTGGAAAAGCTGCTCCGTAAAAGATGGAATTGGGATTGCTTCATGCAGTTCCTTTAGCCCTGGCGCGGCCTGGACCTTGGTGTTGTTCTTAATTATCTGAGACAACCTTTCTTCAAAGATCTGTTGATAGTTATGAACCAGATCTCAGATTTCCTTGTAAAACTCCGATCGGAAATATGGATGATCAAGCGGAATATTTTCTAGAGTGCAGATCTTGTTGTCAGTGGCGTTAAACTAATCCCAAGCACTTGATAAGTCTTTTTCTACATTGGCTTTTGTTTTGCGAGTGTCGCTATCCTTTTTATAGTTTTGAATAAGCAATTGAATCTTCTCCTGTCTTCGTTTGCTTTATGGCAATCTGCTCCATTTGAAATTGTTAAGTTGGCGGCTGCTAAATCTTGGTCAGAAGTCGCCTCTAATGTTTGCGCTGGCCTTTCAAGTCGATGCACTTGATCATGGAGACGGATACATGCAGAATCCACAGGTTGTAAAATCCAGGTATCGTGAATATGAATCACATCACAAATCCTTCGAAAAACTCTCAACAGTAAATCAATTAGTGCAACACTAATTGATTGCACGTGCTGAATCGGCCTTCGTTGAATTCGACGAAGATCATAGAAATGCTGTGGCTGATATTCAGTTGGTGCAACCCCAATTGATTGACGTGATGGGTACCAATTGGCACTTAAAGCAATTGGTTTCACGTGAATAATATGTTTTTGTTTCTACCCAAAGGCAGCTGGATTACGCTAGAACAGCCACTACACACGATAGTGACTTGAGTCAATCAATTATTTATTGTTTGACTATAAGTGGCTGCAAAATTTATCCACGTAATTGAACGTGTACGCCTCAATAAAATTTCAAATAAAAAATACGACCAAACTCTCTTAATTCCGAACGACAAGTGACTGTATTTCTTCATTCCTTAGCATGAACGAACTGGACAGGAAGTGAAGCTTAGGATATGAGATAGCGCACTATTCAAAAGTGGGAAGCATACTGGAAAGTGAGAATTTACATCTTGGAGCTTCATCATAGACGTAGCCGGCTAGAAAGCTACCCGCAGGAATTTACCACCGCAACTTAAATATGGTCAACTGGGAGTATGAACGAGTTCACCTAGTGACTACGTCTCTATACCAAAAGATCTCGAGGGGAACCACGATTTTTACTAACGAGCGATTTGAATGGGCCTTGGAAAGTATCAAACCAGGTCCCTGCATGTTTTCTCATACCAATAGGATAACGGGCAAAAAAAGGCTGCCCAGGGTCCTCACTTATGATGGAACCGTGCTCATGAATGACAATGCCATCGCTGACTCAATCGCAAAACATTTTGCGAACGTTCTTCAAGGAGAGAAAGCAAGCGAGGACTCTTCCATTACTTCGTTAGTGAGTAGCACCACAACGAATTTGGACAGGGACAATGATCAATTGTGCTTGACCCGGTTCTCTTTTTCAAATCCCTCTGACGCACCTACTGGCCTGGGTCTGATTGTCAGTCCTGAGAGACTCACTTTGTTGGCACTGGAGCAAAATTCAACAAAATCAGCAGGAGCTGATGGAATCTCCAATTATATGCTTAAAAGGCTTTCCCATGTTTTCTTTGTTCTCTTCGCGATCATACTGGATAACTGCGTTGCTACTTCTCTCACCAATGGAAATGTGCAAAAATATTCGCAATAACCTAGAAGTCGGGCAGTACTGACGTAGTCGATGTTCGTCCAATTTCGTTGCTTGCAAATATTGGTAAGCTTCTTGAAAGGGTAATACTTGAAGGCACCATACAATTCTCTACCTGGGCAAGAATTGTGCCGGAAAGACAATTTGGCTTGAAAAAACTTCACTCCACGGTGGATGCTATGACCGTGTTCCCAGCTGATATAACTAGAAGCTGGTGAAAGAATAAGCTTGTTGTAGCTTGCCTGATCGATGTGGAAAAAGCCATCATACAATTCTCTACCTGGGGAAGAATTGTGCCGGAAAGACAATTTGGCTTAAAAAAACTTCACTCCACGGCGGATGCTATGACTATGTTCTAAGCTGATATAACTAGAAGCTGGCGAAACAATAAGCTTGTTGTAGCTTGCCTGATCGATGTGGAAACAATAAGCTTGTTGTAGCTTGCCTGATCGATGTAGAAAAAGCCTTTGACTCTATATGGATCAATGGGCTTCTCTACAAAATGATAAATCTTGGCTTTTCAGTCCATATTGTAAAAATTATCACCAGATTTATGAGGGGATGAACTGCCTTTACGGTAGCTGGTGGGGCCGGGTCATACCCATTTTGACTCGGTGGTCCCACAGGGGTCTATATGTGGTCGATTTCTTTTCAACATATTCACCTCTGATGTCCTGGGCATGAGAGATGAATATAAGCCCGGAATCCAGGTGAACGTCTTCGCTGACGACTTGTTAGTATGGATATCTGAGCACAATTTGCGCTTTGCTAGGATACGGCTATTTCGAATATCTTACTGCATATTACCGGGAATGGGGATCCAAGGCAAATGCAAAGAAAAGTGAATTGATTGTGTTCAAGAACCCCACAAAAATTTCGGTCTTCGTGCAAGAGGCATCTGCGACTCCAGGATTAAGTTGGATGGGCAGATGGTGCACTGCTCTGGGCAAACGAAGTACTTGGGGGTAGTTTTCGACAGGAAAGCCACCTTTAGTGCTCACGTTGATAATATCTTGAAAAAAGTGACTTATGCGTACAATTTTCTTATACCTCTTTTCAGGAAAGTCAAGGTTGTGACCTATAAAACCTTGATTCTTTCGATTATCACATATGCGGTGATGGTATGGCTTGGGGCTCCGAATACAAAATGGGGCAAGATAGGATTAGTGGAGCGAAAAATCCTTTGGGCTTTTCACAGGTCTATACAGATGGGAGGACGGATGGTCTTACCCCAATGAAGTGCTGTACCAAGAGACAGGAATGGAGCCAGTAAAATTGTATGCAGAAAAGCTGGCGAAAGCGAGAATCAGGAGAGCTAAGGAGCACAGGGCGGGAATTGTCAGGAGAGCGATGGACAACCGCTCAATGGATGCAGCGAATGAGTAGTTTTAAGGTAGTCTTAAGGAAATAATTTACTTAATTTTAAAGAAATCAATTTTTAAAAGTAGTTGCTAGAGCAAATGACTTTTACAAACTTCTTTTTATAATCTATTAATATTTGATAATATTGTGGGTGTCAACATTTTAAAGTTTTCTTTTACCGAAAAATTAACATTGTAATCTAATTAAAGTAAATTATTATTGAACTCCGCGAAAAGCCCTTAGGCACAAACCGCATGGACATTGTTAGGTTAAGTTATTAATGAATTGTATATATGAAAAAAATTAAAAATCATCAAATAGGGATCTTGAATCTTCAAAATCAGACAATTTAGGCCATCGGTCTACTAACTAATAGGCATTGTGTTTACGTACAACAATATGAAGTGGAGCTCAGTTCAATTATATATCTATATTTAGTTCTCGTTGCAAATTGAGAAAAGCAACATAATTTTATTTTTTCCTTATTTGGGGAAAAAATAAATCTAAAACGATCTACTGCGCCAGCATTTAAACTCTCAATCGCCTTTCTGAATTTCAATGGAACCCACATTTTCAAAGTTCGAACAATTTCAAAAAGTTACAAAGTATAACACGGTATTTCCAAGGATTTTCTAATTTCACATCGATTGTCTCGTCATCAAAATTTTTCACTCGCTTGATTTCTTGGTATCCTTTGATAGAGCGTGAGTGTTTTTTATTCCAATGAAATTTTTCGGATGAATACGAATATGTACGTCGAATCAATCTATGCTACGTACGTACTATATTTGCGTAAACGTGCGTTTTATATCAGGACTTTAATCGATTTGATGATTTGAATACGGTGATAAATATGGGTGAGTTGAGTCAGTTGAACCATGAGTAAGATGGTTGGCGACGATGAAAAGTATAAAGGAATCATAATAATTTCCGGGTATGAATCATTGTCGAAGGATAATGATTTTCAGTGAATGAGAGAATTTTCCGTTTCGTCTTGGATGAGTTCCAGGAATGGATAATATGAGTGTATGCAGTACGGTAGTGAAGCAGATCAATTTTAGATGTAGTATAAGAGAATATTTTCGGGAGCATATGTGAATGAAAAGAGGACGTAAAGGCTCGATTGCTATGTTTTTTTGATTATCAAAGATCGATTTTTACCAAACTGGCCAGGAGTGGTTTTGCTGGCATCTATGGGATTTTATTTACTACCGGATTCATTCGACTGTTTATGTTAATGTGAACCATTGAAGCAGAAAATAGAATCCTTCTGTGATTCATTGACGTTCACATTTTCTTTGAAAATAGCGAATGGATTTCTGATGAGGGATTTTTAGTTTCTTTTCAGCCATTTTAAAAGCAAGAAGTAACATTAATTTCCAAAATTCATGAATTACCTAATTTAAATCTATCACTGTTTCAGAGATAATGAAGGACGAAATGCGATTAAGGAAATGTTATAAAAAACAAAAGAGCAAACCAAATAGGATTTTTATACCAAAACTTCTGACTCAGAGAATAGGAAATAAAATCGAATATGAAGTCAGAGGTAAATAATGAAGTAGGAATAAACAAGTGGCTATATACATCCCAATGCACACAAATGTAGCAATAAAGTTGCATTTTATCAGAAAAGTTATTAACTCTACAAAAAGTACACAAATCGGATAAGTCTGGAGAAGTACGATCCTTGTGCGAATATGTCCGGTTGTAAAAACATCAATATATTATTAAGAATTTTCAGCTTACCCGGCCCTCAGTTTATACAGTGAGCCTCGAGCATTCTCCTGGCGATGTCTCCGCCAGAAAACAAGACAATACTGCACCTAACTTTAAGTTTCAAATTGAAGGGTGGACTAGCAACCAAAGGAAAGTCAACACTTTACTATTTATAAACAAAATGAATGACATTTGCAACCACAACAAATTCCTATTTTTTTTTGTGTTTGGGAGGTGAATGCCGTTTACACACAAAGTGTGGGACTCCCATGCTCGCAAGAAGGTGACTGAACTACCCACTAAACACCTCCCCTGTCAACCTGAGAACCTAGCCTGCAACCGTTTGACACATTACTTCGGGCCTGGCCTCGTTTTGTTACGCCTTGAAGCTGGGGGACCCCTCTTCTAGCAGGAGGGGAGAGGGGAGAGGTAGTACCAGACAATCGACTCCCCAGCTCTAACGCCCCCGGCTGCTGTGAGTCCCTTTTATCTTTTAGATCTGCCCGAGCATAATGTGCCTCCTGGTTCCGTTTGTCAACCGATTCGAAAATCACCGCGACTATTTTATTCAGGGTGAGCTCTCCGGTCTCACTGTAGAGGTCTCTTTGCAGCTTGACCCATTTCGTGCATGCAAAAAATGTGTGGTGAGCATTGTCCTCCTCCCCAGGGTAAAACGGATAATCGGGGGACCGTGACTTACCAATCTTGTGTAGGTAAGACTGAAAACACCCATGCCCGCTCAAAAGCTAGCTCAGATAGAAGTCAGTCTCATCATGCCTTCGATTTAGCCACAGTCACATCCGGGATAAGGCGTGCAGTCCACCTTCCCTTCGGGCAATTCACCCAAGACTGCTGCCAATCGTGGAGTGAGCGCTGTCTCTCGTCTCGAACAAGCATCTCCCTCGCATCCTCGTTTCGGCGCAGGTAAATAGTGCGGCGCTCTCGCGCAAGGAGGGCGACAGGTATCACGCCTGCAATAACTCTCACCACCGAATCAGAGACTGTCGAATACGAAGTTGCAACCCTCAGTGCTTCTCTTCTCTGTACTATTGCCATTGCCCTCATAGATAGTGCAGATGATCTGCTCGAAATAAAAATGGCCACCAAAAACTTAGTTTGGTGGTGCTGCTGTTGCCTTGAACTTGGATCTTTGGATCTTCACCTCAAGAAAAGATCCATTGCCAGCAGAGATAATAAAACAGCCAGCGATGGTCGGAGCGGTCTCTTGTATGACTCTAGATGGTCAAAGTGGCTGGCACTTGGAGTTATTAAGTGAAATTTAGCCAGATTGGAATTGGACAGGACTCAGTGAGATTAAATAGCATTCAGCGTGCAAAAACAGAGTTCAGTGAGCTAAGACAGCGTTGTATTTGGAATTGGTGGGAAGGTTAACGTTGGAGCAAAGAACAGTTGGCTGTGGAGGAATATTCGGTGGCAATTGGTTCAACGCTTGGAAGGCGACAAATTTATTGGCGTTTGGCAGAGTGAATCAACCGAAGGTAACCTACCATAGATTTTTGTAAGGTAGTTAAAAAAATTGTAAATTTTAGTAATACATTTAGATCACAAATTATAATCGATAATCAAACAAGTTGAGTAAGCAGAAGAGTGCTCCTACCAGAAGGTCTTTGTAACCATGTTAGCATTCAAAACTAGTTTTCTAGTATTTATCCAATACTTGGATAAGAATCTTTTCAATTTATGCAAAAGATTCAGAGTTTCTTTCGTTAGCATATTGCAATCGCCATTTTGATGGAGCTTAAATAATTCCATTCAATTGAAATGGCTATGAGTCACTCAATCATGAATCAATTTTCATGAAATTTTGAGCATTAAGATATTATAATAATCTATATAACTACAAAATTTCAAGAAGCTTGAAGGTAAAATTTTGATTTTATAGGCAAAAACATAAAATCTACAAGTCTTACTATTATTAACAAACTTGTGTGAATTTTGATTTCTGAGGTATTTCTCTTTGTGCTTATTAAGAACCAGCTCTGTGAAAATCTACAGATTTTTCGGCTCAAAGGTGCCCAATCGCGAAAGGGGGGGGGGGGAGGAAATTTTGGTACATTCTGCAACCCCCTGTACCCCCTGATGTATAAAATGACCTTTTTCTTTCAGATTCTTATAGCTCTAATCAAGACCTTTCATTTGATACCCAACTCGACTACTTTTTATTACAAAGAATTTTTCGGGGCTGCTTCCTTATAAGGGGGGGCTCCCGTTAACATATTTTTTAATTTTTAATAAGACCCAACTTTGAAAGACCATTATTTCTGGCCTTTCGACAAAATTTGAGCGTTCTAGCTTTTACAGTTTCCGAGGAAACTTGCTGTGACGCACGGACAGACGGACAGACTGATGGACGAACAGACAGGTCGCGAAACTAGTAGGTCTTTGTAAGGAAATTTTTCACAAAGACCTAAAAAGACGCACGTTATTTTGGAAGTAACTTTTGATTTCAGCCAGCCTTGTAATCACTCGTAGGGTGGTTATCCGTAAAGTATTTAATTTTTCAGGGCAAATAGTGAACAAGAATCCTTCCAGACGTAGGTCGTATCAGTGGACTCCCACAACAAACTGGAAAGGAGGAAATTGAAGTGCTGTATTTATTATGTTTAGGTGTTTAAAATTAGATGCACTAATAAGTTCGGATAAAGGAAATATTTTAGGAGTTCTAGCTGCTTACTGATAATGGGCAATACTCATAGGATTGGCATCAGTGCATGTAAAGTTATGCCGTGAAGCCTCAAATTCGCCAATAGGCTCCTGGGGGCATCTCAAGGGTTGCCAAGCGGCGCAAATTTACCCCGTCTCCACGGGTTGGCCCGGACCCGAAGACCCCTAGCTAGAATCGATTGTAGAAACGTAACAAATTCGCGAGTGAATTGCAAATCGTTAGCGATTCTAAGACGTGAAGTATCGAGGCGTGCCTACGAACCATAACTTTGAGGTCAACAGGTCTGAGCACTCATAGTCTACTCGAGGGTGGGTGCTGGTCCGCTAGTTAGTTTGGAGAGAAATACGGTTGTAAGGCTTTTTATGCTAGCTAAGATTTCCAGCCACCGTCCAAAGTGCCCCTTTCAAAACGCATCTCAAAATTTTTCAAAATGCAAGTTGAAAGCCTTTTCTCTACTCTATCGTTGCCCTTTTGGAGCTTTCAACATACTACATGAACAAAAGCACAAACCCGCATGTTCTCGATTAACATACCAATGCAATGCAATGAAATAAAGCGACATTGTGTGATTGCGTCGCCAACGTCGAAAATGTGGCGGAAGTACTGTATTCGGAAACGGAAAGCGATAACCTCTTCCATGGATGGTCGCAAAGTACAACTGCCGCCCAGCGAAACGAAGAAGAAAGGCTATTCCAAAAAGTGGGAGATGTTCTGAAAAAAATACAATCTGCACGCGACTCCCCAAAAATCAGCAAGGCATTAGAGATTGGGCTTCTTATACTAGAGGAGCTCCTAGACCGCATAGGGCACTATCGGAGGAGCTGGTTAAAGGCCGAAGACTAGCAGAAGGCTAAATAAGCGCTGGGGGTGAAATCTAAAGAACACATGCAGATAGCTCCACCAGTAAAAATCAATGAAAGAATGGCGTCTAGCCCAATCGAGGAAGATCGGGATAAAAGAAGAAAGGAAAAGGCACTTGATGGGCGTGAAGCACCAGATCACGGGTTTAAGACAGTGCTTATAAAATGAGCGAAGAAAGCCGGAAAGAAACTCCTTCTAAAACTGCTTGAAAGCAAAGTTCGCACGGACGCCTAACAAGAAAAAGGACCTAATGCAAAACTGGAGAGCCAGAAGCTCCGACGAAGACACTGCTCGTAAATCCCAAGGATGGTCGATCCTACGCGGAGGTGCTGCGGGACATCAGGGGAAACGCAAGGCCCGAAGACACTAACACTGCTATTAAGGCAGTATGACCAACGCGTTTGCACCACATACTGGTCGAATTTGGAGCAGAGGCCGAAAATAGGGAAGCATTCTACTATGCAGTGAAGAAAGTCCTCGGCAAAAGTGCAGCTATAGCCTCGTTCGAGCCAATGGCAACGATCGAAATAAAAGACATTGACTGCGTCACGGATCTGGCCAAGGTGGAAGAGGCCATCAAAAGGGAGTTCCTTAGCGTGGGCAAAATCAAGGCGAGGCTGACACCAGAAAACCATAGGAGACAACACATGGTCATTATTGACTGGACCGAAACGGACGCCGAACAATTTCTAAATAAGGGCAAAGTACGAATAGAGCGGGTTGTTTGCAGGATACGGCGAAGACCAACGCCACTTCAAAGTTTCAAATGCCTTGGCTATAGTCACACCGCACAAGTATGCAAAGAACCCGATAGGAGTTTTCTATGTTACAAATGTGGTGAAATGGGGCATAAAAGAAAAGAGTGTACGAAAGAGGCACATTGTATTCTTTGCAAGGATGCTAATCCAAGACCCAATTTTGGACACGCCTTGGGTTCAGGAAAATGCCGGGTTTTCTAGGAAGCCCTAGCCGAGGCAGAAATCAGAACTTCGATGACCCGCATCTTGCAGCTAAACCTACACCCCAGTTCAACCGCCCGAAATCTGCTTGAGCAGTTTGCGATGGACATGAAAGCCGACTTCTTGCTGCTGAGTTAGTGACACCATGATAAAAGTTCAGCATCATGGTATCCTGGTGAAAGTGGCACTGCCGCCATCTGGGTTCAAAATAATGATTTCCAGGCGGAGAACTGTGGACGTGGGGATGGTTTTGTGTGGGTTCGGCGCTCAGAGACCACCTTCTTTAGTGTGTACCTAACGCCGAACGAATTGATTGAGCCAAGCTTAATGCTCTGGAGGGCGCTGTCTTGAACGCAGACGGCAACCTTGCTCGTCGGGGGAGACTTCAACGCGAAAGCAATCGAATGGGGCATGCGTCAAACAGGTCCGCGGGGCAAACGAGTCCTAGAAATGGCGGCCAGGATGGCGCTCGTCATACTAAACTATCAAAAATTCCGGCACGGCAAGCACCCGGTGTACAGGTGGCCAACCAAAATCGCTGAAAAGCGAAGGGAGCATCACAAGCTTCGGCGTGAGGCTCAACGGGCACGGAGCCGGGCCAAAGCAAACAACCGCGCAGCAGCATATAAGTTGGCCAGGAAATGCCTTCGCAAAGTGATCAACAACAGCAAGGCTCGCTGCTGGCAAGTTCTAGTGGATAATGTGAACTAGGATCCGTGGGGCCTTGGCTACAAGCTAGTTATGCGGAAGCTTGGTGCCCTACAGAAACCTTGTATACATGATGTGCAAAAGATGGACGAGATAGCGCGGGTACGCTTCTCTGCCCGTCCCGTCCGTGTTGACGCTGCCCATGGTGAAACAGCAGTCAAGTTTCCACACTTCACACAGCCAGAACTGGAGGAGGCAGTCCTTTCGTTGAAAGCGAGGAAGGCTCCAGGTCCAGATGGTGTTCCACCTGAGGTATTGCAGCTTGTCTATCACCATTGTCCCGACTTGCTGCTCAGCACATTCAGCGCTTGCCTCCGGGACGGGGTTTTCCCGATACAATGGAAGGTGGCGAGGCTCGTGCTGATCAGCAAGGGGAATGGAAATCCCGGATCGCCGTCTGCATACCGCCCGTTATGCATGCTAGACACGGCTGAGAAAGTGTTAGAGAAACTCATCAAGGGAAGACTCACTGACGTGATTCGTACTGCTGGGGACCTATCTCCTCGGTAGTACGGCTTTAGAGCAGGACGCTCTACCATTGATGCGATTGCAGAGGTGGTGAGCGCAGTCCAAAAGGCAGAGACATATAGCCGCGCCAAGCGACGGATCGTCCTGTTGGTGACACTCGACATCAGAAATGCCTTCAACTCCACTAGATGGGTGGATATTCTGGATACGCTGGAAAACCCTTCTCAAGCTTCAGAATTTTCTAATGCGGCTTTTGAGGGACTACTTAAAGGACCCAAGCCTGCTCTACGAGATGTCGCAGGGCCAACAAAGGATGGAAATTACATCGGACCTATGGAACGTGCCTTACGACGGGCTACTGAGACTTGAGATGCCAGATGAGTCGCGGTTGGTCGGCTATGCAGATCATGTTGCGGCTCTGGTCACTGGATGCACCGTTGAACAGGCGCAACTTTGGCTAGGTATGCTAATGCGCCAAGTAAGAGCCTGGATGACTGCTCGCGGGGTCAGTTAAGCACTGGAGAAACCCGAAGTGGTCATCTTGACAAAAAAGAGAACTCCTAGAGTAAGGAGGATCAGTATTGGAGATACACGAATCGAATCGAAGCCATCGGTGAAGTACTTGGGGCTACTGATCGACTCGAAGATGAGTTCTTTGAGCAAATCAGGGCAACGGCTGAGAAGGCTGCTTCAGGAGTATCGGCTTGGAGGCGATTTATGGCCAATGTAGGGGGACCCACCCCATCAAGAAGAGGCCACTTGATGAGTGCTGTAGGGTCTGTGCTACTGTACGGAGCAGAAGTATGGGGTGACGCTCTCAGCAATGAGGTATACCGAAAACTTTTGGTTCAGGTACAGCGAAGAAGAGCACTGAGAATTGCATCTTCGTATCCGACAGTCCCTGATTCGGCGGTGAAAGTTATTGCAGGTGCCACACTATTTACCAGTGCTGAAACGAGAATGCAAGGAAGACGGTTGCCCGCGAGGAGAGACAGCGCTCGCTCAACGATTGGCAGCTGCCTTGGGTGAATTCTGCGAAGGGAAGGTAGACTGCGCGCCTCATCCCGGATGTGAGACTATGGCTAAATCAAAGGCATGGTGAGACTGACCTCTATCTGACCCAGCTTTTGAGCGGGCATGGGTGTTTTCAGTCCTACCTGCACAAGGTTGGTAAGTTACGGTCCCTCGATTGTCGGTTTTGCTCAGGAGAGGAGGACAATGCCTGCCACACATTTTTTTCATGCACGAAATGAGTGAGGCTGTGAAGAGAACTCTACAGGAAAACAGGAGAGCTCACCCTGGATAATATAGTCACGGTGATGCTCGAACCGATTGACAAATGGAACCAGGAGGCACATTATGCTCGGGCAATCCTAAAAGATAAAAGGGACTCACTGTAGCCGCGGGCGTCGGGGCTGGGTTATCGCTTGTCTGGCACTTCCTCTCCCCCTATACCTTCCCGCTAGGAAAGGGATCCCCCAGCTTGAAGGCGCCTCACGGCGTAACAAAACGAGGCCTGGTCCGAAGTAATGTGTCAAATGGTTGCAGGCTAGGTTCTCAGGTTGACAGGGGAGGTGTTTAGTGGGTAATCTTTTCGCCTTCTTTCGAGTACGGCAGTCCCACACTCTGTGCGTAAATGGCATTCAACTCCCTACCACAAAAAAATGCAGTGCCGAACACAGTCTGCTATAACCCGAGTTGAAACAACCTACGCCAACTGAAATCTACAAACTGCAAGCTATGAAATCGCAAACTACACAAAAAGCACTGAAACATTTAGTCACTTATTACTTAGAACTCCTCACAGTTGATGACATACTTGTCTTCCGCTTCTGTTCCCCCTGAAAAATATAAACGACTGAAAGGAAAGAGGTGGTTTTCTTTAACTCTTAATATTTGTTGCTTCTTTCCGAACTAATAATTTAAAGGCTCGCGGTATGGAAGTGAATCCAGCAGAACAAGTGTTGATAAGCATGGCTAACAATGTCAGGACAAAAGTAGAAAGAGAAACTTGGGTGCTCCTCACAGTCAAAGGCCATATAATATGGATGCCGATGCTGGTATTGCCCGCAGTGAACCAGCCCCTTATACTGAGGGTAGACTTTTAACGGTTGCACGCGATTGTTTTAAATCTTGGTTGGTTGTCCCCGATCCTATTAGTCAAGAAGAAAGATGGAAAACACCATTTCTGCATAGACTATAGAAAACTCAACCAGGTATCGGAACGAGATGCATATCCTATCCCGTCTGTTTTGATAATGAATTATAATATACAAAATATATTTTACCTAAATTTCACTTTGTTCGACTGATCCTTCATTTTTACTTTGCTTTTACCGATCACATATGCATGCATTTAGTTGTTTGAGTTTTCTCACAACTGCTTGCATAAATAGAATATGAAATGGATTAAGGTCTATTCTATCCGGGAGACACTCATTTGCCACTTTTTTTTTTGTTTTTTCCATTTTAAATACGAGACGATTATCAACTTGCTTTCCTCTTAACTTTTCATGCACAACCATGCCTGTGTATCTATGTCCCACCTGGCTGTAAAACTTTTACGTTGATCATTTTGTCCTTTAAAAATTATATAGCACTTGTTTTTTCTGCTCTTTATAAGCTGAATCACATGCTATCAAAGAGTACAGTAATGCAGAATGCATGTAAACTGCATCAAACACTTATATGTTCCAAATCAGTTCAAGGTTTTATCATAAAAACAATCCTCACCCTCCTCATTGACCTTTGATTCTTACTGGTCAGTTCGAACTTAATTCCTTCACATCAACTAGAATTAAAAGTACAATGCCATTCTGAAAGCCTCCGCTGGTCAGCCAGTCTATTATAAGCCCCTTCATGCGATCTTTCACCAGTATCGTAGACAGCCATCCAAAACAACTACCATGACTAGCAAACTCGTCCAAGCAAACAGTTTATCCGGCAATATTGTTTTTTGGCCCCTTAGTGCAAAACCGTCGTTATCTCTCGAATGATAATTTCCTGCTCGCAGAGTTATCACTTCATGATTGGTGAAGCCAATATATTTTGACACCATTGACTTAGAAAATGAAAACAGTCACTATCTCCATCACAACCTGTTCAACTTTGGCTGATGTTGTTCGACTGCATGCATGGAAACAGTATCGATTTCTCCTGCACAATCATTAGGGAGGTTGACTTTGTCCTTTTTTTTAGGTTTTACATGACGGTGGAGAACAAACCTGCACTAAGGTGATAACCACGACGTGACACGTTATACCGGCACTTTTCGTTTCTGAGACATCGCACGGTTGCGTACTGAGGAGTTGTAAAGAGCAAAAATGCAGATAAATCCGAAGACTCTTGTCGAGGTGAAGAGGACGCAACCCACTTAAAGTTTTCTATTTTTTCCCGACACTTTTAAAAGTGGGAACACGTTTTTTTCACTGTGTTCACGATTGCAGTGAACTCAGAAAATTGGTTGAATTATTGCACGGTTGTTGGTTGCACAAGTTCCGACTATTTTCAACTATTTTAGGAGGGATGGAAATCCTTTTTCGGTGTTTGCTGTACGAATTCCGTCGCGAAAGGAATTTCGCCAATGGTGCGATGGCGGACAATTTCTCACTTTACAAATTTACATGACGGCCAAATCTTTTCATCGCGAAATCCCGCGTAAAGGTTCCCACCAAGCTGTCGACCAGGTGCCGGTGGCGGTCCTCTTAAATCGTTTTCTTTGATCTTGGTTCTTACGCGTCTTTGCCGTTTCGCGATCTTAAGTGGCCTCCCCGATCCATCCAAATCTTTTTTGATTTCCCTGTGTCGCAACAGTGAATTGAATTCCGCTGCTCGCTCACCCCAGTTAGATTGCATTCGTCAATGCAGTACACAGATGAGATGCACTAAATCAGTGTTCCTATGTCCGAAATTGTAATTTGCAGATTTGATTTTTTTTTTTAATTAGCAGAAGTAAAGAAAAATTAAAAAGATTTTAAATAATAAGAGGTTAAATATTATAAAGAATATAATTAAAAAGAAACGTTTAATATTAATGAAAGTTGATATAAAATTACATTTAATAATAATACTAATAGTAATAAGAAAAGAATGGAAGTAATGAAAATTCTGCAATTAAAATTTCGAATTTCGGGTTTTGAGCAGTTTGCTTGTGTAACTGCTCGATTACTACACATTTTCATTAAGATTCATAAAAGCGAAATTTCAAATCTTCAAAATTACTCACAAGTCAATTGTCATTCTTTACTAATTATCCTTAATTTCCAAATAACCCACTAAAACCCTCTATTCTTGAAATCCGTATTCGATGGGCAGTGAGCTTTAAGACCAGGAGCTTTAATGTTGACCATGTTTAATATGACACGTTATGACTTGCAGGAAGGAAGGGAAAGTTACACGAATGAGAACAAACATACGATTTAAAGAAAATTACTATACGCTAGTACGAACAAGTAATTTGATTTCATTTTGCTCGTTGAATAGAAAATCAAGAGATTTTTATTAATTTTCTGTTAGCAGATTGGAGCGTTTTCAATTCACTAACAATCGATGATTGATTTTGAATGGAAGTATGGAGCATATTTTCTCAATATTACTCAAAATTTATTGGTTTAAGAAATATATTTTATTGTTATCTTTTTGGTCATTTTTGAATTTTCTTTCTACAATTGTGTGAGAAAATGGCCTCACATGTGTTGGAATTATTACAAAAATACCAAAAACGTGAAAATCAGAAGCTTTAAAGACACACATATGTCTACATAAAATGTATGAAAATTGGTAATATGTGCATTTCGTATGTCTTTTCTATCATTGTTTTAAGAAATTTCATACAAATTGTTCTTCGTTTTAATCGTACAGTGCTGGTTCTTTTAATTAAGAAACCAAGTATAAATCTAATAAGCTAATGATTCTTAAGTATTCGTTCATGAGCTACGGTTTAGTTTAATTTAGAAGTATTGATTTCCTGTAAATAATTAAATTATAGTGTCCGTGAATAAAATTAAAGAAAAATCTTACTTTTAAATTTTACTACAATTGTTTATTCCATCTTTTTTTGAGCAGAATCTGTAATGCTTGTAAAACTATCTTTGATTTCATCGTAGCTTGAAAAAACTCAACGCATCCTCACCTTACCATTCAGAAAAAAATATTTAACTCAAAGGACCTCAGGTCTGCGAAATTCGAAATGAATAACAACAGGATCCGAAAGTCTAAAGTGGTTGCAAGGCAAGGTAAAGTGAAATCTGTTTAAATCAAACAAACTAACAAAAAATTTCATTTAAGACTAGTTGCTATCCTGTACTTCAAGAATTACAACAACTACAGTCGATTGAACTCCTAAAGAGCCAACACTACTCACACTTGTAGCCCACATATGAAAATCGAACTTAACGTACACATATCCTCCTTGTAAACTCGTCGGAATGGAGATCCAGTGTCAGTTCAAATCGAAAATTTGTGAAAATGTGTGCACGATTCCCGCAGGAGCAGATGTTCCTGTTTTTTGTGAACAATCCAAGAACGGCTGCCACCGTTGGTTAAAGGCTGCTGCCAGTGTTGTGTGCTATTGCTGCACGTCTTGTTGGAAGTGTTTGCTCATATGCTCACTTACTCACACAGCTGCAATAAAATCGAATTGAAAGAATTACTGCCGTTGCCTGGTCGGGATCTGTTTGGTGGATGATAGTGAAAAAAATAACATCAATTTTTATAATAATAATGATATGAAAAATATATGCATATAAGCACGTGTTGTATTTAATATTAAGTGATGTAAGTGTTGCCTGCAATGATATTTTTATATCAGACGATTTTATTTCATAGCGATGTGATGCAAGCAATAATTTGCATAAACATTCTTCATTTATAGAATTTATAATACTAGGGAATAAATAGCGGCGTGCCGGGAGTTTAACTTTGTCTTGGTTTCTTAAACTCCTTCTCAATTATATTTTAAAAAATTCGAAGTTCTTCCATTTAAACATTGCGTACAAAGCTCTGAAGGTTAAGAAATTAAAATTGATCGCTTGTTGCATGACATTGTTTAAACGATCTCCACGTACGCGTCCATGTTATTAGTTCCATACGTATTATTTTGTTTTTTTTATGTATGTTCATGTATAACTTTTGAACGAGGATAAGTAAAAGGATTCTCAAAAAAAAACCGTTGAATAAAGTTCAATTTTCCAACTTTGGTGCCGATTCCTCTTTTCCAGGAATGGATTTGGGGATGGATTACAGCTATTGAAAATCTCCATGTTTTAGCGCTGTAATTTAAACAAAAAGAAAAAAGAATTTGAAGAAAGCAACGCTATTTATTTGTTTTTCCGACAAATATATATATTTCGGGGGTAAATGTTCTTCCTTCTTCAGTGTCGTATTTTTTCCGAAGAGGAATCCTCAAGATTGACAATATATATGCTAAAGCTAATTAGTTATTAATGACCGTACTTAACAAAAGGATACATATCAATGAAATAACAGGTCATAAAGGTATATTTTAAATGTGGGTCAAATGAATTTTAGTGGAACTTTTAATTTATTTTAAATTATTTTAAAAATTTTGTAACCTGAACTTAATTATTTAGAAGTAATTTTAAAAGAGGTGAATCTCCATTGCCAACATCATCATTTAATCGTTTTTCCATAGGTCGCCGCATAATCCAAAGTGTCTCGTACGCGTTCAGTTTCCTCAAATCTCGTATTTCTTTGATAACTTCCAACTGCTCCCAATTGACGTTGTGTCCTTCGCAAATGTGACGGGCTACCGATGATCGAACGTCTTTTACTTTATTTTTCGTTAGTGCTGATTGTGCTTTTCGAACATGCTCGTTGAACCGGACTTTCACGCTGCGTTTTGTCTGCCCAATATATACTTTTTCGCATTGCTGGCAGTTGATCTTGTAGATCCCTCGCTTTTCATGTTTGCTCCTCATGTCTTTGATTTGCGCTACGTTGGTTTTAAGCTGAAGCTGTGAGTTTCTGGTCACCACTTGGATACCGTTTTTTCTCATCATTCTATTCAGAGCACCGCTAACCTCTGACATGATCATTACTGCTCTTTGCGTTGGTTCGTCCTTGAGTGTACTCAGTTTTGTGAGCTTGCGTCTTTGTGCTCTTTTTTCCATTTTTTCCCCATCCGGTACACTAAATTGGGGTCGTATCCATTTTTGACAGCTGCGTCCATGATGTAATCTTCCTCTTTTTTCCGGTTTTCTTGGGTTAAGGGGACGGAAACCATTCGATGTAGCCAAGTCCGGAAAGATGCCATTTTTCGCGAAAAGCTGTGATTTGACGTAGCTGATACCGCTCTTTATGTGCTAGTGTTTTTTTCGGTGTATATCGAATTCAAAACTGCCTGTTGTTCTTGTTATTTTTAGATTTAGAAATGGGATAGTGCCATTTGTTTCGACTTCCATTGTGAAGGTCAAGTTTTATGTACGGAGTTGAGTTTTTTTAGTATGTTTTGGGCTTCATTCCATTCTATAACGGCAATCACGTCATCCACATAACGATACCAAATACTGGACATCCAACCGGACTCTTCAATTTTGCTCACCACCCATTCTAAAAATACTTCCCTAAGTAAACGTGACAACGGGTAGCCTATAGGTGCGCCAGTTTTTTGCTTGAAAAACCGACCCCTTAAGGTAAAATAATTTTCTGCCATGCAGACTGTTTCAATTTTGTAATGGCTCTAGCTTTCTTTTTCCCGTTGATTGAAGGGTCTTTTCTTGCCAGCGAGTCTTCTAAAAGGGCCAACGCTTGCTTCACAGGAACACTAGGGAAAAGACACTTCACCGCAAAGGCAGTTCGTCCCTTCATAAAGCTGCCTATACTTTCTAAATTATGAGCCGGAAAGCGAACATTTATCATTTTGTAGAGGAGCTCATTGATCCATACATAGTCCAAGGCTTTCTACCATCAATCAGCAAAGCTATAACAAGCTGTTGTTGTGCCAACTTCTCAATATTCGGCCCAAATGCGACGAGAGCATCTACCATGGCGTGGGTTTTTTGAAGCAAATTTGTCTTTCCGGCACAATCTTCCTCCGTAGGGAATTGAATGATGCCTGCAAGTATTACCGTTTCAAGCAGCTTTCCAGTATTCGAAAGCAGTGAAATCGAACAAGTATTGACTACATTAATACTGCCCAACTTCTTGGGTATTGCAAATATTTTTGCGCATTTGCATTGCTGAGGGAAGTAGCACATAGTGATGCAATTATTCAAAACGATCACAAGCAGGACAAAGAAAACATGGCTTGGCTTTTTAAGTATATAATTGGAGATCCCGATAGCCCCTGCTGATTTTTTGGAATTATGCTCCTGTTGCGAGCGAACTCATACAACATGCTCGGATATATTTCCGCTTCATAATTGCAGTAGTAGCGAGCAAACAACACCTATGTACTCGCACTTCGCCACTGAAAATTAGCCAAACAAACACACACGCAAGTAAATAAGCGAGCAACCAAGTAAACGAGAAAGTTCAACCCGCAATGATATTCACATCGTGAGCGAACGGGGTGCTTCGAAGTGAGGTAAGCGGAAAGGAAAACCAAAAGTTCCGGCATAAACACTCTTTCGCTCAATGCTCCCAGTTTTGCTATTTTACCTCGAGAGATCGTGGGAAAACCGAAAGTTCTGGCTAAAACACTCTTTTGCCCAATGTCCCCAGTTTCGCTTTTCACCCCAAGAGATCGTGGGAAAGTCGAAAGCTTAAACTAAAAGCACTATTTCGAAGTAGAAAGCTTAAGCGAAAAACATTCTTACGCTCAATTCCCCAAGTTTCGCATATTCACCAGTCGAGCAAGCAAGACGGAGCGGGGAGGAAAAATGTTCGTGGGACGAGAGCACACGTGCTTGGCCACTCAGCGAATTTTAAGAGAATTTAGGTTGAAAGCTCACAAAAGAACAATATTTAAAGTTCTTGAGCGAGGTGAAAAAGTCAGTTGCAAGCCGAATGTGCAACGACGCACATCACGGAGGTTCTCCATACTTCGAAGCAACAAGCAAATGGTGAGGTGTTCGCATTACTGGCTGTGTTTCTCCAGGCTTTATAGCGGAACCGCTGCTGGCCACCATTGCCAATCTTCTCTACCATTCCATGCGTAACAGAAACAACACCGTAGCAAAGCAGCTGTCGAAACAGCGAGGAGAACAGGGACTCCGGCAACAAGGATTGACAGTGTCTGCGTGCCGCTCTATCCCCTGTCGGCCAGTGGTATCAGGCAGCTGGGAAAAGCAACCCGTCCACAGCAGGCTCCCACTTGGAGTCTGGAGCAGGTGCTCAAGGAAGAGCCCTGAGCCAGTCCCAGACCAATTAACAAGGAGGAATATTTTAGGAGACTGAAGGCACCCCTGGACACCACCAAGCAGAGGCGTCCACAAGGACGCCGGCGGGAGCGTCAACGGCACGAGCTTTACGAGCTGAGGTGGTTAGCCCGCTTGGCCATCACACCCACGGAGCGGGCCTTCTTTCGCCGTCAATCACGGGAAGTGCGCCGAGGGATTCGTCAGAAGATCGCGACCCGGTATCGCACTGTGGCAAATATAATAATAAAAAGAGCGAAAATAAAAAATAATAGATAAGCCAACTCTTGTTTATTCATTCCAAGGAGGCCCATTCAATCCCTTTGCAGGTGCGTAGGTAAGTGTAGGAGTAACTAGTACCGTGGGGCTCCCCAAAAGAGGCTGGTGGAACCCCAGGTAAGGAATTTATAACACTCCATTGCCAGCAAAGTGAATCTCTTAAGACCAACAAACAGACCATGGTCAGAATGATTCAAATCAGAGAACCTGGTCAAGCACAATGCTCATGGTCCTTGTCAAAATTCATTGTGGTACTGCTCATCAACGAAGTAATGGGAGAGTCCTCACGTGCTTTCTCTCATTGAAGAACTTTCGCAAAATGCTTTGCGATAGAGTCAGCAGTAGATTTGTGGTCCATGTGCATAGAATTATCATAAATGAGGCCTCTGGGCAGCTTTTTCTGCCAGTTATCCTATTGATGTAAAAAACATACAAAGACCTCTTCAAATCGCTTGTTGGCAAAAACCGTGATTATGCTCGACATCATTTGGTTTATATGAATACGTTCATACTCCAAGTTGACCACATTTAAATTGCAGTGGTAGATCGTTGCGTGGTAGATTTCTTAGCCAACTACGTCTACGATGAAGCTCCAAGATTTCTTCTGGTAAATCTTGATAGAGGTAATTTATCGAGAATTTCTCAATGAAGATTTTTGAGATGATCATATCAAGGGTTGAGTTTATACAAGCGATTTTCCCCATAAATTTCAGGAATAGAAAGAATTTTCGATCTATTGATCGAATTTCCCTTTAATTTTCCATCAGGGTCGGCACTTACTGCTGCTCAATCAATTCGCTAGTGTAGAATAAAAAATTGAAGATCTGCAACCTTACATTTCGCACCCTCTTTCACGCTTAAGGTCAGCTCAAGCAAAAGATGGTCAGACTCGGAGTCAACAACTCCACACTCGAAGTTCCCTCAACTATGGGAGAGATTTGCCAGATTGGCAGACACGTTGAAAAATTCAATAAAAGACGAGCCTTGGTGGAAAATAAGCTCTTCTGGGGCAATCAATATAAGATCCATATTTGATTGCACCCAGTTAAAGATAGCTGTACCATAGCAATTAAATATTTCACTATGAAGGGTTCTTTGCATTAGGCAGTGACATAGAGTAGAAATAGAATTTTCGCACAGAGTAAGCACTGCGTCCAAGTCGTTTCCTCACCGGATATCCATGTAGAACAAAGATCCCCACAAACTCAAAAGTGCACCCTCCCAGCATGGAGCTTATTATATCTGCTTCAATACATTTTAAGCTTAAAAGACAGTGCCTTTAAACTTTCAGGTGGTCTTTCTGAGCCATAGCAACTGCAAGAATTCCCTCTGGATTATCACGCCTGATGATCTTGTATTTTTCCAGATGCACTCTGTGTCTTTTTCTGAATCTTGTCCCTGACATAAACAAAAAGTCCGACCTTTGAGCACTCAAGTATTCTTGAACAGCATTTCTTTCATAGCGTGGAGCTAGTGAACATAAGTTGAGGATGGAGACCTTAATGGAACTTGTCACGGCAACATACTTTGAACGCGAACTCTAAATACGCTGCTTTTTTCACTAGGACTATTCAGTTTTTTATGAATGAAGTCCATTTTTTGAACGAGTGTGAGCAAGCCACACCCAAAAAATTGTTGGTAGACAGTGCTCCAAAGCCGTATTTTGGTCAATCTATGACTGCAGCATTGGCTAACGTTCGGGTTACCTTACGGGCTGCTTTTTTGTACCTTGCGAAAAACTAGCGTGCGAGACCCTTTCTCTCAGAGAATTTTTCATTGAATGGTGATGAAATCCCTCCTTTCTTCTTTTTTCTTCTGGAGACTCTTCTTCTTCTCCTTGACTTCTTAAGCCTTAGGCCAATTTCTGAAACTCGCAGGGTATTCTATAGCATTGCAGTTGAAACATTAAATATCCATCAAGATTGGACATTGATTCGGCTTGTGTGGCTTATTGCATTTTATGCATCGATTATCAACTCCCCCGTTAGAAGAGACGTGACCAAATCTTTGGTAATTGAAGCACTGGGAAGTGCTCATTTTTTTTGTAAACTTTATATTCATCTTTGCTCTACTTTGTAGCATTACAGCCCCTCTCAGGCCTTCGCTTCCTGCAAACAGCGCCTCCAACTGTCTCGGTCCATTGACTGCGTCTTCCGATTCCGAAATCTGACCAGTGATGAACTGTCTTCGTCGACCGAGTCAGACCAGTGTTTCCTCAGTTTCCCCACTGGTCTCTGGCCTTCAGTTCTCCCAACGAATACCTTCTTGCGTATCCGTTGTTCGTCCATACGATTCATGTGTCCAGCCCATTGCAGCTTCCGCAGTCTTACAATCGTTGAGACCTCCAGGTCGTCGAAAATTTCATACAGCTCATGGTTGTATCGAATTTGCCATTCGTCCCCGTCAAGCTTCGCTCCAATTATTCGCCTTAGGACCCGTAGTTCAAAAGCGTTCAATATATTTGCGGATGCTTGGGTTAGGGTCCATGTTTCACACTCATAGCATAACACAGGCCTTATCACAGATTTGTATGCTTGGAGCTTTGTTCTCCTGTGTATGCAGCTGGTCTTCAAGATTGTCAATACTGAGTAAAACGTTTTATTTGCGAGCTGTATTCTTCGGCGTATCTCGTCTCTTTCATTGCCCGTTTTCGATATTTTGGCACCTGAATACACAAATTTGCTAATATTCTCGATACTGTATTCGTGATATTTTGTGTATTTGAGGTACTTTTCCTCAACTGCGTCATGAGCTTTGTTTTATTTTCATTGATTTGTATTCCTCCTAGTTTTGCTTCGCTGTTGAGTTTCAGAAAAAGTTCTTTGGCAATTGTTAATGACCGTCACAGAATGTTGTTGTCATCCGCACAGGCTACTGCTTGGCTCGACTTGTATAGTAATGTACTCCTGAGCCAAATTGAATAGCAATGGGGCCAGCCCATCTCCTTGCTTTAGTCCGACATTTGTGTCAAAAGCATCGGTGAGTTGGTTATTGATGCGGACTTGAGAGGTTGTTGACGTCTTTGTCATTTCGGTAAGACGGACCAATTTGGCTGAGATGCCAAAGCAAAGCATTTTTTGGTGCAGTATGTTACGATCAATACTGTCGTATGCTTGCTTGAATTTGGTATACCGATGAACCTGGCATTGCCATAATCTGGATTTGGAATACTGATTTACTGTGGTTGGAGAGATGTTTTTGTGTGGGTTCGGTGCCAAGAGATCACCTCCTTTAGTATGAAACTAACGCTGAACGAACCGATGTCATCTTCCCAAGCCAAGGTTAATGCTTTTGGGGGTTGCTGTCTTGAACGCAGATGGCATCAGGCTCATTGAGGGATATAAACGGAGGATACACTATTGGAGTGTATTAGAGGACTACTCAGCCTGTGATGATCAGCACATTCTGCTTGAGCCCCATAATATTATCTCCTGGCAACTGTGCTTACGACTTCCCACAATTGGGCAGAAGATTGGAAGGCTTGACGTCAAGAGGTTCTTCGAGGTACTCAGGGTAGGTACTCCACATCAGGGAGATGTACAGGAAGGATCAGCTTAGTTATGAGCATCATTAAATCAAAAATCTAGTACGACAAGCTCCCAGTGTACTGGTGGTTGACTGAAATCGCAGAAAAGCAAAAGGAGTGTCACAAGCTTCAGAGTGAGGCTCAATGGGTAGGGAGCCATTACAAGGCATATGATTCCGCAAGGAAATGCCTTTGTAAACTGAAAATGAACAACAGCTAGGTTCACTTGCACGATTTAGTTGACAATGTGAACAAAAGTCGGTGTGGCCTTTGGCTACAAGCTAGTTATGCGGAAGCTTCTTGCGCTACGGACGCCTTACATATAGATTTTTATATTTAATAAATTGAGCGAAAAAAGGGGATGAAATAATGCGCGAACTTTTGCTGGCCCATCACATCCACGTTGAAGCGGTTTACAGCGAAACAGCAGTGGAGTGCCCACTCTCCACATAGCCGGAACTGAAAGAGACAGTACTATCATTAAAGATAAGGAAGATTTTAGGCCCAGATGGTGTTCCAGCTTAGGTGTTACAACTTGTCTATCACCATTGTCTTAACCTACTTCTCAGTACATTCAACATGGAACACGGAACCCCACGAAACAGGGTTTTCCTAGTACAGTGAAAGGTGATGTTGTTCTTGTTGGTCAGCAAGGGGAAGAGAAATTCTGGATCACCATCTGCATGCCATGCGTGATAATGATCATATCACCTTGTGGAGTGTCGATGCATTAGATAGATCATGACAATGAGATACTCTAACTATCGCTTAGCGAAGGGCTGTAGGGGTACGAAGAAGAGGAAGAAGAAGATCTGCATGCCACCCGTTATGCATTTTAAACACGGCTGGAAAAGTGTTTAAAAAGCTCATCACGAGAAGAGTCGCTGACTTGATGCGTGCTGCTGGGGACTTTCTCCTCAGTAGTACGGCTTTAGAACAGGTCGCTTCACCATTGATGTGATTTCAGAGGTAGTAAGCTCCGTCTTAATGTCAGAGGCATATGGCTGCAGCAAGTGACGGGTAGTTCTGTTGGTGAAACTTGACCATAGGATGCTTTATGACACAAGTCAGGGCCAACAAAGTATGGAAGCTACATCGAGTGTTGCCCAGGTATCAATCCTTAGTCCAAACCCGTGGAACGTACCCCACGATGGACTACTGACACTGAAGATGCCAGATGATTCGCACTTGATCAACTGTGTGGATGATTTTGTGCTTCTGGTCACTGGACACACCGTTTAACAAGCGCAGCTAAGGCTAGGTATGCACTTCCATATCACTGGAGAAAACCGAACAAGTTATCCTGATAAAGAAGAGAATTACCAAAGTAAGGATTATTAGTACAGGAGAATACGAAACGAATTGTAGTTAGCCGTCAAGTGCTAATCAGCTCAAAGATGACTTTCTCTGAGCAAATCAGGGAAACGGCTCAGAAGGCTACTTCAGGTGTCTTGGCCCTGAATCGACTTATGGCCAACGTAGGGGTACCCACTCCATCAAGAAGATGCCTCTTGATGAGTGCTGTAGGATTAGTACTACTGTATAGTGCAGAAATATGAGGCAATGCTCTCAGTAGAGAGGTGTACCGAAAACGCTTGGCACTGGTATAGAGAAGAGGAGCACTGAGGATTGCATCTTCCAGATCGACCGTCTAGCAATACCTCTTATTCCCTCATCTCTCACTGGAAGATGAAGCCCCTAGCTTGAAAGCGCTTCACGGTCCAGCAAAACAAGATCTGTCTCGAATTAATGTGTTAAACGTGTTCCAGGATAGGGTTTCAGATTGGCATGGTAGGTGTTGTGGGAAGTTTAGTAGCTCGCAAGCACGGAAGCCTTATATTCAGTGCGTAAGTGGCACTCACCTCCCAATCCAAAAAAAATCCTAGGATAGGAAGAAAGCCTTTCTATTTGTAGCACTATTTTGCTTGTTTCCTCATGAAACTGTGAATTGAAACAAACCAAAATCGAATTTCCTACATTGAAACGGGAAAATTAATTTGACACCGCTTCCATGAAATTTGTTTTATAATTTTTAGGGCATTTTGAAATTGGTTTTATTTTCAAGTTGTCTTATTTCACTCTTTTCAGTGGCAAGTTTTTTCATTTCAAATCTATTAAAATTCAGTTTCTTGAATACATTGTATTGTGTGTATTAACTTTTAATTTCTTGACTGCAATATAAAACTCAATAATGCTAAAATCAGCAACGTCATTAGGAATCGAATTTTGTCCTGATACATTTTACTTTAAGATCTCATCAATGTCAATCTTGCTTTTTGGTTTCATAAAAATTTGATATAAATTGTAGTATTAAGAAGCTTCGAAATTCGAACTTTGCCTAGCCGCCATGCTGATATTCTTACTTAACGCTGCGGTTTTTTTTTATTGTTTACTAGAAGTCTGTGGTGTCTACTACATTGCCAAGCTTCATCAACATTGGTTCAAAGGTTTGTTCAAAACTGCAGTAACAAAATTTTGCACGTTTTTCTACATTTGAGCTGCCGCTGTTTTTGTTTAAGATACTTCAGATGGCTTTTATTTCAAGCTTTATCACACACTTGAATGAACCTTTAAACCAATTTTTGTGCAAAACGAAGCTATACTTTGGTCAGAACAGAAATCAGGGATTTTCACCTAAAACAGCCACTATTTTGCTTTCGCTTAGCTAATTTGAATAATTAACAAAACCAGCTGAAATATTTAAATAGCACACCATTTCTGAAAATTTGGCGAAAATTGAAGCAAAATTGCGACCTACAGGCATAAATTACGTTGTCTTCTTTATCCTCATCCACACACATAAAAATAATACGAAATCTAAAAAGCTAAGTTAAGGATGTTTTGCAGAGACCAAAACACATGGCAGCCTAATGGTGCAAAGTCTAGACTATACGGTGGGTGCATCGAAACTTCCTAGCCAAGCTCTGTCAATTTTTGCCGGGTAATTAGAAATGTGTGTGGTCTGGCATTATCATGATGGCAGACAACGCCCTTTCTATTGATCAATTCTGGCCGGTTTTTTTGAATTGCTTGCTGCAATCTGGTTAATAACTGATAGTACAGAGTCAAACTAGCATCTCATGATGAACAATACCCTTCCAATCCCACCATACACAGAAATTTATTTGGTGTCAATCTTAGCTTTTGAAGTCGCTTGTGATGATTCACCTTTTTTGACCATGATCTTTTTCGAACAACTTTCTCGTATCTTACCCACTTTTCATCGCCCGTAATGATTTGCTTCGAAAATGGCTCGATTTCGTTGCGTTTTATTAGGATTTCGCAAATTCGTTCAATCAAATTTTTTTGTCTTAATTCATGCGGCACCCAATTGTCGAGCTTTTTTGTGTATCCAGCCTTATGCAAATGATTCAAAACTGTTTGGTGATGGATATTCAGTTCCTTAGCAATGTCATGGTTGCTTATGTGTCGGTCTTCTTCAATTTTACGTAAGATTTCATCGACTTTTTCAGTGATTGGCCGACCTGAGCGACGTGCATCTTTGACATTAAAATTTCCAAAACGAAAGCGAGCGAACCATCTCTTGGCTGTGGCTTTCGATAAATGACAAAAAAAGGCTCAATACTTTGTAGAATATCCAATATATACGAGTTGTTTTTTTACGTCCCGATCTCCGCCAGTTTTTAGTATGGAAATCACTAATTGTAGATTTCTGGGCATATAATATACAGGGTGCGTAAATTAAACCCGGCGAAACTTCACATTAATTTGTCGCTGCAATGGATCTCAATTACAGCAGTCATTTGTTGTCATGTCAACTGGTGTAGTTAACGGAATTGACTGCGGAGTACAATCGAAGAATGGCTTTTAATGAAAGCCTTCGCGCAGAGCGGTTGCCAACAGAAATCATAAGGTTTTTTATGTATCCGAATTCCATAGCTTACGGTATTGCTCAAAAGTTTACGGCCACGGAAAATTGTGGTTCTTCTAGTCCAAGCAAGGAAAACTCATGCGAAGGAGAAGACAAAATTTCGGAGGATTCTGGGAGCTCGTTCAGAAAAATGGTGGCCATCTTCGGTGTAAGTGAGGTTTCCATGCGTCGAATCACTGAAGAAGACCTGAGGTACACGTTCCATGCAATAAAAGTGCAATAGATGCCGTCTGATGTTGCTAAAACAAAAAGAATTGCAAGCTGTCACTTGCTTCTGCGTTCATTGAAGATCGAAACTGCGGGTCGCAACCGGTTTTTCCCTTCCAACTCCCAGATTTAAACCCCCCGAATTATTCCGTATGGAACGACATTGGCCGGGTTACTAACCAGTCTAGCATCCTTTTAGGCAACTGTTGAAGCAGCATTCATCAATTTACAACAAAAGCAGTTAAAGAAGGCGTGTTTGCGATTTAGGTGGAGAATTGAAGCGGTGATTGAAGCAAACGGGGGTAACATTGAGTTATAAATTTAAAGAAAATACCTAGAATTAAGATATAATAACTTTTGTGGTAAATGTTAGTTTATAAGAAATGAATAATTATTATTATGAACTGCGCGTTTTTTCTGGATTTTCCAGAATCAATTTTCAAATGGCGGTTAGCTCTATAATTTAAAGCCATTCAGCCCTTATAATTTCTTGGTGAAATTTCGCAAATCCCACGTGAAACATCTTGATTTAAAGATGCGAGAAGGGTATTTTAATGAGTTTATCCAAGGATTATTGTGGAAGATAGGGGCAATAATGAAATTTCATGAAATGATATTGCTCCAAATTTTCTTGTATTGTAGCATTTATGTTGCATTCAGAATTAATTTATTGGTCATTTACGGTAGAAATGATTGATTAAAATGTACCGTTTATGGAAAATCATCTGTGACCAAAAATTTTGTTTTCTTTATCAAATCTTTGCAGATTCGCAAGATAATAGGCGTGTTTCGTACGAAAGATTATTAAATTTCAATTTCTCAACATGAATGTACCATATTTAACTATTAATATTGTTACTTGTACAAATAATTCTGCGAGCTACTGTCGCAATTGTTTTCACAATCATTAAGAACATCAACAAATGAATTTACTCGAAACCACGAGAACCCAACAAGCATTATCAACATCTGAAAGTGAGTCACTGCCCATTCATTCATGCTGGAATGTTCCCGCTTATTCACCAATGTACGAGAACTGAGTTGAATGATTAGAGACCCTATATAAAGGCAAGCTGAATGAATGGGGGGATCATTCATTACAACCGCGATAGAAAACTGCGATACGCGAAGTACAGGCGATATTGATTGTTTGAGTGTGAAGTGATTTTAGTAGACAATTGCGATAGAAATTTATGGACAAGTAGAAGATTGAATTTTAATAGTGAACATTAAAGTTGTGAAATTGTTAGTGAAGTGATTGTGCATTTTTGACGATTTAAATAAACTCTTTTAATTTAATTTAAAGACATTGCGTTTTCACTTTCCCGGAACATTAAAATTATCCATAAAATCCTTGAAACGATTAGAATTCTGTGCCGATACAATTTAGTCCAATATGTTGTCCTTCATTTGATATCCCCATAATCAAAATCCTTATACGTTTCGAGCAGCTATGCTTAAAAATCAGGGTGAAAGTCTGAAATTTTTTAGTTTTAACAATAAGAGTCCTCTACCGGTAGTCGATTTTCTTGCCCTTTAAACAGAACCTAATAGAAAGTCAGACGTATCATATATAAGAAACAGAATCCTTCATTCCGTTCCTGTTCCAAAGAAGCAACAAAAAGAAAAAATATACGCGACAAACTGATAACTTTCTTTCCTTTGGACATCGGTTAAAAAGTAAGTTTAATTTGTATTTATTAAACCGAAAAATTTATCTACAAAATCACAAGAGAAAAATTTAAAGCCATTCATTTTCATATTAATGGTAACACTTGCATGTCATTTCCAAATTCAAAAATGCAAGAGAACAAGCGTTTTAAAAAATGGGAAAATAAGTACAATATGTTTGTGTGTTGGTGATTTGGATATTAAAACATGTTGATGGCTTGGTCACGGTTCAAAGCGGTATCCTGATTCACGTCACCGCTTTTGGATATCAGCCAAACATCGTAACGGCAAATGCATACGAATGTACGAGTCCACCGAAGAGAAAGAGAGACCGAACATCAATGTAAAACCAATTGGATACAGGATGACGAATTATATCCTGCAGACCGTAGCATTGTTTTCGCATTCGCTTTTTATATCCTTTTGTGCATAATTAGTGTCAATTGCACTCATGAATTTCAGTTTATCGAACTGAGGACAATGATAATGGGGGATGGGATTGTTTTTGTTAGTGGATTGCTTTTCACTCTACCATTCTATATTACCTTTGCATAATTCCGATTGAATGGTGTCAATGCTGCGTCCTTTCATGGTGATAAGTATGTCGATAAACTCTTTTGAGCATGTCGTGTGAACATTTGTATGCTTGCTTTCATTAATTATATTGGCTTTGAAAGAAAGTGTTGAACATTTAAAATACTATTGTATAGTGTAAACTTCATCAGATTAAATTAGGGATTTAAACGAGTTTACATGGAATTCTTTTGATTTGGATTACACCAATTTTCAAGCCATTCACATTATATCTTATGTAGAAAGCTTATAGATATAACTTCCAAAATCTTTGGGTAATTGTTAAAAAGAGTCTTGTATAAAATTTCAAGAAATTCACCTCATAAGCAGTTTTATGCTCCTCAAAAGATCTTTAGTAAAACTAGTTTCATCAAGACAGGTATCTCCTTTTTGTCACCATTCAAATCTGTCACTTTGCAGTCATTTACTCGAGAATAATGCAATCAATAGACGGCAAAAAACATTGCAAGAAAACTCCGAGGCAACTGTGACGTGGATGTCCTTCATCAAATTCTGCGACCAGATTTGTTGTTGGTATTCCATTTGATTTCACTTCTTGTCTTTTGAAATCAGTTACAAAAGACTACTGCTGCGTTTTAAAGACGAAATTGTTAAAACTTCCTTTCGACCATTGCAGACAGATCAAGAAAAAATTGCAAGCTGCAAGGATTTTATATTGTTCTCAGGTTGCATTTTAATGCAGATAAGTGTAACGTTATCGTAGCAGGTATGAATGCACACGGATAGTCATGAAAAAGGATCAGTTTTTTTCTTGGTGTGTAATATATGGTTTTGGAGAGAGAGTGCAATTTGAAAGGATACTTTTAAAGCATGGTTAACTTATGGATTTCAATTGCTTTTTACGGATAAATGATCTTCTAGTCTAAAAGATTAATTTCGTACTTTAAATGATTCTAATTAGGGGGCTCGTTCGATAATCGCAGTCTGTACAGCCAACCGTACAATATATGAAATTTCCTCGGAAAATGTGCACAAGAATTATGTTGTTTTTTTTTTTGTAAAGGAATGTTTCAAAAATTGAATTCAACGATCGAATAACGAGAGGTCGATTTAGATTCTGTTGAAGGTATCCAAATTAGTAGCAAAAGTTGAAGTAAAGATTCTGCAATCAAAAATTAATTAATTATAGTCTGGTAAATATTAGCCCTGTACGGGAGACTCAGTCCCCATTAAACGCGTCCTCTTGAAGTGAGTGGCATCACTGAGAAATCAGCGAGTAGGTAAATAAAAAATACCAACCACAAACTAAAAGCCTGTGATGGCCAGCATAATAACTGGGAAAATTTCCTGTGCTGAAAACCACGGCGTTGTTATTATTTCAATATCAACCAAAAAAATATTTTCTCTCTCTTTGATTCTGATCGCCGACAAGGCTGGATGTGCCTTCGTAAAATTTTATTCAATTTCAAATATATATTATTATTTTCTCGTTATCTGTGTTGCTTATCCTTTGCATAAACACACATCTACTATAATTGGTGACACAACGTGAATCACCATCTATGGTGCAATAGCCCAAGCCGGGCCTTTTTTGGTGGTTAGGTGGTAAATGTCATTTACGCACAGACTTTATGCTCCCGAATGACTGAAATACCTACTAGTCGCCCCTGTCAACCCAAGAACTTAGCCTGGTGTAATAACCTAGCTCTTGGCGCTCTACGCCACTGACGCCGACCAGCCGATCCATATACCCTACGCCACTGACGTCTATGGTTCGTGAGCAACTTTTAAACTAATCGCACTGAACCGCGACTTGACGTGTGTCAACAAAATAAAAGGGAAGGAGTATCATGTCCGGCTCGTGCTGGCCTTCTGTTCCACGTTATCTCTGAGTCGCCTTTGCGCTGTTCTCGGTTCTAGGATATTCAGTGAAAATGGCAGCAGCCTCATTCGTTGGATGGTTCCAAAACTAATATCCTGCCCGTTTTCCATGACAAGCCGAAGCTTTTTAAACTGCACAAATAAGTTCAATAGAAGATTTATATGTATAATACAGCTTGCTTAAAAGTTCTGAACTCAGCGTTAGTGGCGTGGAACTCCCACCAATTGGAGCTCCCTCAGTGCAAGCAGAAGAAAAACTTTTTGCTGCCAAACAATCGCGTAGCAAAAATGACGAGCCTTCGTGTCAAATGGAACATATGCCGCAGTCGCAACATCGTCAGCGGCCAAGAAGCATCAATCACAACAAATACTGCATCAAAATCTTCGGCGAATAAAGGCACCACAGACAGTAAACGAAGGATCAGTACGACGAAAAAACAACAACTTCAGTTACGGCTTCCGTAAGCAAGAGGAGTTTGCATCATAATCCGTTCATCAGAAAATTGAAAGGTAATGAAACTATACTATAATAGCTCCTAGAGCAATAAGAATGGAAAATAGACCATATGTCCTAATGAGCGTAGTTTGGAGCCGGCGAGGAGGTACGTTTGGATGTAAATCTCAAATGTTTTTGCTCATTCATGATATGCTTACGTTTGACTACATAAATGCTGTTATAAAGAGCCATTGTAAGATAAGACCTTGATTTCCTCATGTAAATATTATTAGTAAGCAGTAGTAATGTCCCTTAAGCTTCGTAGGTAAAATTAGTTTCTCGAAATTAAAATAGAATATTTCCTTTGGGAAACGAAGCGTCATGATTACTAGTTGCTAAAATGTATCATAAATTATGTACTTTGAGCAAAATTCTGCTGTAAAATTTATTTAGAAACAATAACTCTTTTTATTTTGTGAAAAAATTGTACTTATTTTGTTTGATTTAATGGAGCTTGTTTAACCTAAACACTTGACCCATTCAATGCCGGTACTAGGTAAAATTTGAAACAACATGGCGCTTAAAAAAATGCTCTCTGTTTAGAAAATAAGAGGGAACGAGGAATTTTCAATAAATATTGTCCGTTCTATTAATCTAAATTTCTCTGAAAAGCACGAAAATGTTGAATTGATCACTTTACATTGAGTTCATTAAACTGTAGGGTGTGGATGTAATTTAAATAAATTTGCACTGACGAAAACTCTAATGCAAAGTCTAGATCCTGCCAGTATCAGCATTTCATATCAATTGTTACTCGGTTGTCGTTGTATTCTTATCATAATTTGAAATATTATGAATGCGCTGACCATTAAAAAAAGGTGGTATAGAGCAAGTTACTTTCAAAAATAAGGGAAACAATTACATATTGTACTTAAATCCTTCTTTCTGCTTGTGGATATGTTTGCAAGAATATTTTTAAAAAGTCCTCGAATTTCGGTAAATCTGCGAATAATGTTTCATATCTTAAGTCGATTTCACTATACGAATGCAATTCAATCCAATGACATTCATTAGTATAAATTAATGCAATTAAGAAATCAGACCGCTTAGAGCCAAAAATACATGTTTTTAAAAATTTGGCGTGATATTGAGAATTAGAAGCTTTTAATGCATCCAACCGGATCAGCGACCGCAACTCCTCTCCAAACTAGCTAGTTAGCCAGCAGCCACCTCGGAGTAGACTAAGAGTGTCCGGACTTGTTGGCCTAATGGGTACTGACCATTGTCACGTTCCAAGACTTCACGTCTAGAACCGATGAGAAGTCGGTTCAGATTTCCTTCGAGAAATCTCGAACGTGTGAGACAAAATCATTACACTGAAACCGTTTATCACATTACTTCGTGCCAGGTCTCGTTTTGCTACGCCGTGAGGCACCTTCAAGCTGGAGGATCCCACTTCTAACGGGAGGCGGAAGGGAGAGGAATTTCCAGACTAGCAATTCCCCAGCCCTGACATTTCAAGCAGTTTTGAGTCCATTTTATCTTTTAGGACTACCGAAATATAATGTGCTACATGGTTCCTTTTGTCAACCGATCTAAGAATCAACTGTAGTACTCGAGGTAAGCTCTCTCGTCTTCCTGTAGAGGTTTCGTCACGGCCTGTCCTAATTTTGCATGCGAAAATATGTGGCAGGCACCGTCTTTCTCTTTTGGACACAATCTATCATAGGATGACCGTGAATTACCAATCTAGTGCAGGTAAGACTGAAAACACCTATAATCACTCAAAAACTGGGTCTGATAGAACTAGTGTCACCATGCCTTCAATTTAACCACGGTTTCAGATCCAATATGAGCTGAGCAGTCCACCTTATTTTCATGCAATGTACCCAAGGTTGCTGCCAATCGGCAAATCAAGACTGACTCTACTCGCGGGCAACCATCTCCTTCATGTCTTTGCGTCGACGCACGTAAATAGAGCAACGCTCTCCGGCGAGAAGGGTAATAGGTTTCACGTCTGCAATAACCCTCGCCACCGAATCAGAGACCATCAAGTACGAAGATGCAATCTTCAATGCTCGTCTTCTCTGTACCTGTGGTTAGCGTTTTCGGTAAACTTTCTTACTGAGAGCGCCACCCCATATTTCTGCTCCATACAGCACTGACTATACAACAATCATCGGGAGGCGTCTTCTTGATGGGTTGGGTGCCACTACATTGGCCATAAGTCGACTCAGAGTCAATACTCCTGAAACAGCCTTCTCAGCCATTGCCCTGAATTTCTCAGATAATCTCATCTTCAAGGAAATCAGTAGTGCCAGGTACTTCACCGCTGGCTTCGATTCGATTCATATGTCTCCAATACTGATAATCCTTACTCTAGGGACTCTCTTTTTTGTCAAGATGACCACTTCGATTTTCTCCAGTGCTAAACTGAGCCCACGAGCATTCATCCAGTCCCTCACTCGGGGCATTAGCATACCTAGCCTAAGTCGTGCTTGTTCAACGGTGCATCCATCCACCAGAGCCGCAACGTCATCCGCATTGCCGGTTAAGCGCGACTCATCTGGCATCTCCAGTCGCAATAACCCATTGTAAGACACATTCCACAGGTCCGGACGAAGGATAGATCCCTGGAAAACACCACATGTAGCAGCCATTCTTCGTTTGCCCTGTACCGTGTCATAGAGCAGGCTTCGGTGCCTTAGGCGGTCCCTCAAAAGCCGCATTAGATATTCTGGAACTTGAAAAGGCTTTTCCAGCGTATCCATTTTCCCATCTAGCGGAGTTGAAGGCATTCCTGACGATCCGTCGCTTGGTGCGCTGGCTTCGGTTAGTATATCTCCAATACTGACCATCCTTACTTTAGCGATTCTGTTTTTTATCAAGTTGACCACTTCGGTTTTCTTTAGAGCTAGATTGAACCCGCGAGCAGTCATCCAGTCTCTTACTTGGCGCACTAGCATACAAACAAGTTGTAGTCGTTCAAGGGTACGTCTGGTGACCAGAGCCCCTACATCATCCTCATAGCCGATGAAGCGCGACTCATCTGGCACCTCCAATCTCAGTAGCCCGTAGTTGGACACACTCCACATGTCTGGACCAAAGATAGATCCGTGGGCATCACCAGACGTAATCAATCAAATAAGAGTCAATTTTTCCCCAGCATTTTTTCAATAAATTAAATAAAATCAATAATTATTTGATTTTTACATTTATAGTTATTTTCTATATAACGCGTTTTCGATACTACACTAAACAAAACCGAGTTACAATTTATTCTTATTTATTCTTAGGGTGTCAGGTACCTGCATAACTTTTAGTGACTCAATAGCGTCAAGATTCCAAAGTTTTTACTTGCTTATCATCGCTACATTTTTCTCATTTATGTATGCTTTGCGACAGTTGATCTGATCACAGTTGTTTCTCTGAAGGGTTCCTTTGTTCTTATTTGGATCAATCGTTTCGTTTGTCCCTCGCAAATTTTTGGGAAATCTTTGCATGTTATTGTGTATACTCCACTCGATTTACCAAATAATTTTGGGTCTTTAGCTGATCCTAGCCAGTTATTCTAATAAAAGTCGTAGGTATAAATAGGAGAACTAAAACTAAAACTGTTAGTTGTACTAAAGAAGATCAAAAATACTAGTTAAAAATGCGTTATATAGAATATTGGATAAATTTTTATTTTCTATGTAACGGGTTTTCAAGTACAAAAATTATTTTATTTTACTTACTTTACCAGATGTAACTTCCATCCTTCGTTGGCCCTGTGACGTGACGAAAGACAGGCTTCAGTCCTTCAGAGAGCCTCTTAGAAGCCACATCAGATATTTCGGTACTTGATAGGGTTTTCCAGTGTATCTAGAATGTCCACCCATCTAGCGGAGATGAAGGCATTTCTAACGTGAAGTGTCACCAACAGAATGATTCATTGCTTAGTGCTGCTATATGCCTCTACTTTTTGGACCACACCCACTACCTTTGCAATTAAATAAGTAAAGGAACGTCCTTTTCTAAAGCCGTACTGCCAAACAGATAGGTCCGTAGCCAAATTCATGGCATAAGTGAGTCTTCACTTGATGAGTTTCTCCAGTACTTTCCCAGCCCTGTCTAGCATGCATAACGGGTGATATGCTGACGGAAATCCGGAATTACCCTTCCCCTTTCTGTTCAAGACAAGCCTCGTCACCTTCATCGCACTAGAAAAGCCACGTCCCGCAGGCAAGCGTTGAATATGCTGAGCAATAAGTCAGGATGATGATAAGCGAGTAGCAACACTTCAGTTGGAACACCATCTGGACCTGGAGCCTTACTTGCTTTTAATTGAAGGGCTGCCTCTTCCAGTTCTGGCTGCGTGAAGAGTGGATACGTGATTGCTGTTTCACTGTGGACAGTATCAACATGGACGGGGTTCACGGGGAAAAGTGCCCACACTTTCTCGTCCATCTTTTCTAGTTCATGTGTGCAAGGCATCAATAGGGCACCAAGCTCCCACATAACTAGCTTGTAGCCAAGGCTCCACGGATCCTTATCCACATTGTCCACTAGATCTTGCCAGCAACAAACGTTGCTGTTGTTAATCAGTTTGTGAAAGCTTTCTTTAGCCAACGTATATGCTGCTTACCGGTTGCATGCCTCGATGAGGTTCCATGCCAATTGAGCCTTACGCAAAGCTTGTCACACTTTCTTAGCTGAAAAGCCAACCACCACTACATTGATGGCTTGCTATGCTGAGGCTTTGCAAACCGTTGTGATCATGCTCATAGTGGAGGTCACCACGTCTTGAGTTGCCAGTTCTTCTGTCCCTTGCAAATCACCCTGAAGCGGAGCACCTGCCATGAGAACTTCGACGAACCCTTCGACATTCATTCTTCAGTTGTTCCACCCAATTGTAGAAGATCAAGAGTACACACTAAAGAAGATGGTTCCTGTACACCAAATCCACATGAAATCATCCCCCCATACATCATTCTTCTTCCTTTCAAACTACTAAAATAGGTTTTAGGCAATTAAAATGTGACGTAGCGTCACGTGCAGGATACAGGTCATCGAAGTTCTGATTTTTCCTTGGCTGAGACTTCCTGGAAAACCTGATATTTTTCTAATCCCAATACGTGCCCAAAATCAGCCCTTACAAAGGATACAGTGCACCTCCCTTGTACACTATTTTCTTTTAAATCCCATTTTACTGCATTTGTAAGATAGGAAACTTTAATCGGGTCCTTTGCATACTTATGTCGTATGACCATAACCAAGGCATTCGAAACATATTCGTTGTATCCTGCAAATAATCCACTCTTTCTTAAATTGTTCGATATTCTTTACGATTAAGTCAATGTTGCTCATGCGTTTTCTCCCTGTTTTTCTGGTTTCAGCCTCACACTGATCCCGCTCACGCTAGGTAGCTTTCTTTTGATGGCCTTTTCTACCTCAGGCAGGTCCGTGACGTAGTCAAAGTCTCTTATTTCGATTGCTGCTATTGGCTCAGATGCCACACTTGCTTTTCCGCTGTGGAAAAAGTGCTGAAAGAATGTGAACCATGGATTCTGGAAATCAAGAAATTCTTAAAAGTAACCAACCCATCGCTGCCAAGGATCATAGGACTTCCGAAGATTCACAAGCCAGGCCATGAAATACGTGAAATTGTGTCAGCAGAAAACGCTCCCACTCAGAAAATTGCGAAGTGGTTAGTCAAGCAATTCAATAACATGGACAAAAAATTTGTTACCAGATCAGTAGCAAATTCGGCAGAATTTACTTCAAAGGTTTTGTCCTGGGGACCTTTGGAAGATGGGGATACGATGGTGTCATTTGACGTTAAGGCACTTTTTCCCAGTATTCCGGTCAAAGAAGCGCTTACGTTACTTGAGGAGTGGATTCTGATACAAGGATCAGGGGAACGATGGAAAGCACGAGCCAAAATGTATTTGAAACTGGCTAGACTCTGCATGGGTGAAAGCTATTTCACCTTCAGGGGAGAATTTTTTAAGCAAACACGTGGTGCTCCAATGGGAAATCCTCTTTCCCCGTTTCTAAGCGAAGTTTTTATGGCATTTTTGGAGGAGAAGTTAGCACAAGAAGGTAAACTGCCACATCGATGGGTGCGTTATGTAGACGATATCTTCACGATCATCAAAGAGGATCAGGTCCAGCAAATTCTCACGGCGATCAACACAATACACAACAACATCAGTTTCACCCACGAGCAGGAGTCGGAGGGGCGGCTACCATTCCTTGACGTAATGGTATGTAGAGGAGCTAATGGATTGGAATTCGAAATATACCGCAAACCAACGGACACCATGCGGATAATTCCTTTCACTTCGAACCATTGCCAACAGCAAAAATGGGCGACATTTAACTGGCTTGTGAATCGAATGCTCACGCTTCCATTGAATAAGGAAGGTCTGAAAAAAGAAACGTCCCACATTTATAAGCTGGCCGAGTGGAATGGATACCTTACGGATGAAGTTACCAAATTGATAGCCAAACGAACGAAGGAGATCTTCAATAAAAAGTTCACAACGCTAACTGCGGAAGTCGAGCAACGGAAGAGGTTGGTTGTAACGTTTGACTCAAGGACGGAAACAATGAAGAGGGCTATGAAGAACGTTGACATCGATCTAGTTTATACGAGCCGGGCCACAAAAATACAGAACTTGCTTGGATCAACCAAGGACCCCATTCCCAAAATGGAGCGCAGTGGAGTCTACAAGGTATCGTGTACGAAATGTAATGGATGTTACATTGGACAAACGAGGAGATCACTAGGTGTCAGATGGAATGAACACTTAAGGGAAGCAGTCAACAAAAACAAAAAGCAGGATGCAAAAAACTTCAAATCAAAAGTAGCAGAGCATATAGTCCTTGAAAAACATGACATCACTGCGGACAACGTAAGCATGCTGAAAACGGTTACAAACGGATGGAAGCTTGATGTAGCAGAAAGCTTGGAGATATTCAATCGGAAGACGCAGGACATTTGGAACGGCGACCCAGGTAACGGATACACCTGGCTATTCAAGCTTACAAAATAATGAAGGTAGTTAAGTAGTAATTAAGGAAAAACAAATTTTTGAATGGTAAAGGATCAGGTAATTAGAGATTAAGTAAAAGTACTTTGAGGGATTAGGTGTAATTAGAGATTCATATTAATACGTTAATCAGTTTAGTATAAATATTAGGATACTTATAGTTTAGGGAATAGTAGTACTGAGGAAGTTCTCAAGTAGAGAACGAAACAATTGTATACGAAATTTAAAATAAATAGTAGAATTAAAGGGTATATACTTTCTTTCATTTTTTTATTTTAATTTTATTTTTTTTAATTATTTGATATGTTTTTAGGTTTTTTAGTTGAAATTACTCCAGCTAGATTGGGTGCTTCCTTGGAGCCGCTATCTCCGTTTGTGTGTGCAGTCACCTGTTTCGTCCCATGGTTATCGATGCAGAGCAGGGAGGACATGCGAGGGTTGACACAAGTCCTAACGGGGACAAGTGCTCAGAGCCAGACCAGCGCTAATCGGAGTCTGTCTCAACCAACCTGCAACACCAACTCAATGATGTGAACTTGGAGCGTACTCTGAGGCCTGCCAAGTTTTTATGGGATGGAGGCTCTGGCCTTTAGAGTTAATCTCTCCCAATCATCACGCTACCGTGACAAAGTTCACCAGTACGAGTAAACCATTCCCAGCAGTGAGCTGCATTCAGCTTTTAGCATATCTTCACGAAGGACGACCACTTTGTGATCTACCCTTTGATGTTCTTTTAGTTAGGCGGTTTCCTTCCATTCTTTCTACATGGCCCACCCATCGCAATTTGCATACATTTATGCAAGCAGATACATGTGGTTCGTGAAAAAGTTTACACAACATATCGTTGTAATATAGTATCCACTCCGTTCCTTATTTCACTAAGCCGTAGGTAGATTTGTCCAAGCGTTTTGCGATAAAATATGTCCACAGCCTTTTCGGACTCGCACGTCACGGTCTATGTTTCAGTTACATTTTACAGCACAGAGTTGGCTAGTGATTTGTAAATATGGAGCTTATTTTGCTCCTGTACAACTCTCGATCTTAGAATGGGAAGTACGGAATAATAGATTCAATTTGCGTTATTTGTGCGGCGTTCAGTCAATACAGTAGGTGGCCAAATTATTAGGGACAGTGCTCGAATTTATGTAATTCATAATTTATATTTTATATTTGCAAAAATAATGTTATTTTTAAAGGGTTATTTTATTTGATATTGTTCCTGGTATCATTGTTATTGTTTATGTCAAGTGGCAACACATGATACGTGCGTCATTTGCCAAGTCTGTGCCGTTTCGTCTGATTGAGTCATTGTTCGTTGAAAAGTGCGGTTTGCAGTATTGTGGTTTGTTGTGTGAAATTTTCGATTTTCTTAGTTTTTAACCGACTTTTGTGCATAAAATAAATCAAAAGGTAAGCAAGTCTTATAGCAATGCATTTGCCATGTTTTGTCCGTGAATTTACGTCTTATTAATGGTTCGATATGATAACCTCAAATTTTATACTTTTCAGAATGGGTAAGGCTTCGGACACGTCTCCAAGGAAATGTAGAGAGATACAAACATTGCTACTGCACTCCACACATTCCCAGAGAGACATAGCGGCTATTGTTGGAGTTTCCAAGTCTGTCTTCAATCAAATTAAAATTAAAATGGACAGTAAAATACCTCTTACGGCAAATTGTGTTGGTAAATGTGGCAGAAAAAGGATCCCCACACCTCGTACCGATCGAAAAATCAGGGATACCTGCCTTTAAATTCGTAAAAAGATCGTCACCCTTTTGACTGCAATGCTGAACGACAAGGGTGTAAAGATTTCTGAAAGGACAGTTCGGAGGCGGTTGGTCGAAGAAAATTTGATGGGTCGGCGGCCTGCCAAAAAACCACGTCTAACCAATAGTATGAAGCAGAAACGACTGCAATGGGCTAGACAACATCGAAATATGACTATTGCAGACTGGAGTCGAGTAAGTATTACTTTTTTGAATGGTGGGATTGGTCAATAACAACAACTTCATTCTTAGCTATTGAAAGGTGTGCTTTTCTGACGAATCAACCTTTCAAATTTTGGTTGACAAAAGTTCGTTTGTAAGACGGCGCCCTGGAGAACGATTCCTCGCAGGTTGCCGTGTAAAGAGGGTTAAACACCCAGTTAGTGTCATGGTGTGGTCTGTCATTTCAGCCAAAGGCATGGGGTGCCTCTACATCGTAGAAGGGACAATGAAGCAAGACCAATACAAGCGAGTGCTCGATACCCGACTACTGCCACAGGCCAATGAATGGTTCCCTGATGATGACAACTACATTTTTATGCATGATTCCACACCGTGCCACAAAGCCAGAAGTGTCACTGCATTTTTGGCTGAAAAAAATATAACTGTTTTACCGTGGCCAGGAAATTCGCCCGATATGAATCCCATAGAAAACATGTAGGAACTCACTAAACGGGCGATGCCGAAAGAACTGATTACCACCAAGCGCCAGCTGATTGAAATTTTAATCAGAGAATGGCATCATAACCCCATACTCCAAGAAAATGCAAAACCATGTATTTAGAGCATGCCCCGACGCATAGAAGCTCTTATTGCAGCAGAGGGTGGCATCACTAAATATTGAAATTTTTTTTGTTAATTTTTAATCACTATTAATATTACTCATAGGAAAAATATAAAACAGTTTTGTATAATTTTTTGTAGTTTTTATGATACCAATAGAATACAGATACAAACAAAAAATTAATAAGAGACCTACCACTAAAAATTTGCTACAGAAATCCAATTGAAGTAGAAAATTCAAAAAATTCGGTACTGTTCCTAACAATATGGCCACCTGCTGTAAATAAAGTACCCAACGTGAATTGATTAAGTCAAAATTTATACATTTACAAATTTAATTTTATTTGTACAGAGGCTTTGCTGCTTTTCTTGACAGCAAAATATTGCACGATGAAGATCGTTGGACACAATAGCTATGGATTTGATAGCAATGATCAACTGGCGTCCATTTTGAGGACAAGACCAGAGTTATGGTTCACTAGGGTGGGGGCGCAATTTTGCAGGTATAAAAAACTATATTGCGTCATCATTGAACTGAATTTGAACTGGATCAAGGCATTTTTGAATAAGTATCCAATATTATGGAATCCCTACCTGACGATGATAAAAACACGACACTTAAATCTCTTATAATAAACATCTATTTTATCATCCACCACCAAAAACGCGGTATCTCCATCAAATCCTTGAAAAGTGCAAAATAACTGGCATTTTCAAATAATTCAAATTCATTTATTCGACATCGATGTACCATATTGAACTGTTGATTCCTTGAAAGGATTAAAGGAGGTGCAGCATATTTGGAATACCAATTTGTTTTTCAGGAATAAGTAGAAGTGGAAACGGGTCTGTCAACTGAAACAAGCATTATAAGAATGAAAGAATAGTTTATATTGTCGTGTGTTATGGTTCGCCGCCAATAATTTTAATTTTCATGGAAAGCGAAAACGCACTGTCTTTTAAATTAAATTAAAAGAGTTTGTAAACCAAGAATGCACAATCGTTAATTTCGCTATTTCACAAATCGCATTTTAATCTAACTTTTCAATTGCAACTGTCTTCACTAACAATCAATTTCGCTTTTAATTCGCACTCCACACTATCGCAGTTTTACTATCGCGGTTTTTACTATTCCCCCCATTCATTCCGCTCGGCTTTATATAGGGTCTCTAGTCATTCAATCCATTTCTCGTACATTGGCGAATGTTCTGACGAGAACTACCTGCAATATTCGAGCAATTCTGAATGGCCGCAGTGACGTCACTTTCAGATATTGATCATGCTTGAAGGGTTCTTGTGCTTCCGAGTACATTCGTTTATTGGTCATGATGTTCTTAATAGTTGCGAAAACAATTGCGACAATAGCTCGCAGAATTATTTGCTCATATAACAATATATTCAATCTAAATAGTCAAACAAAACAAGGGAGCTAACTCAAAATTGTAACTAAACTAAAAATCTCAGAAAACGTAAATTTACTTATAGTGCGGGTAATTTGGAAATTAGTATTCCAAATTACCTTCACCTATTATGCTGACGTAGCTGACGGCCCTAGTTCAGTTTGATCCAAACTGATTGGAGAATTTTTATCTTGTTCTTCAAAATCTACAGCAGCAGCTATGTAATGCTAAAAACAGGACCCTTCTACCTATCTTCGTTCAAAAAATAGGCGTGAACATGCATAAAAAAATCAACAACAAAAAAATATACTTGATGAACTGATGATCCTCTTTCCTTTGAATGTCGGTTAAAAAATAGGCAACTTATTTTTTTCAATAACTTTATTTATAAAAAACCTTTGTAATTCAAACAATACAAACTCTACATAATAATTTAACAAAATAATTAAAATTTTGCAAACTAGGGGCCATGTTATGTTATTCCAATATAAGCCTAGATAAATTCTTGCTCTTTGTGTCCTATAACTATGGAAAATAATGTGCTGTAATATATCAAATTCGAAATGTAATTCCACATAAAAGCAAGAGTTAAACATTTACGCGTGTATGAAATGTAGGTTTTTAGGGTGGATATGTTTGTGGTGAGGGCAAGAAAGTACAAACTTATTATACGTTACTCTTTAAGGACTTATGGTATGATATATCAAAATCAACCGAAGACGGAAGTGAAAAGGATTCACGGAATTTGTTGGACCAGCCGAAAATAAGTACTTAAGCTTTACTAAATACTGTTAGAGTTTTTCTTTTATGGCTCATGTCTTTGTTAGTGTTGAAGTGTTTCTTTTGTAATTTCAAGAGAAATGATAAGAGTAAAAGTCACTAGTTCTGGGTAAATCCTTTTCCCGAAGATGTACTAATCAGCTGAGCAATGAGTATTATATTTTTCAAATTTAAATATTTTTGCAAAATTTCAAACGGGTTCATTGAATATCCTATTACTTCTAAAGTAGTATCACGTCTCTGCATAAACTTTTCTCTATTTCCTGCCACTAATTAGATAGTGTGCATACACAGCAACTCGGAAACCAAAACGTATCTGTATACAAGTTTTGCCCATCAGCATTCAACGCAACCAATCGCTTTTGCACGAATTTCTGCTCGCAGCGTGAGTTGTACCCAATCGGGAGCTGACATAGATTCGAACATTGCGATGATCTGCAAAAAAAGATAAAATTTAAATATACCTTACATTCTTACATAACTGGTTAAATATAATAAAACAATTCTTATGCGCTCAGCATATTGTACGTTAATTAGGGTTGTGATTCAAAAATAAGCATTTAATAAACGATAAAGAAATGAGGGACTAAATTGCCAGGAATAAACTGCACGACACTAAATCTCTACTTTTCACGACCTGCACCAAACAGGTGTACCCTCGCCTCTATAAGTGAGAAACGCAATCTCTCCCTAATATCATACGCTCACCTTTTCGAAAACGGCGCTAATTGTTCCATCAACATGCATGAGTAAATAAACAAATAGGCAGAACACACCTTCCGCAAGAGCCAACCTGAACCTGTGCTACACTTCTTCTATTTGCACGAGGAAGTTCTTTGATTCGAGGAAGGGTAGACGAGCTAGTGCTTTCGCTGTGGCTGTTATTGCAATAGCGAGATTATGACCACACGCGTCTTTTGTCATTCCCTACGTATCGTGCAACAACTCAACAATTGTTATCCCCCGATGGCGGGTCCCTGCCTGAAAGTTATTAGGGAAATATCATCGTTGTCGCCCTACCGGTACCGGTAGTCAGCAGTCAATCACCCTTGCCCCAAAATTGAACGCACGAATGAAATTCCCCTCAGTTGATAACTGAACGGCTCGTGGGGTGATGATGAGGGAATCCTAAAATCAAAGGGGTAGTCCCCTTCTCATCCTGCGAAAAAGACAGTGGTTGACATTTATGAAGAACACCTCTATGCCGCATTTAGTGCCCTTCTATTGAGATTTGACAATGAATATTGTGGTTAGAAGAAGGAAGTTCCTTTGATGAAAATTTCGAAGGGAAAAGACTCAATGGAGATTCTTTATCTAGGTCAGGATCAGTAATTTTGAATGGTCAAGGGCAAGAGGCAATCTATTAAAGAATTGGAAATTTCTAAAAATGGTTGGAATGGAAGGGTTGATTGTACTCGTATATAAAAAATAGAGTTTGTCTGGTGATTTGCGAATAAAATACTTTTAGTATAGCAAGAAGTTGAATTTTTGTGTATTTACAAAAGATATACAAATGTAATTACTGCAAACTACAAAAAATGTAAATTTCGATGCATATGTAATTTAAATGGTATGAAAAAATATCCTTTTATCAGTATGAGATGCAAATAAAAAATCGTTTTACAATAATATTTTGGTGAATGCTAACCAGCAAAACCAGATCTCATCATCATCGATTGTGACAACCTGGTTTCTTTGTCAAATCAGACTTCCTTTTAAAGAGCGAATAATGGTCTTAATCTCTTGGCGTGGGGACTAAATAGGCTAGTAATTACCAGGCCCGTGCGCAAGGGGGGGGGGGGTTTTGGGGGTTCAAACCCCCCCCCCCCCCCAAAAGACCCAAGTTAATTTTATTGCGGATTATTTTATGTTCATCCGTATAAAATCTCGAGAATAAATATATTGTAATAATAAATAAACCCCAATCGCACAGCTGGTTGAAAAGGCAAATATCTCAATTGCACTCAAATGATGTTTGGCATACATGCATTTTTAACCGACTTCTAAAAGTAAGAAGGTTATCAGTTCGTCGCGTATATTTTTTTTTGTTGCTTTTTTTTATGTATGTAGGCGCTTAACTTTTGAACGGGATCAGATAAAAGAGTCCTGTTTTCAGTAATGCGTAGGACTTACTTTCTATAGGGTCCCATTTTAAGGACATACGAATCAAATAATGGTAAAGGACATTTACCGTTAAAATAAGAAAATTTCCGACTTACAGCTGGATTTTTCGGCATAACTGCTCGACGCATATCAGAATTTTCATTGTTAAGGTTTCAAAAGAGAGACAACATACTAGACTAAAATATATCGGCACAGAATTGTAATCTTTTCAAGGCGCTTGCAGATATTAACAGTTAAATATGTGTTATGGGTACCGAAAAATTGAATTTGGTGCACTTTCGTACGAAACATTGTAAGTATTTTGGAACCTTTTGATCCTGAATGATAAAAGGAATCAGTATCCTTAATTTTCAAAGTTAACGGTACATTTGTGTCAATCATTTCTGTCGGAAATAACCAATAAATGAATTCGCATTGTAGTTTAATTGCTTCAAATTAAGATGAATAAGAGCAAATTTTTCGCGGAAAATTTCATGAGTCCTTTCCCATCAATATTTGTCTTCGGGCTGACAATGAACGCATTACGAGATCCTTTTTACATCCTTAGATGAAGTTATACATAAAATTTGCATGGTTCCTGTAAGAAATATTACGGATTGAATGACTACAAATTATAGAATTAATTCTATTTGAAACTTGATTCGTTACTTTCTAGGTAATTTTATACAAAATTCGCTCAGGAGGTTAAAATTAGTGATTTCAACATTAAAGATCGACAGGAACCGAGTCCTGAAACGACAGTATTTAACTTTGAAGTTGAATATGGAAATACATGGTTGAGTTTTCACTAAACTATCGCACAATTTTCATGAAAGCTTTTACCAAGGCAATGAATATCGAATAAACGTAAACGATTGTTACGGTTAAGAAGGACCATTTTATTACTTGGCGATTTCTTTGAAAAAATGATGTATACGAGTATATGGATTGGACTAATTTCGGTGAGAACGGAAATATGTAGGATAACATGTTATGTCAAAGTTCGTGATTTTCACAGCTTAGATGGAAAAATTTGAATACTTTGAGTCCATATCTTTCTCCACATCTTTTGAGGATAGATAATGGTGATTTTGGCCAGAATACTTTCTATAGATCGATAGTCACTAAAAAGCGTGAAATAAAATAAACTAATAGGAAAAAAAGAAAACCGACTACAAAATGCCCTAAAAAGATCGAAATAAATCTTTTGGAATCGGTGCCAAATCAGTTTCTCCGTTTTTGAAAGGGCAATGGCAATAAGTTATATACCAATTGAAACGGGGAACAACTGATTTGGCACCGATTCCAAAAGGTTTATTTCAATCTTTTTAGGGCATTTTGAAGTCGGTTTTCTTTTTTTTCCTAAAAGTTTATTTTTTTAATAATTCATTCGCTTAGGGGCCCCAAAAATGCTATTTGGAATGCGATGTGTGGTGTATCGACGCATATCATCCGTGCTGCTCAATAAAGCTTGGGACACACGTGCATTTTTTAAAGTTGCGTAGCTGCATATGGAACACTTGGAAAGTACATTAGATATCCTTTAGTACATTCAGTGCTTCAACGTTTGCCTTGTTTGCCAAAGACAATTAAAGCAGCACTGCGCTGCGTATTTGTACATCCCCGCCAGCGGCACCCCTGTGGCGACTCAGTGTTCAAAAGCGCTTGTGCATTGGGCTTAAGAGTTTTAGGTCACTATAAACAAAAGGGCTAATGCCATCCCATAGAAAATGACCGGAAAATCCCATAGAAAATGCACAACTTTAATTTTGACTCCAGTTGGCTCTCTTCTGTTCCAACACACATATCTTCTATTGCAATCGGTTTGTGATTGATATGAAATTTTAGTCGCGTGACAAAGGACAAAAACCTAATCAAAACAAAATCAAATTCAACTGTGTAGTGTGTTTATGTGAAAGCAAGAAAAACTATAAATTTATTCGTGTTTGTTTCACAAGTGACTGTAAACAATTCTCCGAATTGCGTGAATAATTTGATTCAAAGGCATTCTCAACAAATCAAATACGGTTTGCTTTTCGCAGAAGTGGCAGCTGACAACTCTTTTAAAAATGGATATCCATCAATTTTTCCATAAAAAACCTCGACTGGAAAATGATAATGTAGGTAAAAGCTACAGTTTATGGCCTGAAACGCACTGGATCGGTACCGCACGGCACGCACGGTACACATGGTATTTAAAAAAAAACAAAAATGCACTAATTTTTTACGGTCGGGACAGGACAATCCACAGTTTTCCTTGTAATCAAAAAGTCCGTACCGTACCGACCCAGTGCTCGCGTAGCTTAAGCCATACATTATCCAAAAAAAACTCTATTTTTTCAGCTTTCGAGTATTTAAATTTGAAAAGTTAGTGGGCTTAGTTTAGTAACTGAAATGTATTGTTACATGTACAAATAATTCTGCGAGCTACTGTCGCAATTGTTTTCACAACAATGAAGAACACGAATTCACTCGAAACCACGAGAACCCAACAAGCATGATCAACATCTGCAAGTGACGTCACTCCATTCATGAATTTGCTCGAACCTACCAGGTACCTCTCGGTCGAACATTCGCCCATGTGCGAGAAATGGGTGAATAGGTAGAGACCCTATATAAAGGCGAGCTGAATGAATGGGGGGATCATTCATTCGACCGCGATAAGAAAACTGCGATATAGTGGAACGCGAAATAAAGACAATTGATTGTTTGAGTGCAAAGTGTGTTTCGTAATAGTGAAGTAATTCAGAAGACAATTGCGATAAAAAATTTATGGACAAGTGTTAAATTTTAATTTTAATAGTGAAAATTAAAATTAGTGAAAGTGTTAACTGATTATTGTGCATTTTATTTAATTAAATAAACTCTTTTAACTAAAATTAAAAGACATTGCGTTTTCACTTTCCCGGAACATTAAAATTATAGGCCGCGAACCAATAACACGCGACAGTGGTGTCAAGAAGTGCGCAAGAAAAATTTTGAAAGTGAAAATTTTTAAACAGTTTTAAAGTGCACAATTGTGAAAATTAACGTGGAAAAATAGCCGAACCAATAAAAATGCCAGGAAATTTACATCTCAAAATTCATCAATTGAGCATATCGGAGCTCAAAGAGGAGTTGGAACAACGAAATCTGGCTACACAAGGTACAAAGGCCATACTGATTGCACGCTTGCGTGACGCGATCGAGTCGGAAGGCGGGAATCTGGATTCGGCTGAGTTCTCAGGTGCGGAAAAAGGCGCAGAAGGTGGAGAAGTAGAAACACCAAAATCAAAGGAGCCAGAAAATGCGCTAATGCAAATGTTAATGCTGATGTCATCGAGTCTGACTGCGAAGCTAGATGAACAATCAACGAAGCTTAATGAACAATCAACGAAGCTAAATGAACAATCAGCGCAGCTAAATGAACAGACATCCAGTTTAGCTGCGAAGTTAAATGAACAATCAGCGCAGCTAAATGAACAGACATCCAGTTTAGCTGTGAAGCTAAATGAACAATCAGCGAAGCTAGACCAACAAGCGTTCGAAGTCAAGGCAGACATCGCACAGAAGCTGGAAAAACAGTCAACCGAAATAAAAGCGGAGCTCAGTAGTCTCAACAGCCAAATTAAATGCGTCGAGGAGAAGGTATACCAGGTCGAGGAGAGAATCAACCTTGAGATTAGCCAGGTCAACCATGAGATGGAAAAAGTTAAAAAGGAATTGGAAGCAGCGAAGGCAGTAGTAACCGCCTCACCAGCCCCAATTATAACCGCAGCGCAAAGCTCATCTAGAAATGTGCAAGCACCAATATTCGATGGGCAAACGGTCTGGACTATTTACAAAACCCAGTTCGAAGCAGCCGCTCGAATAAATCCCTGGAATGAGCAGGAACGAGCAACTGCATTGATTCTTGCTCTAAGAGGCCCAGCTGCCGAGCTGTTGCAGACGATCCCCGTTGAATTGCACTCAAACCCGAATGCTATAATGAATGCGCTCGACATGCGTTATGGAGACGATCATCTAAAGCAGATTTATCGGTCACAGCTAAGGCATCGAATGCAGAAGTCTGGTGAAACCCTACAGCAGCTAGCCCAAGACATTGAGCGACTGGCACTTTTGGCTTATCCAGCCTACGACCCAGAACATCGAGATGATGCAGCAACAGAAGCATTCATCAGCGCACTAAAGGACCCGGAATTGCAACAAGCCGTGCGTTTAGCTCAAAAGCAAACGGTTAAGGACGCATTGGCTTATAGTCTGAACTTTGAGGCAGCGAAAAATGTGACTCGTACCACTGCCCGGGTTCGCGAGGTAGTGACAGACGAGTGCAGGTGTGAGCGCGTGGAAATTGAGCGAGATCCGCATGTAAATGGTGCGCCTAGATGCTGGAATTGCGGAGAGAAGGGGCACCTGCAAAGAGACTGCAAGAAGCGAAGAAAACCGAGCTATTGTCCAGGGTGTGCAGCTAGGAGGAGATCCAGACCGAGTCAGGAGCCCAGAATGGAAGCCCTTCAAACAGAGGGGTCGGGAAACATGTAAGAGCCAACTTCGTGGGGCAGAGGTTGGCTAGGAGGATCGACGTCCCCAGCACCACCATCATCGTGTCAAGACTACATCGTGGAGAAGCGGACTTATGCCTTCCGGGTCAAATTGACGGAAAACACTGCACCATAACAATCGACACTGGTGCAACCCGATCGATTATCCGACAAGACCTAGTTAGACAGCAACAACTTCACAAGGGCAGAATTCTCTCACTACGGACAGCTACGGGAGAAACTGCACCTGTTCATGGAGAGGTCAACCTCCAGATACAGTTGGGAGACCTTGTGTTCCGACATAATTTTCTGGTCGCGAACATTATGGATGACTGCATTCTCGGAATGGATTTTCTGCGACCACATGGAATCACGTTGGACTTGGGCCAACGTGTATTGAAATGGCAGAATGTCGAAGTACTGATGGAGGATCCCAGCGTCCAAATCCCCAAGATGAATGTAGTGGTATGTACTGACACTGATGTACCGAATTCTTCTGAAAGCATTGTATGGGCCAAGCTTGATGGTGATTCTGGAGACCACCGATCTTATCTGATAGAGCCAACGAAGACATCGGCATTGCGCAGTTTGATTGTAGGACGAAGCCTTGTAAGATCTTTAAGGAGCGGATATGTGCCGGTTAGAGTCCGTAACACCGCAGACTCAACCACGAGCATCAAAGCGGGAGAAGTCATCGGCAGCTGCCAGCCTGTTTCCACCATCACCTCTTTGGAAGCTACTCACAACCATCATTGGAAAAGGAGGCAGGACACAGACAAAGCCCGGGAATCCACGTCTGAAATATTGAAGCAAGTCAAATTGCCGGTGCAGCTATTCAAGCGAGCCTCTGATCTGGTCACCAAGTACAGTGACATCTTCTCAACAAGCCCGGATGACCAAGGCCGAACGAGTATGGTCACTCACGTCATAGATACACAGGGAGCCAAGCCGATTCGACAAGCACCGAGACGTCTCCCTATAGCCAAACAAGGAGAAGTGAGCGCGCTGATCTCAGACATGGAAAAACAAGGCGTTATTGAACCTTCTGTCAGTCCATGGGCCGCGCCTGTAGTTCTAGTCAAGAAAAAGGATGGTAGCACTCGCTTTTGTGTCGACTATAGGCAGCTTAACGACGTCACTAAGAAAGATAGTTACCCACTCCCACGCATCGATGACATCATGGACACTTTAGCCGACGGAAAATGGTTTTCTACACTCGATCTCAAGAGTGGCTACTGGCAGGTAGAAATTGACAAGAAAGACTGAGAGAAGACCACATTTTCAGTTGGGACCGGATTGTGGCAATTTGTTGTGATGCCGTTTGGGCTTTGCAATGCTCCAGCCACTTTCGAACGCTTGATGGAATATGTGCTACGTGGTCTAACCTGGAAAACCTGCTTGGTATACCTAGATGACATCATCGTCATCGGTAGAACGTTCGAAGAGCATGTGCGGAACTTAGAAGAGGTTTTCTCCCGATTACGACTGGCAAATTTGAAACTTAGTCCCGAGAAGTGTACTCTTTTCGCAGATGAAGTAAAATACCTGGGACACGTCGTATCAGCAGAAGGGGTCAAAACAGACCCTGAGAAAATTGAAGCCGTGAAAAGCTGGCCAACACCAAACAACAAGCGCCAACTACGAAGTTTTCTGGGTCTGGCGACCTACTATCGAAGATTCGTCAAAGACTTTGCCAAAATAGCTAAGTGTCTCCATCAGCTAACCGAGAAAAATCGTCCGTATGTCTGGAATGAACAATGCCAGACAGCCTTTGAGGCCCTGAAGGAAAAGCTGTGTGAATCACCCGTGCTGGCGTATCCGAAACCCGGAAAAATGTTTGTAGTTGACACCGATGCAAGCAACGGCGGTATTGGAGCTGTACTCTCCCAGCAGATCAATGGCGAAGAAAGAGTCCTCTCGTATTACAGTCGAGTTCTCTCAAAAAGTGAGAGGAATTACTGCGTGACCAGGAAGGAGCTATTGGCTATAATAGAGGCCACCAAGCAGTTCCACAAGTATCTATATGGCCAGAAATATGTTCTTCGCACGGACCATGCATCACTGAGATGGTTGCTCAACTTCAAAAACCCCGAGGGACAAGTTGCGAGATGGATCGAAAGATTGCAGTCATACGACTACGAAATTGTTCATCGGAAGGGCGGAGTTCATGGAAATGCTGACGCCCTATCCCGCCGTCCATGTCCCGCTAACTGCAAGCATTGCCGACGGATTGAGGAAAAGAAACCGCTCGTTGATCTGCGATTGATAACGGCGGAATTCGATGAAGGTTGGTCATCGGAGGAGATTCGAAATGCCCAGTTAGCCGATGAAGACATCGGACCATTGCTCGTATGAAAGGAGACGACTGGGCGACCTGAGTGGAAAGACGTTTCAATGCATGGCGCAACCCTGAAAAGCTATTGGGCACAATGGAACTCCCTTCAGGTGGAGGGTGGCGTACTCAAGCGAAAATGGGAAACGGCGGATGGTAGCTCCTATAGGATGCAAACTATACTTCCCAAAAGCCGAATCCACGATGTGGTTAAGGAAATGCATGAAGGATCCTCGGGAGGCCACCTTGGTGTTAACAAGACCTTAGCGAAATTGCGGGAACGGTTCTACTGGCTCCACGCTCGAGAAGACGTAGAGGACTGGTGTCGCAGATGCACAATTTGCGCTTCCGTCAAAGGCCCAAAGCGACGACTGAGAGGACAAATGCAAACCTATAACGCAGGCGTGCCATTCGAAAGGATTGCTGTTGACATCGCAGGACCCTTTCCTGAATCCGATTGGGAAAATCGATATACGCTGGTTGTAGCCGATTATTTCAGCAAGTGGCCCAAGGTCTACCCCATTCCCAACCAGGAAGCAACTACCGTAGCTGAACAGCTAGTGTTAAATTGGGTCAGTAGGTACGGCGTACCCTGCGAATTACATTCGAATCAAGGCCGAAACTTTGAGTCACTAGTTTTTGGCGAAATGTGCGAGCTGCTCGGAATACGGAAAACGAGGACAACACCGCTGCATCCCCAATCCGATGGAATGGTCGAACGTTTCAACGGCACGCTCAATAAACACCTTGCCAAGATGGTTGACGAGAACCAAAGGGACTGGGACCGACATATCCCACTATTTTTGATGGCGTACAGAGCTGCCGAACATGCATCGACGGGCCAAGCCCCAGCCAAAGTCATTTTTGGAAAGACTATTCGTCTGCCAGCTGATATAAAGTTTGGAACACCCCCTGAGAAACCCCAAACGATCTCGGAGTACGCAAGTGATCTAAGACAACGGTTGAACCAGATACATCGGACAGTGCGAAAACACCTCGAATCGGCTACTGACCGCATGAAGACCAGGTATGATCTAAAGGCTAATTCTACTGGCTTCCAGCAGGATGACTTGGTGTGGCTATATAACCCGCAACGGCGAAAGGGTAGGTCTCCAAAGTTGCAACATAACTGGGAGGGACCATACCGAGTCACAAAGCGAATCAACGACGTCGTATATCGCATACAGGAACACCGTAAACCGAGAGCCAAAATGAAAATCGTGCATCTAGACCGTCTTGCCCCATATTACATCCAGGGAGAATTGACTACAACTGGCGACACATCTTTTCGGGGCGAAAAGAACTGAGGTGGGGGCAGTGTTACATGTACAAATAATTCTGCGAGCTACTGTCGCAATTGTTTTCACAACAATGAAGAACACGAATTCACTCGAAACCACGAGAACCCAACAAGCATGATCAACATCTGCAAGTGACGTCACTCCATTCATGAATTTGCTCGAACCTACCAGGTACCTCTCGGTCGAACATTCGCCCATGTGCGAGAAATGGGTGAATAGGTAGAGACCCTATATAAAGGCGAGCTGAATGAATGGGGGGATCATTCATTCGACCGCGATAAGAAAACTGCGATATAGTGGAACGCGAAATAAAGACAATTGATTGTTTGAGTGCAAAGTGTGTTTCGTAATAGTGAAGTAATTCAGAAGACAATTGCGATAAAAAATTTATGGACAAGTGTTAGATTTTAATTTTAATAGTGAAAATTAAAATTAGTGAAAGTGTCAACTGATTATTGTGCATTTTATTTAATTAAATAAACTCTTTTAACTAAAATTAAAAGACATTGCGTTTTCACTTTCCCGGAACATTAAAATTATAGGCCGCGAACCAATAACACGCGAAAGCATTTATTTCGGAGTTTAGAGGTTTGAAAATATGTCAATTAGTATTTTAGCATTTTATAATTTTCTTCATTTTTTCTATCATAAATTCATGATTTTGTACAAGTAATGACACATGCTTGTCAGTCAAATCATTTCAATCCTTCGAGACTTTTGCGCAAAATTTTAACTAAAAACTAGCTACTCTAAAAAAAGTTAAAAACTTTTAAATATTTGTTTTTGACAAGATTTCATTCAAACTAATTGCAAAGTTGTATATAATGTAATTGTTTGTTTAATTTTATTTAGCAAATGGTGCAAGTAACTTCCAACTCTCCGTTGAAGAAGCGTTTAGAAAAAGAAACCCCATCTTCATCAAAATTTACGCCGGTACGTATTTCAAACAAATGCTTCCCGGGATAAAATTCCACTCTCTGATAGCCTCTGCGAGTCTCCATGAGTCTTGCACAGTCTCTAGAAATGTCTCTGACGTGGCTTACAATCTCTCAATATAACTTTTGGTAATTTTAGAGTGTCTCAGAGTCTCTGAAAATATAATATATTATTCATCGGGAGACTCGAAGTCTCTTGAAGGGAGATTAGATAAAGAATAAAATCGAATTTACATTACTTTTCAATAATTTTAATTTCAACGAGTGGCTGTAGTCTCTGTTTTAGAGATTCTGAGAGACTGGAATTTTTGTCCTGGTTCAAGATCAAAATTTTCAATACTGTGATTGACAATTGTTTCGATGTTTGTGTACGCGGAAACATGAATTCATAAAAAAACGTGAAAGCATAAAAACGAATACATAAGCGTACATACTGAATTCGTTACTTATACCAATTTATATGCAATACTTTCAGAAAAACGCTGAACATGAACCTATTGCTGTTGATAATATTCAAACAGCTGAAATTTCTTTGTCTGGATCAGACTCGCCACAATTAATACCTCAGGATATAGGACTTTATATCAAGAAGTCTGCATCCAGTTTGAAAGCTTTGGATCAAGACCTTATTTGGTTTCCTCCTGAAAATTATGAATTTCCATCGTCCGGTGATAGAAATCTTAAATTTCAAAGGAAGTGGCTTTTAAAATATTCATGGTTGGCATACTCTAAAATGATGGATGCAGGATTTTGCAAGTGTTGCGTGCTATTTTCAGTGCAATATGGTGGGGTTAACGATCGACCCCTCGGAAAATTGGTAACACAACCATTTGACAACTGGAAAAAGGCATTAGAAACTTTTCAAAAACATCAACAACTTGACTATCACAAAACATCAATTGAAAAATGGCAAACAAGATCGCAACATCACAACAAAACTGCTCAATCAATCGATTTACAACTAAGTCAACAAAAAGTTCACTTTATTGAAAACAGCAGAAAATTGCTGATTCCCATAGTCGAAACTGTGATTCTTTGTGGACGTCAGGGATTAGCACTTCGTGGTTGAAAAGACACTGGCAGAATTGCTTCCGAAGAACCTGAGTTCAACGACGGTAATTTTCGTGCCCTCTTGAGATATCGGGCAAAAAGTGATGCTGAGCTGAAGAATTTAATGAAAAGTTCTTCAAAAAATGCAATGTACATTAGTGATCGTATACAGAACGAGCTGATTGTCATATGTCATACTTTGATCCAAAAACAAATAATTGATCAAGTAAATGATTCAGAGGCATTTGCGATTTTAGGAGACGAATGTGCAGACATCTCAGGCATCGAACAAGTTTCAATCTGTGTTCGATATTTAGTCACATCTGATGGAAAATTTCAGATTTTCTATCCTTCATTCCAACTGTCGATTTTACTGGAGAAGGATTATCGAAAGTTATCTTAGATTTTCTCGGCTCTTCTGGTATTGATTGTACGTTTTTTTTCGGACAAGGTTATGACGGCGCAGCAACAATGAGTGGAGAGTTTCACGGAACTCAAGCATATATCAGAAAAATACATCCATTGGCACTGTATTCACATTGCGCGGCCCACAGTTTTGTGACATTCCCGCGATTAAAAATTGTCTTGGCTGCATTCAAAGTATTTACAATTTTTTTAACACTCCAAAAAGACAGCTTGTTCTGCAAGATTCTTTGATAAAGAACGAGTATATGGGAGATGAGAGAAAAAAAAAACTCAAAAAGTTTTGCGCAACTAGATGGGTGGAACGGCATGAGTGCATAGCGACATATTGTGATTTACAGCCGGCGATAATTGACGCTTTGGAAATTATCTCAGCTTGGAAAGATGCAGCAACTTCATCTTCTGCTTTCCAATTGCTTTCTGCAATCAAAACAGGGAATTTTCAAGTTTCCACTATGGTACTCCATTCAGTGCACTCTTTAACTTTTTCATTGAGCCGAACTTTGCAGACGGAAAATCAAGATTTAGCAGAAGCCATCACACTAGCTGACGCCGCGAGGCACGAACTCGAAAACATGCAGTTGAAAGTTTCAACACAATTTTTCAAAAAGTTGAAACAATTTGTGAAAAATATGATATAACTATTGCGAAACCCAGAATCACATCTCGTCAAACCGCACGCTGCAATATTATTAGTGAGAACGTTGAAGATTACTATCGTGTGTCTATTTTTATTCCATATCTTGATCTCTTCATAACCCACCTCGAAGATCGGTTTTTAAAACATCGTAACATTTTGTCGAACTTCTCATGTTTGTTTCCTGAGAAAATGAAGGGTTTAAATGAGGTTGCGTGTAAAAAATTATTTGAAAAATACATTTCAATTCTGCACGACAACTCATCCGAAATTTGGATCAATGAAGTCAAGATTTGGCGACGCCGCATAGCAGATAAAGCAGTTTCTAATTTATTGGAAGCTCTCGACATTTGTAATAAGGATGCTTTTCCAAATGTATACCAACTTTTAAAAATTATGGCAGTATCAAACGAACGTTCATTTTCGACTTTACGTCGTCTCAAAACCTATTTGAGGTCAACAATGAGAGAAGATCGTTTAAACGGTTTGGCTTCTCTAAACATACACCGTGATATAAGCGTAAACGTTGATGTAGTTCTGAACGAATTCTTTTCTGTACCTCGGCGCATCAGCTTATTAAAAGAGTAAAAATTTAAAATTATTTTCCGTGAACGTTTGTCATATGCAGTAATGTATTTGATGAAGGCCCGAGAGGGGCTGTAGTGCTACGAAGAAGATTTTATTTTGCTTTGATCTACAATGATTTAAATAAAAATATTACTATTTTTGAACATATATTTCATTGTTTTTGTTTGAATTAAAGCAATTAAATTATTATTGAATCAATAACTCAAATTACAACATTTGATAGAAAAATAGACTCTAAATTTGAATGGGCTTTTTAAAATTTATTAGAAAGTTTTACTCTGTTTAAATCAAAATACTTGACATAAATTTAAATGTTTTTGCAAAACCATAGATTACTTTAAAAAACAAAAAAGAGAAGTGAATTTATTTTGTAATGTAGAAGTTTCGATTGACGTTAACATAAATTAACCCGGATAAAGACGAATTAATTAAAATTAATAATGTTTAAAATATTTAAGGATCTTTATCATGACAATCGTCACATGTATATGTATTTGTGTAGCATTTTAAAATGAATACACGCAGACTAAATGGGCATTATACATTATATGCTGATTAAACAGTACTTCTTTACTCGTTACGTGACAAGAATACGATTGGTATCACCATTAGTGAGGATCTGAATACATACAATCTATGGTTAATGATAATAAACTAGCGGTGAGTATTTCAAAGACAAAATTTTATTATTAAACAAAACAACAAGGATGACATACGTATTGACATAACAATTAACGGTGAAAAGCTAAAAAGCGTGCTTGAATTTAAATATCATGGGTCGGCCTAACGATCGACCACCGTCTAACCTGGCTCCCGCATACAAACAACGTAAGGAGGCAATTAGCGCCTATCATTGACTTGGCAGGAGGATATGAAGGCTTATGCAAGAATATCAAACTACTAGTACAAAATGCATTCCTACTGTCGAAATTACATCCACCAAAGCAAAATACTAATACCTCCAGAATATTAACCACGGCATAGAAAAATCTACATAATCTCCCAAGAGTCACGCCAACCAATTTAGTGTACCAATCATGGAATGCATTCAATTTTAACCAACTCATTGTAATGGAGAGAGCTAAGTTTATCTTCATGTGTTTAAATCTAAACCTGCATCATAAAAGAATCAATACAGTGCTAGGAATACAAACCAATTGGTAATACATTTTGCAACAATAGATCGCCTAAAGAACGACGCCACAAATCATGCCTTGCGTACACACAACAATCTGCCTGAATCAGTTAAAGAAGCAAGCTCACTTATGGTTTCCAAGAAATACAAAGGAACATTTAATGAATAACGATTGAATTACATTTCAGGAAATTTCAACATATAGCCCAGTCATATTAGGGCTTTAACCTCGGAATGAAAGATAATAAGCTGCAAATTGGTATGAACCTTTGTTTTGTCATTCTAAATGTTGTCTCAAAAGTCAAAATCATTATCGTGTTCGCGTCTCAAGATATTCAAGGTCAAAGGTCACAAAAATCGGTTTTTCGCGAATATCTGGCTTCCTATCGGTTAAATGAGATTTGCATTTATTATAAAAGTTGTTGGCTATAAAATTCCCTACAACTTTTGTTTAAACTTTTTTTTCATACGACCAACCGTTTTGAAGGTAGAGCGCGAAGAGTGCACATCGTACAGTCATATACGGCCTAATGCAAGGTCAAGCGTGAGTTATGGTTATCAGTACGTTATAAAGTCAATTATTTACTTGGAAATTATAATTATTAAACAATGCCTATTATTTATGTACTAACTATTAATTATTTATATTTAATTAAAGTAAGTAACTTGATTATTTATATATAATTATTCATATTTAACTCATCATTGACACAGCTATTGCCTTATCAGAACATCAAAAGACTGCTGTCATCATAGGAGAAGATATCGATTTGCTCGTTATTTTAATTGGACGTACTCAGTCACATCATCAGGAAATTTTTTTGAAAAAAGTTGGCAAAGGCAATGTCAAAACACAAATATATTCTACTAAAAGTTTTGACCAATATCCTCGTACTAAAAAGCACATTTTATTTTTACACGCATTCAGTGGCTGTGACACGACTTCTGCGCTATTTAAAAAAGGAAAAAAAACTGTTACTAGAGCATTGGAAAAAATTCCTGATTTAGATTAACTGGTGGAAGTATTTCAACAAGAAAACTGCCCAAAACAAACATTATTAGAAAATGGAGTGCGCATCTTTTTGGCATTATATAATGCTCCAAAATCTGAGGACAACATTGATCATTTCCGCTACACGCAATTCATCAAATTTACAAAACTAAATAAACCTGTACAACTGTCAACACTTCCACCAACAAGTGTAGCAGCTCATCAACACATAAAACGTGTCTACTACCAGATTCAAACGTGGTTAGGGAAGGACTTAGAACCTAAAGAATGGGGCTGGATGCTTGAAAATGAAATCCTGGAGCCCATACGAACGTTATTACCTCCAGCACCAGCCGAACTACTAAACGTAATATTTTGCAATTGCAAAAATGGTTGTGGTTCCCGCTGTGGATGCAGAAAATCAGGGCTACAATGTTCTTTAGCTTGCGGCCAGTGCAACGGACAAGCTTGCCTCAACGCTTCACTGTATCCAAGTAATCCCGATGAAGAAAATACATATGATCCCGATATTCTGGAAGGTTTGGAGATGAACATGACAGATAATGAGGATGATGACAATGAATCGAACATTTTTGAGCGACAAGAAGAAGAAGACGACGAACAAGAAGAAGATAATTAGCTTCCATTTCCAATTTCATTACAATTAAAATCAACAAAGATACTTTTGATATTTGAACTCACATTTTGATAAATGTATATTATGCCGTATTTAATAATAAATAAAAATATGTGTAAAATATATACTCTTACTATCATTTTAACTTAAAATAAAACTAAAATATATAATCCAGAATTAATAATATTTTATACTTAAATAGTTAAATATGAATAATTATATATAAATAATCAAGTTACTTACTTTAATTAAATATAAATAATTAATAGTTAGTACATAAATAATAGGCATTGTTTAATAATTATAATTTCCAAGTAAATAATTGACTTTATAACGTACTGATAACCATAACTCACGCTTGACCTTGCATTAGGCCGTATATGACTGTACGATGTGCACTCTTCGCGCTCTACCTTCAAAACGGTTGGTCGTATGAAAAAAAAGTTTAAACAAAAGTTGTAGGGAATTTTATAGCCTACAACTTTTATAATAAATGCAAATCTCATTTAACCGATAGGAAGCCAGATATTCGCGAAAAACCGATTTTTGTGACCTTTGACCTTGAACATCTTGAGACGCGAACACGATAATGATTTTGACTTTCGAGACAACATTTAGAATGACAAAACAAAGGTTCATACCAATTTGCAGCTTATTATCTTTCATTCCGAGGTTGACCCCTTTTTTTACCTAATATGACTGGGCTAATAGTATGTTAGAGTGTTTTTTGACCCTATCGTCGAGATTCTTCAAGAAACAGCTACTCTTACAATTTAATCTCGGTACAGTATATTTCAACCTAGCATCTTAAGGAGCATTTGACCCTAACTCAGATTTTTTTGACTGCGTCAAATTTATACCTTTTTTACCTCTGAGAGCTGGCCACGAATTAGAAAAGACAGGATTAACAGGATGACCACTTATTTTTGGTGTGCCCCCTCATACCGATGTTCTATACATTGTCTTGGTGGCACATCTGAAAAAACGACGAAATATGAAGAGCGGACCGCACGAGCATTGTGCGACGAAGAAGGTGTGATGGAGAGGGTGAAAGGGAATGGAGGTATGCATTAAAAAAAAATATTTTTCTACATATTTTTTATTTCTTCTAACCAAAAACCCCCCCCAAACGAAAATCCTGCGCACGGGCCTGGTAGTTACAATATTTATTTCGAAATCAACAACAGACTAGTAGTCCTATTACAAGTCAATTAATTAGATAACTCTAATTGCAAAATCATACAATTTTAAAGTAGAGACGGAATTTAAGAAAGAAGATTACAATTCAATGATATCAAATATTTATAAGCTTAATTTTTTATAAAAGTTTTAAATACGCCAACAGACTGTGGGAGAGGACCAAGACCTCGATGGTTGCGCATACAAGGTAAGTATAGTAAAGGAGAATGGAAGAAGGTGTTAGCACATGCATGTGGAACGTGAAATTGAAGCACGGATCTATTAGGACAAGGAGCGCCAAATGTACTAATTTCCTCGCATAAATTTTTAGGTAAATGACTGTAATGAAGCTTGAACAAAAGACATTCGTCAAGGAAAGATTGTCTGGATTCGAGGGTAAGAAGGTGTTACGTTACTCCAGGCTGAGGGCTTTGGGGTCCCGGCTAACCTGTGGAGATGGGGTAGGAAGGCGCTAACCCTTAAACTGTCCCAGGAGCCAATTGGCGAGCTTGAGGCTCCCCGGAATCAATCGGACACTAAAAGACACCAAGTTGTGTTACACACACAGGGCCTACACCTTGCCCCGACAGGCTGATATTTCCTAGCCGCTAATAGCTCTTTATCAGCTCATTGAGCCACCTATCAACACTACACAATCACCACCTATGCAAATCGAGATTCCCGACGGGAAGGATTCTTGCCACTCCAGACGTAATTTACGCCTTCTACCAACACCACACGCTCCACGCGCAAATACACTGGCTAAAAACACTATCGCATGCAAAAAAATTCCAATTACAATTCAAATCAAAATCCAAAGTGATAGTTCAAGTTATAATTCATAGTTATTTTTAATACTTTCCCTCAAAGGGTAAAGAAGCATTTTTACTTAAATTTCCTACGTTGGGAGCCCCGTTGATGGCCAAAATCTGAACGCCTTCTGATTCCTCCACTTCTTCTACTAATGCGCAATTAGCGCGCTTGTGACGGAATACCAACGCTGTTTGCTGTCCGACTCAATTTTCCTCGTTGCTTTCTCCTAGTACTTGCGCCTGTTTGTTACTGGTCGTGGCAGCTAAGACTCCACTTGTGATCCTCCAATTTGTAGCATGTTCGTCCTTCTCGTTCTTAAAATAATCCGTAATAGATACCGTGTCGACCGTCGTTGGTTCTTTTATAAACTTGTCATAACGGCTCTTTGACTTGAGTTGAAGAACCCAGATTCAAGGCCACAACAACCACCACAGCTGCTTAACCTTACAGCGTTTTGCTAGGTGGCCATGATTCTTTCGCGTACAATCTTCTGCATTATCGATAACAGCAGTATCGACTTGTTTTGGTTGTAATATCATTTGTTATTTTAATACTTTGTGCTTACGTGCACGATCTTCATTCCGAATCTAGCAGTCAGATCTTCATTTGGTTTCAAGTTTTCGATATCGTATCCATGCGTGTTAATTGATGTTGGTTCTGGAGTGTCGGTATTGGCCATATATGGCCCCAATAGTTATAAGCGTGTATCAGGAATTAGTTTAGGTGGTGGAACATTCCTTGGATTATGCTGTTTACTGACTGAATGCACACCGTTTGATGAGGCAATACGGAGCACCTCTCTGTAGCACTGGCCGTTTACAGTTTGGCCGGGTGGCACAAACTCTTTGTGAACAATGCCTTTCACGTCAAAGAAAGCAATAAGCATCGACTTCACCTTCGGTTTGCTCATGCGCGCTTTTTTCGGTCGTGGTGACGCCGGTGTGTGCCACTCCGAACAGTCGAGGGCAACGTTGCCACAGCCTCCTTACAGCCCGGATATGGCACCAGCGGACTTCTTTCTGTTCCCCAAGATCAAGAGACACCTTAAGGGGACGCGGTTCGGGATACTGGAAAACGTTCAACGTGCTACGACGAGTGCTCTAGACAGCATCGAGGATGCCGACTTCCAGGGAGCGTTCGGGGATTAGAAACTCCAGTATCAGCGTGTTCTCGTCTCCAATGGGGACTACTTTGAAAAATTGTACATATTTTGCCAATAAAAAATTTCCTGAGGTTAGTCCGGTTACATAATTAAAATAAAATTAATTAGAGCTGAACTATAAAGAGAAATTATTGTAAGTGAAGCCATATTATAAATTATAGAAAACGTCAAGTAGAGGTCAATAAGAGTAAAAAGTGTGAGAGAGAGAGAGAGAGAGAGAGCGAGAGAGAGAGAAAGTCAAGGTACGGATATTGGAAGCTATTAATATGAAATTGCTAATTACATGACATGAATGGATTGGACTTAAGGCAACGACCTCGCAAATAAAAAAAGGACTATGGCATTGGATCCTGGAATGTCAGATCACTCAATTACCCTGGTGCTGCTAAGGACCTTTCGCAACAGGCATATCACTACTTCGTACGGCGTGTAAAATATTTTCTAAAATCTTAGAAAATAAAATCGGGTCATACGCCAACAGTATTATTGAGGAGTATCAAGGTGGTTTTAGGGCAGGTAGATCAACAACAGACCAATTGTTCACAGTCAAGCAGGTACTTAAAAAATGCTGGGAGTTCAACATAGACGTACACCAAACTTTCGTTGACTTCAAGTAAACATACGACACTATTGATCGTAACGTATTGTATCAAATAATGCTTGGTTTTGGCATCCCAGCCAAATTAGTCCGTCTTACCAAAATGACAATGACGTTGACAACCTCCCAAGTCTGCATCAATAATCAACTCACCGATGCCTTTGACACAAATATCGGACTAAAGCAAGGAGATGGGCTGGCCTCATTACTATTCAATTTGGCTCTGGAGTACGTCATACGAAAGTTACCTGTTGATATGCGAGGTACATTACTATACAAGTCGAGCCAGGTAGTGGCCTTTGCGGACAACATCAACATTCTGTCACGGTCACTAACAACTGCCAAAGAACTCTTCCTGAAACTCGACAGCGAAGCAAAACTAGTAGGGCTACAAATAAACGAAAATAAAACAAAGCTCATGACGCAGTCAAGGAAAAACACCTCAAATACACAAAATATCACACTTGGCGAATACAGTATCAAAAATGTGAGCAAAATTTTGTATTTGGGCGCCAAAATAATGAAAACAGACAATGAAAGAGACAAAATACACCGAAGAATACAGCTCGCAAATAAAATATTTTATTCAGTATGGACGATCTTGAAGTCCAGCTGCATACACAGGAAAACAAAGCTTCAAGTGTACAAATCTGTGATAAGACCTGTGTTATGCTATGGGTGTAAAACATGGACCCTAACCCAAGCATCCGCAAATATATTGAACGGCTTTGAGCAACGGGTCCTGAGGCGAATAATCGGACCAATGGCGAACTCGATACAACCATGAGCTGTATGAAATTTTTTCGAACCGGAGTTCTCAAGGATTGTAAGACTGCAGAAGTTGCAATGGGCTGGACACATAAATCGTATGGATGAACAACGGATACCCAAGAAGGTATTCGTTGGGAGGACTGAAGGCCGGAGACCAGTAGGGAAACCGCGGAAACGCTGGTCTGACTCGGTCGACGAAGACAGTTCATCGCTGCTCGGATTTCGGAAATGGATGACGTGGTCAACGGACCGATACAGGCGCTGTTTGCAGGAAGCGAAGGTCGAAAGGGGCTGTAGTGCTAAGAAGAATATGAAATGGCTAATTACATAACATGAATGGATTGGACTTAAGGCAACGACCTCGCAAACAAAAAAAGGAATATGGCATTGGGTCCTGGAATGTCAGATCACTCAATTACCCTGGCACTGCTAAGGACCTTTTACAACAGGCCAGTCAATGTCCATTAAAAATACTGACAATCCAGGAAACTAACTGGACGCACACAATATTAAAAAGTGGAAAGCCTACTGGAAAACCAAAACTCGGAGTGGTCTTCATTGTGGATAGGGAGCTCAAATCGCACGTTATTGATTTCAAGGCGATAAATCAACGGTTATGTGCGGTCTGTATAAAAGCGAAATTTTTCAAAATCTGGCTGATGAACGTTCATGCCCCGACCGAAGAAAAGTACGAAGAAATAAAGATAACGTTCTACTATCACCTGAAAAGAATAGTTGACTCATTGCCTACAAATGACCCAAAAATAATTCTGGGTGATTTCAACGCTAAGGTTGACAATAAGCTTTCTCATCGGGGAACGACTTGAGGATATAGCCTCCACGATGAAACAAATGACAACGGCCAGCGCCGGATTGACTTTGCATGTAGCAGAAATCTAGTCATACGTTCGACTTACTTCCCACATCGACGCATTCATAAAATGACCTGCGTATCACCGAATGGTAACACACAAAATCAGATCAATCATGTTCTGATCCAACAACCTTAGGCCTCGAGCATACTTGACGTCCGTATATACCGAGGAGCGAATTGTAACTCAGATCATTATTTGATCAAACTAACCTACCGATTTCGTATGCCAAAGGCATAATCGGCCAAGATCAGCCCGCTACAAAAATTTATCATCGAAAGGCACCAAATGACGTCTGTGGCCGAAAATTTTACGGAGACCCTGGACAACCAGCTGGCTCCCATCTTATCAGACGCATCGTCAAAGACGAGCAACGAGCTCTGGATGTAAGTGAAAGCGGCTATCAGGACCGTCGCAAAACAGACGATCGGACATCAAGCCCGGCGCAAGAGGAATGATTGGTTCGATGATGAGTGCCAGAATGCGTTAGATAAAAAGAATCGGGCGAATAAAGATTACGTAGGTAGGAAAACCGAAAAGCCTGAAACGTGGTTATCAGCCCAAGACCACGCTCTGTCGTGATGATATTGGCAATATCATCACTGTCCTAAAATGCTGCTCAGCACATTCAACGCTTGCCTACGGGACAGGGCTTCCCCGGTACGATGGAAAGTTGCGAGGCTCATGCTGATCAGCAAGGGGAAGGGAAATCCCGAATCGCTGTCTGCATACCGCCCAGCTGGGAAAGTGTTAGAGAAACTCATCAAGGGAAGACTCACTGACTCGATTAGTGCTGCTGTGAACCTACCTCCTGAGCAGTACGGCTTTAGAGCAGGGCGTTCTTCCATTGATGCGATTGCAGAAGTGGAGAACGCGGTCCGAAAGGCAGAGGCATATAGTCGCACCAAGCGACGGATTGTCCTGTTGGTGACAATTGACATTAGGAACGCCTTCAACTCCGCTAGATGGGTGGATATTCTGGATACGCTGGAAAACTCTTTGCAAGTTCCAGAATATCTAACGCGACTTTTGAGGAACTACCTAAAGGTCCAAAGCCTGCTCTACGACACGACACAGGACCAACGAAGGATGGAAATTACATCGGGTGTTGCCCCTGGATCCATTCTTGGTCCGGACCTGTGGAACGTGTCTTACGACGGGCTACTGAGACTTGAGATGCCAGATGAGTCGCGCTTGGTCGGCTATGCGGATGATGTTGCCGCTCTGGCCGCTGGATGCACCGTTGAACAGGCGCAACTTTAGCTAGGTATGCGATCGCGCCGAATGAGGGGCTGGATGACTGCTCGCGGGTTCAGTTTAGCACTGAAGAAAACCGAAGTGGTCATTATGATAAAAAAGAGAATCCCTAGAGTAAGAATGATCAGTATTGGAGATATACGAAGCGAATGGAAGCCATCGGTGAAGTACCTGGGTATACTGATCGACTCGAAGATGAGTTTCTCTGAGCAAATCAGAGCAACGGCTGAGAATGCTGCTTCGGGAATATCGGCTCTGAGTCGACTTATGGCCAACTTAGGGGGACCCAGCCCGTCAAGAACACGCCTCTTGATGAGTGCTGTAGGGTCAGTGCTACTGTACGGGGCAGAAGTATGGGCCGATGCTCTCAGCAAGGAGGCATACCGAAAAAGTTTGACACAGGTACAGAGAAGAGGAGCACTGAGAATTGCAAAGAGGCATATCACTACTTAGTACGGCGTACAAAATATTTTCAAAAATCTCAGAAAAAAATTGGATCATACGCCAACAGTTTTATTGGGGAGTATCAAGGTGATTTTAGAGCAGGTAGATCGACAAAAGACCGATTGTTCACAGTTAAGCAGGTACTTGAAAAATGCTGGGAACTCAACATAGACGTACACCGAATTTTCGTTGACTTTAAGCAAGCATATATCAGTGTTGATCGTAACGTACTTTACCAAATAATGCTTTGCTTTGGCATCCCAGCCAAATTAGTCCGTCTTACCAAAATGACAATGACGACGACAATCTCCCAAGTCCGCATCAATAACCAACTCACCGACACCTTTGACACAAATGTCGGACTAAAACAGGAAGATGGGCTAGCCCCATGGCTATTCAATTTGGCTCTAGAGTACGCCATTAGGGAGCTGGCAATACACGAGGTACATTACTATACAAGTCGAGCCAAGTAGTAGCCTATGCGGATGACATCAACATTTTGTTACGGTCATTAACAACTGCCAAAGAGCTTTTCCTGAAACTCGACAGCAAAGCAAAACAATTAGGGCAACAAATCAATGAAAATAAAACAAAGCTCATGACGCAGTCGAGGAAAAATATCTCAAATACAAAAAACATCACACCTAGCGAATACAGTATCGAAAATGTTGGCCATTCTGTGTATTTAGGCGCCAAAATAATGAAAATGGCCAATGAAAGAGGTGAAATACGCCGAAGAATACACCTCACAAATAAAATATTTTATTCAGTTTTGATGATCTACATACACAGGAAAACAAAGCTCCAAGTATGCAAATCTCTGATAAGACCTGTGTTAGCTACACACATGGACCCTAACCCAAGCATCTGCAAATATATTCAACGCCTTTGAGCAACGAGTCCTGAGGTGAATAATCGGAGCGAAGCTAACGGGGACCAATGGCGAATTCCATACAACCATGAGCTGTATGAAATTTTTGACGAGCCGGAGGTCTCAGCGATTGTAAGACTGCAGAAGTTGCAATGGGCTGGACACATGAATCGTATGGACGAACAACGGATGCCCTAAAAGGTATTCGTTGCAAGAACTGAAGGCCGGATACCAGTTGAGAACCAAGGAAACGCTAGTCTAACTCGTTCGATGAAGACAGTTCATCGCTGCTCGGATTCCGAAATTGGAGGACGCGGTCAATGGACCGAGACAGTTGGAGGCGCTATTTGCAGGAAGTAAAGTTCCGAGAGGGGCTACAGTGCTGAGAAGAAGAGGAGAAATTACATAACATTAAACCAAGTAAACCAACAACAATAAAATATCACAGCTGAGCAATTTCCTTTGACATTTCAAAGCTTTTATTTCTCACTTAAATGAATTATCAAAAAGCTTTAAAATTGGTTAGATATTAATTTGTTGTCTTGGTGTCAGGGAACGTAGAACTATACAGACGGACTTTACTTAAATTAACTTTAAGTAGTTCAATGAACAATAATTCAAAAATCGTAAGGAAAAAGGAAAATAATACTTGGTTTTTTTCATAATAGTGACGAAAGCAAAAACTTGTTGATGGTTAATACATTCAACTTTGCATTAAAGTGTTAAATGATTTAGTCACTATAAATTTCGAATGAAAAAAAGATTTAGTTCTTTTTTACCTTAAGCTGAACTAGCAAAAATATTATTAAATCATATAATATACTTTAGGATTCCTTTATACTGTCTCTACACATCCATTCATACATACATATCGGGTCGATTTTGTGTCATGGTCGGTTCACGGTGCCGTAGTTTGGTTTTTGCGTTTTTAATTACAGTAGATTGATTCGATTGCGGATTCGAGTAGTTTATTTCGGGCACCACGTCGGGGATTATTCGGGAGCACGTGTTTTTGGTTGAAGGTTTTGTGTTGTTTTTTTTTCTCGTATCGTAAGAACAAGGAAATTGAAATAAGGTAGGGTAAAGTAAGGTCGAATTATTGGAAGTTTATAGACGCGTTTTGATCGGGCATTTGAATCGGTGGCTAATTCTTGTGTATTGGACTTCGTTTGCTCGCGGAAAACCTGCAACCGAAATTCCCCTTCGCACTAGCTAGCCTGCCAGCATTGACCTGATGAGTACCGTCTGTTGGCACGTTCCCAGACTTCAAGTCTATAACCGATCAGAAATCGGCTTAGATTTCTTTCGGGAAATCTCTCTCTCGCGAACGAACGAGAAATAGGAAAAATCATTACAATAGGTTTTCCAATAAATGCATAAACTTTGAATTGTAGTTTTTTTGTCGTAGCCACCAACCAAGCCACTTCATATAATCAACGTCTGAAGTAGTAAAAACATGGTTTGCTGGTATTCTTACCCTATCCAACCTGCTTTTCCAAACTACCAGATTTTTTTAGAAATTTTGTTGCTTAGTCAATTAAAATTTGGCACTTTTTTTCATCATCACTAACGAATTGAAATCGCTTTCTTTGATTATCACATATTAGTATTCAAATATAAGGACTTTATTTCATCCTTATAATACTTTTCAAATTAATAAAGTATTTGCTAAACCACAAATATTTTTTATAGATCTTACACTTTACGAGCAAATATACCAAATATAAACGTCCCCGAAGGGAGATGTGCTTTCACATTTTAAGTCAATTTCTTGATCGCTGTCCCAGTACTTTATCAGAATAAATTAATTTGTTACAATGATTCGCTGCAAATGTGAACTCATCATGCAAAGCAAGAACTTTTGTCTTCAAAAATATTTTATCTCATGCACATTCGACCAGTCAATTGCTGGCTCTTTTTGTAGCAACGTTCATTGTGAATTCACTCTGTACCGGTTTGAGAAGTGCTGCTACTGATTTCTAGTCGTGACACGAACCAAAACTATCAGAATCATAAAAGCTTTTCATTTACTTACGCGCATGTTTCCGTTTTCACAAGCTGCCTCGCGGTATTCGGTTCATTCACAACGTACATCCAATTTCCTGTAATGTATTTGAAAAGCAAGTAAGAAGTGTCATTAAATTTTATTGTTCATACCTTTGCTATTTAATGCTGCTTGCGGTGTGATGTAGGAAGATGTCGACTGACACAAAGTTATCCGTCCCGGGCTTTGGCGCTTTTTCCGTTGACTTTGCTCCACACTGGCGACATCAGTTACATCCGCTTCACCTTCTGCGATTTCGGATAAAAAAGTCGCATTGTATCGTCCCTTCGTGCGACCCAAATCTCGACTAAACCTTTTCAGCCACGCGGAAGGATTGTAGTGTGAAACTTTCTGTCGGTAATAATTATTGTTATAGTTGTATTTCGAACCGGACTGTGTGGCAGCATTTAATGCAGCGGCGTATAGGAGGTAGCTGTTAAATAAGATATAAATATAAGCGCAAGGAGAATAATTAAAATTGGTCACGGATTAACTCACTCTGTTTCACGAGGCTTTGGGATGTAAATTGGTTCGGGCGTGGGTCCTTCAGCGTAGCCTCCAGGTGAAATGCTAGGACTATTGTATTTATACCCATCGAACTGGTCTAATTGATTGGCAGCATTTGGAGGTTGAATAAAAGCAGTTGGGTCGTAATAACTCAACGGATGCCTGTGACGGCGAATTTTCAGTGACTCAAAATCATCTCCAGTCTCATCTACGATTATATTCCGCGATTCATATCCCCATTTATGGACTAAATGCTTGATTACATATCTGCAACACAAAATTAAAACTAATTAGTAATTTTTAACCAAGTTGAGCTTTGTTTAAAAATAGCTAAAAAATTAGCTTGTCCATATGTTTATACACAGCAATCTCTTGCAACGGGCAGGTGAAAACTTTTTCCTTTCCCACATTGCAAATAGTAACAAGGTCACGCGATAATTGATTTCCGTTTGAACGAAAAGCAGGTAAAATGTCCACATATGTTGATTAAAGATTCTGGGCACGAGTGCTCAACAACATTTCACATTCGTCTAGGAATGTGCGATGAGAGCTTCCCATGAACGACACCACTTGGATGCAATTACAATGTGTACTTAGTTTAGTTGAAATTGAAATTCAGTAGACCGCTTTGAGACAGTCATTTAAAAAGGTATTAAATCATTCGAACAGTACACCACCTTATTGTCAAAATGATTTCAAATTGATGACGTATGTATATTTGAATGAGCTTTTTACGACCTTGAAGTGCACATTGAATGATTGATGGAGAATTTTGGACTAAATCATGATGATCGTTAAAATGTTTATTGTTTCACGTTCAAGTGTCTCTCTTTATTATTTCCTAAGCATAATTTGGAAACTATTGGGAAGCACCCACAATAATATCCTGTTACATTTATTCTCGTGCAGCTTGGGGTTGGCAGAAGTTACATTTGATTCCAGAGAGAGAGAGTGGATTAGGTTGGGGTTAGGGATATTATTTATTATTTTACATTAATATTTTTATCAACTTCTGATTATCATCGATACTCGATCATGTCGGTCTGAGAGCATATACTTCTATCGATAATATAGGTTTCAGTTGGCCGTCCACCGATCTTGCCACTTCTTTCATCAGTATTTTAAGTTGGCATACGAGTTAGAAAGGTATACCATCGTAGTAATAAATTTATTTAAAAAAAAACCCGGTAAGTGCAAGTTCATCTCACGTGGAGAAGGTTCCGTCTGATCAACTTGTAATCTAGCATTTTTCAAGTCTGACTCATTTTTTTTCTTTTCGGAAATATGAATATTATGTCTGATACCGGATTTCAGAGGGAAATTGCTAAATATTGGGTTGTTCGATAATTTATGTCGTTGTTTTCTCATAGATGACGTAAACTGCATATTTCATGTAGTAATGATTGTGTGGCCTAGATTCTACGTCTGGCACTCGTTTCTTGTAGACGTGTTTAAAATCGCTCCTGTCATTAATTTTAAAAATGAATTCATTTTGCACAAAGTCAGTTGAAAATAATTTTTTTTGATTGAAAACCACCGTCGAATTATTCGAACATTTATCGAATACCTGAAATTTATTTCCTGAAGAAATATCAAAAGTGGAAATACATTCAAGGGGAGTCCCTCTAGGCTCGCTGCAAAAGCAACAAGATGGAGGAGCCCGATGGCTTCAGCCATCAATAAGAATGATCGTGTCCATCGCCAACGATCACGGGCGAAAAAAAGCTGAAACGAAGATACGATAGCAACGAAGGTCAAATCACTAGAAGATCAATAAAGCAAAAGAAATTAGCATGAAAGAAAAAGAAGTAAATTAAAAAGCGGCTGAAGATAAGAAATCTAAGGAACGAAAACAAGAAACTGATCAAGAGGATGTTCTCAGCGCAGGCGGAGCAAACGTCAGCACGAATTATTATGCAGCGCTAGCTAGACTAGAAGACTTCATAAGTATTGAAGAGGATACAGGTAATAAAATTTCTGAACATTGTACTGCTAAGTCAGATAATGGATTTATTGAATCCTTAAAAATTAAAAATAGGGAGAAAAAACCAAAAGTTATGTCTGCTGGTCCGTCTGTCAAGGTTAATCAAAAGAAAAAAAAGTCCCACCAATTAATGTATTTGGGTAAACAGGCAAAGATATGGATCGGCTTTTGGCAGCCGAAAATAAGTTAAATGATTTTGAGATCAAAAGAGTCAATGCCGATAAACTGACAATTAGAACTAAGAAATTGGTTGATTTTCAGGCAGCAAAAAGTGCGTTGGATTCTGGACATACTGCGCATTTTACCACCCCCCAAAAGCGAAAAAACCAGACCTTTTTATTGAAGAGTCTGGACTACGGAGAGGACACAGTCGATCTCCTTCAGGTGCTTCCAGAAGTTCCACCAGAAATAGAATTTATTTCCGTTAAAAACTTTGCAACAAGGAGATCGATTGTCGAGCGTAAAAACTTGCCTTATCACTTGGTCCAGATTTCCAGCAAAGCAGTTCAAGTGCCCTACAAAAAATAAGGTGCTTGAGCTTTCATGTGGTGAGTAGGGAACGCCACCAAAAAAGCGAGTTCAACCAGTGCTACAGGTGCCAAAGATTCGGGCATTTGGCTATCGATTTCGCCATGAAATATAGGTGTGTAAAGTTCAAAGATATCAATGCTCCCGGCGAGTGTAAATTGGCTCAGGTGGAGCCAAAAGAAAAATTATATTGTGTTAACTGCGGTGTCTTTGGTCATCTGGCATCATATCGAGGATGCAAAGGTAAAATTCACTCTAAAACAAAGTCAAGTACACCGCAGTGTGATACCTACCAACTTCGTCAAGCCCGGTGTGTCATTTGCACTTACTGCGAGAGGACCAGCAGACAATGTAAATAAAATAAATAATGTCAGTGGCAATAATGAGCTGCTTCTTGAAATTTATCAGCAATTAAATTCCTTATCGAAGAGAATCGATAAACAAGGTTCTAAAATTAATATTGTTTTTCAGCATTTAGGGCTTTCAAATGTCTGAAAATAAGTTGTCATCCAGTCACATTCCCACGGATAGGACTCGTCTCATCTCGATCAACTCTACACCATAAAAGGGCACGCAGGCGGAAGGGCTCTCTACCCGGCAAGAGCCCCTGTTAAACAACGAAAAACGGAGGAGCGTGCCCGATGGCTAGCCCATGATATAGGAGGAGCCTGCCATCGTTGTTGGTCCTATACCCGGTTCGGTAAAACAAAATGGAAAGACCGAAGTTTATAACTTAACATTTCATTGTATTCATTACTTTCGAGTGTATAAAAAGTTTACTTCATAATAAGCTACACCTACAAAAACAATAATTCTTCTATCGACGAAAAAGAAATATACATTACTCCGCGGTCAAATATAAATTTTTGTTTTATATTTAGTTAAATGAACTCAATTTTCATTTCGTTTGCCGCAAATTGCATGGGAGATGGAGTATTACTTTTGACTACCAAATAGATAGTAGGGAAACAGTGAGATGGTGGGGTATTGAACACGTCTTGAAACTCTATCATAAATTTGTAAAGATAAGCCTTAGCCTTGGAAATATTATTAGGCAACTAACAAAATCACAAATAGAGATTTTTGATTCATTAATATGTATGTGATAAGGCTTAAATGCTAAAATTACAATTCTATCAGATAAGAAAAGTCAAGTATTCTTTTTGGCCAAAAAGAAAAATGTTCCTAAACTTATATTCATGACCTGTTCAGAAACAAATTTTAATAAGCAAATGTTCTAGCACATTGGAGATTGTAATCGGTGTTCAAGCTAGATTCAATAAAACCCGAATTTGTGTTTATGATCTTGTTTTACAACAACAATAAAAAAATAGGAGTATCGTTTGAAGACGTTCGTTAGTGACAGAAAAAGAAGAAAAGAGTAATGAAAAATGGAAATATTTTTGGAAAATGCTAAATTTTGTGCTTCATGATCTCGAACACTGACATAGCGCAAACGTCGAGAGAACATTGGAACTCGAATCTTTTAAAACTAGCGGGAAAATCCAGGCTAATTAAACGAGAGGTATAATAATTTACTTGAGCATTATGAAACTGCGTGAAGATCACGTAAATAAGAAGTGCCTTAATCCGTGGTCAACATCGCATGTAAATTATGTTGACTTTTCAAGACGCTTCCGATGTAAATGCATTATAATTTCCTTCACGCACTCATTTACTGCGATAATGCTTCCGATTTGAACAGTGCGCAGGCTTTGTAGCCACAGAAGTTGGAAATGAAGCGTAGATAATATCTTGCAATGCTCCTGTTTCTGTTTCCATTAAATAATCAAAGCTACTTACACCACAAAGTTGAAATAAATGCTATACGGGACATCACTAGATTTGAATTTATGCGCAACAAGTTCTATTTACCTGCAACTCTGTTATTTAGTGGGAGCTCGATGACTTCGAAATATAACCAGAGCTTATATACTAACAAGCTGACGCACTACGAACAAAGTGCTCGTCTAACGGTAGTTTGTTTTGATTCCACCGACTTGAGTTTGTATTGGTGTACGCGCGTATTTGCAAGAAAATCCGCGAGAAACAAGGTCAGACAAGGACAAGAACACCGTATTCATTTCACCCCATAAGAGTGAAAGAGATGTAAAATCGAATTTAATTTAACGATTTCGTTAAAATGAGCGAAATACATTTAACGAAGCAAAATCTCTCTCATTTTCAACTGTCAATCTGACAAACGTCATTGCAGTAAACAAGTTTTATTGTTGAACTCGTGGTATCGCCAGAGCTTATGTTTAGATTCGCATACTTTGATTAATTAACATTAAGTTGAATCAATTTAGTAGTACGATTCTAGTGTGTTGGAATTATGCAAATCGATTTCTAGAAGCATATTTCAGCAATCCCTAAGGATGTCTTCGTATTTCGTAAGAAACATATCCATTGGTGCTAAAAATTGTAAAACGAATGCTACCCTTGAATATTCAAGAAAACTCAGTCTAATTAATCCTTCGCGAGTATTCTCAACAACTGTACCCAACGTACAAAAGGATGCAGAAGAGTGAGTTGATTAGATAACATCTCTGTGAATATTTTAATTAACGTTTCGGTATGTTTAACTTCAGAGTGAAGGTCACGTTCTTAAAAGCAAATGGGAGCAAATTAAAAGCCAAAGGCAAAGTAGGCGACAGTCTACTGGATGTTGTAGTTAATAACAATTAGGATTTCGAAGGCTTTGGAGCATGCTTAACATGTCATTTGATATTTACACCAGAGGATTATGAGCGCTTGCCCGAGAAGCCCAGCGATGAAGAGTTCGATATGCTTGACTTGGCTTATGAATTGTCCGATACATCGCGGTTGGGATACCAGATAACTTTGAGCAAGGATATGAATGGACTTGTGGTCAAAGTTCCTGCTACAATAAATGATGCCAGAACCGTTCCGGATAGTTAAAATCTTTCTGGTCCACAGGGAAAAAAATCACCGTAATATTTTAAAATATCGCACCCAAATGTTTACAATGATGTTAAGTTTTCGATTCAAATGCAATTTAAAAGAGATACTGTTGAACCCAGTGGGTATTATATGCTATCAGAGAGAATAAATAATATTTTTATACGTTATATTAAAAACGCGATGCTTTCTCGTTAAAAGCCTTGTGGCTAGTGTTTTTCCAATGCTTTCAGTGTGCTGCCTGCAACCGCTTTGTGAAAAGCTAAAAACGCCATACATATAGAAATTTCTCTGTCAAGTTTCCAACGCAGAAAATTAATTCTATTTTGTTTGATTGGATGATTTGTTTTCGACAATTTGTGACATTGCAAGCGGTTGGGGGGTAGAAGATAGTCTTCTATTTTTCTATGCCCAAATATAGCTTTAGAGTAGAACATCTTATCTCATGCGATTTGCATGCAACGATGAGATGGCAGAAGATAATGATTTTAATTAGCTTCCGTATGCGATAATTCTCTTGTTTACGAGAGAGTTGGTTTTATTATCGTAAAATTATCGTGACATCAGTTTGCGATACTGTATTTTAAGAGTTAATACAAACAAATTTCATAATTCCGAGGGAATGATTTTAAAGGTCTTTGCAATTTATACGAGAGATTTTGATAATAGATGAACTTTTGATGTCATGGGTAAAAATTATCGATCAGGCTTTTTGCATTGATCTAGTGTGTAATTGCAGCGATTCTAATTAACGACGAAATAAATATTTATTTGTCGAAATTAGAGAAGTTGATATTAGTACTTCCTAAGATTCAACGTGAAACAATATGGGAGGATATGAGACATCAACCAGCGCAAGGCTGAAAAGATTGAAAAGTTTTCTTCTCACACGCGTCAACAATATTGATTGGCGATTTCTGGATTACAACCATTCCTCGCTGGCTTTGTTGGAATTATACCTTAAAAATGTCCGGAACTTAATACTTTCATAATACAGGAGGGAAGTCAGTAGCAAATGGGCGGAGAAACTAATCGACATTAGTCCACAGGACCCGGATGGCGTTTTCATGAAAGTGAAAAGGATGTTTTGTAAGAAGTCTCAAGTGGAGGTTTCAAATCTTGAAGTCGCTAGTGATGAGATAAATCTTCTAGATAGAGCTGGTATTGAAATTAATAATACGACTCCGGATGCAGATGGAAATAGCATTATGTATGATGGATTAAATCAGCTTGTGCTGATCGGAACTCATTTTGAATTGATCCACCTCGTAAACCCAGAGAGGGAAACAAATACTTCCAGAAGTCGTCGAGGCATATGTTTCCGATCTAAAATCAATCCTGAACAGTGAATAAATTCTTCACTTCAATCAAGCATTGACCTCCGACCTCACACCGAGCGGTAATCTTCTTGATTATTTGGACAGCTTCGGCTTTGTGACTCATATTAGACCAGATAAACGAATAAAAAATCTTGTGTAATTGACGTTATCCCCAATATAGTATTACAACATTTGCCTAGGTTGGTATATGAAATTATTGTGTGGCAGTGAATATATCAATTTATTTAACTTGGAGCAAGCCTAAGTTGAATGGGGGCCAAAAAGGACGACATTGAGTGCCGAGGTACCGCCTCAAAAACAAGCCTATCACTCCGTACTTGCCATTCTAAGGCCCAGAGTTGTACACAGGCAAAATGAGCTTGGTATTCTTCTTCTTCATAGCACTACAGCCCCTTTCAAAACTTCGTTTCCTCCAAAATTGTCTCCAACTGTCTCGATTCATTGTGCAGCGTCCTATAATTTAGAAACCCTAGTAGCGATGAACTTTCTTCGTTGACCGAGTAAGACGAGCGTCTTTTCTGTTTTCCCCACTGATCTCCACCTTTCAGTCCATCAAACGAATATCCTTTTGGGTATTCGCTATTCGTCCATTGGATTCACATGGCCAGCCCATTGCAGCTTCCACAGTCTTACAATCGTTGAGACCTCCAGCTCGTCATCAATTTCATGGTCGTATCGAATTCGCCATTGGTTATCGTATGGTTTCGCTCCAATTATCTGCCTCAGGACCCGTCGCTTAAAAGCGTTCAGTATTTTTGCGGATGCTTGGGCTAGGGTTTATGTTTTACACCCAAAGCATGGCACAGGTCTTCTTACAGATTTGTATACTTGGAGCTTGCTTGCTTGCTTAAAGTCAACGAAATGTTGGTATACGTCTATGTTGAACTTCCAGCATTTCTCAAGTTCTTGCTTGACTTGCTCTAAAGCCACCATGATACCCCCCAATAATACTGTTGGTGTATGATCTGATTTGATTTTCTAAGATCATTGAAAATATCTTGTGCGCGTACAAAGTAGTGATACGCCTCTAATATTCCGTGGAAAGTTCCTGCATTATCTATTCCTATAGAAAATATGATTCTAAGATATGTTAAAATGAAAGCTCACTAGTGGACAAACAGCGCACATTATAACCGAGAGAGAATTCGCCGTGGTGCCACCGTTGATAAGACAGTGTGCAAGTAAAATTTGGGCCACTTGACTCGTTTGTATTTGAAGGCCGAACAAGAAAGGCAAGACAATTGTCTGAAGAATGGCCCATATATATTACCCAGCAGATGCCCAAATGTAAACGTGTGCATTCCGTAATTCTGCGCCTAGCATTCTACTAAAACTTAATGGCCCAAATGGCTGTTTAAATTTATTTATAACATGTAATCTTAGTCATTTCAAACTTAGGCCGCTAGTATATCCACTGTCATTTTCAATATTGTAAACAATCGTATCAAGTTAATTTCTATATATTTAAAATTCTCCTATTTATACAGTTATTTACATTTTATAAATTTAAATAAACCTATTTTCCAAAGTTTTTTGTATTATGTTCTAAATTCCTTCATTCCGCTCTCTTATTTTTTTAGATGATGGTAATGAACCGTGATTATTTTAAGTGAGGATATTGCTCATGCTTCGGCATAAGCGCTGCGTGAATTAAAGAAAACGTTAGGGCTCACCTTACTTTTTATGCTTACAGAACCGCTAGAAGGTGAAGGAAGGAGATTGAAAACCAGAGGTTTTTTGCTTGCACATGGTTCCCCTTGATGATGGGCTTGTTCAGTGATCAGACATTCCAGGATCTGATACTTTTGTCCTTTTTGTTGTTGTGAGCCGTTGCGGAAGATTCAATCAATTTCGAGGCTCGGTTGCAGGTTTCGAAACAATATAGCTTCATCTAGAGATCGAGTTAGCCCATCGTCCAATGCCAATTCTGGCGGCATGGTTATTAACTTCAATTCTGTTACAAGGTGCGGAGGTCTTGCCTTATCCCTCTTGCGTCACCATAAAGGAGGTATAGAGAAGATTTAATAGTAGAGCTGCAGCTGTATTTGCAACTATGGGGAGTTCTCGGTTCTTAATGCTCCACCATTGAACCAGTAAAATCAATGTGCGACCCAAGTCCATTTACTATCATTTGTTCGTAGAATTTAGGATGAGATATCATGGAAGCTAGGGATTAGGGAAACAAGGAGATCCCTCTATCTTTTTCAACCTGGATTGGGACCGACTACGGCGGAATCAAGTGGATGACCTAGATCACAAACTTTTTTGATGTGACACATATAAAATAATTAGAGACGAGTTTGGTTTCTTCACAGTAAGGGATATTCTGATAAAAAAATGACCGAAATTTGATCGTTGAATTCAGAACCGATATTGAATTTTCTGAGATTAAGATTTAAAAACCACATGGTATTGGGTGTCCGTGGATTAAGGAACAAAAGATGGAGAGCTCATGGAGATTTTTTGGTTTTTATATTTGCTTCTATGGGGACAATTCCTCACTGTCTACATTAAAGACTAACTTTTTGAACACACGCTCTGCAGCTGCAGGGAGTTCCTGTCATGCTATCAGAAACAAGTCACATCAATATGTAGGAGGTACGGAAGTGTGCTCAGTTTTATAGGCTCTATAAGTGTAGGTTCACAATATACTTTTTAACTCGGTTCACCTACATAACGTTTAGTTATGATAGTTTCCAATGCTATGGCTCATATTTTAGCATGTATTTCAGCCTAGTTTTTTCGCTGAGGTAATCATTTTTGTTCGATCTAAACACCCTTAAAAAGAGTCACGGTCCTCTCTTTGTCTGGCCCTCCAACGCCAAAACTTACATCATCCGAGCCCCCCTCGTTTACTAACGAGTTTCTATGCGCCCATGTTTAGGCTCAGTATGTGAACTAGTCCTGCACTATTCAGAATAAAATATCGAACATATTAATTAGAATATGGAAGTTTATTTATCTCATACCCTAGCATAAATTGTCCTTTTGCCTTATTGATTAGAATTCCCTCAATCAACACTTATTGCACAAGGACCGAATGGGACTTTCAAAAAATATCAACCGAATTTCGCTACCATTATTCTGATTATTATTTCTTCTTTTCCATATTGATATAATTAAAGTTAAATGTTTTCAAATATGCAACATCACATTTATTTGACTAATCCCTACAAGTAAACTGTGCAAAAATCGAACTACAAATTGATAACACACAAACATCTTTTTAATGCTTTATATATATTTAATTACAATTCATTCTGCTAATTTTGTTTTATTTCATAATCTAACTAACGAGACTGAAAGAAAAAAGTTTAATTAACAATTTAAAACCAAATCGCAACTCAGTTTCGAAAGCGTCATTGAATTTTCAACAATTCACTGAAAAAATTTTCTGCAAAGAGTGATTTCAAATTAAGCAATCAAAAAAGTTTAAATGTTAAATAGCTCTTGAGTGAAAAATTCATTTTATATTGAATTCATGTTACAGAGAAAATATTGATAAAAGAGAGTTTCACTTTAAAAACATATTATTATTAGAATACATTAATAATTAAAATCAATGTCACAAGGCTATTTGCGTTTGCAGAAATACTGTTTTATATATATTTTTTGTGAAAATAAAACTATGTAATACTAGTACATTGTTTCGTTATAAAACGTTTATCCTTTTTAAATAGTTTAGGAGTGCTTGCCTTAAGAACACAAGTTTTAAGAATAGTGCTTGGAAAATGCTTCATTTGGTCGGTCATGATTGGGCATACTACAACTTTATCCGTAACATTAAGATATATACTGTATATCTTAATGTTACGGATATTACGATATACAGTATGCGAACCTCGGTAATAGTATAATAGGTGCTACATGCTATAATTTAAATTAGTATAGTTATTAAAGCTGTAGAAGTAACACCAGAATCGAGGGGAACACCATGTTAATAATCCCAAATTTCGTTTCGAAGCAATTTTTTGGACCATCTCCCAAAATTCAGAACTTTGCTGGGGGCCTGGGTCGAATATTTTCGTCCACAAATCTACCTGGATCAAACACTTCAGGATCAGTACAAAACTTTGAATCATGAGCTGGTATAAAAACGAGTGTGCCTTTCTTAAACGTTTAATTCATGTTACGAACGGGATGTCATTTGTAGCTTCTCGCGTGAGGTTCTGTAAAGAGATGGTTATGGGATGGTCAGAAAAAGAACAAGACATTTACCACACAGCAATTGCTCAATGTACGTATTTCATTTCCATTACAGCTTCGAAAGTTAGCACAATCCACAATGAACATATGGCTTTTGCCCCCCTCCTCGCGTACATGCTGCATTCATTTTTCCGCGATGCCCTCTTTTGATTTTGGCTTTCGTGAACGCAGGAGCAAGTATTGTGCGAATAACAGGTAAATCAGATACAGGCTTATGCTTTTTGTTTATAGGTAAACTTAGATTCGATCAGAGCTTGCTGTCTCAAAACTGACGTAAGATGTTCCATCATCTGATCATAGGTTTACTGACGCCATCTATTGAACTTTCGGCACAATTCTTCGTTGAGTTTCTTCAACGGAAATTGCACAACTAACAAAAAAGTATAGTTTTTCTTCGCGTTACACTTCAAAATAGCAATTGGCCATTCCTCTATATGTAAAAACACATATTTACACATAAATTGCCAATTTCCTTTCATTTTGCAGTTAAATCAATATGCAACTTTATAAATTCAAATTATTTAGGCGCCATTTTGCAAACATTACCCGATTCATGATTTCGATCAAAGCGAAAAAATTTCCATATGACAACATTAACATCTGCTCTCATTTTGTATACGTACACAACACACACATCTATATGTGGAGAAGTTTCTCACGCACACATATGAATGCCGGGGAATTTCTCACGCACACACACGCAAGTCGAGGGAACCGATTTATCGCTATCGACTTCTCCCGCAGCGTAGCAATCATTTAAAGTTTTTTGTCTCTTTCGCACTCTGGCGTGCCATGAGGAAAATTTGCAAGGTTATTCATCTCTTTTTATTGATCAGCTGACGAAGTGCGCCAGCTCGTTAGTTTATAAGCTCTGATATAACCTCTATCCTTGCAATTTGATATAGCCCACCACTACGCACTTGGCTGTACATTTATATCCGTGATCGACTCACGGTCACAATACAAACTCCACGAATAATAATGACGTGCCTTCTCAGATGTATTCACAAGCAGTACCACTTAAATAACCGAGAAATCCACTTCGCAGACACAAAATCGTTTACATTCACAGACCACCGGCTTTCTTATCTTTGACACTCCTCCACCCCGTTTCAATTCCATTTCATTCCCAATTTATTACACCGGTAAGGTGTATCAGATCAACGTTCCTACATTGTAAATTTTATGTGGCAGATTTGAAAATTTTTAAAAAAAACTAAAGTTGACCGAAGTAAAGAAGAATGAATAGGATTTGAAATAATAATAAAAGTTAAATCTCATAACGAATATAAATAGAGGGAAACATTTAAATTTAATATAAAAGAAAATTGATGTAAAATTACATTTGATAATAAATAATAAGAAGAAAAATTATTTTACAAATTACGATTACAATGGAAATAATTACATATCTTTTTTTAATCTGCCAAATAAAATTTTGAGTCGGGGATAGGAAGGTTTTCGAGCAGTTTGCTTGTGTGATTGCTCGATCAATACATCGTGTCATCCGTAAATTCGTGACTGCGAAATTGATTTACAGTGGACCCTTGTGTTGGGAAAAGGACCCACCCCATCACACCGCAATTGTAGCCTACCAGCGCATTCATGCTTTCTTAGACAAGGCCAATCTCGGCGAGCACCAACATCCTCGCTCGCTGAGGCAGCAGACCATCACTGTAGTCCTTCAGGGACATTCTTTTTATCCATTCATTTTACTACAACTATTGGAATTTAAAACAAGCTGGGAAGACAGACCTACGCTCATGTCAGAAGGGGTTTGTACTCAACTTACAGTATGCAGTCACCAGCAACGAATAAAATCAAGAAAACGTTCAAAGAAATTGTGCATTGAAAAGAAAATGTATTTTTTCTCCATTTTCAACAAATAAAAATCACTCAAATCATGAAATCCAAAAAGCATTTATGTCAACAATCTTATCTGAAAATTTTAGGAAGATCAAATCAAAACAGCAGTGTCCGATTTGATGGAAAGTCCATAAAATACCAAAATAGTGCGTTATTGTTGTTGTAATTGGAAAAAATTGAAATGGATATATCTTCCGTGAATACGATACGAATTTCATCAAGCTTATAGAGTATCAGGACCTTGTGTAAGGCTACTTAAATACTTTGTTGGGTTTAAAGGCATCCATACAATTTAAATGGAGAGAATGCGAAATTCGAAGATAATACTATTATTAACAAAGTTGAATGAATTTTGACTTCTGAGATATTTGTTATTGTTGCACTCATAAGTATCTCCCTTGACACCTTTTTTCAGATTTTTTAGATCACGAAGCAAATACTGTCAGTTTAAGAGCTGTTTTGAAACGCTCTCATAAAGACCTTTCATTTGATAATCATATCGGAAACCAATGATGAATTTTTTTTCAGGGGCCACTCCCTGTATTGTAATCATCGATTCATGGCATCAGAACATTTTTTTCGAACCCTTGAATGGTTACAAAACCCTTCTATTTGGAGCTCTCTCTTGCCTCCTCGACTTGTTTCACCTATGAGTAGTAATTGTAGGCACTCACCTTCAGTCATTCATTAAATTGAATCAAGTCTTCAAAGCGTGCACCTTAAACGTTGAAGTTGGGGTAAAATAACTCAAATTTATTCAATTTTCGCATTTTAAACAGCCACTTTTTTGTTTTACGATTACTGATACCACTAACTGAACCGATTCTCAAAGATATTAATGATACTTATCATTCCTGAAATTTTCATGCAAATCCTAGAAAAGCTGTAGTGTCTAAGTCGGTAAAAAGCGCATATGGTTCCATAGCCATATGTTTCCATAGTAATACAGCGCATATTATTCCATAGTAATACAGGAAAATTCAAACTATAGCTTCGTTAAGTACTGTTTGATCTTTGTGAAACTTGCAGGACCGGTGAATCTTATCTGCAATTTATTGAATTTAAGGGTACCTTGAAGATTTTATTCTAGTAAACGTCAAATCGATAAATCATACTATTACTAACAAAGTTGAGTGAATTTCGACTTCTAACGTATTTGTTGTTGTTGTACTCATTAATGCCTACATTCATGATTTTTTTCAGATTTTTCGGATGAAAGATATCTAATCGCGAGGTGGGGTACGCGCAAAGTTAGTACATTTCCCCTTCCCCTGCCTCCCATGGTACTGATAAGGCAATATTAAGACTTGTTTTAAAACTATCTCATTGAGACCTTTCCAATGACACCCTACTCGACTACCAATGGTGAAAATTTTTTTCTCGAAGAGTCACCTCCCTATATGGGGAGACCCCCCTTAAAACCCCCTTTCAAGAAGTCACCACTTCTGACCTTTCCACAAAGTTTCGTGGCTGTAGCCTCTATAGTTTTGGAGAAAAAGTGCTGTGGCATACAGGCGGACAGACGGACACAGGTCGTGATTGTAATAGGGTTTTGTATTTTAGTACAAAACACTAAAAATATAATAATGGAGAAACTAGTAATATTATTGTACGAAAGATTTGTTTCTATTTATTATTATTAACGAAAAGAAAAGTACAAAAAAATCAAAATATATTCCAGTACATTACATAAGAACAAAAATGATAAGAAAAATTGAACGCTTGAAAAATAATACTGTTGGCACCACCAGCCAGAAAGGCAAAATTCTCATAAGAATCGTTCATTTTAAATGCAAATAGTTATTTTATTGACCCCCACTTTGACAGTCAATCCCTGTTTAAAGATAAGTAAAAGCAGCAGGAAAGTCCTTCTACCAGAAGAGTATTGTAAAATAATTAGTTACTCAAACAACGTCTTCTGAATATCAAAACTTGGCTCGTCCTCGTGAGTTACTTCAGGTTCAGAAGGTTTTCGATTTGCTGACAAATTCGTTCCACGATTCACTCCCGGAGTGACCCGTCGCCGTATTGAACAAGAAGCATACGAGCTTAATGATGAGTCCGGCAGGCTGCTTGGGGCCTTTCACTCTAAAGACATCCAATCCGATGGTTTGAAGTCACCGCAGTTGCAGACATTAAGTTCTGGCAGAGGGGTGTGTAGACCGGGGTGGCATACTGAGGCCGGCTAGCACTCAGTCGTGTCGTGGGTCTTCCGGGACACCCTCTGATCGTGCTGAGCCACCTTACATAAAAACTAGCACAAAGGGAAAAGGATGGGAAAGGGAGATATCATTTTGATAAACGAAAAATTTAAAAAAACTTAATAACACATGGCCTTTTATTGAATTCAAAAAAAGAAATTTACAAATTCAACAAATATATGTCAATCCAAACAAAACAAACAGGCCCCTCAATAATTCTATGTACGGAGGAAAAACAATCCAATTAAATAGTTCATATAAAGGAAAACAAAAGAAAAATAAGAATTTGTTGATGTGATTTTACAGCAATAGATAAATATTCACTCCTTTTCCTCGTTGATCTCCGAGCGCTCGGCGAAGACAAAAAAAGGGGTGTGGGGCCAATGAAAACCAAATTTTAAATTAACTTTAAACTAATTTTAAAATTCAATCACTAATAGAACAGCCAATTATCGCTCTCCACGATCCGTCAATATGGTATACTCGCAAACACGAAAACGTCAATTCAGGCACTTGGCCCCCTTCGAAACCCAACCAAACGGGTCCTTTTTTCTTGCTTTTTCTATTTTTTTTTTTAACGGAAGAATTACTCTCGCACTTTGTTCTATTTCAATTACGTCAATTTCACTAATTCAATCTTTTGCATATAGTTAAGATTGAGACGGTCCCGCACTTCAAATTAGCAATATAATTCTCAAACTTCAACTTCAAACTCTCACTTACTCAATCTTTTTCATATATTTAGTATTGAGGCGGTCCCGCACTTCAAATTAGCAATATAATCCTCACATTCCAACTTGAATTCACTTTTCCACTTTTCCTACTTTGATCCTGTCACTGAAGTCAATTTCCAAAACAAAAATTCCATCCTCCAAATTAAAAATTCCTTCACTTTTTTAATTCTTTCACTCTTCTCCTCCGTCACTTAAAAACAGCCAAAATACCAATCCCACGAAAAAAAAAACGAAAAAAACTCCCTCTTCTTTCCCAAATCAAAATCTGACTGCCTCAATCCTCACCACTTAATTTCACCTTTCCAAATCAAATTCCGCAATCCTTTTCATTTTTAAATTACCGCTGCCGCCTTTGGGTAACGTAATCGAAGTTCATTACACTTCGATTCCGCTACCCACACATCTTTTTTCTCGTATCGACAATCACAATAGTATCCATTGACTTGCATATATGGCAATTTACATCCCCAAGAATCGCTTGATTGAATGTAAAGTGTCACATATACTCGTACATTCCGAAAACTATTGATTTTGCCGATACCCCAAAAAGAATACTCCCGTGCGCCCGAGGGAACTTGAACCCAGAGTTCCAGCAGACCCCCGATCGAGAACTCACGGCGTAGCTAATGGTGCCATGGATTGTCGATCTCCCATTCATCTCATAAGCAACTTGAACGTTCCATTTGGGCATGAGATTGAATTTTGTTAGTAAGGGAACGTGAATAAATTTTTGTTAGTATAAAAAATAAAATTTCTTAGTGGGAATAGAATTAGTTAGTATGAAGGAAAGCAATTATGTTTTGTTAGGAAAAAGGTATTGAATATAATTTTGTTAGTGGGAATTAATGAATGAAATGTTGTTAGCGGGAAAATTGAAATTATTAGTATGTATTTTTTTTTTTTTGTAGTTGGAAATAAGGGAAAGGGTAGGATTGTGATGATGGGGAAATAAAAATTAAAGGGAAAATGGAAAAATGTTAATAAAATAAATAAATTTACAGAGGAAAAGGTAGGAGTGCCCAAAGGAAGGTGGAAATATTACGGCGGCAATTCGAAGCTGCGAATGGGAGAAAGTCGGTACGCCGGAATTCGCAACAATCGTGGGGACAACCCAGACCCTGAGTGTCTCATTCAGCCGGGCAAACAAAGAATGTCGGCAGGGGTAACCGAAAACAAAAAACAAACAAAATAAGTAGATATTCACTGGACTTCACACCATGGAAATATTCTGTCTGGTTTCGGTTTAGGTGATTGACGAGCCCCAGTATCCGTCACTTAACTCGCTCCTCCCGGCAGACAATGCTCCATCCGAATCATTGTGTACCTCATTCAGCAGTACGATTTCACCACTGTAATGAGTATCGACCGTGCAATGAGCAGTACCCGAATAATGACGTTTAGAAATCGGGATGATTTTGCTCAGCTTCACCTTATCGATGGAAGATAGGTGGTGGTCAACAACTTCGGATGGGTCACCGGCCGCAAGACAGGAATGACTCAAGGGGACTGAAGTAGACATAAAAGATTCTGCAGGCAGGGGCAATAAAACTGGCGTGATGTTAAAAGCGTACCAAAAATCAATCCCGAGATAAATAGAATTCGTTAATGCCGGAACAATCAAAAACCGAATCAACCGAGTTCGATTATTGAATTGAACCAATGCAGTAACGTATCCTAACACGTCAGCCTTATGACCTGATGCCGTTTTGACATTGGCATGCATCGAATGAAGATACAAACCAAGGTCACGGACGAGGTCAAGGGCTCCCACTCCCAGGATGCTAACGCTTGCACCACTGTCTAACAGACCTTTCAATTTGCGTCCCATAATGCTGATCTCAGCATAAAGCCGCTTGTCTTCGTGCGATGCCACGATTGACTCAATGCACGCTCGCTTGAGAAACCGTCGCGTGACAAAATTTTTCCATGATCTGTGGAATCGTGACTTCGATCCTCGCCGCTTGCGGTTAGGCTTGCAGTCAGAATCAGAGTCACAAGCCACGTCCAGGGAATTGCTTTGGTGAAATTGGACCTCAGGTAGCGACGTCTGTGTAGAAACATCTACAGACCTCGGTGACTGAATTCTAATTTCCCGAGAAAATGATTGCACGGGAAAAGCCGGATGTGCTTCAGCAGGGAGGGCACCGGACCGGAGACATGAATCATAACCAGCCGAAAATTCGTCATGCAGTTGCACAGAATTGACTTCACATGTCTGAACTGGATATCGAATGTTATCCATTTCTAGCCGTTGCCATGTGACTTCAATTCGGCGACACATTCTGACGAGATTTCGGGTGGTTGAGAACTCATGTCCAGCCAGATGCTCCTGCAATCGGAGATTCATGTTCTTAAAAACTAGTTCTCGCAGATCCGTGTCCCTTATTGGAGTCCTGAGCTGGAGAGACATCGCTTCAATGGATTCAAAGAACTCTATGAACGGCTCGTGGGATCTCTGCTTGCAGGCGAACATATTTTCCCAAATATTTGCATCATCAAGCCGAGATCCAAATCGCTCAATGAGTTCACATTGCAGCTGACTCCAACTCAAGTCTCCATACAGTTCACGCATCTGCCAGTACCAGTTTTCGGCAGATCCTTGCAGGAGAATATGTAGGGTAAACACAAATTCACGCTTCAAATTACCGTATCTTTGAGCCAGGGTGCTAACACGGAACACAAACTGGCGAGCATCCATTCCACCTGAGCCTCCATCAAACTTGAATCCCCATTTATGCATGGGAATAAAAGTCTCATCCGATTCAGGTGTCTGGCCATTATCCCGGAACGGATGCTGTGAATGAGATTCTGGCAAATCCTGAGAAAAATGCGGTGAAAGGCAAGCGAAGTAATCATATGGCGTGTGGGAAAATATGATGAAAACTAAAAATGATAAAAAACCACAGATCATCTAAACAATTTAGAAGTATAAAAATCTATGAACAGACGGACAGTACCGACAACTTGTATAAAATAAATGATTTTAAAAAAACGCAGACGGACGAACAAACGAGTCTATAAAAAATAAAATAAATAGCAGACAGACAGACCGACAAGTAAGTAAATATATATAAAATTTAAAAAATTTTAAATCTTACTAGATAAAATAAAAATTAAAATTCTCTATAATGTAGACTACTTGAAAATTAATCCTAACCAAAACCTAACTGATAAGCCTAAACGAAACTCAATTATCAAACTCAACCTAATATTACTCAAACCCAAAACTAACTAGACCAAACTCAATCATTAAAATTAAAAGAAATTATTCTAAACCAACAAAAACCATAAACCCACTTATCCAAAACTAATCTAAATCATAAACCCTAATTAAGCCCTAATAATCTACAACTAAACTACCTAAACCCAATGACTTTAAAACCAAAACAAGCAACCTAACGGTAATTACTACACAATCAATAATGCGATGGCGAAATAAAAGAAAATATATGATAAGAAGTGAAATTAGTGCAGGCGAGTGTAAATGAACTAAATATAATAATTGACTTGCACTTTCATTTCTCAAAATGAATCTCCCCATTAATGGAAAGGGAAAAGAAAAGGTAATTGAATGGGATAGTGATTAAAATTTAGACTAAATACGAAGCAGACAAACCACAACAGTGCCTGGTATAACAATGGAACTCGTAGGCGGACTTCGCTCTAATGGTCACCACAGAGGGCTGACTACGAGACCATTATAAAACACTTCGGACTTCATAATGGCTCGGACAAGAGCCGCACAAATCCCAAAGCTACCACCAGATAGAAGATGGAAGGGCCGAAAGTGTTGGCCAATTCCAAAGAGTTGGATCTAAGTCCAACTATCCCGTGCAGGGAGATATAACCAACGACTTGAAATTCGGTTGATCCCAACCAACATCCACACTGCTACAGCATGACTACTGACATAGCCGGTGGAGACAATCAAACACAAACCAGCACGGTAGGCGCCACTGCATCTGCGGCAAACCCCGTGATCAAAATCTGTAAATAAACTATCCAAAATCCAAACAAAAAATTTTCAAACTATTACTCAAACAATCATCAAAAATTTCTAACAAAAACAAAAAAAATAATTTCCCTGGAATGCTCAGACCACTATTCAAGTCAGGCACTCCAGGTACTCAGCCCAACAAATCTAACATTGAAAAATTTAAACTATAATTAAAAACTAATAAAAATCAACTAAAACCATTAGAAAACCAACAAAGCTAAGCTTGGGCGCCATTTGTAGCAAAGCAACGAATGTTGCTATTAAAAATGAAATAAACAACAAACCCTAAACCATTTGGGCGCCATATGTAGCAAAGCAACGACTGGTGCTATTAAAAATGAAATAAACAACAAAACCTAAACCAACTTGGGCGCCATATGTAGGAACCACGGACGTCACCGCAGTTGCAGACATTAAATTCTGGCAGAGGGGTGTGTAGACCGGGGTGGCATACTGAGGCCGGCTAGCACTCAGTCGTGTCATGGGTCTTCCGGGACACCCTCTGCTCGTGCTGAGCCACCTTACATGAAAACTAGCACAAAGGGAAAAGGATGAGAAAGGGAGAGGTCATTTTGAGAAATGAAAAATTTAAAAAAACTTAATAACACATGGCCTTTTTAGGGTTTTGTAAAATAATTTTACAAAACCCTTCTAAAATCGCGTCCTGTCTGTCCGTCTGTCCGTCTGTCTGTCTGTCTGTCCGTCCGTCCGTCCGTCCGTCCGTCCGTCCGTCCGTGTGTCACAGCAGTTTTTCTCGGAAACTACTGAAGCTAGAAGCATCAAATTTTGTATATAGGTGTAAAGTGGTGATCTCTTCAAAGTTCAACTACTAAAAAATTTTATAAGGTATTTAAGGGGGGTCTCCCCATGTAGGGGAGTGACCCCCCGAAAAAAAAATTTCATTGAAGGTAGCCGATATGGGTATCAAATGAAAGGCCTTGATGAGAACTTTTCAAAACAGGTCTTAGTTTGGCAAAGTTTGCTTCGAGGGGCGCACAGAGAGGGGAAATACACGAAAAATTTGTGTCCCCCCCCCCTCGCGATTGGACACCTGTGATCCGAAAAATCTGAAAAAATCACGAATGTAGGCCTTGATGAGTACAACAACAACAAATACGTGAGAAGTCGCAATTCACTCAACTTTGTTAGTAATAGTATTGTCGCGTGTTATTTGGTTCGCGGCCAATAATTTTAATGTTCCGGGAAAGTGAAAACGCAATGTCTTTTAATTTAAGTTAAAAGTGTTTATTTAATTAAATAAAAAGCACAATAATCAGTTAACACTTTTCACTAATTTTAATTGTCACTATTAAAATTTTCTAACACTTGTCCATAAATTTATTATCGCAATTGTCTTCTAAATCACTTCACTATTACAAAAATCACTTTTCTACTACTCGAATAATTTCGCTTCCCACACACAAACGCAGTTCTTATCGCGGTCGAATGAATGATTCCCCCCATTCATTCAGCTCGCCTTTATATAGGGTCTCTACCTATTCACCCATTTCTCGCACATTGGCGAACGTTCTACCTGGTAGATTCGAGCAAATTCATCAATGGAGTGACGTCACTTGCAGATGTTGATCATGCTTGTTGGGTTCTCGTGGTTTCGAGTGAATTCGTGTTCTTCATTGTTGTGAAAACAATTGCGACAGTAGCTCGCAGAATTATTTGTACATGTAATTATTTGTACATGTAACACTGCCCCCACCTCAGTTCTTTTCGCCCCGAAAAGATGTGTCGCTATTTGTAGTCAATTCTCCCTGGGTGTAATATGGGGCAAGACGGTCCAGATGCACGATTTTCATTTTAGCTCTCGGCTTACGATGTTCCTGTATTCGGTATACGACGTCGTTGATTCGCTTTGTAACTCGGTATGGTCCCTCCCAATTATGTTGCAACTTTGGAGACCTACCCTTTCGCCGTTGCGGGTTATAAAGCCACACCAAGTCATCTTGCTGGAAGCCAGTAGAATTAGCCTTTAGATCATACCTGGTCTTCATGCGGTCAGCAGCCGATTCGAGGTGTTTTCGCACTGTCCGATGTATCTGGTTCAACCGTTGTCTTAGATCACTTGCGTACTCCGAGACCGTTTGGGGTTTCTCAGGGGGTGTTTCGAACTTTATATCGGCTGGCAGACGAATAGTCTTTCCAAAAATGACTTTGGCTGGGGCTTGGCCCGTCGATGCATGTTCGGCAGCTCTGTACGCCATCAAAAACAATGGGATATGTCGGTCCCAGTCCCTTTGGTTCTCGTCAACCATCTTGGCAAGGTGTTTATTGAGCGTGCCGTTGAAACGTTCGACCATTCCATCGGATTGAGGATGCAGCGGTGTTGTCCTCGTTTTCCGTATTCCGAGCAGCTCGCACATTTCGCCAAAAACTAGTGACTCAAAGTTTCGGCCTTGATCCGAATGTAATTCGCAAGGTACGCCGTACCTACTGACCCAATTTAACACTAGCTGTTCAGCTACGGTAGTTGCTTCCTGGTTGGGAATGGAGTAGACCTCGGGCCACTTGCTGAAATAATCGGCTACAACCAGCGTATATCGATTTCCCCAATCGGTTTCAGGAAAGGGTCCTGCGATGTCAACAGCAATCCTCTCAAACGGTACCCCCACGTTATAGGTTTGCATTTGTCCTCTCAGTCGTCGCTTTGGGCCTTTGACGGAAGCGCAAACTGTGCATCTGCGACACCAGTCCTCTACGTCTTCTCGAGCGTGGAGCCAGTAGAACCTTTCCCGCAATTTCGCTAAGGTCTTGTTAACACCAAGGTGGCCTCCCGAGGATCCTTCATGCATTTCCTTTACCACATCGTGGATTCGGCTTTTGGGTAGTATAGTTTGCATCCTATAGGAGCTGCCATCCGCCGTTTCCCATTTCCGCTTGAGTATGCCACCCTCTACCTGAAGGGAGTTCCATTGTGCCCAATAGCTTTTCAGGGTTGCGCCATGCATCGAAACGTCCTTCCACTCCGGTCGCCCAGTCGTCTCCTTCCATACGAGCAATGGTCCGATGTCTTCATCGGCTAGCTGGGCATTTCGAATCTCCTCCGATGACCAACCTTCATCGAATTCGGCCGTTATCAGTCGCAGATCAACGGGCGGTTCCTTTTCCTCAATCCGTCGGCAATGCTTGCAGTTAGCTGGACATGGGCGACGAGATAGGGCGTCAGCATTTCCATGAACTCCGCCCTTTCGATGAACAATTTCGTAGTCGTACGACTGCAATCTTTCGATCCATCTCGCAACTTGTCCCTCGGGGTTTTTGAAGTTAAGTAGCCATCTCAGCGATGCATGGTCCGTTCGAAGAACAAATTTCTGGCCATATAGGTACTTGTGGAACTGCTTGGTGGCCTCTATTATAGCCAATAGCTCCTTCCTGGTCACACAGTAGTTCCTCTCACTTTTTGAAAGAACTCGACTGTAATACGAGAGGACTCTTTCTTCGCCATTGATCTGCTGGGAGAGTACAGCTCCAATACCGCCGTTGCTTGCATCAGTGTCAACTACAAACATTTTCCCGGGTTTCGGATACGCCAGCACGGGTGATTCACACAGCTTTTCCTTCAGGGTCTCAAAGGCTGTCTGGCATTGTTCGTTCCAGACATACGGACGATTTTTCTCGGTTAGCTGATGGAGACACTTAGCTATTTTGGCAAAGTCTTTGACGAATCTTCGATAGTAGGTTGCCAGACCCAGGAAACTTCGTAGTTGGCGCTTATTGTTTGGTGTTGGCCAGCTTTTCACGGCTTCAATTTTCTCAGGGTCTGTTTTGACCCCTTCTGCTGATACGACATGTCCCAGGTATTTTACTTCAGCTGCGAAAAGGGTACACTTGTCGGGACTAAGTTTCAAATTTGCCAGTCGCAGTCGGGAGAAAACCTCTTCTAAGTTCCGCACATGCTCTTCGAACGTTCTCCCGATGACGATGATGTCATCTAGGTACACCAAGCAGGTTTTCCAGGTTAGACCACGTAGCACGTATTCCATCAAGCGTTCGAAAGTGGCTGGAGCATTGCAAAGCCCAAACGGCATCACCACGAATTGCCACAATCCGGTCCCAACTGAAAATGCGGTCTTCTCTCGGTCCTTCTTGTCAATTTCTACCTGCCAGTAGCCACTCTTGAGATCGAGTGTAGAAAACCATTTTGCGTCGGCTAAAGTGTCCATGATGTCATCGATGCGTGGGAGCGGGTAACTATCTTTCTTAGTGACGTCGTTAAGCTGCCTATAGTCGACACAAAAGCGAGTGCTACCATCCTTTTTCTTTACTAGAACTACAGGCGCGGCCCATGGACTTACAGAAGGTTCAATAATGCCTTGTTTTTCCATGTCCGAGATCAGCGCGCTCACTTCTCCCTGTTTGGCTATAGGGAGACGTCTTGGTGCTTGTCGAATCGGCTTGGCTCCCTGTGTATCTATGACGTGAGTTACCAAACTCGTTCGGCCTTGGTCATCCGGGCTTGTTGAGAAGATGTCACTGTACTTGGTGACCAGATCAGAGGCTCGCTTGAATAGCTGCACCGGCAATTTGGCTTGCTTCAATATTGCAGACGTGGATTCCCGGGCTTTGTCTGTGTCTTGCCTCCTTTTCCAATGATGGCCGTGAGTAGCTTCCAAAGAGGTGATGGTGGAAACAGGCTGGCAGCTGCCGATGACTTCTCCCGCTTTGATGCTCGTGGTTGAGTCTGCGGTGTTAAGGACTCTAACCGGCACATATCCGTTCCTTAAAGAACTTACAAGGCTTCGTCCTACAATCAAACTGCGCAATGCAGATGTCTTCGTTGGCTCTATCAGATAAGATCGGTGGTCTCCAGAATCACCATCAAACTTGGCCCATACAATGCTTTCGGAAGAATTCGGTACATCAGTGTCAGTACATACCACTACATTCATCTTGGGGACTTGGACGCTGGGATCCTCCATCAGTACTTCGACATTCTGCCATTTCAATACACGTTGGCCCAAGTCCAACGTGATTCCATGTGGTCGCAGAAAATCCATTCCGAGAATGCAGTCATCCATAATGTTCGCGACCAGAAAATTATGTCGGAACACAAGGTCTCCCAACTGTATCTGGAGGTTGACCTCTCCATGAACAGGTGCAGTTTCTCCCGTAGCTGTCCGTAGTGAGAAAATTCTGCCCTTGTGAAGTTGTTGCTGTCTAACTAGGTCTGGTCGGATAATCGATCGGGTTGCACCAGTGTCGATTGTTATGGTGCAGTGTTCTCCGTCAATTTGACCCGGAAGACATAAGTCCGCTTCTCCACGATGTAGTCTTGACACGGTGATGGTGGTGCTGGGGACGTCGATCCTCCTAGCCAACCTCTGCCCCACGAAGTTGGCTCTTACATGTTTCCCGACCCCTCTGTTTGAAGGGCTTCCATTCTGGGCTCCTGACTCGGTCTGGATCTCCTCCTAGCTGCACACCCTGGACAATAGCTCGGTTTTCTTCGCTTCTTGCGGTCTCTTTGTAGGTGCCCCTTCTCTCCACAATTCCAGCATCTAGGCGCACCATTTACATGCGGGTCTCGCTCAATTTGCACGCGCTCGCACCTGCACTCGTCTGTCACTACCTCACGAACCCGGGCAGTGGTACGAGTCACATTTTTCGCTGCCTCAAAGTTCAGACTATAAGCCAATGCGTCCTTAACCGTTTGCTTTTGAGCTAAACGCACGGCTTGTTGCAATTCCGGGTCCTTTAGTGCGCTGATGAATGCTTCTGTCGCTGCATCATCTCGATGTTCTGGGTCGTAGGCTGGGTAAGCCAAAAGTGCCAGTCGCTCAATGTCTTGGGCTAGCTGCTGTAGGGTTTCACCAGACTTCTGCATTCGATGCCTTAGCTGTGACCGATAAATCTGCTTTAGATGATCGTCTCCATAACGCATGTCGAGCGCATTCATTATAGCATTCGGGTTTGAGTGCAATTCAACGGGGATCGTCTGCAACAGCTCGGCAGCTGGGCCTCTTAGAGCAAGAATCAATGCAGTTGCTCGTTCCTGCTCATTCCAGTGATTTATGCGAGCGGCTGCTTCAAACTGGGTTTTGTAAATAGTCCAGACCGTTTGCCCATCGAATATTGGTGCTTGCACATTTCTGGATGAGCTTTGCGCTGCGGTTATAATTGGGGCTGGTGAGGCGGTTACTACTGCCTTCGCTGCTTCTAATTCTTTTTTCACTTTTTCCATCTCATGGTTTATTCTCTCTTCGACCTGGCTGACCTTTCCCTCGACCTGGCTGACCTTTTCCTCGACCTGGTAAACCTTTTCCTCGACCTGGTCAACCTTTTCCTCGACGCCTTTTATTTGTTTGTTCAGATGGCCGAGCTCCGCTTTTATTTCGGTTGACTGTTTCTCCAGCTTCTGTGTGATGTCTGCCTTGATTTCGAACGCTTGTTGGTCCAGCTTCACTGATTGTTCATTTAACTTCGCTGATTGTTCATCAAGCTTCGCAGTCAGACTGGATGACATTAGCATCAACATTTGCATCAGCGCATTTTCTGACTCCTTTGATTTTGGTGTGTCCACTTCTCCACCTTCTGCGCCTTTTTCCGCATCTGAGGGCTCACCCGAATCCAGATTCACGCCTTCCGACTCGATCGCGTCACGCAAGCGTGCAATCAGTATGGCCTTTGTACCTTGTGTGGCCAGATTCCGCTGTTCCAACTCCTCCTTGAGCTCCGATATGGTCAATTCATTTATTTTTAAGTTTAAGCTTCGTGGCATTTTTAATGTTTCTTTAAATTTTACTATTGTGCACTATAAAAATGTTCAAATTTTCACTTTCAAAATTTTTCTATCCCACTTCTGACACCACTGTCGCGTGTTATTTGGTTCGCAGCCAATAATTTTAATGTTCCGGGAAAGTGAAAACGCAATGTCTTTTAATTTAAGTTAAAAGTGTTTATTTAATTAAATAAAAAGCACAATAATCAGTTAACACTTTTCACTAATTTTAATTGTCACTATTAAAATTTTCTAACACTTGTCCATAAATTTATTATCGCAATTGTCTTCTAAATCACTTCACTATTACAAAAATCACTTTTCTACTACTCGAATAATTTCGCTTCCACACACAAACGCAGTTCTTATCGCGGTCGAATGAATGATTCCCCCCATTCATTCAGCTCGCCTTTATATAGGGTCTCTACCTATTCACCCATTTCTCGCACATTGGCGAACGTTCTACCTGGTAGATTCGAGCAAATTCATCAATGGAGTGACGTCACTTGCAGATGTTGATCATGCTTGTTGGGTTCTCGTAGTTTCGAGTGAATTCGTGTTCTTCATTGTTGTGAAAACAATTGCGACAGTAGCTCGCAGAATTATTTGTACATGTAATTATTTGTACATGTAACAGTATGATTTATCGATTTTATGTTTTCTTGAATAAAATCTTGACGGTACCCTTAAATTCAATGAAATTCAGTACACAGATGTCTATTTATAAGATTGATCAACCCTGCAAGTTTCATAAAGATTGCATCATATTTAGCGAAGTTATAGCGGTTTGAATTTTCCTGTGTTTATGGAACAATATGCGCTGCATGTATTACTATGGCAACATATGGCTATGGAACAACATGCGCTTTTTACCGACTCAGACACTACAGTTTTGCTAGGATTTGCATGAAAATTTCAGGAATGATAGGTGTCATGAATAACTTTGAGAATCAGTTCAGCTAGTGGTATCAGTAATCGTAAAACAAAATAGTGGCTGTTTTAAATGCGAAGATTGAATAACTTTGAGTTATTTTTTCCCAACTTCAACGTTTAAGGCGCATGCTTTGAACACTTGATTCAATTTAATGAATGACTGAAGCTGAGTACCTACAATTAATACTCATAAGTGAAACAAGTCAAGGAGGCGGGAGGGAGCTTCTAACAAAAGGGCTTTGTAACAACTCTAGGATTCGAAAAAATTGGCTATTAATCGATAATAACAGTACAGGAGAGTGGCCCCTGAAAAAAATTCATCAAACGTAGCCGATATGAGTATGAAATGATAGCTTTCATGGGAGCTTTTCAAAACAGTTCTTAAACTGTCAGTTTTTGCTTCAGTGGGGGCACAGAGGGGAAATACATGAAAAATGTGTTTCCTCCCTCGCGAATGGACATCTGAAATAATTATCAAGGGAGATATTTATGAGTAGAACAATAACAAAAACCTCAGAAGTCGAAATTCTTTCAACTTTGTTAATAATAGTATGGTCTTCGAATTTCATAGTTTCTCCAATAAAATCGTCATTGATATGCTTCTTGACTTTATACAATCTAGTGACTGCATTTTGAAAATTGAATACAAAACCCTTCTGGCATGAGCGTAGGTCTGTTTACCCAACTTGTATTGAATTGAAAAAAAAATTTACAAATTCAACAAAAATATGTCAATCCAAACAAAACAAACAGGGTGGGAAAATTGAAATTATTAGTATGTATTATTTTTTTTTTGTAGTTGAAAATAAGGGAAAGGGTAGGATTGTGATGATGGGGAAATAAAAATTAAAGGGAAAATGGAAAAATGTTAATAAAATAAATAAATTTACAGAGGAAAAGGCCGGAGTGCCCAAAGGAAGGGGGAAATATTACGGCGGCAATTCGAAGTTGCGAATGGGAGAAAGTCGGTACGCCGGAATTCGCAACAGTGGGCCTACCTGGAATGAACGCATTTATGTTTTTTCTTTCAGTACTATGTTATCAGTCGCATCATTGGCTTGTTTAGGTGTTTCAAAGAAAACTTTGAGCCTAAGTCCGTTTTGTTTAGTATTTGATACGTTGAATTTTGAATCCTTATTGATCATGAAAAATCTCATAGGCGTTAATCTAACGAGTTTCCCGTTGATTCGCAATTCCACAAAAATTTGAAAAATTTTCTCATTGGTGTCCAATTATTATTTGAACGATTTGCCTTATACTTGTGGGATTGCCTTTCCTTACCGCATTCGCCTTATTATCGATGGTCACGTTATTATTTTTCCCCATTGGTATATGCGGTGTGAATTTGAACGATATATCAGACATATTGGTGCTGGTTATAAAATCTTTTTTTTCCCTTTGCTTGGGACCCGTTAGTGTCCGGCATTTGTTCTTCTTCTTTTTTTTTTCATCGGCATTAATTTCACTATCATTGACACTAATTACGTTCATTGTTCCTGAGTCCGGGCGGCCTTCCGCATCCTATTCAATTTTGGAACATGTGTTCTTTTTGTTTTTCCACCGAAATTGTCACTCACTAACTACTGAAAGAGGATATTCATCTGTAACTCTTCGTGCTTCATGACAAGCACCTTAGAAGTACTGATGCTAATCATTAAATACCGATGTCCTCGGATTTAGCTTCCTCGAGTTCACTAGTTATACAAAGAAAAATGGCGGTAAAAATACCTCAAAGAAATCCACAGTGGTCTATATAGGGATATGACCTCTAGAGCGTCTGGGACAGGAATGAGCTTTGGTGTAGACTTAGCTGCAGGATGTATTGAATTTGCTATAGTTTTTTTTTGACGAAATGCGTTAATGATAACGTATAAATTTATAGAGCCGTTTGGGCCATTAAGTTTTTGATTGTTATTGTTTGGAATTTGCTTTATATTCTTTTAAAATTTATAACGATTAGTATTAAATAAAGCGCTTTTGACTTTGACTTTAGCTACAGGATGTGGGTCATAGAAATTCTGATTTTGCTTTGGCTAGGGCTTCTTGAAAATGCAGATATTGTCCTTAACCCAAGACGTTCCCAAGACCCGGTCTTGGATCAGCGTCCTTGCAAAGAATATAGTGTGCCTCCTTGGTACACTCTTTTTTTGTGTATTTAAACCACCCTGTCAGTACTGTAGTTTCTGTCAAAAGTGAGAACTTGAATCCAAGGATCTATTTTTTTCAGTGAATATCAGGAGTTATGAAGTATTCAAAACAACTAAAACCCTAACTTCTTTTAAGTTATTAAGATACTTGAAAGAAGATTCCTATATAGAAGTAAAGCTGAAAGAATATTAACTATTAGTGAAGGATTTGTATCATGATAATGCATTTACCATCTTTATCTTGACTGCAGTCAACTTTGAACAAAATGGAAAAAATAAATTCTCTTTAGCAATCTTGCTTTCATAGATATTTTCCTATGAAAAGATCAAATAAATCTTTTAAGCAAAATATCATTGCATAATTTACTTGACATTTAAAACTGCTATAAAAGGGGTACTAAAACGTTTGCTTAATTCACTCAAATTTGATCGATATCGCTTTAAAGTGTCAATTGCTAGTATAAGTTCATAAAACATCTCAGAAGCATTTTCCCAGCATCACATAAGATCCGGTTTAACGGCCTTCTGCAACTCAACTTAGCATCAACAGCTGAACAGAGAAATATCCTCCTCTTTTCATTAAAAAATGTGATGTTGAAAGTTTATTTAAATGATAAGTCTTTAATTTGCTCATACTGAGATAAGTATATTCCGTTAAAAAAATTCATAATTCAAACTAAAACCTGGGAAATTTCCATCTTCAGATAATGAAAAAAGTGAGTCTAATTATGATCTTTTTTTCATTCTGAGAATTTGGAAATTTCCCTCAGTAATAAACTATTAACCTTTGCATGACTAATTTACCTTTGTACGTATAATTCAATAAACCCAACTCGAGCACGTCTGCTTATGAAAAAATATGCCATTCATTACATCCATTGATAGAACAATATAACTGGCTAACTAGCTAACAACCTCCTCAGCTCATTTGTAGGATTATCCTTAACATTATTTTAATGAATCAAAATCACAGCTAATTTAAGTACTGCTAAGGCTACCGAGTAATCAAAATTCAAATAAAACGAACAAATTAGATTTTCTATTTTCATAAACATTACTAAGCACCACGACAAAACATTCCAATAAGTCTAGTCCATTGAAACAAGTACCCGGAAATTTTTACTGATTTATTCTTACGAAAGCGAATTCAAACAAACAATTGGTATCATTTTTTTTTCATGAAATTACTAAATTGAATAATCATCCACTCAACTCAAATATCTTTAACCCCAAACAAACGAACAAATCTCACTACAAACGTGCTGCTACAAGAACTCTTAAAAAACTAGATACAAAAATGGAAAAATAAAACCAAAAACGACATAACCAACCGCGAAAAAAGCTCATAAGCCGGCGCTAAGTATACTTGTCCCACTGACAGAGACTCCTGTTGGTGTTAACCAAGAACCAGAAATAACGCTGTGAAGAGCGCACGCTATTAACGGTTTTTGTCATGCAAATGTGTTGAGCGCTGTTGCTGTTACACTTGAATGTTGTCAAAAGCTTGTTTTTTTTTAATTTTTGGTCTTATATTGAAAAGTTGAAATTGAAATTTAACAGCATTCTTACACATTCATTGCAAATTCATGGCTTCAAAAGTTGATGGAGATTTGAAAGAAACGAAAGACTTAAGTGAGTAACTTCATAAAATAGAAGAAAGTGAATTATAATGTCCCGAATAATTTGATTCAAATCCGGTCCATTATGCTATTTAATAAGTGTTAAGTTTAAAAATAAACTCACGTTGGATAGTGGTCTACGTGCTCACAGTAGGTCTTCCCAGGGACTGCGCAGGATGGTGTCTGTCCTGGTGGTGCTGGTACAAAATGACATGGTGGCGCTCCATACTGACCGCATTGTTGGGGGATTGTCCTTACATTTATTGAGAATAAGTTCACCTGAAATGCAAAATGTAAAATTAACATTCGAAGTTTATATTAATAAACATAAATTTTCAAACTTACCGTAAAAATGATGAATGATGCTGTACGAATCATCTTGGAGATAATTGATAACTAGTCTATGTGGTAAATGAGTAATACTATTATGTTTCAATTCTTCTATGTCCGGTTCGGATGGTCAACTTTTCTAATTTATTGGTAAATCAGTTCCATAAATATTTGGCACACTCGTATCAAATGTGCGACCACATTTTAGTTCGATACATTTCAGCTGTAAGTGAAACAAATGATGTGTGTTAATTTGCATAGAAGAAATATCAATATTTTCGGATTTTAGCTTGAAATATCCTGGAGCGAATTTGCTATTGCATATTTATAAATGAATGATGCAAAAAAAATAGCTAAATTAAATTCTTAATTCAGTTTATTGTTTAGAAAAGTCAAAGGGGACTCAAAGTATTCTGAATACATAAATACTTGCGTTGCATGGAATTCTATCTTTCAGAAAGAATCTCTATCTAAAAGCCGTACAGGTTAGTTTTGGATCATAACCTCCAGGAAAAAGTCTAATAATTTTTAAGAATAAATTTTTTTTTAGCCTATGTATAGCTTTTGAACCATGATAGGATTTTTGCAAACGCGTTTAATCAATTTGTTTTTCTGAGCCAGGGAAGCGAAAGCTGTCTTCGCCATGAATGTGGAACTTCTAGACTTTTCACTGAACTCTTCTGTGAACTTGAAAATGTAGCCAGTTAGAAGCCCTCTTTTTTAGCTAGAAGGAGTAAAGAGGAAGGAGTGCCAGAAAAAACGTTCTAACCTTGACGCGTTTGGGCGATCAAGTAAGTCACTTGGTTCTACTTGTCAATCGATCCAAGAATTTGTTAGAAATCTTGTTATACCACATATGTTATAAATACTTTGCAATGATTAAGTTGTTCTACAAAATTAAAAGCTTAGTTAAATTACAATACAAAATATTTGACGAAAAAATAAAATAAAGGAAAAAAGCAATCAGTTAAGACTTTTGAAGAAAGAATCGCGGAGTTCAAGGACTGAAGTATTCATGGTTATTTTTTACGCCGGGGCTGTTTTGCCCTGGCCCGTCCTCGTACTCCAATGAAACGTTTGAGAGCACAGAGGTTGAAACCTTTTATCATCAAATACGTTGAGTTAATTTCTATTTGCACAAATAAGCACAATTTAACTGAATACCGATACCAAAGTCACATTTGTAATAAATATCTTCAATTATCTTCACTCCTGATTTTAACATTTTCCATAATTTAACAACCACAATTAAATTACTCGAAACCGATCTTCAAAAAATTTAAATTTTAAATTCTATAATTTATGCCTTTCTAGGACACTCCACTCGAAAACTCAGAACCTTCCAGTTAAAGCCCAGGAATCGTTATCAAGCCACAACTTCACGATGAAGACTCTACCGTGTCTTTTTTAGGACTCGGGCATTTAATCTTCGCTCAATTGCCAAACAATTTGCTAACATGACAAACATGCTTGCCTTTGTCCATGAAATGTAACCTAATCTTTTCAATTAAGAATCCCTTTCATGGACAAATACACTAGCTGAATGTGCAAGGGTCAGCAATTTGGCTTGAAATGAAAATAGCAAATGGTATTTCAGTGTGTGGCAAAATTTAGGGTCCGTGAAGTTTGGATAAAATGTTTGAAATTGAATTATTATTAAATTATTGATTTTAGGTGAAATGCCAGCGAAAAGTAAATGTCATTGTTCTTAAAGGGAACTGTAAATTATTGATCAATTGATCGGTGAATTGAATCAAAATGATCTATCAATTGATAAATCAATCAAATAAATCGAATTAATTACAAATGGGCTAGTTATTATAAGTGCTAATTAACCTTAAATAACTCCTTAAATAACTATGTAAGTTGGTTGAAGTGTTGATGTTGCCAGATCAGGCCGTGATGGGCACTCAGGGGTGTCAGCAACTCAACATTCATCCCCCGTTGAACAGTCCGTTCAACTTCCTCCAAGGTGTGCGGTGGTTGGACATACGGGTTGGATTTTTGTTTGCAGGAACGCCAGTGGAGGTGGATCACCAGTATGGCTAATCCAAGAACGCCCACGGAGCTGAGGGTGTACTGGTGGATGTCGTGGTCGGTCACTTGATCGGTCCATGAAACATCTTGCGCTTGTAGTTGTCACAGTTCCTCGATTCCAGATGCAGACTCAGTGAAGTGAGTGGAGTCGTTGAAAGAGTCCACAAGGTTCGGCCCGCCGCCAGTAGAACTGTGCTAAAAGACATTGTGCACGGTGATGGCTTGGCCCTCATACATGTAGTGCCTCTAGATGCTTGCCGTGTCGGTTTTGAGAGTGTAGTCCGCCCCCAGCTGAAGGATACCGGAGCCCTGTAGCGACAGTGTGGAAGTCTTACTGCCACACACTAGGTGAGCGATGGTTTGGTTGACAAAAGTGTAGATTCATTCGTTCTATTGAGGGATGTTGGACCAGACAGATGTAGTGTGTAATTCCTCCGAGGTGCATTTGGGCGGGGGTGTAATTCCCTTCAACAAGTAGACTTCGCATCGACTCATGTTGGACTCCCTGCTGTATAATGGATGAGTTTGTCGGCGAATGTGAATGTTGAGTTCCGTTTGGATGCAGAATGAGTACTTTGCCTCCGAAAGTGGGTAACAAATGTCACGGTGCGGCGTGATTATTAACTACTGTGAGAATGGTTGTATGGCCACTGATTTGTTGGACCTCACCATAGGTATTTTGAGAAGCCTATAGAGCTCGAAGGTCGTTGCTGCTACCAGTGGAATCTTTAGTTCAAATATGACGAAATCGGTGGTCACCTTGGCCCTGATTGACGTTGTTTGAAAGAGTTGTAGGACATCCTCCTGGTGTATAAGTAGCCGTTGGTTCTCGGGTAGATGCTCTCTGATCTTTATCACCTCATGCCCAATTGTTGCTGTAACAATAACAAGGAATTGAACTGCCCGTGTTGAGTATCCGAGACTATGCTGGTGAGGGACGATTGAATTCTCTGGAAGTTGACGGTGATGAGTGTCATTTGCAATGAGAGCGTGGTGATCAAGTCAAGCATGGGGATTTGACTTCCCCCAAGATGAGGAGCCTTGATGGCATTGGTCAGTCTGGTTATCTCCTGCTCTATTGCTGTGAAATTCTTTTAGGATACGTGTTCGGTTTTCCCAAAGATTTTGAGCGTTGAGTCGATGACGGAAGTTTGGTTTGTTAGCAGTGAGTGCAGCTTGTCTTGTCTTCCTTGCATGGTTTTGATGACCCGGGCCATTTGATTGGCGTAGTCGTCATCAAGAACGCCAAACAATAATCGTGCAAGGCTACTCACTATATTGATAGCACCTCTCTTGAACCTGATTCTGAATATTTGGTTGATGTTCAAGAATTCCCTTACAAAGTGCCGGCAATGGCCTTTAACACGTAGGCTCCATCTTTGCATAGCTGTTGTAAGAGGTTCATCCTGTTCTGTAAAATAGCCAGTTTCCGCAAATGAGGTCCCAAATCGTAATAAATGAGCAACTTCTACTCACTGGAAGATAAACAGACTCGACCCAATGTGTTCAGAAACTTTTTCTAACACCTTAATCTGGTAGGTATGAACACTTTGAGGTCGTTTTAGATTAATGAAATAAATGGTTGAAAATACAGACCCTAATGGTTGAAAATACAGACCCGTATGGGGTCTCGTTATTGAGCCTTTTGTTGGAGAAGCGTGCGCTATGGGAGCTAGCAGGCACATCAAGAGGAGCGCCACTTTGTCCTCGGGATGTCGTCACCGCTGATCTGGGACCCTTCCTTCCCTGGGGGGAAATTCGCTGGAGTACTGCTAGTGGGGCCAGTTTGTACTTTGGCCATTTCAAACATTTGACATCTGTGACTTATACGAAACCATCGGCGCCTTCGTACGTTTTGATAATTCGCCCCAGTGGCTACTTCATCGATGGGATGTTATCTTCGCTTATGATGATCACTGTTCCCGGGATCGCATTGGGGTGTGACTGTCTCCACTTGACACGATGCTGCAAGGGCAAATTCGAGTTAGAGGTGATTGATTAGCTTCCACCAGGCATGGAGACCTCCGGTAACTGGTTCTGCGCGACCATCCTTTATGGCTGTTCGGGGTTCTTCGATGAGAAAGTGTGCTGGAGTTAAGGCTGCCAAATCATTGGGATCGCTTGACATCGGAATCAGTGGTCTAGAATTGAGGGTAGCCTCCACCTCAACCACCAAGGTATGTGGCTCCTCGTAGGTGAGAGCCACCGACGATAAAATTTTTGGCTGATTTGACCGATGCTTCCCACAAGCCGCCAAAATGAGGCGCGCTTGGAGGGATGAAATGACACTTCATTAGAATATAATGAGGACGAAAATTCCGATAACTGGTAGTGATCTCCCACAAAGTTGGTACCGTTGTCGCAAAATAGGTTTTGGTAGTGTCTCCGTCGTCCAACGAAACGTTTGAGAGCACAGAGGAATGTCTCTGTGCATTGATCGCTGACTAGCCCCAGATGGACGGCCTTTGTAGCGAAACAGCAAAATATGGCTAGGTACCCTTTTTGCAATCGGGTACCTCTACCTCGGCAATGGATCACCATAGACCCACAGAAATCCACGCCGGAGTTGATGAACGGATGGGCTGGCTGAATACGTATACTCGGCAGGTTTCCCATGACTTGTGAAAACAGCTTAAGCTTGACTCGGATGCAACACACGCACCGTTGAACGATCGATCTTGCAAGTTGTTTTCCTCGAATTGGCCAGAACTGCTGTCTGGTAGTAGCGAGGACGGATGTTTGAACGGTAACAAAATGGGATGTTTGGCGTTGAACGTGATCTTGGCAGCCTCCCACTAACACGGACTATGCCCTCTGGATCCAGAAATGGCGCCAGTCCCACCAACGGACTGTTCTTGAGAGGTGCCTCCCCGACTTGATGTCCAAAAGTTTGCAGTTAAAAGTTTGTGATTGTACATACCTCACGATAATCTCTGGGGCTGTGGATAATTCATCACTCATGGGCGCTTGATTTATCAGTTGAGATTGCTTGACTGCTGGCTTGTGACCTCAGATAAATCGCGGTTCACGTAGGCCACTATGCGCTGCAGCCTCTTGAAGGATCTACTGAATGAAGTGTGTTTCAGGAGCCTCTACTGCTACCATAGCGGTCTTGGTCCGTTTCGTCTCTAAGTCGCAAGGGCTCCCACTCCAATACCCGGAAGGCCAAACTGATTCTGCCCTGGATAAAAATGGTGGTGCTTGCAACCACATACTATAGCGACTCAATTCAGCCGGGATCATCCCACGTGACAGGATGTCAGCTGGGTTGTCTTCAGACGCTACTTGTCACCATCGGACTGGCCTTGAAAGGGTTTGTATGGCCGAGACCCTGTTCACCACAAAGTTATTGTACGATGAATTGATCCACGCCAAGACGATCTCAGCATCGGCCGAGAATACCTGAAAAGCCTCCTGCAGGTTGAGAGCTGTCTTAACTCGTCTTGTAAGCTCAGCACTAAATTTCACCACACACAACTCAAGGTGTAGAACAGTAAGTGTTTTGACTGGGGCCACTCTTTACTTGGCGCACGACCACCTGACGACGACTTGATCGCTCCTCAGGGTTGACCGCATGTATTTCGCTGCGCCATATACCTCCTCGGAGGACTCACAAAAGGTGTGCTATTGTACTTCCACGGGTTTCTTGCCTATACTGATGTGACGAGAAAATTGGGCCTGCTGTAATGATGGCAGACCACTGCAGAAATCAGACCACTGGGTATGGATCCCCACTGGTAATGCTGCATCGCAGTCCAATTCTAATCGCCATAATTCCTGTAGGAATAGTTTGGCTGCTACCATCACAGGAGCCAGAATGTCCAATGGATCGAACATTCTGACTATATCAAATGCAATCGTCCTCTTGGAGAACTTCACATCGGTTGGATCTAGGTTGATTTGGACTTGGGACTCGATAGTCTTCGGACGCCAGATGACTCCTAACATCTTAATATAGTCCTCGTGTGAACTTCTGAAGTCCAGCTGGACCTGTTGGTCCTCAGGTTTAATCTGCTTCAACAATAGAGAATAGCTGGCACACCATTTGCGCAAATGCATACCTGCGCTCCAGAGTATGGTGCTTAGTTCCACCTGTTTGCGGAGTGCCTCCTCTAAGCTGTCTACCCCGATTATGATGTCATCGATATAGCAGTCCTTTCTGCTGGTACTCTTGTGCTAGAACCTGTAGACATTTTGAAGCTAGATACGAGGCACACGTTATGCCGTAGATTACTGTTTTCCACAGATAGTATCACACTGGTTGCGTTGAACTATTTCTCTAAATCAAGCCATGGTACCGACGGTCTTCAGGATGGAGCATTATCTGCCGGTACATTTTCTCGATGTCGGCGGTGAATACGAAACAAGGCATTCTGAAACGCAGGAGTGTTGAAAAGAGATCATACTGGACAGTAGGCTCTGTATAAAGGACATCATTCAACGAAACGTTTGTGGTCACCTTACTGGATGCTGAAAACTACCCGCAGCTTGGTTGCACTCCTGTCAGGCTTGACAGTATTGCAATTCCTCCCGCTGCTGCGACGTCACCTCCTCTATATGCCCAACTCGAATATGGTCTGATAGAAATGTGCTTCGCAAGTTTTTTCAGTTAACGTAAGCTTGTGCTGGGAACCCTGTGCTTCCTCAACCTCCCAAAATTACTTGATAAGCTGGTTATCTTCTGCCAGGATGCCGCATGTCACGGAAGACATTTGAGGTGTGATCACTATTCCGACTACAATCCACTTTAGGAGCGTGTCCTGGAGCACTGGGAGCTATGGGCCCAAAATTTATTTGTCCAATGGCTAGGACCTCGTAAAAGTGTTTGGCACTCAGCAACATGTCGATGCGCTCCGTTTGGTGGAAGTCTGGATCTACCAGCCTTATGTTTTTGGGAATATGCCATCCCGATATGTTCAAGTTCTGAGACGGTTGCATTGATAAAATTTTGTCCATGACATAGCTTTCCAACTGCGCGGTATATCCTGGTAATCTGGATCTTAGGCCGAGGTTCACTTTATGGTATGCCTTCTCAGTACCACCGCCTACCCTTTCTATGAGGGCAAGGTGCGATGTCAATGATAAACCCAATTCTTTTATGATTCTTTTGGTGACTAGGTTTATTTGTGAGCCCGGATCCAGCAATCCATCGTCTTCCCATTACTGATGACCAGCCTAACGATGGTTGTGCCCAGAAATACACGTCCTTAGGGTCAGAGCTCCATCAGTGTCGTTAAAGTGAGCGATGGCGGTTCTGCATTTGTTTGCGGTTTCGAGTCTTGATTTGACGTTGTTGTGCTCGAGGATATCATCTCGTTCTGTTTGGGCTTGTTGTCTCCAGGCACAAGTAGCAGGGTGTTGTGATTCTTGGAACACTGCTTGCAGCTGCTGGCCACGCAGCTGGAAGCCTAATGTCCTTCTCAAAGGCAATTCACCCACAGCTTCTTAGCGCGCACGAAACTTAGTCTCTTTGCAGCAGTGATCCTGAGGAAGTGGGTGATCTTGCTCACACATTAAGCACCGAGAAGCTGTCGCGGTGGCCACGGTCAATTTGGTAGCTTTCCTACGGTTGATCTCTAGTTCCTTTGTTTTATGGCCGAGTGTCTCGAGGGTCTGAAAACGCGTTTCCATGAAGCCCAACAAACTCTTCAAGAGTGGTTGCTCGCGCGAGTTGGATAACGATTGTTCGTATGATGCGTGCGTCGCTGGATCCTTTTTTAGGGTTTTGTCTAGAATACAAAACCCTATTGCAATCACGACCTGTGTCCGTCTGTCCGTCCGTCTGTATGTCACAGCACTTTTTCTCCGAAAGTATAAAAGCTACAGCCATGAAACTTTGTGGAAAGGTCAGAAGTAGTGACTTCTTGAGATTTCAAGGGTGAAAAAATTTTTCAAAGGGGTTTAAGGGGGGTCTCCCCATATAGGGAGGGGACCCCTCAAAAAAAAATTTTCACCATTGGTAGTCGAATAGGGTGTCATTAGGAAGGTCTTAATGAGATCTTTTTAAAACAAGTCTTAAAATTGCCTTGTTAGTACCGAGGGGGGCAGGGGAAGGGGAAATGCACGAACTTTTTGCGTACCCCCCTCACGATCTGAAAAAAATCATGAATGTAGGCCTTAATGAGTACAACAACAACAAATACATGAGAAGTCGAAATTTACTCAGCTTTATTAGTAATAGTATGATTTATCGATTTTATGTTTTCTTGAATAAAATCTAAACGGCACTCTTAAATTCAATAAAATTTTGCAAACGGATGACTATTTATAGGATTGATCTTTTCTGAAAGTTTCATAAAGATCGAATTGTATTTGACGAAGTTATAGCGATTTGAATTTTCCTGTATTACTATGGAACAATATGCCCTGTATTACTATGGAAACATATGGCTGTGGAGCCATATGCGCTTTTTACCGACTTAGACACTACAGCTTTGCTGGGATTTGCATGAAAATTGCAGGAATGATAGGTATCATGAAGATGAGTACATACAATTGAAGCAAGTCGAAGAGGCAGGTGAGAGCTCCTAGCAAAAGTGGCTTTGTAACCATTCTAGGATTCGAAAAAGTAGGCCATGAATCGATGATTATAGTACAGAGAAATGGCCCCTGGAAAAAATTTCATGAAAGGTAGCCGATATGAGTATCAACGGAAAGTTCTCGATGAGAGCTTTTCAAAACAGTTCTTAAACTGACCGTTTTTGCTTCAGTGGGGGCACAGGGGGGGAAATACATGAAAAATGTGTTTCCTCCCTCGCGAATGGACACCCGTGATCTAAAACATCTGAAAAAATTATCAAGGGAGATATTTATGGGTATAACTCTAACAAATACCTCAGAAGTCAAAATTCTTTCAACTTTGTTAGTAATAATGATCCTCGAATTTCACATTTTCTCCAATAAAATCGTCTTTGACATGTTTCTTGATTTTATTCGTTGCTGGTTACTGCATTTTGTAAGTTGAGTACAAAACCCTTCTGACATGAGCATAGGTCTGTCCACCCAACTTATTTGGACTAACACATATAGCAGCAATGGATCCCAGTCTCTTGTGGATTCTTGCAGTTATTCCACGCCTCTGAGACACTTTCGTGTGGTGTCATGTAATGCCTTTATTGCTACCACTGATGGCCTTTCATTATAACGAGATGGCTGACTCATCAATTTGTTGATGAGCGTTGCTACCAATAGTCGCCGGTTGTCGTGCCTTTCCTTCAAGGTTGATCAAGCTGCCTCGTAGTTGTCATCCGACAATGTAAAATATCGAATCAAAAGCTCCGCTTCTGCCGTGAGACCGGCCTTGAGGTACCATAGCTTCTGGCATTTGGACATCGGTTGGCTATGCACCATTTGCAGGAACATGTCGTGGGAGGAGTCACAGGCAGCGTCGTTGAGGTAGATGTGGCGCTGAGTTCATTCATCTTCGATTCCAGACGTATGAATAAATCTTGGGTAAGCTCTTCTAAATGAATGTGTTGTTGCACGTTAAAACCATACGCTTCAGGATCGTCCGAGTGACCTCCTACTGTTCCAAATGGTCGATGATCCTCCCTAACGGGCCTGCCATGACTTTGTAGCGACGCAGTATCCTGACTACACTGGCATCTCTTGATGCTGAGGCTTCTGCAGTGAAATCCTTGTCCTCCCTATCCTGAATTTCGGGCCCTTTTGGTGACCGCTTCCGGTTGGCGTGTCCACGTGTGTGTTGGCATGCATTTTATCGCGGGAGCGCTGCTGGTAGCGGAAGTAGTTGCCTTTAGTAGTGCCGTATATATGTTGGGCAAAAAACTCGTGCGACCGAGCGACCTTCAGTCGGAATCGGATGTGACTATCGCCTAGTTCACCTCCCACGCACCCTCCAGTCGCCACAGTCAGTCCGCTTCCTGCCTCCTTGAGGACGAATCTTTCTTGTAGTTTGAAATGACACCTTCGATGGTTTGAGCCAATCCTTGCAGGTCCTCGATCAGGCGATCCACATTCGCCATCGCGTAGAAAGTCGTAAAGCGGCCGGAAACAGAACGCTCGGATATACCACCACACTACGCGAAACGCCACACAGCACTTCACGATCTGTCCACCGGAAAGAAACAATTATTTAAATATGTACGGCAAAGTAAAGTATCCCGCCGGGGCCTCCAAATGTTTGCACCAGGGCTGTTTTGTCCCAGCCCATCCTCGTACTCCAATGAAACGTTTGAGAGCACAGAGGTTGAAAGCTTTTATCATCAAATACATTGAGTTAATTACTAATTTTTAATTTCACAAATAAGCACAATTTAATCGAATCCCGATACCAAAGTCACATTTATAATAAATACACAATTGGAATTACCCTTTAAAATAAAATTATTCGAAACCGATCTTTAAAAAATTTGAATTTAAAATTTTATCATTTATGCCTTTCTAGGGTACTCCACCGGAAAACTCAGAACTTCCAATTAACTCCCGGGAACCGTTATCAAGCCACAACTTCACAATGAAAGCTCTACCGTGTCTTTTTTAGGACTCAAAAAACTCCAGCATTTCATTTTCGCTCCAATGCCAAACAATGTACTGACATGACAAACGCGCCGGAGAAAGAACGCTGAGTTTGCGTCTTTTCACCGGCATGCTTGCCTTTGTCCATGAATTGCAACCTAGTCTCTTCGATTACGGATCCACTTCATGGACAAATGCACTAGCTGAATGTGCATTGGTCAGTAATTCGGCTGGGAATGAAAATGGCAAAATTTAGGGACCGTGAAGTTTGGATAAAATGTTTGAAATTGAATAATGATTAAATTATTGATTTTACGTGAAATGCAGGCGAAAGGTAAATGCAATTGTTCTTATAGGGAACAGTAAATGATTGATCAATTGATCGGTGAATTGAATTAAAATGATCGATCAATTGATAAATCAATCAAATAAATCGAATTAATTACCAATGGGCTAGTTATTATAAGTGCTAATTAACCTTAAATAACAATGTTAGTTGATTGAAGCGTTGATGTTGCTGGATCAAGACGTGATGAGCGCTCAGGGGTGTCAAGAACTCAACAGTTATTAAAAGTTTCCTTGCTCGAACAAATTGTGTGAAAATGTTATATAACAAAAGGAATCGCTCTGTTATCAAAAGAAAAATTTTCATTCCTTGATTTCTTGTGAAATTGTCGACAAGAAAGGAATTGATTGTTAAGAGGATTGTGGATCAGTATTGCTTTTTTGGTTTACTCCACTATCTGTATGAAATATTACTAAAAATAAATAAAAACCGATTTTATATTGAATTTGAAGTCAATTTCGTGACTCTAAAGTGCATTTAAATGCAACTTTTAACTGTAAGCGAGAAATATTCACTGAAAAAAGTCACAAATGTCGTGAATGGTTGTAGCTGTCCAAATTACATTTCCTGATTGACTTTGCATATAGCAGAAATCTAATCGTGCACAACAAAATAAAATCAGCCATGTTCTGATCTATCAACGACGAGCTTCGAGCATACTTAATGTCTGTCCATACCAAGGAGCCGATCGTGACTCGGATCATTACTTGATCAAACTAATCTTTCGATGTCGTATGTTAAAGGCGTATTCAGTGAGAATCAGCTCCCTACAGGAGTTCGACATCGAAAGACTCCAAACGGCGTATATGGCGAAAAATTTCATGGTGGCTCTAGATAAGTACTTAGCTTCCACTGTATTGGACACATTTCTGAAAACGAGCACGAGCTATGGGTGGAAAAGAAAGTGGCAATAAGGATTGTGGCAGAACACAAAAAAATAATTTCTTCGATGATGAATCTCAGAGTGCGTTAGATAAAAAAAATCAGGCGTACAAACAATATTCAGTTGGGAAAACCAGAACAAAGAGAGAACACTATGAAAATCTCAGAAAATAAGCGAATAAGATCATTATAGTTAAGAAAATAAAATACTGTGATGACCAATTGAGAATCATCAATGTGAGTCTAGCAAGCAACAACACAAGACAAGCATACAAAGTCATTAAAAGCTTGAAACGAGTTTATTAGCCCAATACCACGCTCTGCCGTGATGACGTTGGCAACAGGATCGCTGAAGAAAACAGGATCAATGAAAGATAGCCATCATATTTCAGGAACCTCCTGAACCTTCCACACAGTTCCACACCACGAAGCCCATAGATATTCCCGTAAATCTTCCATTAGCTGCACTAATTCTAGATGATGTTTGTTCCACCATCAAAGCCCAAAGGAATAATAAAGCGCCAGACATCGATGAGATACCAGTAGAGCTCATTCAATGTGGCGGCAGCAGTGCTCAGGAAGCCATCCATAAAGTCATCCTGCACATTAGGCAACTAGAACATACGGTATATCGAACGAGGGAAGCCAATCAATTATATTCCCTATCTACAAAAAACGTGACAAGCTACAGTGCAAAAATTATAAGAGGCATATCACTACTATGCATGGCGTACAAAACATTTTCAAAGATCTTAGAAAATAAAATCAGATCATATGCCAACAGACCATTGGGGAGTATCAAGGTGGCTTTAGAGCAGGTAGATCGACAATAGATCGAATTCTACGTCTAGCAATTGTTGCATACACAAGTGTTTTTAAAGTTTTTTAATCGCTCCTGTCAAGTTTTCGAAAAATTTCAAAACGAGTGTTAAACATAAAATTTTTTATGTAACCTCCAACCCTTACATTTATCGGGGTTAAAACAAGGAAATAAAGAAAGGTAAAAATATGTGTCCAAATAAATAAAGTAAACAACCAACAAAAATGAAGTGTAAAACAAAATAGCAGCTTACTCATGTAACAAATTAAATAAAGATAAGAAAATTTTTAATATGTGGACGCAAATTTGCACCAATTGAAATGGAGAGCATTGGTGGCCCACAGAAGCAACAGTATTATTAATAAATAAATGTGAACAAACCAAACAATAAATAGAATACTAAGCAAAAATAAGAAGGAATAAGAACCTTAATTAGAAGTTGTTTAAATTTAATCTTAGTTAGGGTAACAGTTAAGATACAATTAAGTTTTAGAATATGTATTGTCCACTCAAGTCATAAGCCAAACGAGCCATTGGTACTAAATTCCAAAAATGAAATTTGTGAAATCTAGCATATGTATGACATACCTCACATCAATAGGTTCATTTGATATACCTCGTTGTCAAAATCAACCAACTACTCAGTAAGTCAAAACTGTCAATGATGTAATAGAAAGCCTCAATAAAGTTACTTACTTCCATAAAAATTACCACATTTGTAAAGATTATGTGGTCGATTAGGCTGCAATGTACTATTGTAAGTAACTCATTTTTTGTACCTACCGGTTACAGCAATATCTTCAATAATTGATAAGCTTTCATTTTGTTTCTTGGTAGTAAATACTTAAGTAACTACCATAAAATCTGTTTTTGCACTTTAAAATAAATTTTAAACTGAAATATTGAGTTAACTACAATAAAACCTGTAATCAGTTATTATCTATGAATATACTTGCACTCATGTGAAGCATACCTCTCTCTTCTTAGCACTATAACCCCTCTCGAGGTTTCCCTTCCTGCAAATAGCGCCTCCAACTGTCTCGATCCATTGACCGTGTCCTCGAATTTCGAAATCCGAGCAGCGATGAACTGTCTTCGTCGACCGAGTCCGACCAGCGTTTCCTCGGTTTCCCCACTGGTCTCCGGCCTTCAATTCTCCCAATGAATACCTTCTTGGGTATCCGTTGTTCATCCATACGATTGATGTGGCTAGCCCATTGCAGCTTCCGTAGTCTTATAATCGTGAGACCTCCGGCTCGTCAAAAATTTCATACAGCTCATGGTTGTATCGAATTCGCCATTGGTCTCCGTCTAGCTTCGCTCCGATTATTCGCCTCAGGACCCGTCGCTCAAAGGCGTTCAATATATTTGCGGATGCTTGGGTTAGGGTCCATGTTACACACCCATAGCATAACACAGGTCTTATCACAGATTTGTATACTTGGAGCTTTGTTTTCCTGTGAATACAGTTGGTCTTCAAGATCATCAATACTGAATATAATATTTTATAAGCGAGCTGTATTCTTCGGCGTATTTTGTTTCTTACGTTACCCGTTTTCGTTATTTTGGCTCCTAAATATATACATTTGCCCAAATTTTTGATACTGTATTCGCAAAGTGTGATATTTTGTGTATTTGAAGTATTTTTCCTCGACTGCGTCATGAGCTTTGTTTTATTTTCATTGATTTGTAGCCCTGCTAGTTTTGCTTCGCTGTCGAGTTTCAGGAAAAGTTATTTGGCGGTTGTTATTGACCCGACAAAATGTTTATGTCGTCCGCATAGGCTACTACTTGGCTTGACTTGAATAGTAATGTAACTCGCGTATTGACAGGCATCTTCCTTATGACGTACTCCAGAGCCAAATTGAATAGCAATGGAGCCAGCCCATCTCCCTGCTTGAGTCCGATATTTGTGTCAAAGGCATCGGTGAGTTGATTATTGATGCAGACTTGGGAGGTCATCGACGTCATTGTCATTTTGGTAAGACGGACTCATTTGGCTGGCATGACAAAGCAAAGCATTATTTGGTACAGTACGTTACGATCAATACTGTCGTATGGTTGCATAAAGTCAACGAAAATTTGGTGTACGAGTATGTCTAGGTTGAACTCCCAGTGCTTTTCAAGTACCTGCTTAACTGTGAACAATTGATCTATCGTTGATCTACCTGCTCGAAAACCACCTTGATACTCCCCAATAATACTGTTGGCGTATGATCCGATTTTATTTTCTAAGATCTTTGAAAATATTTTGTACGCCGTACAAAGCAGTAATATGCCCCTATCATTTTCGCACTGTAGCTTGTCACCTTTTTTGTGGATAGGGAATATAATTGATTGGCTCCACCCTTTTGGCAAACGTGTATGTTCTTGCGGCCAAATGTGCTGGTGACTTTGCGAATAGCTTGATGAACGCTACTGCCACCACATTTGATGAGCTCCACTGGAATCTCATCGATGCGCGGCGCTTTATTATTGTTTTGGGCTTTGATGGCAGACATCAAGCCCAGCGCAAGAGAAATAATTAGTTCGATGATGAGACAAAAAGAATCAGGCGTACAAAGAATACGTAGATAGGAAAACCAGGAGGAAGAGAGAACACTGTGAAAATCTGAGAAGAGTTTCAAATAAGTTAATTAGAATTGAAAAAAAAATACTATGACGACCAATTAAGACGTATAAATGTAAGTTTAGCGAGTAACAACACAAGACAAGCATACAAAGTAGAGAAAAGCCGGAAACGTGGTTATCAGCCCAAAATGTCACTCTGTCGTAATGACATCGGCAATATCACCGCCGATGAAACCAAGATTAAGGAAAGATGGGTATTATATTTCAAGAACCTCCTTAATCCTCCCCACAACTCCAGAACATCGGAGCCTATAGATGTCTGTGGAGAACGTCTATTGGCCCCATCAACTCTGGATGAAGTTTGTTCCACCATCAAAGCCCAAAAAATAATAATAAAGCACCTGGCTAATTATTTTAAGTGACTTTAGTCTAACAGTAAGAAATATGCATTTTTAATTTTTTATATGTTTAAGAAAAAAAAATTACTGCCAGTATCTCTTTATTTTATGTTGCGTACACTTACCCACACTGCTGTGTACTGTTACCCCAATATTGGGAAAAGTGTACGCATTTTCCATAAATTTTGTTTAATTTGATTTCTGATAATTCATGATATTAACAATATCGTTTCCATTCTTACGATGTTTATTAATAGAGTAGGTAAGTAAGTAAACTTTATTGAGACTTTTTATAACTTGACATTACAGAGTATGCTTAATGACTATGTGGCATTTGACAGTATATGGATATCAAATAAACTTTGACGGTTAGAATATATATATACTTATATTAGATCAGTGTTTTTAGATCTATAGACCATTTACTCTTATGGCTTGTGACTTGAGCAGTTTGAGAAATAAATACGTTAAAACTTAATCTAAATTAATCCTAATATAAATCAAATCTATTCCTACATCTAACCTAAACTATAAACTGTTTAGTACAGTACTCGAATTTACATTTATATTTATATTGAGTCAATTTTTATTTTCTTACACTCATGAACTAATCAAATTTACATATGTTTTGTTTAACCGCGGTATGAGATTGGTTCGCATGGTAGTTACGGAATGATCGGGGTCGGTTGTGATCGGTTCAAAAAGTGTGCGAATACATCGAAGAGTGTGCTCCCGCCACTTTCCTATGCGCTCTTTAGTCGTTGCTAACATGTAGTGGAGAATCGGTTCTATCCCCGTGTATCTGTAAATGATGGAGTTCCTGTAGTACTTCCTATTAGGCCATCTGTATTTGGACAGGCATTTCCTATGGATCTTTCTTTCGAAGATTTGGATTTCTTTGGCAGCAGTAGGCGAGATTGTTAGCCAGCTGGAAACGCATAAGTAATGATCAGCCTAATAAGAGTTTTGTACATTAAGATCATAACTTTTGGGCAGACTGATTTCGAGAACAAGAGACACGAAATAATTGCGGATGCTGCTTTTGCTTTGTTAAGGGTTTTCCTGGCGTGTCGATTCACTTTAAGTCGATTGTTAAAATGGACTCCACGGTAGTTGATATTTTCCTTGAGAGGAATATTTTCACAACAATATGTGCTTGCACATTCTTACTTTGAGACGCAGCAAGGTGGTGCCCTCTCCCGCTGGCGTTTCTAAAGCAGATCAGCTCCGATTTTCTGGCATTTAGTTCGAGCCCCCAATCTTTTAGATATTGAACGATGTTGTGGACAGGACGCTGCAGCTTTATTTGGGCCATCTGTATGGGCTATGGGTGCCAGTGAGGAGGATATCATCTGCATGCATTGCTATATCGATAGTTGAGCAGTTTGGGTGTGGGATATCATGAAGGAAAAATTTGTACAGGGCGGAACTGAGGATAGAGCCTTGTGGAACTCCTGAGTTGATAGGGATAGGATTTGAAATGAGGTTACCCAGTTTAATTTGGGATGTTCTATCCGAAAGGAAGCTATACAGGATTCTGTGGATTGCAACCGGACAAGATGACATTTTCAATTTGTACTTTTCGCCAAAGATTGCGGGTGACTCCATTGTGCAATAGCATTATTCCTTGCTCCGTAGACTCTTCGCGTTCAAATGCAAACTGAAAATCGTGGATCAGGGGATAATTAAAATTGTTGAATTATTGCAGAATAATTTTTTCAAGGGGTTTACCCATGTTCGGCAAAAAGAAAATTGGCCGAAAATGATTAATGTTACCTTTGCAGCCTGGTTTTAGTATTGGGATTAATTTACTTACTTTCCAAGGTTTTGGAAAATATCCATTATTAAAACAATAATTGTATAATATCGTCAAGAAGAAGAAGATGATTTCTGCACATCTTGAGTATTCTGTTCGGTATGCCATCAAGACCGTGAGATTGCTTGCTATTTAAGGCTAAATTCCATTTCCGTTTTCGCGGTGAAAAATCCGGCGAAGACTGGATGTTGTGGAGATGACGCTTTATTATAACTGGAGAATACAGTTAAATAAGATCCCTTGTACTCTTCCGGCGTTAGTAGAACCTCTGCTTTAGCGTTGTTATTCAAAGTATGTTGGATGACTCACGCCGACAATATGGTTGTTTGAAGTATTCCTCACATGCAATGATCTTGTCAGATTGTGCAGTGAAGACTTCATTCCCTCGTTTTATAGAGTCTTTCTTAAGAGTTGATTTAAAGCCTTAAAAACATCTGAAGCAGTGATATCAGTCTGCTTTCATAGAAGTTGTTGACTTCGGATTTGATGCGTTTTTGGATTTCACGGGAAATACTCCTAATTTGCGTTTTAAGTTCCAAATACTCCTCATTGAACTGGTCAAAGATTCGATGATAAATATGCGTAAGCCATTGGAGCATATGCTTTCGAGCTTTTATTAATTGAAGAGTCTCCTGAGTTAGACAGCTATAAAGCGGGCTGCGTGGTTTCTGGAAGGGAGCATGCTGGTCTAGACAATCTATAATGGCAGATGTTAGTGCCGATATATGAGAGTATATTTCTACGCTCGAGAGAATGATATTTTCCGGTGGAACATTTGGAAGGATGTATTTGAGCTCTTGTCTGAAGTTTGGCCAGTCTATGGAATAAAACGGTCTGTCGTGAGGTGGGCAAGTAGGAACTGGTATGTGTGATCTAAGGGTTATGTTGAGATGGAGGCTATGATGGTCCGATAGTAAGCTAAATATGGAGCAAGTAAAGGGAATTGTAGGATTGTTGAGGACAGAGGATATTATGAAGTTAAATATCTAAAAACGAATTCCCTCTGAGAAATGTTGGGACCCCAGCATTTGCTGTGAATACTGAGAGGAGGGCGTCCACATGGAGCCATTCGAACAGGTAGTTTCCGTTTGTATTCATTGTGGAGTCCAGCCCGTGTTCGTGTCTGGCATTAAAGTGTCCTCCTAGTATAAATAAATCGTGGAATGAGGCTGTTGCGAGGATTTTATTAAGTCTTAATGGGATCTGGGGACCTGGATTGCACGGGTGGCATAGGGAGCCAATAAGAATTTTGGCTGGGTTTCAATTGGGTTGCTTGGTGTTGCTAGCGTACATGAGGAATTATTTTGTTCAAAAGGGATTTGATGAATATCTTAATCATTGCGAAACAGTATCGGAGTACCTCTGCCACTGTCATTACGAAGCACATGATACTTCTCCACACGGATTTTGTGTTGAGGGTGAAGAACCGTCTCGTTCAGAAGGAGGATGTTGGATTGGGAGGATTTGATCAAATCAAAAATGTATAGCCTCTTACCATGTGAAATTAGGGAGTTGATATATAGGGAAAGAATGGCTAGCCTATTGCAACCATAAAGATTGAAATAGAAATTGAGGAGAGCCATTGGCTTCTCTTAGTCAGGAGTGACATCAAAGTATGGGAGGAAAGCCCTGGCCTTGAATAGGACTTCACTGGGAGAGACCCCCAGTGACTCCATGGTTACCTATTGTAGGCGTTCAATGGGACTAAGAGTCGGTAAAATAAAAGTGTGGGGCGGTGTTCCGTTCTGAATACGAGATCCGGTTGGAAAGAGGAGCAAAATGGTGTGGCGTTGTAAGGGTTCATGTAGTATTTTGATAGCTGACATTTCCTTTCTTTAGGGGATGAACGAATATCCCACTGCTTCTGTGTTTTTAAGCAAGTCGTTGGCCTTGAGCCTGTCCACTGCTAGTCGGGAGTGCGTCAAGCTTTGTAATTTAGTACTCTAGACGAGTACCATCGGTGGGGCCGTACCTGTCCGTGATGCCTTTAAGCACTGTTGCCTTCAAATTTTCAATAAAAATTGGTGGGAACCACACATTCTTTGTTCGATTGTTAGTCGCGTTTGATTTAATATTTTGGCTCTCGTTCGGCAATGCGCTGATAGGATTAGTACTAGGTGTGGGTTGGATTTGTAAAGGAGCCGGATTCTACGTTTTACGACTAATTTACCCTTCGCTAATATAAATTCATTTACCTTACAGTTAATTAGGTTAACATCTTGATTAAAGCTTGAATTCTTTGCTGTCGTATCATCCCCATCCATCATGTCTGGAGGCGTTTCCTTGCGGGCAGCTTTGGTCTTTGGTTGCTCTGCCATCGTGTTTGCTTGCTCCGCCATCGTGTTTGCTTGCTGACAATAACTAGTCCATTTTGGTGCTTCTGAAATTCTGTCTATGGTGTATTTGTTGGGCGCTCGCCCAAGATGAAGTTTCTGCTTTCTTCCGGTCTTCAACTTTCAAACTCTATGTATATGATCTTGTATGATGAGATACTATATACTTATCAACTTTCGTTTCCTAATAAGTTTTTTATAATTTCGATATTGACGAATTCACACGCGTGTCGACAGTTTCAACTTCCAAATGTCAATCCTCTATTTATTAATAAACATTCTAACTAATTAAGAACTTTTTATTTCATTCTATCTAAAATTGTTGACATTAGGAAGATTCAAAGCTTAAGTGCGCAAACTTGACATACATGACTCTATATAACATTTTCATCTTTTAAATCTGTCTGTACGGGGTAAATTGATTCTAACAGAGATTCAGCAACACTGCTCAATGGGATCAGTGCTCGGAGATAATCAACGGTGAAATAACTGGGATGTATAAACAGGAGATACTACAATTGACTAGAAATTTCAAAAGCCAGAGGAATCTCTGCTAATATAGGGTTTTCCAATAAGAGGTGTTCTTTTGATATTAAAAGAAAAATGCCATTTTTTAATACAAATGATCAAATATTTATTTCATTATAAAGGAAAAGGTATGCCGTTAAAAGTGACATAACATCAGACAAATGACTACCACGACACGCTTGCAGGACCATTTCATTTTCATAAAATTTTCAATAACCAAATCACAAAGTGGCTACCCTATGTCCTCGATAGCCTCACGAATTCCATCTTTGAGGTCTTGAATAGACGCTGGCCTGTTGGCATAGACCTTTTCTTTCACGTGGCCCCAAAGGAAGAAATCGCAAGGTGTTAAATCACAAGATCTATTCAAAATAACACCGAATGGAAAACGTTAGGATTCGAGAAAGTATTTTGAAATTATAATAAATATTAAGAAACTGGGTCGGTCCAGTGCTTCCGTAGAAGACCAATATATTATCTACGTTAATTTTTTGTTTCAAATGAAGAAAATTATCAATGCCCTTAACCATTTCGACATCACAAAAATCATCCCGCCTTCAGTATTCGAGTATTAGTGTAGCTGGTACATATCTTGAAGTACTAGGCTCGCCTGCTCCAATGACATTTTAATTGAAATTCCGCGGATTTTTTTTTCAACCTTCCTTTTCTAGTTTATACAACTTTCACACTAACCTATTTTTTGCAAAGCGAATACTTAAATCAGATTTTTCGAGTATTACGTCGAAATCAGACATTCTAAGAGTGATCATATAAATTCAAATTAGTCCGGTTAATTTTCGCACTTAGCCTTGAGCATTTCGCGAAATTCTACGAGCACATGCCGTTTTTACTATCAACCAGGATGTTAAAAGTCTTTTTAATAATCGCTTACATTGCGATATAAGACAATACTAGGAAAATAATTCAAATCAGAAAACAAATTAATAATTTTGTTTCACGAGTTACAAGATTAAACGCGTGTTGGACTAACGAACTAATCTAAATCTCTATTATTATTATAATCAGCTTAACCTTTTGTCATATGTGACGCGAAAAATCCCGCGCACGGGTGGCAATAGATCAATTCTTGCGGTCTGACAAGTAGGAATACAATAGATTGGTGTGGTGTTAAGAAACCACTAAGTAGATGTCCGCCTTCATTTCAAATTAGCCAAGGTTGACATCAAGTAGTACACGATGGTCATTTGCAGGAAAACAAAGAGTAGGTACCTTACACCAACTGAACTGAAAGAGTAATTCAATAAATCAATGGGAACGGCTCAAAAGCGGAAGTCTGTGTGGATGGATTCTTGCACTAGTTTCTTAAGAATTGTTTTTCAATTAGATCAACTAATGGAATGTTTATTGGCTCACAATTATGTTTGTCAAGTTCATAAATTGTGTTAAATGTAAATCGCAAAAAACCTCGCCACGCCGTAGCTGATAGTAAGAGAATGCTGCAGAAAATCTTGCATAGTTTTTGTATCGCAGATGAATCATTAATTGGGTGGATAGCAGGAAATTGATGGCGATTAAATTCGTCATTTCTTACCTTGATGTGCTGAAGTGCCGAAATTGAACAATACCCTGTCCGATATTGATCTTTGACTATTATGGCATGATTAAATATTTCGGGTTACGAATGAAGGTTGTTTCCAAAAAACTGTAGAAGATTGTATCAATACCTAAAATGATTTTGTCTTCCAATGCACTTAAAAATACAAATGCCTACTCGCTTGCAATGGTGATCAGATTAATTCAAAACAAGTTATCATTTGCTTAGCACACACTCAGCAATGTGTCGATCCCATATATCAATATTTCAATATTCCATTATTCTTTTCCAATTGGCGATTACGTCGTTCGTTTGTTTCTACACGATCATTAATAATCTGGTATGAATAAATGATCACTAATAAGGTGGCACACGACATACCTGCTGAGTAGTAATTGTTGCGGTAATAACGCGGCTCAAGGCATTTAACAGAAGCTGTTGAGAGAAAAGAAGGAAAAAAGAGATTTGTCTGTAATGTGACTGACAAGGCGGGAATCAAGTTAAGTTGACGGATTTCACAGATGTTTAACGACTTTAATTGAATGGTTCGTGTAAATTGTAGCTTTGCTGACATTAATACCAGGTTTTGTTCAATTTGTGTTAAAGTGATGATGATGATGTTAAACCGTCTTGCAATCAGTTGCCATTAATAATAATTTAAAGCCATAGTGGAGATAATGTGTTTTAAAGCTTAAACTTGTTTAACTGATTTCTTTGCGAATTTTTTACTTTTACTAGAAGTTTGCACGGACCGGTTGAAAGTTCACTGGTGTAAAGAAATCTTTACACTAATGAAATTGGTCTTAATAGGCCTGTGGTATCTTCAGATGCACTACTTTAGTTAAATGCAGCAACAAGCCACGTTATGTACTTTTCGTGGCTTTTTAGAGGTTTGAAAATAATTTTACAAAGCTCTACTAAAATCACGCCTGTCTGTCCGTCCGCCCGTCCGTGTCTCACAGAACTTTTTCTCGCAAACCATATAAGCTACAAACATAAAATTTCGTACATAGGTGTAAAGTGATGCCCTCTTCAAAGTTTTTTTTAACAAAAAAATTTTACAAGATGCTTAAGGGGGGTCTCCCCATACGGAGAGTGGCTCCTAAAAAAAAATTTCATCAAAGATAGCGGGTATGGGTACCAAATGCAAGGTCGCAACGAAAACTTTTCAAAACAGGATTTAAACTGGTATTTTTTTGCTTCGGGGAGCGCATAGGAAGGGGAAATACTCAAAAAATTGTGTCCCCCCCTCGCGTTTGGACACCTGTGATCCGAAAACTCTAAAAACATTATGGAGATAGGTGTTTATAAGTACAACAAGAGCAAATACCGTAGAAGTCAAATTTCACTCAACTTTGTTAATAATAGTATGAAAATCGAATTTCACATTTTCCCCAATGAAATCATATGGATACTATTAAATTTAATGAAAACCGATATTTAAGTAGTTTTACATAAGGTCCTAATATTCTGCAAGTTTAATGAAATAGGACGGTCAGGATAGGTCATGTTTACGGAGGTTATAGCCATTTGAAATTTCTCCAAACACAACAACTATAACACACGATTTTGATATTTTATGGACTTTCCATTGAATCAGATACTGCAGTTTTGATTTGATTTTGAAATTTTCAAATAAGATCAATAATAAAATTTTTTTGGGAATCCATGATTTGAGTGATTATTGTTAGTTTACAACAAGGTGACGACTGTTAAAAGTACAGAAGCAATGGATTTTCTTATAAGCGTACACATCTCTTAGACACATCTCTTGCCTTTATTCGTTGCTGGTGACTGCATTTCACACGTTGGGTACAAAACCCTTCTGACATGACCATAGGTCTGTTTACCCAACTTGTTTCTTCTGACTTCATAGTGCAAAAATAATCTAATCTTCTATTCATGAAATTCCGAGGAGATGAATTTGCATAATTTTAGCATCTTTGAACTGAATAATTTTGGTTTCGCCATGCTATTGGTAACATAGTTCTGTACGGTCGTTTTAGACTTACACTGGTGTAGTTCAGCAATTGGATTGGTAAACATGAATGTTACACTCCCAAGTGAGGATGTTACCGAAAAGTTTTCGACGGGCTAAAGATGATCTTGTCCTCATGTATGTACTGCAACAAAAGGCGAGAATCAAATCGTGACTGCTGACTAGCCCCTGGAGATAGTTTGTTTTTTCGGCAGGGTGGTGAAAATTATACGTAACCTAACGCAAGCATGTACGTAACTTTATTATAAGGTTTGACTGTGCCTTATTTGTATGATTTCTTCTTCGTAGCACTACAGCGCCTCTGATTATCTCGATCTATTGACCACGTCCTCCAATTTCAAAATCCGAGCAGCGATGAACTGTCTTTATTTATTTATTTCCTGTCAGTTTTTTTGGTAACTTCATTATAAATGGTTGTAAATTCTCCAACCTACGACATTGAATGCCAGAAGTGTTTTGCACCCGAGTCATTACGAACCAAATTTATTGAGTGTGATGGATATTGTGCAAAGTCTTTCCACCTTAAATATCGAGGCATCCCTGCATGCTTTTATGACATCCGGGAGAAATTTGATTCAAACATTTTCTTTCGATGCAACGATTGCCGCGGAATGACAATCTCAGATACACTCAGAGTATTTAAAAAACAATCAAAGGTTTTACAGGAAATTCGCAGCAAAGTATGTACTCCTTCCATCAACGATAGGGAAGGCCCAGTGAAGAATCCTCCTGCACTATCGCTAAATTATGCTCTACTTCAGCTGCCAAGAGCTCTAATGTGTGTACTGCGGTTGATGCCAGCAAGGAAGCCATTCCCAAGCAACCTCAACAGCAAATGTCACTTGGTTCCCAAAAGCAACATCATCATGTACAACAACTACAGCAACAAGCACAACCGAAACATCTGCAATTGACATCTAATCAGCAGCAACTTAAACTTCTGCAGCCTGCTTCCATAATACTGCAACGTTTATTTGGTATCGGGACTAACCCAAAGTGTTCGTGCCCGCCTGAGACCTCTGTTACAAGATTTGTAGCACAAAGTAATGCTGAACCGAATTGATGATAAGAAATTTAGGCTCACCAGGATCTACATCTGCCAGCCGGGGGCCCTCACCAGGAGGCGATATGACGACAAACATTACTGCAATGAAACCTGGCCCTCCACTGCGTGCTATATCCCCCCGCTACAAATATCTCTTTCGATATTAGAATATAGCACGCCAGTCGAAGACATCATCGCTCATATAAAGTACAAACTGAACTCTAGCCCTGAGTTGCTCAAGAGCACCAAGCTTACTCCTGATGGAAAAATGAACAGATTGATTGCGTTTTTCAAAATTACTGTTTCAGCTAACCAGAGCATCTTGCTTGATAAGGAATTTCGGCCCCCTGGCGTATTCGTCAAAAAGTTCTCTCTGATTCATAAGCGAAACCATCCTGTGTCCTTTCGCCCCAGAAGAAACATCTCTTAGGCCTCGTAATTCATTCTTAACTTGCTATTACCAAAATGTTCGTGGCCTGTGGATTAAGACTACTGAACTTCGCATTTCTTCCATTCTTTTTCCGTATGATATCATCCCTCTAACGAAAACATGGCTGACAAATGATATTAGTAATAGTGAGCTACTTTCGAACCATTTAATCTTCCACAGAGATAGAGACCGTGATGCTACTGGTAAGTCTGACGGTGGAGGGGTTCTAGTGGGTGTACATGTTTTCCTTACCAGCAAATCCTGTGATAATTTCACTCCATCTTCATCTGTTGAGAGTATATTGTACTAGTCTCTTTATCTGACTTTTTTCCTTCCTCGTATCACTTGCGTACTTGTATATCCCTTGTAATAATCCTGCTGTTATTTACGAACGTTTCTTTGCAGAATTCTCGAGCTACGTTAATGCTCGTTTCCCTTCTACCCGTATATTGGTCTGTGGTGACTTCAATTTGCCCTCTTTTGTTTGGAATGATATTAATGTCTGCATAGTTTCCGGTTGTAGCGTGTCTTTTGCTCTTTCTTCTTTTATTTTCCTCTGTTCTTTCACCCAATACAACACTTTTCCTAATGCCAATAACAAATTGCTGGATCTTGTTCTTTCCAACTTGTCACCTTCTTCTCTTTCCGCATCGGTGGCACTCTCATCCTTTGTCAAACCTGATCCCCACTATCCACCACTCTCTATTGAGCTTGCTATCACATCTTCTCGTTCTTTCAAGAATTCCTCACCTTCCTGCTTTAATTTTTTAAAAGCTGATTTATCGAGCATGGAAGCTAGCCTTAATACCGTGAATTGGTATTCCTTCTTCAAGAATCTCTACACTGAAAATGGTGTTTATAAGCTGTTTATGTTTCTTTCGTCCTTAATCTCGCAATTTACTCCTGTGTTTCCAGCAAGAAGACCTAAAGATGCTCCTTGGTTTAATTCAGATGTTGCCATTACAGTTAAAGCTAAAGATGCTGCCCGCAGAAAATTCTTATCCAGTGGTCTTCCAATTGACTTCACTAAATTCAAAGAACGTCGTGCCGCGGCCAAGAAAACTGCCACCTCTGCACTTCATGCTTATGTTAACCACATTGAAACTACGTTATTGTGGAATCAAATTCGTGCGTTCTGGTCGTATGTAAAATCTTTAAGGACCTCTCATCGTGCCCCTGACAATTTTAGTCTACATGGCGTGACATCGTCTACTCCTCAAGAATCTTGTAAACTCTTCGCTTCTTATTTTTCTTCCTTTTTTGGCAGGGATAAGCATTCCCCTTCTTTCAACCAATCTTCTTGCTCTTTTTCCCCCTGCTGCTTTTCGTACAAACCCCTTGCAGGTGGAGCTACTCTTAAATAATCTTGACAACAGTACCAGTGTGAGCCCTGTTGACACTCCAAATTTTCTAGCGAAATCTTTTTTTTCTTCACTTTGTGTTCCCTTCCATTTATATTCAATTTGAGTTTATCGTGTGAGGTTTTCCCCTCTCAATGAAAAATGGCCCACATTTTTCCTATTTTCAAATCTGGTGATCGTAATATCGTCCCAAACTATCGTCCTATTTCCGTTCTTCCTTGATTTAGTAAAATTCTTGAAAATTTAGTTTTTGGTGTGCTGCATCCTCCCATTTTTAGCAGATCCACAGCATAGTTTTGTCAGAGGCAGACCTACCCTTACAAATTTACTTTCTTTTACCCATCATATTGCAGCTGACCTCGATCAGCAACAACAAGTGGACGTTATTTTTACGGATTCCTCTCAAGCCTTTGATTCAGTGGAACACTCTCTTTTATTTGAGAAACTTTTAAGGTTCAATGTAATTATTTGCCTCTATTCCTAGCTTCTCTCCTATGCCCTGAATCATCAATGGGTAATCATTTCTTACTCTTGCTTCTCTTCTTCTTTTCACCCCATACTATTTTCACTTTTTGTCTACTTTCTGTTATCACATCCCCTTGTCTCTTTTATGCTGACGACTTCAAGATTTTTCGAGTTATTGATTTCTTTTTAAACGTGAATATCCTTCAAACCGATCTTCAGCGTCTTAGTGACATTCTTCTGCTAAATAACGTATAGGCTTGTTGGTATCCCTTTGAACAATGTAACCTCCTTTAAAGATCTTGGTGTGCTTTTCGATTGTAAACTGAAGTTTGATCTCCACATTACTCTAATTACCTACCTACCGCTACTAGATTAATTTTACGATGCTACGCTTTACTAGATTTATTTTACGATCCGCTTTGTCATTCCAACATATTACATCCTGTATGTGCCTTTACTTCTCACTAGTACGTAGTAATTTCGAGTACTGCTCCCAAATTTGGAATCCATACCTCAAGAAGCATATCGATACTCTTGAGTCAGTTCAATGCCATTTCACAGGGTCTCTTTTCTTCAAATTCAACCTTCTTTACACCCCTTGTGATGACCGACTACATATTTTGAACCTTCCTACCCTCGAGTCCAGAAGATCTTTCCTTGATGAATGTCTTTTGTTCAAGCTTCATCACAGTCTTTAACCTCAAAATTTATGCAGGGCAAACTAATACATTCGACACTGCTCGCCCTAATAGATCCTCACTTCAATTTCAGGTTCCGTATGCACGTACTAACACCTTCTTCCACTCCCCTTTACTCTGCTTACCTCATATGCACAACCAGCGAAGTCTTGGTCCTTTACCGTAGCCTCTTGGGATATTGAAAACTTCAATGAAAAATCAAATTTATAAATACTCCTATATAGTCTTAATTTTTGATATAGTATTGCGATATTTTTTCTTGAATTTCTTCCATATTTTGAATTCGTTTATTTGTATTCATCTTTTCATTGCATGTAATTGGGCTGCTATTCTGTAAGTTGACTTTTGAAATAAATACAAAAATAAACAAATAACAGTGTTTCTTTGGTTTACTCACTGGTCCCCGGCCTTAGTTCTCCAAACAAATACCTTTTTGGGTATCCGTTGTTCATCCATACGATTCACATGGCCAGCCCATTGCAGCTTCCGCAGTTTTACAATCGTTGAGTCATCCAGCTCGTTAGAAATTTCATACAACTCATGGTTGTATCGAATTCCTCATGTAGCTTCAATCCAATTATTCGCCTCAGGACCCGTCTTTCAAAAGCGTTCGATATGTTCGCAGATGCTTGGATTAGGGTCCATGTTTCACACCTATAGTATAACACAGGTATGATCGCAGATTTGCATACTTGCAGCTTTGTTTTCCTGTGTATGCAGCTGGCCTACAAAATCGTCAAAACTGAATAACAAATTTTGTTTGCGAGCTGTATTCTTCGGCATATTTCATCTCGGTCATTACCGGTTGTCGTTATTTTGGTGCTTAAATATACAAATTTGCTCACATTTTTAATACTGTATTCGCTAAGTGTAAAATCTTGGGTATTTTTCCTTGACTGTGTCATGAGCTCTGTAGCCCTCGTAGTTTTGATTCTCTGTTGAGTTTCAGGAAAAGCTCTTTGGCGGTTGTTAATGACTGTGACAAAATATTGATGTCATCCACATAGGCTACCACTTGGCTCGACTTGTATTATAATGTACCTCTTGTATTGACAGGTAGCTTTCTAATGACATTTTCTATAGCCAAATTGAATAGCAATGGGGCCAGATCATCTCCCTGCATCAGTCCCATATTTGTGACAAAGGCGTCGGTGTGTTGGTTATTGACGCGAACTTGAGAGGTTGTTGATGTCATTGTCATTTTGGTAAGATGAACTAATTTGGCTGGAATACCAAAGCATTGTATTATTTGGTACAGCACGTTCCGATCAATACTGTCGTATGCTTGCTCAAAGTCAATAAAATTTTGGTGCATGTCTATTTTGAACTCCCAACGTTTTTGAAGTACCTGCTTGACTGTAAACAATTGGTCTCTCGTTGCTCTACCTGCTGTAAGGCCACCTTGATATTCCCCAGTAAAGCTGTTGGCGAATGATCTGATTTTATTTTCTAAGATCTCTGAAAATATTTTGAACGCCTATTTTCATCAGCGATGTTGTTGCCGATGTCATCATGGCAGAGCGTGGTCTTGGGCTGATAAATCAGTCACATAATCAATCGATATATTGGTAAGTCTAAAAATATTGAGCCAATTTGTAATTTTTCGATTGAATATTTCTTTTATTTAAAATGGATTTCATTTAAGTACATATTGTCCATTACTATCTTTTGCCATTTTTGGATAAAACCATCATTCCATCTATGTAGAACTTTCGTGTTTTATCGGCGAAAAACTTGGCCGAGTGATTTTCACAGTCCCTTTTTGAAGTGAATTTCTTTTCATTAAGGAAGTTTTGCAGAGACCTAAACAAATAGTAGTCTGATGGTGCAATGTCTGGACTATACGGTGGATGCATCAAAATTTCCCAGCCAAGCTCTGTCAATTTTTGCCGGGTCATCAAAGATGTGGGTGGTCTGGCATTGTCATGATGGAAGACAACGACCTTTCTATTGATCAATCCTAGCGGTTTTTTTTTGAATTGCTTGTTGCAATCTAGTTAATTGCTGACAGTACAGAATTGAGTGTTTGGCCAGGTTCTAGCATAAACGAATCCCTTCCAATTCCCCAATTCCACCATACACACAGCATAACCTTATTTGGTGTCAATCTTGGCTTTGAAGTCGTTTGTGATGATTCACCCTTTTTTTTACCATGATATTTTTCAACGACATTCTCGTATCTTATCCATTTTTAATCGCCTGTAATGGTTTGCTTCAAAAATGGCTTGATTTCATTACGTATTATTAGCATTTCGCAAATGGAAATTCGGTCGATCAAATTTTTTTGGGTGAATGCATGCGGCACCCAAAAGTCGAGCTTCTTTGTGTATTCAGCCTTAAGCAAACGGTTCAAAACTGTTTGGTGATGGATATTCAGTTCCGAAGCAATGTTATGGCTGCTTATGTGTCGATCTTTTTCAATTTTTTGTAAGATTTCATCGACTTTTTCGGTGATTGGTTGACCTGAGCGAGATGCATCTTTGACATTAAAATTTCCAGAACGAAAGCGAGCCAACGATCTCTTGGCTGTAGCATTTGATAAAGTAGCTTCATCGTAGATACCACAAATTTTTTCACGAGCCTGCGATGCATTCTCACCTTGATCGTAGTGATATTGTAAAATATAACGAATTTTTTCAAAAATTTCACTCATTTTAAATGAACACAACTTTTGACACGAATGACGAAATACAAAACTGTCCGTATGAAAATTGTAGACTGGAATGTCACCTTTCACACGCATGTCAGTTTGATTCAATCTGGTTAGTATTTCCCGATATATAACAATGAACACCAACTAGTGACAACAAAGCTCAATACTTTTCACACTATCTAATAGTTCAAAGTAAACCAGCTCCAATTAAATATTAAAGGGTCTTTTTTGGGAAAAAAAAACTTTTTTTTTGTTGGGTAGCCCTCATCAGCAATATCATTTTATCATTGAAACTGGCATCGCTTCAGTGGTATATTTTTCCATGCCTGCTCTATGTTACTGAATAATTTAGCAGAGTTTTTCGAATTTTTTATCTCCAAACTTCTCGCCACATCAGCTCATAAGCTCTCAATTGGAACTAAAAGCGGGTCTTTGTGGCAGCAAGCTTAGGACGTTTATCTGTTCTTCCTCAAACCAACATTTCACTAGGCGGGAAGTGTGTTTAGGATTGTTTTCCTGCTGGAAAATATAAGAAATCGGCATGTGGTCAAAATTGCATGACTCCATAACACTAGCCAATATATTTTTAAAGGCATACTGATCCATTCGTCCATCGATCAAAACATGAGGACCGACACCATGTAGTAATTGAGCAGTCGCCTAAGCAAACTGTTCAAAAATTGCCATAATACTGATCCAAATTTTAATTGCAGATTTGAAAAATTTAATTATTCAAACCTACAATTAAAATCCAGACACGGTAGTACCTTTTCACACAGCTCATCCCCGAATTGTATTGCCGACTGAAATCTATATAGATGGATGAACAGTGCTCGTGGACTACCGGGGCGGCAGATGCCGTAAGTTGACGATTGGCAACAAAACGGGGAGTCAGCTTGAATCGCCAGAATGAGCACGTCGGGAAAACCGCGATCCGCTATAATGAGATTAGTTCCGTCCTTGTTGAGATATACTAATCGAACTTCCGTAATAGAGGCACGTCCTAATTGACATTTCTGCATCGAGGAATGTAAAATTATCGGTATTATCGAATTGTCGACAGCTTGCCACGAAATCAATTCGCCATCAAAGTGACCATTCTACGCGCTGTGGCCGTTACACATTATTTCATACATTTTCGTGCATACAAAATTAAAACAACCCTCCAGTGATTTTATATGAAAAGTGACCGCGTTAGCTGGAAATTAGTGAAACTTCCAATACTAAGTTGCCCCAAAATTGTTTCCCAGTAAAACATTATTGTCCGCAACGAAACATGCAACTTTGGTATCCCAATACGTAAGCTGAGTCTAATTGGGCTTTTTCAGACGCAGCGTTAAAAGTGAGCGTTAAACAGGTTATATGGGCAAGAAGAATGAGAGGCATTGAGGGGACCTGATGGTAAAAACAAGCCAACATTTTGTAGGGTGAACGAGCGTAACGCATATACACAAACGCATTTTGTTGATCATTTGGTGGGGGAAATTTATACAAACGCCGGTAATCATTCCGAATTGAACATTCGGTGAAGAAGGTAGTCGTCATGAAACGATTGCCTTTCTTTAATTTGCGTGCAAAAATGGATGCGTGGACGCGAGAAGCTACGCGTTATTCAATAAATTTATAAAAGCGGAGGCCATGTTCAATTTCAGGAAACAACACGACGAATATCTCGATTTCAATAAAGTTAAATTGCCTATTGTAAATCCATAGAAAATTAACAGTACGCATAATCTTTATAGAATCGCATTATGATATGCCAGTTGACAACACAACAAGAAAAATATGCGACTTAAAAGGATATTCAACTTGTGAATATATTTTTCAGAAAGCGGAAAAACACGGAGGTTCTAATAAATCCAATAGAAGTTTGAATCGACAAACTTCAACAATCAAAAAATACATTTTTCATTCCAGTTTTTGTTACCTCGTGCACAATTCAAGGCTAAAACATCAATTCTCAATCGCTTATCTCTCTGTCTTCGCTTTCATGTTGTCCGCACGACGTTTAACGATCAAATAATCCTTTTAACACATACACTCGCAAGACGTGTATCGTATACAAAAATAGGTTGGCTGAACTATGCAACGTGTAAACGTAAGGGCGTAAGCGCGATACCTGTTTGGATATGGGTTTTTACCATTCCCGTGTGAAAGAGCCCATTGTATGGTTGTCGCTGGCATTGAATGTAGGCAATTGTATCGGTTTCACGTGAATGTAGTGTGATAAAAATGTTGATTCGTCCTCCCGGCATGTATAATTGAACCAAACCCATCTCATCTTCATTGCTACGCACCCATAGCATTAGCGCACCTTTGGTGTTTTATTACCTGCACGGAAAAGCTATTTTATGATACAGGGTGGGCCATAAGGGTGTGGGTGGGCCATAAGGGTGTTGGCGGTTTAAATATTCGATTTAAAAAAAACTACGAAACATAACACAAATATATTTGTATTGTTAAAAAGTAGAAGCATAGGAATTTTTAAGACTTGAAAATAATGTTGTCCAATGTTTCGTAGTTTTTTTTAAATCGAATATTTAAACCCCCAACACCCTTATGGCCCACCCACACCCTTATGGCCCACCCTGTAGAGAAATGGACATTTGATAGGGTAGCTTGTGTCAGGTAGTTGCAAATTGGTGATTTGTACCGTTGAAAAGTAAAATTCATTTCTAGAACTCGAAATCTTCTTCAACACATTTGCATTGTATTGATTGGAAAAGGTCTAGACGAGTGACACACTCAAGGAGTTGGTATTCTGGTGTAGTCGTATTGCACTTGGCAACCGAATTACATGTCGAGAAACAGAAATTTGGATCACTGAACAGTCTGTAAGTGGGATATTAGACGAGTCGTAGTAGCGGAACACGGTGCTTCAATACATTCCTATGGAGAAAATGCCAAGCAAAGAATTCCCAAGAATGGATGTGAATCTCATAAGCTTTCTATAGCACGTCAATTGAATGATCCTTTTAGTGAGTGAAAATAGAACCAAAGCATATTGGAGTTGATACAACACAACACGATGTTAACGATAAAGATTTATCGGGGAAACGGTAAGTGAAGTTGTTACAGAATGTGTAAGTTCTGTTGGAGTTGACTTCAACACAGCAAGTTTAAGCATTCTGGGGTACATTGCCAGTTTTACAGCTTCTCGAGCAGAAAAAGTAATTGAGTATCGCTCTAAGTATGGTCCATTCAAAACTCGAAAAGCTCTTCTTTGCGTAAAAATTTTAAGCTCGAAGACTTTTACTCAAGGTGCAGGTTTTATTTGCATTGAACCCCTTAGTGTTAGTAAAACAATTGAAAACCCTTTAGTTTGTACGAGGGCTCATCCGAAAAGTGACGATATTCCTGAAAGAATTATAAGCATATGTGGGCAAAACTAGAAAATATTGGACGGTGAAGTGATATACTTGAAAATGAAAAAATTATTCGCAATCCAACGTGGAAATAATGAAGAGTGTCGCGTTAGCTAAGAATGAATGTACCAAATCAGTGAAAACTCTGGCCTTGTCGTTTGCTTTTGCATTGTCCTTTTCAGTGGAGCCAATTCTCAAACGTCGATTGAGTCCGAACCCAATTCGAACAAATTTCGGATGTTCTATTCGAGAAGTAGTCAAACAATTTATTGGATTACATTCGAGGAGACCTCATCGAGTATTGATTAATAAATTTCCTTGGTTTGCACGCGTTATCGCTACAACATCCTTTTTCACATTGTCGACGAATTTATGTGGAGGAAGCATTGAACGTTTGCATCACGAGCTGAGCTTGTACACTAAACCAAATAAAGCAGTTTTATCTGCTAATATTTAGTGGATTACATTTGCATCTTGATCATTGTCCCCAGTGAAAGAGGATGCCAAATCAATTGAATTGATTGTTTTTTTTTTTTTGAAAAATTTTTCAGGTATCACCCACACCATCTACGGGTGCCCGTCGAGGATGTACCCTTTTGCTTTCCTTATATTACAATGTTATTAATTAGCATTAAATTTTTAATTTGCTTTATGTACCTTTTTTTACGTTCTTACAACGTATGTGTTTGCTAAACAAAAGATCAGTTATTGGAAAACACTCAGCACGATTAATAAATATGTCCGGACCAAAAGCAGAATTTGTTATCGAAACTATTAAATCCAATTAAGTTGTTATATTTTCAAAAACGTATTGTCCGTACTGTACAATGGTTAAAGAAAAATTCAAAAAACTTAATTTTCCGTACTTTGTTTAGAAACTTGAAAATCGGGATGATATGGATAAAATTCAGAACATTTTAGGGGAAATGGCTAGTGCCAGATCGGTCCCGCGAGTATTCGTCGGCGGTAATTTCATTGGTGGCGGTACTGATGCAATGAAAATGTACGAGAATGGTCGTCTTAAATCAATATTAGGTGTTTAATAGACAAAATCATTGTATAAATAAATTCTATAGAAATATTGAACTGAATTTAACTCACTTTTGTTTTATACATACTTACGGCAAAGATTTCTAAAGTTTAGTTGCTATCCGTTGTTGTATAGATAGGTGTTTAGTGCCACTCAACTTAGAAATAAACTGAAAAGATGAATTGTTAAAATACCCAAAACTCCGTCTTTCCTTTCTTTGAACCTGACCGGCTATGGGACCATCCACGTTGGCTGGCCTCTCCACTATTATGAGCTAGCCATCGGGTGAGCTCAACCCTTCTTAATCCGTTTACAGGTGCTCTTGCAGGGTAGAGTGGCCTTCCGCTTGCGTGCCTATTTATGATATAGGATTGTGTGATTCCATCACATAACAAGCTACAAGTGGAAGTGTCAAAACCAAGAAGTGTCAGTTTCAGCTCTTTGAATTTCTTGGCTTAAGTGAAGTTATAAATCTGTCATAAATTATAATCAGCTGTGTGAAATAAGTGAAGTGGTTACTAGTGTCGCTCTATCAAGTTTTCGAGATAAGTAGCGATCTTTCAAGTCATCAATTTCATTGATTCAATTTTTACTTAGGCGAACGAAATTAACGGAACCGGGAATTCTTGCTTTGGTCTAGGAGTGAAATTCCCGTGTAGCTAAATCTATTCTAAAAATTTTTGAATTTAATTTTAAATTTATATTTTGATATTTTAAATTATTTTTTTTTTTTTTGCAAGTACGGATTTCTACGTTTTTTCACTAACTATATTAAATAAATCAAGGATAATAAAAATTTTTATAATAAGCAAATAATTGAAAAAGTTAAAAATATAATGGCTACTAAACCAGATAAGTGTGGGAAGTGTAGGAAACCCGTGGAGGATATCCACTCGGCTATGGGGTGTGATGGCTTCTGCCTCAAGTGGTTTCATTTGAGGTGTATCAAAATGTCGGAGGAGAGATATCGGGCTATTATGGACATCACCGAAGATGTGATTTGGATGTGTGCCGGATGTAGAGCTCAGCACCGTAAATCTAAAGAAGACAAACTCTTCCAACAAATGAAAAACTTGCAAAGCCAAGTCGAAGAGATGAGCTCAAATGTCACCTTATTAATAGATAAATCTACGTCTGCGAGCAAGCCCTCATATGCCGAAATTATTAAAAATTCTACTTCTCCTCCAACAGTGCATCGATCTAATACAATATCGCAAAAAGGGATTATAATTAAGCCTAGAAATCACTCTTCATCAGAAAAAACACTGATTGATTTTAAGTCGAGGATCAGGCCATCAAAATGTAAAATTCCTCTATAGCTAATGAGGCCTATTCGTAATGGTGGGGCGATTATCAAAACATCGACAAATGAAAATCCTACTTCGCTTTTTAATATAGCAATGGATGCAATGAAAGAGGAGTATGATGTTGCTGAGACCAGATTGCGACAGCCTAGACTTGTCATCAATGGACTAGAAAAACAATACGCAAATAATGAATTAAGAAATGAGATCCAGGCATTAAATCCCAATATAGAGGAGCGTGATTCTATGGAACTTGTACATGCTAGGCGAACAAGAAATGGAAGGTGGTTGCACATCATCCAGGTAAACGGGAGCATGTATAAGAGGCTTGCGAATAGATACATTAATATAGATTATGGATCGTATTTTGTGAAGAAGGACTTCAACGTAACGAGGTGTTATAAGTGTCAAAAATACAACCACAAAACATCAAAATGTGAAGGGGAGCAAATATGTGTAAAATGTGGAGGAAAGCATGACCTAAAGGATTGCAAAAGCACGATTGAGAAGTGCTCGAACTGTATTGGTAACAATAACAATGCTGATCATTCTCACAGAGCTGACTCTGTAGAGTGTCCGGAGTTTCAACGCAGAATATTGCCAGGAGTAGCACTGACTACAATTTTGATGATTGCTAATCTTTCTAATCAATCAAGTGGAACAAATTTAACACTTATGTATGCTAATATAAGAAGCTTAAGACATAAGCTAAGTGATATTCAGATTTACCTGCAGCAAAATCCTGACATAGATTTGATTATTCTAAATGAAATCTGGATTTACCCAGAAGAAGCACGGTTTTACAATATTGAAGGATATAATGCGGTTTTCTCCTGCAGACCTGGAAGAGGTGGAGGTACAGCAATGTACGTAAAAAATACAATCAATTTCATTACCAAGAGGGTGACGCCTGATAAGTATAACGTTATAATAATTGAAGTACGCCATGCAGGTAAAAAAATAAAATTAGGGACGTACTACAATCCCAATCGTATGAATGCGCAAGATTTTTGCACAGTAATAGATACATTATTCTCAACTGAAAAAAATTTAATCACAGTAGCGGACACAAACATTGATGTGCTAACGGAATCACCACAAACACGGATTTATAAGGATACGCTAGAAACGAATGGAACGGTAATCATAAACAACAACCAAATTACTCGCCCAGTGTCAAATACCTGTCTGGATCATATAGTAACCAATGATTTAAAAGTCGCTGAAAGCATGACATACATATTTGAGGACTGGCCGGAACTGGATCATCGTGTGTTAAAAATTGCTATTCAAGACCAAACCCTGAACAAACAGAAGCCGACGTACAAAACGTTCAGATTTCTAGACAAGGAGCTCTTTAAATCAAACATACGAGAGTTACTGGAAAAGCGGAAACCAAATAGTATTATTGAACTCAAAAATATCATCATATCTGCTAAGCAAAGTTCTACAATTGAGAAAAAAATCAGGTGTCGACAACGGACTTGGATAACGAAAAAAGTAATTGATGCAAGTATTAAAAAAAGGAAGGCATACATGGACTACAGGAAGAACAGTGGAAACCGGGCTTTCAAGTTTGTGTATATGCAAGCGAAAAAAGAATCGAAACGACTGGTGAAAGAGGCTAAATTCTTATATTTCTCAAGAAGAATGGAAGCAGCGGCTGACAACTCCCGCGAAATATGGAAAATAATAAATGAGGTAAAGGATAACTCTTCAACCCAGGGTATATCACAAAACTTTCAACTGAATCCTGATGGGCCCTCTAACACATCGTGTCCACGTGACGCGGCGAACTCATTGAATAACTTTTTTTCAACAATTGGTGGAAGAATCACTAAAGAAATCGTTGCCAGTTCAGCAGGCAATGTAAATAATACAAATATCGCAATAAATTCCATCTTTCACATTCATCAAACAAATAAAAGGGAAGTCTTAAATGTCATCAATGAATTGAAAAAGAATACGGCGCCAGGCATTGATGGCATCACGATGAATGAGATTAGTATAATAAAGGAGGACATAGCCCAGATTATGGCAAATTTTATAAACGTGCATATTAGGAATGGAACTTTTCCGGAAGAAGAAAAACTTGCAAAAATAGTTCCTATATTTAAGAGTGGTGATCATCTTGACCCGAATAACTATCGCCCGATTGCGCTGCTGATGGGATTTAGTAAGATATTTGAAAAAATACTAAACAATCGATTGACATCATTCTTAGTTGAAAACTCTATCATAAGCCAACATCAGTTTGGTTTTCAAAAGAACAAGAGTACTTTGGATGCCCTACATTCTGTCACACGTTTCATCAATCTAGGACTTGACAGAGGTGATTATGTCATCGCAATTTTTGTGGATTTGAAAAAAGCATTTGATACAGTTGATCATGATCTCTTGCTTCGTAAACTTGAATCGTATGGTATTCAGGGTAGCCCTAAGCAGTTGTTTAAGAGTTACTTGGAGGGAAGATCGCAGAGAACTTTAATCAACAATGTCCTGAGCGACCATGCACCTACGGAAACAGGAGTTCCCCAAGGCTGTATACTGGGCCCAACTTTGTTCCTGCTATACACAAATAATCTAAATACATGTGGGCTGACGGGATATCACACATTATATGCTGATGACACAGTTCTACTTTATTCAGGACGAGACAAAACTGCCATTGAGAACACTATCAACGACGATCTAGGAAAATTCCATCAGTGGTTAATTGGAAACAAACTAGTATTGAACACATCAAAGACAAAATATATTGTTTTTAAGCAAAAGAAGAAAGGAGACATAGATGTCGAACTAAATATTAGCGGCGAAAAATTGCAAAGAGTGCTAGAAATGAAATATCTTGGTCTTATCATAGACCATCGTATGACCTGGTTACCACACATAAATAGCTTAAGAAGGCAATTAGCCCCAATAATAGGATTGTTAAGAAGATATGAGGATTTTCCAATGCACACCCAGAAACTTGTTCTAAATGCGTTTGTCCTGGCGAAATTGCATTATGGAGTACTTATTTGGAGTCAGTCAGCGAAGCAACATTTAAACAGTATATCCAGGCTGCTGACCAAAGCGTATAAAAACATTCTGAAGCTGCCAATGCTTACTCAAACTAGTTTGGTTTACCAATTGGCAAAATCATTAACCGAAGTTTATCTACAGAAATTTAAAAACTAATGGATCGGAACGAGCGCCATTAACACTAAACCTACCGACATATTATGTATACCTATTTCTACCGATGGCGGTCAAATGACCGCTTTTGAAATAAACGTTATAGACTTCTCCAATTGATTGTAATTAATACAGAATTTAGTATTAACAATAAACACAAAATGATTATCATATAATAATTAAAAACAAACATTTATTTTTCGGACTTTAGGAGTACATTTTTAGAAAGAAGGCTCGAAACTGAACAATTATATGTTACTTCAGTAACTCACATACATAGCGTTATTCAAACTAAAATAAAAGTTATTCGTTGTCGCACTTTTTACAGATGGAGGGTCTCTCCCGTAAACATTTTCCACAAACATATTTTTTACATATGGAACAAATGTTTATTGCTTTATTTTTTTTGCAATATCCAATTTGACACGTTTTTCGTCTTTCAGAAATTTTGGTAGAATCTGCTGAAGTTTTCGCCATACTTTCCATTTTTTCTTGTTCATGCATATCGCAGTATTCGGTGGCAAGTTCCTCTGCCAACTGAAATCAAAATTCTTGTCGCGATATCCTTTCTCCGGTTGTTTGCTTATAATGGATCCAAGCATTTATAGCAGCTAAGTCCAGAATGTTGAAAAATACGTGGACAGGCCATCTATTAGATTTAGATTTTGTGCTGTACTTTCTAGCCATTTGGTCTGTCATATCCACGCCAAATTTGGTGTTATTATAAAAAGCTATAGTTTCAGGTATACATTTACCTGTTTCTCCAATTTTCACATATTTATGCTTCGAACTGAGTAAGAGAACTTTTTTGTTCGGTTTGCTTTTGTAAATTGTTAGAGTACAATTATTTGATTTATAAAGCTGCGTTGAAAAACGTGCCATTTTGTCTTTCTTTTCTTTTGCAGGTTTGGGCAATTCCCTCTTATTCGCCCGAATAGTTCCTACTAAGGTAGTTCTTTTTGATAAAAGGTTTGTTGCTAAAGATGTGCTTGTAAAAAAATTATCGGTGGTTATATTTCGTCCGCACCCTATAAATGGTTCAGTGAGTTTGAGAACAACAAATTCACTGAGTGGTATTGCTGATGGCCTCGTCTCATCTTTTCCCAAATACGCAAATCCATTCACAATATATTTACTTTCAACGTCCGATGCCAACCAGAACTTGATTCCGAACTTATCGGGTTTATTTGGCATATATTGTGTAAATCGGCATCTTGATTTTGTCGCAAATAACTGTTCATCATCAGTTATATTCGCACCTGGTTTGTAGCAGTTTTGACTATTTTCTATGAATGCATTCCATACCTTGGAGATGAGAGCAAATTTGTCAGTCTGCAGACGCCGGCTCCGCTCGCTTCTTCTATCAAAACGAATAAATCGCATAATTTCTGTGAACCGATTTCTGTTCATTGTTCGTGAAAAAAATGCAGGACCCCATTTCTTATTCCATAAATATGAAACGTTCAAGTTTCTTGCTTCATATGCACCACGTGCATATAATATTGCAATGAAAGCATCTAACTCTTCTAAAGTTACACTCCATTCGGATCCTAAAACTCGACGTGCTTCTGATTCTGTGCACATTTTTATATGGTTCATAATTCCCTGGTCTAGTATCAACGAAAATGCACTCCGTACTTTGCCCTTCATGATGTTGCGTTTCGCATATCCTGTTGGCCCTGATATTTCTCTGAAAAAAGTATGAAGTGGAGATCTTCCAGGTCCAGAACCTTGGTGAAGTTTTTGCCAAACGATTCCATCAACTGACGTTTCAATATTGTGATCGTTTTCTTCGCATTCATCATCGGAACTGGAGAACAATCTCATTCTTTTTCGTCCCCTTTGCGTGTTCACAATGTTCTCTTCCTCATTATCCGTGTCGAATAGCTCAGAGTCAGTTTCTAATGGATCATATATACTATCTTCTCTCCCAGAATTTTCTTCTTCATCTACTTCAGAGCATAGTTCGCTTATATTATTTATTTCTTCCAGCAATTTCTTATGCATTGACATTTTAGAGCTAAAATTTTGAATTTGTATTGGAATAATTCACCAATAATATAATGCAGAAATTATTACTTACTATTTTTATTTGTTTATTACCCAAAGTTTGAAGCCTATTTTTTATTATTACAAATATAACTAATCACTTCGCAAATATTTGTAATGCCGCGTACAGAGCAAGTAATCTAATTTGAATGATCGCTATTTTGCCTCACCTCGTGAGTTACTTGCAGTCGCTCTGTACCCAGCATAAAATAACTGTAAGTGGATAGCTTGTTCCTAGAACACAATCGGTTGACATTTCTTGGAAAACTACAGTTTTTGTTTGAATTTCAATGTAGATACCTGCATAAAATTTCATATATATTCTAGCGGTCAAAAGACCGCTCAGGGTAGACAACGGTAGAGTACATATTATTATCAGGAAAAACGAAAGAAGAAGAGAAATATATATTGAAAAATTAAATAGCTATTTATTATAGAAACAGTCGTGCAGTAAGTTCAAGAAAAATAAATTCCTGGAATTCAACAATTTTGATTAAAGTCTCAAAAGCGGTCATTTGACCGCTCTGGTAGGTTTAGTGTTAATTAAGGTATCAGAGATCAACCCATATAATGCGAGGAATGCAAATCAATTCGTAATACCTTTTGCCAGAACAGATCGACTAAAGAACGATGCAACGAATGATGCTCTGCGTATATATAACAATCTACCAGAAATTATTAAGGAAGCAAACTCACTTTTGGTATTTAAGAAAAGACTAAGGGAGCATTTAATGAGCACTGATTGAAGCGTGGACCTGTAATTCTGCTTTTATGAGCTCAGTATCTAAGGGCGTTCTTTTTGACCCTATCGGCGAGATACTGAAGTGACAGTTGCTCAGAGTTTTTTTTTGAATGCGTCGTATGATATTGAATTTTTTTTATCTCTGAGAGCTGATCATGGTTTTTTGGACTAGATGTTCACGAAAAGGACTAGATCACATTATATTGTGTGCCCCCTTATACCGATGTGTTAAACATTGTCTGGGTGGCACAAAGGACCAAGCGACGTAATGTGAATGCAGATCGCACGAGCGTTGTGCGACGAAGAAAGAGTGATGGAGAGAGTGGTAGGGAATGGAGGTAATTAAAACAAAAAAAAACAAAGGATGGTCCAACCATAATGCACGATGTTAATTGTGAGTCACACCTTAACGTCAAGTTTTTCGCCCAACTTAATTTGACATTTCTTTGTTTCAGTGTTTGACAAATTGAACCATGGAGAGGTACATAATTTCGCAGCACCTGAAGGTTGTTGAAATGGGCGTTCAAATCAAAATGCATTTCGTACACTTTATGATTTTTTCGGTCAGCATAATCAACCAAATGTGTCCACAATCGGGAGAATCGTGCACAAATTTCAGGAAACCGGGTCTGTAGGAAATGTCAAATTACCTGTGCATGCTCGCCCAGTTCGTTCTGCGGAATGTATTGCTGTTGTTCGCGATAGTGTGGCAGAAGAGCCGTCAACCTCGACTCGTTATCGTGCCCAACAATTAAACGTCTCACGAACATCAATGATGCGAATTTTGAATAAAGATTTAAATTTACACGCTTTTATGGTTCAACTGACTCAAGAACTGAAGCCTACTGACTATTTCAAGCGTCGGCAATACGCTAATTGGTTGGTTTAACAGTCAGAAGGGAATAGTGACTTTACAAAGAAAATCATCTTTCGCGACGAGGCACACGTTCACCTCAGTGGATTCGTTAACAAGCAAAATACCCGCATTTGGGCAAATAAGAACCCACGAGTGATTGTTAAAAGCCAATCCATCCACAAAGAGTGACTGTTTAGTACGGTTTATGGGCTGACGGCGTCATCGGGCCGTGTTTCTTCGAAAATGAGGACGAGCAAGCAGTAACAGTGAATGGTCTTCGCTTTTGCCAGATGATAACGGACTTCTTGTGGCCAGAAATTGAGGTTATGGACTTGGACAATATGTGGTTCCATTAAGATGGTGCCACTTGCCACACAACCAACGAAAAAATGGCTCTTTTGCGCGAGAGATTCAATGGTTGTGTTATCTCACGTTGTGGCAATGCTAATTGGCTGGCACGATCATGTGATTCGACACCGTTGGACTTCTATCTCTGAGGATATTTAAAAGAAAAAGTGTACGTCAATAAGCCAAGAATAATTCAAGAGCTAAAGGATGAGATAATTCAGCACATTAACGACATTGAACCTCAATTATGTCTCAGAGTCATCGAAAATATGGACCATCGGATAGGAGTATGCCACCGTAGGCATGGCGAGCATTTGGGCAATATTTTGTTTTACACGTAATTGTCATAAGCCCTTGTATTATAATAAAAAATATTTATACAATTCTCTAAAAACTTTTTGTTTTATTTACAATTAACATTGTGCGTTTCGGTTGGACCACCCTTTACTATAACATAATTGCCATGTTCATATTTTTCATCTAAGGGAAAAATTCACGCAAATTATATTTGTATGGGGTTTTCACTTAAATGGAAAATATACAGCCATGTCTACATTGAATCTTGATTCGGTTAGGGAGGTGTGAGGGGGCACCGCTCCCACCTGGATGCTCCGTAGTAATCGAGCAGGCTGTAAACTTATTATTTTTGTATTACTAATTTAAATTATTTGATAATCTTAGGTAACATTTAATTTTTTTTTTATGTCAATTTATAAATTTTATATTTTATATATATTCAATATAACTAAAACTGCTCGATTAGAATTCGGCGCAGGCAAAGGGTTAAAGGGAATTCCTGCATAGTAGAGGCCAAACCTGTTAAATCACTACACAACCAACAAACCATTTTCATATAGGAAATCCTGCTACGTCTGGGTAGTATGGAAACTATACATGCTCGCATTCTGCTCATCGTCATCATGATCATACCCAAAATATACACTTACAATCATCGAACTGTTAGTAACAATTCGTATGAGTGTATAATCCACTCAACACAACTGGAGACTTGATGATCGTGGAGCGGAGAACCTGCCACGAGACACTTGGGCGAGTGTTGATTGATACGTTGCCCGTGCCGGGTAGGCTGGAGACGGTACTGGTGATTGTATACGTCGGCCGTCGTAATAACGTTATTCGAGGCGCACGTTTCATTCCTTGAATGACTCTTACTAGCTTCATGGAAATTTAACTTTGGATTGTGTATTAAAGGACTAGTTGTAGTGCATTAGGAATTGGTATTTTATTCGCATTGCCACGAGTACGCGATTCTGTCGGTTCGGTCACAATTTCAAGGTGTCTCACATTGAACCGAAGCTAAAACACGGTTCTGTGTCAAATTTTCTTTGCATTTGCCGATGCATTTATTGACGCTCTGTCGTTCTTGTGCATTATATGATTTCTGCTTTTGGATCAGTGCGACCGTGGAGGGGTTATTTGGATCTCGGGGAAAAGCAGCCAAAAAGTCGAGCGAATAATTCACGAACTGCTGTGTCCACGCGCATAACCAGAGTTGACGTGAATAAAAAGACGGGCGAGGTGAGCCCATTATATTTGCGGGCGATATATTCTAGCGTGTAGCATCCATGTGTTGGCGTAGACATGGGAGTTAAGTTAAAAGTCACTACAAGCTAATCTCATTTTCAATCAAGTTTTCTTTTATAGGTCCTGCCTTTTTATTATAAGGCGTGTTACACGTGAATTACTAAGCAACGAGGGTGCATCGCACGCACTTTTCCTGTGTCGCGCAGTCCGAAAAAGTGAAAAAAAAACTCGTACTCCGGGAAAATGTATGGTGGAAGTGTTTTCGCTTGTGTGTGCAAAGTGTGTAAATTAAGTAAACAGTAGATGTGATCTGCCATATTATTTGAACCGATAATTACCGAAGGCGTATTTGATTTTCCCCCCCGAATCTAGTTTTTGGCTTGGACACATCTAACTGTTGTTAGACATTTAAGCGGCGGGGGCTTAGCAACTAAAATTCCCTGAATCTATTCCAAATATATGATAGCATTTTATGAGAGTAACGGTTTTACAATTCGGCACATTGTTAAATGTCGAATCAGAGAAAATATCAGCGGTCCCTTGAAAGCATCCTCCATTGAAAGATCGAATCGGGTGTTTGAAAAAAAAAATACAAAAACTACGAAACACTGGTTTAATCGTTGGGTCATTTAAATGGAAATGTTAAGTTTCCTCTATATTAAACCGGGGAATATTGTTACAAATGAATTTATATAGTGTCACTAGTTTAAAAATGGTCGGACGTTGCGGGAAAATTGGTTAAAACTGTATCTTTATCGGGTCATAATTTTAGTTTTCTATCCGATCCTTTACCAGTACTCTGTGGAGCATCCTTCAGTAGTTTGTGAAATGCGCGATATTTGCTGATCAAAAACACTTTTTCTCGCATCATTTGTTTCGTAAGGGATTTTTCAATATTTAATACTGCAGTTCCAATTCGACATTTTTCGCGAGCTGCGGTTCTTTTGACGAGACACATCTTGGGCATGATTGAGGAAAAACGATAGCATCCTTCGACTTGTCCTTCTTCCACGCCAAAAAGGCTGAATAGTCAGTGTTCAACGTTTACTGAGACGATTGGAGATAGATTTTACATGCATCATGTACCGCTATACATACGAACATTCCGTTCCGACTAGTTGGGGGCCTTATACCAACGTTGAACACCTGTTAAATCAGATCGTGACACAGACATTGTAATTAAGCGCATAAAAAAAAAATGAAAATCTGATTTCGAGAAAACTCTTCAAATAGTAAAATGATGTTGAATTGTCGGGTATCCAATACTGTACTTAAAGTAAGAGGGCAATCGATTAAAATAATTAATCAAGCACGAAACCGAAATCAAAATTTACAAAAGCTGTTGTATACGTTAAATAGCGCTGTTAGATGAGTCTTAGGCGAGGAAAATATTTTTATTTATAAACCGTATTGAAAACGACCTACATAAATTTTCTTATCGTTGTTCGCTTAGTTTTCCCGTTAAGTAATTCCTTTCCGTTAAACGTAAAAAGTGTATAGTTAGAACTCGTGGAAGAAAGCTTGTGAATCGCGAAAATCAAAATCATAAAACATCCAAATTTTAGTCAACCAAATGAGTAAGTATTTGGCGTTAATCAAATTTCATCAAAACAATGTGGAATTTTAGAGGATACCTGCATCGTCGTCGAGCGCTCGAAGGACCATGCGGGTAAGTACCCCTTTTGTTTCAAATTTGCTGCATATTTTTTACATTTTTCTTTTACAAATTTTATAAAAGTATTTATATTCAAATTATTTAACTAAATATAAAATATATGTTTTAATGACAAAAAAAATAAATAAATACAAAAATTGATGAATTGGAGGAAAAAGTGAAACATGGAAAACCGATAAGAGAATGTGTGCCTGAACCTTTCCTAGCAATCGCATTTTACAATGCATTCCAATTTGCACACTTAACAAATATTAATAACATGTTGTGTCACAGATTTTCTTGAAAACAACTTTGTAGTAGATTCAGTTTTTTTTTAAACAACAGCAACAGCAGCACTGAAACAGCAATAGGTTACAGAAAGATTGAGAATTGTATGATCTAGTAAGCTTTTGAATTCATTTGATTTGTAGCGATAGTTAACATTTGTTAAATTTAACGGAGAATATCATAATGGTAATGTGTATCTATTTTAATATAATACTTAATTTAAATACAATAATGTTCTAATATATATAATACTGTCGCGTGTTTTCTGTTCGCGGCCAATAATTTTAATGTTCCGGGAAAGTGAAAACGCAATGTCTTTTAATTTAAGTTAAAAGAATTTATTTAATTACAAAAATGCACAATAAACAATTTAACAATTTAACACTTTCATTAATTTTAATTTTCACTATGAAAGAAATCTAACACTTGTCCATAAATTTCTTATCGCAATTGTCTTCTAAATCACTTCGCACTCAAACAATCAATCGTCTTTACTTCGCGTTCCACTATATCGCAGTTTTCTATCGCGGTTGTAATGAATGAATCCCCCATTCATTCAGCTCGCCTTTATATAGGGTCTCTACCTATTCACCCATTTCTCGTACATTATCGAATGTTCTACCGAGAGGTACCTGGTAGATTCGAGCAAATTAATGAATGGAGTGACGTCACTTGCAGATGTTGATCATGCTTGTTGGGTTCTCGTGGGTTCGAGTAAATTCATTTGTTGACGTTGATTATGAAAGCAATTGCGACAGCAGCTCGCAGAATTATTTGTACATGTAATTATTTGTACATGTAATTATTTGTACATGTAATTATTTGTACATGTAACAATACTTAATTTAAATACAATAATGTTCTAATTTCTTGCACAAACTCGGTCTTTCTATTTTGTTTCCTTTTGACCGGGTAAAGGACCCGGTACGGTGGCAGGCTTTCCCCATAAAACTTGAGCCAGCCGCCGGGTACTCACTAACCTTCTTTGTTTCAGGTGACGGCGCGGGTTGAGTGGCCCGAGCAAGGTACCTCTTTATGACATATGATTATGTAATCGAATTGCATAATTCTATGGCATAAATTGGTCACCGGGATACTTCTCTTCTGATGGGAAGGCTTATGCAAGTTAAGTTGTATGAGTTTTCGCAATGCACCGCAATGCCAGCCTGCCAGCGCATTCACAAGTCCTCAGACAAGGCCAATCTCGGCGAAACCCACCATCCTCTCTCGCCGAGGCAGCAGACCATCGCTGCAGTCCTTTGAGGACATTAATATTTATCCACTCTTTTCATTATAACCATGCCAGGAAAAAGCTCCCCATTCCATCTCCATGCCTGATTGTTTTGATGGTGTACTTAGAATCTAGCTTTTTGGTTTTGGGTCACCTTATATACTGTTTTCTATCAGATCAAAACATATTGAGTTCTGATTCATCGCTCCAGAGTATCCTTTTCCGGAATGCAATGGGTTTTTTCCTATGTTCTCTAGCGAATTCCAAACGGCGTTTCAAATTTCTTTTCGATATTTGAATTTTTCGGATTGATTTGTCAACTGTGTTGGTCTGAGTTAAAAGCAATGCTTTTTTTGTAAAAATAAAACATATTTTTTGATACATTTTCATCACAAACAAGTAGCAAAATGATAGTAGCAACAAAACTGCAATTTATCGTAACGAATATTGCATCTGGGAAGTGTGTAAATAATGTTGCAATAAAATAGTTATTCATTAATTTTATCGCCTCTAATTATTTTTCCACCACTGTCTACATACAGTGAGTGTAAAAAGTGTGCGTACGACCGACAGTTTTGAATGGAAAACAATATTTCACAAAGCTGCCAGAATTTTTAGAATTTTTTTTTTTTTGCATCATATAATTATTTCCAGTCTAAGGAATCAAGCCTCATTCAAAAACAATAAGAAAAGAAAATCAGTAATGAAGCAAAGTTCGACAAAACTTAAATCCACCCTCCAAGACGCAGAAAACATGTTTGTACGGTTGCACTTAACACGCAGTATATTGTAAGGGACCCTTTATTTTATTTTGTTGTTTTCAGTGCTAGTGTCTCGTTCTTTGAGTGAAAAATTAGTGAAAATGAAGAAGAAGCTTGCCGAGAGAAGAAAAAGCTCATCATTCAGCTGTATAATCAATGCAAATCATTGGGATAAATTGCTTGTATCACTGGAAGACCTAAATCTAGCATACAAAGCATTGTTGATAGTTTTTAGAACGAAAAACAGTTGACAACAAGCGTGGGAGTGGCCGTCCTCGTATTCTAAATGATCACAAATGGCGTGAAATCATTAGAAAAGTCAGAGATAATCCAAAAATAAGTGCAACCTGAATTGCTTCTGAGCTGCAGGCGTTGATGTGTCGGTGACTACCGTAAGGAATGTCTTGGGATCGGCTGGATACCATGGTCGTACAGCTAGGCGAAAATATTTCATTAGTGACGCCAATCGAAGGAAGCGCTTGGTGTTTGCTAAAATGTACATAAATGAGCCCGTAAAGTTCTGGGAACGAGTGATCTTCACAGATGAAAGTAAATACAATATTTTTAACTCAGATGGAAAATGTATAGTTTGGAAAAAACCAAACGTAGTGCTGGAAAACCAAAACTTATGTCTAACAGTAAAACATGGAGGATGTTCTGTTTTAGTGCGGGGGTGCAAGAGTGCTTCTGGGGTTGAAAATTAAGTATTTATTGAAGGCATCGTGGACTACAAATACTATATTAATATCCCGAAGGATAATTTGGGTCCAAGTGCAGAGGAGATGGGGATATTGAACAATTTTATTTTCATGCACGATAATGACCCAAAGCATACAGAGCATACAGATACAGAGAATACTCGGCTTTCGCTCTTATATAATACACCCAGCGTATTGAAAACATCCCCACAATCCCCCGATATTAAACCTATAGAGCATCTGTGGGACATTTTAGACAAGCGGGTTCGAAAAAGGAATGTCACAAGCAAGGCAGCTCTAAAATTAGCACTACAGGAAGAGTGGAACTTGATATCGGAGAATGTGACCAAGAAACTTGTCAAATCAATGCCGAGGAGACTTAAGGCAATAACTAAAGCGAGAGGATATCCTACCAAATATTTTATTTTATTTTTTATTTTTATTTTTTGTTTTATTTTTATTTTATTCATTAACCAAACAAGGTACAAAAAAAATTTTAATTACATTTCATAATATTTATTTAATTTTATTAACAAACAAAAATTTGGCGGGGGGATTGGTTGAGGAATTACAGTTCAGGATATTTAAGGATTCAAGGCTTTAAGTAGGTTGGTTTTAAAAGTGGCTTTCGAGATGCCTGGTGTATAGCAATTCTTCATAGTATTAAATGTTCTGCAGCATCTATTAATAATCAGCATAAATAGTTCTATGTTGCGTCACTTTGAGTAAAGGAGTGTGCCTAGTTTGTCTCAACGCACAATTAAAAATAAATTTCGTGGAGAGTGATGCAATCTGAATGCCTTCTTCAATATACATAAAGGTGAAACAGCACGACGAGATTTGTCTTCTTAATGAAAGAGAACTCAGATTTAATAGCTTAAGCCTTTGTGTGTATTCAGGTAAGGTAGAAAATTGTCTGGGATCGTATAAATCCCTTAAGGCAAATAGTACAAACTGCTTCTTTACGGCCTCAATTCTATTTGAATGTACTTCGAAGATAGGGTCCCAGACAATACTTGCATATTCCAATATCGGGCGAACAAGGGCCGTGTATAAAGATTGTGTTACCCATATATTCATGAGCTCCCTCGCACGTCTTTTAATAAAACCTAGTTGTTTATTAGCCCTTGCTAAAATTTTGTCGTAATGCAAATTATAACGAAGTTTCTGATCCAAGGTTATACCAAGATCATTAACATACTCAACTCTTACTAGCTCGACATTATTAAGGACGTAGGTATTCTTGGCCAAGTTTCTTTTACGGGAAAAACTTATAACTTGACATTTACTTGCGTTGAGTTTGAGTTTATTTTTTTCACACCATTGTTGAAGGCAAAGAAGTTTAGTCTGAAGGAACATTGCTTCAGCTTGTGAGCCAATAGCGTGGTAAATTTTTAGGTCATCAGCATAGAGTATATGTGGAATGCCGGCAAGTTCTTTTGATAGATCAGATATGAATATATTAAATAGAAGAGGTCCGAGATGACTACCTTGTGGAACACCCGATGATGCTCTGATTTTCTTTGAATAGTACCCCTGAAATTTTACGGTTTGACTGTGATGAGAAAGGTACGATTTAAGCCAATTTAGAAGAGACCCAGTGATTCCAAAGTTTTGCAATTTTTTTATTAATATAGAGTGATCTACTTGATCGAAAGCCTTATTAAAGTCAGTGTATACTGCATCAACTTGCTGCACTTTTTCCATGGCATTAAGGACATCGGAAACCAAGATTATAAGATTAGTAGCAGTTGAGCGACCTTTACGGAAACTATGTTGCTGGTCGTTAAGGAGTGGATCTACAAAGGCCGAGAGCTTATCATGTATCAATTTTTCAAATAATTTTGCTATAGTGGATAGTATTGCGATGCCCCTGTAATTCTCAACAGATTTTTTATCTCCATTTTTGTAGATTGGTATAAGGTTGGATAATTTCCACACAGTCGGAAAGACGCCTGACGAGAGGGATTTATTGAAGATTATATGAAGCGGTTTAGATACCTGTGCTAAACAATGAAGAAGAAAAGACGGAGGAATAAGGTCTGGTCCAGGGCCTTTGTTAAGGTCCAGTTCGTTGAAGGCTCTATTGATATCTTCTAGAGTAAAAGTTATATCTGCAATGCCAGAACTATGAGGTAATTGCGTCTGATGAAGTATGGGTGAGCTAGCTGGCAGAGAAACCCCTTGGAAGTATTCGGCAAACATATTACAGATAGTTTTACAATCAGAGGAAGTATTTTCTCCCTTAGTCATTGTTGCCGGATACCCGGACGATTTTCTTTTAGCGTTTACAAAATCATAGAATTTCTTAGGTTCACGCATTATATTTTCTCCTTTTGTATTAATATAGTGATTGTATGCCTCACGAGATTTTTGAGAGAATTCATTTGCTCAATTTTCATAACTCACCCTGATCTGTTCGTTAGGGTTTGAACTATTTTTTAAGATCTTGTACAATTTATTTCTATGGTTTCGTAATTGTCTTAGTTCTCTATCCAGCCATGGTTCCGATTTTTTATTTCTTTTCTTTATTTTAGGGACGAAATTTTCGATGGCGTCAAATACTATCTGGTAGAATGACGATACTGCATCATCCACGCTTAACATAGAAAAAGTTTCAATCCATTCTATAGTCTCTAAGTAGGCTTTAATGCCTACATAGTCTGCATTTTGGAAGTCATATACAATTTCATCATTGAATAAATTCGATGTCTTCGGATCAGATGTAGAAAGTTCGACAGAAAAAGCTCTATGATGTTTGGTATAAGAAAACAGATTTTCCTCGTCAGTTGTTGGACATACTACTACTTCGTCAACAAAATTCATAAAAATTAAATCTAACCAATTGCCATTTTGGTTTGGGGTTGGAGCAGTTTGCTGCAAATCATTGCCATAAAATGTATCGACTAGTTTATTGTCAACGGAGTCTTTAAGGTTAACAGGAAAGAGATATTTTTCTTGTTCGTCAACAACAAAGGATAAATGAGGACGGTTAAAGTTATTGAGTGTAAGTTACAACACTCTTTTCCTATTCTTTAATATCATTTGTTAATTTTTACTATTCCATAGGAGCGATCGTACGAAGACTTTTTGCGCATGTTAAAGGCAGGATTTGCAATTCGAGGAGCTTTGCTCCATTTATGAATTTTCGAATTTTTTCTTTTAATTGATTTTTGTTCCTTAGATTTAGGATGATCATATTGTGCAATTAATTCCTGAACAAATTATAACGTTTTGACGAAATCTTGATTTTTATTGAAAATTACTGGTCGTATGTACACTTTTTACACTCACTGTATATGGAAAGGTACTGAATTTCAACTCAATTTTAAAAGTACTAAAGGCCTTTTTGAAGGAAATTCTTTTTTGTTGGTTTCCTTGACTAAAACCCCAAGAGCAACCCTCATTAAAAAGTTTAGCTAATCTTTGTTAGAAAAGTTGTTGTACTTCATCGAGTGTCATCGCCATTGTTTTTGACTCATTCATAATTCAATTAAGAAAAATTTTATTTGGAAATCCACTAATTTTATTGCAATGCTTCATCTAACTATTCAAATTCTCAATGCATCACTTAAGCCAAACATACTAAAAATCATCACCCCTTCAACTGCTGAAATTCCATTCAAATTCCTTAAGCACTTCATAGAAATGACTCAGATCGTTTTTCTTCACTTTCACTTCCAGCTTCCTTCTGAGAAATGAAACAGATAGGCAACTATGAAAACCTATTGTATAGAGTCCATCGTTTTTAAAACGCTCACGAAACAGTCATCAAAATAATCTTAAATACGCAAGAAGGTGAATAACTGTGGCATGTTAATTTCATTCAACAACCATTGCGCATTGACCTCACGTAATTGAGCCAACTGTGAGACTCTTGATTGCCTTTTATGATAGCTTCCTTACCACGACGGGCAGGTTGGTAGGAAAAAGAAGTGTCGATTGAATCATCGTAATGTATGTATGTACGCTCACCGTTGTTGAACGTGTAGTAAATTTGTCACTATGGTTTCTATTTTATCTTGATCGAGTGCAACTTTTGATACTGCATACCGCGGCTCAATTCGAGAGGAATCTTGCAATTGATTTGTATTAAATTATCGTCACACGCTGTCTGCAAGTAAATATTTGGTAGGAATGAATGAATCTCATTCAACCCTTTGTATGCACATAAATTGTGTCTGCACACCCTAATTCCAACTAGAACAGCACAAGGTGAAAAGCAAAGACATAATCTACGTTGCATGCCAATATCCATGGAGTAGGTGTAATTTCGACTTAATAATTCATGACTAGCAAATAAACTACCTTACCCCAGCGAGCAGTGCATTTTTTGTTAGAATTTCAAATTTGATTAAAATGACAGTGTTTACTGCACGAATCATTAAAAATAGATCTGACTATTATCGCTGTGACTAATTAAAGCCATGCAAACACGATCATATATGCGAGTATATCAATCAACCGTTGCGGAAACAGTGAATCTACAGAATCGCTTGCACTCGTATCTTACATGCTATAGCTGACATGTAACGCGAGAAGCAAAAAAATTGCACACTCATCTCTTCGATTGACCTTGAAATTCATAACGAAATGAAAAGTGGAAAACATCAAATAAACATCTTCGCTAGCCATCACACGCCACCGACGCGACCGCTATTTTGAGATGGTTAAGATTCACCTGTTTTCAGCAGAAACCGCCTCACGGGCAGGCCGTGGGTATTGTGTATATATGTTGCAATGTGTAGCAGTACAATAATCCCATATGAAAGATAAATGAATTTAATGTACGTGTGAATTGATCGTGACGCAATGAAAAATAGCTAAATCTTATTTCAATGCATTTGCTGCGTGCTAAGTAGATGCACATACTCGTATAGTACACATATCATTATGCGGCCTATGAATTAATAATGATTAGCGTGAGTGACACAGTAATGCAAATTTTTAGGAAGACCGCGATGTTTTGTATTTTGTGCACGTCTGAAATGAAACCGGCTTTTGGTTTTTCCCGACAAGATTAAAATATTTTCGAAAATCTATACAAGTGTTTAGCAGCTTAGTGAAATTTTCTCACAGAACTTTTCGCGAGCCAATGAACCCAAATTGTATTGAAGTTTTTGCCTTGGCGGCATTTACTTGGGCGACATTTGTAAAGAAAAATGCACAATAATAAGTGTGGTGCGTTTTTTATTCCTTTGGTTAAGAAGGTCAACTGCTAAAACGTGTACTGTTTGCAATTGATAACGTCGATTACTTTAAATTGAACATTGGTTAAACCAAATGCAGCCAAAACTTCTAGATAACTAGAATATTACACGAATAATAGTTTTTTTTTTGAATACTATGAAAAAAGATTATCGCAGTCTTCTTGATCTTCATTAGGGCTTCGTAAATTAAAAGACCTACTACTAGTTTCCCATCCTATCTGTCCGTGCGTCATAGCAAGTTTCCACCTGTGGAGGCTACAAAGCTCAAACTTTGTGGGAAGGTCAGAAGTGGTGGTCTCTCAAGAATCTAGGTCCTACCAAACATATTCAGTTTTTTTAAGGGGTTGCCTCCGTATACCGAAGTGGCCGTTAAGCAATTTTTTTATTAAAGGAGTTCGTGTTGGATATAAAATGAAAGGTTTTAATTAGAGCTCTTCGAATCTAAAACACAAAGATCATTTTGTGCATCAGGCAACCCAGAGAGAGGCATGATAGACGCCAAAGGCATCTGTTTAATTAAGCCAATTGACGCTAAAACAGCCGAGGCTGCAGGGAGCAACCTAGCTTCAAACGCAGACTAAGAGCGTCATGCACCCTTCGAGGTCAGCTACGTCGCCTTCCACGTAACACCCTTTTGGGAAGGCGACGTGGTGCTATGGATTGCCTAGATTGAAGTAATCTTCGCCACCGGTCACATTAGCAACGATTCTGCAAAATTTCAGTTGTCCATCAGTAATTGGGCACAAGGACGATACAGCAGGTCTGAAGTGCAGTTACAAGTCCCCAAAACAAGGGGAAGTACGAGAGCCTCAAGCAATAGACAGCCATCGCCTACTCAGACTCCCCACAAAAACGTATTAAAAAATTACTGTCAGAGGTCGAACCGCCCATCACAGCCGCTAAACTGTATGCAGGTCCTTACCGGGAAGAACGTCACGGGCACCTTACTCCAACAAATTTGGCTGAAGAGTCTTGACTTCACACTCCGGAGCATCCTTTCGGCAAACGAAGCATCATTATTCGTCTTGGAACCATCACCGATAGAGTGCATGAAGTTACTGGCATGGCCCAACCGTATGCCGTTTCCACTATCACTGGAACCAACGAGTACCTGTAAACGTTGTGAGTTACCACTGAGCTGAATGAATTAACGTCAGGAATAAAAGCACTACGCCGATAGTTCGAAGGCTTGAATCCCTCTTTCCAGCACACATCAAAAAAGACCCTCGCAAAAAAACTACTGCTGCTCAGCGACAGATTCCGGTAATACCTCACTATCATAGACAAACTCACTCGATTGCCCGAAGCAATATCCTGTTCTGAAATTGGTGCAAAGGACAGCAGAGATGGTTTGCTGCCTCGGCGAAAAAGGTTGGGGGGTTTCGCCGAGATTGGCCTTGTCTAAGGACGCGTGGATGCGCTGGCAGTTCTTTTCTCCAGCACAAGGACCCACTACAAAAGAAATTTCGCATCGACGAACTTCGAGGCTCAAAACATATCGACCGCAGTCGAGCCTGAGGTAACCTACTAGGGGACAAAAATTGCTGACACATAGAACAAACCAGGCCTGGAGAAAACAGACGGACTGAAGAGGACTTCGTTGTTACCGACGATGCTTATGGCCCCCAAATAAGAATGGGGCATCCAGGTGGAAGCGGTGCCCCCTCGCATCCTCCTAACCGGATCAAGATCCAATGTAGATGTGGCCATATTTTTCCCATTTAAGTGTAAAACTCATACAAACAATTTGAATGAATTTTTCTTTTAAATGAAAAATATAGACGGAACAAATTTATGTCATAGTATTATGTGAGGGATTCACCTAACCCTATGCCATGAATAGCTACGCGAGCGGAAGGCCACCTTACCCTGCAAGAACACTGTGAACACATAGAAAAGGTTGAACTCGCCCGCTGGATGGCTCATTATAGTGGAGGGGCCAGCCAACGTGGTGGGTTCCATGCCGGGTCAGGTTCAGATCAAAGGAAAGACCGATTTTTTTTTAGTTTGATAGTTCATTCTTTTTTCTCTTCTATCACATCTCTCAAGTTTTACCATGAAGCTTTATTCGTGTTCATACCTGTACACTGGGTTACACGTTATCTCATTTTGTACATTTTTGTTAATAGCTTATTTACAATCAATATCTCTATTCTTTACGTTTTGCTAGGCGTATGCACTTTTTATTTTAATTCAATAAATATACACACAATACATAGCGCATCCCCTCTGAGTATAATACGTTAGCTTTACGAATGAACTTAACTTAAAATTTATTGTCAATCGTGCTCACATCTGTAAATCGATTCAACGTGTTACTAATTTTTCCATTTTCAATTAAAATATCGCCATTTGGCTTTAATAGTATCATGAATAATAGCAACACATGCATCAAAGAGATGACTAGAACTAGTATCAACAAAGATGATCAAGGCTTCCTCAATTCAAAACTCCTAGTTATTTATATAATTCAAAAACAATTTAAAATTTTATATAAATCCAAACAAAACCATTGCCCCATTGAAAATGTGCTTGAAAGCTTCTATTTCGACGGGCATGCAAGTTTTCTCCCACGGAGTTCGGCCATGCACGGATATAAAGGAGGAACCACAATTCTCTACTGTTCGACATAAATCCACTGTGGATTTGTAACCAACATCATTCTGCAGCAATCTTAGTTTAATAGATATAGTGAATTCGAGAGCAAGGGTAGGCTTAACCGTCTGAACCATATCGTAGAGTTCAGGCTGTTTTAAAACTGCAAACCCATAGCCTGCAGTGATTGCCCAGCGTTGTGGGCATCCGCAATTTAAGTCTATTCTATCCACATACGGATAAATTAGTTCCGCGGCTGTTGAAAGTTCAATTGAATCATTAGCAGCCAATTGTGCTCTTGACGGCGAATAATCTTCGTTTGTCATAAACTCATTTTTTCACACGAAATCACTTTGACAAAACGAATCTGCTATAATGATAGGAATAAAACACAAGTAGACATCATTGTATCTCCTTTAAGGACCTGATTATTTCTGGTAGCTAAAGAATAACCACACGACTAACAAAGTGTTCACTATTTGCACCATAACTTTCTCCGATAGGTTTATCGTGTGCAATTCACATCTCCACCCCACGCAATTCACACGACCTCCGGGCTTAGCAATCTAAAGCGGACTCCCCAATCCGTTCCAATTCCAGCATAATCTTTATGCCACAACGGTGGTTTCTCCACGCTCAAGCAGATTTTTCTCCTGTTTGTCAGTCGTCCACGTATCATCACGCCTCTAGCTCAGCCACTGTAGATTGCATTCGGCAATGCAATACGTGCATGGGCTGTATTATCTCAGTTTTCTCATGTCCAAGATTTTAATTGCAGATTTGAATTTTTAAATTAATAGAAGATAATAGTGAAAAAAATTTAAATAATAATAAAAGATATAAATAATAAAAAACATAATTATTAAGAGAAATTTAAATTTAATACAGAGAGTAAAAAGATAATATAAAATTTATGTTTATAATCAAAATATTTTATAATTTATAACATTAAATTGGAATAACTAAGTTGTTTAAATCTGTAATTAAAATTTCGGATCAGTGTTATGCCGGTTTTAAGCAGTTTACTTAGGCGACTGCTCGATTACTACAATCCGTAGAAACCATAACCTCCACTTCAGTCACGGAGGCACTGATAAGTGTGTGGATCAGCCGCTTCGGAGTACCAACGCAAATCACAACTAATTTAGGATGCCGATTTGAGATTCAGACATTCAACGAGCTTAGTAGGATTTTCTCAGGGATTTGTTTCACATTTGGAATTAATCTGGGCATAATGTTAACGTTATTTACATGCGCTACTAATTACGTGGACTCGTCGAGTAGCGTATCCATAGTGTCTGCTGGCGTTTTTCTGACCACGTGGCAATATTGGCCATGATTCGGGCAAGTCTATCTCCCTGTTTCAAGCTTGAGTTCATTGGAAAGCTTTCAGTTCAACCTTCATTAGCTTTAACCTGTCATGCGGACAAGTTTAGTTGTATAGGAAATTTTCGTCAATAATGTCCTTTGCTGGCTTGATGTCTCCAAAAAGCATGTGTACATCAATATTATATTTCCAGCACTTTTGAAAACAGTTTTACTGTCAATCTCAGACCGCTCACTTCGAGAACCACCTTGGTACCCTCCAATGATATTTTCATAATAGGGCTTCAGTCGCTTCATATGATGTACTCAACAGAACAATCCCTCAATGATTTTCAAAGTGTAGCCAATCTCTCTTTTTATGCATGAGGTGTATGATGCTTTTCCACCAGTCATCTAGTAGCTGCTCCTCTGTCCATATCGTACATATGAATCAATGGAGCAGGATGTGTAGGTGTATTTATTCAGCTTGGAGTAGTTCTGTCGGTAAGCTTTGTTCTTTTTCAGCCCATGAATGGATGCCTGTATCTCTTCTCCTGTAGATAGTGCTGATAGGCCATCTTCTTCATCCTCTAGAATGGTCACGATTTTGGTGGATGTTGTGGTGCTATGAGAAGTTTCTGGAAATATTACTTCCACCTATTTTTAATATTAAGCATCGTCATCTATGGCATGACAGCCCAAGCGGGAGACTTGGCCCCCAGGATTAATCTCCTCTAATGATCACGGTCCTGCGACCTCGTTCACCAATTGATCACTCCCAGCAAAGATTTGCTGTCGGATTCTTTCGTGCCTTTCCCTTGAGTCCTTGGTCTTCTCGTTGGGCATTTGCCTCGTGCTCTAACCCTTAATGGTCTCTTGAGTAGCCAGTTTCCCTCCATCCACTCTATATGGCCCACGCATTGTGATTTGCAAAGCTTCACGAAAATAGATGCAGGTGATTCGTCAGATAGTTTAGACAACACATCGTTGTAACGCAGTCTCCACTCTGCTCCTGGTTTAACTGGATCATCGCTTTTCCAGAGGACTTTGCAATCAATTGCGTCCACTGCATTTCCGGATACGCACATCACGGTCCACGTTTCACTTGCATATAAGTATAACAGCACAGGTTTAACTAGTGACTTGCAAATACGTAGCTTGTTTTGCCTGTGCATAACTCTTCACCTTGGAATGGGAAACGCAAAGTAATAGGCATTATTAGCAGCGCTTGTGTGAACTCTAATCTCATCCTTTTCGGTGTCCTTTCTATTCATGTTGGCTACAAGGTATATAGAGTGATCCACACTCTCAAGGTTATAGTCTCCTACGGTTAGGTTTTGTCGGACTAAAGGGTTCTTCCCCGTTTGAGTCGTGAATTTAGTTTTGACCTTATTAACTCGTAGGCCAGTTTGATTTTCTTCAAACTCTAGGCTCAGAAATGCTCCTTTGGTATCCTAGATTAAACATGCCATACTATTGGGATCATCAGCATACGCTACTCATTCAAGTCGAACCAAGTGGTAACCAATGCGGACGACATTAATATTTGTCGTGATCGTTAACAACTGCCAAATAACTTTTTCTGAAACTTGATAGCGAGAGAAAACTACTAGGGCTACAAATCAATGAGAATAAAACAAAACCTCATGACACAGTCAAAAAAAATATCTCAAACAACTGAAATTACACTTGGCGAATACAATATCGAATATATGAGCAAATTTGTGTATTTAGATGCCAGAATAATTAGAGGTGATAATGAAAGAGATGAAGTACGCCAAAGAGTACAGCTCGCAAATAAAATATTTTATTCAATTACTTTTTATGGAATTGTTTGCAGCTACATATAAATGAGTTGCATATTTTGAATAATAATTTTTCTGAAAAATTATTAGAGAAGAAAAATGTTAGAAGAAGGTGGTTTCGACGTGTGCACTAATTCTCCTCAGGCCATCACACTTAGATACACACCGGTGATGGCGACCACCATGCTCAGAGGTGAGGGAGTTAATTTTTAATTTTTCTACTTATGCAAACTCAATATGTTTTTGTATCTGCAAGTTATATTCAAGGTAAATTTCTCTTGTAAGTACTTTGTCATATAGATTTACATTAAATTGATGTGAAAAGGGTGAAATGATCCAATTAAAAAGTTTAGCTAATATTTTATTCAGTTTTGACGATCTTGAAGATCAGCTACGTACACACGAAAACAAAACTCCAAGTATACAAACCTGTGATAAGACTTGAGCTGTGCTATGGGTGTGAAACATGGACCCTAACCCAAGCATCCGCGAACATATTGAACGCCTTCGGAAGATGGGTCCAGAGGCGAACAATCGGAGCGAGGCTGGACGTGGATCAATGGCGCATCGATACAACTATGAGCTGTATGAAATTATTGACGAGCCGAGAGTCTCAATGGTTGTAAATTGCAGAAGCTGCAATGGGCTAGCCACATGAATACTTTGAACGAACAACGGATACACAAAAAGTTATGCGCTGAGAGAAATGAAGGTTGCTAGCCTGACTTGATCGGTGAAAACAGTTCATCGCTGTTCAGATTTCAAAATCAGAGGACGCGGTCAATGGACCAAGATAGTTGGAGGTGCTTGTTGCAGGAAGCGAATGCCCGAGAGGGGCTGTAGCGCTCGAAGAAGAAGGAGAAATCGAAAATGGGGCCTCTCATTTGGACTTTCGCCGCACTAGTTGTGGGGCTCACATCGCAGAAATGATATTTAGATAAAAATGGCAGAGAGTTATTTTGCAAATAAAACCAATTTAATGGCAATCAAAACAATTTATTTGTATATTTGTAAAAAAAAACCGTGTATATGCGTATTTTATCGATGCACACAACAAACACAAATTTGCTCACACTTTTTATACTGTATTCGCCAAGTGTGATATTTTGTGTGCTTGAGGTATTTTTCCTCGACTGCATCACGAGCTTTGGTTTATTTTCATTGATTCGTAGCCCTACTAGTTTTTCTTCGCTGTCAAGTTTTAGGAAGAATTCTTTGGCAGCTGTTAATGACCGTGACAAAATGTTGCTGTCATCTGCATAGGCGATTACTTGGCTCAACTTGTATAGTAATGTACCTCGTGTATCGACAGGTAGCTTCCCTATGAAGTACTCCAGAGCAAATCGAATAGCAATGGGGCCAGTCCATCTCCCTGTTTTAGTCCAATATTTGTGTCAAAGGCATTGGTGAGTTGTTTATTGATGCAGACTTCGAAGGTCATCGACGTGATTGTCACTTTGGTAAAACGGACTAATTTGGCTGGGATGCCAAAGCAAAGCATTATTTGGTACAGTACGTTACGATCAATACTGTCGCATGCTTACTTGAAGTCAACAAAAATTTGGTATACGTCTATGTTGAGCTCCCAGCATTTCTCAAATACCTGCTTGACTGTGAACAATCGGTCTCTTGTCGATCTACCTGGTCTAAAACCACCTTGATACTCCCCAATAATACTGTTGGCGTATGATGTGATTTTATTTTCTCAGATTTTAGAAAATATTTTGTTCGCCGTACAAAGTAATGATATGCCTCTATAATTTTCGCAGTGCAGCTTGTCACCTTTTTTGTGGATAGGGAATATAATAATTGGCTCCACTCCTTCGGCATATGTTCTTGTTGCCAAATGTACTGGATGACTTTGTGAATAGCTTGATGAACACTACTATCACCATATTTGATGAGTTCCACTGGAATCTCATCGATGCCCGGCGCTTTATTATTTATTTTTGGGCTTTGATGATGGAACAAACTTCATTCGGACATTCCACAGACATCTATCAGCTCCGATATTCTCCTGTTTTTTGGGTTAGCCTTTCTTCTTGATGTCACCAAACGGCAATTTTACTTTCCGACCTCTTTTCTTGGAAGAGGCTATCGGCTTCTATTTCTGAGTACAGTACTTCAGCCTCATTTTTGACGGTAGTGGTGTAATGGTCACTCCTTTCTTTTTCCACCATGATCTCTTTGTTATTATTTCGGGATTTACGACCCTTGTTTTGGTCACTTTAATAGTGATCCCAGCAGTAACCATCGAATCTTAATGTTCCTTATATTTTTCTCCACCACACGAACATCTGGCGTGCACTGCGGAATTTCCCGCTTTTCCTTTTGAGGACATTTTGGCGTGTGCATCATTTATTTGTTGCACCCGAACACCATAGGAATCTCAGTCCGTTTTTCGTCCATCCTTACTGTTATCGTATTCTTCGTAGTTTTTTTCGTCATTGGTACCGCTCCCGATGTGCTGTTAACATTGTGGCTGCAGCCGCTGGTTTTGACTTAGTTGTTCCAATGTTTTCTTTTTTTTATATTTCTTATCTTTTTTCGGTTTCCTAGTTGAAATTGCTCCAATGTAATTGGGTCCACTATCTCCATTTGTGTATGTAGTTGCCTTTTTGGTCCCATGATTATCTTTGTAGAACAGGGAAACCATGCGAGGGTTAGCACAAGCCCTTATGAGCACAAGTATTCAGAGGCAGACTAGCGCTAATTGGGAGTCCGTCTCAACCGCACCTTCACCACCTACCCAATGGTGCGAACTTTGAACGTACACGGTATGACAGTTTCACTGTCAACCACGTCTTTTAATAATGAGAGATTTGAACAGGCCCTAGAGAGCACTGAACTAGGTCCTTGTATCGACAGGGTAATTTGCAGAAAATGGCTGCCAGTGGTCCTCACTTATAATGGTATCATGCTTTTGTGTGTCTAGCCTATTGCTGACTCTATTAGCAAACATTTTGTGAAAGTTCTTCAAGTAGAGAAAGCAAGTGAGAACTCTTCTGTTCATTCATTTGTTATCAATACCTCAGTTAATTTTAACAAGTACCATTACCAATTGTGTATTCTCTAATTCAAATCCGTCTGATGCACCAACTGGCTATGGTGTGTTTGTAAATTCTGAGACGTTTTTGGTAATGGAGCGAAATTCCAAAAAATCAGCAGGAGCTGATGGAATCTCTAATTATATGCTTAGAAAGCTTCCCCATTTTTTCCAAGTTCTCCTCGCGATCATTCTCAATAACTGTATAAACATTTGCTACTTCCATCAGCAATAGAAAAGTGCAAAACTATTTGCAATATCCAAGAAGTTGAGCAGTACTATCGTAGTCGATGCTTATCTGATTTTGCTGCTTCCAAATATCGATAAGCTGCTTGAAAGGGTCATACTTTTTTTTGTGGTAGGGAGGTGAAGGCATTTACGCCCGCCGAGTCTGGCAGTGTGGGACTCCCATGGAGGATGCCCTTGGACTACCCACTAAACACCTTCCCTGTCAATCTGAGAACCTAGCCTGGAACCGTTTGACACATTACTTCGGGCTCATACTTGAAGGCATCATAAATTATGCCGGAAAGATAATTTGGCTTCAAAAAAGCCCACTCCACGGTGGGTGCTATGCCCGTACTCCATAGCGACATAACGAGAAGTTGACGCAACAATAAGGTTGTTGTAGCTTGCCTGATGAATGTGCAGAAAGCTTTAGACTCTGTATGGATCAATGAGCTTCTCTAAAAAATGATAAATTTTGTCTTTCCGGTCCATGTGGTAAAGATTATAGGCAGCTTCATGAGAGGACGAACTGCCTTTGTGGTGGCTGGTGGAGCTAGATCAAACCCATTTTGTATTGACTAGGGGGTCCCACAGAGGTCAACATTAGGCCCGTTTCTTTTTAACATATTCACTTTTGACGCCCCTCGCGTAAGAGACGAATCTAAGCCGGGAATCTAGGTGAACCTCTTCGCTGACAACTTGCTAGTGTGAATTTTTGAATTTTTTCAATCTCTGAGAACTGATCATGAATTTGGACTAGATATTCAAGAAGGGATTAATTCACATTATTTTGTGGGCCCCCTTATACCGATGTATTCAACATTGTCTGGGTGGCCCACTTGACGAAGCAACGAGATGTGAATGCAAATCGCACGATCGTTGTGCGACGAAGAAAGAGTGATGGCAAGAGTGGTAGGGAATGAAGGTTTGTTGAGATTTGATCAACTGACAGTTGACCTGACCTAACCCAACCCAACCTTGACCCTATCCTTACCTTGCATTTTCTTTTGTTTTATATAGAGTCATAGTTGGTAATATGTTTTCTGCACAGCTCTTGTAAGAAACTCAAAAATTGAATTGCCATCAAAAATTTCGGAAAAGTACTCATGAAAATAGAAATCAAACTACCACAGAATTTTGCTCGAAATAAAGTCATCATAATGTCAACCATAATTTGTTCGTGCGAAAAGGCTTTTTTTGCTTTTTAGGGTGTCTGACGTGATTTTCAAGCTGTAGAATTTTTTTTTGTGATTGTACTTTTGAAACCCAGTTCAATAAATTGAACGTTTTGTCAATTTGGACTCGACTTTTTCTCAACTGAAAACCCGAGCCCACTGAAATAACAACAGGTTATGGGCCCAGGGCAGCTGCAAAAGGGTTTTTTCAAAAGTCAGGAAAGGAAATTGTCAGACTAGTAGAGAAAGCAGTCCAAGACGTCAGAACCGGCAAGGACAACATAACCTACAAATCAGCTACATTACAGCAGCCATCGCACAGCAAGTTAACGTTGTGCAACGAAGACGCAAGTCACTTTAAGTCAGAAAATCGCCACGAAAGATTATAAATTCATTTCACTATTTAAAAATTGTCAGTCGAATTGTTAAATTCAAAACAAAATGAATACTGTAAAGTCTCGATTGGAAACGTTATGTGAAGATAGTCAAGGAAATGTCTTTTACGTTTCATGGCGATTTAAATTAAACCTAGCACCTAAGAACAAAGATCTATATGATATGATAACGGGTGCAAAACCCAGACCAGCAGGTGCTGCGCCAACTGATACAGTCACCGCTTGGTTAAAGAGAGATGTTGAGGCTCAAAAATTGATAGGCTTCAATGTAAACAGTAAGATTGCGAACAAAATTGAAATGCCAAAGATATGATAGACAAATTAGGTAGTTTCTATGGTACAAAGGCTGATGTAACTTTAGAAACGTCCCGAATCAAATTCTTTACCTATGAGTATGATGAAAGCAAGTCAGCTGTTGAGAACTGTATGGAAATTTTGGATCTCGCGGACGAAGCGTCAACTGAAAATGATCCTGTGAGGGAAAGTTGGATCATGACGACGATTATGAGTGTGCTACCACCAAAATCGGCACATTTCAGGACATCCTGGGACAACGTGATCGGAACAGCAAAGAACGTGGAAACTCTCATGGAACGTTTGAGACTCGAGGACGAGCGACTCAAAGAAATGACGACAAATGCAGAGGGCAGCACCAACAACGCCTTCATGGCCAGACGCAGGAAACAAGGACAGTCGTCAAACACCAAGCAGGAAAAGTCGCAGTTCGCATGCTACAAATGTGGGAAGAAAGGTTACGTGCTCAAGGAGTGCAGAGGTAAACCATGTGATGAATACATTGCCTACTGCAAGAAGAAGTATTCATGTAATATCTGTAAGAAAAAGGGACACTTCGCAAAAGACTGCGAATCTCGAGAAGAAGCGAATAAGTCAACAAACGGGAAACCAAATAGGAAGGCATTTTTGACCACGGCACTCTCGGAGGTCGGCAACGACATTTCGAAGGACAAGGCCACTTCATGGTATCAAGACTTTGGAGCCAGCCAACACATGACGTCTCACCATGAGTGGTTCGTTCAGCTTGTTGAGTTGGACGAGCCAATCCCAATTGTTATTTTAGACTCAACCAGGCTAGAGGGCGTTGCAGTCGGCAACATCGAGATGGAAGCATTTGATGGTCAAAAGTGGTATCCAGTGGTACTAGAAGATGTCACTTATGTGCCAAACCTCAACTTTAATCTTTTCTCAGCGAGTCAGATGCTAGACAAGGGACATGTACCGAAGGCAAACGGAAACGAGTCAACGTTTTACAGTCTGGATGGCAGGGATATTATGGCAATAACAAAGCGCAAAGGAAATTTCTACAGAATGGTGCTCAGGAGAGAAGAAGAGACAAGTTTTATGGCCGTGTTGATCAAAGTCTGGCACGAGCAACTCGCGCATCAGAATGTCAAGTATGTGAGGGACATACTGAAAAGGAAAGGAATACAATACATTGATGACTGGAATTACTATGTATGCACAGGGTGCTCGCATGGCAAACTACATAGATCCTCACACTCAAACAACCCCACGACAGCTCAGCAACCGTTAGATCTCGTACACGTCGACACCGGCGAGATGAACATTTCGTCATTGGGAGGAGCGAAGTACTGGCTCATGTTCAAGGATGATTTCACTCACTACCGAACCTGTTACTTTATGAAGATGAAAAGTGAAGCACCAGAGAAGAACAAATGTTACCTGAGACTCCTTGAAAACCAGCTAGGGAGGAGAGTGAAAAGTCTGAAGTCTGACAACGGTACTGAACTGAAGAATGCAAAAACCTAACAGATGATGGACAAGTTGGGAATTTTCCACACCTTCATGAATGTACACACGCCAGAGCAGAACGGAAGGATTGAGAGAGAAATGAGAGCGATTGTCGAGGCAGCTAGAACAGCGATACACATGAACGAGTTGGACGAGAAACTGTGGGCAGAAGCAATGAACCATGCGATCTTAACGATCAACCAGACTGGAACCAGCAATGTACCAGGGAAAAGCCCAGCAGAACTTTGGTTCGGAAGAAAAATGAAGATTGAGAAGCTGTGACCCTTTAAATGCAAATGTTACGTGCTGACACAAAAACAAAAAAGATGCAAGTTAGATAGAAAACCAGAAAAGGGAATTCTGTTTGGCTATGATATTGATTTACCCTGCTACCGGGTTTATCTGAAAGAGAAAAGAGAAATTATCAGCTCAGACAATGTGATCTTCGACGAGGAAAAGATGAGACTAGTGGCATGGGGATGTGAGCAGAAGGAGGGAGTGAACTACATGGAAACTTTCAGCTCAGTAGCGCACCATACATCCATTTTCCTACTCCTAAGTCACGCAGCGTCGGAGAAAATGAAGTTGGTATCGTTCGATGTGAAAACGGCTTTCTTGTATGGGAACCTGGAGCAGGACATCTATATGCACCAGCCTGAAGGGTTCGACCATGGAACCAGGATAATTTGTAAGTTGAACAAGAGTCTCTACGGACTTAAACAAGCTCCGAGGCATGGAACGAGAGGGTCACCACCCACTTTGAGAAGATGATAGGTTTGATCAACAAAGATGACGGCCCGTGTATGTACTACAACAAGGACAAGAGCATTATGCTCTCACTCTTTGTGGATGATGGATCAGTAGCCGGCAAAGATGAAGAACAAATATACAAACTCCTAGATGAGATAAGCAAAGAATTCAAGATAACATTCAGCAATAAAGTGCAAAACAAGTTAACATATTTGGGCATGGAAATCAAGATCGACCAGGACGGTATCTTCGTGAGTCAGCCTCGCCACATGGAGAAGATCTTGAGAAAGATGAAACTCGAGCAGTGCAATCCAGCATCCAAATCCACTGAGCCAGGAATGATCAACCATAAGGCAGACTTCAAGACCGACGAGGCACTTCCAGCGAACAATAACTATCGCGAGGCGATAGGAAGTTCGTTGTACTTAGCCACAATAACCAGGCCAGACATAAGCTTTGCCGTGAACTACCTCAATTGATTTTGCAACAAGCAAATGAAGAGCCATCAGGCGATGATGAAACGTGTTTTCCAGTACTTGAGAGGGACCACGACAGCTGGAACTCATTTCGGAGGAGACAAGACACTCGTAGCCTACACCGGTTCAGACTTTGGAGGAGACTCTGGGACAGGACAGTCAATGAGTGGCGTGTTAGTGATGAGAGGAGGACCAGTGATCTGGTATTCACAAAAGCAGCGTCTGGTAGCGACTTCAACTGCAGGAGCCGAGTACCGAGGAGCAGTGTCAGTGATTGACGATGTGTGCAGGATCAAACGAATCGTATTGAAACTTAGCATTCTAGAAGCTGAGCTGCCGATCACTCTGTACGTCGACAACATGTCAGCCATACACATGCTACAAAATGCACACGAAGGAAAGAAACACATCGAAATACCACGAAAGCACATCCAGCAACACATTGGCAACACTGTGGCATTGCACCACGTCGAGAGCAGCAAGCAGATTGCAGACATTTTCACCAAGCCACTCAACAGAAGAATTTTTGAGACGCTCCGCTGTAAATTGATCATGGAGGAATGTTGAGATTTGATCAACTGACAGCTAACCCGACCTCACCCAACACATTCTTATCCCTATCCATACCTTGCATTTTCTTTTGTTTTATATAGAGTCTAAGTTGGTAATATGCTTTCTGTACAGTTCTTGTAAGAAGCTCGAAAGTTGAATTGCCATCAAAAATGTCGGAAAAGTACTCATGAAAATAGAAATCAAACTACAATTTTGCTCGAAAAAAAGTCATCATAATGTCAACCATTATTTGTTCGTGCGAAAACGCTTTTTTTTTTCTTCTTAGGATATCTCCAGGACGTGATTTTCAAGCTGTAGCATTTTTCTGTGATTGTACTTTTGAAACTGGTTCAATAAATTGAACATTTTGTCAGCTTGGAGTAGACTTTTTCTCGACTGAAAAACATGAACCCACTGAAATAACAACAAGGTTTTTAGTAAAAATGGAATATACAAATCCTTACTAACCTTCCTATTATCAAAATATCCTTATACCCATGAAAATCTTAGTATTTAGGGAAAAGTTTACAACGAGAGGAAAGTTTTGTGATTTATAAAACCATCTCTTTTCATTGTGGCTTTATTTTTATTAGCTTATTCCAAGGAAATATGCCTGGCTTTTTACTAACCCCCGAGTCAAAAACAGCGATTATGTCTAGAAGGATATGGTATTTAGCAAGTGGAAACCAGTCAAGTCAATAACCGGAAATAAATACCGAAAAATGTCATCAACGAAACCATCGCATGAACCTCAAATTAAAAATAAGTATACGTTAAACATAACTCACCAAGATCTTAACTCTAAGCCTTCTACTGACACAGTTGTAAACCCAATTTCCCATTCAGTTTCAAAAGACATTACTCCTAGTTCCATTGACGTTACCATAGAAAATCCATCCACTTCCCTGATAAAAAATAAAAGTGCTTCTAGCAGATTGCCATCTGTAAGTACAAATGATCTGGTAGAAGAGCGTATTGTCCCATTTCAATAGCAGAAAATAAGGAAAAGTCCACTGAATACTCAAATTTTGTACATACATGTAGGTGTACAGATTCCATCCTCAGCTCATATAATTTAACTACCAGCCTCAACAGTAAGCTTGACGAATGAGAAGAGTTCGTTTTTAGACCCCCTACTACCACCAGTTGTGAGGGCAACAATCAACTCTAGCAAAGATCTTGATTCCAAATATCTCCTATCTAGGCTAAGAGAGCTCATCAAATATGGTAGCAACTATTCACAAAGTCATCTAGTACATTTGGCAACAAGAACAAATGCCAAAATAGTGGAGCCAATCAATTATATTCCCTATCCACAGAAAAGGTGACAAGCTACAGTGCGGAAATTATAGAGGCATATCAATACTTTGTACGGCGTACAAAATATTTTCTAAAATCTTAGAAAATAAAATCGGACCATACGCCAACAGTAGTACTGGGGAGTATCAAGGTGGTTTTAGGACAGGTAGATCAACAACAGACCAACTGTTCACAGTCAAACAAGTACTTGAAAAATGCTGGGAGTTCACCAAAATGCCAAAATGACAATGACATCGACGACCTCCCAAGTCCGCATCAATAAACAACTCACCGATGCCTTTGACACAAATATCGGACTAAAGCAGGGAGATGGGCTGGCCCCATTGCTTTCAATTTGGCTCTGGAGCACGTCATACGGAAGCTACCTGTCGATACGCGAGGTACATTACCATACAAGTCGAGCCAAGTAGTAGCCTATTCTGTAACGGTCATTAGCAACTGCCAAAGAACTCTTCCTGAAACTTGACAGCGAGGCAAAACTAGTAGGGCTACACAATTTCACACTTGGCGAATATAGTATCGAGAATGTCAGCGAATTTGTGAATTTAGGTGCCAAAATAATGAAAACGGGCAATGAAAGAGGCGAAATACGCAGAAGAATGCAGCTCGCAAATAAAATATTTTATTCAGTATTGACGATCTTGAAGACCAGCTGCATAAACAGGAAAACAAAGCTCCAAGTATACAAATCTGTGATAAGACCTGTGTTATGCTATGGGTGTGAAACAAGGACCCTAAGCCAAGCATCCGCAAATATATTGAACCCTTTGAGCGACGGGTCCTGAGGCGAATAATCGGAGTGAAACGGGGACCAATGGCGAATTCGATACAACCATGAGCTGTATGAAATTTTTGACGAATCGGAGGTCTCAAGGATTGTAAGACTCCGGAAGCTGCAATGGGCTGGACACATGAATCGTATGGACGGACAACGGATACCCAAAAAGGTATTCGTTGGGAGAGCTGAAGATCGGAGATCAGTGTGGAAACCGAGGAAATGCTCGGTCGACGAAGACAGTTCATCGCTGCTCGGATTTTGGAATTGGAAGACGCGGTCAACGGACCGAGACAGTTGGATGCGCTGTTTGCAGGAAGCAAAGGCCCGAAAGAGGCTGTAGTGCTAAGAAGAAGAAGAAGAAGGCCTGGCCTATCTACACAAAGCTCCTGATACTACGTGTATCGATGGTAAAACAAAAATAAGCAATAAAGTTTCAATCCAACGAAAAGGTCTTCCCATTGAAATAGAGGCTCTCGGTGGACTTTATTTTAAATACCATGAAGAATTCGGTATATCTCCAGTCCAAGCCAAAAAAGATCTGGACACTTATTCCTCACACGTAAGCAGCAATTATATATCTTCTCTTCAACGATTTAGAGAGCAACACCAGCAATTCCAATTGCCTCAGACTCTTTTACCACAACTGTGGTGGCATGAGAGGAAAAATCAATAAACTCTTTCTTGACGCCAAATCATGCCATTTTAATGTTCTTTCCCTGACCAAAACACGCTTGAACAATTCATTTGTAAACGGAGAGATTCTTGATGGAAACTGGACTATTTATAGGGACAATAGAGATTCTCATAGCACTGGACAGACCCGGGGCGGTGGCGTTCTTATTGCTGTGCATAATTCCTTTTCCAGCAAGCTGGTCAGCACAGTTCCAAATCAATTTTATCAACATAAAATCGTCCGCATCAAAGTGGAGAAATCGGATTTATACGTTGGTGTTTTTTATATTCCACCTAAATCAGGTGAGATAATCTACAATAATGTGTTTAATGTAATTTCTTCACTGGCTGCTTCCACCAAGGAAGAAGACAAAATTATCATCTCTGGCGACTTCAATCGCCCGAATTTGTCATTCATGGTCGACGAAGCTGATTGTGGTCTTCTGCCAATAAATATTTCGGACGATATTGACTTCGAACTTATTAACACTTTATATGGTAATGATTTGCAGCAAATTGTTTCGACTCCCACCCATTACGGTAATTGGCTAGATCTGATATTTACAAACGCATACGACGACGTAGTGGTCAATCCGACTGGTGAAACAGAGCACCTATTTTCTAATATTCTGCACTTTCTGTTGAGCTGTCCACTACCGATGAAGCAAACTAGCTATCTTACAATAACAATATTGTATACGACTTCTATAATGCTGACTATGATGGCATAAATAACTATCTTCGTCCAATTGACTGGACTGGTACTCTTACAACGTTAGGTGTAGACGATGCAGTAGCTCGTTTTAACAAGATTTCCTTGGACGCCGTTGAAAGACACGTACCTAAGATAAAAAAGAAGAACAAACTCTCTGAGCCTTGGCTAGATAGCGAGCTCCGTTACTTGCGAAATCAAACAAATAAGCTTTATAAAAGAAATTCAATCAAGATCCAATGTGAACCATGAGATGAAATCCAAATATAATGAGCTAGCAAAGAAATTTCAAATTAAATCCCGGAAAGGATATACATCATATGCTAACAAAATTGGTGAAAATATTATTCGTGATCCAAAAAAATTCTTTGATTTTGTAAATATAAAACACAAGTCTCATGGCTTTCCTAAATTCATGATATATCAGGAATCTAGCTCTTCCAACCCAATGGATATTTGTGAATTTTTTGCAAGCCACTTACGATCCATTTATTCTACAACCAGCTCTTCGTATTATGCTCCTTTATCGGATCTAAATTCAGCCGTTTTAATTAAGGAAATTTTTATCTCAAAATATGAAATACTCAAAGCAATAGAAGATCTTGAGCTCAGTAAAAGACCAGGCCCTGATTTACTCCCTCCTTACTTTTTATTCAACTGCAAAGAGCCATTGATCTTACCCTTATATATCCTTTTTAACAAATCCCTTGCTGCTGGAATTTTCCCCTCATCTTGAAAGTCATCACATTTGACACCAATTTAAAAAAAAAATAAAGATAAGGGGTCAGTTGAGAATTACAGAGGTATTGCTATTTTATCAGCTACACCAAAACTATTTGAAAAAATAGTCTGCTCGAAATTATCTCACATTATTGAGCCACCGCTCAACGATCAACAGCATGGTTTTCGTCAAAATCGCTCAACCACAACTAACCTATCCGTGATGATGTCTAGCATTCTCTGTGAAATGAAGTTGGGGCATCAAATTGACGCGATTTACACTGATTTTAGTAAAGCGTTCGATCGGGTTAACCACGAAATCCTAATACACAAGCTTAAAAGATTTGGAATCGGTGGTTTCTTACTGAACTGGCTTGGCTCATATCTCCATAATCGGAATCAAAATGTTAGATTTCAAGGTTTCATATCCAAAAAAAATAAATGTTTGCTCCGGTGTACCACAAGGTAACCATCTGGGCCCTCTCCTTTTTAATATATTCATTTCTGATCTTTCTGAGGTCTTGTCGGATATTCCTCATCTTTTCTATGCCGATAATTTTAAGCTTTACCATCTAATAAAGTCCCAACAAAGGATACATTATTTCTTCAAAACAAAATCAACTCCCTGTTAGAATGGTCCCAAGTTAACCAACTCTCCTTGAACTTTGAAAAATGTCAAGTTATCACGGAAACGCTTAGCTTTTATCAACAATTATCATCTTTACCATCATAAACTTAGCCAGGTCGATAGCATCGCAGATTTTGGTGTCACTTTGGACATAAAAATGCGTTTCCATTTACATTACGATCATGTCATCAGTAGGGCCAGTAAGCTCCTTGGTTTTATCAAACGTCGATCTAAAGAATTTGAGAATGTATGGGTCTCTAAGACATTATGCCTTCCTTTAGTTCGTCCTATCCTTGAATATGCTTGTCTAATCTGGGAACCGAGTTTTAGTGTTCATACCGACAGAATTGAGTCGGTTCAAAAACAATTCGTCCTTTCTGCGTTAAGATCATTATTTAATCCGTAAAATTTTTCAGATTTGCCATCATATGAGCATAGACTTCGGATCCTAAATATGTCAACGCTGGCGTCTAGAAGATCTATGTTTGCCTGCTGCTTCGTGTTTGATATCCTTAGAGGCACTATTAAAATACCATTCCTAGCTGACAGAATTAAGGTCCATGAGATATCGCGATTCACTAGACATTCACGTCTGCAGATTGAAGAGCGACACCATACAATTTACGCGGATAACGAGCCTGTAAACAGATGTTGCAAAGCTTTTAATTTACAAAGCACATTTTACTCTCCAACCATCTCCAGATTCAATTTCAAAGCTTTATTATTAAGCACCTTATCCTCCGAACTCCATCCCTCAAACCTAGATTAAGAATGCTATTTTATTGTACAGGGTTATCCATTTCGTGATTGGGAAAGTATGGCCCTGCCATTTGTCAAAATAACTGTCATCCAAAGCGTGTTTCTTTTAGTTAAAGGTTTGCCATTTACAAATACGGATCGTCTAATAGTTGAAGAACGCGTTAAAATTATTAAATTCTGTGATTCTGCTGTATCAACATTTTGGGCTTTACGAGCCGATTACGGTCGACATAATCGACCTACACAGCAAAAAATTTCGAACACAGTGAGAAAATTTGAAGAGACTGCATCGGTTATTGATATTGCACGGCCTGTGCATCATCGCAACATTCGTTCTGTTGAAATGTCGCTCTCGTTGCTCAAAGTGTGGAGGAAGACCCGAATTCGTCGATTCCTCGACGTGCTCAAAATTTGGGCTTGTCTTACGGCTCATTGTGGCAGATTTTGCATTTGGATTTGCATCTTCATCCGTACAAAATCCAACTCACTCAAGAACTTAAGCCTCAAGACCATACACAACGCAGATGTAAGAATGTATGCGAATTGGGTGATTGAACAACAAGCCATTGATAACGATTTTTCGAACAAAACTTTCTTTAGTGATGAGTCTCATTTTTCGCTCAGTGGTTACGTAAATAAACAGAATTGCCGCATAATCCTCAGGTGATCGCAAAAAGGCAAAAGTGACCGTTTGGTGTGCATTATGGTCTGGTGGTGTTATTGGCTCGTATTTTTTTTTTAAACGATCAAGGAAGAGCCATTACAGTCAATTCTGACCGCTATGAATGGATGTTAACCGATTATTTTTGGAGAGAAATTGAAGATTATGATCTGGAAAATATTTGGTTCCAACAGGACGGAGCCACAAGCCACACAACACAGGCTAATCGAGCACTTTTGCAAGAGAAATTTCTAGGACGCGTAATTTCGAGATTGAGTGATGTCAATTGGCCCGCAAGATCCTGCAACCTAACACCTTTGGATTTCTTTTTATGGGGCTATGCAAAGGATCGTGTTTACGCGAACAATCCTCAAAATCTTGAGCAATTGAAAACCAATATTCGTGAAATTATGGCCGAGATATTGCCGGAAATGTGCCGAAAAGTCATTGAAAATTACCTCAAAAGGATTGAGACCTGTAAGAGGACCCGTGCAAGACATTTGAATAATATTGTATTTCATGTATAATGCCAAGGTTCAATCTTTATATTAATTAAAAAATTTTGTTTGCATCTGAATATTTAATGTGCTTTCTTTAGCTTTATTTTCCCAAGCATAAAATGGATAACCCTATACTATTTATTATATTTTATTATTTTTTGGTTTTTTTGTAACGATGCCTTGTTTGGCAATGAAATAAATAAATAAAGCTCATTTTCCCTAATTGTCTGCTATTAAACTTGCAGGAGAAAACTATAGATCTAAAAAAATATTGTTCGCATATAACAGACGAGCTTACATCGTTTATTACAAGTGTTGGAGTATAAATCTTCATCTGTTGCAAATACCAATAAAATAGGAACAAAAACGTGAATAAACAACAATAGGTAAAATATATTTTAAATATCACTATAAATCCTTAATAATTGTTTTAGAACCCTGCATTTATATTGATCCACCACATGTCAAATATTACATGTTTCCAATAAAAAATGGTATCATTTAAGCCGGTATTGGTTTTTTTCTTAATATGATATACCGGTATTAAATTACAATTTATGCTAATCTGATTTGCATTTTATTTTTTCTGTTGGGTATGAAAATTTCAACAATGAGCTTGATATTGGCATTGTAAAACGCCCACTCTAAATCATGACTAATGCAGCAAAGATCAAAAGCGTCTAAACAGAATGGAAGCTACAAAAATTTGTTTTCTATCGCTTACTTATGAAAAATCACCATTATTCTTAACATAAAGAATAAATTTATTTCCTCAGGGTTAGTTAAAAATAGCCCTATCAAAGAAATAAAATAAAAAAAAGCCATAATAATGGTGCTGTGAGCTAGCATTAATTTGCATGTATGAATAAAATTAGCTATGTTTGGCATTTTAACTCTATCTTTGAATTTCATCTATTCTTACAGTCGTCAAATCAATCATGAAAAATCTAATAGCAGTTGGAAATTTTCCTCAATATGGAATTTACAAGATTCACTCTTGCTTTCATTCGAAACTTGTCTTAAGAATATTTCGCAAAAAATCAGATAAAGCATTAACCATACCATTGAATCCGAAACAGGAATTAAAAAATCTCCAATAAAAACACCTACCTGATTTTCCTTGTTGAAAATGTCAGTTCGGCAAAAATCATTCAATCACTCATTTATGACCGTATGTCTTCACCACATTAACAAAACTCTCAATCCAAAAAGCCAACTAATTTTCTTTACAAACAAGGAATCAAAGTTGTTCACAAAACCAACGAGCACTTACATCAAAGTGATAATTTTACCATAAAGCACTCAACTCTTAAAACACCAACCAAACAATGCAAATATCAACGTGCGCACGAAAAGATGTTCGCGTGTTGAGTTCAACTTTCCTTGAACGAAATATAGTATGTGTATCCAATAAACCGTTTGTTTGCTTACTACAAGACAACCAGCAAATGTGTCCACCTTCGCGGACCGTTTCAGCTCAACTGAATGTCAATTGATAGCGCACCTGGTTTACACTACTTCACATTTTCAACTTGCGAATATTCAATCTACCTTTCCAAAGCTTCGGAAAATAACTGAAATGCTGCGCGGGTCGCGGTGTTAATACTTGATACCACGGACATGCCCGTATCACCCACAATTTCAAGATGTGACGGTAGCAGGGTGTGCTGCTGTGATACTAATTGGTGACTTGATGATGTTTTAATGTTTCGCTCAGCAAAAACTAAACTTATTGGCAGGAAGTTGAGTTACTTTCTATTCTTTGAATATATTAAAATCAAGCTTAAATGTTAATCTTCCAAGACAAGTTGTGTCCAACAATTAATATTCTTATATAATTTCACTTTCCAACGCAATATCTGCGTGTAATGTAAATATTCACAAATTAAACGATTAAAGACCAGCAGTATCTCTATTAAAAGAAATAAAATACTTAACGACATCTTCTAAGAATTATCAAAATTTATCTTTGTTTCGTCAATCATCTAAGCATAATCATCTGGAAACGTTTACTTCCGTAATAAATTTCAACTGGCGATGAGAGCTTTCGCCTTAAGCGCCTTTGCTAACTATTGTTTCAAGATGCTCATTAACGATGACAGTTATCATAGCTGCAATGCACATCAAGTACAATTAAACGAAAGATAGCGAAATTTTGCATTTTCGCATCATGTCCAAGCTTCCAATGAACCTCCAACAAAAATCTCACACAGCGGCAGAAGATTTTAGTAGTTCATAATTCACAAGTTACGCGCTTAAGTCTTTCGTTTCACCTACAATAGGCATTTGTTCGGATATAATGTTTGGCGTTGGCATGTGTGTTCTTTTCACTACTTTCCTAGGAATTCAATTGGTCACTTGACTTCTCAAGTACTTTTCATTAGTTTTCAAGTTTTTCTTTTTCTGCATGGGTAATAGTAGTGGATGATTATCGAGGAAAGTTTTAATTAATATAAAATTAATAATTAAAATATGGAACGATATATTAAAAATAGAGATGTTAACAATCAAATAACTTCGTTTACAATTTAATCACTTCTTGCACTATCATAGATTTAAGCTATCCATGAGTGAGTGCCATAGACTTGATGACCATACAAACCTACTTGAAAATGGTCATGCAAGATTGAGATCCCTCGGATAGCACTTCCAAGAAAAAACCGAGAAACGTAGTTTTTTCAACTATCAATACAAGTTAAAACTTTTTAGTATTTTTTTTCTCTCTATTTTTTGAAAAAAATATTTGCATGCAAATTTCGAGGAAACTGACCTTGTTCAACTCTGTTAATTTACTAGCAAATAATGCAACAGAATGATCATCAACATTCTGGGGGATACCATTTAACAAAAAGAATATATCATTACAAATCAAAAAGATATTGCTCTCTCTTGGAAAGTATCAAAGATTTATATACACGTAACTTTTCTATTGGAGATATTGTCCCTTTTTTGGATGTATTACATAGAAGAAGAAGAAGAAGTCAAGTGTCAAAGTGCTACTTTGTTTACATCCAAAGTAAAATCAAATTTTTAAGCATTTTTGAAGAAATTTTAATAATTATTCTTGTGAAAAGTGGATTTTCTGTGAAAGTGGATTAGTATCCTATAGAAGGAATTGAAAACTGAGTATACTATTTTAGATTTTATTGAATTTTGATTTTCATAGCCTCAACAGGTGTGTGAAAAATTATTGATTTATTTACACTTGAAATGTCCAGCAAGTGTGGCCCATGTGGTAAAGCGGTTCGGAACCACGATCCTGCGATGAAGTGTGATGGAGTGTGTGGCAAGTGGTTCCATACCAGCTGCATTCAGATGCCTGATGAAATCTATAATGCCGTGAAAAATGTTACCAAGTGTGTGTTCTAGGTCTGTCCCAGTGATAAGGCCTCTGCGGCAAAGGCAATAAAATGCAAAGTTCCACTTGCGAAAGAAGGCAAAAGTGATATTATTGAAAAAATTGCCGAATCAGTTGATTCCGATTCCACACTAAACCAAAGAATTATTGATTTGCAAAAGCAAATTTCAGAAAAGAGCCCGTATCTGCCAGTGTCGTATTCGGCTGCTTTGACTAACCCTCCGGCAAAAAGATCGCCCAAATTCAACGGAGGAGTAATAGTCCGTCCAAAATCTAAACAATCTATTGAAAATCTCCATATTTTAGCGCTGTAATTTAAACAAAAAGAAAAATACAATTTAAAAAAACAACGCTATTTATTTGTTTTCTGACAAATATATATATTTCGGGAGTAGATGTTCTCCCTTCTTCAGTGTCTAATTTTTTCTGAAGGGAAACCCTCAAGATGTACAATATATATGCTAAAGCTAATTAGTTATCAATGACCGTACTTAACAAAAGGATGCATATCAATGAAATAACAGGTCATAAAAGTATATTTGAAATGTGGGTCAAATGAATTTTGGTGGAACTATTAATTTATTTTAAATTATTTTAAAATTTTTTTTTTTGTAACCTGAACTTAATTATTTAGAAGTATGAATCTCCATTGCCAACATCATCATTCGATCGCTTTTCCATAGGTTGCCGCATAATCCAAAGTGTCTCGTACGCATCCAGTTTCCTCAAATCTCGTATTTCTTTGATGACTTCCAACTGCTCCCAGTTGACGTTGTGTCCTTCGCAAATGTGACGGGCTACCGATGATCGAACGTCTTTTACTTTGTTTTTCGTTAGTGCTGATTGTGCTTCTCGAACATGCTCGTTGAACCGGACTTTCACGCTGCGTTTTGTCTGCCCAATATATACTTTTTCGCATTGCTGGCAGTTAATCTTGTAGATCCCTCGCTTTTCATGTTTGCTCCTTATGTCTTTGATTTGCGCTACGTTGGTTTTAAGCTGAAACGGTGAGCTTCTGGTCACCATTTGGATACCGTTTTTCCTCATCATTCTATTCAGGGCACCGCTAAACTCTGACATGATCATTACTGCTCTTTGCGTTGGTTCGTCCTTGAGTGTACTCAGTTTTGTGAGCTTGCGTCTTTGCGCTCTTTTTTCCATTTTTCCCCCATTCGTTTCACTAACATGGGGTCGTATCCATTTTTGACAGCTGTGTCCATGATGTAATCTTCCTCTTTTTTCCGGTTTTCTTGGCTTAAGGGGACGGTAATCATTCGATGTAGCTAAGTCCGGAAAGATGCCATTTTTTGCGAAAAGCTGTGATTTGAAATCACCCACCACGGCAGAAACGAAATCAAGCTCCTGAAAGAATTGAAAGAAAAACCTGTATATTTTTTAAAGGCGGACAAAGGAAATAAAGTAGTCATCATGGACAAGGACCGCTACGATGATTTAGTGTTCGAAAAACTCACGAGTGGGAACTTCTTCGAATTAAGGAATGATCCACTCCCAGACTCAGTAAAAAGGGTCGAGAAAACGTTAAAGGAGTGCAAAGGAATAATTGAGGACGTCAGTAAACTACGAGTTCCCAACCCTGTTTTGTCGAGAATCAAATGTCTTCCAAAAGTCCATAAAGAAGGCAATGAACTACGAGAAATAATAACATCTACAGATGCTCCGACAACGAAAATTGCCAGATGGGTACTGGAGGAGTGTGGAAAACTAGGTGTAGTTTCGAGCAAGTACTCCATTACGAATAGAGAAGATTTAGTAAAAAGACTAACAGACAGTCAGAAGATAAACGAAGGAGAACAATTGGTGTCATTTGACGTGAAGTCTCTTTTCCCTAGTGTTCCTGTGAAGCAATCGTTGGCCCTTTTAGAAGACTCGCTGGCAAGAAAAGACCCTTCAATCAACGGGAAAAAGAAAGCTAGAGCCATTACAAAATTAGCAACAGTCTGCATGGCAGGAAATTATTTTACCTTTAGGGGTCGGTTTTTCAAGCAAAAAACCGGCGCACCTATGGGCAACCCGTTGTCACCTTTACTTAGCGAAGTATTTTTAGAATGGGTGGAGAGCAAAATTGAAGAGTCTGGTTGGATGCCCAGGATTTGGTATCGTTATGTGGATGACGTGATTGCCGTTATAGAACGGAATGAAGCCCAAAACATATTTAAAAAACTCAACTCCGTACATAAAAACTTAACCTTCACAATGGAAGTCGAAACAAATGGCACTATCCCATTTCTAGACCTGAAAATAACAAGGACAACAGGCAGTTTTGAATTCGATATACACCGAAAAAACACTAGCACACAAAGAACGGTACCAGCTACGTCAAATCACAGCTTTTCGCAAAAAATGGCATCTTTCCGGACTTGGCTACATCGAATGATTACCGTCCCCTTAAGCCAAGAAAACCGGAAAAAAGAGGAAGATTACATCATGGTCACAGCTGTCAAAAATGGATACGACCCCATGTTAGTGAAACGAATGGGGGAAAAAATGGAAAAAAGAGCGCAAAGACGCAAGCTCACAAAACTGAGTACACTCAAGGACGAACCAACGCAAAGAGCAGTAATTATCATGTCGGAGGTTAGCGGTGCCCTGAATAGAATGATGAGGAAAAACGGTATCCAAATGGTGACCAGAAGCTCACAGCTTCAGCTTAAAACCAACGTAGCGCAAATCAAAGACATGAGGAGCAAACATGAAAAGCGAGGGATCTACAAGATTAACTGCCAGCAATGCGAAAAAGTATATATTGGGCAGACAAAACGCAGCGTGAAAGTCCGGTTCAACGAGCATGTTCGAGAAGCACAATCAGCACTAACGAAAAACAAAGACGTTCGATCATCGGTAGCCCGTCACATTTGCGAAGGACACAACGTCAACTGGGAGCAGTTGGAAGTCATCAAAGAAATACGAGATTTGAGGAAACTGGATGCGTACGAGACACTTAGGATTATGCGGCAACCTATGGAAAAGCGATTGAATGATGATGTTGGCAATGGAGATTCACCTCTTTTAAAATTATTTCTAAATAATTAAGTTCAGGTTACAAAAAAAAAAAATTTAAAATAATTTAAAATAAATTAATAGTTCCACCAAAATTCATTTGAACCACATTTAAAATATACTTTTATGACCCGTTATTTCATTGATATGCATCCTTTTGTTAAGTACGGTAATTAATAACTAATTAGCTTTAGCATATATATTGTACATCTTGAGGGTTTCTCTTCAGAAAAAATTAGACACTGAAGCAGGGTGAACATTTACTCCCGAAATATATATATTTGTCAGAAAACAAATAAATAGCGTTGTTTTTTTAAATTATATTTTTCTTTTTGGCTAAACAATCTGCTGATCATACAATGCAGCAAATTAAGAAGTCTTTTAAACCTGCAGCTGTTTAAATTCCTATCACAAATAAGAAGGAATTGTCAGATGGGGAAATTATTCTCAAGACTGAGAGCTCAATCAATTCAGAGGATCTTGTCGGTTCTTTGCAGGAATGTCAAGGTGAGTCGTACTATGTGGAGCGTACGAAGGAGTTGAACCCTAGGCTTATAGTGCATGGGCTGGAAAGGTCTTTTGACAGTGATGAGCTCCTGGCTGAGATTAAGGCCCAAAATCCGAATATACCTGATGGTATTTAGAAAGTTGTTGAATGCTGGAAAAGTAGAAAAAATGAGAAATTTTCGATGATATTTGAAGTTCCGGGAGGATTATTTAGGAGACTGGTAGATACATAAATAAATATTGACTTCAACTCTCACTACTGCAGAGAAGAGCTGACGGTCAGAAGATGCTATAAGTGTCAGAAGTTCGGTCATGCTGCTCTGAGATGTAGAAGTCAAATAGAGGTTTGTGCCAATCGTGCAGAACATCATAGCACAAAAGATTGTAAATCTCAAGTTTCGAAATGCTCGAATTGTCTGCTGGTGAATAATAAGAATGTTTCGCATCCAGCTTCTCATAAAGATTGTCCTGAGCACCTCAAGGCTGTTAAAACTTTCCAGGGGAAGATTAACTAATTATCTGAAATATGAGAATTGCCACCAATTTAAGTATATTTTATGCTAATATTCGAAGTTTAAAGAATAAGTTTATAGATCTTGAGGTGTTTTGTAATTCGCATGAGAATCTGGATGTTATAATTTTAAACGAAACATGAATTTGTAGTAACGAAGTCAATCTGTATAATCTTGATGGTTATAATGCCGTATATAATTGCAGAGATCACTCTCAAGGAGGTGGGACTGCGATTTACATCAAGGAGAGAATAAGGCATAAAGTCCTGCTGGTTGATAGTAATTGTAACACTTTAGATAGAGGTGTTATCAATATTTGTACTTTCTATAAGGCCCCTAATGAAAATAGTTATGAGCTTATTGAATATTTGGACAGTATATTACAGAATTATGGAAACCTGGTGGTTGTAGCTGACTCTTATATAGATATTTTGGATAAAAATAGCAATTGCAGCATAAACTATTTAGATCTGCTACTTATGAATGGAGCAACAGTAATCAATAACCTTCCAACTAGAATAACTGATTACGGGACGGGGTTTTCCCGGTACGATGGAAGGTGGCGAGGCTCGTGCTGGTCAGCAAGGGGAAGGGAAATCCCGAATCACCGTCTGCATACCGCCCGTTATGCATGCTAGACACGGCGGGGAAAGTGCTAGAGAAACTCATCAAGGGAAGACTCACTGACGCGATTCGTGCTGCTGGGGACCTATCTCCTCGGCAGTATGGCTTTAGAGCAGGACGTTCTACCATTGATGCGATTGCAGAGGTGGTGAACGCGGTCCAAAAGGCAGAGGCATATAGTCGCGCCAAGCGACGGATCGTCCTGTTGGTGACACTCGACGTCAGGAATGCCTTCAACTCCGCTAGATGGGTGGATATTCTGGACACGCTGGAAAACTCTTTTCAAGTTCCAGAATATCTAATGCGGCTTTTGAGGAACTACCGAAAGGACCGAAGCCTGCTCTACGACACGACACAGGGCCAACGAAGGATGGGAATTACATCGGGTGTTGCCCAGGGATCTATCCTTGGTCCAGACCTGTGGAACGTGTCTTACGACGGGCTACTGAGACATGAGATGCCAGATGAGTCGCGCTTGGTCGGCTATGCGGATGATGTTGCGGCTCTGGTCGCTGGACGCACCGTTGAACAAGCGCAACTTAGGCTAGGTATGCTAATGCGCCGAGTGAGGGACTGGATGACTGCTCGCGGGCTCAGTTTAGCACTGGAGAAAACCGAAGTGGTCATCTTGACAGAAAAGAGAATCCCTAGAGTAAGGATGATCAGTATTGGAGATACACAGATCGAATCGAAGCCAGCGGTGAAGTACCTGGGGCTACTGATCGACTCGAAGATGAGTTTCTCTGAGCAAATCAGGGCAACGGCTGAGAAGGCTGCTTCGGGAATATCGGCTCTGAGTCGACTTATGGCCAACGTAGGGGGACCCAGCCCATCAAGAAGACGCCTCTTGATGAGTGCTGTAGGGTCAGTGCTACTGTACGGAGCAGAGGTATGGGGCGACGCTCTCAGCAAGGAGGTATACCAAAAACGATTGGCACAGGTACAGAGAAGAGGAGCACTGAGAATTGCATCTTCGTATCCAACAGTCTCCGACTCGGCGGTGAGAGTGATTGCAGGCGTGATACCTGTCGCCCTCCTTGCTAGAGAACGCCACGCTATTTACCTGCGCCGAAACTAGGATGCGAGGGAGATGGTTGTCCGCGAGGAGAGACAACGCTCGCTCAACGATTGGCAGCAGTCTTGGAGGAATTGCACGAAGGGAAGGTGGACTGCGCGCCTCATCCCGGATGTGAGACCATGGCTAAACCGAAGGCATGGTGAGACTGACTTCTATCTGACCCAGCTTTTGAGCGGGCACGGGTGTTTTCAGTCTTACCTGCACAAGATCGGCAAGTCACGGTCTCCCGATTGTCGGTTTTGCCCAGGAGAGGAGGACAATGCCTGTCACACATTTTTTGCGTGTACCAAATGGGCCAGGCTGCGAAGGGAACTCTACAGGGAGACGGGAGAGCTATCCCCGGATAATATAGTTGCGGTGATGCTCGAATCGGTTGACAAATGGAACCAGGTGGCACATTATGCTCGGGCAGTCCTAAAATATAAAAGGGACTCACAGCAGCCGGAGGCACTGGGGCTGGGGGATCGCTCTTCTGGCAATTCCTCTTCCCCCCTCCCCTCCCGCTAGGAAAGGGACTCCCCAGCTTGAAGGCGCCCCACGGCGTAACAAAACGAGACCTGGCCCGAAGTAATGTGTCAAACGGTTCCAGGCTAGGTTCTCAGATTGACAGGGGAGGTGTTTAGTGGGTAGTCCAAAGGTATCCTCCATGGGAGTCCCACACTGCCAGACTCGGCGGGCATAAATGCCTTCACCTCCCTACCACAAAAAAAAAAAAAAAAAAAAAAAAAAAAAAAACTAGAATAACTGATAATCGTGCTTCTCTCCTTGATCATGTTGTCTCTACATTAAGCAGGCAGTTAGCAACTTTTAGTATTAAATATAATAATTGGCCGGAACTTGACCATAGCACTTTATTTATTACTTTGGAAGGAATTAAAAAATTGTTATCTCCTATGGTTAAGAAGAAAATTTATAGTTTTGATAAAATTAAATTCATTGAATTGGTTAGAAGCAAATGTACGGCCTATAATGATTATATATCTATTTCTGAAATAATAAAAATAGTGCAAAATGCAAAAGAAGCAGCTACTTCCATCAGAATGATTCGAACAAAGAGTAATAATTGGTTAACTGGTGATATTCTTAGGGAAATGAGGAGGAAGAATGATTTATTTAATCGACTAAAAAATTGCCAGGATGATCCAATATTGAACCAGAAATATAAGGTACAAAAGAATAGGGTTAACTCTTTGATTAGATCAGCTAAAAAAAATGTATTAAACAATCAGATAAATGCTGTTGAGGGAAACTCTAGAACAATATGGCAGATTCTAAATAAAGAATTATTCTCCTCTGTTAGGACTAAGAATCAAATTTCGGTTATTTCTGTTGATTCACTTGGACCCCACTTCGGATCTGTTGGAAAAAAATTAGCGGAAGAACTTGACCAAAGATTCAATCTTTTAAATTTTGATAGAAAGCAAATTCCTTATAACTCTAAGTCTTGAGCCTACCAATACTAAAGAAGTAGTGTTATGCATTAACTCTTTAAAGAACTCTGGTAGTGATGGTTTTTCGGCAAAACATCTAAAGCTCGTCAGTGATATAATTTCTCCACATGTGGTATCCGACTTTAATAATTTCATATCTAATGGGATCTTTCCTACGGACTTTAAGGATGCTATAGTTGTGCCAGTTTTCAAATCAGGCAATGTAAATGACCCTAATAACTATAGACCTATTAGTTTAACTGGTACTTTGAGTAAGGTATTTGAAAAAATAATCAATAAACGTCTGATTCGCTTTATTGAAGATTCTTTGGGATTTGATGTAAACCTATATGGCTTTATTGAGAAAGGTAGCACAACATCTGCTATTACTGATGCCTTACAGTTCATCAACAACGAACTAGATGTAGGTAAATATGTTGCAGCAAAATTTGTTGAACTAGCGAAGGCCTTCGACACTGTTGATCACTCGATTCTGCTTCAATGCTTAAGTGAACTAGGAATAAGAGGCACTCCTTTGAAATTGTTTGAAAGCTTCCTGAAGGACAGAACAATTGCTGTTTGCTTGAATCAGAAAATGAGTGATAAATATAAAATTAACATAGGCGTTCCACAGGGTTCCATATTGGGTCCAACTTTATTTATTTTATACATTTATAATATTTATTTTTCTAAATTGAAGAGCAAATATATTGTCTATGCGGATGATACATTGCTATTATATTCAGATTTCTCTCCTAGTGCATTAGAACGAAAAGTAAATGACGATTTAAAGGAGTAAGGGTCATGGTTGTTAGGGAATTAGTTAACTATAAACATTAAAAAGTCCAAGTTTATTCTATTTAAACAACTAAACAAAGCAGATACTGTGTTGGACATTAAAATGTTTAATGAAAGTATTGAGCGTGTAGCATCGTGGAAATACCTAGGTCTTATCATAGATGGTAGATTGTCATGGGCTCAACAGATTAGTAGTCTGAAATCGAAATTGATTTTTTGGATTAGGGTGTTTAGGTGTAAAAATTACTTAGATATTGGTCTCAAAAACTTAATTTATAATGCTCATGTTTTGCCTTTGATTACTTATGGCATTATGAATTGGTGTCATACTTCGAAATCGAACATTGATTCAATTCATAGAATGCTGAATAAGATTGTCAAGGCTATGCATGGCTTGGATAGACTGATCTCTAGTATTACCCTTTATCCATTAACGAAAAAATTTAGTATCAGGCAGATGATATATATGGAAAAAGCTAAATTTATTTTCAGAATACTTAATTCTGAAATGAAATCGGGTGTCCTGCTAATCAAACACTGTGATATTCATTCTTATAATACCAGATATAATGATTATCTTAAGTTGTCGTTTGCTCGAACTAAAAGAAAACATAGCGACCCTGTTACATTAGCAATGGAAGTATATAACTCATTACCAACTGAGTTAAAAAAGGTTCAAGTCTTTCCAATATTTAAGAAGCTACTTAGGGAAGACTCTGTTGAGGTTTGGAGAATCTGAGAAGTCATGTTTTGCGATTCTGATTAAATTTAATTTATGTTGTTTTTTTTTCTCTTTGTTTTTTTTTTTTTATTTAAAAAGCTTTAAGATTTTGAACATTAAATAACTTCCCTTACACCAGCAGCCTTTAGTTGCTGACTGGGAAGTTGCAAAATTTGATAGAAGAGTAAAATTGTTGGAAAATTTTGAAATTAATACGAAAAGAGCTTCTTCTTCTTCTTTTTTAGGGTTTTGTACTAAAATACAAAACCCTATTGCAATCACGACCTGTGTCCGTCTGTCCGTCCGTCTGTATGTCACAGCACTTTTTCTCCGAAACTGTAGAAGCTACAGCCATGAAACTTTGTGGAAAGGTCAGAAGTGGTGACCTCTTGAAAGTTCAATGGTGGAAAAAATTTTCAAAGGGGTTTAAGGGGGTCTCCCCATATAGGGAAGTGACCCCCCAAAAAAAAAATTTCACCATTGGTAGTCGAGTAGGGTGTCATTGGAAAGGTCTTAACGAGATCTTTTCAAAACAAGTCTTAAAATTGCCTTGCGAGTACCGGGGGGGCAGGGGAAGGGGAAATGTACGAGCTTTTCGCGTACCCCCCCTCGCGATTGGACAACTTCCATCCGAAAAATCTGAAAAAAATCAAGAATGTAGGCCTGAATGAGTACAACAACAACAAATACATGAGAAGTCGAAATTCACTCAACTTTGTTAGTAATAGTATGATTTATCGATTTTATGTTTTCATGAATAAAATCTAAGTGGTACCCTTAAACTCAACAAAATTTAGCAAACAGATGACTATTTATAAGATTGGCTTTTCCTGAAAGTTTCATAAAGATCGAATAGTATTTAACGAAGTTATAGCGATTTGAATTTTCCTGTAGTACTATGGAACAATATGCCCTGTATTACTATGGAAACATATGACTATGGAGCCATATGCGCTTTTTACCAACTTAGAAACTACAGCTTTGCTAGGATTAGCATGAAAATTTCAGGAATGATAGGTATCATGAAGGTGAGTATATACAATTGAAACAAGTCGGAAAGGCAGGAGAGAGCTCCTAGCAAAAGGGCTTTGTAACCATTCTAAGATTCTAAAAAACAGGCCATGAATCGATGGTTACAGTACAGAGGAGTGGCCCCTGAAAAAAAATTTCATGAAAGGTAGTCGATATTAGTATCAACTGAAAGTTCTCTATGAGAGCTTTTCAAAACAGTTCTTAAACTGACAGTTGTTGCTTCTGTGGGGGCATAGGTGGGGGGGGGGATACATGAAAAATGTGTTTCCTCCCTCGCGATCACGGACATCCGTGATCTTAAAAAATCTGAAATAATTATCAAGGGAGATATTTGTGGGTATAACTATAACAAATACCTCAGAAGTCAAAATTCTTTCAACTCTGCTAATAATAGTATGATCCTCAAACATGACATGTTTCTTGATTTTATTCGTTACTGGTTACTGCATTTTGTAAGTTGAGTACAAAACCCTTCTGACATGATCATAGGTCTGTCTACCCAACTTGTTTGTTCTTGTTTTTAGTTACTAACGACACGTATCCTCTAATTGGTTACATGTGTGTGCTATCCTACAATCCAATAGTTAGATTTTGTGTCTTGATCATTGTTAATAATAATATTACTAACAAAATTAAAAAATACATAAAAATGAGAAAAAAAAATTAATAATTAATTTAAATATTTGTGTTGTGAGTGTGGTTATGGTACCAATCCATATCCTTTCTCCTTTCGGAATATGATGAAAGAGGATATGAAAAAGATGAAATGGATAAGTGTATCACTGGTTCTTTCTGAAGAAGCTCACTGTATAAACAAATTGGGTAGATAGAATAACGCTCATGTCAGAAGGGTTTTGTATTCAACCTACAATATGCAGGTATGTAGAATGATTTAATTCAAGAAAATCTAAGCAAGAAGAAAGACTCGATTTGGCCTATTTGGAGATGGATCTAGTGGCAGCGGTATCTGCGATGACAACTAGGGGGCCCGCCAGCCAGGGTGTTTGGTGGACATGCGGTAACTGGTCTTACGTCGTTCGGGAGTGAAGTAAACCAGTTAGGTGCTCTGGATGTGGACGTTTTGGTGTGATTCGGGCCAGATGCCCGACTCTGTTCCAGGAAACATACGCCAATCAATCAGGAGGACAAGTGATGACCAGTGCATTGGGAAACGGACGCGATGCTCAGTAGGCAGTGAGCCGGGTACCGTGGTAGCAGCCACCGCAACGCCAAACGGTGGAGTAATTGCTTTCAGCTTGGACTGGGAACAACCATTCTCATCTCTATGTTCGTATTTTGGGAAGTGAGTTTCTCGGGTTAGTGGATTCCGGTGCCTCTACATCTATCGTGGGACGGGAAGGGTGGAAGTTGCTTAAGACAATGGGAGTAGGTTTGATCCCGGCGGTCTAGCAGGCAGATGATGGGCGATGTATGGTGCGGGGAAGGTATTGCTGAAAATACAGTTGGGGAATAAGACGCGGTGGTTGGGAGTGCTGGTTGTTCTATTGTTGCCCCAGGAACTGATCTTGGGGGATGGTTTTCTGCGCGAGTCCGGGGTGATGCTGGACTTAGCACGTGGACAGTCGGATTTTATTTATGAAGTGGTGGTTATGGCTCCTGGGCATTTACATAGATGTTCAGGGCCGACCCTATGGGAAGAGATGCAGCTAGAGTGGACCATCTCGGACAAATTTGTATAGAGAGGAGATGGCTTGGAGTGTACTTCGATGGTGGAGCACGTCCTATTGACGGATTTTGGCCCCATCAAACAAAGGTACTACCTCGTTTCATCTGCCCTTCAGAAAAATATTGACGATGAGTTGGATTAGATGCTAAGAATGGGGGTCGTAGGGCCATTAAGTAGCGCTTGGTCATCTCCAGTTTTAATTATAAAGAGGAAGGATGAATCGTACCGGTTTTGCGTTGACTATCGGAAACTCAATAACGTCACTGCAAAGAACGAATACTCTCTGCATGTAAGGCAGAAACGTTAGATAAACTAGTCGATGTGAAATACTTGTCCAGTCTGGACATACTGGGAGGTACCGGTGGTGGAGAAGTTGCAGCCATACACTGCCTTCACAATCCCTTGGAGGGGATTATTCCAGTTTCAGTGCATGACTTTTGGATTGCCTAATACTCCGGCAACTCGATAGCTACTGATCGACCGGATCATCGTTCCAGCACTCGAGCCATATGTGTTCACCTTCCTAGATGATATAATCATTGTCACATTGTCCAAAAGCATTTCACTACGTTGACGGAGCTATTCTGACAGATCAGTGAAGCCAGCTTGAAGCATTCTCGAGAGAAGTACATCTTTTGCTGATCTCAATTGCGATATCTAGGATACGTGGAGGATGAATATGGCCATACTGTTGATCCTGAAAAGGATGAAAGTGTTGTTAATATCCCCAGGCCCTGTCCTGTGCAACAGTTTTCAGGCGTGGTCTCTTGGTACCAAAGACTTATTCCAGATCACGCCTCTCTTGTAACACCTTTGATGGATTTCCTCCGCAAAAACAGACATTTTTCTTGGACTGCAGAATGTGAGTTGGCATTTGGCCAGCATAAGTTGAAGCTTTCACCGGCACTAATCTTAGCTTGTCTTAACTTTTAACTTCCATTCAGTAACTAGGTAGATGCCTCAGATGTTGGCCCAGGAGCGCTTCTAAGCCAAATCTTCCCAGAGGGAGAGAAAGTGGTGTGTTACCTGAGCCGGCCCTTGTCGAAGGTGGAGCAGAAGTTTTTGGCCACTGAAGGAGAGTGCTTGGCGGTTCTCTGTGTGGTGGAAAAGCTTGAACCATACATTGAAGGGTCCTTCTTTAAGGTTATCACCGAACACCATTCTCTGGTATGGCTGCACAACCTCCGGGTTCCTGCCGGGCGACTGGTCTGGGTTGTTCAACTCCAGCAGTTTGATTTCAAGGTGGTGCGTAGGAAGGGGAAAGAGCTCCTGGTACCAGACGCTCTCTCGAAGTTGGTTCCCGTAGTGAAGACCATCGAGGAGGTAACCGAGAAAGAGAATGCCTGGGTGGAACGTATGAAACGGAACATTGTGTAGTGAAAAGAGGTGTCATTTAGTCCGTGAAGGACTGCAACGATGGTCTACTGCCTCGACGTGAGAGGTTGGTGGCGTTTGCCAAGCTTGGCCTTGTCTGAGGACGCGTGAATGTGCTAGCAAGCTAACATTCCGGTGTCGTGGGGCTGGTTCTTTTCTCCAGCACAAGGACCCACTACGAAAAAATTTCCCATCCGCGAATTTCAAGATACAAATGCATATCAACCGGAGTCGAGCCTGAGGTAGCCTACGGAGGGTCAAAAATTGCTCAAGTAAATGGTAAACTGGGTCTGGCGAAAACAGGTGGGACGGGATGGCCCCCAAATAAGAGTGGGGCATCCAGGTGGAAGCGGTGCCCCTCGCACCCACCCCCCAAGTGGATCAAAGTCCAATGTAGACATGGCCATATATTTTCTATTTAAGTTAAAAATTCATGCAAACATAATTTGCATGAATTTTTCCTTTCAATGAAAAATATGAACGTGGCAAATTAATGTTATAGTATTATGTGATGGAATCATATAACACTATACCATAAATAGGCATGCAAGCGGAAGGCCACTTTACCCTGCCAGAGCACCTGTAAAAGAACTAAGAAGAACTCACCCAATGGCTAGTTCATTATAGTGGAGAGGCCAGCCAACGTGGTGGACACCATACCCAGTCAAGTCCCAAAACGAATGAAACGACCGAAGGTACAGTTTAATAATTCATTTTTTTTTATTTGAACATTGTTAATGTAACGAAATTGATATATTTAGATAGTATGATTATTTTGTATGGCAATCAGTACAACAATTTATAACACTATATTGAAAAGCATTTAAGAATCAAAAGAGGAAAATTGATATTGAAACCAAGATTAAAAATATTGGGTGTAGAACTTAATAACCGGAATTAGACGCTAGATGTCCGTACTAACAAATATCGTGAAAGCTCGCACTTTTTATATATGTCATTTTGAAGGTACATTTGATAACTATCAAAACCAGTCAACAAAACAATTTTATCTTGTGTGCATCATTATTATTTTTCACAATGAATAACTTCGAAAATTGGAGAAAAAGACAGCATTTGCGGGAGGTTCTGTTGGATCATTTTTTTGCAAGGAAAACTGCTGCGGAAAGTCATCATTTGCTTGTAGAAGTTTATGACGACGAGCTTCAGCGAAAACACAGTGTTATGAATGGTTTCAATGCTTCAAAAGTGGCGATTTTGACATCAAAGACAAAGAACCCCCAGGACAGCAAAAACAGTTTGAGGGCGAAGAACTGGAGACGCTACTCGATGAGGATTCATGTCAAACGGAAGACGAACTTGCCAAATCGTTGGGAGTGACTCAACAAGCCATTTCGAAACGTTTGAAAGCCGCCGGATACATTCAGAAGCAAGGTGATTGGATCCCCTATGAGTTGAAGCCGAGAGACGTTGAACGGCGCTTCTGTATGTCTGAAACGCTGCTTGAGCGCCATAAAAAGAAATCATTTTTGCATCGGATCGTAACTGGGGATGAAAAATGGATCCATTATAGCCCAGTCATATTAGGGCTTTCACCTCGGAATGAAAGATAATAAGCTGCAAATTGGTATGAACCTTTGTTTTGTCATTCTAAATGTTGTCTCAAAAGTCACAATCGTTATCGTGTTCGCGTCTCAAGATATTCAAGGTCAAAGGTCACAAAAATCGGTTTTTCGCGAATATCTGGCTTCCTATCGGTTAAATGAGATTTGCATTTATTATAAAAGTTGTAGGCTATAAAATTCCCTACAACTTTTGTTTAAACTTTTTTTTCATACGACCAACCGTTTTGAAGGTAGAGCGCGAAGAGTGCACATCGTACAGTCATATACGGCCTAATGCAAGGTCAAGCGTGAGTTATGGTTATCAGTACGTTATAAAGTCAATTATTTACTTGGAAATTATAATTATTAAACAATGCCTATTATTTATGTACTAACTATTAATTATTTATATTTAATTAAAGTAAGTAACTTGATTATTTATATATAATTATTCATATTTAACTATTTAAGTATAAAATATTATTAATTCTGGATTATATATTTTAGTTTTATTTTAAGTTAAAATGATAGTAAGAGTATATATTTTACACATATTTTTATTTATTATTAAATACGGCATAATATACATTTATCAAAATGTGAGTTCAAATATCAAAAGTATCTTTGTTGATATTAATTGTAATGAAATTGGAAATGGAAGCTAATTATCTTCTTCTTGTTCGTCGTCTTCTTCTTCTTGTCGCTCAAAAATGTTCGATTCATTGTCATCATCCTCATTATCTGTCATGTTCATCTCCAAACCTTCCAGAATATCGGGATCATATGTATTTTCTTCATCGGGATTACTTGGATACAGTGAAGCGTTGAGGCAAGCTTGTCCGTTGCACTGGCCGCAAGCTAAAGAACATTGTAGCCCTGATTTTCTGCATCCACAGCGGGAACCACAACCATTTTTGCAATTGCAAAATATTACGTTTAGTAGTTCGGCTGGTGCTGGAGGTAATAACGTTCGTATGGGCTCCAGGATTTCATTTTCAAGCATCCAGCCCCATTCTTTAGGTTCTAAGTCCTTCCCTAACCACGTTTGAATCTGGTAGTAGACACGTTTTATGTGTTGATGAGCTGCTACACTTGTTGGTGGAAGTGTTGACAGTTGTACAGGTTTATTTAGTTTTGTAAATTTGATGAATTGCGTGTAGCGGAAATGATCAATGTTGTCCTCAGATTTTGGAGCATTATATAATGCCAACAAGATGCGCACTCCATTTTCTAATAATGTTTGTTTTGGGCAGTTTTCTTGTTGAAATACTTCCACCAGTTTATCTAAATCAGGAATTTTTTCCAATGCTCTAGTAACAGTTTTTTTTCCTTTTTTAAATAGCGCAGAAGTCGTGTCACAGCCACTGAATGCGTGTAAAAATAAAATGTGCTTTTTAGTACGAGGATATTGGTCAAAACTTTTAGTAGAATATATTTGTGTTTTGACATTGCCTTTGCCAACTTTTTTCAAAAAAATTTCCTGATGATGTGACTGAGTACGTCCAATTAAAATAACGAGCAAATCGATATCTTCTCCTATGATGACAGCAGTCTTTTGATGTTCTGATAAGGCAATAGCTGTGTCAATGATGAGTTAAATATGAATAATTATATATAAATAATCAAGTTACTTACTTCAATTAAATATAAATAATTAATAATTAGTACATAAATAATAGGCATTGTTTAATAATTATAATTTCCAAGTAAATAATTGACTTTATAACGTACTGATAACCATAACTCACGCTTGACCTTGCATTAGGCCGTATATGACTGTACGATGTGCACTCTTCGCGCTCTACCTTCAAAACGGTTGGTCGTATGAAAAAAAAGTTTAAACAAAAGTTGTAGGGAATTTTATAGCCTACAACTTTTATAATAAATGCAAATCTCATTTAACCGATAGGAAGCCAGATATTCGCGAAAAACCGATTTTTGTGACCTTTGACCTTGAATATCTTGAGACGCGAACACGATAACGATTGTGACTTTTGAGACAACATTTAGAATGACAAAACAAAGGTTCATACCAATTTGCAGCTTATTATCTTTCATTCCGAGGTGAAAGCCCTAATATGACTGGGCTATTATGACAATCCCGGCCAACCAGCCAAATCAACGGCAAAGCCAAATATCCATGGCGCCAAGGTTATGCTGTGTATTTGGTGGGATCAAAAGGGGCCGTTATATTATCAGTTGTTGAAATCGGGCCAGACAATCACAGGTGACCTGTGCCGAATACCATTAATACGTTTGAAGCGTGCCATCATCGAAAAACACCCGGAATATGCGACCAGACACGAGGCTATAATTTTTCATCATGACAACGCTCGGCTGCATGTTGCAAGACCCGTGAAAAACTATTTGGAAAATAGTGGATTGGAAGTTTTGGCCCACCCGCCTTATAGTCCGGACCTTGCTGCGTCCGAATTTCATTTATTTCGCATGCAATGCAAAACGCCCTCACCGAAACACGCTTCACTTCAGAGCAAGGCATTCGAAATTGGATAAATTCGTTGTTGGCCGCCAAGCCAGCGCAATTTATTTTGGGATGGAATTCATATGAATCACCTGAAAGATGGGGAAATGTTATAGCTTCCGATGGACAATACTTTGAATAAAATACTTTGCAAGATATTTCCACAATAAAGTATCAAATTTCGCAAAAAAATTCCGGTTATTAAGTTGTACACCCAATAGAAGAAAATTCATATATGATGTCGAGACAAGCTGCTTTGGGTCGACTACATCAACAAGTGGTTCCGTTATAGCTACTTTTCGAATACAACTCATTGTTACGGGTGAACATAGAAATTCCATAGTGTTGCTCACCCCAAACACTACCATACGCGATTTCGTAAGAGCTTAACCTATGCAATACCGAGCCGCACTTTATTAATTTTTTTTGGTAACCTAATGATGTAACTAACAGCAAGTAATTTAAATTTTCATTCATAAAAGGACTACTGGTTAGATTACGGAAAGTAAGCCACATCATAATTTTTGCTTTGTGACTTAATGTAAGTAAACTCAAGTAGCTAGGTCTCTTCCGATTTACACGCCACAATTATGGACAACACAACCAGCAACCAGCGCCAAAAGCATCAAGAACCAACGCCAGCTCGAAACGAAATGCAAATACACATTGTAGCGGAAACGTTCGTCATCAAATCAGCATATGCACCAGCATAAAACATATAACCCCTCGAAGCAATCGGAAATCCGAAGTTGAATCGTTGCTCCCGGCACGCAACAAGAGGTGTGTGTGTGCGAGCATTGACATCACTTCCTCGAATCAAAGTTTCATACTGCCTGTGGTTTCATTGACTCTTCGTTCCGGCATAGACTCCCAATGAATTTCGATGCAGTATATAAATCGACTAATTCAAATTCGAACGTGAGTGCTGAGTGCGCAGCCACTGAACTCCCGGCCAAGGACACAAACTTAACGACCCTGCCACAAACATCTTCACACTCACGCAGCTTCAGCAGGGATGCTGCTGCTGAGGCAGCAATGACACGTATACCACAGGAAGATACTCGCGAATCAAACACTTCATTAGTGGCAAACACGGGCCGAGTAACGTACGAATTCAACGCGTGACGTAACTAAAAGAAGCAGCAACAAGAAAACGAAGGTGCTAAGGATGAGGTGAAAGGAGTTCTAGGAGAGTTGACTATTAACTACGATCAACAATCACCAGGAAGCGAGACTACGAAGGAGGAATTCACTGCGGCTAAATATATAGCAGCAAAATTAAACCGGAAGCTAAGAATATCGCACAAAATGACCGAATCTGAAGGCGTTACAAGCAGACCCAAATATAAACAGTATGGAAAGGACTCTGGCAAATGACGTGTGTTGAGCTCACAACGTGAAGCCAGAATGAAGTCATTGTGGGAAATTTCAGCCAAAACAGAGGCATGAATGACTCTAAAAATAGCAAACCAAACTCATTTTGGCACATCCACAAATGACTGCCGATTATGCCAAGCTCAAACGAGAGAACGCTGACAAATCTAATAAAATACATGCAAGAAACACGAATATAATTGTTGAATTTCTTACTTGCAGACTACCGACATCGTAGCATAGCGTAATATTCACTCACTTGCACTAAACTCACTTTATCCCACCACGAAAACCGGAATGAAGGAAATCGCGACATTTCCGAGAAGAGATTGAACGGCCGAAATTAGTGAAAAATGGTGGATAATTACACCTAAACGACACTTTACGCTTAGGCCCGGCGATTAAACTACCGGCGGGGACAAGAAAAGATAAGAAATCTTAGCATCGGCCCAAGGGAAAGAGGAAAAAAAACCGATTACTGCGATTTCCTCACATCTCGTCGCAATGTAAACAAACATTACTGACAGTTCGAACTGTCAGTCAAATGCATTCAGCGCATTCAGCACGTAATACACTTAATTACCACTAAGATCGCCACTTAATTACCACTAAGATCGCCACCGAGTGGAACTTATGATGAGTGAAATCAAGTGAGGGGAATTACTCGCACTAATGGAAGAAAAGCACTCCAAAACAAAATTTTCCCATTGAATGGGTGGAAAAAACGTTAATCCGGAGGTTATTTAAGTCCAGGAAGATTGGCGCGTTGTCTCTTTTGTTCTTTTAAGGGAGTTTATTTATTATCACGGCTAAGAACCAACTCAATACGCAGATGACTGCGGATCGCCACTATGGATCATCTTTTGAGCAGCCAGTCGTTGGGAAGAAATTGTTGCAATGACTGTCTAAATTGTGTTTACATCCCACACCCACTGCACTTTTCATCTGATACCAGTTGGTAACAATTGATATTAATTGTAAAAATCTAGCAAAGATTCGATTGCCACCGGCTGGGGTCTTTTAAGTAGAGGAAAATTTCTACCATCGACCTGAAGTTTATCATTTTTACACTGACTCAATTAACGTTTCAACAGCAGTTAGTATGGTTTATCTAAATGTGAAGATCAGTAGGATTAGAGGCTAATTAACTCCATATGTGTCCGCCGCGATCGTTAACCTACGGTCAAAGCCTTTCAAAGCGCGCATTACCTCCATCGTCCGTTATCTTTCTTCACTCAACATTACTTTTATAACACTTCAATTTTCGATTAGTGCACTAAATTACTATGAGTTGAAATATATTTCTTGTTTTCAGAACGGCCGCAACGATATCGCGATGAAACGATCATTTTTCCCGGGCTATTCTGTTAGCCGCGGCGTATGTTTTGTATGAGAACCGATAGCGCATTTTTCTAGTTAATGACTACCTGCCGTGCGTAGAATGGTCACTTTGATGGCGAGTTAAATTTCCCGGCAAGCTGTCGACAATTCGATAATGTCCATAATTTAGAACGTGCCTCCATTAGGGAAGTTCAATTAAAATATCCCTGCAAAGACGGAACCAATGCTAAGTTTACTGGATCGTGGTTCTCCTGACGTGCATGCTGTGGCGATCAAAAGTAGACTCCCCATTTTGTTCCCAATAGTCATCTTACGGCACATGCCTCAACGGTAGTTCACGAGCGTAGCTCATCCGTCTATGTAAATTGCATTCGGCAATACAATTCGTGAATGAGCTTCGTTAAAAGGCTTTGCCGTATCCAAATTTTAATTGCAGATTTGAATAATTAAGTTTTTCAAATTCGCAATTAAAATTTGGCCCCGTATTATGGAGGTTTTCGAGCAGTTCGCTTAGGTGACTGCTTGATTACTACAATTGCTCGGGAGCCCAACAAGTATTAGGCCTGGTGAGTCGAGAGGGGCAGCCTTGGAAGAGCGTATCCAATAAACACCATAAATGACGGGGGCAGCCCTGGAAGTTATTAGTGCTCTGGTCGGCGCAAGGGGATGGATTGGAGCATTGTCACGATGACGCAACTGCAGGTAATATGGGTACTAGTTGAACTTATGACCACGTCGCGCAGCCGATGTGTGGTGCTACATCACTCGGGCCGATGTGCAGCGCAACATCACTCAATTTAAAGTGTGTTAGGCTCCCAAAGTCGAGCGGAGGTTACCTTACGGGTTGATGCATACAAGGAGCAGCCAGTTGAAGGCACCATGGGAGATGGTTTGCGTGGACTTGGTGGGAAATATCTACAACCTTACTGTGGTGAACTATTTCACCGAATTTCCGCTGCTTTTCCCACTTGGGAAAGCAACCGCATCGAAAGTGATCACCCTACTCGAGGAGCGAGTGTTTATGATCTTCGGAGTACCAGCTGTATTGATTTGTGATAATGGCGTGCAGTTCCGGTCAAAGAAACTCCAGAAGATGTTAGCGAAAAATAGAAGCCAAGTTCAATATATGGCTTATTATCATCTTCAGGCAAATCTAGTGGAGTAGGTCAATCAGAATATAAAAAGGATATTGAGAGCCTACGTCGGAGATAATCACCGTAATTGGGACCGAGATTTACCTAAGCTTGGGTGTGCTCTTTGGACTTACTCACATGAAACTATGACAGTCATGCCTTATCTCTGTAACTTCGGATGGGAAACGGTCGTTTTTTGGAAGGAACCAAGGACCCTTTTGAACGACAAGGGTGTTATCGGAGACCCCGTAAGGAGAGCAATAGAGTCGGTGCGAATGCGGGAGGATATTGTAGTGTGACTGAAGACCATGCAAGGGCCCGGGGATACAACTTACGTCGAAAGGTGCCATCTTTCAAGGAGAAGTATTTAGTTTGGTGACGAAATTACCCCTTATCAGATGCAGCGAACTACTTTTCGCAAAAGCTTGCGCCAGAATATGTGGGACGCGTTAGCATCATTGAAAAAGTGTCCCCATCCATGTTCCGCTTGCTGGACGCAAACAGACAAAAGGTGGGCTTTTGGCATGCAAAAGATGTAAAGCTATGCATCTAACAGGGGAAAAAAAGGCAGCAGGTACCACTTAAGAGGAAGAGAAGGAGACAACACAAATAAATCATTTATTCGTCATCTCCATTGAACCGTTGGCCTCGGCTGGGCACGAATAGGTGAACCAGATTTCTGATGTCTCAGTAATGTCCTCTTTCTCAGATCGGCTCTGCTTTCTTATACCGGTACTTGCTTTTCAAAACTTTTCTTTAGTTTTTTTGGTTAGCTAAAAGAGAAAGAAGAGGAAAATGTTAGATTTTTCAATATTTTCAACTTAACTTTCTTTACGTTAGTACTGTTTATGGGATCGGAAAATCTCGAGGTACCCGGGAGCTCTTTCATGCAGCCGGAACCAAGAGGGGTGGTAGTACCTGTATAGAAGATGAATATTAGCTCGTTTGATTTAACTTAAGTAAGTAAGGTTCGGGCAGTTTAGCTCAGTTGAGCAGGTTGGTTCAATTAGACTGGTTTAATTCTGTAAGTTAATGCAGCTGTTTTTGGTTAGTTAAATTTAGTTCGGAAGAGTTAGTTTAGTTTTTTAGAGTGATTTGTATAGCGAGGACTAAGTAGTTTGGTTTGAATTATTTTTTCTTTTATGTAGTTTGGTGTTGCAAGTGCGATAACTTATTGGCATACACTAAGTAATTAATTTTGAATTATTCATTTCTCTTCTTTATGTACAGTATAGCAAGTAGGGTGTTTGGATTATGGCCGTGGAGAATGGACACAGCGATGAACACCCTGTAATCAAAGATGTTTGTAGTGAGTATATTTCTGTAAAATACACTTGAATTAGGGGGAAATTTTACAATCTGGGTACACCACAAAACAATCAATAATATTGGGACATAGTAAACGTTATCTATTGCAACCTCGGCATAGCATCCAGCTCGGGGTACTACGTGGATCTCCTAATCCATTCCATTCCGTCGGGCGTTCCCGGCATTTCGTCTTGTTTTCTTCCTGCCATTGCCTTTTTTTCTGCTTCCTAACCCTTTCAGCAAAAATAGAGGACGAAAATTGTGGATTCTTAATATACTCTAAAAGACTCCTATACTTGGAGCTAGAATTAAAATGAGAAACGTTATAGGGTGATGATAAAAAAAAATCATATATGCGGAACGGGTAGAAGTTACATTGCCTGATAGTTAGGATTAGGTCGTTCGTTTTCAGTTCAACATGGTGGTTGGTGCAATAGCTTATAGCGGTCCAAACGTAGTTCTTATATGGTAGTGGGTAGTGTAATTTGTAGAAATAGAAGTATGTTAGTTGTCATATTTAATTTTTAGTCTAATGGTAGCGGTGTAGGATTGGAATACTGTTATTGAAGTTAAAATAGCCAAGACAATCGTAAGTCAATCTGATTATTTTATTAGTGACAGGGAATACACTCAAACTCAAATAGTTCATTTGATATTCAATAAAGAAGAGTTGTAGATTTCGGGGAGGTCCAGTTAAAGTTTGGGGGGGGAGGAATGTTACGGAGGAGCTTTCTTTTAGCGTTAAGGACGATTTGGGGCACCTTCTGGCATGAAATGAACAATAAGAGAAAAATAAATCTTCCACGAGCCAAACTATTGAGGAGTAGCTATAGCTTTAAAATGGTATTTTGTATTGAAATAAAACTCGCTGTTGAAAATAAACTTTAACAAATTAGCGCTGATAATAGGAATCAGAACTTTCACTTAAAGAATAAAACAATTGTTAAACCAAAGTTTCTTTAAGCTTTCACCGAAACTCATCAACGTTGTAAATTTTCATCCAAGAAGAAAGATATTGAATAGCAAACCAGTACTACTTACAGCACGGCTCTGTAAAACTATCGAAGAAATTTCCGATCTTTGACAGATTGCACTATAAAAAAATTTGACTCACTCTCCAAGGCATTTGCGTTGATCTACATCCACACGGAACTCCTGACCTCAACATAAGAACTACAAGAGCTTTTGCCCTGACCTACAAACACACAAAATTCCTTGCCTAATTTCTGACACGGGACTTACAAGAGCTTTGTAAGGCAAACGAATCGACGTGAACGACTGATTATTCAAGACGCCATAGATCGGAATTTTGATCAACAAACATTTACACGACTGCGCAAACAAAATCTATCCGCGCTAACAACAACGAAACCTACCCTGACCTACCACAACATACGAAATCAACAAAAAACGATGACACCGAAAATCGCTTCACTCACCAGCTTGGCTCTAAAGGAGTAGAGACCCCTGGTTTCCCCAACCCATAGCTTCCATGATTCCTCATCCCGAACGCCCCAATTAAATAGTAGTAAATGTGCTCGGGGTCGCACATTGGGTTTACTGGTTCCGCAATAATAGGACATTAAATGCCGAGAAATGCCAATAACTGTAAATAAATTTACAACTGTGCGACTAAACCCTACTTACATCTCCTTTGTGGGGATGTAAGAGGGTGAAGGCGAGCCTTCCGCGCCTGATAATGGAATCGACATAATAACCGCGCCGCCGGAATGGAGGTTGGGCGACGGACTAACTCCCCGTCCCTGGAAAACCTTAAAATGTTTTGAAACCTGCAGAAGGTCCTCGGAATCAATTTAACTCACGGCAACGACCTCACGCATTGAATCCTGGAATTTCAGATCACTCCATTATACTGATGCTGTTAAGGATCTTTCACAACAGGCCTGTCAATATAAATTAAAAATACTGGCAATCCAGAAAATGAACTGGACTGGAAACGACATTCAAGACAGAAGATCGCACACAATATTCAAAAGTGGAAAGCCTACTGGAAAACGAGAATTCGGAGAGACAGTCAATGAACGGTTGTGTGCGATCCGTGGATGGCTGGGTAATTTCAACGCTAAGGTTCACAATGAGCAATCTCATCGGGGAACAACTGGAGGATATAGCCTCCACGATGAAACAAATGACAACGCCTGTGTTTTCATATTTTCCATTTAAACGCTATTATTTTGTTTTTTCCGACAAATATATATTTCGGGAGTAAGTTGCTCCCTTCTTCAGTGTCAATTATTTTCTGAGATGATCAGGCCTGGCTTTTGGTTTAGCTGTTTGAATGTCTCCATTTTTCGCTTGTTGCCTTTTCTCGTGACTTTTGATTTCTTCTTTAACAAGTTCGTCGTTCTTTCCCTAACAAACTCCTTCTTATCTCTTGGTAGAAACTTTATTGCTGCTTCCATGTCTATTACAATTTCTTCTTTTGGTATCGCATTGCTATTCACCGCATAATTGAGCCCCATATTGAGTAGTCTCAATTGCTCCTCCGTGAAGACTTCTGATGACATGTTGACCACAAAATCCGGGATGTCTTCAACTCTAGTTAATTCCTTCTTCACGATGTTTTGTTCTCCAACCAGTGACTCGAACTTCTTTGATAGGATCTTGTTCTTCTTCCCTTTCTCGCACTCAAATGCTCGTTGCACTTTACCACTAAATCGGTCATGCTTCCTTTTGTGCCGTTCAAACCTTTTGCTAAATGCAAAGGATAGCAAGAAGAAAGATGTGAAGTGCGGTGTATATAAAATTAAATGCAAACACTGTGATGAAGCATACATTGGGCAAACAAAACGAACGGTTAAAATAAGATTCAAGGAGCACACTAAGGAGGCACAAACGGCGATGAAGCGAGGAACCATGAGCAACGTTAAATCTTCAGTAGCGAAACACATTTGCGAAGGATATCAAATAGAATGGGACGACCTAACGGTAGTGAAGGAAGTAAGAAACATGCGAAAACTGGACGCCACCAGAAATACGGCAAATGAAACTCACCAGTACTTATTACACTAGTCAACAAAAAAAAACAACTTTTGCATGTAACATAAAAACTTTTTTCTAATTATGTTTAAAACAAGGATAAAGATACTAGAAGTAAAATTAAAATGCTTTAAATACGAGTAGTCTTTTGTAATACCATTTTATTACATTTTAGAAATTTTGAATTTTTATCAACAAAAAGAAGTTATTTCGATTTATTGCAACATTAATGTGAATTTATTTTTATGATTTTCGTGTGTATTTTGCTTCAGAAACGTCTCGTTTTAACGTCCAACAGTAATCCGCTAACATAAGTGGGCTCCACTTGCCCTGATATCGTTTTTCTATGGTAGAAATGTCTTGATGGAATCTTTCACCGTGTTCATCGATGATGGCGCCCAAATTTTCAGGAAAGAAGTCTAAATGTGAATGAAGAAAATGTATTTTCATCGACATATTACAGCCGAAAGCCTTATAAGTAGATAAAAGCTCCGCGATAATACATTTATAGTCACTTGATCGGTGATTTCCTAGAAAATTGGAAGTTAGTTTCATGAAAGAATAAATTACTAAGCATTTCTTTAAATATATAATCTTTCATCAATTGCCTGATTTGAGGGCCAACAAATATGCCCTCTGTGATTTTCGATTCACTCAGCTTGGGAAATTTTTCTTTCAAATATAAAAAACCGTCACCACTCCTGTCCATAGCTTTCACGAAGTTCATCATAAGCCCAAGCTTTATGTGTAAAGGTGGTAAAAATACATTCTTAGGCTGCACCAATGGAGGGTTTTTAATATTTTTTTTATCCTGGAGTAAGAGATGGCCTTTGGGGCCAGTCTTGATTAACATAATGATTTTTTCGGTCTCTGCTATCCCACTCACAAATAAAAGAACAGTATTCTGTACACCCCAGTTGTAATCCTAAAATTAGGGCAATCACCTTCAAATCCCCACAAGCTTTCCAGTTGTGTTCGTTACACTGAATTTTTTCCATGAAGAATTTAATACTTTTATAAGACTATTTCATGCTAGAAGCCTCACCTAATGGTATAGAGGGAAGTTTATTGCCGATATGTAAAAGAACAGCCTTCAAACTTACTTTTGAGCCACGACTAATAAACGCCACTCTTTTGCTTTATATTCTATATCCAAGACAGTCATTACGCCATAGACATTATTACAAAATACAAGCTGATCATCTTGTGAAAAAAAACCTTTTAGCTCTTCATCTCGATTGCGAAAGTTACATACTTTTGTTTTATGTTGTAATAAATTCTATCGCTTTAATCCAGAGCCCAGAAGTTCTGCCTGTTGTTAGGACAAATTTAAGTCACGTACCAAATCATTGACATCTCCTTGTGATAGAAGATGTGGCTCATTAGATGAGGATGAGGAAGCTTCTTGAAAGTCAGGATCCAATGTCTCTTTTTCGATTTCTGACGTAACGACCAGATCGCTAGTTTGAAATGGTTCTGGTACCGGTAGATCTTCACTATGAAGGATCGGTCTTTCAGCTGATGGCAGGTTAGGATACTTTTTTAGGGTTTTGTACTAAAATACAAAATCCTATTGCAATCACGACCTGTGTCCGTCTGTCCGTCCGTCCGTCCGTCCGTCTGTATGTCACAGCACTTTTTCTCCGAAACTATAGAGGCTACAGCCATGAAACTTTGTGGAAAGGTTAGAAGTAGTGACTTCTTGAAAGTTCAAGGGTGGAAAAATTTTTCAAAGGGGTTTAAGGGGGGTCTCCCTATAAAGGGAGGTGCCCCTCAAAAAAATTTTTCACCATTGGTAGTCGAGTAGGGTATCATTGGAAAGGTCTCAATGAGATCTATTCAAAACGAGTCTTAAAATTGCCTTATGAGTATCGAGGGGGGCAGGGGAAGGGGGATAGTACGATGATTACAGTACAGAGTAGTGGCCACTGAAAAAAAATTTCATGAAAGGTAACCGATATGAGTGTCAACTGAATGTTCTCTATGAGAGCTTTTCAAAACAGTTCTTGAACTGACAGTTTTTGCTTCAGTGGGGGCAAGGGGGGTTTGAAATACATGAAAAATGTGTTTCCTCCCTCGCGAATGGACACCAGTGATCTAAAAAATCTGAAAAAATTATCAAGGGAGATATTTATGGGTATAACTATAACAAATACCTCAGAAGTCAAAATTCTTTCAACTTTGCTAATAATAGTATGATCCTCGAACATGACATGTTTCTTGATTTTATTCGTTACTGGTTACTGCATTTTGTAAATAGAGTAGAAAACCCTTCTGACATGAGCATAGGTCTGTCTACCCAACTTGTTTTGTTTTAATTGTAATACCTTTTATATCAGTAAGACAAAACTAACAATCCGATGAGTTGTTGGTTGTTTCCGTCCAAATCATAGGGATTGCAAAAAGCATAGATCGAGATCTTTTCGTCCATCCAGTGAGAAGACCCACACATGCAACACAAAAGATGTGTGGAACCCACGCTTTGTCTTGTTGTCTTTGAAAATACTGTTCATATAACTTAGTTACTAATGGCATCAAATTTCTTCGCTGAGTTTTGAATGTAATATCAGCACATACGAGTATGTAACAAAACTTTCCAGGATCATATTTACACTTTCTTGATATTATTTTAGAATCACTTAATTCTAAAAACCGAACAAAACACTACGCTCTTCAATAAACAAATTCTCTGAATGCAAAAGTGAAACAAAACCGGTTAATTTTAAATTTTGAGGGTAGTAGCTGTAACACGAAAACTAGACCTGATGGAATCAAAATAAATATGGTAATAAAATATGAGTGGGTAGGTAGTTTAAAATTAGCAAGCACCTTTCTTGTTCCAAAATTTTGTTGACCAGTGTTACCCACGGAAAATGAACTTTTCAATCAAACAATTACCCGACGAAAACAAACATACATATGCTACTGTCATCGCCTGACAGTGGCCAAAGCAGATGAAAAGGGTATATGCATTGGATCTGGGCGAAGGTCGAAAAAAGCTTAATAGTGGAATTCATCGCATGGGAATACCTGGAATCAGGAGGAATGCGAATGCAGCTGAATGCTGGATGGTGATGGATGGTGAGATTGTATCGAAACTAGTGAGTTAGCGGTAGACCGTTGGGTGAAAATTTGCTTGAAAGTGGCAAGAACAAAGGAACGTGTGCGATTTTTCCAGGTAAAATTGGGGCAGCAAAGTTAAGAAGAAGAAGAATTTCCGAATTGGTTTCTGTTGATGAAGCAAATTGGATTGGAAACATTTTCTACAACGCTCTGGAGCAGGAGTAAAGAACTTAAAATTCTGGAGCTGTTTCGGCAAAATCATTTCGGGGGCCTTTTCGTCGAGAATTGAGAGTTGGAATTTGTACTTGTAAGTGGAATTTTAACTTATACTTTTCTTTTGTATACAATTTTAATTGAATTATAGTGGAGAAAAAGAAGTGAAAAAAGGGGTTTCGTTGATTTTTCCGGGTATAAAGATCAGCTCGGAAGAATTAGAAATATCTTGCGGGAAATGATTAGCTTTGCAATTTGCAGGGACGTGTTGGGGAAAAAACAACGTTACGCTGCACGTAGTACCCAAATTTCGTTTTCCAAGGAGGAACCCAAGCAGTTCTTGTTGCCGTGGTATGAAGTAGATCTTTCCGAGATAATCCAGGTAGCAGGTCCTCTAGGGTAATATACGATTAACCTTTGAAAAGTGTTCGTTAGGTATTCCTCCGGGCGTGAGGATTTTCTTTTTCAGGAAAGCGCATAGTTCCGTGAGGGAAGAAGGAGTTTCTCTTCCGGCTCCTGTAAGTCACGTTCTTGCTTGGCAACTTACTTGGGGCCAGTTTCATCGACGGACGAACTGTGTCCGTAGTCCCAGCCGAAGTCTCCTCGGCGCATAAGGTGACAAACTACGCAATGTCAAAAACTTTGTGCTTTCGTTTGCAGAGGTGGGAACCTGGCACTAGCTTTCATTTTGTTTTATTAAGAATATTAGTTTACATCACCTTCACTGGCAATGAATACAATCAGGCACGAATTGTTGGAGATAATCCCAGCATCATCTTGTAGTGCGCGGTTGAGCTTATGGATAGTGCTACTATTGCACGTTTTCAATTTTGAACAGTTGAATGAACGAATATTTTAAAAAGGTATTGTTTTCTTGAAAGCACTTCAGCTATAAGATATGGTTTTTGAATTTTTTTCCAAAAAGTTACATTTATGCGGAAAAAAACTAACACAGAATGACACATTGGACCTTTTTTACTGTTTTTTTTCAGGAAGTTTATATGATTTTTAGCCACAAATCAGTAATGTAATTAATGATGAAATATTTTTGATAGTTGTGACATGTTTTTAACTTTCCCATGAACAAATTAAGGCCCATGCGACTTTTTCCTACTCGATCGCTTTACTCAAGTAACATTTTTGCGGTGTCTTTCATGTATTGTAATTGACACCCCCCAAAAAATATTATTGCACTTACACAAGAACAATATTGCTTTTTAATTGTAACATCAAATTCAATTGCGGACATCAAATTGCTTGTAACATTTCACTTTTACTCCGAATTACTTAAAGTAGTCTGAATTTCACAATAAACATTGACCTTAAATCCCAGGGAAGTCCCCTTCACATCGCTTTAAAATACAATTACTTCTCTTCAATTCCTACCAACCATAATAATACCTTAGGGCGAAAGTAGGTAAAATTTCCATCAGAAAGGATGAAAATACGAAATTAATAAGAATACATTAAAATCAAATTGAAAAAGCTTTCGATCTTATTACGAAAAACAAAACACAATCAATCAGTGGTTAGTTACATTCACATGTAATGGAAAAAATTCAAGTCATCATGGCAAAAGTTACATTATTAGTACACTTTTATGAACATTATTGATGTCATCGTTAAGATGAGCCAAGGTGTGTTAGATGTTTTATTATGTAAAATCGAAATCACTGAAGTTTTGTTCAATATCATGATCATTTGTCTGTGCGGGTAAATATACTTTCTACAAATTGATTGAGATGTAGGTACGCGTAACATATCCGTGGGAAGATTGACTTCTGAATGGGGTGCTGGGCGTTCCTTGTTACTTATTTGGTTTTTTAGTTTGTGGTAAGCATCAAGTTTTCTTGAACTTGTGTAGATTTGATCAACTTTCAATTGACAACATCAAAATTTGCCTTTATGATGGTTGATGTAATGAAAGTTAACATATGGCTGCGAGGGTAAATCGTACAAGTAATCGTTCATGAAGAGAGCAGTTACAAAATTTGATAAAAATAATAAGGTTGCATATGTCATTCCAATTCGATATGTTTGCGGTAAAATCTGAGATGATTTTCTCCTGATTCAATTACTTCAGAACATATATGTACTCTTTGAAGTTGGGCTTCATTTCCTTTAGTAAATGATATTTAACGATTTTCAAATACCAAATGGAATTAAAGTACCACAGAATATTCATAAGTCAATTTGAAGAAAAATTTTAAGTAAATAATTAGTTTATGAAAACTATTTTTGTGATATGATAATCTCAGATAAATTAATTGTTAGGAAATTAGCATGCATAATTTTTGATATCTTCGAGATATTTACACCAAATCGAATCGATTAGGTTGGGATTTATTTTTAGTACCATAGCTCCTTTCAGGCCTTTGCTTAGAAACAGAGTATCTCCTGAAGTCAAGTCAAAAGAGCTTTATTCAATATTAATCGTTATAAATTTTCAAAGAATATAAAGCTAACTCCAAACAAAGAAAATACTAAAACTCAATGGCCTTAACGGCTCTATAAATTTATGCATTATTAATCAAAAACATTTAATCAAAAATAATCAAACAACAATATCAGATACACTTAAATAAAAATTATCATATATTTTCTGATTCAATTGGAAAAAGGAGAGAAAACCAACCAACACTCTTCAAGAATTAATTATAATACGAAATCTTTATCTTATCCTTGTACAACGCGATCACAATATTCCTAACCTAAATGATAACCTTGTCTCTAAGCCTAATATAATAAACATAACATATACCTATCCTAAATATTGAAATATGTCCCTAATTATTAACATAAACAAGCAACACAAACACTAAATGTAGAAATAATGAGCTGAAACTCAAAACCAAGTAACGGAAAACATAAAACAAAAAAAACCACGAATAATTTAGACATTGTCATTCAACTACCAATGCCTGGATTGCTGCGTCTCAGCTCGACCAGCTTCAATGAATCTAGCAAATGAGTATCTCTATTGGCATTGTTGGTCTCATGAACTCAAATCTGGAGTATATTATATCTTGTTATCCATGGCCTATCTATAGATGTGATATATGATTGGGGCACAGTCAAAATCAAAAACATATTGATTCATGTCCAAATACACGAATGCTTCTCGAGGAACGAAACTAATGGTGAGACAAGTCTCAATATACCCGTCTGTAGGGTGGAATGGCTATAAAATTCAGGGGTTTTCGCCAACAGTTACAGATCTTGTGCCATGATTACGAAGAAGTCTCAATATGAAGATACCTGTATTGACTCTCGCCGCTTTAGCAGTTTGATAGATTCTTCTATTTGACATATAATGCTTCCGATCCATCTCGGCCTTTCTGTACAAACCAGTATATGCACAAAGAAATTTCCTTTCGAAAACGCTTAATCTTTCCATAGTAGTAGCACTCTGCTTGTACCAGGTCTGATATCTATTTGTCAAAAATAGTCTAACCAGGGTCTTGAGACAGATAACTTTGACCTTTTGATCGATGTATCTAGAATGACATGTTGAGTATAGTACAGATACTAATCACGATGAACATCGAGGTATCGAATACAAGATTTATATGGAAACCACACTGAACTACCCTTACTAGCCACAATGTGGAAATCCTTCCAATCGCACTTCAGGTCTTGACTGATCAATCGCAGTGTTGTCTGAAACAAAATTGTTTCGCTCTTTTGCGTGTTGATTTTCATTCGCCAATTGTCGATGTAGAGCTGCACATTATTAAACATTTCCTGAAGATTGCTCTGAGCTATTGTAGCTTTTGGTTGGCCGCATAAATTATCAGATTATCAACAGATACAACCAATGATTGCGTTGGCGAGACGTTAAAATCAAAACCGTGCAATAGCTTGCGAATGAATATTGAGAATAGCGGAGGCGTAGTAATTGTTCCCTGCTGTAGACCATGCAAAACCTTGAATTCGCGCATTATTGTCAGATTTCCATCTGTTACAACAGACGATTTTCCGTATAACATATTGCACATCATGGCGACAAGGTGTCTGGGGAACGTATCTTGAAGGAGTTTAAAAATGAGTCCATCTAACCACACCGCATCGATGATTTTCTCCATTTCAACGAGACACCCTCGAACACATTCTTTATTGATTAGCTTTCAGATGTCTGCAATTACTTTCATTATCGCATGTATGGTGGGATACCTGGCACGAGAACCAAATCGGCAATTCGGCATCGTCATATTTCTCAATGCAAGCGTTTCATGCTTTATTTAGTATCACTTCAAACACTTTGCTGATATTAGGCAGTAAGTTGATCGGGCGATAGCTTTTCGGGCTCGAAGATTCCTTTCTTTTCTTAGAGATCGGAAATACCTTGCCCTGTTTCGACTCACTAGAGGAATATGAATTACTCAACATCTTGTTGAACAATATGCAATCATTCCTAATAGCAACCTCAGGCAAATATCAGAGAACTATATTTGAAATACCGTCAGTACCACATGATACCTTGCTGTTTATCCTTCCGAATATGGAACACAAGTCTTCATAGCTGACAAAATAATCAACAAGATTCAAGCTCAGTATGAGGTCAGAAGTCAATGTTTCATTGAAATGAAGAATTCATTCGCCGTTCAGGCTTGACTTGAAGTCGGAAACTTTTGCTTCAACGACCTCTGAACATATTTGATTCCCTTTCTCAGGATTCGTTGGATGCACAAATTCAAAATGAATTCTACTCAAGGCAAGTTTCTGCAATTCATCACATAGCCCAATCAAGAAGGTTCATCTCATCACAAGCGACTTCAACATTCGATACCTTCACTTGAGACTTCTTACGGAATAAGCTATTCACTTTCATGAAAACGCCATCTGGGACCCATGGGCTAGTATCCCTTAGTTTGTTCGCCCATAGATTGCTGGCCTCACTCCTGAAGTATGATCGGATTAAGTCCCAGATATTGTTCAGGTATAATTTCAACAAAGCCAATGGGGGATGGTTATAGTCCAGGAATCGTCGACAAAAATTGTTAACGCGTGTAAGAAGAAGGCTTTTCAATTTTTCTAACCTTGTCATGCTTGGCGTTTCAAAACCGTCCATATTGTTTCGATGCTTAATCTTGGAAACTACTTTCTCTATCGTTTACAATGTCAGCTTCTCTGACTTCGCCAAATAAAGGTATATTTTATCGGTAGTTAGATTCCTGTCATCAGGAACCATTGAGCAAGCATTGCCATTATAAGAAGGAGGATATTGCTTCTGATAATTCAGATTGAACTTCTTTTGAAATTTTCTCCAATCCATTTTTTTTAAAATTCAACCGATGATTTTCATGTTGATCTGGAATGAGGAAGACATCATCACTTTGATGATTTACTTCCATTACGATTGCGTAATAATCACTATCATAAAGAAGCACCTGCAGTTTCCTTTGAGGACAGCAGTGCAGAGGTCCAAATATAAATTTGTTCTAGGGTATATTGGGAACTCCGATCCATATAGATTGCACCTGTATTCAATTTTCTCCTCTGCTGTCCACGATTTCAGGAATACACCTGTTGAACTATTGTTTGCGTTGTACGCCAGACATTTAGGCTACCGGCAAGAATATAATAACTATGCAGCCTGTTTAATTCAAGTACTACAAACAAGAAACTGAGCTCCTTCTTGTACTTGAGAACGTTTCGACCAGTTGCATAGGCAGAGATAACGGAGAGGTTATCCGCACCTGGCAGTGACGTTTTGATAAGGGACACTTCAAGAAACTCAAAGTTCTTGAATTTGACAATATCATTATTTTGGAAACGAAGAGGTCTTCTAACCAATATCCCGGTAAAGCATCCCCCATTACCGTTTACCCTTTAGTTTTTTACGAATTCAAAATCCTTGAATGTAGCATTGTCTTATGATCCTATAGCGGCGAGTCTTTGAATTGTTATTTTCCATGTAAGCATTATGATGATATAATTCTTGTTGATTGCCCGGAATCATAATTATATTTTGCATACTTTGACTTGTAGAACTATTTTGAATTGATTGTATTATAGGAAGTTGAGAAATAACGGGTTTTGTGCAGGTGTTTGCAGCTTTTATGAATGTTGTTGTTGATAAGGAGATGCCACTGAAGATGAAGATGCGAGTCCATTAGGATGGCTGCAGGTATTTGATCGAATTTTCGATTGAGGGGATTGTAGATGTGCAAGAATGGCATCATTGCATCCGTTTTTATTAATATTCTTTCTTAACAGTCATTCTCGTTATTATGCCAATTGATGAGCTACATATATATCATTGAAAGCGTTAAATGATTAATAATTTGAAGTATTGAAGCTATTCATATTATTTGGAAATTATTGTTGATGCATGGTCGATGCTGCATTTAAATTAACAAACATTTGATTTTGTGGTGATGGCATCGTTTACAGATTCGACACTATACAATACCAGATGGACTGAAATTGCAACTACCAATCTAGACATTTTGACTCCTAGCGCTCCTTTTCGTAAATCTCCCTCGACCAGTTTGTCTACGCTGACTGCTTGATTACTACAGCTTATCAGATGATGCATAGGACTGTAGACGCATCAAATTCAATCGGATCCCCATCTTGGTGATCGTATGTATTCGTAATATTTGCAAGTCATTGGCGGTCGACCCATCAACTGAAGAAGGACAGTGAAGTACAGCAAGTGTTGTTCTAGGCGTATCACACCAAAAAGAGAAAGGTTATCTTACAGATATTCACAGGTGCAGAGCTGTAACTTCCCATTAACAAATTTTTAATAACAGTGCGGACAAGGGACCTATCTTACCAGCCCTTCTCTTGAGTTTATCGTCGTTTCATATAACCTTGCAAGAAACATGGCATGAAACCACCATACTGATTCCTTCTTATGCATACATGACTGTTAGTACACCTAACACAACCATAAAAATTTCTCATATGTTTGCATCGCTAAAATAAACTTTTAGAATTTATTGTAGATATTCAGCTGTGTGGCATAAAGTTTAAATTCGCTATAGCATTTATCGCCATAATGCTACATAAAGTTATTTTAAATGAAAGATAACAAACCGGAGCTGTTAATATAAAGGGTGTTAGTTTTGTAGATATGCTTGATCCACATAGGCACGCGGCCTTGACACTTTCCTCCGAGGAGAAAAGAACTTCTGAACTTTTGAATATAAAGCAAATTCCAAACAATAAAAGTACTAAAAACTTAATGGCCCAAATGGCTCTCTTAACTTATACATTATCACTGAAAAAACATTTAATTAAAGGAACAATATCAAATTCAATTTAATTAAAATTATTACATATTATATTATTACTCAACCAACACTATTCAAAAATTGATAACAATGTTCACACAACTGTGAGCTTTTATCCTGCAAATAATATTTTATAACTTAATTCTAATCAAATTCAATTAAAAACTGTAGCCTTTACCAATACAATCCTATCACAATATCCCTAACGTAAACGGGTAAGCCTGATCTCTAGACATAATACATTTTTTTTTTGTGGTAGGGAGGTGAAGGCATTTACGCCCGCCGAGTCTGGCAGTGTGGGACTCCCATGGAGGATACCCTTGGACTACCCACTAAACACCTCCCCTGTCAATCTGAGAACCTAGCCTGGAACCGTTTGACACATTACTTCGGGCCAGGTCTCGTTTTGTTACGCCGTGGGGCACCTTCAAGCTGGGGAGTCCCTTTCCTAGCGGGAGGGGAGAGGGAAAAAGGAAATGCCAGAAGAGCGATCCCCCAGCCCCAGCGCCTCCAGCTGCTGTGAGTCCCTTTTATATTTTAGGACTGCCCGAGCATAATGTGCCACCTGATCCCATTTGTTAACTGATTCGAGCATCACCGCGACTATATTATCCGGGGTGAGCTCTCCCGTCTCCATGTAGAGTTCCCTTCGCAGCCCGACCCACCTTGTACACGCAAAAAATGTGTGACAGGCATTGTCCTCCTCTCCTGGGCAAAACCGACAATTGGGAGACCGTGCCTTACCGATCTTGTGCAGGTAAGACTGAAAACACCCGTGCCCACTCAAAAGCTGGGTCAGATAGAAGTCAGTCCCACCATGCCTTCGATTTAGCCACGGTCTCACATCCGGGATGAGGTGCGCGGTCCACCTTCCCTTCGTGCAATTCTCCCAAGACTGCTGCCAATCGTTGAGCGAGCGTTGTCTCTCCTCGAGGACAACCATCTCCCTCGCATCCTCGTTTCGGCGCAGGTAAATAGCGCGGCGCTCTCTAGCAAGGAGGGCGACAGGTATCACGTCTGCAATCACTTTCACCGCCGAGTCGGAGACTGTTGGATACGAAGATGCAATTCTCAGTGCTCCTCTTCTCTGTACCTGTGCCAATCGTTTTCGGTATACCTCCTTGCTGAGAGCGTCGCCCCATACCTCTGCTCCGTACAGTAGCACTGACCCTACAGCACTCATCAAGAGGCGTCTTCTTGATGGGCTGGGTCCCCCTACGTTGGCCATAAGTCGACTCAGGGCCGATATTCCCGAAGCAGCCTTCTCAGCCGTTGCCCTGATTTGCTCAGAGAAACTCATCTTCGAGTCGATCAGTAGCCCTAGGTACTTCACTGCTGGCTTCGATTCGATTTGTACATCTCCAATACTGATCATCCTTACTCTAGGGATTCTCTTTTTTGTCAAGATGACCACTTCGGTTTTCTCCAGTGCTCAACTGAGCCCGCGAGCAGACATAATATAATAAACATAAAATTGACTTGGGCAAAACTAGGCCAACTATTCTAAAAATGCATCGGAATAATCCTCCATGCCACAAATCACCGTACGCCCACAGAATCAAATTAGTTGCTTAGTAATTTTTGAATTGAAATTTTGCGATGAATTGTACAATTCTGGTGGTACGATTGGTTCCCCGACCTCTTGATTGAGCGGAATGAAGATGATGACCGGATGAAATAAAATATTTTAACTGAGGCGCAATGAGAACAGATGCTCCTCCGGGTCCCAATTTCTGATTTTTGGATGGTAATGGCTCGAAGTTGTTCAGCTTTTGCAACCGGGACCAATAAACCACCGCCGACAAAACAATGATTGCATTACATCGCCTGAAGGCCCCGTCCGGAGCCTATAACTAAATTCGAAACTGCTCACAATTCCAATTCGGCCCAGCTGCCAAGTAACGCAAATTTAAACACAAAGAATTGTGTGAACCGAACCTTGGCTCGCGTCTTTTTCATTCATCAAAGTGTGAGTCAACCACGCAAAAAGACTCAATTGCCTCGAAAAATTAGATTCCTTCCTTTCTTCACAATTCGATTTTCCACGACACATGAGTCGTGTCTTTCGCGACAGAATCTCACAATTTTTCCGACGACTTTTCCTGAAAAATTCTAGCCTGATTAACTAGGCCGCTTGCTCCGCGCACCGCCTTTGGGTTTTCTTGCTTTTCCACTTCAATGTTCGCTGATCGCTTTCCACTTTTGATGTCTTAGAATTCACTGATTGAAATTTTTTGCCAAAACTTTGTGCCATTTCCAGCCTATTTTCGGTTTAGTCGCAGCACTAAATCAATGGCTGCCTGATGGTTTTCTGATTGTAGGTTGGTTGCACACCAAAATTTTGGTCAAACGTTTAAAAAAAACACATTTCTTCCCTGTAAATTCGATTTGTTCTCCACAACAATGATTACTTTAATTGTCTTTGGAGGTTCAATGATTTCTCTGAAATTCAACAAAATGCAGCCATTTAAAAACAATTCAGGGGAAAATTACTGAAACTGCAGCGTGCACGTGGTCAGATCCTCCGGCCAAAAATTCGCAATTTAATGTCAACTCAGTCTTGTCTTTGAGTTGACAGCTGCAGGAGTGGCTACCATTTCCACAACCCACGCTACACAAAATCCTGTTACTACAATTTCCATATTCCACCTTAGGTAAAAGCCTCTTTCTACAAAGAGTTTGGGAATACCATCAGAGCCTGAGCTGACAGAGACGTCAAGTTCTCAAATGAGCATCATAATTTCTTTTGGATAACAAATGAAAGGAAATGAGGACGGCATGTGGTATAATTGGGACCAAAGAGCCAGTTTTAAAAAGTTCAGAAATCTCCAGATGTGAAGTTGCCAAGCAGCCATTCAAATGAAGAGAGGATGGAATATTAGAAGAGAATTTGAAGAATGTATTTTTTCCGAAATGGATTGGAATGACTTGAGCTCACAGAGCCTTGTATACTATGAAAATATGAAACCTTAGCAATCTTCATCTCTTTTTTAGCAAAAGACCTGAGATGAAAAAAGCATTACATGGCTCAGAGAACCTTTCCCGTGAAAATGTTGACGTGCTCGATCTTTGGCTTTTAGGGCTCGCGTGACATCAAAAATAAACCAGAAACCTTCTCAACCATTGCCCTGATTCGTTCAGAGAAACCCATCTTCAAGTCGATCAGTAGCCCCAGGTACTTCACCGATGGCTTTGATTCGATTAGTATGTCTCCAATACTGGTCATCCCTACTCTAGGGATTCCCTTTTTTGTCAAGATGACCACTTCGGATTTCTCCAGTGCTGAACCGAACCCACGAGCAGTCATCCAGTCTCTCATTTGGCACATAAGTATACCTAGCCTAAGTTGCACGTGCTCAACGGTGTGCCTGGCGACCGGAGCTGCAATATCATCCGCATAGCCGATCAAGTGCGACTCATCTGGCATCTCCAGTCTCAGTATCCCATCATTAGGCACGTTCCACAGGTCTGGCCTAAGGATAGACCTCTGAGCAACACCCGATGTAATTTCCATCCGTTGTTGGCCCGGTGTCGTGCCGTAAAGCAGGCTTCGTTCCTTCAAGTAGTCTCTCAAAAGCCGCATTAGATATTCTAGAACTTGAAAAGGGGTTTCCATCGTATCCAGAATAACCATCCATCTAGCGGAGATGAAGGCGTTTCTAACGTCAAGTGTGACCAACAGGATGATCCACCGCTTGGTCTAGCTGTATGCCTCTACCTTTGGGACCACGCACACCACCTCTGCAAGCGCATCAATGGTGGAACGTCCTTCTCTAAAGCCATACTGCTAAGAAGATAAGTCCTCAGCAGCGCAAATCGCGTCAGTGAGTCTCCCCTTGATGAGTTTCTCTAGCACTTTCCCAGCAGTATCTAGCATGCTTAACGGGCGGTATGTAGGCGGTGACCCGGGATTTCCATTCCTCTTGCTGATCAGCGCGAGCCTCGCCACCTTCTTTCGTGTCGGGAAACACCCGTCCCGTAGGCAAGTGTTGAATGTGCTGAGCACCAAGTCGGGACAATGGTTATAGACAAGCTGCAACACCTCAGCTGAAAGTGAAAGAACTGCCTCTCCCAGTTCCGACTGTATGAAGAGTGGACACTCACCTGCTGTTTCACCATGGACAACGTCAACACGGATGGGATAGGCGGAGAAGAGTGCCCGCACTATCTCATCCATCTTTTCCGCATCACGTATGCAATGTTTGTGGAGGACACCAAGCTTCCGCATTACTTGCTTGTAGCCAAAGCTCCACGGTCCTTGTTCATATTGCCCACTAGATCTTGCCAGCAGCGAGCCTTGCTGTTGTTGATCAATTTGTGAAGGCATTTCCTGGCCAACTTATATGCTGCCACCCAGTTGCATGCCCTGTCACGGTCCCGCGCTCGTTGAGCCACACACCGAAGCTTGTGACACTCCCTTCAGCTTGCCATGCGGGGGTTTTCGATGAGGCATAGAAGCACTGCAAGCAGTCTTGATAATGCTCAAAGTTGAGTTTCCCACGTTTTGAGCTGCCATTTCTTCCGTCCCCTCGACGAACCTCTCAACGTCCATCCTTCCGATGTTCCATCCAATTGTAGAAAGCCAAGAGTACATATGTTGGGAGACATCACTGATCTCAAGCAGAATGCACGGTTGATCCCTGGCTGAGTATTTCTCTAATACTGTCCAATTGTGTATCCCCCGTACTAAGAACTCCGAGGCGAATTTCAGGTCAGCTATGTTTGGCGTACTTCCGGTGTCTAGTACGACGAATGTCATTCTGGCCGCCATTTTTAAGATTCGTTTTCCCCCGGATCTTTTTGAGGCATGCTCCATCCGATTGCTTTAGCATTGGAGTTCATCCTATTGAGCACATTCTCGTCTACGTTCGAGACAGCACCTTCCAAAGCATCAAGTTTGGCTTGGAAAGGTCATATCGATTCGTTCAGCGCTGGATACATACTAAAGCAGGTGGTCCCTGAGCAACCATCCCCCCGTCCACAACTCTCCACCTAGAAATCACTATTTCGAACCCAGTGGTGACAGTAACAGCTTCATCAGGATACCATAATACCGAGCTTTTATCATGGTGTTACGCACTCAGCAGCAAAAAGTTGTCTTTTGTGTCCCTCGCAAACTGCTCTAGCAGATTTTGAGCGGTTGAACTGTAGGTTTACTGCAGGTTACGGGTCATTGACGTACTAATTTTGCCTTGACTAGGGTTCCTTGAAAACTCAGCGTTTTTCTGATCCCATGACGTGTCCAAGATCGAGTCTTGGATCAGCACCCTTGCAAAGAATACATTGTGCCTCCTTTTTACGCTCTTTTCTTTTATGTCCCATTTCACCGCATTTGTAACAAAGGGAACTCCAATCAGGCCCTTTGCATACATGTGCCGTGTGACCATCGCCAAAGCATTTGAAACATTGAAGAGGCACTGCTCTTCGCCATATCCTATAGACAACCCACCCTATTCTTACTTTGCTCTTGTTCAGAAATCTTTCGGCGTCCTTTTTGTTCAAGTCAATTATGGCCATGCGTTGTCCCCTTTGTTTTTCTAGTGTCAGCCTTACTTTGATCCTGCCGACGCTAGGGAGCTCCCTTTTGATGGCCTCTTCTACCTCAGCCATATCGGGTCGAATGAGGCTATAGTTGCGCTTTTGCTGAGACCTTTCTTTACTGCGTTGGAGAATGCTTCCCTATTATCGGCCTCTGCTCCGCACTCGACCAATATGTGGCCAAACCGCATTGGTCGTACTGCTTTAATGGCAATGTTGGTGTCTTTGAACTTTACGACACCCCTGATATTCCGCAGCGAATCCACATAGGATCTACCATTTTGGGGTTTTATGAGCTGTGCTTGCTGCCGGAGTCTTTGCCGTTGCTTCTTTCTCTCCTGTTTGCATTAGGTTTTTTTCTTGTTGGACATCCATGCGAACTTTATTTTCGGGCACTTTTTGAAGGATTTTATTTTCGACTTTCTTCGCTACTTTTGCCAGCACTATCTGAAACCCCTGATCTGGCATTTCACACCTATCTATGATTTTTGATGGTACAGTTATCCTCGCGTGCCCATTTAGACTTAGCTCTCAGCGCTTCTTTAGTGTTCTGCTCTTTGCGGCCTTCTGGTCCTCTTTGACCTTAAAACAGCTCGTCCGATAATGCCCTATGTGATCTAGATGTTCCTCTAGTTCAAGGAGCCCGATCTTTACTGCTTTGTTGATTTTTGGCGAGTCACATGCAGACAGCATTCTTTTTAGAACATCTCCCACTTTTCGGATTAGCATTTGTTGTTCATGTCGCTTGGCAGCAATTGTACTTTGCGACCATCTTTCTTGGGAGAGGTTATCGGCTTTTGTTTCTGAATACATTACTTCCGCCACATTTTCGACGTTGGTAATGAAATCACACAACGTTGCTTTATTTGTCTGGTTACTCCTTGTTTTTTCTGCCGGAGTCTCCTCATGGACTTCAGGATAGTTCGTTATTAATTTGGAGTTCATGACCAGTCCAGTCACTTCGGTAGCGATCGCAGCAGTGACTATCGAATTCTCGATGTTCTTTATGTTTTCCTCCACCACTTGAACATCTGACGCGTTCTGTAGAGTTTCACGCTTTTCCTTTTTAGTAGGCTCTGGCGTTCACATAATTTTTTTGCTGCGTCCAAACGATGCAAGAATCTCAGTCTGGACAAGACTGTCTGTTAATCTTCGTTTTTTGTTCGTCTTCACTGTCATTGTATTCATCGTAATTTTTGTCAACGTTAGTACCGCCCCTATTGTACTGGTACAATCGTCGACGACCTTTTTTAATATTTTTGCTTTCTTTTTTTTAGTTTTTTTTCAGCTTTTTTTAAGGTTTTTGGTTACTCCAGTCCCCCCTCGGAGCCGTTATCTCCCTTCGTGTGTGTATTCGCCTTTTTAGTCTCATGGTGATATTTGCAGAGCATAGAAGCCATACGAGGGTTGGTACATGCCAAGTGCTCAGAGCTAGACCAGGGCTAATCGTCCGTCTCAACCAAACCTACAATCATGCGAACTTCGAGCTTACTCCCAAGCCTGCCACGATTTTACCGGGATCGAGACGGTATGGTTATTTAATTGGAGCCGTTCACGCACGAGTGTCACCTCAGCGCTACCCCGCAAAGTAATTACGTCTAAACCATCATATCCGCCTGCGCAACGCATCAATTCTAGTTCGTTGTCGTTATTTAATACTAATTGTTATAAATTTTAAAAGAATATAAAGCAAATCCCAAACAATAACTTAAAAAACTTAATGACCCAAATGGCTCTCTAAATTTGTACGTTACCGTTAAAAACATTTAAAAAAAAAACTATAGCAAATTCAAATCAATGAAGATTATTACATATTATTACATTCAATTGGAAAAAGGAGAAAAAACCAACCAACGCTCTCCTAAAATTATTTATAATTTAAACACAACAGTGAACTATGATCCTACACCTAATATGTTTTAACTTGATTCTAATAAAATGCAATCAAAAACTTTATCTGACACTAAAAAACTCTATAACAATATTCCTAACCTAAGCATTTAACCTTATCTCTAACCTAATATACTAAACATAACATATACCTAACCTATACCTGATTTTTAACCTAATTTTTAACAAAAATAAATAAAAACACTAAATGTAGCAATAATGAGCTGAAACTCAAAAAACTAAATAACGAAAAAAACAAAAACTGGAAATAAACACGAATAATTTCAGCATTGTCATTCAGCCACCAATACCTGGACTGCGCCGTCTCAATTCGATCAGCTTCAACGTATCTAGCAAATGAGTATCTCCATTGGAATTGTTGGTCTCTTGAACTCAAACTCGGAGGAAATTTTATCTTCTTATCGGTGGCCCGTCGATATATGTGATATATGACTGGGACGCCGTCAGAATCAAAAACATATCGATTCATGTCCAAATACACGAATGCTTCTGGAGGAATGAAGCCAGTAGCGAGGAAAGTCGCTATATACCCGTCTGTAGGGCGGAACGGCTGTAAAATCTAAGGGTTTTCACTCACAGTCACAGATCTTGCAATATGATTCTGAAGAAGTTTCAATATGAAGATATCGACCCTCGTCACTTCAGCAGTTTGATAAATTCTTCTATTCGATATATAATGTTTCCAATCCGTTTCAGGCTTTCTGTACGAACCAGTACATGCACGAAGACATTTCCTTAAGAAAACTCTTAATTTTTCCATAGTACCAGCACTCTGGTTGCACCAGATCTGACATCCATATGTCAAAACTGGTCTAACCAGGGTCTTGTAACAGGTAATTTTGACCTTTTGTTCAATGTATTTGGAATGAAAGAGTCTTCGTACGGCCATGACTACTTTTAGTGCCTTACTGAGCATGATTTTCACATGTTCAGTATAGTACAGATACTGATCGAGATAAACACTATCGAACACAGGATTTGTGTGGGACTCGTTCTAAACTACCGTACAGCGATGATGGGGAAATCTTTCCAATTACGTTTCAGGTCTTGACCGACCCCCTGCAGCGTTGTCCGAACCATGATTGTTTCACACTTCTGCGCATTGATTTTCATTCGCCAATTGTCAGTGTAGAGCTGCACATCATTGAACATCTTTTGGAGATTTCTCTGAACTATTATAGCTTTTCGGTCTGCCGTATAGATGATCAGATCATCAGGAAACGCTACTAATGTTTGCATTGGCGAGACGTTAAAATCAAAGCCATTCAATAGCTTGCAAATGAAGATTGAGAAGAGCAGAGGCGCAGTAACTGTTCCCTGCTGTAGACCATTCAAGACCTTGAAGTCGCGCATTGTTGTCAGATTTCCATCAGTTACGACAAATGATTTCCCGTATAACCTATTACACATCATGGCGACAAGGTGTCTGGGGAACTTGTCCTGAAGGAGTTTAAAAACTAGTCCACCTAACCACACCGTATCGAAGGCTTTCTCCATATCAATGAGACATGCTCCAACACATTGTCTATCATTTAGTTTCCAACAGATGTCTGAGGTTACTTTCGTTATTGCATGTTTGGTCGAATGCCTGGCACGAAAACCAAACTGGCAATTCGGCATCAACTCATTTTCCTCAATGTGGGCGTTTAATGCTCTGTTGAGTATTACTTCAAACACCTTGCTGATGTTAGGCAGCAAGCTGATTGGGCGATAGCTTTTGGGGCATGAAGATTCTTTTCCTTTTTTCAAGATCGGAAATACCTTAGCTTTTTTCCATTCATTTGGGAAATATGAATTGCTCAACATGTTGTTGAACAATATGCAATAGTTCCTAATAGCAACCTCAGGCAAATGTCGGAGAACCACATTTGGAATACCATCAGTACCACATGATTTCTTGTTGTTTATCTTGCGAAATATGTAACACAAGTCTTCATAGCTGACAAAATAATCAATAAGATTCAAGCTCGGTATGAGGTCAGATGTTAATGTTTCATTGAAATGAAGAATTGATTGGCCGTTCAGGCTTGATTTGAAGTCGGAAACTTCTGCTTCAACGACCTCTGAAAATATTTTGGTCCCTCTCTCAGGGTTTGGCAGATGAACCAATTCAAAATGTGTTCCAATCAGGGCAAGTTTATCCAATCCTCCACAAATAATCCTGTTTCCATCTCTATCCGGTGTCGTACTATCAATTTCGATACCAGCCCTATCGAGAAGATTTACCTCATCACTAGTGACTTCAAGATTCGATACCTTCACTCGAGACTTCTTGCGGAATATGCTATTCACTTTCGCGAACACGCCGTCTGGGTCCTGTGGGCTAGTACCCTTCAATTTTTCCGCCCATTGATTGCTGACCTCACTCCTGAAGTATGACCGGATTAAGTTCCGGACATTCTTCAGATGTAATTTCAACAAAGACAACGAGGGATGGTTGTAGTCCAAAAATCGTCGATAAATATTGTTGACGCATGTGAGAAGGAGCCTTTTCAATCTTTTCAACCTTGCGATGGTTGGTGTTTCATATCCTTCCATATTGTATCGATGTTTAATCTTGGGAACTACTTTCTCAATCGTTTCCAACATCAGCTTCTCTAACTTCGACAAATAGGCATCTATTTCATCGTTAGTTAGATTCCTGTCATTTGGAACCATTGAGCAAGAGTTACCACCATCAGAAGGGGGACATTGCTTCTGGTACTCCCAATTAAACTTATTTTGAAACTTTCCCCAGTCTGTTTTTTTGAAATTCAACCGATGATTTTCATGTTGAACTGGAATGAGGAAGAAATCATCCCTGTGATGATTGATTTCCATTACGATTGCATTATGGTCGCTATCATAAGGAAGCACCTGCAGTTTCCGTTGAGGACTATTAAAGCTGAATTCGAGTCTTGCGTCAGCAATGCAAAGGTCCAAATATAAATTTGTCCTAGGGTATGTTGGGAACTCCGACCCATATAGAGTGCACCTGTATTCAATTTGGTTCTCTGTTATCCACGATTTCAGGAATATACCTCTTGGATTATTTGTGGCGTTCAGCCATGATGTATGCTTGGCGTTCAGGTCACCAGCAAGAATATAATAGCTATGCAGCCTGTTCAATTCGAGTATTTCAAACAAGGAATTGAGTTCCTCCTTGAGCTTGAGAACAGTTCCACCAGTTGCATAGGCAGAGATAACGAAGAGGTTATCCCCACCTGACAGTGAGATTTTGATAACGGACACTTCGAGAGATTCAAGGCTTTTGAATTCGACTTTTTCAATATTTTGGAAACAATAGGGTCGTCGTACCAATATCCCGGTGCCACCTCCTTCATCACCTATTACCCTATCGTTTCTTACGAATTCAAAATCCTTGAATGTCATGGAGTGCCATGAACTGAGGTTGGTTTCGGTTAGAAGCAGGATGTCAGGCTTTTGTCTGGCAATGAATTCAAGGAGATAATCACGCCGATGTATAGTAACAATGGAGTTGACGTTGATCGAGATGAGACGAATCCTATCCATGGGAATGTAACTGGATGACAAATTATTTTGAGGCATTTGAAATGCCTTGACGATGAAAAACAAGATTAATTTTTGTATCTTGCTTATCGATTCTTTCCGATAGAGAATTTAATTGCTGTAAAATTTTGAGAAGCAGCTCATTATTGCCATTTACATTATTTACACTATTTTCCACATTTTCTGCTGGTCCTCTAGCCGCTTGTGGAAATGATACTCCGGGCTTGACGAAGTTCGGAGCTAAGACACTGCGGTGTAGTTGTGTTTGCTTTGGGAAAGATTTTAATCTCGCATCCTGATATCGGGAGCATCCTTGATATGATGCCGGGTGACCAAAAACACCGCAGTTAACACAATATAATTTCTCTTTTGGCTCCGTCTGAGCCAATTTGCACTCACCGGGAGCATGCACGTCCTTGCATTTGACGCATCGGTAATGCATGATGCAGTTGGCAGCCGAATGTTCAAATCGTTGGCAGCGATAGCACTGGATGATTTCTCGTTTCTGGAGGCGTTCCCACCTCACCACTCGGAAATTTAAATATCTGATTTGCTGAAGAGCGCTTGGACTGCTCGTATTTGTTATTTGTACTAAATAAAGTGGTAAATTTTTTTTTTCTACCGTCAACCGTCTTGTCGCGAATGTTTTAACTGAGATAAACTCGATATGTGGTGCTGTTTCCTTGAGAACTTGAAGAATATCGACGGTATCTTCTCCGCACTCCAAGCCCTTCAGCAAGAACGTCTGGTTCTTCTCGCTTTTGGGGGTATAAGTGAAGTGCGGAACCTCCCCAGAATTCAAAGCATTTTTCACTGATTTGAAATCAACCAGTGATTTCGTTCTAATTGATAGCTTCTCGGAATTTATTCGTTTGATTTCGAAATTTGTTACTTTGTTTTCGGCTGCCAACAGCCGAACCATGTCGTTTCCGCTTTGACCGAAGACATTAATTGGCGGAACTTTCTCGGTATTCTTGGCTACTTTTTGAGGAGGACCAACAGAAGGCTGGTTTCTTCTCCTTATTTCTATTTTCATTATTATTATTTTTTAAATAAATTATAAAATTATCATCATTTATTACCTTCGCCTACCTCCATATCCTGTTGGAGTCCATCCAGTGCTGCAAAGTAGTTCTGGCTTTCGTTGGTGCCACCAGCGCTTAATACTTTTTCAGTGATTATTGGATTTGCAGCTTTCTTCTGTTTTGCGTGCTTATCGATTTTTCGTATCGGTTCACTCTCTTGAAATTTTTTTGCCGTCTTGAACATTTCTTCGTACGTTTGAATTCTTGCTTTTAACTCTCCGATTTCACTTCGAAGTCGACACATCTCCTGTCTATCCTCGAGCACTTGTGTCTTACGGCCGCCATCTGCGGTATCCTGGTACTCGTGCGTCTCCGCTTGTTGACACTTGCCGCCAATTTCACACCGTCACTCTCCCCGGGGCCCCCCAACGGAGGGAAGCCGTCGGGCTCCTCCATACAGCAGTCCCGAGTTGTCTTTGGTTTAGCCTTTTCTTGATTTATGGATATCGTTGGTCGATGCCTTCGACGATAAATTCTTCCCCAATAAAATCAAAACTTGCTTTTGACTGGCTCCTAAAAAATTATTTCAATATTTTGAAACTGACTTTTGTGAAAAATTAATTAATTTTTAAAATTAATGACAGGAGCGGTTAAAAACACGTCTACACGCAACGAGTGCTAGACGTAGAATTTATTTTAGTACCTTATACAGATTGCGTGAAAAATTGCTCTGACGCACGGATGGATGGACAGACGGACAGATAGGTCAAGCTTTCACTAAAGTATTGTAAAAAAATTATTACTCTAGAAGAAAAAAATTAATATTTCAATCTCTATACTAAATAAAACGTGAAATCATGCACTCATACCTGTATCATTTCTTCCGTATAAAATTATGGCAATCAATTGGGTTCAGCTGTTATGACTTGTATCAGAAATAAATGTACTCATTTGATTGACGTAGTTTTTTAGTTTTCCTCAATAAAAGCCTGCTGTAATATGATACGAAAAATCGATAAATTATTACAAATTTTCCTACTTGATATACTTGACTAAATAATACAGTTCACTCTCCAAGGTTTCATCAATCATGAGAATATATTCCAACGATGTATTACTTTCAATATTGGAGACCCAAAGCTGCATAGAGGAAATATGACCGTTTGGAGCTAAACATGACACCTTTGACAGGATGGGGTGTATTAACCAGAAATTTTAAAGTGAAAGTGCGAGCGATAATTGATAATTAGATAATACAAAATTTCCATTTCGCACAAAATATTGCCGAATAATTATGCACATGTTAAAATCTCAGATGCAATGAGTCTTCAATATGAAGTCACAGGTTCGCAGTACAATCGTGCACTCGCTGCACTCATAACTACTCGTAGGTGCAAACGAGTGGGGAACATTCATTATTATTATTTACATTATTCACTCATGCTGCATATTCGCTCGTAAATCTTCATTATGCAGGCATTGTATGATTAAAACAAACGACAATGAATATTTTATCACATGTTATAACGTGTCCGTAGTCACTCAAGAATAAGTGTTTCACGTTTGTTAGTGTAGTCATTGAGAATTTTATTGAATCGAATCTTTCGTGTTGAAAAGTATTTTCTCTAAATACTTCACCTCTTATAGCGATTTAAGTAAACATGCCGAATCTTTAAATTCACTTACTTAAACAGTTTCTAACAAGGGAAATATTATTCTTTTAATCGCACTTTGATTTTCTCACGCTGTGCTATAGTAAATTTTAATTCCTGGTTTATTTAAGTAGATCAAACTTGTCACCGTGTTTAATTTACAACAATTTCTTATTTTGTCGGAATCGAAATAATGTGTCAAATCACCAATCAAAATGAAAAGTTTCATTAATCTTGTTAAAATTAATTCATATCACGCTTCCCGCGAATTTTCATGATTTTACGTAAATCAATGCAAAATCCACATTCATTTGTGAAGTGTACTCGGAAGATTTACAGTACAAGAAGATTTGGAAGCTTAAAAAAATACGAAGAGTAAAATGTCAATAAAACAGAATTATATGCGTGTACTGAGACGTTATTAGTCGAATACAAATTACTCGTACAAACAGTCGAATTAAATCAAAAGAAAGAGAAGAAATTGGTTCGTCAATTAAAATTCTGACGCTTTCTTTAGTCCCAAAATGTGTCTACACAGAGATCTTACGAAATACGTGCCTTGGTGCGTGAGTTTCACCATTAATGCTCAAGTTTTTTGGGTAGACTTTAGCCGAAAATAAAAGACATTTATTCAGTGCAAAACTGAATGAAGCTATAAATAGAAACTATACTGTACTATGGGTATTAACCGTATAAAGCTTTTACAAAGATAGGTTTATGAATTACTTTTTTTTATGGAATTGTTTGCAGCTACAAATTCACCTTGAATATAACTTGCAGATACAAAAAACATATTGAGTTTGCATAAGTAGAAAAATTAAAATCAACCCCTCACCTCTGAGCATGGTGGTCGCCATCACCGGTGTGTATCTAAGAGTGATGGCCTGAGGAGAATTAGTGCACACGTCGAAACCACCTTCCTCTAACATTTTTCTTCTCTAATAATTTTTCAGAAAAATTATTATTCAAAATATGCAACTCATTTATATGTAGCTGCAAGCAATTCCATAAAAAAAAAGTAATTTAAAAGAGCTATCGGAGCCATCCGAAAGAGTGATCGATATCCGCGCGACGTTAGAAAAGCTTCAAATGTAGAGCAAATTTGTCGTATAGATTTACATTAAATTGATGTGAAAAGGGTGAAATGATCCAATTAAAAAGTATAGGTTTATGAATTTCTTGGGTTCAAAATCGTACCTTTGGCGTCCCAGATATGTCGATTATATATATTGCCATTATTTTATTCTACATGTACGTCTAGAATTCGATGCGAACAGACGTGATTTTAGAAGCTCCTGTCAATAATTTAAAAAAAAATTAAAATAAATTTTTAAAACGTCATTTTTTTAAACTTATTACATCGTTGAATTACTTCCCACCGCTGGGAAAGTTGGGACCAGGCATTTCCAATGCAATTAATGAAAAAAATAATGAAAAGAAAAACGAATAAGAAAGTTTTGAACGTGGGAAGCGTATTACGCTTTTAAGTGAAGAACTAGAAAGGGTTAACAAAGAAAACGAAGAAATGAAACTCAATGAAACTAAAACGACTAAGCCACAAAATACAAGCGGAAAACAAGAAGCTATGACACGTAAGACGAGCTAAAATAAATAGCCACACAAAAGGTTGTTGAGCCAAATCAACAGTACAAGATGCAAAAAGACAAAAATTCATGATACCAATGTCATACTAAGCACGGAAGAAAATAACGACAGCGCATCACTATGCGGTACTTACGAGTACAGTGATGGAGAACGAAATGGATACCGAAATAAGTTGTCAAGGAAAAACAGGTAATTTTAAATGATTCTAGTGAAAGCATTACTGGATATCTGAAATATAAAAATAAGGAGAAGGAGAAGAAGCCAACCGGTGTATCCACTGGATCATTTGTTAAAAATAATACTATTGAAAAAGTTCCTCCAATTAATGTCTTTCGGCAGTGCGGAGGGGATATGGTTTGGCTATTGGCAGCCGAACATAAGATAGATCATTTCGAAGCAAAGAGAGCAACCGCTGATTAACTCACAATAAAAACAAAAACACTGGCTGATTTCAAGCTAGCCAAATATGCTCTAAATTGTGTGAAAGCTCCTCACTTCACATACACGCCAAAACCGGAGAAAAATTAGACCTTCCTGTTGAAGCGCCTGGACTGTGGAGAGAATATACATTGTTAATCTCCTTCCAATGTTATAAAAGCAGCACCAGCTGTCAAATTCATTAGTTTAAAAAGTTTTGCCACAAGGGGATCCACTATTGAAAGCAAAATGCTACCATTTTATTTGGTACAAATTTCAAACGAAAGCAGTCGAAATGCCTTCAACAGATAACATACATGAACTTTTCAGTTATTGGGTACGAGCGTCTTCAAAACAAGGCCATTTGGTTGCGCCATGCACTATTGGGGCATTAAATGTAAAGCTGTTCATACCCCGAATGAGTGCAAAATGGATCAAATAGAACCAAAAGAAAAATTATACTGTGTAAACTGTGGTATATTTATTTGGTCATCCAGCATCATATTGAAGATGCCCCGATATCAAGATGCAAAAGTTAAATTTATTTCAAAACAAACGCAAGTACACCGCAATGTAACACCGGCACTTGCTGCTTGAGGTCCAGCAGAAAACAATCTAAATAAAATAAATAATTCAAGTAATGTAAGTCGCAACAATTAGCTGCTTCTCAAAATTTACCAGCGGTTTGAATCTCTTTCAGAAAAAAATAATTAGAAAGATCAAAAAAACAATTTCGTATGTCAACGTTAAGGCTAACATGCTTCAAAATAGTTTGTCACCCACTCACATTCCCATGAATAGGCTTCATCTCATCTCGATCAACGTCAACTCTATTGTTATTCTACATCGAGATGACTATCTCCTGGAGTTTATTGCTAAGCAACAGCTTTATATCATGCTTCTCACTGAAACCCACCTCAATTCATGGCACTCCATGACATTTGCAGTGAAAAATGAGTGTATATAACTATGCGTAAAGGACTGCAACGATGGTCTTGTTCCTCGAGGAGAGAGGATGGTGATGTTCGCCGAGATTGGCCTTGTCTAAGAACGCGTGAATGCGCCGGCAGGCTAGCATAGCGATGTCGTAGGACGGGTTCTTTTCCCCAGTATAAGGGCCCACAAAAAAAAATTCGCATTCATGAATTAACAGATAAAATGCGGATCGACAGGTATCGAGGCCGAGGTAACCTACTAAGGGTGGAAATTGCCAAAGCAAGCAACAAACTGGGACTGGCAAAACAGACGAGACCTGGGAGTATTTCGTCTTTCCCGACGATACTTATGGCCCCTAAATAAGAGTGGGGCATTCTGATGTTTAAAGAGGCCTTAATCTACTTTTCTTGGAAACTTTCATCAAGATTTTTTGATTATTCGGTTCATTTAGACATTTTTTTAATATTCTATATCTAGATATATAGACTGAAAAAATTATTACTTCTTGCTTGCCAATTATGACTTGACTGTTTAATTCCTACTCAACTCGTTTACATTCAATCAGCGATAATAGCACTGCGGACATTTTTGAAAGTGATACAATTTTTTTTAAAGTGATAAAATTACGTACAATTTCAATTGAAATAATTTTATCTTGTTTTTTAATTTTAATACTAAAAAATTGCAATTTATCCAAAAGAAAGGGTACTTAGCCATCTCCCTCGACGAGCGCTCGCAGATGGGGTAGGCACGGCCAGTATTCATATAATTAATCTGAAAATTTCTTTTTCCGAAAGGTTAGACTTATCGTTTTGCTTCTATGAAAATTTGAATTACACTTCCATTGAACTTTATATTTAAGCATTTTTGCTATTTATATATTTAGAAAAAGTATTAGCGGTGTTTATGCTGAGGAATTGACCGAAAATTGTTCAGCATAAATACTATCCATTTTTGCTTCTTAGTTTGTTAAGATCATTCGTTAGTCTCTGTCATTTCTTTTCGAGCTGTCAAATTTCACTAGCGTTGCCATCCGCAACAAATACCTTTGGTATTTTCCATCACAATTTTATCAAGATATTCGATCACTGGAGTACAAATTTGCCGAATCTTTCAAAAAGGTTTTCACTTAGTGTGTTTCTTCCAAGTTGTTTTAATTGAAGACGAAGACAAAACCGCTGGTGTCGTAGACGCTACTAATGACTGCCCTGGTCCAGGCATACCCCATTGATTGATATCCTCATTTTCATTTTGCATATTCCATTATTGTTGGGATAAATAAATCAATTTATACATCACAATTTAATAGAACATTCAAGTGTTTTCAATAAAACGAATGAATCCAACCACTCATTGCAAATGATAACTAAAACTTAAAACTCGTGAATCGATTGTTTTCGAACTATCCACAATTCGCGATTGGGAAACTTGTGTTTCGTTTTTACACCGAAAGCAGAAATTAGAAATCTTAAGAAAAATCATCAGCATCTTGTATACATTTTATACGTAAATTCAATTGATACAATAAATATGCACTACAGATGGAACGTGCTACGATGCGTACAACTCTTTGATTCTTTCTATTTATTTTGAATGGTTCAAATATCTTCTATTCAAATTGATGACTCCCAAAAATTCATTCGCAGTGGCCTCGATTCTATATTAAAACAATCCAAAAATTGTAATTCCACGTGCGAAAAGTACATCAGGTAGCGATCGCATGGCAATTCGTATAGCAATGCTGAATTTAGGGATTAATGCTATATAACAGCAATGGGATTTGGTTCCCAACTGTCAAAACTTCCCAAAGGTAATGCCAGTTTCCTGCAAACTTTTAAAAGACGAAAACGAAATACGTTTAATTTTGGATTAAGATAAAACTCAACCGTAATGGCACACAATTAGATAAACTGTCACAAGTAACCTCGATGTCAACGTTAACACTTGTATTATTTAGGAACATTGGAAATTGTATTCAGGTGGAACCACAATAAAATTCCATACCAATCGGGCAGAATTCAAAGAATCTTTAACTACGCTTCCAAATATCTCTTTGCAAGTAAAAAAATTCACACCCGAAATTAAAGCACTCCCCGGGATAAGATTAAATGACTTCCCGTTATTTAGCGGCGGCTGCAATGACTATTCAACTTGCACACAATATTCTCCCTCAGAAAATTCAATGCGCATTGCGCTAGAAAATCATACGACCTTTTTCTCTGTAGCACTGTCACGCTTTTTGCACATTTCCTTCTTTAAAATTCCTTCATTTAATCTTTAATCGCGGTCAACAATCATTCAAAGATACGCTGAGACACTAGCAATGGTCCATAACACGCCGGTCGCTGTAGTCGTCATTGAAACGCAACCTAAATCTACGAAAGGTGACTACAAAAAAAAAACTCAACTCCTCGATTTATGTAATGATTTCAACTGCAGAAATAATTCGTGGCCGAAATTGATGAAAGTCGCGAAGGAACCGTTCACGCGCACCTCTCCGCTACAGTCAGTGGGTTGTCTGGGACTAACAGAATTATCAGTCGACTCAGTTCTGAATTAAATCGCGCTTTTGCGAATCACCCACGGATGGCAAACGGTCGTGAAGAATTCAAGACTCCCTCGCGAACAACAACATGAGGGATATTTCTTTTTAGAAAGATCTTTTCAAATTCATCGCTCCAATGGCATCGCAAGGTCTTTCCGTTCGAGGTTCTCCCTACCTGTGGCGATCAGCAATAGAGCTCATTCTTGTATCGCAACGGGGTTTCTTAACGAGCCCACCCATCCATCCAAAGTAGTCTCCTTGCGGGAAGGTGCAATGATGGTAAGTTGCGTTGTAACGGGATTGCCATGTGCGAATTTTAATCGTTAATTTAAATATTTATTGTTTTAAATTCACAATTAAAATTTGATCAGCATTATGATGGTTTTCGAGCAGTTTGCCTACGCAACTGCTTGATTACCACACATTCAGGGATTTTGAATTCATAAGAAACCATATGGTAAACGGCGATGGGGAAAAAGGCACCGGGATATTGGTTAGAAGACTATATTGTTTCCAAAATATTGAAAAAGTCGCATGCAATACCTTTGAATTTCTTGAAGTACCCGTTATCAAAATTTCGCTGCCAGGTGGCGATAACCTCTCCGTTATCTCTGCCTGTGCAGCTGGTCGAAACGTTCTCAAGTTCAAGGAGGAGCTCCATTCCTTGTTTAAAATACTCGAAGTGAACAGGCTGCATAATTATTATATTCTTCCTGGTGACCTCAATGCCCGGTATACGCCAAAAATAATCCAATAGGTGTATTTCTGAAATTGTGGACAAAAATGAACCAAATTTAATAAAGCTACAATCTATATAGATCAGAGCTCCCACCATACCCTAGGACAAATTCATATTTGGACATCTGCGCTGATGACGCAAGACTTGAATTCAGCTTTAATAGTCCTCAACGAAAACTGCCAGTACTTCCTTACGATACCGACTATTTCGTAATCTCTAGTATTTGAATGGATGTTAAAGTGTCCGTAAAGGACTGCAGTGGTGGCCTGCTGCTTCAGCGAGGGGAATTAGTGCTACACTGGGAATGGCCTTGTCTGGGAACGCGTATGTGTGCCAGCAAGCTAGCTTTGCATTGCTATGGGGGGGGGGGGTTCTTTTCCCACAGCACAAGGGCTCACTACAAAACATTGTCGCACTTACGAATCACAGGATGACCAGAGTCGAAAGCCGCAGCAACCAATCAAAAGGGACTACGAGAGAACGCGACGACGAATAATCGTTTAACCGCGTGCAAGACGTAAGGCAATTTCGTCCTTGGCGAGGACAATCACGGTCTACAAATAAGAATGGGGCATGAAGGTGGTGACAGGACCCCACGCCCTCCTCTCAACCGGATCAAAAATCCAAAATACGATGCCTTGGCCCATATCGGGTGTGGAAGGCCAAGCATCCCGGTGAGAGCCCCTGCAACAAAAAAAAAGGGCCAGAGCTTACCCGATGGCTATCTCATGAGGGGAAGGGCCAAGCAACGTGATGGGTTCCACAGCTGTTTGGGGTGCTAATGGAAAGACTGAATTTTCTGCTTGTTACAACATGTTTATTCTTTTTAAGTCCCAAAAGTAAGAATTCAATTTTTTAAAGAAACACCGATTTCGACAGTTGCGTTGTATGTGGATTTCTGAGCATTGGCACGAAGCAAGATTCGCTTGGTCGGTCCAAGTTCGGTACACTCAACGTCAATATCTACCGCTTATACACACGGCTGAAGAGTTACGAACAAGCTGCAAAAATTCTAACGACGTTGACATCCTAGAGGTTGATGCTTACGTGAGGAGAAATTCATAAATATAGTTTCTCTAGGCATACACACGAATGCTTTATAATCACTTTCACAATTCCCCGACAAAGCACAATTTACGTTTCCCACGCTACTAACGACATGTTCACTTTTCGCACAATCTTTCTAAGATGATACTATCACTTGAAATGGTGACATTCCCAAACGCTCCACGTTTTCTCTTCTTTCAATGACTGTCGATGTTTGCGACTAACTCGTAACTCCCCAAACTTTGATCGAGAGTACGTTAGCCGTAAATAAGGAAGGGGATATTCCACTTCGTATTATTTATGAATAACTCCGCCCTAGATGGTCCCAAGGCCATTCGAGAAAGGAGGAAGGAACCCCTTGTTTCCCCATTCCACAGCTTCCATGATTCCTCATCCTTAGCCCCCCAAATAAATAGTATTAAATGCTCTTAAGGTCGCACATTTGGTTTACTGGTTTCCCAATAATTGGACATTAAATGCCGAGAAATGCTATTAACTATAAATAAACGGTGATCCAACCATTATGCACGATGTTAATTGTGAGTCACACCTTAACGTCAAGTTTTTCATCCAACGTAATTTAACATTTCCGGTGGAAAGATTCCAAAGAACAATTTCAAATTCATGAGCATTTGGCGTATCATAAAAGCGCAATAGTCTCAGCATTTTATTGATATGAAAGAGAAAAAAATTATAGACATGAATTTACAAATTTTAAATCAATCGCGGACACAATCATTTTCATCGGCAGACAAGAAATATCTTTGAGCGTCATCGTGATGCTGGCCCGATACCAATACAAACTCCTTATCATAACGATGGGAAACTTTAATTCCCTCCTTCAATTTCGCATGGCCTCGGGTGACAATACGTTAATGCAAAATTTGGTTGAAATAGAAAAACCGCGTTTTAAGTTACACGAGTCCACAAATTCAGAATGAACTGATCGAGATTTCCGGAAATATTATTCTTGAAAATCTCGTTTCAAAAATCAACAAGAGCAAATGCTGCACAATACTGCCTGATGGAACAACGGATATAAGCGGCATACAACAATACTCATTCTGCTTTCGATACACAGAAAAACGGAGGATGTTGCTATTATTCGAGAAGATATTCTAAAATTTATTGCTTTGAATGATATGAGTGGTAGAGGGCTTGCATCTTCGTTGCTAAAGGTTTTTGAGCAACTAAGGATTTCTTTGAAGTTTCTGGTTTCTCAAGGCTATGATGGAGCAGCTGTGATGAGAGTGGAATGCAGCGGCGGTGCAAAGCCAAAAATTTATGTGGCAAGATAATTACCGCAAAGCCCTACAATGACACAACTGGATGAATATCATGGAAATCTAACAATTTAAACAGCTTTTTTTTATTCGCACAAAAGCACACATTTTTACTTTAACATAAATAAATTAGAGTCTCGTCTCAATGTGAGCTAAAATTGAAAAATCATTAATTGGACACTGTACACTACTTTTATAAATCAGTGAACAGAATTCTATTATCTGACTATTCAATTTCTGCTCTTTCAAGATGATACCACTTGCTGACTAGACTTTAACAGTGAAAATCAAATAAACCGAAAATTCCTACTTTTCGCCTTACTAAACTCCTTAATAATTGCATCGTAGCCCAACTAAGATGCTACATCAGCCTCAATGGATAAAACTTCTAACGCTGAAAATCTTTGCTGACCCATTGTATTTTTTGAAAAGTTTTTAATAAGCTTTAATTTAGAAAAGCTCTTTAGCGGAAGCGGTACTTGAAGATATTGCTAATAATATTCGAATTACAATATAAATGTTTGGGTAAATTTCCTTTAAGTTATTCTCGGTTAGGTATTAAAGCAGCTGTTTTACGTCTCGGATGCAGGCGGACAAATTCGGCATAATTGCTTGCAGTCCTTCATACAATTCATAAGATTGGATGTCACTTTTCTCACCCACTCTTAGAACCGTATCCAAGTCTTGACAATGTTTTAATACTTTTGAGTTTGCTTAAATCTGTAAAATGTTGAGTGGAAGATGTAAATCTTGTATCCATACTGCTCATTATGGTGACAATCATAGTATTAAAAAACTCTGTTTCGAGCCGTATTTTGGGTGATTGTATGGGCTCAGCACTTCTTTCATAAGTGAACATCCTTTTCTTTTTGGCTAACCTCTTATTTTTAAATTCTTTTGGTAAGTCAAAATTACTTTTTTCAATAAATCGATGAATGTCAGATAAGCATCGTTCGAATCCAATTTGATGATATTCTTTGATCCAGTAACAGAACGCATGCAAATGATCAAGGACAATGCTTAAATGGACTGCTACGAATTGCCATAATTTGCTTATGATATTCACTTCCGATATTATATCATACCATAAAAGTAACGATATAATGACATAAACTCTAAGCTGAGAATGTCATTTAAAACCGAATCACAATCAATGAGTGTATCGGATTCTTCAGTGTGATGCTTTAAGCTCTCGATACATTCAACAACATCATCAAATTGGAATCATATGGATTTAACTGCTTCGATCCTGCTTTCCCATCTTGTGCCTGATAAAGGTTTTAAAGTAAGTTTTAATTTCGCTTTGATAAACTCTCAGTGCTTGACCTTGCAAATAATAATTAAATTTTTTGAATAAAACCAAAAAATGTTTTTGCTGCCACGCAAGCATTAGCTGCATCTACCAACATTAGGTTCCAACTATGACAACCGAAAGGTGTACAAAAAGCTCATGGATGAATGTTCGAAATTCGAGTTTTAACTTAGTTTTTTATGCTTACCATATTCGCACCATTTTCATACCCTTGGCCGCGACAATCATTAATATCTAATCAATTTTTTTCCTAGTTCTTCAAGTATTGCATTTGATGGGTAGTCCCCAGTTGACTCAGCGATAACAAGAAACTCAATAAAATGTACTTCTATTTTACCGGTTGTTATGTTGCAAAGTCGTAATACAACAGACATTTGTTTAACTCGACTATAGTCTCTTGTGAAATCAAGCAAAAGAGAATAATATTTTTCCTCTTGTACCCTTCATGTCGCTTCTCCAGTCATTCTTTTCGCTATTAGCCTTATCAACTCATTCTGAATATCGTAGCTTAGATAATGTATTACAAGTTGTTGGTCATTAATACTCTTCATGTGTTCTCGAAGCGTGGGATCATATTTAGAAAGCAATTTGAACAAGTCTATGAAGTTGCCGGAATTTTCACTACAGTCTATTTTAAGAGATTCTCTATGCCCTCTGAATGCTAGATTATGTGAGGCTAAGAAGTTAATTATGAAAAGTAATTTTTCAAATAAATTGTACCAATGTTTTTGAGATTCATGAATTAACCTTTCGTTTTCTTTATCTATTTTTAATTCGCTTCTCAAGTGCTAGCCGTTGATACATTAATGACATATCCTCTGATATTCTGGTATCTTTGCAAAATATATTTGTTAAGTGTTACCAGTTACAGCATCCTCTCTGAACCGTCTGAGTTTGAGAATTGCTAAAAAGTCTACATGGAAAACAGTGAACTTTGTTTTGATATATTAACTAGAATAAACCAGCCAATGAGGATGTTGAGTTTCACCATTACTGTCTTCTTAAAAAAAAAAATAAATAAATAAAAATGAGAAAAGTGCCTACGATCATCATCTTTGGGATACCATCATGGATGTTACTTGATGGCTGCATTAAACAACTTTGAACAATATCATGACGCTGAGAATTGTTTAGGGGGAACGCCCACATTCCTGCATCAGAACTTATAAATGTTTCTTTGATAATGTCGCTTTCATTACTTCACTGACCGAGAACTTATTTGTTGTTCGGGAATCCCGCTTTTCACCTCAGATTCTGATTGGATAGAGTTTGATGCTGGTTACACTTCGAATTGTAGCTTACTACTCAATACACCTTAAGTACTTTCCAAATTGAATTAAATGTTGGCTGTTGCAATATCCGATGTCAAAGAAATCAATTCATCAGATTTTTTCATCATATGAGATGTTTGTTTTTGGAGGTAACTTATCAATCCTGAACCTAAAGCCCGATCTGATAAGACCCTTTCAGCTTTCTTTTGTCTTTTTGCGGACCTAGATTCCCATTTTCTCCCGATATCTCTATCTCTCTAGCGCCTTGGGCGTAAAATGACAAAGTCGTTTAACGTACATTTTGTTTTTATGTGCATACCTACAGTGACTCCACATGTCTACAGTTAGTTTATGAAAAATTACGTTAAGTACGAGTAGCTCACTGTTAAGTACGAGTAGCTTAGATAATGTATTACAATTCTATTTGAATAAATTTTCAAACCTTCAGCACAATATTACTCATTCTCACTCACAATAATATAATATAAATGCTTACGGTACTCTGCTTTGTCTCGCGAGCCATGGACAAAGAGTGGAGGTAGACACGAATCAACCGAAATCTGAATCGTTTGGAGGTAAAGAACTCCCTTGATAGTCGTTGCCATGTTCATCAATGCAAGTAGCATTTGGCATCGCACACGGACTCTTTCCCAGAAGTAGCGAGGGGATGGAAATAACCCTATAGACGATTCAAACCTGTTTTGGGACCATGGTCCTTGGACCAAATTAGACGGCACATCAGGTTTGTCCAACATAGACCGGTTAGATTTATGATAGCGGGCTCATCATGTGTATAACATCAAACTTCGCGCATGATGAGTTGCATTAAAAGGTGCCCCCACGGTATAGAAAACTCATTCTTTATATCATTTTAAGGTTTATATTGATTATTGGAAAGATGTGCTTGCCTATTATGCAAATTTCCCCGCCCAAACATTTAGCGAGATATGCATATGTTTCTGAATGCCATCGGATACCTATTTCGACCTTCACGGAAATGTGCTGACATTCTATGAAAGTGTCAAGGAACCAAATAAGCACAATTTAATTATAAGTTACACTAGAATTGTAGATGGGAGTGCAATTGTGATGTGAGAGACAACATTGAGGGCGGTTGCGAAAGAATACTGTAAGACAAGGTGATCGCCGCTGATGGTCTCATCCACCGTAAATGCCTAACTGTAGTTGAGTTGATTGTGGTCACTATTCCAGTATACTATACTATGGACTGGACAATTGATGCGTAACACCAAATGCTAGCAATTTGAATTTCACTGGTATCAATACTTTTAAAACTTTCAGTTAGTTAGAAAAGGCTATCCAGCGCGAGGTCCCTATAGCGTGAGGCCGTAGGCAGTCACCCACGCCTTGGGCCGCCACTGATGGAATGGTTGTGCCAAGGCAATTATGGAACATTATCCTTATGCACTGTACGTTCATTGTGGAAGTCTTGACGCTTTTATAACCTTTAAAGGAATTTAGCTAAACTTTAAATGAATCGTTACACCCTTATCACATCAATTTAACCTAAATCTATACGATAATGTTTTGCTCTACAGTGAGCTTTCATTGCATCGTGCGGATATCGATCTAGTTTTCGGATTTCTCCGATAACTTTTTAAATTAAATTAAATTCTTTCTAGCTACGTGAATCAGTTGCATATTTATATAGAAAAAAAATGTTAGAAGAAGGTGGTTTCGACGTGTGTACTAATTCTCATCGGGTCATCACTCTTATTAGATACACACCGGTGATGGCGACCACCATGCTTAGAGGTGAGAGAGTTATTTTTAATTTTGATACTTATGCGAACTCAATATGTTTTTGTAACTATGAATGATGTTCAGGCTAAATTTCCTCCTGTAAGTACTTGCCTTAGCTAAACATTTTTCTTCTCTAACAATTTTTCAGAAAAATTATTTAAAAAAATATGCAACTCATTCATGTAGCTACAAACATTTCATAAGTAATTTAAAAAGCTATCGGAGCCATCCAAAAACGAGATTGTAATGAATCAGGCAATGCCGCTGGGTGACCACTACCAACACACCTTGCTGCTATGTGGCTTGTCATCTCATGTTGGTCTTGACAGTTGCACATCCCACGTCAATTTCGTCGTGGGATGTCAAAGGAAGATTGACAGCCATATGGCGGCCGAGTTGACGTGTTGTAAACGGTTGATTTCTACCAAAAACGAGCGACATTTGTGCGGTACTTCAAAACCCCAGGGAGGAGGGAAAAAGGCATGTAGTCTGTGAACCACACCTGGTAGGTGCTTTAAATTTTCTGCTTTTACTGCACCGGCTAAACTATCTTTAACACCTGACAGGGGTGCCGTACAGCCTATTCTACATTCCGGCACTGGAAGATTTCGTCGACGTCGCCGCCTGCCAAGAAATTCTTCATCCGTTCTAAAATTGCAATTTCTGTGTTGTGACGATCGAAAAGCTGTGAAATACATTTACAAATAATCAAGAAAGTTCAACCGAACGACGACCGTAAAACGTAGATACATCATAAGTAAATAGAATCATATTTCGTGTGGGTGGAAAAGTGTTTTAAGAAAATCGATGATATCAAAAAGAATATACGAGATGCAATTCTGACAATTACTGGTGCTATGAGCACCCTAAATCCATCTATACCACTAGAGAAAAAAAGAAATGAGGCTAGAGAGGAATATATTCAAGACTATGCTTCAAATCCAGACTTTAATTACCGTCCAGAATTTTACGAGCACACAGAAGAACTGTGGAAAGATCGTGGTGTTCAGCAAACATATGAAAGATCAAATGAATATCAATTGATCGACTGCGCTAAATATTTCTTATATCGTATTTCAAGTTGATAAAGTTAATTTTCATATGTTTGATGTGGGTGGACAGCGAGACGAACGTCGAAAATGGATTCAATGTTTTAATGATGTAACTGCAATCATTTTTGTAACTGCCTGTTCTAGTTATACTATGGTTCTTCGAGAAGATCCAACACAAAATCGACTTAGAGAGTTACTGGATTTATTTAAGAGCATTTGGAATATTAGCTGCGTCTGTCACTAAATCGAAGTGAAACGGGACATATACACTATTGTAGGTTTATATCATTAGCATGCAATTGCGAATGACACTTATTGTATAAGACAAATAAGGAGTCCGTTTTAAGTGTATGCTAGTGTTCTGGTTAAATGGAATTTTCTCGCTTTAAAAGTAAAGTTTTTAAATACTCACAAATTTGAAGCGCGTAGCGAACGTAGTTCACCCAATTAGGAACCAATTAAGTAGGGAAAAAGTCTGTTGAATCTCTAAACGAAATACTAAGAAGTTCAAAAGCACAGATAAAACAATGAAAAATTCAGTTTGAAATTGAAATTCAACTCGAATAATTTTTGCACGATTGTACTACCGAAATCAAGCATGACATCCTAAGTAGTATAATCTAAATAGAAATTAAAATTGAAATTTCGCGCTAAAAAATTGATATCAATATTAGGATCCTAGTGTAATCAAATAATAAGATAAAAATTTTGAAACAAAGTTGTATCCAAATTGTAAAACAAAGAAAATTCCACTTGCATTTAAAAGTTTATTTATATTTTGACTTATTTTTAAAAAAAAAACCCCTATCAAATTATGCATATTTATGTTATTGTGGTTAAGATCATCAAACCATCGTAATATTGAAAATATTTGGCTTTGAAGCGATTGCACTCAATGGAATGTTGCGGTAATACGAATATTAACTGCTGACAATTCATTTCCAAATTTTTAAAATCAATTATATCTTAGAGAATGGAAAATTGCACATTGAACTATTTATGTGTATATGTCACTATTCATATTTTTGTATATATAATGCTCCCTATCCAATTTATAAACATAAAAATTGAATTTTTTTCATGTTTTATGTTTATTCTTACAAGAAAATCTAACTAAGGGCTTTAAACTAATTTTGAACTAGATAATTCAGCCAAATATTTCTAGTAAAAATATTTTGACTATACTCAAAAGTAGACAAATCAGGACCAAATCAAATTTATTAATAAACTGTTTATGCCCAAAGACACCAAAATCATATTTCCTATATATTTCCTTCTTTTAAATCTTCTTCCTTGTTTAACTCCAAAATTATATTTCTTTCTATTTCTTAAGAATTTCGACGGACTTTTTACCTTTCAACTTTCTGACCATTCACTACGGCCCGATTTTGAACTGATAAATGGAAATTAAGTTGAATCGTATAAGACCAATTAATTACCACAAATTCAGTTACCTTGTCGTTTAATTTTGAAGGCATATAAAATATTTTATTGTTAATTTTTCATCAATTTTTTTATAAAAACCACTATTAAATAAACAGTTTACAAAACAATTAGGTTATTAGAAATTTACGTATTTACCAAGAAGATCAAACACTAAAAATTTATTACGTTTAATTTCTAATCAATTGTACATTTTCAAAAGCATTAAAATTATTAGCACATTTTATTTTTCCACGATTATGAATTTCATATACGCGTAAGATCTTATTAGTTTGATATTAATGAACTTGTAGAATAAAGTACATAAACTGGAACTACCTCATACCAGTAACATAAATAGACTGTTGAAACAAGCGGATATCATAGTTTATAGACTTACTTACTATATAAGTAAAATTTTTGTCTCCTGGAAATTAGTTTGTCAAAACAGACTGAAAGAATGAGTATAAAATGAATTGCTAAAACAGTAACACGACTTTCCTTTCCAGTGGTTCCTTTCTTTCAGCGGGAAAAAGAGTGCATGGTAGGTATGCCGTCGCGAGGGTAGGGTGTGACTAAATCCGCTGAGGTCGGTTTCGCGTCGCGCGCGGTACGCGGTGCCTTTGTTGGTTTTGCTTTTTTTATTAGCGTAGCTTCCGTCGGGTTTGAGTTAGCGTAGTATATTTTTCGGTACCGCGTCGGGAATTCGGGAACGCAAAGTAAAGATTAGGCGTTTGTCCTTTGCTAAAATGAAGAAATACGGAGTAACGTAAAGTAGGTTTCCTCTCCGTATGGTTGTGTTTTGTGACGCGATTGGAAACGGGCATGTATTGGAGGCTGAAAATTGTAGATGAGTGTAATCCATTTGGGGACCCGCGACCGAAATCCTCTCCGATCTAGCTGGCCGACAAGCAGCCACCGCGAAAATGGATTACGGTGCACGGATTGGTTGACCGGTTGGTACTATCCGTTGGCACTACTCAGACTTAACGTCATGAACCGATGAGAGGTCGGTTCCTCGTTCGGATCAAGAATTAAAAATCATTACAAGATCGATATCCGCACGACGCAATGAAAGCTCACTGTAGAGCAAAAAATTATCGTATAGATTTAAAGTTTAGCTAAGACAAGAACTTACAGGAGGAAATTCAACCTGAACATAATTCGTAGTTACAAAAACATATTGAGTTCGCATAAGTAGGAAAACTAAAAATAACTCTCTCACCTCTAAGCATGGTAGTCGCCATCACCGGTGTGTATCTAACAGTGGCGAGGGGTGAAAAGCTGCTCGGGGTAAGCCGATCAAAACATCGAGCAATCTATTGATGTTTAACCATACTAGTACATTCTATTCATACACATAAATACTAAATAAATCAAACTACATAGTTTATTCCAGATTCTCAAATTAAATTTAGGGAAAATTTCAAATATAAATGTTTGTTAACAAATTTATGTACTGGTATGGGATTTATCACTGTTTGGTGGTTTGAAAATAAAAAATAAATAAAAAAAGAGGGATACTAGGTAAATTTAATTTGAGGATAAATTATTGTTAGATAGTATAATGGCATCTCATTTCAAATTCGTTATTCTGGCCAGCATCGTAAAATTTAACGTCAAGTAATGGCCAATTAACCGTTTTTCTAAATCATGAGAGACTTGAATGTATTATATGGTGGACAAAACTTTTTAATAAGTAAAGCAAAATAATGACGAGAGCCAAGCTAATTTGCCCACAAACACTGCGTTAACGGTTATCAAAGATCAAATCAAAATCTTTGATGAAGGTTTCAGCAGTGTTGCGGGCAAAAGCTTGGTAGTCTCTAATTCTTAATATTTTAAATTTGCTCAACGAAAGTTTTTGATTCGAATAAAAATTGTTTATGTAACGTACCCTATGAAATAAATCAAACACTTAAAATAACAACTGAGCGTGAAATTCTTCATACATCGAACACTGCACTTAGTAAACTTTATTTGAAGTTCAAATCAATTCTACGATTTTTCTCTCCAAATTTACTAAGAACATCATCATAAAAAGATGGTCTTGCTTTTATTTTTATCAAAAGTCTCTTCTCAACAGAAAGCAAGGCTTAATCAGAAAGCCGCTCTTCATTTTGCTGATTCCTCAAATACGTCTGAATTCTTTTTAATGCGGAAAAAGATCTTTCTGCGGATGAAACTGATATTGGTAGGGTCAATATAAGGTTACACAGAATAGTTATTTGTGGGAAAGTATCATTCAAAATCGAACTGCTAAGTTGAAAATATAGTTCCTTGATTTCAATTCATTTTTTAATGCTGTGTGGTTGAAGATTCTCGGGAAATTCCTTTGAAGCTCAGTAAGTTGATTTTCCGGAAAAGATTTTGAATAGGATTCAAATTTTGCTCTATTGAGAAGATCTAAAAATAACAGCTTATCAAAAGATGCATATCGATTCTTTATTTGAATTTTGATATGATCTATGATTTCAATGAATAGTCTTTTATAAGATGTTTTGAGATCTAGGCTGAAATCTAGTCGAGGTCGCTTTTGCGGCAGCTCACAAAGATCAGTTATTTGACTAAAAATACTATCAAATTCTTTGTCAAATTTATTTGAAACCCACTCTTCGAATAGCTGTATTTCCCTTAAAGCCACTTCGATACAAATATTTTTATTTTGCAATGCATTGAAGAGGACATCCGTTCGTGTGAAAATTTCTGAAACTGTGAAAAGTAAAAAGCAGAAATGCATATCTTTCATTTTACTCAAAAAACTCTCGGACATTGCAAGTGATTCACTATCCCATTCTTTGGGATTTCCTAAAATAATCTCAAACGTTTTAATCACATCTATTCTATGGTTATATATAACATTGATAATTCTAGAATGAAAGTGCCAGCGTGTCTCTGAAACACCTGGCATACGTCGATTAGTCACTTCTTTAAGGAGATTTGTCCGTTTTGTGGATTTATTTAAGAATCGAGCTAAGCTGTTAATATGAGCGAAAAATATTTTTAATTCTGAAATATTTCCCAAAGATCTGCTTAAAACAAGATTGAGGACATGTGCGTAACATGGAACGAAAATCGCTTTTGGATGCGATTCGCGAATTTTCGCTTGGACTCCTCCATATTCCCCAGACATCACAGCTGCACCATCATAAGATTGTCCTACCAGCTTTTCCTGACAAGAAAACTGCTTTACTATATCTCGAACAAAATCAGCCAAAGTATTTGCTGAACGAGATAAAGTCACATCGAAAAAACCTAGGAATCGTTCCTCAATTCCTGTTTCAGATACGTATCGAAATACTACGCTTAACTGCTCTCTGTGGCTGATGTCTGGTGTTTCATCAATCATAATTGAAATGAATCTCGCTTTCGTTATTTCTGATTTAATTTCTCGCTTTAAGACACTTCCCACACAACTAATTAAATCATTCTGAATGTCATTCGACAACCCAGAAAACACGGGATTTCGAGATGAAGAGCTTTGGTCTAAATGAGATTCCATAACAGGGTCATAATTGCTAAGTAATAAAAGAGTCTCAATATAATTTCCCCTATTATCAGAACCCTCATTTTCAAAATGGCCTCGAAAAGAAAGTTCTTGTTTTCCTAAAAAAACGACGGTATCAATAAAGCGTTTCATAAGGTTTTGGTTCTTTTCAACCTTACGATTATGCACTTCATAACTATTCCCCAAAGAGTTGTCAATTCTAGACTTGCCAAAGTCATTCAAAGCTAAACAACTCCTGATATGCTTCTCTGTTTGAGTGTGATTCTTTGAAGAATTGACAATATTATTAATGTCTGTAAATCCAGTTTTGCTCCAAGCGCTGTCAGCTTGAGAGAAAAGAAGGCATGTAAAACAGAGCATTTTGTTAGTTTTACAGCTTCCTGTCAGCCAAGAATACTTTTCATATAAAGAGGTATGAAAATGTTTTGAAATTCCATCTTTCCGCTTATAACAGATATCCAAATGAGGTTTCGCTCGTCCCATATGAATAACGCTTAGTTTTTGTTGGAAAGAAAGATTCGAAAACATAGTCTCCTCAGTCAATAAGAAGTCTATGAGACAACAATCTATGTTCACAGACATATTAATGATAAATAAATATCAAAAATAAACCAGCAAAAATAGAAACTAAAAAAATTTAAGCTGTATCCTAAGTGAAGAAGGAAGTGGTTTCTCAAAATCACTTATCAAACAAGCTACAATTATCAAATACAAATAATGAAATGTATTTAAAAATTTATAAAAAGTAGAGAAACAAATTTTGATACTTAAATTTTGACAAATAAAAATCCCTTTGTTTTACTTTCACTCTAAATTGCACAATTCAAAAAACTACGAAATCACCCCGAAAAAAGTCTCTCCACTTTTAAACAGTCTTAGACTAAATTCACTTTCATATGTTATTATGAAATTCACTTAAGCAAAATGAGAAAATCTACTCTATCGGCCTTATTTTCAAGAGAGTCGATGTACGCTTATTTCACGAAATAAGTGTACTTTTAATTTCCTAATGCCCCTTCCTATATTCAATACCCACGACGGTTTCCCCAATAAATTGAAGATAAAGAAAAGCAGATCGTGCTCCCGGCTTCCACAGTGCTTTCCATTAGCGATGCTAGACAAGAAAATCGCCGCTAGCTACATATCCAAACTCCTGTGCTGCTGGCAGAGAAAATGCAAAGTTTATGGTAAAGAAGACAAGCCGATAGAAGTGTCGGCTTATAAGCAAGTGCTATGCTTGGATATCTTGTGGGCGCATGTCGTTGAAATCAGCAAGCGAAAGTGAGATCAAAGGAAGAACGAAAAATAGTGCTGTTGATCCATGGATTATAAGAAGAAATTGTACCAAATTTGTGCTTTTTGGTACAATTTCTTCTGGAACAAAGAAGCACGGGATCAAATGAAAAGTGATGAAAATATTCACGTATGTATATGAGGAACGCATATTAAAGTGATGAATGAAAGTAATCCGATACTTCTTTCATTTAATAGAAGGGAAGCCGGTGGGAATCGGCTTATATGGACGCCTCGCCACTGGTATCTAATAAGAGTGATGGCCCGATGAGAATCAGTACATACGTCGAAACCACCTTCTTCTTGCATTTTTCTTCTCTATTAATTTTTCAGAAAAAAATTATTAAAAAAATATGCAACTCATTCATGTAGCTACAAAGAATTTCATAAGTAACTATAAAGGAATGTTTGCCCCAATTTGTTATAGCTTAGAAAAACTTCATAAATGTGGAAATACTGAAACTTTCAAAAACGCTTTTAGCTATCTCCAAACTTTTAAAAGTGCGGCGAGAATTGTATCAATGGTTGTAGTCAACGAAATCTTTTCCCTTATTCATCCGTTGACTATCTTCTTACAAGGTAAAAGTGTTGATCTTGATCCGCTGTCTCAACTGCTGATGACTTGATTGTTTTGCTGAAACACATAAAAGAAACACCTTATCAGAATTCAGCAAACTTTTCGCTGCTGCGACAGAAATATCTGATAATATCGGAATTCAAATTGAAATTCCCAGGATTGCGAAACTTCAGAGAAATTGAGAAAATTAAGAATCCAATTCAGCAGAAGACTATTTCCGCAAATCAGTATTCATACCATTTTTCGATCACTTTGTTGGTGCTTTGAGTGACAAATTTGTAAAACACAAAAGAACTTTGTCAATGATACAAAATATAATTCCAAATAAATTAGTAAAACTCGGTTTGAAATATTGTAACCAAGATGATAAGATGACTTCTGAAAAAACTTCAGATGCTATTTCTACAACTCTTGAGGCACTTTTACAAAAATGGCCAACTTTTATGGTATCAACTAAATTGTAATGAATCATGTGATGCCACTGGCGACCACTACCAACACACCTTGCTGCTAGGTGGCTTGTCATTTCATGTTGGTTGCGACGGGCGCACATCCCACGTCAATTTTGTCGTGGGATGTCAAGAGGAATTGACAGCCGCATGGCAGTGAGGTGTGCAAGTGGTGGCCGTCACCAAAGAGCGGTTGGCGAATGTCAGTAATTTCGCGTGTGCGTAATTAGTTTGTGGGTGGAAGTGCCGAAAAGTAAGCAGGTCAAAAGTGATGGCCGCGTGGCACTGAGACAAGTCAGGAAAGCGCACGAATTGAGTTGCTTATTCTCATATTTCTGGTTGTGATTCGCCGATTTTCCGTAATCATTTAATCTGTTGATCGGGATCGCTAATGAAAAAGTTACAGGCTTTCCCAAACGGTATTGATATTTCAAATGCTGGTAATATTTTAATTGGAGACTCGCATGGTAATCGTTTCCATGTTGCATGTTTTTCGCGGGAAGGAATCGTGCAATCTGAATTCGAATCTCCACATGTTAAGGTTTCTCGTTGCTGTGGGTTGAAAATAACATCTGAAGGCTATGTCGTAACTCTGGCCTTGTGCTTGGAGTTCATATTCAACCGGAAGATAAGTACAATTAAAAATAGCGTAAAAGAGTTAGAGATGAAAACGATGTCAATGGAACGAACGAGGACAAGAGCGGCTCTGATCATATAGACTCGTCAAAAATAGTCAAAAACGTGCAAATAGGATTTTGTAAAGTTTAAGATTTTCAAAGGAAATCGACTATACCGGCGCGTAGACCTTAAGATAACGATAGAGAATGTTAGTAGACAGTGTAATCTGGTATTGCTATTCCGCAACTAGCCTTATTTAATCCATCCCCACCCTGAGCCTCGCCTTCACTCCTGTTCCTGCTACTTCGCCCACTTTTCCTTCTTCAGATAAGGTGGAAAGTACCAAAGGCAGCAACATCAATCAATGACCAATTGGTGCAAATAATTAATTCTCTAGAGATCTTTAATGCAATACTCTTGCGTTGCATTTTGTATATTTGTTAATTTCTGTCTAACTTTACTATGGATATTTCATAAGTTTTCTCAGTCATAGAAAGATATTATGTTTGTTGGTAACACACGCTTGGAGGTTAGACTTTAATTAAAGTTAGAAAAATGAAACAAAATGAAAAATTCAAAAAAAAAAAATTAACTGTACAACAATTTCAACTATAGAATTATTACCGACTACAGTGGAGATGAAATTAAATTTAAATTTAGAATGAAACACAGTTGTGGTTTTTACATTATAAAAACACAAGTTGGGCAAACAGACCTACGCTCATGTCAGAAGGGTTTTGTAATCAATTTTCAAAATGCAGTCACCAGATTGAATAAAGTCAAGAAGCATGTCAATGACGATTTTATTGGAGAAAATATGAAATTCGAAGATCCTACTATAATTAACAAAAGTTGAACAAATTTAGACTTCTGAGGTTTTTTTTATTGTTATACTCATAAATATCTCCCTTGATAATTATTTCAGATGTCCATTCGTGAGGGAGGAAACCACATTTTTCATGTATTTCCCCCCTGTACCCCACTGAAGCAAAAACTGACAGTTTCCCATGAAAACTTTCATTTCATACTCATATCGACTACGTTTGATGAATTTTTTTTTTCAGGGGCCACTCTCCTGTACTGTTATCATCGATTAATGGCCAATTTTTTCGAATCCTAGAGTTGTTACAAATCCCTTTTGCTAGGAGCTCTCTCCCACCTCCTTGACTTGTTTCACTTATGAGTATTAATTGTAGGTACTCATCTTCAGTCATTCATTAAATTGAATCAAGTGCTCAAAGCATGCACCTTAAACGTTGAAGTTGGGAAAAAATAACTCAAAATTATTCAATCTTCGCATTTAAAACAGTCACTATTTTGTTTTACGATTACTGATACCACTAGCTGAACCGATTCTCAAAGATATACATGTCACCTATCATTCCTGAAATTTTCATGCAAATCCTAGCAAAACTGTAGTGTCTGAGTCGGTAAAAAGCGCATGTTGTTCCATAGCCATATGTTGCCATAGTAATAAATGCGGCGTATATTGTTCCATCGTAATACGGGAAAATTCAAACTGCTATAACTTCGCTAAATATGATTCAATCTTTATGAAACTTTCAGGATAGATCAACCTTATAAATAGACATCTACGTACTGAATTTCATTGAATTTAAGGGTACAGTTAAGATTTTATTCAAGAAAACATAAAATCGATAAATCATACTATTACTAACAAAGTTGAGTGAGTTGCGACTTCTCACGTATTTGTTGTTGTTGTACTCATCAAGGCCTACATTCTTGATTTTTTTCAGATTTTTCGGATCACAGGTGTCCAATCGCGAGGGGGGGGACACAAATTTTTCGTGTATTTCCCCTCCCTGTGCGCCCCTCGAAGCAAACTTTGCCAAACTAAGACCTGTTTTGAAAAGTTCTCATCAAGACCTTTCATTTGATACCCATATTAGCTACCTCCAATGAAATTTTTTTTTCGGGGGGTCACTCCCCTACATGGGGAGACCCCCCTTAAATACCTTATAAAATTTGTTTGCAGTTGAACTTTGAAGAGAACACCACTTTACACCTACATACAAAGTTTGATGCTTCTAGCTTAAGTATTTTCCGAGAAAAACTTCTGTGACACACGGACGGACGGACGGACGGACAGACAGACGGACAGACGGACAGACAGGACGCAATTTTTGAAGGGTTTTGTAAAATTTTTTTACAACACCCTAAGAAATAGTTTTTCGCATCTAGATTAATAGAGAGAAAATGGAATAACATAAATTTCAATGTAAAGCTACTCGTCTGATTAGATTTTAGTGCTACTGCTAATTTCACTTGTTTATTTTTTTTTAATTATTGATTGTTCTTTATTTTTATACAAGATATTGAGTCAAACAGTACATGTCCATTGATCGATTACACTACCAACATAATTTACACACTCTCAACCTCTTTATTGTTCTTCTCTATCTTATTTTTTGCTTAAAGAAACATATGCAACTTTTTAACATTTCAATTGGAAGAAGAAAATAAAATGAAAACACCAACAAAATGAGTTGACGTGGAAAGTTTTAAGACTAAATTAAGAGAAAAGAAAATACGTGGCAATACATTATAGTATTACGTGTGAACTTGTTTCTAAGTGAAGTTGAAATTATTATAACGTTTTTCTCTTATAATTCATTTTTTTAAATGACAAATCAATTTAAATTTAATAACAATACTTTCAAACTTTTTGAAGAAACCTAAAATAAATAATATGAATTGCTAACTCTAAAAACGACTTTCCTTTCCAGTGGTTCCTTTCTTTCAGCGGAAAGTAGAGTGCATGGTAAGTATGCCGTCGCGAGGGTAGGGTTTGAGAAACGTTGAGGTCGGTTTCGCGTCGCGCGCGGTACGCGGTACCTTAGTTGATTTTGGTTTTTCTTTAGCGTAGTTTTTTTTCGGATTTACGTTAACGTAGTATATTTTTCGGTACCGCGTCGGTAAAATTCGGGAACGCGAAGTAAAGATTAGATTTTTGTTCGTTGACTGGCTGTATGAAGAAATACGGAGTAACGTAAAGTAGGTTTCCTCTCCGTATGATTGTGTTTTGTGACGCGTTTGGAAACGGGCATTTATTGGAGGCTGAAAATTGTAGATGAGCGTAATCCATTTGGAGACCCGCGACCGAAATCCTCTCCGATCTAGCTGACCGACAAGCAGCCACCGCGAAAATGGATTACGGTGCACGGATTGGTTGACCGATTGGTACCATCCGTTGGCACTACTCAGACTTAACGTCTAGAACCGATGAGAGGTCGGTTCCTCGTTCGGACTTAGACTTTAAAAAAAATCATTACAAAATCCATCATCGAAAAAGAGATTTGGATTGCAGCGGAAGAACGCCTATACACATTTATCGATGCTTTAAATTTTAGTATTGAGACTTTTCTTCCAAACGTGGCAACGTTTCTGAAAATTAGGGCTACCTTAGCTGTGACAATTGCCAGTAATGAAAGAAGTTTTTGTACGTTAAAACGTTTAAAAGACTGGCAGAGAAGTGCCACAAGAGAACAACGGCTGAACGGTCTTGCTCTTTTGAGTATTCAGAGAGGAATCGACATAACGGCTGAGGAAGGCATCAACAAATTTGCAGAAAAGCGTAGAAAATTTCAACTGTAATGTTTCCAGAAGCTTGTACTGAGACGATTTTGACTTTGTATGTTAAATGTTATATATAATAATAAAAAGAACTTCTCTAAAGCACTTCTCGCAGTCTTATTGTTGTACAGAAAATAACTAAAGTTTCGAACATGACTAAGAAATCCCCCCCTGGAAATATTTCACCCTTGAAAATATTTCTTACTACGCTACTGAAAACATCAATTAGTAAAAAAAAGATTCTAAAATTTTATTTCAATTCCTCTTCTAGGGTTAAACAACAAATGCATTTAACTAAGGCAAATAAAGAAGCACTTACTGTTGTGCGTCATCAGAGATCCAGTTGTTACATTTTCACTTGGAGGCGCCGTAATGGCATTATCGATATCGATACGCGATAGTCATTCAATCGAACAAAGTCAACACATAAAATCCCGGCAACACATTTAACAAATTCATTAGAGAACATAAAGATCAAAAGACATTCGACCACTGGTTTCTGGTCGAAGGACGTTTTAACAACGATGTCGCGTGTTGTTATCTGATCGTTGTTGCATAAATTAGCATTTTATCTTTTGCCGAATTGTGTGGAACCGCCTTTTATGATGAGGCGGATCTATCGTTTGTTAGCAAATTTTCAATAAAAATTGTCCCACCCATGACGAGAAGTCGATGAGCTTTTAAACAATGTGTGAATATACTCGTATATTACATGATTGTGGGAATTTGGGCTGGTTTGGACAATATACGGGAATTGATGATATTTTAGAAAAATATTTTGTGGTTTATCGATGAATCGTGCGCTGGATAATGTTCAGGATTGCTGTTAGAAAATGAATGATTCATTTTATAGATTTCCTTATAAGTGAACATTAGATGCCGCTACCTTTTTTATTTGCTTAAAGAGAATTCAAAATATAAGATGCCATACCGGTAATGATTCATTTTCGCCAAATTTAGGATATTTGGTATTAAAAATAAAAATTTTATTACCAAGAAACATTCTCTCAGGCTGACAGCTGCGCTGAAGCTCAGCAAAAGTAAACTCAGAATTGTCGTCGGGCATCGTTGCGTACTTTAGTTTCTTTGTATTCGAAAATTATATGTACATCGGCTGACTTTTGCTATTACCGTCAGTTGCTCCAAAAAAGTTCTTCAATCCTGTTATAAAGTTTTAGAAGCCTGCTTATAATGCCACCCTCTCTTTCATTTGAGACTTGCTAATCGTTATTCTTTGCCTGACCCTAGCACTGGTTCTTCTTTAGATCGAAGTCCCCTATGTATTATTTCACCGCAAGGGCGTCGCCAACCGATGGCCCAGGGGAGGGCAAGTTAATATATGGAGGATGGGAAAAGTGTGTAAGTACAGCCAAGAGCACATGAAGATTTACACTTGCTTGTAGTGCGGGTCTTACAACCTCGGTTCTAATAAATACAGTACAAAATGCAAGTCTAAGGCTCCACGAACTCTTGACTGTATAATAAATAAAACATGCAAACAAAGTTATTTATTATTTATTAGAGAAATAAAAAATTGGATTTGGGATAAAATTTCTTTAAATGACCTGGCCATATTGGATGGTTGTGCACAGATTAATTTTTGGCACTTACAAGATTTTAATAATAAAAACCCGACAGAGGAAGCTCAACCAGCGGTGGGCTGCAATGGGATATGTTTCAATTAATTTCACTCGAAATGCATAACGATGACTGAGGAGAGATACAAGATCATAAAGGAATACTCTGATGACGTCATATGGATGTACTCCACGGGTAAGCCGTGGCATCAAAAATCCAGGGAGGAACAACTTTTTCATAAAATGAAAATCACATTAAAGAATTAAGTTCGAACGTCAACTCTTTGATTGATCAGACGACTTCTACACACAAACCAACATATGCACAAACAATAAAATCTATACGTCGCCTCAAATTGGGCTCCCCTCGAATGTCACGTCCCAGAAAGTGATCATAATTAAGCTCAAAAAACACTCATCATCAGAAAAAACTCTTGCAGATTTTAAGTCGAGGAGAAGACCGTCGAATTGCAAGATTCGCAATGGTGGTGCGGTAATTAAAACATCGTCCGATTCTAACGCAACTGAACTATACAGATTAACCAAGGCAGTGGCGGATTTAAGGAAAAAGGCCCGGTTGGCAAAATTTCATTAGGACCCCCCCCCCCCCCCCCCTATTAGATTGTGTACACAAGAATTTATTTTGGCTCAAGTGTTTCATTGGAAGTGATAGGTATGTGTTTCAAGAAATTGATAGATATATAATAATTTCGGTTTATTCATCGAGTATTTTGAATGTTGCATTTGTTTTTACATTGAGAACATTTACATATTTTTGAATCCTCTTCTCGCTTTCTTCTCCGCGAAAACTTCGATAGTAGCATCCAAATCAACTTGATTCGCGACATGCTGTTCGATGAAAAGTATGCTGAAATCGTCTAATGCTTCTGCACTCATTGTGGAACGTTGACGATCTTTGACTTTCTTCAATGAGCTCATTGTTCGTTCGGCGCTGGCTGTGCTGACGGGAAGTGTCAATAATAAACGCAATAAACTGCAACACTCCGGAAAACTGCTCATCAAATTTTTTTCAACGATGAGTTCAAATATTGCAATGGACTATGCCCAGTAGAATCTTTTTCTTGTGAGAAGTACAAATCCGCAAAACTGATTAACTCATACTTCAGGGCAATTGTGAAAAAAGTTGGATATTTCTCTATCAAGTTGCAAACATTTTTTTCAACTTTTTTCTCATCCATGTTTTTGAAGAATTCAGGTTTAAGAAATGCGTCCATTATATCTTCTCCAGTAGCCTTTCCTCTTGATGTTTCTCGTTCTAAACAGTTGACAATACAGTCAAGATTTTGGATAACCGCTTCTACTGCTTTCAGTCGTGCAGACCAACGAGCCCCGCTCAATCCTTTGATGTGGAGTCTTCGTTTTTGTGACAGCGCCTCACTCTCGAAATCTTCTAATGGCACATGAAACTGCCCACCCTGTGTCTCTCTTCCACAGTCAGAATTTGTCTCGAAAATTTCTTTTTTCAATTCTTCCAGAAGTTGAATGCCGAAAGATTTTTTATTTTGGGACAGATTTTTGCTTTCTTCCAAAAGCTTTTCCCATCGCCGATGAGACTGTGAGAAGTAGTTGAAAATTCTCTGCAATGTTGCAAAAAATACTTTGATTGAAGGGCTGGCAAATTTTTCAGCTGCATGAGATAAAACCAGGTTGAGTTGATGCGCTGTACAGTGAACGTATGGAACGAAGGCCTTCTCTCCAACATATCTTCTGTTGAGAGCTTGCAATCCATTCAGCTCTCCTGACATGACGGGTGCGCCATCAAATGCTTGACCACATAGATGAATCTTTTCGAATAGATATTTTTCAAACATGACTCCAATAATTTCATGAGAAATTGACACAGAATCCCCTTTTTTGATTCGGATGAAACATAAAAAACTCTCTTTGATGCATAGTATCTTGGCTCCTGTCTCATTTTTTTGAATCGTGACGTACCGCAATAATATAGCCATTTGGTCCAAGTGAGCAACATCCGTTGTTGAGTCAGCGATCAGTGTAAAAAACTTTGCTTCTTTGCATTCATTGATGATAACATTTCGTGTTTGATCGGCCAAGATATTTAATAATTCGAATGTTATCGTTTTGCTCAAATACTTTATCCGATTCGAAGATTCGATGTGATCACGTAAAGTCGAGTTGTGTCGAGAGATAAGTTTGATGATAGACAAATATATGCCAGGATTTTCTTCATCTATTTTTTCACGATGACCTCGAAACGCGACACCCAAGCCAGACAAAGTTCTTATCAAAAAAAATGTTGAGAACGTAACGCCATTTTTTCGCTTCTTCGCTGATTTGTTGATTTAGTCGGTGACTTACATCAGCTTTCTTGAGAAAATTCGCTGCCGCAACTGCATTCTGGAGATGGCTCTTGCTCAAATTTTGTATCGAAACGGATTTCTGGAAATGTTTCCAGTCCGTGTAACCAGTGCACCATTTGCCTTTTTTTGTATCCTCGTTTCCAAATAGCCAGCAATAATGGCAATAAGCATAATGTTGAGTCGGTGAGTATGATAACCAAGGGCAAAGATCATTTTCTTCAAAAGGCTTCGGCGTACGTTTGTGATAATACTGTGAGTTGAAATGGCGCCCATTATCTGTATGTTTGAATTTGCCATTGGGCATATCAGCTTCTGTAGGTTGACAAGGGCCAGCGAGCAAAAGCATCCTTATCTGATCTTCGTTTAAAATTTGATTGCCATAAATTCCTTTGTCATTATTGAATTTAGAAAGTATCAGCGGTGCATTGGCGAAAAATGATGATTCAGGTTCGGAAACTTCATCAAATGAATCAGTGGATGCGGAATTATCTTTTTCTCCATCATCGAAAAACGGTTGATTATCAGCACTTCTGTTGACGGAAGATTTTTCTTTTCCACCACTAGTCTCAAGTTCAGTTCTGGTCAGTTCATTGTATCCACTCTCCATTTTCTTGTTTTCCATGTTTTCTGTAACAATGCAAATATAAAATTATAAAACAATTCTCTGAAGTCATATTGAATCGCACAGGCTGTATGACTCTCTTGAAATCATTTTTGTAGAAATTGAGTAATAATATATATGTAAATTCATATATTTACCATACCTTCGTCATTATTGATTTTCGGGTGAATCAGCGGTAATTCTGTAGATTGATTCGATGGAGATTCTTTTTCTGCTGCACGAAATACGATGTCCGTAGAGTTCCTATCGTCATCGTTTTGAACTTCAACTGATGTTGACTTTGGTATTGGAGTTGAAAAGAATTTTCTGACTTTGGTCTGTTTAGGGTTGATCCCAGCATTTTCCAATTTTCTTTTTTCTCTAATTTTTCGCTTTTCGAATCCACTTTTTTCTTTCTTTTTTTCCATGACTTCTAGAACCATGAAAAGATAATTAAAATACGGAGGAACAACTTTTTGCAGCGACAAAATATTCAATACATTATATTGCTGTAAAATGTAGTGATTTTTGAACGGTGAATGATCACAAACATTCATGAATTTTGAATTGGATGTAAGCTAATATATTTGTTTTTGGAAAATAAATTTTGGAGTTGCTGTGCTTAGATTCGACTATCTACGTGGCAAAAAAAAACGAGATAGAATGATCCCACAGTGACTTTAATATTTTTCTTAATAATAATTTTTTACAATACAAAAACTCTAATTTACAAATTTTCAAATCTTTAAACAATATTTCGCATGGTTTCAATTTTTTATTCTAAAATGTATGATCAAATGATAGAAGCACTGATTTTTGTGACACTGGTGACAGAAAATAACAAAGCAAAGAATAAATTATTAGGTTATGTTATGGTGAACAAACTTTTCACACGGAGCAATATTCAATGAACATACCTTGAAATATCTGGAGCCAGAGTTTTTTTCTTGGATATATGCTCAGACATTGAATATGGCAAACAACTGCGGCACTTGTCCGTAAACACTGCAGAAATGATTGACGAAGTAGTACGAACTCGATTGACACGAAACTCGGAGAAGAAGTTTTGTTACGAAGGGTACATATACTGATTCAGTATCGTGATGATTCCCGCGCATGCGCGGTGAATCCTCATTATTGGGCGCGGCAATTTCAATTTTCGGAACTGACTGTCAGTTGACAGTCAACTGAATTTTGATACCCGGGGCCCCGGGGACCCCTCAGAACGTTTTTGACGAGTCAAAAATATTTGCCGAACGTGATTAAATCGTAGACGTTTTTATTAACTGATTAATTACACAACTTTTTTAATTTTATATTCAATTTATGATTATTACGAAGCATTGCAAGTGTTTTGATAACAGAGGCCCCTGAAGAGAAATTTGTCTCGTGCTGTCTAAAAAAGACTCACTGAAACATTGAAAAAAAAAAAGGAAGAGTAACTCTTAGCAAGAGGGGCCCTTAATGCCTCCTGTCAGGGGGGCCCAGTCAGCAAGCGCGCTTTTGCCGACCTGTTAAATCCGCCACTGAACCAAGGATACCATCCAGGACGACTATGACTTAACCGAGACAAAGATCCGTCAACCCAGACTGGTTATTAATGGTCTGGATAACCAATTCACAAATGTGGAGCTGCAAAATGAAATACATGCACTAAACACCAATGTTGTGAAAAGAAAAAAAAATAAAGCTTATTCATGCCAGACGGACAAAAAACGGAAAATGGTTACATATTATTGGGGTGACTATCATAGAAGCATGTATTAAAGATTAGCCAACAGATGCGTCAACATTGATTACGGGTCATATTTTGTGAAGGAAGACTTTAACGTTGCAAGATGCTTTACATAAATGACAAAAATACAACCATAAAACGTCAAGATCCGAAGATGTGTGAAATATGGAGGAAACATGAGCTCAACGAATGCAAAAGTACACAAGAGAAATGTTACAATTTTATGGGTAAGAATAAGTATGCTGATTACTCACATAGAGCAGACTCTTGAGAGTATCCAGAGTATCAACGTAGGATTGCATAACAAATACTAGTGTAATAGATTCCCACAAAAATAACCATATCCATTTCATGAAATTTTCCATAACCAAATCGCAAAGTGGCTGCCCCATGTCCTCGATAGCCTCACGAGTTCCATCTTTGAGGTCTTGAATCGACGCTGAGCTGTTGGCATAGATCTTCTATTTCATGTGGCCTCAAAGAAAGAAGTGGCAAGCAGTTAAATCACAAGATCTCGGTGGCCAATTGGGATCACCTCTTCGAGAGGTAACACGGTCCGGAAACTTTTCACGTAAAAGATCAATTGTTTCATTGCTTGTATAGCACGTAGCGCCATCATCTCTGATAGCGCAATCCATTCACCATAACTGTTGCTCCAGCCTCTTTTTCGAAAAAGTAAGGTCCAATGCATCCGCCGGACCATAAACCGCCCCAAACAGTCACACGTTGAGGATGGAGAGGCTTTTCAACAAGAAAGCCCCAGATACGACAGTTTTGCTTGCTGGCGAAGCCACCGAAGTGGCAATGGGCCTCATCACTCAAGATGATTTTTCGATGGAATTCCGGATCATTTTCATGCATTTCAAGGACCCAATCAGCAAAGCCACGGCGTTGTTGATGATCGGCCGGCTTAAGTTCTTGTGTTAACTGAACTTTATAAGCCTCAAGACCCAAATCTTTATGCAAAATACGGTGCAATGACGCTTGTGGAATGCCTAATTCCAAAGAATGACGAGGAATGGACAAACTTGGGTTTTCTTCGGCACTTTCGGCTACAGCAGCAATATTCTCGGCTGTTCTGGAGTGACGTGCACGGATTTTATTCTTCACATCACTAAGTTGTCCCAACAGCTCGAATTTTTCCTCCAATTTCTGCATTGCGGTCCAACAAGGTGCTTCACGACGACCCAAAAATGTTCAAGTTCCACGAAGCATCTCTGCAAATTTCCAGCATTTTTGTAGTGAATTTTTATAATTTCAGTGTGTTGTTGAAGCGTGTATTGTTACATTTTTATTAATAACGTAGCTTTTACTTTTCAAATGTCAAAAAATGACAGCTTCAAAAGTGACATCTACCGAAATAGCGGGCTATTCAAAATAACACCTCTTATTGGATCTTGTTTTCATTTTTATCCGGAGTCATATCATTTTCGATACCAGCCCTATCGAGAAGATTTATCTCATCACTAGCGGCTTTAAGAGTCGATATCTTCACTTGAGATTTCTTACGGAATAACCATTTCACTTTCATGAAAACGCCATCTGGGTCCTGTGGGCTAACACCTCTCAGTTTTGCTGCCCATTGATTGATGACACAAATAAACAACAACACTATATGTGGCAATAATGAGCTGAAACTATGTAACGAAAAACACCGAAACTGAAAATAAACACGAATAATTTAGACATTGTCATTCAGCCACCAGTACCAAATTGCCCCATCTCAGCTCGATTAGCTTCAACGAATCTAGCAAATGAGTATCTCCATTGTAACTGTTGGTCTCGTGAACTCAAACTCGGAGGATATTTTATCTTCTTATCGGTGGCCCGTCTATATATGTGATATATGACTGGGACGCCATCAGAATCAAAAACATATCGATTCATATCCAAATAACGAATGCTTCTGGAGGAACGAAGCCAGTAGCGAGGCAAGTCGAAATACAGGGTGCGTACGGTATTTGAGGACATGCATAAATGTGACTATAACTTCGCGAATTTTTTTAATTTTATTTCCTTTTCAGATAATAAGAAATGGTGGACTACGACATCACTCAAGAAATGAAGAGACATGCTGTCATCGTCATTATATGTGCGAACCATACAGATTTAGACATCTCTTATTTTCTTAATTGCGCCCGTTCATTCGTGCATAAGGTTCGCCGTAAATTGGAAGTATCAGGAGGCGATACAGAATCGGTTGCAAAACGCAAAAAGCACAAACAACATTCTGACTCTGTCCAATCTGCAGAATTTTTAGAGCAAGTGCAAGCGATCATAGACGAGGACCCTTCAAAATCAATGAGGGTCCTTGTGAGTGCGCTTCATGTTTCTGAGTGCCTTATTCGTAGAGTTGTTCACAATGACCTTCGGTATAAGTCTTACGTGATGCGCAGAGGACAGTTCATGTCGGAACGAACACGGAAACAGAGAGTTCTCTGATCAAAACGTCTTTTAAACAAAATCAAACACCCAGTGGCGCCCAAAATGTCATGGTTTGTTTCCGCCGAAAAAAATGTTGACCAAGATCAAAATACCAATCGCAGAAATGGCAGATGGCTATGTTCAAATCCTACGGAGGTTCCTGTTGTTATGCACACAAAATATCCAGCCACTGTTATGGTTTTAGGTGTTGTCAGCAACGAAGGACATGTTATGCTACCACACTTTTTGAACTCAAGTACTTCGAGTGAACTCTGCTGCATACATTGATGTTTTGGAGACGCTAGTGAAACCCTGCATAGACAATGTAAGTGGAGGCAGACCATCCATTTTTCAACAAGACTCTGCTCCTTCACATAAGGCGATAGCGGCACAAGATTGGATGGACGAACATTCTCATGACCACATAACACTGAACCTATAGCCACCTAGCTCCCCAGACCTTAATCCTTTGGATTATTACGTATGGTGCGTAGTTGAGTGTGAGACCAATAAGCGTCCTCATAATACCACTTCTTCGCTGAAGACTGCTATTAATACCGTTATGGTCAATATGAACAAGGAGCATTTGATTCGGGCATCTAATCGCTTCCGGCCCCGGATCGAAGAGGTTATTGCTGCTAATGGCGATTTTATTGAAATTTCATTAAATTTTGTTAAAAATACAAGCTAATAAATTTGACTCTCAAGTTGTCCTCAAAGACCGTGCACGCACCCTGTATAACCGTCTGTAGGTTTGGAACGGCTGTGAAATCCAAGGGTTTTCACTCACAGTTACAGGTCTTGCGATATGATTCCGAAGAAGTTTCAATATGAAGATATCGATTCTTGTGACTTCAGCAGTTTGATAAACTCTTCTATTCGATATAAAATGTTTTCAATCCGTCTCAGGCTTTCTGTACAAACCAGTACATGCAGGAAGACATTTCCTTTCGAAAACTCTTAACTTTTCCATTGCAGTAGCACTCTAGTTGTATCAGATCTGACATCCATATGTCAAAACTGGTCTAACCAGGGTCATGTAACAGATAATTTTGACCTTTTGATCAATGTATTTGAAATGAAAGAGTCTTCGTAGGGCCATGCCTACTTTCATACCTTACTGAGCATGATTTTGACATGTTCAGTATAGTACAGATACTGATCGAGATGAACACCGATGTATCGAACACAGGATTTATGTGGAACTCGTTCTATACTACCCTCGCCAGCCATGATGTGGAAATCTTTCCAATTACGTTTCAGGTCTTGACTGACCCCCTGCAGCGTTTTCCGAAACAGAATTGTTTCGCATTTCGGCGCATTGACTTTCATTCGCCAATTGTTAGTGTACAGCTGCTCATCATTGAACATTTTTTGGAGATTGCTCTGAACTATTGTAGCTTTTCGATCTGCCGTATAACATAGATGATCAGATCATCAGCAAACGCTACTAATGTTTGCGAAGGCGAGACGTTAAAATCAAAGCCGTTTAATAGCTTGCGAATTAATACTGAGAAGAGCAGAGGCGCAGTAACTGTTCCCTGCTGTAGACTATCCAAGACCTTGAATTCGCGCATTGTTGTCAGATTTCTGTCAGTTACAACAAACGATTTCCTGTATAACATATTGCACATCATAGCGACAAGGTGTATGGGGAACTTGTCCTGAAAGAACTTAAAAACTAGTCCATCTAACCACACCGTATCGAAGGCTTTCTCCATATCAATGAGACATGCTCCAACGCATTGGTTTGGTAGATGAACTAATTCAATATGTGTTCTAATCAGGGCAAGTTTATGCAATCCCTCGCGTATAATCCTGTTTCCATTTCTATCCGGAGTTGAACTATCAATTTCGATACCAGCCCTATTGTGAAGATTTATTTCATCACCAGTGGCTTCAAGATTCGATACCTTCACTCGAGGCTTCTTACGGAATATGGAATATTCACTTTCGCGAAAACGCCGTCTGGGTCCCGTGGGCTAATACCCCTCAGTTTTTCCGCCCATTGATTGCTGACATCACTTCTGAGGTATGAACGGATTAAGTTCCGGACATTCTTCAGGTATAATTTCAACAAAGCCAACAAGGGATTGTTGTAGTCCAAAAATCGTTGATAAATATTGTTGACGCGTGCGAGAAGAGGGCTTTTCAATATTTTCAGCCTTGCGATGGTTGGTGTTTCATATCCTTCCATATTGTTTCGATGTTTCATCTTGGGAACTACTTTCTCAATCGTTTCCAACGTCAACTTCTCTAACTTCGACAAATAGAGATCTATTTCGTCGTTAGTTAGATTCCTGTCATTAGAATCATTAAGCAAGGGTTGCCATCATCAGAAGTGGGACATTGCTTCCGGTACTTCCAATTAAACTTCTTTTGAAACTTTCCCCAGTCAGTTTTTTTTTAAATTCAATCAATGATTTTCGTGTTGAACTGGAATGAGGAACAGATCAACCCTTTGATGATTGATTTCCATTACGATTGCGTTATGGTCGCTATCATAAGGAAGCACCTGCAGTTTCCGTTGAGGACTATTAAAGATGAATTCAAGTCTTGCGTCAGCAATGCAAAGGTCCAAATATGAATTTGTCCTAGGGTATGTTGGAAACTCCTACCCATATAGATTGCACCTGTATTCAATTTGGTTCTCTGTTATCCAAGATTACAGGAATACACCTCTTGAATTATCGGTGACGTTCAGCCATGATGTATTCTTGGCGTTCAGGTCACCAGCAAGAATATAATAACTATGCAGCCTGTTCAATTCGAGTATTTCAAACAAGGAATTGAGTTCCTCCTTGAGCTTGAGAGCAGTTCCACCAGTTGAATAGGCAGAGATAGCGAAGAGATTATCCCCACCAGGCAGTGAGATTTTGATAACGGACACTTCAAGAGATTCAAAGCTTTTGAATTCGACTTTTTCAATATTTTGGAAACAATAGGGTCTTCGAACCAATATCCCGGTGCAATCTCCCCCGTCACCCATTACCCTATCGTTTCTTACGAATTCCAAATCCTTGAATGTCATGGAGTACCATCAATTAAGGTGGGTTTCAGTGAGAAGCATGATGTCAGGCTTTTGCTTAACAATGAATCCGAGAAGATAATTACGCCGATGTATAGTAAAAATGGAGTTGACGTTGATCGAGATGAGACGAATCCTATCCATGGGAATGTGGCTGGATGACAAATTATTTTGAGGCATTTGAAACCCCTAAACGATGAAAAACAGGGTTAATTTTCGTATCTTGTTTATCGATTCTCTCCTATAGAGAATTTAATTGCTGTAAAATTTTGAGAAGCAGCTTATTATTGCCACTTACATTATTTAGATTATTTACCGTTTTTTCTGCTGGTCCTCTAGCGGCTTGTGCAAATGATACTCCGGGCTTGATGGAGTTCGGAGCTAAAACACTGTGGTATAGTTGTGTTTGCTTTGGGAAAAATTTTACTCTCGCATCTTGATATCGGGAGCATCCTCGGTATGATGCCGGTTGACCAAAAACACCGCAGTTAACACTGTATAATTTCTCTTTTGGCTTCGCCTGAGCCAATTTGCACTCACCGGGAGCATGCACGTCCTTGCATTTGACGCATCGGTAACGCGTGGCGCAGTTGGCAGCCAAATGCGCAAATCCTTGACAGCAACGATGGTTGATTTCTTGTTCCTGGAGGCGTTCCCACCTCACCACTCGGAAATTCAAGTATCTGATTTGTTGAAGAGCACTTAGACTGCTCTTATTTGATATCTGCACTAAATAAAGTGCTAAATTATTTTTTCTACCGTCGACCTTCTTGTCGCGAATGCTTTAACAGAGATGAATTCGATTTCTAGTGCTGCTTGCTAGAGCACCTGAAGAAGGCCGACGGTATCTTCTCCACAGTCAAAGCCCTTCAACAAGAAGGTCTGGTTCTTCTCGCTTTTCGGGGTATATGTGAGGTGTGGAACCTCCCTAGAATTTAGAGCATTTTTTTACTGATTTGAATTCAACCAGTGATTTCGTTCTGATAGTTAACTTTTCGGAATTGATTCGTTCAATCTCGAAATTTGTTAATTTGTTTTCGGCTGCCAATAGCCGAACCATGTCCTTTCCGCTTTGACCGAACACATTAATTGGCGGAATTTTCTCTGTATTCTTGGCTACTTTTTGAGGAGCACCAGCAGAACTACGGGCTGGTTTCTTCTCCTTACTTTTTTTAAATAAAGTATAAAATTATCATTATCTTGACTAACATTACCTTCTGTACATTCGTCAACGTCCATTTCTTGTTGGAGTCCGTCCAACACTGCATAGTAGTTCTGGCTGCCGTTAGCGCCTCCAGCACTTAGTACTTCTTCTGGGATGACTTGTTTGACAGCTTTCTTCTGCTTAGTTTCCGTATTTATCTGTCGTATTGGGTCTGCATCTTGAACTTTCTTCGCTCTCCTGTAAATATCTTCGAATATTTTCAGTCGTAGTTCCAATTCCTGTATTTCAGCTTGAAGTCGACTCACTTCTTGCTTATCTTCGACCACTTGAGTCTAACGGCTGCCATCTGCGGAGTCCTGGGTACTCGCGTGTCTTCGCTTATTGACGCTTGCCCGGGGCCTCCAACGGAGGAAAGCCGTCGGGCTCCTCCATACAGCAGTCCCGAGTTAGTCTGTGGTTTATTTGCTTTTGTCGATTTATTGATTCCAAGGGTCGATGCCTTCGATGATAAATGCTTTCCCAATAAAATCAAAATTTGCTTTTGACTGGCTCGTAAAAAATTAATTCAATTTTTCGAAACTGACTTTTTGTGAAAAATTAAGTAATTTTTAAAATTAATGACACGAGCGATTAAAAACACATCTACACGCAACGAGTACTAGATATAGAATTTTTAGCTAAATCCTTCTACGCCACCTGGATGTCTCACTTCGTAGCGCCAAAAATTGTGGTCACCGACCAGGGAACACAATTTGCGTCAGCCTTGTTCAGATCAGTGACTAACATTATAGGAACCAGTAAAGCAGGAACTTTGAATTGGGCACAACATTAAGACTCCCTAGGGAATTTCTGGTCCAGGACAACAACTCAAGTGATCCACATTCGTTCAGTGAAAACTTCATGCTACAAATACGAAAAATCAGGCCTAAACTTTTTGCGCAGAAAAACAACCGGAGTACATTTGTTCACAAGGGCCTCAGGACGTGTACACACGTGTTCCTTAGAGTTGAAGCAGTTAGATGGGCATAACAGCAACCATACACAGGCCCAAATTAAATAATGAACTGAATCTCAAACATAAATTTCATCACCGACGTGAACGGCAAACAGTTAAACATTTCAATAGAACGCCTCAAACCAGCATTCCTTGTTAACTAAGATCCTGGCAGTGACAGCCCAGTTCCAGTATCACAAGTGCAGCCACCACAACAGGTATCATCATTTGCAAACTTCAACAATTCTCTTCCATCAGAGACTCCTTTTTCGGCCATAGTTTCAAGCAAAATCGCCACGCCATTCCTTGTGCAACCTCCTACAATGATTGCAAGAGGGCAGCACGTTGAAAACAACCCTGTAAATCAGCCATACCTTACTCAACCATGCAATCACCGAGTTAGCTGGGATGCAAATGTCAGGACCCCTTCACACCAACGCCTACCAGTCCGGTCTTACCCACCAGCCAAACGTCAGCGCAATTGCAATTCCCAGTGCAGTGCGTTTCATGAGCGATTGTGCAGGAAAGTTAACCTGAAAAAGAAAAAGTCAAGTGGGTAAAATCAAATTTTTCAGTTCGGCTAGTTTAAATAATTTCCAATAAGGTTGGCAATTACCCCAACCAACTAAGATTAAACCTCATTTAGCTACAAATAATCTGTTAAAGTAGAGAATATCTAAACACCAAGTAAAATTAACCCAAGTTCCTCAGAGTTTACTAGATTCAGGTAAGAGCTTTTACTTTAATAATGTCATAATGGAAGAAACTAATCAAAAAAGAAGATACCACCCGACAAAGGAAAGATGCTTGAATTAAAAAAGTTATAGAGGAGGTTGATGCAAAGAGAATAAAAGGAACAACAAAGGTGATAGCTAATGCAAGGTCAATAACCCAAAGCATAATGATAACGGCGAACTTAGCGAACCAATGGACACGATCGAAACGGTAAAAACTAGTGAATTCCCCAACGGTAAAATATCAAGCACGCCGAATAACAGCGACAAAACAAAAGTAAAAGAAGCCACGCCAACTATATCCATGCCAATCGAAGATTTCGAAAACTTCATGGCGGATACTCTGAGCAAAACAGTCAAACAAAAAACACCATAACGCAGATGCTGATAGACCATATGGATGCATTAAAGGAAAGTGAAAAACAAACCTCAGAAGAAGCGAAAACCGGACCTACCATCATAAATATGACAAAAATGACACGAGAAAGAAATTCTTTGTGCTAATGGACCTATCCAAAGAAAAGGCAAATGATAAAATGAGACTTACCCCAATGGCCTTCTAATCGATGAATAAAAATATGAACATCAAGAACATTAAGGACATTAAGCAAATAGGATACAATAGGATAGCACTGATGTTCAACAAACCCGAAGAAGCTAATGAAGTAGTCATGAACGATAATATCAAGAACTTTGGAGTGAGAGCGTTCATACCTAACAACTTCATAATGAGACATGACATAATAAAAGGAGTATTATTAAACATTTCAGAAGAAGAAATAGCAAAGAACGGAATCCCAAGCAACTCCCACGGGATACAACAAAAAAATATAAGGATCATGAATGTGTACAGGATCAAAAGGAGCGATCCAGAAAATAGAGAGAGGTTCATTCCAACTCAAACAGTAAAGGTATCATTTTCGGGAGAGGAGCTTCCTTATGAAATAAGGCTAGATTACCTAAATATACCAGTAGAGTATTATTACCTTAGATCCAAACAATGCACAAAGTGCCTCAGGGTAGGGCATATTCAATATTTTTGTAAGGAGTTCCAATGTGAAAACAGAAGATGCTCAAAATGTGGAGACAAAGAATGCTTAGATAAGTGCAAAGTCACAAAATGCTTTTTATGTGGAGACCTAAACCACAGTGCTATGGATAAAAAATTCCCCAAATGGATCAATTATGATATGGAGGTAAAAGTCTGTTCCATATGAAATATAACTCCCAAAGAAGCAAGAAATATCCTGAATAACGACAACCAATTTAAACTGCTGAAAGACAACGAATCCATGGATTCAGCGTTCCCACTCCTATCAAAATTAAAATCAACAAACAATAGAAACTCGAACAATGTAATAAATAAATTAATGCTAAATAAACCGTACACAAAAACAACAAGAACACGTAACACAATAACAACCAATCACACAGCAAACTTCCCAATGAGTAGTCAACTACTACTACAGTCAAACAACATGCTAATGGAGAAAAACACCCTAGCAGAAATTATCTTCAGATCAGCAAATCAAGTCACACCAATAGAAAAACTAATCAATCTACTAAACAATAACTGTAAAAACCAAAGCGACTTTAAAAAGTTACAAATAGAATCAAATTTAATTAAGGAAACAATACAAACACTAACAAACCACTGTCAAAAAAGACTTAACACAAACAACTCCCAATATATAGACTGGCTGACAAATAACAACACTTAAAAACAAGAAAGATTAAAAAAATATAAAATTTCTCCGATATAACATCCAAAGCATTTCCAAAAATAAAGACACACTAGAATAAATTATGTACAAAAACAAAATATACATTGCACTTCTACAAGAAACACGGCTAACAAAAAAATTACCCATCTTGAGAATCAAAAACTACCAACTAACCAACAAAGTAAGAACAGAAAAAGAAGGAGGGGGAGTCCCCATAGTAATTAATAACAAAATAAAATTCGAAGGAATACCGCTCAGCAATAAAGACATTGAAGCAATAGTAATTACCAAAACAAATGTAAGACCAAATATTAACGTTTGTGCGTTCTTTTTCCCCCGACCTTAGCAGCACAACTATCAAAGAACAAATTCACCAAATCATAAAATTGGTTAACGACAAAAACTTATTCATAATTGGAGGCACAAAGACTGGGAAGACAAAACAAACAATGCAAAAGGAAACATCCTAAAATCTGTATTAAACAAAAATAAATTAGCAACCCTCAACACAGGCACGTTCACCTTTTTTAGGAAAACCAATTAACAGACCACACAAACGTCTGTCCCAGACATCACCCTAATAAACAATTTAGACTACTGAAATCAATGGAATATAAAAATATATAAAATAGGCAAGAGCGAGCATGTTCTTGTTGAATTTACACTCCAAGCCGAAAATTGAAACAAAAAGAAAAGACGAATACCAAACTGAAATAAAATCATGGAGGACATCGACACGATCAATTTCACTAACAACCTTGCAGAAAACATGAAGAAGATCAATGAATTAGTCAAAACCAACCAGGTAAACGCGAAGAACTTCAAACACAGTCCGAAACCATGGTGGTCAAAAGAGATAAACATCCTATGGAGGGAAAAACAAAAGCTTGGACAAAGTTCCGAAAAAAGAAAAGCAAAGAAAACGAATCAAAATTTCTAGAGATACAAAATAAATGGAGTGAAACTGTAACTAAAGTAAAACAAGTTGGGTAAACAGACCTACGCTCATGTCAGAAGGGTTTTGTATTCACTTAACAAAATGCAGTCACCAGATCGAATCAAATCAAGAAACATGTCAAAGACGATTTTATTGGAGAAAATATGAAATACGAAGATCATACTATTATTAACAAAGTTGAACGAATTTCAACTTCTGAGGTTTTTGGTATTGCTATACTCATAAATATCTCCCTTGATAATTATTTCAAATGTCCATCCGCAACGGAGGAAACACATTTTTCATGTATTTCCCCCCGGTGCCCCCACTGAAGCAAAAACTGACAGTCTAACAACAGTTTTGAAAAGCTCCCGTGAAAACATTCATTTTATACTCATATCGGCTACGTTTGATGAATTTTTTTTTTCAGGGGCCACTCTCCTGTACTGTTATCATCGATTAACGCCTAATTTTTTCAAATCCTAGAATGGTTAAAAAACCCTGTTGCTAGGAGCTCTCTCCCACCTCCTTGACTTGTTTCACTTATGAGCATTAATTGTAGGTACTCATCTTCAGTCATTCATTAAATTGAATCAAGTGTTCAAAGCATGCATCTTAAACGTTGAAGTTGGGAAAAAATAACTCCAAATTATTCAATCTTCGCATTAAAAACAGCCACTATCTTGTTTTACGATTACTGATACTACTAGCTGAACCGATTCTCAAAGATATACATGACACCTATCATTCCTGAAATTTTCATGCAAATCCTAGCAAAACTGTAGTGTCTGAGTCGGTAAAAAGCCCATAGCCATATGTTGCCATAGTAATACATGCAGCGCATATTGTTCCATAGTAATACAGGAAAATTCAAACCGCTATAACTTCGCCAAATGTGATTCAATCTTTATGAAACTTTCAGGATAGATAAATCTTATAAAGAGTCATCTGTGTACTGTATTTCATAGAATTTGAGGGTACCGTTAAGATTTTATTCAAGAAAACATAAAATCGATAAATCATACTATTACTAACAAAGTTGAGTGAACTGCGACTTCTCACGTATTTGTTGTTGTTGTACGCACCAAGGCCTACATCCCTGATTTTTTTCAGATTTTTCGGATCACAGGTGTCCAATCGCGAGGGGGGGGGACACAAATTTTTCGTGTATTTCCCCTCCCTCTGCGCCTCTCGAAGCAAATTTTGCCAAATTAAGACCTGTTTTGAAAAGTTCTCATCAAGACCTTTCATTTGATACCCATATCGGCTACCTTCAATGAAATTTTTTTTTCGGGGGGTCACTCTCCTATATGGGGAGACCCCCTTAAATATCTTATAAAATTTTTTTGTAGCTGAACTTTGAAGAGATCACCACTTTACACCTACACACAAAATTTGATGTTTCTAGCTTAAGTAGTTTCCGAGAAAAACTGCTGTGACACACGGACGGACGGACGGACGGACGGACGGACGGACAGACGGACAGACGGACAGACTGGTCGCGAAACTAGTAGGGTTTTGTAAAATTATTTTACAAAACCCTAAAAAGAACTGTGGGAACAAAAAATTAATGACATAAACCAAAGTTGAGACATAAAACAGTTTTGGAATTTGGTCAATGCAGTCAAAAACAACAACAACAACAGCAACCCGAGATCGCAATGGGATCCCGTAAACAATAAAGACTTTCTCAAAATAATAAAAAATAAACATCAAGCACTCAATTCCAACTGGACTCCTTACATGCCCAGTAACATAGAACCAGCTAAACTACTCATAGTACTAGATAAACGTAAAAAAAGATCATCTACGAGCGTGGATGCGATTGATTACATTCCCTCAATCATTACAATAAATCAGCTCTACTAAATTCTATAAACGACAGCTGCAAAAATAACAACATACAAAATGAAGCAAGAGACATCAAAATCGTAGAAATTTATATGTAGACCTATTTTTCTCATAAGCATTCCGCTAAAAATAATTAACTGCCTAATCTAAAAAAGGATCGCTAGTGACATTGAATACCAAAACATCCTGAGCAATTTCTGTTTCGCTTGCAGAAGGGAAAGTCGGCAATCTCATGCATAAACACTGTAATACACCTTCTCAACAAATAAAAGAAAGCGAAAAACATCATGATTATCAACTGTGATATTTCTAGTGCGTATGAGAGAGTAAACATTCCGGAACTTTTCAAAATCATGTCCAACTTCAACATCAAGAATGATTATATCTCGTGGATCTTAAACTTCCTGATGTACAGGAAATTACATCTAGGCAAGGATTCGACCGAAATAAAAAATGGACTTCCGCAATGAGACGTACTCCTCTTTAACCTCTACACATCTAGCCTCCATAAAACCACAGACAGCCAAACTACACCTATTCAATACGCGGATGACTTTCTAATTATAAGCAAAGGAAAAAACATACCAAATAAACTCAATAATCTACGAACTAAATTCAACAAATTTACAAAACTATGTAACAGTCTAAACCTCCCACTGAAATTGGAAAAGCCGCAAGCCGTAGAATTCTACACTAACAAAACTCACCCCAACAAAATAAAATATGGAAACAACCAACTATTAGATAGGATAAAAAATTTCACCTTCCTAGGCAGACACTTTAATAGTCAAAATCACTTCAAGGAATTCTACAGTAAGTCCCTAAGTAAAGCAAACAAAATAATCAACATAGTTTTCAAGATCAGCTCCCCCAAACATGGCCTTACCACCAAAAAGGCATTAAACACCTTCAAGTCTCTAATAAGACCGGTAAAAGTGAGCAATCTAACTAACATTATTCATGCTCCAAATTACTTTCTAAACAAAATAGACAGTCTGAAAGCCAAATCCATAAAACGATGTCTCAGGGTCCCTAAAACCGTGCCAAATATACAATACTAGCGCTTGCTCTAGCTAGAGAATTACCAGCCAGACTAACAGCTTAACAACTGCTGGCCAAAGAAATAGGTAAAAACCTATACCGACAAGATTTCAAAGAAACGATCTCGGAAAACCAAAAAAACTCGAACTATGCCACAGTACACAAAAAACATGTCAACATTTACAATAACACCTGTTTGGGTTCTGCACTAACAAACCCGCATAACATAAAATTTCAGTCTTATAGTTTCATGCCCAACATCGCCAATAACTGCAAGACAATAAACTACGAAAACTTCAACAACTCGATTGAAGCAGTGTTACAAAACCTCACTAGTAACAAAGCTATTTATACTTCACGGATGCGGCAAAAAACAAACTTAGTACCGGCATTGCCATACACTGCTATAATTCAAAAAACATACTAAAATACTGCTTAAACACAGACTCAACAGCCGCAAATGCAGAAAGCTGTTCAGGAAGCTATAAACTACGCGGAAAGTGAACCCAACAATACCATAGCCATTTTCACCGACTCCAAAAACACAACAAACGAGATCATAAACAACAAAAATCGCAAACTCATCACAGAAAAAATCTGAAAAACAATCAACAATAGACCTAACTTACTACTTCTCTTATACTGGATACCAATGAGTGGAAAAATATAACAGCTTCGAATTGGTAGGCAAAGCAGCTTAACTGGCCACAATCGAAGGCGAAGAGGTCGACTCATTTCTTGAATGGGACGACTCTATCAAAAAGATTAATGACTCCATAAACATAGAATGGCATGAATACTACCGAAAAAACATAAAAAAAACTAGCGTACAGCCGCTGGCTACAAACTGACCTCATTTTCAGAACCAAACCATGGTTTCACGATTTCAACACTAAAGAGCAACATGCAGAAACAAATAAACAGAATTCTCTTCAATAGAGCCTACAACCACAAGAGATTAAGGGATGCATCAGACTACGACTATTTAGCCGCACTTCTGTCGCAAATTACACATGGTTAAATGGAAGCCCGCACACTGCGACTTTCGACAATTTTTTCCAGGTCGGCAGTTGCAGGAATTTGCGATTTTTCCTAAAACCAGTTTAGTAGGTAGTTTTTGTGATACTCGCGCAGGCGCACATCATTTGGACATTTGACGCTGACGTGCACTGAAGTTTCTTTCATAGCGCACAAATGAGTTAGCGCATGTGTTCCTGGCAAAGACTTACCTTTTAATGAGCATATTAGTTCTGCGCATGCCTGAAGTTCCTTTGCAAATCTTGTCGCAGTGTGTTCGTATTTGCGTCTAAAAATCGCTGGTTGCGACAGGAAAATCGCAATGTGGCCGAACCCTAAATCAAGTTGGGTAAACAGACCTACGGTCATGTCGGAAGGGTTTTGTACCAATCGTGCGAAATGCAATCACCAGCAATGAATAAAGGCAAGTAACTTGTCAAAGAGATGTGCACGTTCATAAGAAATCTGTAGTTTCAACGGTCGTCATTGTGTAACAAAAATCATTCAAATCATGAATCCCCCAAAAAATTTATACTATTGATCTTATTTGAAAATTTCAAGCAGATCAAATCAAAACTCCAGTGTCAGATTCAATGGAAAGTCCGTAAAATATCAAAATCGTGTATTAATGTTGTTGTATTTGAAGGAATTTCAAACGCCTATAGCTTCCGTGAATATGATTGGATTTAAGGGTATCCATACGATTTTATTGGGGTAAATGTGAAATTCGAATATCATACTATTTTTAACAAAGTTGAGTGAATTTTGGCTTCAAAGGTATTTGTTGTTATTGTACTTATAAATATCTATCTCCACAATTTTTTTCAGATTTTTCGGATCACAGTATCCAATCGCGAGGGAAGGGGGACACCAATTTTTCGTGTATTTGCCCTTCCTGTGCGCCCCCTGTAGGAAAAAATACCAGTTTAAGCACTGTCTTGAAAAGTCCTTATTAAGACCTTTTATTTGATACCCATATCGGCTACCTTTGATGAAACTTTTTTTTCCGGGACCACTTTAGTATATGGGGAGACCCCCCTTGAGCACCTTGCAAATTTTTTTTTACAATGAAACTTTGAAGAGGGCATCACTTTACACCTATGTACAAAATTTTAAGTTTCTAGCTTATACGGTTTGCGAGAAAAAGTGCTGTGACATACGGACAGACAGGATTTTAGTAGGGTTTTGTAAAATTGCGATATAACAGACGATCTTGAACACAGAATTCTAAACTGTGAACTCTTTGAAACTCTAAGGAACAAGTATGAAATCTTTCAAAATAACTACCCCATAGCAAAGCTTTTTAATAAGAACAATGAAAAAGTACTTACTCAATTAATTGCCTTCCTTCTCTCAATTTCCAAAACTAATGTTCAATATTCCAAGAAGAGCACTCGATATAATAAATTACTAACCATTCCAAACGAATACTAACACACTAACACATTAAAATCACAAAGCCAGTAAGGAAAAACGAGAAAAAAGCACTATACGAGTACTACTATAAGTCCCTAGAGGACATTAATCGATAAATCGATGGTTTGTGCCCTTAAGCCATAGCCAATACACACCTAACATAGGTAAGGCAGAAGGAAAAAAGGAGGGGAGCCCTGTACCGACCGGGCACGGCCTCAAACTTATCCGCCTGCCAGACGTAGCAACCGGCCGCAAAATAAAACTTATCTTCCCACTAGACTGGAAGATCGAGTATCGAAGCCGAACGAGTCGAGCGAGTATCGAAACTAAGCGAGCGAAGCGAAGATAAAGCATGAGGCTCTTTCTGAAAGAAGACAGCGTCACGTCAACATTGAATCGTTGTTACGAGTACTTGTTGATATTCCAGACAAATAAATGTTATCATTAATTGATAAATAAAAACGTGGTGCTATTACTTGTAGGACGACGTTACGCCTACAGGTATTCATTGGGAGAACTGAAGGGGAGAGACCAGTGGGAAATCCAAGGAAACACTGGTGCGACATGGTCGACGGACAGTTCATCGCTGCTCGGATTTTAAAATTGGAGGACGTGTTCAATGGACCGAGACAGTTCGAGGCGCTATTTGCAGGAAACAAAGGCTCGAGAGGGGCTGCATTGCTACCAAGAAGAAGAAATAAATCAGTTAAAAATAAATGCCTATGAAGCTTTTATACTTTTTATAGCCTACTCGTGGAACGTTGACCAGTGCACACTATAACCTAGGCCACTGGTTAGGTTAAAACCGTCCCTTGAAGAAAAAAATCATTCGTAATGACCCACATCACTGATTATATTACATTCAAATTAATTGTTGCACTTTTGATTCCAGTAGAATGCAGAACAATATTGCAATATTAAATCTACCAGCTTGGAGAATATATAGTATATGGTATAACAGGAAATACATTAAATTGGTTCACAATTGAATTTATTCTTTGGCAACCAGATGAAGAAAAAAACGATTACAATAAATTTATCTGGTTTTAGTACAGCATACTTTTTCACAGTCTGCTAACGTTCGGAAGTTGTTCTTGTTCGGGTCGCATCCTCCATAAATGAATGTTTTGCATTTAGCCTCGTCCGGGTTGTAGTAATATCTTCTGAAGAACGCCCTGCACCGTCCAGTTTGTGGCGGAAGTGAGCAAATCGGATTCCCTAATTAACGAAAATGCACTATCACCAAACCCGATACCTCATAACACCTTACTTACTTGACTCAACCGCCACCTGTTGTATCATCAGCACCAAACAGAATACGAAAAAAACTAAAATCTTGCCTAACATCTTGAGATTGTGTACTAGTAACTCCTTGCACGCAATTTGTCACACCAAAAATGAAACCTAATGAAAAGATTTCGTGATGAAGATTCTAAAAGCGAAAGTCTCGATACAACTCTTAATAGGTGAATAACTGCAAGTACTTTCCCGCTGTTATCGGTTCTTATAAAAAATTACTTCACGATCTCACGGGCATTTTATTACAGAACGATCTAAAGTGTCATAAATCGGAGTGCAATATTCGTATGTGGAAAATTCAGCGCAAACTTTATTATTACAAATGTTTCTCATGTTGACGAAGATTTGTAGTGGTTTTTACTGCCACATATGGTTACCATACTGTAGACGTGTATCTATACAAACAGATTTTAAGATTATTTTGTTTCCCTTTTCAGTGGAATGCATGACTTATTGAATAGTTTAAAATTAAATCAAAACAAAGTGTTTAATTGATGAATGAAATCTTTATCTCCATGTTTTATTTTATAAAGAGATATCTGATTGTAGTGAATTGTAGAATTTATGGAAACCCATATTAAAGAAAGCATTTAAGCGGTTGGGGGATATACAAAAAAATAATATAATAAATGAAAAATATTAAATTAATTATATAAATAAATCATATATCACTTTCAACAGATTATAATTTGTTAATTTGTGTTTTGTACTCACGATTAGTTTACCGCGAGATTTAGGAATACTGGCAATACAGTATTCCTATGCGAAATTTCTTCAACGAGGTTTGGATTTTATTTAACGAGTAAATATTGAGATTTTATTTACAAGCACAGAGTTTATTTATAAAGTATTACACGTAATAGTTACAAAGTCGCAAATTAAAATTCAAGTTGCTACTTGAGCCGACAAATTGAATCTAACATTTTCAAATTTCTTTTACAAACTAGGGAGCCTTTTAGCGATTACACATTTTTGTAGTGGGAAAGGGTGTTGCAAAGTACATATTTTCTTTTCCTCCTTTTTATCCCCTTTTTTTTCTAGAGAGAAATCAGGTAAAAAGAATACGGCGTCGAGGGCAAATTCATTATCGGAGGACCCAAATTTTTATTGCGGAAAAAAACGCTAATTTTAGAAATACAAAATACTTAATAACGAATGCTATTGTCCTTTTGTATGTTTTGTTTATTTGTTATAATAGTGAATAGCATATTGCAGACTAGACTGGAAAATTCTCAGGAATTAGGAATTGTTGAAAAATAGATGGAGACGGAACATACTGCCCCGTTTGAACAGTCTTGTTCAAATAATGGGAGTTACGTCTAACATATTTTATTAGTGTAATAACAAGATGATGACATTCGAAGTGTCAAAACAAAGAAGTGTCATTTTCAGCTCTCTGAATTTTTTGGCTTAAGTGAAGTTTAAATTCTGTCATAAATTATAATTAGCTGTGTGAAATAAGTGGAGTGGTTACTAGTGTCGTTTTATCAAGTTTTCGAGATAAGTAGCCAAGTCATCAATTTCATTGATTAAATTTATACTTAGGCGAACGAAAATTCACGGAACCGGGAATTCTTACTTTGGTCTAGGAGTGAGATTCCCGTGTAGCTAAATTTTATTCTAAACAATTTTTGAATTTAATTTTAAATTTATATTTTGATATTTTAAATTATTTTTTTTTGCAAGTACGGATTTCTGCATTTTTTTTTTTCACTAACTATATTAAATAATAATAAAAAATTTTATAAAAAGCAAATAATTGAAAAAGTTAAAAATATAATGGCTACTAAACCAGATAAGTGTGGGAAGTGTAGGAAACCCGTGGAGGATATCCACTCGGCTATGGGGTGTGATGGCTTCTGCCTCAAGTGGTTTCATTTGAGGTGTATCAAAATGTCGGAGGAGAGATATCGGGCTATTATGGACATCACCGAAGATGTAATTTGGATGTGTGCCGGATGTAGAGCTCAGCACCGTAAATCTAAAGAAGACCAACTCTTCCAACAAATGAAAAACTTGCAAAGCCAAGTCGAAGAGATGAGCTCAAATGTCACCTTATTAATAGATAAATCTACGACTGCGAGCAAGCCCTCATATGCCGAAATTATAAAAAATTCTACTTCTCCTCCATCAGTGCATCGAACTAATACAATATCGCAAAAAGGGATTATTATTAAGCCTAAAAATCACTCTTCATCAGAAAAAACACTGATTGATTTTAAGTCGAAGATCAGGCCATCAAAATGTAAAATTCCTCTACAACTAATGAGGCCTATTCGTAATGGTGGGGCGATTATAAAAACATCGACAAATGAAAATACTACTTCACTTTTTAATATAGCAATGGATGCAATGAAAGAGGAGTATGATGTTGCTGAGACCAGATTGCGACAGCCTAGACTTGTCATCAATGGACTAGAGAAACAATACGCAAATAATGAACTAAGAAATGAGATCCAGGCATTAAATCCCAATATAGAGGAGCGTGATTCTATGGAACTTGTACATGCTAGGCGAACAAGAAATGGAAGGTGGTTGCACATCATCCAGGTAAACGGGAGCATGTATAAGAGGCTTGCGAATAGATACATTAATATAGATTATGGATCGTATTTTGTGAAGGAGGACTTCAACGTAACGAGGTGTTATAAGTGTCAAAAATACAACCACAAAACATCTAAATGTGAAGGGGAGCAAATATGTCTAAAATGTGGAGGAAAGCATGACCTAAAGGACTGCAAAAGCACGATTGAGAAGTGCTCTAACTGTATTGGTAACAATAACAATGCTGATCATTCTCACAGAGCTGACTCTGTAGAGTGTCCGGAGTTTCAACGCAGAATATTGATCGCCAGGAGGAGTACCGACTACAACTTTGATGATTGCTAATCTTTCTAATCAATCAAGTGGAACAAATTTAACACTTATGTATGCTAATATAAGAAGCTTAAGACATAAGCTAAGTGATATTCAGATTTACCTGCAGCAAAATCCTGACATAGATTTGATTATTCTAAATGAAATCTGGATTTACCCAGAAGAAGCACGGTTTTACAATATTGAAGGATATAATGCGGTATTCTCCTGCAGACCTGGAAGAGGTGGAGGTACAGCAATCTACGTAAAAAATACAATCAATTTCATTACCAAGAGAGTGATGCCTGATAAGTATAACGTTATAATAATTGAAGTACACCATGCAGGTAAAAAAATAAAATTAGGGACGTACTACAACCCCAATCGAATGAATGCGCAAGATTTTTGCACAGTACTAGATACATTATTCTCAACTGAAAAAAATTTGATCACAGTAGCGGACACAAACATTGATGTGCTAACGGAATCACCAGAAACACGGATTTATAAGGATACGCTAGAAACGAATGGAACGGTAATCATAAACAACAACCAAATTACTCGCCCAGTGTCAAATACCTGTCTGGATCATATAGTAACCAATGATTTAAAAGTCGCTGAAAGCATGACATACATATTTGAGGACTGGCCGGAACTGGATCATCGTGTGATAAAAATTGCTATTCAAGACCAAACCCTGAACAAACAGAAGCCGACCTACAAAACGTTCAGATTTCTAGACAAGGAGCTCTTTAAATCAAACATACGAGAGTTACTGGAAAAGCGGAAACCAAATAGTATTATTGAACTCAAAAATATCATCATATCTGCTAAGCAAAGTTCTATAATTGAGAAAAAAATCAGGTGTCGACAACGGACTTGGATAACGAAAAAAGTAATTGATGCAAGTATTAAAAAAAGGAAGGCATACATGGACTACAGGAAGAACAGTGGAAACCAGGCTTTCAAATTTCTGTATATGCAAGCGAAAAAAGAATCGAAACGACTGGTGAAAGAGGCTAAATTCTTATATTTCTCAAGAAGAATGGAAACAGCGGCTGACAACTCCCGCGAAATATGGAAAATAATAAATGAGGTAAAGGATAACTCTTCAACCCAGGGTATATCACAAAACTTTCAACTGAATCCTGATGGGCCCTCTAACACATCGTGTCCACGTGACGCGGCGAACTCATTGAATAATTTTTTTTCTACAATTGGTGGAAGAATCACTAAAGAAATCGTTGCCAGTTCAGCAGGCAATGTAAATAATACAAATATCGCAATAAATTCCATCTTTCACATTCATCAAACAAATAAAAGGGAAGTCTTAAATGTAATCAATGAATTGAAAAAGAATACGGCGCCAGGCATTGATAGCATCACGATGAATGAGATTAGTATAATTAAGGAGAACATAGCCCAGATTATGGCAAATTTTATAAACGTGCATATTAGGAATGGGACTTTTCCGGAAGAAGAAAAACTTGCAAAAATAGTTCCTATATTTAAGGGTGGTGATCATCTTGACCCGAATAATTATCGCCCGATTGCGCTGCTGACGGGATTTAGTAAGATATTTGAAAAAATACTAAACAATCGATTAACATCATTCTTAGTTGAAAACTCTATCATAACCAACATCAGTTTGGTTTTCAAAAGAACAAGAGTACTTTGGATGCCCTACATTCTGTCACACGTTTCATCAATCTAGGACTTGACAGAGGTGATTATGTCATCGCAATTTTTGTGGATTTGAAAAAAGCATTTGATACAGTTGATCATGATCTCTTGCTTCGTAAACTTGAATCGTATGGTATTCAGGGTAGTCCTAAGAAGTTGTTTAAGAGTTACTTGGAGGGAAGATCGCAGAGAACTTTAATAAACAATGTACTGAGCGACCATGCACCTACGGAAAGAGGAGTTCCCCAAGGTTCAATACTGGGCCCAACTTTGTTCCTGCTATATACAAATAATCTAAATACATGTGGGCTGACGGGATATCACACATTATATGCTGATGACACAGTTCTACTTTATTCAGTGCGAGACAAAACTGCCATTGAGAACACTATCAACGACGATCTAGGAAAATTCCATCAGTGGTTAATTGGAAACAAACTAGTATTGAACACATCAAAGACAAAATATATTGTTTTTAAGCAAAAGAACAAAGGAGACATAGATGTCGAACTAAATATTAACGGCGAAAAATTGCAAAGAGTGCTAGAAATAAAATATCTTGGTCTTATCATAGACCATCGTATGACCTGGTTACCACACATAAATAGCTTAAGAAGGCAATTAGCCCCAATAATAGGATTGTTAAGAAGATATGAGGATTTTCCAATGCACATCAAGAAACTTGTTCTAAATGCGTTTGTCCTGGCGAAATTGCATTATGGAGTACTTATTTGGAGTCAATCAGCGAAGCAACATTTAAACAGTATATCCAGGCTGCTGACCAAAGCGTATAAAAACATTCTGAAGCTGCCAATGCTTACTCAAACTAGTTTGGTTTACCAATTGGCAAAATCATTAACCTTTAGTCAAATTATTATTATGGAGAAAGCTAAGTTTATCTACAGAAATTTAAAAACTAATGGATCGGAACGAGCGCCATTAATTAAGGTATCACAGATCAACCCATATAATGCGAGGAATGCAAATCAATTCGTAATACCTTTTGCCAGAACGGATCGACTAAAGAACGATGCAACGAATGATGCTTTGCGTATATATAACAATCTACCAGAAATTGTTAAGGAAGCAAACTCACTTTTGGTATTTAAGAAAAGACTAAGGGAGCATTTAATGAGTACTGATTGAAGCGTGGACCTGTAAGTCTGCTTTTATGAGCCCAGTATCTTAGGGCGTTCTTTTTGACCCTATCGGCGAGATACTGAAGTGACAGTTACTCAGAGTTTTTTTTGAATGCGTCGTATGATATTGAATTTTTTTTTATCTCTGAGAGCTGATCATGATTTTTTGGACTAGATGTTCACGAAAAGGACTAGTTCACATTATATTGTGTGCCCCCTTATACCGATGTGTTAAACATTGTCTGGGTGGCACAAAGGACCAAGCGACGTAATGTGAATGCAGATCGCACGAGCGTTGTGCGACGAAGAAAGAGTGATGGAGAGAGTGGTAGGGAATGGAGGTAATTAAAAAAAAAAAAAAAAATGTTGAGCAAAAATAATTTTGAATGGCAAGCTCGATAAGATAACAATAATCAATGTAATGTGTGGTGTGTGTGTAGTCTAAACATAATGTATAGAAGATCGATCCTACTCAATGGGCAAGAGACAAAGCCTTTCTACGCATCGTTTGTAGACTCTGTTGTTGGTCCTCAGCGTAACCACTCGTACGACGACATTGTCTCCTGGATGGGTAGCGAGAGGTCATTGCAGAGGCGGTAGGTTGTCTTCCCGGATGAGAACTAGCTGGCCAATTTTGATGTGATCCACGAGGTTTGAATGTTGATTATTTCTGGTCAGTAGCTGGTTACGATATTCCTTTTGCCATCGTTTCTAAAAGTGTTGCCTCATCTGTTGTGCGTGTTGCCATGCAGATAACCAATTTGGCGGCAAGTCTGTTAAGTCTATCTGAGGAAGGCTTGTTAATGGACTACCAATAAGGAGATGACCAGGAGTTAAAGGATGCAAGTCATTGGGATCAGAGGACATGGGAGACAAAGGGCGAGAGTTAAGCATAGCCTCTATTTCTATTACATATATTTCAAGTTGCTCGAAAGTTGATAGAGTTTTTCCTGTCGTAGTCAAGAAATGTTTCATAAACGATTTTACGGCGGCTTCCAAGATGCCACCAAAATGTAGAGATCTAGGTGGTATGAAATTCCACGATATTTTTTTATTTTTCAAGTATTGCCGTATCAACCCATTGTGCTGTTGTGGCTCGATTGTTTTAACTAATTCTTTCAATTCGCGATTGGCACCGACGAATGTTGTAACATTATCAGAATATATATTTTGGGCCTTTCCTCTTCTAGAAAATAAACGCTTCAAGCTGGCAATGAATGAATCGGTAGTAAGGTCTCCAACTTGTTCTAGATGTACTGCTTTACTGTACATACAAATAAATACTGCCACGTATGCCTTGATTTAATTTCGGTTGCGAAAGCGCTTTTATTTAATAAAAAAAATGGTCCGCAATAATCGACAACAACATTAAGGAAAGGGCGGGAGTAATTTACTCGATCCTTTGGCAAGTTACCCATCGTATGAGTGATGAAGCGGGGCTTAGGGCATTCGTGTATTATTCGTGTATTATTTTTCTGGTAATGTTTCGACTATTTAAGAACCAAAAGTTTTCTCTAACAGAACACAAGGTCGTTTGTGCACCGGCGTATTTCAATCTTATGTGTTCTCGGATTATTGTGCGCGTGATATGATGATCGGCTGGTAATAAAATTGGATGCCTTTATTCTATAAGTATTTTGGCTTGTAATTGTGTTCTCGGATTATTGTGCGCGTGATATGATGATCAGCTGGTAATAAAATTGGATGCCTTTGTTCTATAGGTATTTTGGCTTGTAATAGTCTGCCGCCGACGCGCAAAATTTCATCTATATCTAAATAAGGAGTAAAGGGAAAGAGACGACTAGTGGAATCAAGTGCGTTCCCTCTCTGCAATGCTTCAATTTCTTTGAAAAATGCGGTCAACTGCACGCACTTTATTATGTTGACCAATGATGCATTCATTTCAGTTGCTTCTAAGGGACCAATCCTTTTCTTCTTTGTGTTTTTTGAATTGTGGGCAAAACGTAATAAATATGCGATTATGCGCTGTAACTTAGCTATATTGCTATATCGAGATAGCAGCCTATTGTCGTTGACAAGAAGTTTAAAACATTGTTCCGAACTTGGGATTGTTTTAAACCATAGAGGTATATACAGGAGACGGCGAAAGATCAAATTCATGAAGCCACGAGCTTTTGCCTTTGCTATTGTGATAACTCGCATAGGCTCGAAGCTAATTTCGAAATAAGGGTCGAAATTTCGTTCATCATATGATAAGGTGTATCATACTCTTGACGATAAACTTTGTGAGAATGCAGCGGTTGAAAATTAATTGTTTACTACAAAAAGAAAGCCAAAAAATTATCATATGTGCTGATATTATTATTCTGGTGGAATTTTCTTGCAAACGCTTGAGAGGGTACCACTTTTGACTACGTAGAAAATTTCATCATTCAAGTATGTGGTTTGCGAGAAAACTTGCTGTGACGCACGGACGGATGGACAGGCGGACGAAAAGACAGATTGCGATTTTAATAGGGGATTGTAAAAATATTTTACAATCCCGTAAAATGGTCTGTTGTATAAATACTTGCAAGTTACGCCATTAAAAATGTTTCCATGATAAACATTCATTACTTCAGTTGCTACTAAAATAGCGAATTGCGCTTACCTTCTGACCTTTGTGGGCCGCCATTTTGAATGCATGCATTTGATTTTGGATTTTTAAAAATATTTCAATCTTAGAGTCTCATCAGTCAATTTGTCCAATCTCAGTCAAATCAGTTTCCCTCTGGACAGGGCAAAAGTATTAAATTTTTAATGAAAATGGCAGCGAAAAATATTAGGTTTTATATTTTCGACTTCTTTATTTTTCATCCGATTTTGATGATTTTTCGTTTAGTACAAGGACTTTGTACAATTATCCATAATCTCAAGTTTCATTAAAATCCATTGGGAAATATGGCCACTAGAGGGCCACAAAAATCTGAAAAAATCGGATATTTGAATCGCCGCCATTTTGAAACTTGAGCATTTCTGTGCACCAAAATAGCAAAATGTTTAGATCTCATTGTTTCTATCTTGAAAATAAATTTCATTCACATCGAATCAAAATTGGGTCTTTCAGAGTGCTTTGAAATTTCTAGCTTCAACTAGCCGCAATTTTGTTTTTGGAGACCTGATCTCTAGTTTTTTAACATGATTCTTTAGGCATTTACAGTAATTACCAAAGAACCGAATTTCATTAACATCGGTTGAAAAGTTTGGTCACAACTACAACATCCAATGCTTACCTCTTGAGAAATTCACCTAAAAAAAAAAACCGACTCCAAAGTAAGAAAGATGAATAAAACTTTTGAAAAGCGGTGCTATATTGCATGGTGCTTTAATATCACCTTCATAAAACTTATTTCATCCTTTGTAGGGCACTTTGAAGTCGGTTTTCTTCGTTTTCCGGTAAAGAAACAAATATTTTCAAATTAAACCACCATGCATGCATTTCGGCATTAATTGGCTCGATTTTCAACAACAATTTCAGTCCCATCACCACAACTCCAGAAACCTAGAAAAACATTTTTAAATTCAACCGACCAGTTTTCGAAATTAATAAAACAGCTCCCATATTGTAGGTGCACTGCACTGGTACGAGATCACGTATTTTAGAAAATCTTCAAAGTTTTTCAATTAAAATGTTTACTCCGATACATGAAACTTTTACAAGCACCTTCGCAATAACAAAACGAATTATTTTCAACAATTTAACCTTAACACCATTATGGACGGAGCCAACAAAACCAACATTTGCGCGCAACATCTATTTCACATGCAATTTGCTCTTTGATAATTACGAACTTTTACTTAAAAACACAATTAATTACTTCAACACGAAGCTTTAAGGATAACTTAGGCCCATTTAAATCCGTAGGAATAAAAATCAGAAAAAAAAGTGCGTAAATTCTTAAAATGCAAGCGAGTTTCAGTTGCATGTTATCGGAATTCTATGACCGGCGTCAAATCTGTTTCAACCGAAAAAATCTTTAAACTCGCGTCTCCCATATACCGTTTCTAGCAGGTACGATTCACACAACATTCGAAATTATGTTTTCATTCACGAATCGCACCGAAAACCTGGACGGACACAGAAAACATCACGTAAATTATACCCGGACACATAATTGTTTCCTTGACTGCACTTTACTTACCTAAATAATGAAAAATACTCGATGACGCGCTCACATTTTTGCTCACGTTTACACATTGAACACTTTATTTTCGAAATCACTTATAGAATCCGACCGAAACAAGCGTTTTCATTGAAAATTTTCAAAAATTTCCGATATTTGATGGAATTGTCAACTTCCTGTTTTCTGTCAGCTGAAGCATCATTTCCGAAATCAGGGGTGTCACAATTGTTGATTTCGATCGAAAACGATTTGAATGTGGCGCACTTCGTAGTTTGTTAGTATATTTTATGTAAAGGAAAGAAGTTTGTTGAACAATATTTGGAGGCATTGTTTACAATTGTAAATGCTGTATGATCATTAAAGAGAAAACTAAAAATAATGAACTTTTTTAACTATTTCGAAATTAATTTCGAACAATGATAGCATTTGGACAATCATAGGTAAGCTCATTCGTGAAAGTCCAAAAGCTTTCGAAAATTGGAGTATACGGACATGAAATGTTTGTTCGTATTGAGCATGTATTAAGAGACTTCAATATTTTATATGGGAAATGAAAGCTCGCCGTCTCCAGTGTATACCTCTATGTTTTAAACTCTGGCACATCGATAGGCAAAATTTTTTGTTTGGGCCAATAGTTTTGTTTTAAATTAGCCAAGAAGGACCAGTTTTCCAAATATCAAATTCGGCGGGGTGCTGACCGCGAGAAACAAGATCCGCTGGATTATCCAATGACGGCACATGTTGCCAATGACATGATTGTGTAAGTGTTTTAATTTCCACGACGCGATTTGAAACAAAGGTTTTCAACAAATGAGGGTGCGTTTTAATCCAATGTAAAGTTATTATTGAATCCGACCATAGATAAACTGTGTTGAATTTTTTGTAAGAGATTCTTTAATGGCTTATAAAGGCGCGATAAGAGAACTGCTGAACTCAATTCTAGATGAGGTAAGGTTAATGAAACAACTGGAGCTACTCGCTACTATTTATGTGAATTTTGCCGTATTTGTCAACAGACCGGAGATAAAAGCAAGCATTGTACGCCTTTTCACTTGCATCATAAAATCCATGCAGTTGTACTTCTATAAAATTCGGTGCAAGCATTAATCCGTCAAATTGTACACTATTTAATAGGGGAAGCTAATCTTTGTATGTTTGCCATGCAGCGTATATATGTCTGATGGAATTGATTCATCCCAAGTTACATCAGCCTTCAACAGTAATTGCATCATTATTTTGGCCTTGACTATAATGGGTCCCAGTAACCTCAAAGGATCAAAAATTTTCACTACTTGTGACAATATCGCGCGCTTCGTGACCTTTTTAGAAAAATTTTCTAAGTTTACATGATAGAAAATCGTATCTGTACGAGAATTCCAGTTAATTCCCAAAGTTTTGATTGCAAAATCGAAGTCAAGAGACATGCGCGTATTATTTGGATTTTTGTGATAGTCAGTAACTAATGTGGGGTCATTCGAGGCCCACTTTCGAAGCGAAAATCCACCTTTTTGTAAAGGCTCAATAATTCGTCACGTAGATTCTCCGCGGCCTCGCGTGTTAGCACCAGTTAATAAGTTTTTCACGAGAAAATCTCGCTTGACTACTGTAGCGGCATGCGGGAAGGCAGCACCTTTGTCTGTAGCTAACTGTTGGAGTGCCCGTATTGCGAGGAAGGAGGCAGGAGAAGTGCCATAAGTGATAGTGTTAAGATTATATTCGAGAATAAGACTATTGGGGTTGTCACGAAATAGAATTTTTTTGTATTTGGCATCATCTGGGTGAATCAAAATTTGCCGATACATTTTCTCAATGTCGGCAGTGAGATCGACGGCATGAGTTCGAAAACGAGTGAGAAAAGCAAAGAGATCATCTTGAAGCTTAGGACCGACCATGAGCGAATCGTTTAGCGATATACCAGTAGAGGATTTACACGATGCGTCAAAAACGACTCTGGTCTTGGTTGTAATACTATCTTTCTTAATTAAGGCGTAGTGAGGCAGGTAAAAACAAGAATTATCATTGCTACTCTGGTTACTAATCGACATGTGCTTTAAGTCTTTATATTCTAACAAAAATTCAGTGTAATCATTTTTTAATTGAGGTTCTTTCTCGAATCTATTTTCTAACGCATGAACACGTCTCAATGCCATCGTGCGCGATCCACCGATTAAATTCTTTTTTTCATTAAACGGTAATCGAACCATATAACGACCTTCTTGCGTTCGAGTGGTGTGATGATTAAAATGATCTTCACAGGCCTTTTCTTCTGGAGAGATAGCCTTAGGGGTTGGAATTTCTGTGATCGTAATGCTCACAGGTTTTCGTTTTGATTCGAGAAAGGTTGCAGTTTCTTCAGTAATGAAGTGGGCTTGCGAACCAGGGTCTAACAATACACGACAACTTTTTCTTTTTCCTTGAGGACTGACGATATCAACAACAGCAGCAGCTAATATTGCTTCAGAAGAAACAGAAGCATGCAAATTTACAACAGGCGAAAATTGTTCAGGTGTAACATGAGGCTCATCACTTGCTATGGACGATGTAGGGGAAGAAATTTCTTTCTTTTCGAAATGCTGCAAAGTGACATGTGTGACAATAGTAGATGGGCATTGGCTTACGCGATGATTTTTTCTAAGACAATTTATGCATAGGCTAGCCTTTTTTACAGCGTCGTAACGTGCCTTCGGTGAAAGATTAACGAATTTTTTACACGAATTTATATTATGTTCCCCTTCACAAAATAATCAATTTATTTTAACGGTAGTGGTGGCGAAAGATTGCTGTGACCGTGGGTTTGTACGAAGCTGCGAAGATTTTTTATCTGCCAAAGGGGTATCTATCGATAAATATTGATTATTGCGCGTATCATCAAGATCGATACGCTGCAATAAAAATGAAGTCATTTGGGGCAATGTTGGCTGTGGGTAATCGCGAGTGGCTTCTGACCATTTTTCTAGAAGAAATTTTTTCATTAGTATAGCGCTAATGAGTGTATCCCATGAGTCAGTAGGATCGCCTAGAGTTTTTAATGCGCTGAGATGATTTTGTATATTATCTAACAATGATCGAAGAGAAAAGTCTTTGCTAATTTTGTGGATATTTAATAAAGCTTTAGCATGCTTTTATTGAAAAAGTTTTTTGTTACTATAGAGTTCATTCAAGGTTTTCCAAGCTGCTTCGTAGTTTTCAGCTGATATCGGAATAGAGGTAATTGCATGAGGATGAATAACGACAGCTTGCGGATTTGAAAGGACGGTAGTTGATGTCGATTGTTGCAAAATTGATTGAGATCTTAAAAAGCTCATAGCCTTACTAGAAGTTTGAAAATATCTTGTTTCGAATTCTACTCGTTGTTCTTCCGAATCATCTATTTCACCAAGTACCTCTAATTCTAGTTGCACTGCTTGAAACTTTTCGCGATTTAATTCATTTTCGTGGAACCGTTTTTCTAGAAGAGCGCGATCTACAGAATCCTTGTATTTCGATAAAAAAGTATCGAATGAAGTTAATGTCCGTTTTATATTAGTTCTTTTTGTTTTTAAAGTCTTAAGTTAGCCCGGAATGGGCGTTTGACTATCCGCACCATTTGTCAGGGGGGATAAGTGGGGATAAGTGAAAAAAGTAAGGATAATTGGTGGTTCAAAAACAAAACTTACCACTTCGATAGTTGTTGATGGCCTGGCGTTCGAAGTACTGATGGTGGACGATGATGCTGGGTACTAGAAGCTTAGAAGTCCTGGTGAGGCTGACTCTCCCAATGCTGGATACTTAACTGGATGGTTCAAGATGGCACAGTTAATGCTCCGGTGGCGTCGTCAAAAGTGGTGGTGTCAAGGTGAAACGTCACTCGACGATGCACAACCACAAGTAACGATAAAAAACGGCGAGAAATCCGCTTCGACGGACCAATGTTTTGCACTCACGATTAGTTTAGCGCGAGATTTAGGAATACTGGCAATTCAGTATTCTTATGCGAAATTTCTCCAACGAGTTTTGGATTTTATTCAACGAGTAAATGTTGAGATTTTCTTTACAAGCACAAAGTTTATTTATAAAGTATTACACGTAATAGTTACAAATTCACAAATTAAAATTGAAGTTGCTAGTTGAGCCGACAAATTGAATTTGACATTTTCAAAATTTTTTACAAACTAGGAAACCTATTAGCAATTATACATTTTTGTAGTGGGAAACTGAAGCACTATGATTGGTTAACAAAAAATAGGAAAGGATGTTGCAAAGTACATTTTTTCTGTTTCATTTTTTCTAGAGAGAAACCAGGTAAAAAGGATACTGCGTCGAGGGCAGATTCATTATCGGAGGACCCAAAAACGCTAATATTAGAAATACAAAATACTTAATAACGAATGCTATGGTCCTTTTTAAATTTTTATTTTGTTATAATAGTGAATAGCATATTGCAAACTAGGCTGGAAAATTCCCAGGAATTAGGAATTGTTGTAAAATAGACGGAGACGGAACAATTTGAGAAGATGAGATTTGGATTCCACGTGTAATGTGGCCAATATTTTGACAAGGCGCAGATACTACAATTCAAATGTGATAATTCGATATATAGTGTTGGCGAGTAATATGAAATTGCAACGCGTTGAAGTTAAACAACAGTGTTATCAGGCTACCATAGATATGAATATTGTTTTAGCTTGAACAGATGAAAAAATAGGAAACTCTATTTTTTGAACGTTGCTTTTACCTAAATCCTATATGGCAGGAAACTCTACCAATAGGATATTTGCAGTAATGAAGCCAAAATTAAAAGAAAACAAATTGTTTTGTCTTTCCAAAAGCTGTTAACACCTTCAACGTGCATTAACAACTCCCCTTTAGTTTTCTTAACATAGCGCTTAAATAGATCACAGAAAAATGCTGATGCTGGAACATAAAAGCACAATAATTTTCCCATGCGCGATAGAAAGGAAATTCCATAACGCGAAACTATTTTCCTGACGCGATGTCTAGCTTAAGGCAATTTTGCATGGGAAAATTATTGCGGTACACGTTTCAAGGTTTTGGTATCTTTTTACACAAATGGAATTTTGCAAATTATATGAATGAAATCTGCAGGGGCAGTTCGTCATTGTACGCAAGGGAAGCACTGCTGCCCTTATAAAACCAACTAATGCTTTCATGATGCTTCCAATATTATTTTCTACAAGAAATAAAACTTATCAAACAAAATTCTTTAGGAAATTTTCTAATATTCTGAATTGTTAAATAGTGAATTCCCAATTAAACATTTCAACATAAAATCTAACAACGACATGGAACCTACGCTAACTTTACTCCTATTTATCAATGAATCTCTCTCTCAGATGATCGCATACAGAAATTTTCATTCATTGTATGAATGACCAACGAAAAACTAGCATTCATTCATATCGAATTGTAAACATCATCATCATCGACTCGCTATACAACCAACTTTCGAAAGTCACGCACAGCGCTCAATCATTCATTTACACATCTCGTTCAATATACTATCATCAGCTTGTTATACTCTACTATACAGCTATAGATTGCACAGCGAAGAACAATAGGACTCTGCGTACAAAGCCGAGCACCCTTGTCCCTTCAATCCCTCAACATATCCAATAAAACTTTATATTTCATCTAGGGAAAATGGTAAAATATATGGGAAAGACGCTATGTTAACAGCTGCTTCTGAATTCAATGTTGAAACTAAATGCTACTGGCCAGTGTAGAATAACATTTCCCAGAGGACAATGATCATGCTATTAGCAAATTACGCTGGGATGATTGTAGAGTTACTGGTAAAGCAGTGCAAAAGCTTGATGGTGCTGTATATTTCATTATATCAAACTTTTTTTTTTACAGAGGCAGCATATGAAGGACGTCGCGAGTGAAGTGACTAGACAAAAATCGATTAGAGAAGTGTCGCGAGTGAAAAAAAACGATTTCAAAGTTATAGTGATCGTGATAAAGGTGAGTTTTTATTACAAGTTTTAATAGAAAGAAGGAAAGTTTTCAAGCTTCAACCATGTATGTATTGGTGAAATATTTCTATTTACACCAATACATTCATGGATGAAGCTTGAGAGCTTACCATTTTGTTACTTGAAATCTAGAATTGTTTCAACTATAAGTTTCTGAACCAACTGATTATTTCTCGTTTTTTCTGGGATTTAGTTAGGGTTTATTAAAGGCAACAATTATATAAATTTTCTTGTTGATTCCATAACAAAATAATAATGTGCGTAACATATAAAAATCTAATGACCAATTTCAAGATTTCGCCTAATCAAAGGTTATCATTTTGGTGTGGTAAATGAACCCAACAATAATAAATTAACACAACTTTCGCTTTTAATAAGTCCTTAGCAAAATCCGAGCAAAAACTGAAATGATCAAGTGTTAGTAATATTTATAGATCAAACAAAGTCAACATTTCAAGTACTCAACCGCATGCTAGATTAAATATATTTAAAGTATCTGAATCAGATGAGAGCTTGAGCACTTTATTTGACCGTTGGAATGATGCCTCACTATAAGGATTTCGAAGGAAAATATTTCACAACCTTCTAAATACCTAGCCTTACTTTTAGTCCAATTTCAATCAATTAATTAATCATATGCTTTATTCAATCCATTCTTAACAGTTTACAAACAAATGGAATTTAAAAATTAAAATTATTTAAACTTATTTGTAATAAAATTAGTGGTAAACAAATAGGGAAAAAACGAACCACCAAATTAAAAAATTAGGGATAATACAATATAAAAACAAAACTTTTTTTTACTTATACTTAAATGTTCTAGCTTAAATCTATAAATTTAAATTAGTGATCTTCTTCTTCTTCTTAGCACTACAGCCCCTTTCGGGCCTTCGCTTCCTGCAAACAGCACCGAGACAGTTGTCTCGGTCCGTTAACCGCATCTTCCAATTCCGAAATCCGAGCAGCGATGAATTGTCTTCATCGACCGAGTCAGACCAGCGTTTCCTCGGTTTCCCCACTTGCCTCCGGCCTTCAGTTCTCCCAATGAATACCTTCTTGGGTATCCGTTGTTCGTCCATACGATTCATGTGTCCAGCCCATTGCAGCTTCCGCAGTCTTTAAATTCTTGAGACCTCCGGTTCGTCAAAAATCTCATACAGCTCATGGTTGTATCGAATTCGCCATTGGTCCCCGTCAAGCTTCACTCTGATTATTCGCCTCAGGACCCGTCACTCAAACTATATTATCCGGGGTGAGCTCTCCCGTCTCCCTGTAGAGTTCCCTTCGCAGCCTGACCCATTTGGTACACGCAAAAATGTGTGACAGGCATTGTCCTCCTCTCCTGGGCCAAACCGACAATCGGGGGACCGTGACTTACCGATCTTGTGCAGGTAAGACTGAAAACACCCATGCCTGCTCAAAAGCTGGGTCAGATAGAAGTCAGTCTCACCATGCCTTCAATTAAGCCACGGCCTCACATCCAGGATGAGGCGCGCAGTCCACCTTCCCTTCGTGGAATTGACCCAAGACTGCTGCCAATCGTTGAGCGAGCGCTGTCTCTCTTCGCGGACAACCATCTCCCTCGCATCCTCGTTTCGGTGCAGGTAAATAGCGCGGCACTCTTTAGCAAGGAGGGCGAGTCACGCCTGCAATAACTCTCACCGCCGAGTCAGAGACTGTTGGATACGAAGATGCAATTCTCAGTGCTCCTCTTCTCTGTACCTGTGCCAAACGTTTTCGGTATACCTCCTTGCTGAGAGCGTCGCCCCATACCTCTGCTCCGTACAGTAGCACTGACTTGCTCAGAGAAACTCATCTTCGAGTCGATCAGTAGCCCCAGGTTTGTCACCGCTGGCTTTGATTCGATTCGTAAGTCGCCAATATTGATCATGCTTACTCTAGGGATTCTCTTTTTTGTCAATATGACCACTTCGGTTTTCTCCAGTGCTAAACTGAGCCAGCGAGCAGTCACCTAGTCCCTCACTCGGCGCATTAGCATACCTAGCCTAAGTTGCGCTTGTTCAACGGTGCGTCTAGCGGCCAGAGCCACAACATCATCCGCATAGCCGACCAAGCGCGACTCATCTGGCATCTCAAGTTTCAGTAGTCCATCTTAAGACACGTTCCACAGGTCCGGACCAAGAATAGATCCCTGGGCAACACCTTATGTAATTTCCATCCTTCGTTGGCCCTGCGTCGTGTCATTGAGCAGGCTTCGGTCCTTTAGGTAGTTCCTCAAAAGTCGCATTAGATATTCTGGAACTTGAAAAGAGTTTTCCAACGTATCCAGAGTATCCACCCATCTAGCGGACTTGAACGCATTCCTGACGTCGAGTGTCACCAACAGGACGATCCGTCGCTTGGTGCGAATATGCCTCTGCCCTTTGGACCGCGTTCACCACCTCTGCAATCGCACCAATTGTAGAACGTCCTGCTCTAAAGCCGTACTGCTGAGGAGATAGGTCCCCAGCAGCACGAATCGCGTCAGTGAGTCTTCCCTTGATGAGTTTCTCTAGCACTTTCCCAGCCGTGTCTAGCATGCCTAACAGGCGGTATGCAGACGGCGATTCGGGATTTCCCTTTCCCTTGCTGATCAGCACGAGCCCCGCCACCTTCCATCGTACCGGGAAAACCCCGTCCCGTAGGCAAGCGTTGAATGTGCTGAGCAGCAAGTCAGGACAATGGTGATAGACGAGCCGGAACACCATCTGGACTTGGAGCCTTCCTCGCTTTCAATGAGAGGACTGCCTCCTCCAGTTCCAGCTGTGTGAAGAGTGGGCACTCGACTGCTGTTTCACCATGGACAGCATCAACATGGACGGGATGGGCGGGAAAGAGTCCCCGCGCTATCGCGTCCATCTTTTCCGCGTCATGTATAACCTGCTGTGAGCACCTCGACGAACCTCTCGCCGTCCATCATTCCGATGTTCCATCCAGTTGTAGAAGGCCGAGAGCACGGACGTCGGGAGACAGCATCACTTATCTCAAACAGAATGCACTGTTGATCACTGGCTGAGTAGTCCTCTAATACTTTCCAGTTGTGTATCCTCCGTACTAAGGACTCCGAGGCGAATGTCACGTCCGGTATGGTTCCCTCACCGCCAATACGGCGGATAGTCGGCGTATTTTTCCGGAGTTTAGTACGACGAGGGCCGTCCTGGCCGCCATTTCCAGGATTTGTTTTCCCCGCGGATCCATCTGAGGCATGCCCCATTCGATTGCTTTAGCGTAGAAGTCGCCCTCAACGAGCACTTTGTCCTCTACGTTCGAGACAGCGCCCTCCAAAGCATTAAGCTTGGCTTGGAAAGATGATATCGATTCGTTAGGCGTTAGGTACACACTAAAGAAGGTGGTCCCTGAGCACCGAACCCACACGAAACCATCCCCCCGTCCACAACTCTCTGGTTGGAAATCACTATTCCGAACCCAGATGGCGGCAGTACCAGTTTCATCAGAATACCATAATGAAGGACTTTTATTATGGTGTTGCTCACTCAGCAGCAAAAAGTCGGCTTTCATGTCCCTCGTAAACTGCTCAAGCAGATTTTGGGCGATTGAACTGCGGTGTAGGTTTAGCTGCAGGATGCGGATCATCGGAGCTCTGATTTTGCCTTAGCTAGGGCTTCCTGGAACACCCGGCATTTTCTTGATCCCAAGACGTGTCCAAAATCAGGTTTTGGATCAGCATCCTTGCAAAGAATACAGTGTGCCTCCTTCGTACACACTTTTCTTTTATGTCCCATTTCACCGCATTAGTAACATAGGGAACTCCTATCGGGTCCTTTGCATACTTGTGTGTGTGACCATAACCAAGGCATTTGAAACATTGAAGAGGCTTTGCTCTTTGCCGTATCCTACAGACAACCCGCCCTATTCGTACTTTGCCCTTGTTCAGGAATTGTTCGGCGTCCTTCTCGGTCAAGTCAACTATGGCCATGCGTTGTCCCCTGTTGTTTTCTGTTGTCAGTCTCGTGTTGGTCGCTCCCACGCTAGGTAACTCCCTTTTGATGGCCTCTTCTACCTCAGCCAGATCCGTCACGCAGTCAATATCTCGTACTTTGATCGTTGCCATCGGCTCGAGCGGAGCTATAGTTGCGCTGTTGCCGAGGACTTTCTTTACTGCGTCACAGAATGCTTCTTTATTGTCGGCCTCTGTTCCAAATTCGACCAGAATGTGGCCCAACCGCGTTGGTCGTACTTCTTTAATGGTAGTATTGGTGTCTTTGGGCCTTACGTTACAAACAGGATCGGCCATCTTGGGGCTTTACGAGCAGTGCCTGCTGCCGGGGTCTTCGTCAGGGTTTCTTTTTCTCCTGTTTTGCATGAAGTCCTTTTTCTAATTGGGCGTCCATGCGAACTTTACTTTCTGGCTTTGTTTGAAGGAGTTTCTTAGCGGCTTTCTTCGCTCCTTTGTCTGGAACCCATGATCTGGTGCTCCACGCCCATCAAGTGCCTCTTCCTTTCTTCTTTTATCCCGATCTCCTTCGATTAGGCTAGACGGCATTCTTTTATTGACTTTTAATGGTGGAGCTATTTGCATGTCACCTTTAGATTTCGCCCCAAGAGCCTTTTTAGCCTTCTGTTCGTCTTTGGCAACCAGCTCCTCTGATAGTGCCCTATACGATCTAGGAGCTCCTCTAGTTCAAGGAGCCCCACCTTTGCTGCTTCGCTGATTTTTGGGGAGTCGCATGCAGATTGTATTCTTTTCAGAACATCTCCCGCTTTTCGGAGAAGCCTTTCTTCTTCGTTTCGCTGGGCCGCAATTGTACCTTGCAACCATTCTTGGGAGAGGCTATCGCGTTCCGTTTCCAAGTGCAGTACTTTCGCCACATTTTCAACGTTGGCGGTGCAATCACGCGGTGTATGATCACTCATTGCTTTTCGTGCCGTAATCTCCTCGTTGGCTTCTGGATTTTTCGTTGCAATGTCGGGATTTGCGACCCTTGCATCGGTCACTTCGGCAACGATCACAGCAGTGACAATCGAATTTTTGGTGCTCTTTATTTTATCTTCCACCGCTCGAATACCTGAAGCGTCCTGCAAAGTTTCCCGCTTTTCCTTAATAGGACGCTCTGGCGTTTTTTTTTATTTTTCAAGTGCGTACATAACTGTCTGAGACACATACATGACTTCATAAAACGTCAGTTTTAAAGAAAGTGCTCTCTCCGAGTACTCAAAAACCATATTATTGTATTAAAGCATTCATTCTAGGGCCTGACCTTCGCAGATTTAAACTTTTTAATTTTAATGTTTAATAAGAGGTTTTAAGTGGCACTTCAGTAGCCATCCATATTTACGTTTGAAATAATTGGATTTTTAATTTCCTGTTCTAGAAAAAAATTTCTTGTCGTCAAAGTTTTATCCGGAAGAAATATAAAAGATAGATTTTGCTTTGAATGGTTATGGCTGGTGAAGTAAGCGGCTTACAAAAAAGAGTGAGAGAAAGGTTTCCAGATGCTACCTTTGTACATTGTTTTGCCCATAGATTAAATGTAGCTCTTTCAAAGTCTTGTGATAAAATCAAAGAGTTTTTTATTCACTCTACTAAAAGGTGTTCGAAATTCAATGAATTCGTAAAAAGACGATTGCCTAGAGTTGTTACTACTAGATGAAACTTTAATGGCCGCTTAGTAACAACCATATTTGAAAATATATCAGATTTATAAAATCTTCTCTTAGATATCGTAAATACTGGCGCCTGGGGCAGTGAAACTTTTAACGCTGCAAAAGAGCTTTTAGCAACTGTAAATAATTTTCAATTTCATTTTCTGTTAACTGTATTTGCATCAATTTTCCATTTTTTGGCATTTTATTTAACATTATTCAAACAAAACATAATGACATTTCGTACTGTATTAAGAAAATAGATGATTTAAAAAGTAGCCTCCAAGACATTCGATCAAATTTCGATTCATTTTTTAAAGATACAATGGACAAATGTGACCTTCCTTCCAACCGAAAAAAATTCTGACTTTCGGTGGATGGAGAAATAAACTTAGAATCAAGATATATACATTTTTTTTGTGAAATTCTAGACAACATAAGCCAAGAGTTGAAAGTAAGACTCGAATCACTAAATCAATTAAGATTTTTAGAATCGCTGGACACTTTCTTTTACCCGAATTTTCCCACTAAGTTTCCGAGTACACTTTTCACTAATTTGCAGCAATCTTACCCAAATAGATTTGACTTTTCATCCTTACGCACAGAGCTTTCAGTCTTTTTGCCTAATTGTGATATGAAGGGAAAAAACTTTAAAGAAAATTTCCAATATTTCCTTGATAAACAACTTGGCAGCAGTTTTCCTATTTTGTTAAACTTTAAGTTAGTTTCAACTATACCAGCGACAATAGCTTCACCAAAACGTAGCTTTTTGACGTTGAAAAGAATGAAAAATTACCTTAGAAATTATACTGAGGAAGAACGTCTTAGTAATTTGTCACTTTTGCCAATCGAGAAAAGATTACTTAAAGACCTCCTCAGTGCTGATAAAACGTACTGTTCCTTAAATTGCATTACGCGTGTCGGTTCCCTGTCCGGGTGGAACAAAATAACATGACAATAATAATAATATCCCTGTCTGGGGTCTAACTTTGCTTTTCAAGGAAAACGCGTCCGGTATCTTTGAAAGCTGTATTATTACTATTCCTCTAACTTAACAAGTATAACAAATTAAAGCTCAATGTAACTCAATTCATATGTATGTGTTTTTGCCTGTGACATAAGTCATCAGGATCTGTCATTATTTTCCATCAAAATCCTCCGCCCCGGTATTGATGTCGCTTAAGTCATCATTACCCAAATCAAGCACACAGAGCTTCACTATCGGTAATTTATAAACTCTTTTTGTCGTTTTTACATATACCACTCGTATCCTTCCGTCTCGTTTCGACGGGTATACTTGTGGAACAACTCCCTTTAGCCAGTTGCCTCTGACTTCGTTGTCGTCTACTATTAATACCACGTCGCCAACCTTTATACCTTTTCCAGGGGTAAACCACTTCGTTGTCCTCTGCAGTGCTGGAAGGTACTTCTTTCTCCACCTGGTCCAAAATAAATCTGTCAATCATTGCAAATGTCTCCATTGTTGTCGCAAAATTAGATCCTTATCATTGGATTCGCTCATTGGTGCTGACATTGACGACCTTCCGATCAAAAAATGATTCAGAGTCAGCGCTTCTGGATCATCTGGGTAATGAGATACTTCAACAAGTGGTCGAGAGTTGATTAAATGGTCGACTTGAGTCAAGAACGTTAATAACGTATCTTTTCGTGGGCTAGATTCCTTCAAAACGATGAACAGGGCTGTTTTAATAGACCTCACAAGGCGCTCCCATGCGCCTCCAATGTGTGGAGATAATGGTGGGATGAAAGTCCATTTAATTCTATGAGTCGTCAACTTTGCCCGGAACTCGTCAACGTCAAGTTTTCGCAAGCAATCACGAAGCTCATTGTTTGCACCTCTAAAGTTCATCCCATTGTCCAAGAATATTTCCTTGGGGCAACCCCGTCTGGATATAAATCTAGTTATTGCCTGAATGCAGCTGCCAGTTGATAAGTCTGCAGCTAATTCAATATGGATTGCCCGTATCGTTAGGCATGTAAAGAGAACCCCATACCGTTTTTCCTTACGTCATCCAACTGTCATCATAAGAGGGCCAAAGAAATCCACGCCAGTATATGAAAATGCGGGGCTTCCAAACATTAACCGGGCCTTTGGCAGTTGACCCATTACTGTGCTGCCTAGTTTCGCTCTTCTCATTTTACATGTGTTGCATTCATTGCAAATTCGTTTCAATGTCGGGCGCACTTTCAAAATCCAGTAATGTTGCCGTAGTTCGTTCAAAACAGTTTCAAATCCAATATGATTAGCTTGCTGATGATAATGCGCAACACTTTGCCATAAAAAATGAGCGGTTCTCGTTTGGCTGGCGTAGAGTCTTCTAGGTCTTCCTTGTCATAAGCCGAATGATCCCTTCGTCAATTTTAGGGGTGGGTTTAAAAAGCCGACTACTTTTCTCTAGTTTTCCACCTTTCAGCAAAGTATTTCGTTCAGTTCCAAAATGGACACTTTGAGATTGTTGGGTCCAGAAATTTTCAGCCTACTCAAGTTCGATGACAGACAATTCTCCAACGAGAATAGTGCCTTGTTTGCCTTTTTGGATTCGACTTGTTGCTCGAGAATTGGCCACATACCTAATTACATATGCTGTGGTACGAATAAGGCGAAGCCATGATGAAAATCTTGTCACGTCAGGTAATGAGTACAGCTGCTTCGGTTTTCTCATCTCGAACATTAAGTACGCATGTTCAATATTTGACTTGTCTTCATTCTGGTTTAGCCGTCGATTTAGCCAAGCCGTCTCGTCCTGTTGCAGGAACACAGGTCCTTGAAACCATCTGCTATGACATGTAAATTCCTTGGATGTCGCTCGGGTTGCAATGTCGGCTGCGTTTTCTCTCGTTGGCACCCAACGGATGATTCAGCAATCTCGCCCAGTCGGTTCGCGTAGAACTGCTTGAATCCTTTCGAATTGTCTTTAATCCAGGAAAGGACACTAGTTGAGTCTGTGCAGAAGACTTAATTCTGAAATGTTACGTCATGTTCAGTGTTAATAATTGCCGCCAGGTGGGCTCCCAGATGTACGGCTTGCAATTCTTTCTTTGGTGTGGTTAGATGTTTGATTGGACAGCATTTTTCTCTAGCTGCCACAAAGGACACTTGAATGTCGTCGTCAGATTTGATTCGCACATAGCCAATGGCTGCGTATGCTTGGTCGCTGGCATCAACGAACACATGAAGTTCACGAGGATCGTTATTTAGGAATTTAGGGGAATAACATCGAGGAACCCTCACTGTCTCGAGTTGTCTAAGTTCCTTTATCCAGTTGAACCATATTGGTTGTGGTCCTTCCGCCAATTTCTCGTCCCAGTCAATTCTGCTTTTCCAAATCTCCTGGATCAATATTCGACCAACTATTACAAAATGAGCCACAAATCCGAGTGGGTCGAAAATCGACATTACTAGCCTCAGTACTTCGCGTTTGGTGGGACATCGTCTGCCTTCCAGTAGACCTTTGTTCATATTAAGTTTAGAATAAAACGTAAATGTATCCGTTTTCATGCACCAGACTAAGCCAAGAACACGTCCTAGGGCTTCTTTGTCGAAATTCACTGTACTGATCGTGTGTTGTAGATCCTTTAGAATGTCTTTGAGCAGTTCTGGTGACGATGCGCGCCAGTTTCAGACCCACCGGCTGAATGGGTTTCGATAATGTGTTTGATTAAGTCTTTGGCAGTGATAATGTCATCAACACTACCGAGATAATCATCCATATAATGATTTCTTTGTATTGCCTTAATCGCATCAGGATACTTGTCCTTGAATCGCTCTGAATTTTTGTTTGAAACGAATATCGCACTACTTGGAGAGCAACAAGCACCAAATGTCATTGCTGTCATGCGGTAAATATCTGAAGGCGTGTCCCACTCGTCGTCTAGCCACAATACAAGTTGACTATATGTGTCTTCTGCGCGAATGTTTATTCGATGAAGCATCTCTTTGATGTCAGCGGTGGGTCCATATCTTCCACCTCGGAACCGCATTAACACTCCTGGTAGCGACTGCAAAAGGTCCGGTCCAGTCATAAGAACGTCGTTGAGACTGACGCCTGAGATTTGCGCTTTAGCGTCCAATACCATCCGAATCTTGCCAGATTTGTTCGGATTGAATGCAGCAAAATGTGGTAAATACCATAGCCTGTCACCCCTTAAGGACTCGGGATTAACTTTCACCAAATACCCTTTCGCGATGTGATCGTCGATGATCTTTTTGTATGCTGTCTTCATGTCGTTGTTTTTCTCGAGTTTCCTCTCGAGGTGGTAGAGACGTATCAACGCAACTGCTTTACTGTCCGGCAGAGCAATATCTTGTCTTTTCCAAGGTAAGCCTGTCTCCCATCGTCCACTGTCCTGCTGATGAGTCATCTGCTCTATGATTTCTAATGCTTTGCTGTCTTCACGGGACCTTTCTCTCGAATTGGCTCCGCCCGTACATGAATCATCCAATTCGAAAGACTGCTTCACTAGTTCATGTAGGTCGATGTCTTTTTGTGTTGCATGATGTAGATTTACGGATGCGTCTTGATGCAAATTAGTGCTGTCGTTTCCACTAATAGACCAACCGAGCCAAATTTTACTCGCAATTGGACAGTTTCTTGATGTATGAACAAGCTGCCGCGTCGCGATCAAAAGTCCGCTGTCTTCTCCAATGAGAATTGTCGGCGTAGCGTCACTATAAGCTTCAAATTCAATACTCTGAAGATACGGCCACTGCGATATAAGTTTGTCTTTATTCACGGTCTGCTTGGGCAAGTGTAGATTCGTCACTGTCTTTCGTTTTGAAGTTTAAATGTTTTTGCACCTTTATGTGTGCCACAGATATCAAATGTCACACTTTCGGAATTTTCACTAAAGTCAATAGCGCCGTTTGCCCATTGAATCGTCAAATGGGACCCAAGGCTTCTTACACCTAATTTTTGCGCGATTGCACTTTGTATCAATATCGTCGTTGACCCGGAGTCCATTAATGCAAATGTTTTGACAGTTGTAACCGAACTATCAATTAACACTGCTACAATGCGTAATTTAGTCAATAACGAACTAGAACTACTGTGACAGAGTTCAGTTGACACTTGACTGTCATTATTTCGTGCGTTTGTGGGATAAAGTAGTTTGTGGTAATATTTTAAACACTGATCCTTTCCGCATCTAATTTTGTCTTTACAAAGTCTGGTCAAATGATTTCGTTTAAAACACGAAAAGCACAATCTTTGTTTCATTACTTCTTTCCACCGACTGTCTATGTCCATTTTAATGAGTTTCGGGCACTTGTTAATTGTCTTACACACACCATCGCACACACGACACTTTTGATTAGTTTCGACCACCGTGTCTATTTTCGATTTTAAATTCAGATGATTTTGGTTTGTCCCCGAATTATGGGCGAAGGCTTGCTGCGTAGGACTTTTTCTCCAATCAGTCGCTAAGAACTCGTAGCTTGGTTTTTTGTTCATCGCACAGTCTTTCACTCAAATAGTCTGACCACATTATACTTAGGATCGGTGGGAGTTTTTGTTCGAGCGTTCTCAATAGATCCGGATTGTTCAAGTATTCTGGTCTGTGCATTAGTTCAAGCATCACTGTTAAATTTTCGACTGCAGTAGCAAACAATATTATAGTCTCCGGACGATCTTCTTTCTGTGCCGATAATGCTTTTGTTTTCGCTATGAGAGTATTGATTATAAACTCAGGTCGACCAAACCTTCGTTCGAGAAGCTCCATGATCCTCTCTTGGCTGTTAGGGGAAATGAGTAGCGATCTCACAGAATCCAGCGCTTCACCTCGTAACGCGTCTCGTAGCCTTCCGACATTCTCTGTCTATGAAAACTTTCCCGCGTCTGTCGTTCGGCGGTACTCACTTACAAACAAAGGCCATTCGTCTGGCTTTCCATCAAATTTAAGCAAGCTCATTTTGGCTTGCCTCGTAACAAAAGTGTAAATGGTGTCACAGCATCTGGCCATGTCACTTGATGGCGATGCTTTCTCGTTCAATGCCGCCATTTCGTTCAACTGACTTGTCTGCGTAAGTCGTCGAATGAAGTGGTGTTCAAACTGTCGTCGAAGTTTCTAGAGACGGCGTCACGCGCCTTCTTGTTAACACGTTTTCTGTCTGCTAACTGCACTTCTGGCTGGTCTGCCCCACCACATGCACCTTCCGTTGAGCTATATTCGTCATCTTCGAGCGTTTTTGCGCTTGACCGGGTCTTGTATCTACGCTTACTATCACTCAAGTCTCTGCACAATAATTACCACTTCAACTAATTTAATTTCACTATCCATGGACCGATGTGATCCGGCTCGACGGACCAATTTTTGTTCCTTAAATTGCGTTACGCGTGTCGGTTCCCTGTCCGGATGGAACAAAATAACATGACAATAATAATAATATCCCTGTCTGGGGTCTGACTTTGCTTTTCAAAGAAAACGCGTCCGGAATCTTTGAAAGCTATGTTAATTCTACTCCTCAAACTTAACAAGTATAACAAATTAAAGTTCAATGTAATTCAATTGATATGTACGAGTATGTGCTTTTGCCTGTGACATAAGTCATCAGGATCTGTCATTATTTTCCATTAACACGTACGATGGATCATTGGCAATTTCGCAGCCCAATAGGAGAGAAGAATAGATTTAATTTGTAAATTTTAACGCGCTTTTATAAAAATATTACACTTCAATATAATTATTTTGTCAAAATTTTCATCATAACATAACCGCTCAGTTTTCATTTTTCTTTGAATAAATACTTTTGAACGTAATTTTTATTTATTTTGCAATGCAAAGTCAAACAAAAGTTTAACATACGTATTAACTTATTTGATCCTTTCAGCATTCCTTTTAACCATCTATTTGTGGTTGCCTTTTTGCTGGCCAACTACTTTGCTGACCATTATTGGGTGCATAAACTGCCTCCTAAACTTTTGGACATATTGATGGCTTGCAAAGTATTTTGTCTCCCTTGCCTTCCTCTCCTGGCAAGAAAGCTCTAAACCTTCTTGCGGTTCATGCTGGACAAGTTAATTTTTTGGTGTTGGAGATAAAATTATTGATAAGGAACACGCTTAAATAAAGTTTTATAAGCTATACACCATAAAGTTAAGTTGACTGATGAGTGCGCTTTCCTGTGAAATTCTCATTACAGTTTAAATATTTTAAAGCCGTAATAATACTTCATCTTTGATCATAATTTTCTACATAATGATATATAGTAAAATTGCAAACAGGTATTTAGAAATGTGGAAAAAATTTTTGGAGCTAAATCAACTTTGTACAATTTAAATTCTGCTTTTTCACCTTTGTATATTAAATGGATGTGCGTTGGATCGCTTGTTAATTTGCTTATTTACAAAAGCTAGAGATTTGAAATAGTTCACATAAAATACAAGGTTGTGTCGCAAAATTTCTGCTTCCCTTCCCTCGAAAACCACGCGCCGCCACCGATTAAATGTTATTTTAAATGAAAACTTCAAAAGTTTGCACGCTTATAAAATTGCAATCATGCAAATTACGCAAGACGTCATAACATTTGTTCTGAGAGGAATATTATAACAGGATTTTGTCATAGAAACAGTTTATCTACAAGCGGACGTTTTGTTCAATGAAATTAAAAATGTTCTCAAATTTGCTTGATCTATTTTAACTAATTAAAATAAATGTGAATATAAAAACTATACCCGAAATTCACCATTTCAGAAGTTAATATAAAACTTATCCTTAAACACAAGTGGGCTAACAGGTCAACGAATTTAAAACAAAACTTCTTTTGAATAAACAGCAAAATTTTAACATTTAAGTTTTGTAAATAGTTATTATTAGCAATAATTTGCGGTGGAACCTTCTCATTTTTAATATTATATAAATTTAATATAAATTTTAATTAATCTAGTTTAGTATTTTTGAATTTAAAAACAGCATTAATTCAGTCGAATATTTTTTATTGCAAAAAAAAATTTAGTTAGAAATGAAATGCATTAGTAGATAGAATTCGAAACTGTGTATAATTCGTTAAGATTTGTCATATAAGGCTTTATTCATTGTTAACTTAAAATAAATAATTATTTAAAAAAAGAGAATAACATATTTTCTTATTTGTAGTAATAAGAAGAAATACCAGAGATAAACATATAAGAACTTATATGTGGTGAAAATACTCGCCACATCTGGTGACCTCGACGCGATCTGATCAGCCAACCTTCTGATCTGGAGATGTGGCGAGTATTTTCATCACATATATGTTCTTATATGTTCATCTCTGGTATTACTTCTTATTACTACAAATAATGAAATATGTTATTCCCTTCTTTTTAATAATTATTTATTTTAAGTTAACAATGAATAAAGTCTTATATGACAAATCTTAATTAATTGTACACAGTTTTGAATTCTATTTACTAATGCATTTCATTTCTAACTAAATTTTTATTTTATAAAAATTTGAATGTCAAGAAAAATATTTACTAAGGTTACTCCTTTTTGCATTAAAAAATATTCAACTGAATTAATGCTGTTTTTAAATTCAACAATACTAAACTAGATTAATTAAAATTTATATTAAATTTATGTAATATTAAAAATGAAAAGGTTCCACCGCAAATTAATAACTTATGAAAGAACAAACCAGCGGATATCAAATAAACAAAATTATTGACAACAAACCAATAGTTTAACTAAATTTAATTATAACAAACTTTCATTTTCACCGACACTAAATGAATTATATTTGGCTATCTTTCTTCAACAATGTCAAATCTATAAAATCTCGAATATTTCATTTAATTTAGTTTCATTTATTGCAGACCTTCAGGCTGAAATGCGAAGAGTATGTCTTCGCTAATGACAATATTCTATGCAGAAGATAATCGTGGGCTCAAGCCATGTTTCAACCCAATAGAACAAATGAAAATGGAACAAGCTTTTCAGAATGTGAGTTTTATCTCGGATGTAAGAGCTTCAATTTATTGAGCCTAGTGGCTTGGGGATTTGATAAGTTTTCAAGCTTACCGGCGTCTAAGCATTGCCAACTTAACTTTTACACCGTTCATGTATGAATGCAAATAAGAAACTCATGTGTTGGTGGGATGAAGCCCGGTTTACGCTGAATTGTCGGCTGAATTCCAACAGAAATTTCGACCCACGTATGTTGGATTCAAGAAATTGCCGTCGCAGTCGTTGAGTTGTTGTTTGCGGGTTAGCGTACGTGTAGTGTGCGTTCCGTCGTCGGGAATTATTTTCTTACATTAAATCTAACATTCACTCGGTTAATCCCGCATTTGTTATTTCTGCACACATTTAACCAATAAGAAAGAAAAATCGGTTGGAAAATAAAAGTTTCAGTTGGAAAGCTCCTCGCCAGTGATCAAACAAGAAAATTAAAAGTTGTTGCAACTGGGATCTGCACAACGGGAACGAATCAAAAATCCCAGAAAGTTTCAAGACGAGAACGTGAATTAATTGCGCAAAGCAAAAGAAGAATAAGAAGTTGAAAGAATAAATCGCAAGTTCTGTGCCTTGTTGTGTTGTCGATTCCGTGAAAGTTGATTGTTGGAAAATTCTTTGAATTGTTTAACACGAGAAGAATCGGTGAATTGGTTTTGTGTGTTTTGTTGTTGTGTTGACGATTCTTGTGGCTTCTCGCGAGCGATTATTGTGCAGCTGCTGCAGCCGCTGACCATTGGATTATCATCTTTTACCTGTTGAGCAGCCACGAAGAAATTCGACATTCTGGATTTAGGATACTACGAGGCGGTTAGAGGTGAGTGCTGATTTCTAGGGCAGATTAAGAAAGGATTTAGTCTCCATAGTGACCGATTGTATTGAAACGGTTTTGTGGCTTCCGACGCGCAAGAAGTTTGCGACTGCAGTCTTTCGTTTCTCGTCGCCACGAATTTCGTCTTCGCGTAGCGATGCATGACGATCCGATAAAGAACTCTCGGCGACACATTTACGTGTTCGGAACCGCAAACACGTTGTAAAGCAATTAAGCGGCACTTGGGCCATTACATGGGCCGCGGGGGTCGACGCTGACTGTGCGCGGAGTAATTTACAGTAAAAGTAGTGGCCCAGGTCCGTTACTCGATTGTGACCCAAACCCAATCAAAGGCAGATCGCGCGCACGTTTGTGGTGCGGCCTGTGCCGTGCTATGCCTTTGGCGCACCTTTGCATTAGCACAGGAATGCCGTCCGGGACCAGTTCTTGGCGCAGCGAACGCAGCAGCCAGCACCAGTTTTAATCAATCGATTCGGTGGCATGTTGACCATCAGTGGTGCAGAACTTCAGCTGGCGAACAAGGAAGGATGCAAATCTCTAATAAAATATTCATTGACCTATTTTGTTACTTTGTATACGAGGGTCAAACAAATTTTCGAATTTGCAAATGGATTATAATGAATGAAGAAGATATTAAAAATCCCAAAATATGAATTGCTAGTGATTTTAAAAAATTGAATAAATTTAGCGAAGTCCATTTTTAGAGCTCTTCAAAAATTATTTTTGCAAAGACCACAAAACGTCCAATCCTGCCTATTCGCGCATCAGAGAAAGTTTTTTTCAGTTCCAATCATCAAAATTTGCTAAAAAAAATTATATAGCAAATATTATGGTCTAATAACACTTATGAAGCAGTTCCTCTAACTGTGTTCCTTAACCTCCTGAGTTCCAGAGTGACTTTTTTAGGAGTTTCATTTAAAACTCTTATAATCGATCTTTGATGAAATCTTGTTTTTGGAAAAAATATCAAAATAAAACTGGGTTTCTGCTATGTCCTTTTGAAAGAACAATGGCATTTAATTAATATATTGTTCGTCATTATGTAAGAGAATATGCCAATACTTTCCCGTTTTTTTAGTGCCTTGGATGCACTAATACTTCTCAAAGATACATCCCAATTTCGTCTTCATTATATATTTGTATTAAAGACATCAAAATACAAAACTTTCCTTAAACATTATCATCGAAATTTAAACTTATTTGCAAAATAAGATATGGATATTCTTAGATACGAACATTTTTTTATCAGTCCTCATGAAAATTTTTGAAACAATTGCGATTGGTGGTGAAACATAAATAAATCCCCCATTTTTGCATAACACTGTGGTTTTTTTTATCACAGACACTTTTTCTACAGCAACAATGTTTTGTCCCGTATTGTGGTAGATGTCCAGCACTTTTAGTGCGACTTTCTTTAGAAGGAACGGGCTTGATTAGAATCTTACACTTTTTGTGTTTTCGCTCGAGTTCATCATAGTCTATTTGATCCTCATTCTCACATTCTGCATCATTTTGATCGATGAGTTTGGTACCAAAATTCAGTTTAAATTCTCGCATCTGCACAATATTTTTCGTCGATGTACCGTCGTCAGCTTCAAAGTCAAATTCAAAAGCGCTTTATTTAATACCAATCGTTATAAATTTTTAAAAGAACATAAAGCAAATTCCAAACAATAAAACTATAAAAAACTTAATGGCCCAAATGGCTCTCTAAATTTATACGTTATCAGTTAAACACATTTAATGAAAAAAATACACTAGCAAATTTAAATTAATTAAGATTATTAGATATTTTTTGATTCAATTGGAAAAAGGAGAAAAAACCAACCAGCATTATTCAAAAATTACTTATACTACTAACACAACAATGAACTTATATCCTATACCTAATATGTTACACACTAATTCTAAATAAGTTCAATCAAAAAAAAAAAAAAAACGTTACTTATATTAAAACCTATACCTAATTTATAATACAAATAAACGACAATACTAGATGTAGCAATAATGAGATGAATCTAAAAAACTAAGTAACGAGAAAAAGCACAAAAATAGAAAATAAAAACGAATAATTTAGACATTGTCATTCAGCCACCAATACCTAGATTGTTCCATCTCAGCTCGACCAGCCTCAACGAATCTAGCAAATGAGTATCTCCATTGGAATTGTTGGTCTCGTGAACTCAGATTCTGAGGATATTTTATCTTCTTATCGGTGGCCCGTCGATATACGAGGTGTGTTCAAAAAATATCGCGAATTTTGTTTTTATTTTTCAAAAATTATTTATTTATTCATGAATATCTATTTTGTCCCCTTCAAAGTAATCCCCATGAGATATTATACACTTGTGCCAACGGTTTTTCCAATCTTCGAAGCACTTCAAAAAATCATTTTTTTAAATCTTGTTCAGCTCCTCCTTCGATGCCGTCTTTATCTCGTCAAGCGTAGCGCAACGTCGTCCTTTCATGGGCCTCTTCAGTTTAGGAAACAAGAAAAAGTCACAGGGGGCCAGATCTGGGGAATACGGTGGCTGCGGCATAATTAGTGTGTTGTTTTTGGTCAAAAAGTCGCGCAAAAGCAACGATGTGTGAGCAGGGGCGTTATCGTGGTGCAAAAGCCAATTTTTGTTCTCCCACAAATCCGGGCGTTTCTGGCGGATTGCTTCGCGCAAATTGCGCATAACTTGCAGGTAATATTCCTTATTGACCGTTCTTCCCTTTGGCAAGAACTCATGATGCACCACGCCCCTGCAATCGAAGAAAACTGTCAGCAAAACTTTCACATTCGACCGAACTTGGCGCGCTTTTTTCGGTCTTGGTTCATGCGGCAGCTTCCATTGAGATGATTGAGCTTTGGTTTCCACGTCATAACCATAAACCCACGATTCGTCACCAGTTATGACCCTCTGGAGCAAATTTGGTTCGTCGCGGACAGAGTTTAACATCTCATTAGCAATGTTCATGCGTTGCTGTTTTTGGTCGCAATTGAGCAATTTTGGTACGAATTTCGCGGCGACCCGTCTCATGTCCAAATCGTTGATAAAAATCGAATGGCACGAGCCAATCGATATTGTTTAGGTCCTCAGCAACTTCTCTAACGGTGATTCGACGATTGGCCAATACCATTTTCTCCACTTCATTAATTTTTTCGTCTGTTGTTGAAGTGCTCGGGCGTCCGGCACGCTCTTCGTCGTTCACATCTTCTCGGCCTTCTAAAAACATTTTGTACCACCGATAAACGTTGCTTCGGTCCAAGGTAGCTTCTCCGTATGCCACAGTCAACATTCGGAATGCATCCGCGCACTTAATTTCGTTTTTCACACAAAATTTGATACACGTCCTTTGATCCATTTTTTTGAATAAGTAAAAAGCGAAGACGATTGAAAACACGTGCAAGTAAAGCAGCTATCACCAATCAAGTGAACATTCAAAATGGCCGAGCTTTTCGGCATAAGTGACAGAAATGAGTACCAACATAACGCCACAAAAAAAATCGAAATTCGAATATACGTAACCCGCGAAAATTCAAAATTCGCGATACTTTTTGAACACACCTCGTATGTGATATATGATTGGGACACCGTCAGAATCGAAAACATATCGATTCATGTCCAAATACACGAATGCTTCTGGAGGAACGAAGCCAGTAGTGAGGCAAGTCACAATATACCCGTCTGTAGGGTGGAACGGCTGTGAAATCCAAGGATTTTCACTCACAGCTACAGATCTTGCGATATGATTCCGAAGAAGTTTCAATATGAAGATGTCGACTCTTGTCACTTGAGCGGTTTGATAAATTTTTCTATTCGATATATAGTGCTTCCAATCCGTCTCAGGCTTTCTTTACAAACCAGTACATGCACGAAGACATTTCCTTTCGAAAACTCTTAATCTTTCCATTGTACTAGCACCCTGGTTGTACCAGATCTGGCATCCGTATGTCAAAACTGGCCTAACCAGGGTCTTGTAACAAATAACTTTGACTTTTTGATCAATGTATCTGGAATGAAAGAGTCGCCGAAGGGCCATGACTAGTTTTAGTGCCTTACTGAGCATGGTTTTGACATGTTCAGTATAGTACAGATACTGATCGAGATGAACACCGAGGTATCGAACACAGGTTTTATGTGGAACTCGTTCTGAACTACCCTCACCAGCCATAATGTGGAAATCCTTCCAATTACGTTTCAGGTCTTGACTGGCTCCCTGCAGCGTTGTCCGAAACAAAATTGTTTCGCACTTCTGCGCATTGATTTTCATTCGCCAATCGTCGGTGTAGAGCTGCACATCATTAAACATTTTTTGAAGATTGCTCTGAACTATTGTAGCTTTTCGGTCTGCCGTATAGATGATCAGATCATCAGCAAACGCTACCAATGATCGCGTTGGCGAGACATTAAAATCAAAGCTGTTCAATAGCTTGCGAATGAATATTGAGAAAAGCAGGGGCGCAGTAACTGTTCCCTGCTGTAGACCATTCAAGACCTTGAATTCGCGCATTGTCGTCTGATTTCCATCAGTTACAACAAATGATTTCCCGTATAACATATGACACATTATGGCGACAAGGTGTCTGGGGAACCTGTCCTGAAGAAGTTTGAAAACTAGTCCAACTAACCACACCGTATCGAAGGCTTTCTCCATGGCAATGAGGCATGCTCCAACACATTCTTTGTTGTTTAGTTTCCAACAGATGTCTGAGGTTACTTTCGTTATTGCATGTATGGTCGAATGCCTGGCACGAAAACCAAATTGGCAATTCGGCATCAACTCATATTTCTCAATGTGGGCGTTTAATGCTCTGTTGAGTATCACTTCAAACACCTTGCTGATGTTAGGCAGCAAGCCGATTGGGCGATAGCTTTTAGGGCATGAAGATTCTTTTCCTTTCTTCAAGATCGGAAATACCTTAGCCTTTTTCCACTCATTTGGGAAATATGAATTGCTCAACATGTTGTTGAACAATATGCAATTATTCCTAATAGCAACCTCAGGCAAATGTCGGAGAACTATATTTGGAATACCGTCAGTACCACATGACTTTTTGTTGGTTATTTTGCGAAATATGAAACACAAGTCTTCATAGCTGACAAAATAATCAATGAGATTCAAGCTCGGTATGAGGTCACATGTTAATGTTTCATCGAAATGTAGAATTGATTGGCCATTCAGGCTTGATTTGAAGTCGGAAACTTTTGCTTCAACGACCTCTGAAAATATTTCATTCCTTCTCTCTGGGTTTGGCAGATGAACCAATTCAAAATGTGTTCCAATCAGGGCAAGTTTCTGCAATCCATCACATATAATCCTGTTTCCATTTCTATCCGGAGTTGTAGTATCAATTTCGATACCAGCTCTATCGAGAAGATTTATCTCATCACTAGCGACTTCAAGATTCGATACCTTCTCTCGAGACTTCCTGCGGAATAAGCTATTCACTTTCGCGAAAACGCCATCTGGGTCCTGTGGGCTAATACCCCTCAGTTTTTCCGCCCATTGATTGCTGACCTCACTCCTGAAGTATGAACGGATTAAGTTCCGTACATTCTTCAGGTGTAATTTCAACAAAGCCAACGAGGGATGGTTGTAGTCCAAAAATCGTCGATAAATATTGTTAACGCGTGAGAGAAGAAGGCTTTTCAATCTTTTCAACCTTGCGATGGTTGGTGTTTCATATCCTTCCATATTGTTTCGATGTTTAATCTTGGGAACAACTTTCTCAATCGTTTCCAACGTCAGCTTCTCTAACTTCGACAAATAGAGATCTATTTAATCATCAGTTAGATTTCTGTCATTTGGAACCATTGAGCAAGCGTTGCCATCATCAGAAGAGGGACATTACTTCTGGTACTCCCGATTAAACTTCTTTTGAAACTTTCCCCAGTCTGTTTTTTTGAAATTCAACCTATGGTTTTCATGTTGAACTGGAATGAGGAAGAAATCATCCCTTTGATGATTGATTTCCATTACGATTGCGTTATGGTCGCAATCGTAAGGAAGCACCTGCCGTTTCCGTTGAGGACTATGAAAGCTGAATTCAAGTCTTGCGTCAGCAATGCAGAGGTCCAAATATGAATTTGTCCTAGGGTATGTTGGGAACTCCGGCCCATATAGATTGCACCTGTATTCAATTTGGCTCTCTGTTATCCACTATTTCAGGAATACAACTCTTGGATTATTGGTGGCGTTCAGCCATGATGTATGCTTGGCATTCAGGTCACCAGCAAGAATATAATAGTTATGCAGCCTGTTCAATTCGAGTATTTCGAACAAGGAATTGAGCTCCTCCTTGAGCTTGAGAACAGTTCCGCCAGTTGCATAGGCAGAGATAACGAAGAGGTTATCCCCACCAGGCAGTGAGATTTTGATAACGGACACTTCAAGAGATTCAAAGCTTTTGAATTCGACTTTTCCAATATTTTGGAAACGACCAAACCAATATCCCGGTGCCACCTCCTCCATCACCTATTACCCTATCGTTTCTTACGAATGCAAAATCTTTGAATTCCATGGAATGCCATGAATTGAGTTGGGTTTCAGTGAGAAGTATGATGTCAGGCTTTTGCTTAAAAATGAATTCAAGGAGATAATCACGTCGATGTATAGCAACGATAGAGTTAACGTTGATCGATATGAGGCGAAGCCTATGCATGGGAATATGACTGGATGACAAGTTATTATTAGGCATTTGACAGACCTAAACGCTGAAAAGCAAAGTTATTTTTTGAATCTTGTTTGTCGATTCTCTCCGATAAAGAATTAAGTTGCTGGTAAATTTTGAGAAGCAGCTCATTATTGCCACTTACATTATTTACATTATTTCCAGCATTTTCTGCTGGTCCTCTAGCGGCGAGTGCAAATGATACTCCGGGCTTGACGAAGTTGGAAGGTATGATATTACGGTGTACTTGTGTTTGCTTTGCAGCAAATTAAACTTTTGCATCTTGATATCGAGAGCATCCTCGATATGATGCTGGGTGACCAAAAACACCGCAGTTAACGCAGTATAATTTTTCTTTAGGCTCCGTCTGAGCCAATTTGCACTCACCGGGAGCATGAATGTCTTTGCATTTAACGCAACGATAGTGCATGGCACAATTGGCAGCCGAATGTCCAAATCTTTGACACCGATAACACTGGTTGACTTCTCTTTTCTGGAGACGTTCCCACCTCACCACTCTGAAATTCAAGTACCTTATTTGTTGAAGGGCACTTGGACTGCTCTTATTTGCAATTTGTACCAGGTAAAGTGGTAAATTCTTCCTTTCTATGGTCGACCTTCTTGTCGCAAAGGCTTTGACTGAAACAAAATCAATATCTGGTGCAGCCTCCTTGAGCACCTGAAGAAGATCGACCGTATCCTCTCCGCTGTCCAAACCCTTCAACAAGAAGGTCTGATTCTTTTCACTTTTTGGGGTATAAGTGACGTGTGGAACCTCCCCAGAAATCAGCGCATCTTTGGCTGACATGAAATCAACCAGTGATTTCGTCCTTATAGTTAATTTTTCGGCATTAACTCTTTTGATTTCGAAATTAGCCAGTTTATTTTCGGCTGCCAATAGCCGAACCATATCTTTCCCGGTTTGTCCGAACACGTTGATTGGCGGAACTTTTTCTGTCTTGTTGGAAGCTTTTTCAGAGGAACCAGCAGAACTGCGGGCTGGTTTTTTCTCCTTATTTTTGTTCTTTAAATATTGAATAAAATTAACGTCATTATCTTGATTAAAATTCCCTGCGATGTTTTCTTCGATTTCCATATCTTCGGTTAATCCCTCCAGCGCTGCAAAATAATTTTGGCTCTCGTTGGTACCACCAGCACTTAGAACTTCCTCTGGAATTGCTTGCTTTGTACTTTTCTTCGGCTTTGTTACCTGTTGCCATTGATTTTGTGGCTGCGTCTTTTGAGGCTTCATCCCTTTCTTGAAAAGATCCTTGAGAGCCTGTATCTCTTGCCTTAGTTCATCATTTTCTTTCTGCAATTTGGCCATTTGTTGATTGTCCGCTATTATTTGCAGCTTGCACCCTCCATCTGCGGAGTTTTCTTCATTATGTTTTCTTTTGGTGATTATCGCCAGTTTTGTATTCGTCATTTCCCCAGGTTGCCCCAACGGTGGGAAGCCATCGGGCTCCTCCATACCAGCGGCGAAATTTTCTTTGGTAATTTGTTTTTCGTTACCAATCGAAGTAAAAATATTCGATAGAAATTTCCTGAGTCGATTACTTCGACAATATAAGATTTTTTCCGATAAAAATTAACTTCGGACTAACGTTTTTAAAAAATTAATTTAATTTTTGAAAACTTTTGACACGAGCAATTTAAAAGACGTCTATACGCAAAGACTACTACGACTCCGTCGTCAGCTTCTATAGCCCTGTATTGTAGCCAAGAATTCACCACACAACAATCCAAAAGGGGAGAGATCCTACCAAACATTATGGCGAATTGCCGCCTAGATGAACTGTAGACGAATCGTATTTTTTTCGTCAGAACGATGAAAAGTTGTAAAATTCCAGCAAACAAAATGAATTGCCAACGATTCGCCACAACGAACGTTTTACTCGCCGGCGAATTCGACAACGATTCGAAATAGAATCGCCTGAGAAGAAAATGTCACCTCATTGGCGAATCACTATGGTGAATCATAAACGAATCGTTACGTCGAACCATAAACAAATTGTTGCGGTGAATCATAAATAAATCGTCATGGCGAATCATGAATAAATCACCGCGATGAATTACAAAAACAAAACATCGCGTCGAATTAAAACCAATGGCTGCAGCGCACCACCGACAAGGTGACATTTACCTCTTAAGTGACTCGATTTCTAGTCGCTGTCGAATTGGACGTCGAACAAATTATTCGTTGTGATGATCGTTGTGGGGATTCTACGTCTCGCAGTCGTTGCGTGTAGACGTATTTTTAATCGCTCCTATCATTAATTTTAAAAATTAATAAATTTTTCACAAAAGTCAGTTGAAAATAATATTTTTTTTTATTGAAAACCATCACCGTCGAATTATTCGAACATTTACCTGAAATTTATTTCCTGTAGAAGTATCAAAAGTGGAAATACGTTGAAGGGAAGTCCCGGTTTAAGAACATTCCCTCTAATCTCGCTGTAAAAGCAACGAGATAGAGGAACCCGATGCCTTCAGCCATCAACCAAAACGATCGTGTCCATTGCCAACGATGACGGGCGAAAAAGCTCAAACGAAGATACGATAATAACGAAGAAAAACTGAAAATTTTATCGGTCACCGAGATCGAGCAGATAATCAAAGCTTACGAGAAAGCTGACATGGTTGAGAAAGAAAATGAAGAGCTCAAACTTCGAATCGAATCACTAGAAGCACTTTGAACATTGACGTTCAACAAAACAACAGAAAACAGCAAGAAAGAAAAAGAGGTAAATTCAAAAACAACTGAAGAAAAGAAATCTAAGAAACCGAAGCAAGAAGCTGATCAAGAAGATGTCCTCAGCGCAGGCGGAGCAAATGACAGCACGAATTATTAGGCAGCGTTAGCTGAACTAGAAGATACCATGAGTATTGAAGAGGATCCAGGTACTAAAACTTCTGATTATTGTACTACTAAGCCAGATAATGGATTTATTGAATACTTAAAAATTGAAAATAGGGAGAAAATCCGAAAAGTTTTGTCTGCTGGTCCGTCCGTCAAGATTTATCAAAAAAGAGAAAAAGTCCCACCTATCAATGTGTTTGGGATAACGGGCAAAGATATGGTTCGGCTTTTGGCAGCCGAAAATAAGCTAAATGATTTTGAGATCAAAAGTGTCAATGCCGATATACTGACAATTAGAACTAAGCCGCTGGTTGATTTCCAGGCAGCAAAAAGTGCGTTAAATTCTTGAGATGCTCCGCATTTTACATACACCCCCAAAAACGAAAGAAACCAGACCTTTTAACTGAAGGGTCTGCATTGCGGAGAGGACACAGTCGATCTCCTTCAGGTGCTTCAAGAACTTGCACCAGAAATAGAATTTATTTCCGATAAAGACTTTGCAACAAGGAGATCGATTGTCGAGCCTATTACCTAGTCCAGATTTCCAGCCAAAGCAGTTCAAGTGCCCTACAAAAAATAAGGTACTTGAACTTCCGTGTGGTGAGGTGGGAACGCCTTCAGAAAAGTGGGGTCAACCAGTGCTACAGATGGCAAAGGTTCGGGCATTTGGCTGCCAATTGCGCCATGAAATATAGGTGTGTAAAGTGCAAAGATATCCATGCTCCCGGCGAGGGCAAATTGGCTCAGGCGGAGCCAAAAGAAAAATTTTATTGTGTGAACTGCGGTGTCTTTGGTCATCCAGTATCATATCGAGGATGTCCCCGGTATCAAGATGCAAAGGTAAAATTCACTCCAAAACAAAGTCAAGCACCACGCAGTGTGATACCTATCCACTTCTTCAAGCCCGGGGTGTCATTTGCACTTGCTGCGAGAGGACCAGCAGACAATGTGAATAAAATAAATAATGTAAGTGGCAATAATGAGCTGCTTCTTAAAATTTATCAGCAATTAAATTCCTTATCGGAGAGAATAGATAAACAAGATTCGAAAATTAACATTGTTTTTCAGCGTTTAGGGCTTTCAAATGCCTCAAAATAAGTTGTCATCCAGTCACATTGCCACGAATAGGGTCCATCTCGTCTCGATCAACGTCAACTCTATTGTGAGTCTACATCGACATGACATCATGCTTCTTACTGAAAGCCACCTCAATTCATGGCACTCCATGACATTCAAGGATTTTGAATTCGTAAGAAGCGATAGGGTAATAGGTCATGGGGGAGGTGGCACCGGGATATTGGTTCGAAGACCCTATTGTTTCCAGAACATTGAAAAAGTCGTATTCAAAAGCATTGAATCTCTTAAAGTGCTTTCGTTATCTCTGCCTATGCAGCTGGTGGAACTGTCTTCAAGCTCAAGGAGGAACTCAACTCCTTGTTTGAAATACTCGAATTGAACAGGCCGCATAGTTATTATATTCTTGCTGGTGACCTGAACGCCAAGCATACATCATGGCTGAACGCCACCAATAATCCAAGAGGTGTATTCCTGAAATCGTGGATGACAGAGAACCAAATTGAATACAGGTGCAATCCCAACATTCCCTAGGACAAATTCATATTTTGACCTCTGCGTTGCTGACGCAAGACTTGAATTCAGATTTAATAGTCCTCAACGGCAACTAGAGGTGCTTCCTTATGATAGTGACCATAACCCAAGCGTAATGGAAATCAATCATCAAAGGGATGATTTCTTCCTCATTCCAGTTCAACACGAGAATCATCGGTTGAATTTCAAAAAAACAGACTGGGGAAAGTTTCAAAAAAAGGTTAATCGAGAGTACCAGAATTAATGTCCTCCATCTGATGATGCCAACGCTTGCTCAATGGTTCCTAATGACAGGAATCTAACTAACGATGAAATGGATCTTTATTTATCGAAGTTAAAGAAGCTGACATTGGAAACGATTGAGAAAGTAGTTCCGAAGATTAAACATCGAAACAATATGGACGGATATGAAACACCAACCATCGCAAGGTTGAACAGATTGAAAAGCCTTCTTCTCACACGCGTCAAAAATATTTATCGACGATTTTTGGATTACAACCATCCCTCGTTGGCTTTGTTGAAATTACACCTGAAGAATTTCCGAAACTTAATCCATTCATACTTCAGGAGTGAGGTCAGCAATCAATGGGCGGAAAAATTGAGTGGTATGGTATTAGTCCACACGACCCAGATGGCGTTTTCGCGAAAGTGAATAGCATATTCCGCAAGAAGTATCGAGTGAAGGTATCGAAACTTGACGTCACTAGTGATGAGATAAATCTTCTAGATAGGGCTGGTATCGAAATTGATAGTACGAATCGGGATAGAAATGGAAATAGGATTATATGTGAGGGATTGCATAAACTTGCCCTGATTGGAACACATTTTGAATTGGTTCATCTACCAAAACCTGAGAGAGGAAATGAAATATTTTCAGAGGTCGTTGAAGCAAATGTTTCCGACTTCAAATCAAGCCTGAACGGCCAATCAATTCTTCATTTCAATGAAACAATAACATCTGACCTCATACCAAGCTTGAGTCTCATTGATTATTTTCTCAGCTATGAAGACTTGTGTTTCATATTTCGCAGAATAAACAACATGAAATCATGTGGTACTGATGGTATTCCAAATGTAGTTCTCCCACATTTGCCTGAGGTTGCTATTAGGAATTATTGCATATTGTTCAACAACATGCTGAGCAATTCATATTTCCCAAATGAGTGGAAAAGGGCTAAGGTATTTTCGATCTTGAAAAAAGGAAAAGAATCTTCATGCCCTAAAAGCTATCGGCCAATCAGCTTGCTGCCGAAAATCAGCAAGATGTTTGAAGTGATACTAAATAAAGCACTAAACGCCCACATTGAGAAATATGAGTTGATGCCGAATTGCCAATTTGGTTTTCGTGCCAGGCATTCCACCATACATGCGATAACGAAAGTAACCTCAGACATCTGCTGGAAACTAAACAACAAAGAATGTGTTGGACCATGTCTCATTGATACGGAGAAAGCCTTCGATGCAGTGTAGTTAGATGGACTAATTTTTAAACTCCTTCAGGACAGGTTCTCCAGATACCTTGTCGCCATAATACGGGAATGATGGAAATCTGGCGACAATGCGCGACTTCATGGTCTTGAAGGGTTTACAGCAGGGAACAGTTACTGTGCCTCTGCTTTTCGTAATATTCATTCGCAAGCCATTGAACGGCTTTGATTTTAACGTCTCGCCACTGCGATCAATGGTAGCGTTTGCTGATGATCTGATCATATATACGGTAGACAGACAGACAGACAGAGAAAAGCTACAATATTTAAGAGCAATCTTCAAAAATTCTTTAATGATGTGCAGCTCTACACCGGCAATTGGCGAATGAAAATCAATGCGAAGAAGTGCGAAACAATCTTGTTTCGGACAACGCTGCAGGGGCTCAGTCAAGACCTGAAACGTAATTGGAAGGATTTCCACATCATGGTTCCACATAAATCCGGTGTTGGATACCTCGGCGTTCATCTCGATCAGTACCTGTACTGTACTGAACATGTCAAAATCATGCTCAGTAAGGCACAACAACTAGTCATGGCCATACGAAGACTCTTTCATTCTAGTTACATTGATCAAAAGGTCAAAATTATCGGTTACAAGACCCTGAATAGACCAGTTTTGACATATGGATGTCTGATCTGGTACAACCAGAGTGCTAGTACTATGGAAAGATTAAGAGTTTTCGAAAGGAAATGTCTTCTTGCATGTACTGGTTTGTACAGAAACTCTGAGGCGGATTGGAAGCATTATATATCGAATAGAAGAATTTATCAAACTGCTCAAGTAACGAGAGTCGATATCTTTATATTGAAATTTCTTCGGAATCATATCGCAAGATCGGTAACTGTAAGTGAAAACCCTTGGATTTCATTGCCGTTCCACCCTACAGACGGGTATGTTGCGCCTTGCCTCGCTACTGGCCTCGTTCCTCCAGAAGCATTCATGTATTTGAACATGAATCAATATGTTTTTGATTCTGACGGTGTCCCAGTCATATATCACATATATCGACGGGCTACTGATAAGAAGATAAAATATCCTCCGAGTTTGAGTTCATGCGACCAACAGTTACAATGGAGATACTCATTTGCTAGATTCGTTGAAGCTAATCGAGCTGAGATGGGGCAATCTAGGTACTGGTGGCTGAATGAAAATGTCTAAATTATTCGTGTTTATTTGCAGTTTTGGTGTTTTCCGTTACTTAGTTTATGAGTTTCAGCTAATTATAGCTACATTTAGTGTTATTGTTTATTCGTGTTAAAAATTGGGGATATGTTTGGTATATGTTATGTTTATTTCATTACGTTTAGAGATAAGGTTAAACGCTTAGGTTAGGAATATTGTGATCGATTGTTTTAGAATAAAATAAAAATTTTTTTTAGAATTAGGTTATAACATATTAGGTGTAGTATAAAAGTTCACTGTTGTGTTTAAATTATGAATAATTTTGGAAGAGTGTTGGTTTTTTTCTTCTTTTTCCAATCAAATTATAAAATATGTAATAATCTTGATTTATTTGAATTTGCTATAGTTTTTTGATAAAATGTGTTTAACTGATAACGTATAAATTTAGAGAGCCATTCGGGCCATTAAGTTTTTGTATTGTTATTGTTTGTAATTTGCTTTATATTTAAAAATTTTTAACGATTAGTATTGAATAAAGCGCTTTTGACTTTGACTTTGCCCCTCTAGGGCCTCCGTTTCCTGCGAATAGCGCCTCCAACTGTCTCGGTCCATTCACCACGTCCTCCAATTTCGAAATCCACGCAGCGATGAACTGTCTTCGTCGACCGAGTCAGACCAGCATATCCTCGGTTTCCCCACTGGTCTCCGGCCGTTAATTCTACCAACGAATACCTTTTTGGGTGCTGTTGTTCGTTCATACGATTCATGTGGCCGTTGGTCCCCGTCTAGCTTCGCTCCGATTATTCGCCTTAGGATCCGTCGCTCAAAGGCGTTCAATATATTTGCAGATGTTTGGGTTAGGTCTTTTCACAGATTTGTATACTTGGAGCTTTGTTTTCCTGTGTATGCAGTTGGCCTTCAAGATCGTCAAAACTCTTCGGCGTATTTGGTCTCTTTTATTGCTGATTCTCGTTATTTTGGCGTCTAAATACACAAATTTGCTCACATTTTCGATACTGTATTCGCCAAGTGTATTCTGTATACTTGAGATATTTTTCCTTGACATCGTAATGAGCTTTGTTTTATTTTCATTGATTTGTAGCCCTACTAGTTTTTCTTCGCTGTCGAGTTTCAGGAAGTGTTCTTTGGCAGTTGTTAATGACCGTGACCGTATGATTGTTGTTATCGCAGAAAATTCAAACGCCTATAACTGTTTTTTTTTTTTTTTTAAGCCGTCGGGTCTTGCTTTGTTGTGTGAACAGACGCGTTTCGGCTCGCTTGAATCATTTCAGCATCTAAAGGATGTGTTAAAAGGAATGACTTTATATAGTCGTAGGATGAGTAAAGCAGGTAGTAGTAAACTAGGTCAAGTACTAAATTAGTTCCGTTTCTAAATTAGGTCAGGTAGGGGGTTATTAGGATTTTGTGTTTTTGCTTGGATGTCTGTTTGTTCTGTTTCATCTCGTTTCCGTCTAAGAGTGTGGTCTAATACTGAAAAAATTGCGTCGGAATTTGTAAAAAGTTGTTCGTTGATAATGTTACCGTCTGTTTTTCTATGTTTATATATTTCAAGCCTTTCTAGGATGTCAAGTCGCGGTCCTTTGCTTTGTTTGTGTAGCAATGTCATAGAGTTTGTCATAGTGTCAGGCTCGTGTGCGTGATTTTGTAGGTGCATCGCATAATTGAAGTCTGCCTTGTTGTGCAAGGGAGATTGTAAGTGCTCTTTGTATCTTATCGTCAGTTTTCGTGTTGTCGTTCCTCTTCCTATACCATGTCGCAGTCCTTGCATGTCAGTTTGTATATGCCGCTGTTCTCGGATATTGATGTGTCATTCAGTTTTGGTTTCAGTTTGTTCCCAATGTTGTTGTTAGTTTTGAGTTTGTTGTTTGTATTTCCTAAGGAAGTTGGATAGTTTGTTTGTGTCTTTGCCTACGTGTGTTAACGAAATCCCCTGTTGGTCGTTCTTATGAGTTTCTGTTAGTTGGCGTTCCTATTTTTGTTTGTACTGTGTAACAAGTTTCTCAATTTCACGTTGTTTGCATCCGTTCTAATTAGCTATTCTGTAAATGTTGTTTAGTTCGTTTGTGTAGTTAGTAGGAGTCATGGGGATGAAGTGAAGTTTATGCACCATTGATCTGTACGCTGCTAGCTTATGTTCTGCGGGATGGTTAAATCTTACGTGTATGGTATGATCAGTTATGGTTGGTTTTCTGTATATTTTGTAGTCTAATCGTGTTTGTTCGCGGGTCACGGTTAGGTCTATAAAGTTGAGTTATCCGTTTGCTTCTTTTTCCATAGTGAAATTTATATTCGGGTATATTTCATTCATATATATAAATAGTTCATTTTGTTTACTTTCTTCTTCTATTACATTATGCAAACTGAAAACTTTCTACAGTTCTACAATGACGTCAAACAACACGTTGCTACTCAGCTCAAAACTGAATATGTGACTAGAACAAAGATACTTGACAAATTGATGTAAAACGAAAGGAAATCACCAACGTCCATACGTCTATACCCGTCGCCGAAAAACTGACCATACTGAAAGAAAAACTTTCATTCAATAACAGCCGACAAGTCACAGATCAATTACTCAATCTCATAAAGACCACAATTAAGCAGAATTATTTTAAGTTGAATAAAAACACATTGCAAAGGATGGTCTGGGTATGGGACATCCGATGTCGTCAATAAAGTCATTAATATTCTTACAATCTTTGGAAGAAGTCTTTATACCCAACATTGTCAAAAGATTCAATGTAATATATTATAGACGATATGTGGATGATTGTTTCATCCTTATTGGCTCAAAAGAAATTAAAAAAGACGAACTACATATTTAAATTCCACTATAGAAAAAGAAACAAACGGACAACTCAACTATATGGACCTAACCGTGACACGCGAACAAGCACGATTAGACTACAAAATATACAGAAAACCAACCACAACTGATCATACCATACACGTAACATCCAAACACCCCGCACAACATAAACTAGCAGCGTACAGATCAATGGTGCAGAGACGCCACTCCATCCCCGTGACTCCTACTAACTACCCCAACCAACTAAACAGCATTTACAGAATAGCTTGTAATAACGGATGCAAACAACGTGACATTGACAAACTTGTTACACAATACAAACAAAAACTGGAACGCCAACTGACAGAAACTCATAAGAACAGACCAACCGTAGCGGACAAGGTATGAGTATCATTGACTTGGCCGAAAGGACGCGGAACAATTCTGTGTTAGGGCAAACTAAGAATAGGGTCTCTCTTCTACAGGATACGGCATAGAGCAGCGCCTCTTCAGTGCATCAAATACCTTGGCTATAGTCGCACCGCACAAGCATACAAAATATGCAATACGAATGTGGTGAAATGGAACATAAAAGAAAAAAGTGTACGAAGGAGGCACACTGTACACTTTGCGAGGATGAAAGACTGAATCTGAAGCATGTCTTGGGGTCAGGGAAATGTTGGGTTTTTCAGGAAGCCCCAGTGAAGACAAAATCAGAACTTCGATGACCCGTATCTTGCAAGTAAACCTACACCGCAGTTTAACCGCGCAAAATCTGCTGGAGCAGTTTGCAAGGGACATAAAAGCCGACGTTTTGCTGCTGAGTGAGCCGATAAAAGTTCTACATAATGGTATTCTGATGAAACTAGTACTGCCGCCATCTGGGTTCGAAACAGTGATTTCATGGCGGAAAGCTGTGGACGATGGATGGTTTTGTATGAGTTCGATACTCAGGGACAATCTTCTTTAGTGTGTACCTCACACCGAACGAACCGACATCATCTTTTCAAGCCACGGCTAATGCTTTTGAGGGAGCTGCCTTGAACGCAGATGGCAATGTGCCCGTTGGGGGAGACTTCAACGCTAAAGCAATTGGTTGTGGCATGCCTTCAACAGATCCGCGGGCTGGAAATGGCAACCAGGACCGCGCACGTTGTGCTAAACATCGGCAAAACACCGATTTTCCCCCATATTGGCTTTGAAGGAACCATATCGGACGTAACATTCGTCTATCGGAGTCCTAAATACAGAGGATGCACAATTAAAGAGTATTAGAGGACTACTCAGCTAGTGATGATCAGTACATTCTGCTTGAGATCCGTGATGTTGTGTCCCGACGTCTTTGCTCTCGACGTTCTACAATTAGATGGAACATTGGAAGGGTGGACGTCGAGATGTTCCTCGAGGTGCTTTGCTGCAGGAAGATTGCAGGGGACAGAAGAACTGGCAGCTCAAGACGTGATAAGCACAACTATAAGCATCATCGCGACCACTTGCAATACTTCTATGCCCCGTCGAAAACTTTGGCACGGCAAAAGCCCAGTGCACTGGTGGTCGACTCAAGGCTCATCGGAAACGAAATCGTAAAGAAGCATACAACCAGATGGCAACATATAAGTCGGCTAGGAAATGCCTTCGCAAATTGATTAACAGCAAGGCTTGCTACTGACAACATCTATTGGGCAATGTGAACAGGGATCCGTGGGGCCTTGGCCACAAGATAGTTATGCGAAAGCTTGTTGCCCTACAGACGCCTTGCATACATCAAGTGGAACAGATGAACGAAAAGTGAAGGCACTCTTCCCCGCCGCTCTAGTCCGTGCTGACGCGGTCTACTGTGAAACAGCAATCGAGTGCCCATTCTTCACATAGCCGGAATTGGAAAAAACAGCCCTATCCTTAAAAACAGTGAAAACTTGAGGCCCAGATGGGGTTCCAGCTACGGTGTTGCAACTTGTCTATAACCATTGTCCTGACTTACTGCTCAGCACATTCAACGCTTGGCTACGGGACGACGTTTTTCCGGTACAATGGAAAATTGCGAGGCTTGTGCTGATCGGCAAGGTGAAGGAAAATTCCGGATCGCCGTCTGCATATCTCCCGTTATCTATTTATTTATTTATTTATTTATTACATCTTACAGACTAAATAATCCAACAACAAAATGGAGCGCAAAGAATAATTACAGCAATATTTGAATGAAAAAGAATAATAAAATGGCGATAATTGAATGTTAAACTAGTAGTAAGTCTCTTACGTTTTTCTTAAATGCTATGTAAGAAGAGGGGAAAACACTAAAGCTCGAGATTATTATGATTTCGTACGATTCTTAAAATTGGTGAATGGAAATATAAATCAGTTCTGGCATATGGGGTAACGAAATTAGAATTCATCCGAGATGAACAAGATGTTTGTCGGAAACGCAGCTCAGAAAAAATATTTAACGGGACTTGATGGTAGCAGAGTTTATACAAAAACAATGGTCTAAATAAGTTCGTCGGGATATTAGAGATTGTAGAGATAGGAAAGATAAACGACTTTAATTGGGCCGATACGGCAAATTAAACTTAAGGAAAAGAAAACGCGTGAACTTTCTTTGGACAGTTTCTAAGGAAGACACGAGATAGGAATAGCGGGGGGACCAGATAACAGAACAGTATTCAAGCAAAGGGCAAGCAAGACAAACAAATTGGCGGACAGAAGAAGAGATGCTATTGAATGTATGTACAAGCCTAAGGATAAACCCGGAAACTCTAGACGCCTTAGTAATCAAATTTAAAAAATGTGCATCAAATTTGAGTTTTGGATCAAAAGTTACTCCAACGTCTTTATGACTGATTACTTCAGAGAGCAAAGCATCATTTAATATATAATTAAAATTAATAGGAGAGTCCTTGAGAGAAAAAGTCATTTTCTGACATTGAGTAGTGTTAAGACATAAATAGTTTGAATGCACACCATTTATTTAGAACATTCAGATCAGTTTGGAGGAGCTGACAGTCTAAATGGAATTTGACTGCTCGAAATACTTTGAAGTCATCAGCATACAAGAGGCAAGAGGAAATGATTACAAAGGGAAGATCATTTATGAACAACAGACAGAGAAGAGGCCCAAGAATTGAACCTTGTGCAACGCCAGATGAAGGATAAAAAGGATTAGACGTAGTGCCAGAGAGACTTACTCGACAGGGACAACACGATAGATAAGATGACATCCAAGGTAGAAGAGCACCCGAGATGCCAAGAGCTTCAAGCTTACGACAAAGAAGTAAATGATTCACAAAGTCAAAGGCCTTGTAGAAATCTGTGAAGATCACATCAACTTGCAGTTGGTTATCCAAAGGTCTTGCAATACTGTTTGTGAACTCCATTAAATTAGAGGTAGTGGAGTATCCTTTGAGAAAGCCATGCTGCTCTGGAGCAATAATAGGAGCTAATGAGTTTGAGAGTCGATTATGAACCAACCGTTCAAGTAACTTTGGAAAGCAGGAAAGTAAGGAAATAGGACGATAATTGGAAACTGACGTAGGATCACCACTTTTAAAAATAGGCACAATATTAGCTGTTTTCCAAGTGTTAGGGAAAAGTACCAGTACTCAAACTTAGATTGAAACGGAGAGATAAAGGAAAACTAAGCGATGAGGCTAACGACTTCACAAATATGTTTGGCAAACCATCCGGCCCAGGGCTGATATTAGAATCAAGAGCATGATCAAAGCTTCGACTTGAGATGCATCTGCACAAATAAAGGAAATTGGGAAGGGAAGATGATTAGGTAAGACAACAGGATGCATAGCTGCAGCGGAAGAAAAAAAAAGTTGAAGAGAAAAATTGGGCAAATGAGTCAGTAACTTCTTGAGGAGAAGAAACATCTGCACCATTCCAACGGACTTTACTAGGAATGGAAGAAGGGGATTTCAGCGACCTAATATAAGACCAAAAAAGCTTTGTATTATTAGCCACAAGAGAGCTATCCAAACTACTGAAATAAGTCTTCAGAGGATATCTGATCTCTTTATTTGGCAATAGCCTGCTAAAATTACATCTTGCTTCAATAGTGCCGAGTGTTTTAAAGACACGATGTGCCTTATCTTTTTCTCGTAGGGCACTAACAACTCGCTTTGTAAACCAAGGCTTTTGATTTGCTTTACGGAATGCCTGAAGAGGCGTATAACAGCGAATAAGATTATAAGTATAAATGTAAAATTTATCCAAAGCAGCCTCACAATTTAGACCTCTAAGGAAATCTAGCCAGTTGACTGAAAGTAATTCTGTATTAATAGCTTCATAATTAGCTTTAAAAAAGTTAAGTTTTGGAGTAGGATGAGGTTTGTTAAATTTAATTTCATCGACCGTAAGATCTATAGATAAAGGAGGCTGGTGCCGATCAGGAGGAACATACGGATGTAAGGCTTGAGATACAGATAAGTAGCTAACTGGAACATTCGATAGAACAGGACACGACTGGAAAAGTGCTAGAGAAACTCATCGAGGGAAGACTCACTGACGCAATTCGTGCTGCTGGGGACCTATCTTCTCGGCTTTAGAGCAGGACGCTCCACCATTAATGCGATTGCTGAAGTGGCATGCACGGCTCCAAAGACAGATGCATATAGTCGCACAACGTGACGGATCGTTCTGTTGGTGACTCTCAAGGTAAGGAACGCCTTCAATTCCGCTTGATGGATGGATGTTCTGTATACGTTGAAAACACCTTCTCAAGTTCCAGAACATCTTATGTGACTTCTGAAAGACTACCTGAAAGACATAAGCCTGCTTTATGACACGATAGACGGCCAACAAAAAATGGAAATTTTGTTTAGGGAATGCTAGTTTCCTAAGTAAAAGAACTACATTGTTCTTTCACCCGAGCATTTCGGCTATCAACTTAACCCTTTACGGCGCAAGAACGAATTTTTGTTTTTTGTAATTGAAAATATGTTAAGATGAGCTATATAATAACGGTAAAAATAGTAAAAAAATTATATGTAAGAAAAGGTATTTGATTTTGAAAAAAACATTGAAATGCAGATTTGCATCATGGTGTAAAAACATCTTAATATTCACGAATTGTGGAAAGGACGGAAATTTATTATTTTTACTAAAACATAAGGCTACGCCACACTTTTCACATTCCATTTGGGCTGCTCCAGTACATCTTGGATCTTTGCACCGAAGCCTTTTGTCGGGACATGCAGGCCAGTGCCCTAACTGACCAAATCTGATATCTTTTAGCGGGATATGCTGACAAGGTCCTTTTTCTTTCTGTCCTGGATGATTTCTTTTACATCGCTAGTGCGCTTCAGCCGGTTCGTACTTTTATATTTGGCTAAAGTTTCAGCAGCTTCTAGTCGGAAATCAGCAGGCTTTAGCACCTTGACGCCTTATAAAACAACGTTCGCCCTGAAGTCTAATTTTATAATGATCCATTACGGAGTCCATGAGGTCTACACCACCCATGTGCCGATTATATTCTGCCACAATATAGAGCCGTTCAACATTGATTTATTTCTTTTGCGACCTGTCGAATCTACTCACGCCAGCAAAGTTGGATGCTAGATGCACAATTTTATTATTTCTCCAGGCCACCACCGATATGTCAATACCGTTATAACTTGCAACCTGTTTAGCTGATGTGCCTCTAGGCTGTTTTTTCGGCTGTTTTTCTTCTGGGAATTTACAGTTCGGGATACGGTTTCTCCGAACGGTGCCCAAAGCTAATATACCACGGTGTGACAAGAATTCAATCAAAGGTAGCGATGTATAGTAATTGTCAATAACCAGTCTATAGTTATGGTTGCAAGGAATCTCTCTGGCAAGTCGGACCATTACATTAGACGAAGCACCTAATTGAGGCTCGTCATCTGCGCATATATTCTCTTAGCCACTGTAAACTTCAAATTTGTAGCTATATACACTTGCACCACAAATCACGAACAGTTTGAAGCCCCACTTTTGGTGTTTGTCTGGCAAATATTGCTTTAGAGCACTTCGTGCTTTGGTTGAACACATTTGTTCATCAACAGACAAATGTTGTTCTAGAGGCACTTTTCTAAAGTTATGATTCAACTTTTCAGTTATTGGTCTGATTTTATAAAGTCGATCAGAATTTGGCTGATTATACGGTAACATTTTAGAGTTACCATTCAAGTGTAGTACTTACCTCAGAAACTTGAACCATTTTAGCGTCATTATCTCGCATGTGTTGACATAGCCATATTTCTGTGACCAGTACATTCGAACATTGGGCAGGGCAATGAAGACCATGAAGTAAATAATTTCAATACCGTCTTATTTCCTGGCTTGTGGCATTTATAGGTTTACTGGCATCTTTTGGCGCGCTGTACAGATTTGCTTCGTCTCTTATGAGATCCACAATGTCGTCAGTACTCGTAAATAAGTAAGAAAATACCTGATAAGGCGTCTTCAGTTCCAGTATTTCATTTGGTAACTTGGAAGATTCATTCAGCTCTAAGTTTTCAGTTTTCCATATGATATTTGTTTTGGGATCACATGTGCTTCGTGAAGTTGCGTTGAACTGGGTACTGAAACAGTAGGCGGTATCTCTCATGGTTGAACTGTAATGCTTGTACTGGTCTCAGAGCTCGGTAGCAAGATGTCATCTTCCTGATCTTCTAGGAAGGGTATTTCGGGTTCCTCATCCGAGTCTTGGCGTAAGTTTTGATTTTCCATTTTTTCGTCGTTGTCTAAAAAGTCTAAGACATCCTCAATATCTTGCCATTGGTTAGAATGTTTTCCAATTCGACAGTTGACAAATGCCTACAGCCTAAACGTGGAAACTTCAAACTCATATTGGGCACGAAAAAAGAAATAAAATATAACAGTTTAGCGCAGTGTTGCATTACTGCATCAAAACGAAATTCGAGACTATCTCTCTAAAAACAATCGAAAACATTTGAATTGCATGTTCTTAGCAAAAACCAATAACTAATTGTTATTCCGCAGCAATCTCACATCAAAATTTTCAATATAACCACTCAAAAAAAGACAACGAAAATTACGCGCGAACAACACAAACCGGTTCTAAGGGATCCGTCATTTGTAGTGCCCAAAAATTACAAAAAACGTCGTCTAGCGCAAACGTGGGGTAACTAATTCAATAGAATGCTTTGCTGCGGATATGCAGTGCTGCGTTGGAAGGTATTTTATTCGTTGCTTTGATCGATTTTGCTAGTTCGAATAGTATGATGCAGATCTGCTACTCAGCGCCGCAAAGGGTTAATAGCACATTGCGCTCGATGGACACCGGCTGATGCCAGCATATGGGCTGATACTTTTACAAATTTCCGCATTTTCGTACGAGATGACCGATACTCATCAGGAGCTGCCACAACAGTCATCTCGGTGCAGCTCGACTGCGTGGGGTTCAGCTGACGGCGAACCCATACATATATATATATATATATATATATATAAATTTATATATATATATATATATATATATATATATATATATATATATATATATATATATATACATAGTCTAGCCATAAATATTGTTACAAGGTTTGGCAACCCTGCAGAAAGGAACTGTTATATTGCATTTCTTAAAAATTGAGCTTATCGCTATAGTACGCTTGCGCTTGATGCATTTGTCATCATTTGAGTTTAATTTTTAGTGTAGTGAACATGGATTGGGGCGCCAAAGAAAATAGAATTGCTGTGATTGCACTTCATAAAGTAGGAATGTAACCAAGTGATATTTTTAAGACTCTGCATACCCTTGGTATAAGCCGAATGTTTGTATATCGGGCTATTGAAAGATTTAATGATACGTCTGGAGTAAGTGATCGTCAAAGAAGTGGCCGTCCGCGAACTACTCGAACACCTCAAGCGGTTAAAGCCGTGCGCGAGAGAATTCGCCGTAATGAGATGAAAATACACCAAAGAACAATTTCACGTATCATCAAAAGTGACTTACGGTTGGGTGCTTATCGTAGATCTACCGGGCATTTACTAACAGATTCGTTAAAAAAAAAATAGAGTGGAAAAATCAAAACGATTACTTTGCCGGTACGCAAACCAAGAACACCGTAAAATTTTGTTTACGGACGAAAAAGTTTTTACTGTCGAAGAAACATTTAATAAACAAAACGATAGGGTTTATGCTCGCAGTGCCAGAGAAGCTTCTCAAGTTGCCCAAAGGGTTCAAAGAGGTCATCATCCAGCCTCAGTAATGGTTTGGTGGGGTGTTAGCTACAACGGGGTGACAAAGTTGCATTTTTGTGAGAAGGGCGTCAAAACGTCTGCCAAAGTTTATCAAGAAAGTGTAGTGAAACCTCTCAACACGTCATTATTCAAAAATCAACCTTGGAGTTTCCAGCAAGATTCTGCACCAGGTCATAAGGCGAAGTCAACCCAAAAATGGCTTGAAGAAAATGTTCCAGATTTTATTAAAGCTGAAGATTGGTCTTCGTCTAGGCCAGACCTGAATCCGCTGGATTACAAATTATGGTCTGTCTTAGAGAAAATGACGTGCTCTAAAAGACATTCTAATATCGAATCCTTAAAGAAGTCTCTTACACATGCAGTCGCCAACTTTCCGATTGAAGTCGTGCGTGCTTCCATAGATGAGTGGCCAGCTCGATTAAAGGCTTGTGTTAAGGCAAAAGGCAATCACTTCGAATAACTTGTTGCAATTTCCGTAGTTGACAATGCATTTGATAAATAAACAATGATTTCTTAACATATAACACCTCTTTTATTGAACAGTGCTTCAAAAAGTTTGTAACAGTATTTATGGCTAGACTAGGTATATATATATATATATATATATATATATATATATATATATATATATATATATATATATATATATATATATATATATATATATGCTGCAACATGGCAGTACTGCCTGATGTGGCAGCTCCTGATGAGTATCGGTCATCTCGTACGAAGCTGCGGAAAAAATGAAAGTTACATCGGATGTTGCCGAGGGATCTTTCCTTAGTCCAAAACCGATGGAACGTGTCTTACAATGGGCTACTGATATACCAGATGAATCGCGCTTGATCCGCTATGCGGATGGTGCTGCGGCTTTAGTCGCTGGACGCACCGTTAAACAAGCGCAACTTAGGCTAAGTATGCTAATACACCGAGTGAGAGAATGGATGACTGCTCGCGGGTGCAGTCTAGAAATGGCGAAAGCCGAAGTGGTCATCACAACAAAGAAGAGAATCCCTAGAGTAAGAACGATCATCATTGAAGACATACGAATCAAAGCCAGCGGTAAAGTACCTAGAGCTACTGGTCGATTCGAAGATGAGTTTTTTTCTGGGGAAATCAGGGTAACGATTAAAGCTGCTTCAGACGTATCAGCTCTGAGTCGACTTATGGCCAACGTAGAGGGACCCAATCCAACAAGAAGATGTCTCTTGACGAGTGCTGTAGGGTCAGTCTTACAGCACGGAGCAGAAATATGGGGCGGCACTCTCAGTAAAGAAGTGTACCGAAAACGCTTTTCATAGCTACAGAGAAGAGGAGCACTGAGGAATGCATCTCCATATCCGACGGCGGTGAGAGTAATTGCAGACCTGCGTCGAAACGAGGCTACGAGGGAGACAATTGCCCGCGAGGATAGACAGCGCTCACTCAACGATTGGCAGCAATCTTGGATTAAGTTCACGAAGGTAAGGTGGACTGCTTGGTTCATCCCGGATCTGAGACCGTGGCTTAATCGAAGGCATGATAAGACTGACTTCTAACTGAACCAGCTTTTGAGCGGGCATGGGAGTTTTCAGTCTTACCTGCACACATTGCTTGCATGCAAAACTGGGACAGGCTGCGGCAGGACCTCTACAAGGAAGCAGAAAATCTCATCCAGCCGAGCACGTCAGGCCTGGGGATCACTTATCTAGCAATTCTTCCCTCCTCCCTTCCCGCTGGAGAAAGGATCCCCATCCTTGAAGGCGCCTCATAGCGTACCAAAACGAGACCTGGCCCGAAGTACAAGTAATGTGTCAAAGGGTTGCAGGCTAGGTTTTCAGGTTGATAGGGGAGATGTCTAGTTGGTAGTCCAGTCCCTCGCGAGTATAGGAGCTCCACACTCAGATTGTAAATGGCATTCATCTCGCAACTCCCCCAAAAAAAAACTAAGAAATTGTTTCAAGAAAAAAACGGCAAAAGGAAAGGGCATCGCCTCATCCCGCTTTGAACCATTTATGGTCCGCTCTACATAGTATCAATAAATTTTAAAATAGCTTGCTTCAAAATTATTATTTCATGAAGATAGTAAAACATATGGTTCATACTATAGAATTAGCTTTGAGACATTCAAAATTATATAAAGGTTTGATTTTAAAATAATTTAAGGTTTTCAGGATTATAAGATTGGATCTTATTAACATGTGTACAAAAAAACGAACAATACAATCTTGAGTGAAGCCACAAAACTTAAATAAAACCTGGAATTCAAATGAAACCAACAATTACCATTGAAGTGTATTGAACCTACCATACGCGTGTATGAACCTCATTTATTTCTCTCTCACGAATCTCCCATCAAAACTGACCCACGACTAAATTGAATAACTCAAAAAAATGTTCAGCTCCCGTCTTCGTTCATTTGTAGCTCAATGACACTAACGATCCTACATTCGGTGGTCACTTCCAATCATCATCCCAGTCAAAGTTATAGAAATTTATTGTTGATGTTGTTTCAACTTATTAGGTCTCCTCAAGCGTAACAAAGGCAGCAAATAACGAACATGTCCACAAGATCACATTTCTAGCCTCCAATTTACTACATACGAGTACATATTCGGATATGTGCTATCTCTACTAAATATTTAAACAAAAAAAAAATAACAAAAACTTTAGTATCAAGTTCAAGGTTTTCCGCGAGCCTCTTGGACCGATCAGGGAATGATTAATTAGACACACGGAAAAATGTTCAACGTGCAAACTAAAAATAGTGTTCATTACTTTCGGGGTACCAGAGCACAATGGTCAAGTGTGAGGTTTTATATACATACATTTTTTTATCTCCATCCAAACATGCTCGTATCTATAGTAACGATAATTTTACTGACAGGCACCTTTCTCGTTGGCTCGGGTAAGATAAATTTTTAGATACTTTGTTGTTAGGATTCGAAACAGGTTGTTGGATAGTAAGAAAAATAAAATGTGTTAAATTCGCGCATTTTTTTCCTGTAATTAGACGAAGAAAAATGATTGAGATCGCTGACAGTGTTCTTTTTTTGTAGATCGTGACCTGGACTTGTGTTTAGGATCGATGAATGTTGAATTCCGATTGGATTTTGACCATATGTGTGGTGGGAAAGTATGAAATGAACGTTTTCAATGAAAGTTAGAATTTAGGATTGCGATGAATGATTTTTGAATTTGCAAATTCATCAGGTAGATTTGCTGCCATTAAAATATAGCGTGTGTCCAGTTTTAAGATAACAATAGACTCTTTGTTATAACAAACTTGCAAATCATTCCAGCTAATAGTTAGGAAGCAATTTTCACTTATTAAATTTAATAATCTCTTTGATAACACTTAATTAATTCGGAATATTCCATTCTGTGTTCAATTTTTTGTGTGTTCTAATTTCTACCATTTTAACATATCCTATCCACTATAGAAAGCGGATTAAGCTTAAAATAATCGGCAACGTCGCGCAATGATGTAAGTGGAGATCGAAGACAAGACTTCTAGAACGCCAGCTTAGCCAACCTCTCCCTGCCCGCAGGGGAGAGGTCATTCGTTCATTCTTTCTATCTATTAGCTACAATGATGCTACTTTATTGCTGGACCATCTCCTCCCAGTTCTGCATTGCTAAGCATCTTTTCTATCCACAGAATCAGTAGTCCCTATTTTGTCATTGTCGTCCGCCACAGTCCAGTCACATTCTCTATGCTCGTAGAAATAGCTTGATCTATCTTGCAAAACGAACAGAAAGTTGAGGAACAACCGTAGAACGCCACACCGGCTATCCAACCAAGTATCTAAAGTACGAATCTTTGCCGGCATTTTCTTGGATTCTGCTTCTTAACTACTTGACTCTGATAGTTACGTAGCTGGGGGGCCAAATAGGAGTAAGCGTGTGAGGCGCTTTGACGCGAGTTGAGCCACATGAAAGTAAGCGAATGCGTGGAGCAGACCCAAATGACCCAGTCAAGCGGGTGGGGTGTTGGAGGATAGTGAAAAGTTGAGTTGGACTAAGAATGTGGGCATACATTGTCGACTGGTCGCGGTTGGTTAATGGTTGAGTTGGCCAACTGACCATTCTGTTGCGCTGCGCTTTTTGGTTCTTGCGTGCGAGTCTAGAATCGGGTCATGGTATTTTAAATCGAAGAACATAACTTGTCGGTGAATGGAACACAACATTCTTCGTGGTTAAGAAATTTAAGATGTAGAATGTGGAATTCATTTTGCTGATAGAATCTTTCGATGATTGTGGTTAATTGAAATCTGAATTCATTGATTAAATTGAGTTTGGAAAATGTTCGTAACGGAATTTTTAGAACTCTTCATCAAGGCGGCCTATGGGAAAAATATAATAACCGCAAAAACTTTACCGAAGAAAGGATATAACGCTGGATGAACAGCTACCGACTTCTAAAGCGGAAGCCGTATAAAAGGATATATTAATCTATTAAGAATAGATTAATATATAAAACTTAAATCTACTTCCAGATTATCTAATGCGGCTGTTGAGGAACTAACTAAAGGACCGAAGCCTACTCTACGACACGACACAGGGCCAACGAACAATGGAAATTACATCGGGTATTGCCCAGGGATCTATCCTTGGTTGGACCTGTGGAACGTGTCTTACGACGGGCTACTGAGACTTGAGATGCCTGTAGTGAATAGGTAAGTTCAAATGTCCATAAAAGGACTGCAGCGATGGTCTGCTGCCTCGGCGGAGGAGGATGTTGAAATCCGCAGAGAATGCCGTTTGGGGACGCGTGAATGCGCTGGCAGGCTAGCATTGCGGTGTCGGGGGGCGGGTTCGTTCCCCCAGCACAAGGACCCACTACAAAAAAATTTCGCATTCACGAATTCTTGGGTCTCAAAAGAAAGGCGACCGAAGTCGCAAAATTGTAGGCAACTACAACAAGGGGAAATGACTTGTTCCGAGAACAAGTTGAACGAGTAAAAGCGGGCGGACTTAGGGTAACCTCGTCATTACCCGACGAGGCTCATGGCCCACAAATAAGAGTGGGACAACCGGGTGGTGGTGGTGCCCCCTCGCACCCGACCAACCGGATCAAAATCCATAAATGTTGCAGTGGCCAAGTATTTCCCTTCTGAGTGGAAAACTCATACAACATAACTTGCATGAGCCTTCCCATTAGAGGAGAAGTACCCCTGGTGACCAATTTATGTCATAGAGTTATGCCATTCGATCACATAACCCTATGCCATAAAAAGGCACCTTGCTCGGGCCACTCAACCCGCGATAGTACCTGAAACAAAAAGGAGGTTAGAATGGGCCCGGTTGCTGGCTCATTTTTTGTGGGGAACGCCCTACACCGTACCGGGTCCTATAGCCGGTCAGATCCAACAGAATGGAAAGACCGAGATGTCCATTTAATTCAACATTTCTTTATTTGTTAGTTTTGGCATAATTTTTCATCAATATTTGGTTATTCCCTAAATTTTACAATGACGTTCTTAAGGCACTTTTGTGTTGATTCAAATGGGAGTTTGTCCTTTTTTTTCTCACTTGAATATAGAAATGTCCTCTTCGACAAAAAAAAATTTCCCCTAATAGAAAAATTGAAACCTTTGTCAAACTAACACAAATTAATACCTATTATCTACCACGTTTCGACCAGGGATGTTGCGGATCCAGAATTTTTGACATCCGCAGATGCGAATATTTTTGAATGCACATCAGCGGATGCGGATGTGGATGTTGGTGGTTTTAAAGAAAAATTTAATTTAGGATTGAAAATATCGCTTGTAATAGTTATTTCTTTATTATGAAATGATGATGGAGTTTTTGTTTATTTTGTTATAAAATATTTAATAACGGAATTCAAAAATTTGTGCATTATGTTTGATAAAAAGTAAAGTTGCTGCCTTTTGAGACTCCAACCTGTTTCGCAGAGGTTCGTAGATAAGCCCCGCACCACTAAATAATTGTTCACTTGGAACACTTGCTGGCGGAGGTGACAAATATCTCCGTGCTATAGCTGATAGCATCTTAAATTCGCTTCGATTAATGCTCCACCAGTCAAGAGGGTTTTCAGATACAGCTGCTCTTTTTTTATTTCGATACAAAACCAATTCCTTTTTGAGAAGCGCAACTGGGTCATTGATATCAAATGTTTCTTCGTCATCGTTGTCGTCACTTGAGGAATCCAGCATCATAGCCAAGTCACTTTTAAGGCAAGATTTATCAGGAAAGGATGGTCTCGGCTGCTGTGTATGTGTAGTTTGTTCGGGAGATTCTCTGGTCCTGCTCCTCTTAGCTTGCTTGGAACTCGAACAATCTGTATTAATATGATGGAGGATTTCGATCTGTAAAATTTTATCTTTTATCTTTTCCTCTGTGTTTGAAAAGCTTATGCTTGTACCGAGGATCTAGATAAGAGGATATTGCAAATAAATGATTCTCTTCCAAGCCAGAAAACTTGGCACAAATTTCTGTTTTCAGTGTTATAATTGCATGTTGAATTGCGTAAAAATATTCCCATCTTGACAAAAAGTCATCGAGTTTCTTTATGAGCATTTGAATCATTGGAATAACTGATGATATAAGGGTTTGAGAGCTGCTTAGTTCCCGTGTGGCTTCCTCAAAAGGTTTCAGCAATTCAACACAGCACTCGAGAATTTTCCAATCTTCTGGCGTGATGGGATCAATGTTAATGCTGTGCTCATTAAAGTAAAGGCTTAATGCGTCGTTCACCCTTATAAATCGCTCGAACATATAAAATAAACTATTCCATCGCGTTACGCAATCTTGAAAAATTTTAAGGTTGGGTTGATTCAGTCGGTCTTGGACCTTTTGCAGCTGGTTTTGAGCAATCGTTGAATGGTTGAAGTGAACGGAAATTCTTTTCCACTTTTGCTTGATATTTCTTATATTTTCTTGAGATAGCAAGCAACTGCGAATAGCTAATTGCATTTTATGAACAGTACAATCGATGTCGTTCAATGCCGCTAATTTCATTGCTCTTTTCATATTAGAGCCTTCGTCACGAATAATGCAATGTACTCGCTCTTTTGGAATATTCCACTCCAGCAGCATTTTTTCGAATTTTTCAGCGATTATGTCACCAGTATGGCGGTTGTCAAAAGTCTCGCAATTCAGGACAATTGACACTCGCTTAAAGTGTTCTGATATTCCGTGGCCAGTCAAACTAAGCAAAGAACCACTAGAACTTGGATCCGTCCAAATATCGCTCGTAAATGACATGAAATCGAAATTTTTAATTAATTCTTTCAATTTACTAGCTACTTTTCCATAGAGCTCTTTACACACAAAATCAGTAAAAAAAATTGCGCCCTCTCAGGTTGTATTTCGGTACTATTTCTTGTAGCAACCTTCGGAACCCTATGCCTTCCACGAAGTTAAAGGGCAAATTTTGGAGGGCAATCATTTCGCCTATTAGTTTGTCTATTTTTTGTGATGTTGTATTGCTATAATCCCATTTATTTTCTCTTTGAACTGCCTCCTCAAGAGAAAGTTGTTTTTTCGCTTTCTGAAGAAAGGAACCGTAATCTGGAAAAAATGATTAAACAAATATATCATAACTTGTTTTGGAAAGGAGAATGCAGTGCCTGAATTGATGAAAATATTGCTGTAATTTGAAAAATTCAAATGGATATAACTTCCGCAAATATCCTTTAATGTTCATGTAATTTACAGAATATAAGAACCTACTGCATGGCTTCTCAAATGTAAAGTTTCATTGAAATTAAGTTTACCTATACGATTGAAATGGGGAAAATGTAAAACTGATAACTGCTATTTTAAGATCTGAATCGAAAGATCTTATCAAGGCCTTTCATTTGACACCCAACGCAACTATCTTTGGCAAAAAAAAATGTTTGGGGATTGGAGTCTTGTATGAGGAGACCCCCCAAAATCATTAGATTTTTTCCACAACGGAATTTTCATTATCCAGAAACTCATGACCTGTTCACAAAATTTGGTGGCTGTAGCTTCTCCAGTTTCTGAGAAAAGCTGCTGTGACGCATTGACGGACGGACGGGCAGACAGGTTTCTATAGGGATATCGTAAAATTTTTCTTTTACAAAACCCTAAAAATGACTACAAAATGACTGCAGAAAAGGAAAATCTCAAAGGCATTTGCATGACAAATGCAAGAAATGGAAAATGCAGATGTAATAACACAGTTGTATTGGTTTTGTTTTCTGCACATAGAAAGTTTTCTGCCATGGAAATTGTATTAAAACTGAATAAACCAAATTTCACCTGATTCTTGTTCTTTTTCCAGCAATTTTTTATCATTCGAACTTTGTTGAAACAGCTTAAATTGTTCGTGATGCATCGATTTCAAATGATTTTTCAAAGATGTCGATTTCAAATGATTTTTCAAAGATGTCGTTGTACGGCCCTTACAAGAATACGTTTTGAAACATATTTTGCGCTTCGATTTGTCCCGATCTTGATCGTCTGGCGTAAAGTAAGCCCAAATTTCACTTCGCGTTGTTGGCGACATTCTGAACTAAACAAATTTTCACGAAGATGAAAAACTTCAATTGCCAATGACGAAATACACAACTTAATACGCGTAACACGTCTAAATTCCTACACGAACCAAACTTAACTGTCCTAACATTCTTACCAGTTGTTCTACGAATATTCGATAGCTCATGCCATTATCGGAGATTCGCATTGATATCTTGTCACAACTTGCACAACATCTGCATTCGCGAAAAACTCCGCATTGATATTTGCAGATGCGGATGCGAATGCAGATATCAAAATAAATGCGGAAGTTCCGCAGTTGCGGATGTGAATATCCGCAATAACCCTGGTTTTGACCATAGAATACCATGCATGGCTTTCGATTAGAAGCTTATAAAACCAAAAAAAGTCAACGAATCACATAACTAGTATATGATTAACCGTTTGACAAGGATTATATAATCAAACAAAAAACTAGGAATATATTCAAAAATGTAACGATAATTTAATTATTTCAATAAATTCAAGTACAAAACAAATTTAATCTTTTCTTTCCTTCCTACAAGGGGTACAAGTTCTTCTCCAACAAATTTGATGGAGATTGGTGAATACTCTGCGCCACCAATAATGCGAGTTTGTGAGCGTATTGGCAAACGACCGGAACACGTGTTGTGCCCGATCAATTGTAATACAAATGTGTCATCTTATAAGTGAGAATCTGCATCTTATCGGGATCCGGCCCAATATTATCATTCACAATGCTATAGGGAGTTGGAGTTACAGTACATTGGCGAACTGATTGAGATACTAAGAAGAAATCATATCTCTCCTGTAGAGTGATAATATCATCAACAACTGTCCCCAAAGGCGGATTATTTTGATTTAGGAAGTCTCGAGTATTATTACGCTTGGAAGCGATTACAAAAGCAAATATGGGGCCTTCCGCAACTCCAGCTTGGGTATAAATTTCCGTGAGACGTTTCCTGATTGTATCACTTTCAATCTTGGCTACTTGATGGAATTGACCTTCACCAACACCATATCTATAGAGAAGAATACGAGATGGCAACGATCCGTGCAAATTACGATATTCTTTTTCAATGAAATTTCTGTGGATACGTGGGAAAATATTTCCCCCATTAAATTCACAAAACTTCGATTAAGTCACGCCCGCGGATTCGAGCACTAACCAGGAGGTCCGACATTGGTGATATATGGATTGAAATAATTGCTGCCGAAAAACTCCCGCGGAACTGAACTCTGAACACGTTTCTTGCGGTGAGAATTCTCTGACTTGCAATTTGTGTGGAGCAAAAGCAAAACCGCTCGCGCGAATTCGTGAGAGGTCCTCGATTGCTACGGAAAGTCAAATTGACTACTTCTACTTCTACGAATCGCAAAACAGATGAAAGCCCGTTTGACTGTTCTTTGTCGTGAGGTCAAATAGTTCGCAAAGGTTTCAACGGTAGTCAGTAAGCGGAGAATAATCCAATCATGAATACGAAATAAAATCTTAGTTGCACTTATAGAGACATGCATGCAAAAGCTAGTAACTTTCCTGATACTTGAAATAATGCACTGATTACTGGTGTACTATTCCGGTGGAGCGTTCGCACGGCAACGAGGTGAAAACTCCTATTAGCAGTCCGCTGCGACCCCAACATTCCGTAGGGACGATGATTTTCCGGTTGTTAGTGCCGAACGATTTAACAAACAGCGCACACCTTATGACAGCGACATCTTCCACAATAGGAACAGTCAATTTGTCTGCGGCCGAGTTATGTAAAAGCCTCCTCTTCCCCCGAGATTTTGCCTGGTGGGTATGCAATTCTGGTTTCCCCCATGAGCCAGAGAACTCCACGACCAATTGTCCTCTCGCTATGTCGCTGCCTTTTCGGGTGGTTTTCGTTTTCTTCCCAAGACGCTTTCCGAACATTCAAGATACGCAATTATTCACTGCCGTTTTTCTCACTTAGAAGCTCAATTACAAATTTAGCGTACAACTCTCACTTAATTTTATTTCTTCGAGAAAGGATAAGAATTAGTTTCTCACTGACGTTTGCTATTCAACTCAATGCGTCGAGGAACATCGCAACACTTCACACCTATCTTTTCGATGCAAGCCTCAAGGTAGGTTGCATATGATATTTTTTAATATATGTGGGTGCGCACAATTAATGAATAAAAATGAAAATTGTGTACGAATAAACAGAATTGCTTCTTGGTGGTTGTTTGTGTTTTTAACTAATATTATTATCATACGGTCTTATTGATAAATTTGAATTCATTTCCAATGTAAAGAAACAATAATGAATAATGCGTAATAATATATCGCAGTTTTTCTTTAATATAATGTTGATTTGAAACAAAATCGGTGTGCGAGGCGTTTGTTAGTTCTGGATTATTTTGAAAAGAAGATATTAGATATTTAGAAAAAATTCTAAAGTGTACTTGTCGCCGCCTATAGCAATATGCGTTTAATCGAACTGTCTTCCTTTTTCTAGTAAGAATTTAAATTTTCTTGATCACCATGCTGTAGAGGTGACGGAGATAGGAAAATTTTAGAGCAGTTTGATAGGGTAACTGCTCTTTTACTACATGCCAGATGAGTCGCGCTTGGTCGGCTATGATGTTGCGGCTCTAGTCGTTGGACGCACCGTTGAACAAGCGCAACTTAGGCTAGGTATGCTAATGCGCCGAGTGAGGGACTCGATGACTGCTCGCGGGCTCAGTTTAGCAGTGGAGAAAACCGAAGTGGTCATCTTGTCAAAAAAGAGAATCCCTAGAGTGAGGATGATCAGTATTGGAGATGTACGAATCGAATTGAAGCCATCCGTGAAGTACCTGGGGCTACTGATCGACTCGAAGATGAGTTTCGCTGAGCAAATCAGGTCAACGGCTGAGAAGGCTTCTTCGGGAATATCGGCTCTGAGTCGACTTATGGCCAACGTAGGGGGACCCAGCCCGTCAAGAAGGCGCCTCTTGATGAGTGCTGAAGGGTCAGTGCTACTGTACCGAGCAGAGGTAAGGGGCGACGCTCTCAGCAAGGAGGTATATCGAAAGCGTTTGCACACGTACAGAGAAGAGGAGCACTGACAATTGCATCTGCGTATCCGACAGTCTCTGATCCGGCGGTGAGAGTTATTGCAGGCGTGATACCTGTCGCCCTCCTTGCTAGAGAGCGCCGCGCTATTTACCTGCGCTGAAATGAGGATGCGAGGGAGACGGTTGTCCGGGATCGCTTTTCTGGCACTTCCACTTCCCCTCTTCCCTTCCGCTAGGAAAGGGCTCCCCCAGCTTGAGGGCGCCTCACGGCGTAACAAAACGAGGCCTGGCCCGAATGTGTCAAACGGTTCCAGGCTGGGTTCTCAGGTTGACAGGGGAGGTGTTTAGTGAGTACTCCAGTCACTTGCGAGCATGGGAGTCCCACACTCTGTGCATAAATGGCATTCACCTCCCTTCCACAAAAAAAACAAAAAAAGACCTCCTTCCTACAACAAACGGAAGAAACTCTGAATATTATAAAGCTTTATAACACTTTGATATCAGAAGAGGGTATTGAATTTCAGAGGGTGACTTGGCACAAACGCCAGGCGCCCATTGTAGCAACCATTAAGTTCTTGACATCCTAAAGACCCGAGGTCATAAAATTTACTACGAATTTAACTCCATGTGGCTAAATATATATCGTGATAATCTTAAAATCTGCACTTTACAAACTCTAGCCTTCTTTTAATACTGACGATAAAGGCTGATCTACAGGGAAAATAAGGTTAAACTGGATCTTTCCAATGAATTTCATTTTCCTCAGATACATATCAGCGTCAGAAGTGGGTGGCTGCTTCGATTTACAGTATCGTATATTGGAGGAATCAATGAAAGAGATCCCAATGACACAATTGTAACTAAAGTTAAACACATTACAGATTAACTTTCAAAACTTGGCTGGCGCTTGGAACATCTATCCCCATTAAAAGTTGGCGCCAACGCTGCTTTACAAAGATTACAAGTATTATGGGATCAATAACAAACACCCACCGAATGGAGATAGCACCTGTTAGATATAAGTTAAAGTTCATAAAATTAATATAAAATGCAAAGAAAATGTAACACTGCATTGAAAATAAAATAAAACACTTCAATTTGCAATATTGCAAGTTTAATGACCGCGACTGAAATTCCAATAATTCGCACATGTATAATTCCTAACATTTCAACACTTTTCTGCTAATAAATTCAAATTTCAGTTCAAGAATGATGAACTTAATTGAACTGGCAAAAATTACTTGCAATTTTGTATGTCAGCAAAATTTTACAATAAATATATATCGATCGAAAATAAACATTGTTATCCAAGCAATCATTCATTTAGTTTCATTGTTTTTCATGCAGGAACATTTGGTCCGTCGAGCCGGGTCCACTAGGAAGTGGATCATTCATAGAAACTTGCCTGGAGATACCGTAGAGGAGTTTTAGATACCAAGTTCTAAGCTCTCGAAGCTATTGGGACAGTTAATTTTGGAAGATCAATCAGCAAGGAGATCAGCCTCAGTGAGATTCAGGCGAATCTAGCAACGTAGAGTCGCAGTGAGCAGTCTCAGGAGAGTTTTTTTAGACACTTTGGTGTCTGAAGATTTTTGTGGACAACGTTGCACCTATTTCCAAGAGGTTTTAGCACAAGAGAAGTAGCATTTTCGTTTATCAATGACAAATTAGACAACATCAACATGAGTGGTCAGGAAACCTCGTTCAAAGTGATCACTTATTTCAAGAAAGATAGTGAGTTCCGTCATAGCCTTGCATATTTCTAAACAAGGATGGAAAAACTCAAATATGTGTGGACAAAGTGTGAAGACCTGCACGAAGCAGCCTGTGACCTGTTTCAATCGAAACTTAACGAGTATTCAGTGGAACGATCAAGGTCAATTCCATCAGACGCAATCAAGTTAGAGAGAGTGCGAATACCGTCTTTTACCGGTAGCTATGCAGATTAGTTCGCATTCCGGGACCTGTTTCAGACTCTAGTTCACAACAACGCACAACTAACAAACGTGCAAAATCGCAGTATCTGAGAAACTCTCTCCCTGGTGAACCAGAGCAATTGGTAAACCATTTAAGCATAAGAGATGAGAACTATTATTCGCCATGGAGGTTCTTGTCGAAAAATATGACAATCATCGTGTTATTGCACAGGAGATGATGCAGCGCTTATTCAACATTGAGAACTGCACAGAACTGGGTGAACGGCACGAGGGGAAGATGGGCTGCGCGCCTCATCTCTGACCCCAGATCATGGCTCAATCGAACGCACGGTTAGGCTGACTTCTACCTGACCCAGCTCTTGAGCTGGCATGACTGTTTTCAGTCTTACTTGCACAAGATTGCTAAGTAACGGTACCCCGACTGCAGATTTTGCGCACAAGAAAAATACGATGCCTGCCACACAATTCTGCTTTCAAAAGATGGGACAGGCTGCTCCGGGACCTCCACCAAGAAACAGAAGGGATTTCCTCAGTTAGTCTAATTGGGGTGATGCTTGGGTCGGTTGAAAAATCGGACCAAAAGGTACATTATGTTCGGGCAACCCTTAAAAACATAAAAAGGGCTCACAGCCGTCGGGGTTGGGGGACTACGTTTCTAGCAATCCATCTCCTCCTTTCCGCTAGAGGAGGGCGCCCGCGGCCTAGAAAAATGAAGCTTAAGCTAAAGTAATATGTCAAACGGTCCCAGGCTAGATTCTCTGCAGGTGTCTTGCGCAACTTGAGGTAACTGTAAAGTTATCCTTAAAAAAAAAAAACTTTCAATTTTAAATCACTAGTTTATTTTGGCATAGTTTCCGCTAGCTTCCGAAAATTCACTTGCTGATACAATGTTGTACATTTCTATTAATTTGGCAAATGTGCTTACGCCTTTAAATTACATTTCTATGAATAAGTGAATTTAACTTTAGTGAAAAGTGCTAATGGGAAGTCTAGAAATTATGTTACGTTAGGAATAAAAGTAAAATTTGAAAAGTCGAACAACATGTCTGGGATTTACGTTACATTGAAGGTTATGAGGCACGTGTTGGCTAGTTATGATGTTGTTAGGCGGATAGTGCTGTAACTCGCGCCACACTAGAGAGTAAATAGCCTTCCCCTCCCAATCAAAAAAAAAAAAAAAATTGAGAAACTTGATTTACAGGTCATTATAACTGTTTTCTTATTATTAATGAATAATTTAGGATGAAAATGGCCTGTGGATGCGTTAAGAATCCCTTCTAAAAGAAACATAACTTGCCTTGCGTTATTACAAACGGTTGTCCATATTAGGAATCAATTTGGTTTCAATCCTGCGTATTGAAAAGCAAGTTATTTGATTAGTAATTATTCCATAAATAGTCATATATTTCGCTTTCAAAAAAGTAATTGATCAAATATTTAAAATATAGCTCCAAAAACTTTATTAACATTTCCCTTTCAATTCACATTCAGACCGGAACTCTCGAATCCATTCAGAAACTAATTTAGGAATTTAATAGACGCTAAAGACCTCTGTTTCCAACGAATGAACTCCTTAAGTAAATCAAACATAAATTCTTCGTTCTGCTTCATCCAACCAAAACAATACCAAACCCATTCGATTCGAACGCAAATTCGAGTATCTTTAACTCGCAAGAATTCCAACTGATGAGGAAGGGCCCGCTACCACCGCGCCTCCTAACTATCCGCCAGCGGTTCGGCTCGACCGACCCACTCAATTACCATCATCCAATTCTTGCAATTATTCCATTCCTGTCTTGAGTCCATTTCAATTCAACTTACCGCCACCAGCCGCGAGTCTTCGAGCGGGCAAAAATGACATGGGGCGGCATACACATATAATGAGTAGTATTCCTCTTCGGTGCAGCTCGAGTGCAGTCCAACCAAGAAGCCGACAGTCGCCTAGATATGCCATGCAGATTTCAAAAGATATTCAGCGACTAAATAATCCAGTCGCGATGTAGATAATCCACCGCTTTCTAGTGCGCTTGTCGTATGCCCGTATACGACGCTACTATGGCTTCGCAAGCCCTCGCGGTTTGTTATTGGAAAGTGTTGAACGTTGCATGCACTCGTTGCATATGGAGCACTAGATTTTCCAATAGCTGTGTCTCGTCATGCAACTGCCGGTACTTTGACGCTGGAGAAATGCACTCTAGTAGTGAAGGGAGAGCGCTGGGAAGACTGAAAATGCAAGAGTACCTTTTCGGTACCCCCTTGGCGTGGCAATTTATAATTAGATTTCAGCATTGTCGCAATCCGGCCAAGTCATTGAAATTCGATACTTATAGGGAGAAGGCTGATCCCAGAGTCTTTTTTCCGCTTCTTTACGGTTGCGTTGAGGAAGTCAGGATTGTTGGCCAATCCATAACTCCGAACCCGATGCTTCTGATTTGATATAAAAACGAAATGTTTGTTTACAGTCTAAGCAAATAATAATAGGAAGAGAGAGAGAGGCGGAAAAAATTAATTAGATCGATTGATTGCCCGCAGGAAAGCTTAAAGGCCTTTTAGAAGTCGATGGATTAGATAAAGCAACAAATTGCCTCAAGCACTTAAGTCTGACTCGAATTTCTTCCGCTCATCTGTCCCCCGATTTCTTGGAAAGCATTTCAACCGACTAATTTCGACCAACACACCTACAACAGTCCTTCAAAACTAGTTCTCCGCAACTCGTTCTCAAGTTATACTAATTGGACCAGTTCAAAAATCCACAAAAAAAGCTCCTGCCCTAGAACCATGTTCGCTCGAATGCAACCACCAATCAATGCAATTATCCGGAAAAAAATTGAGTTCAAGTCGATGGACAAGTTTGGATCCAGTTTTTCGTTTGGTTTTCGGTTTTTGGAAAAATATTGTATCGGAAATTGCTTTTCACTTCCCCCTCCGGTTGTTGTTTACAAGCACGCTCGCGTATTTTCCCGCGATGAGTGTACGCTCTAATGGGTTTCTTACCTCACACAATTCGAACAATTTCGATTGCTTGAATGGGATGTAGAGGAGCAAAAAATTGAGAATAAAAGAATCAAAAGAAGAACTATTATGGACCAATGTCTTCTGTTAACGTCGTCATCGCCATCATCATCATCATGATCACCATCATTGTGCTAAGCACTTAGAAGCGTATTTGGTTGTTGAAAGATGTAGTGCTAGAATAGAACTGGTTTTGCGTCAAAATTATTTATTGAGTCTACAGTTTGTGATCAAAACTATGTGAGAAATTGCGATCTAGCTGATATTTTTATCGTTAATTATAGAGATATTTCAGAAATGTTTTAGACATTACTTGCCAAATTTTGAGGCAATAATTTGTTGGAATAAACAATTTTTTTAGGATTTTTAATTCTCCCCGTTCGTTTCTGTGATACGACGGTTTCTAGCAAAAACAAATTCAAATGCACTTTATTGATCCAATCGTTATAAATTTTATAAAAACATAAAGCAAATTTCAAAACATTAAAATACCCAAAAACTCATTCTTGATTTACACAGTATCCAATTAAAATTAGTCAAAGAAAAACTATATCAAATGGTACCAAATAAAAATCCCTAAGTATCGATTAATTGGAAAAAGGAGAAGAAACTAACCAACTCTATTAAAAATCAAAATACGAGTATTGTACAATGAACCAAACAAAATATTGAACATTTGGCTTGCATATATCTACATACATATATTCTAATCTAACTAGTAAAATTCAATCAAAAAACGTTATCTTGCCCTTCTATAGGGTTTTCCAGTAAGAGGTGTTATTTTGAATAGCCCACTATTTCGGTAGATGTCACTTTTCAAGCTGTCATTTTTTGACATTTGATAAGTAAAAGCTACGCCGTTAATAAAAATGGAACTATACACGCTTCAACAATGCATTGAAATTATTAAAATTCTCAATAAAAATGGTGAAAATTTGGCAGAGACGGTTCGTAAAACTCGAACATTTTTGGGTCGTCGTGAAGCACCTTGTCGAACCGCAATACAGAAATTGGTGGAAAAATTCGAGCTGTTGGGACAACTTAGGGATGTGAAGAATAAAACCCGTGCACGTCACTCAAGAACAGCCGAGAAAATTGCTGCTGTAGCCGAAAGTGTTGAAGAAAACCCAGGTTTGTCCATTCCTCGTCGTTCTTTGGAATTAGGCATTCCACAAACGTCATTGCACCGCATTTTGCATAAAGATTTGGGTCTTAAGGCCTATAAAGTTGATTTAACACAAGAACTCAAGCCGGTCGATCATCAACAACGTCGTGTCTTTGCTGATTGGGTCCTTGAAATGCATGAAAATTATCCGGAATTACATCGAAAAATCATCTTGAGAGGCCCATTTCCATCTCGGTGGCTTCGTCAACAAGCAAAATTGTCGCATCTGGGGCTCGAACAACCCAAGAGTTATTGTTGAAAAGCCTCTCTATCCTCAACATGTGGCTGTTTGGTACCATTTATGGTCCAGCGGAGTCATTGGACCTTACTTTTTCGAAAATGAGGCCGGAGCAACAGTTACGGTGAATGGATTGCGCTATTTTTTATGGCTGAAATTGGATGGTATTGATCTGAACAACGTTTTCTTTCAACAAGACGGCGCTACGTGCTACACAAGCAACGAAACCATTGATCTTCTACGGGAAAAGTTTCCAGACCGTGTTATCTCTCGAAGAGGTGATCATAATTGGCCACCGAGATCTTGTGATTGAACACCTTGCAACTTCTTCCTTTGGGGCCACGTGAAAGAAAAGGTCTACGCCAACAGCCCAGCGTCAATTTAAGACCTCAAACATGGAATTCGTGAGGCTATCGAGGACATAGGGAAGCCACTTTGCGATTTGGTTATGGAAAATTTCATGAAAAGGATATGGTCCTGTAAGCGTAGTCGTGGTGGTCATTTGCCTGATGTTATTTTCCGCTATTAACGGCATACCTTTCTCTTTATAATGAAATGAACATCCGATCAATTATGCTGAAAACGACATTTTTCTTTTAATATCAAAATAGCACCTCTTATTGGAAAACCCTGTATAATCCTATCATAATATACCTAACTTAAACATTAAAACTTATCTCTTATTCTATTGTAATATAATACACATCACAATATGCCTGGCCCTTATGTTGAAATTTATCCCTAATTTTTGAAAAACCTGCTAAGACAATCAGGGGCGCCCCCAGGAATTGCACATTGGGGGTAGCTGCCGGGGGTTTTGAAAAATCACCCAAAAACTCGCATTTTAATGCTTATTCAAGCTCTCCGAAAAGAATTTTGTAATGAGGGAAAATAAGAAAACTAGAAGATAAAATTCATAAGTAGGTTTTAATGTGAACAAAAAGTTGTGATATATTTACACTGAAATAAATAAAATAAGCCAAAATTCAAAAACTACGAAACAAAATCAAGTCTCCTTTGGGTGTGTTTCAGTATCGATAGTACCTCGTCAGTTGAAACCAGAATATCTCTGTGAATATTCAGTTTTGCTGAACCATTTAGCCTATTTTCGGATATCGTGTTCCTTAGGTAAGTTTTGATTCGTCGAAGAGTGGAGAAGGAGCACTCCGCTGTGCTAGTTGACACTGGAATGTTAGAAAATATCTTAATCAGGATATGAATATTTGGAAACATAGTTTTGTCACAAATGTTCAATATGTCGATTGCATTGGCGAGGTTGGTTTTGTTTTGCTTGTAAAACCCATCCCAAATTTCCATTTCAGCCTGTAAAACTGCCAACTTGTCACTTCCTAAATCCTCTTTATACTTTTCTACCAACTTCAAAAATGCCTCTTTCGATTCTGTTGCTTCTTTAGTAATCCCTTGAGAAGCAGTCTCACGTAGAAGGCAGTGTAATCCCTTCAAGAAACAAAATTGTCAATCCAGCCAATGAGCATGTTAATTTTCTGCAAGGGCATTGTCTCTGTAATTCTGTTTTCCAACAACTCTTGAAATACTTATAGATGTCCTTAAACAGAATTGCAAATTCATCATTTACATTGTCTCTTTTTAATTGTCTTCTTCTTAGCACTACAGCCCCTCTCGCGCTTTCGATTCCTGCAAAAAACGCCTCCAACTGTCTCGGTCCATTAACCGCGTCCTCCAATTTCGAAATCCGAGCAGCGATGAACTGTCTTCATCGACGGGGCATGACAGCTGAGCCCAGGCATGTCGCGCTCAAGAAACAAAACAAAAAGCAAATTAAATTTCCGACGTGTTCTTTTACGCATTTCAGAACATGGCAGTGCTGCCTGATCCTAATAAAAAACTAAAGGATTGCATGGAACGAATTTATTTTTCTGCAAATTCATTGATTTTTGAGATATGGTAACCTGAAATCTCTCATCGAATCACATGTTTATATTCGCGCCAATCCTCGCGTCAGCATTTGCCTACCTACCTGCTACCGAAGATTTCTGGCTCACTGTTTGGTTTGTGTTCGGATTTTTCCGGAGGGTCCATATTTCACTCCTATAGCGTAACATAGGTCTTATCACAGATTTGTATGCTTGCAGCTTTGTTTTCCTATGTTTCGCCTCTTTCATTGCCCGCTTTCGATATTTTGGCGCCTAAATACACAAATTTGCTTATATTTTCGATACTGTTTTCGCCAAGTGTGATATTTTGTGTATTGAGGTATTTTTCCTCGACTTCTTTGTTTTATTTACTAGTTTTGCTTCACTGTCAAGTTTCAGGAAAAGTTCTTTGGTAGTTGTTAATGACCGTGACAAAATGTTGATGTCGACCGCATAGGCTACAACTTGAATAGTAATGTACCTCGCGTATCGACAGGTAGCTTCGCTATGACGTACTCGAGAGCCAAATTGAATAGCAATGAGGCCAGCCCATCTCCCTGCTTTAGTCCGATATTTGTGTCAAAGGCATCGGTGAGTTGGTTATTGATGCGGACTTGGGAGGTCGTCGACGTCATTGTCATTTTGGTAGGACGGACTAATTTGGCTGGATCAATACTGTCGTATGCTTGCTTAAAGACAACGAAAATTTGATGTACGTCTATGTTGAACTCCAAGCATTTTCGAGTACCTGCTTGACTGTGAACTATTGGTCTATTGTTGATCTACCTGCTCTAAACCCACCTTCATACTCCCTAATAATCATGTTCGCATATGATCCGATTTGATTTTCTAAGATTTTTGAAAATATTTTGTACGACGTACAAAGTAGTGATATGCCTCTAGAATTTTCGCACTGTAGCTTGTCACCTTTTTTGTGGATAGGGAATATAATTGATTGGTTCCTCTCTTTCGGCATATGTTCTTGCTGCCAAATGTGCTGGATGACTTTGTAAATCGCTTTATGAACACTACGACGCCCTGCGTTTTATTATTCGTTTGGGCTTTGATTATGGAACAAACTTCATCCAGAGTTGGTGGGGCCAATGGAAGCTCCCAGCAGACCTCTTTAGGCTCCGATATTCTTGAAATATGATACCCATCTTTACTTAATCTTGGTTTCATCAACGATGATATTGTCGATAGAGCGTGGTTTTGGGTTGATAAATACGTTCCAGGCTGTTTAACTACTTTGTATGCTTGTCTTGTGTTGTTGCTCGGTAGGCTTACATCTATAATTCTCAATTGGTCGTCATAGTATTTTCTTTTCTTAGTCCTAATTATCTTATTCGCTACTATTCTGAGATTTTCATAGTGTTCTCTCTTCGCCCTGGTTTTCCTACCTACGTATTCTTTGTACGCCTGACTCATTTTATCTAACGCATTCTGGCACTATTCATCGAACCAATCATTTCTCTTGCGCTGGGCTTGATGTGCGATCGTCTGTTCTGCCACGGTCTTAATAGCCGCTTTCACTTCATTGCAAGCCTTTAACAATGCGTCTGAGAAGATGAGGCCAGCTGGTTGTCGAAGGTCTCCGTAAAATGATTGGCCACAGACGCCGTTTGGAACCTTTCAATGTCAAATTTTTGTAGCGGGCTGGTCTTCGCCGAATATGCCTATGACATACGACATCGATAGGTTTATTTGATCAAGTAATGATCTGAGTTACAATTGGCCCCTCGGTATGTACGGACGTCGAGTATGCTCGAGGCCCAACGCTGTTGGATCAGAACATGTTCGATCTGGTTTTGTGGATGCCATCCGGTGATATCCAGGTCATTTTGTGAATGCGACAATGTGAAAAGCAAGCCAAACGTAGACTAGATTTCTGCTACGTGCAAAGTCAATCAGGCGCTGGCCGATGTCATTTGTTTCATCGTGGAGGCTATATCCTCCAGTCGTTCCCCGATGAGATAGCTCATTGCCAACCTTAGCCTTGAAATCACCCAGAATCATTTTTGTGTCGTTTGTAGGCAACGAGTCGACTAGTCTTTCCTGGTGATTGTCGACCGTTTTCTTCGTTTCTTCGTCCTTTTCTTCGGTCGGGGTGTATACATTAATCACCCACGTTTTGAAGAAATTCGCTTTTATACGGGTCGCACACAACCCTTCAGTGACTGCATCAAAATCAACAACGTGCGATTTGAACTCCCTATCTACAATGAAGGCCACCCTAAATTCTCGTTTTCCAGTAGGCTTCCCATTTCGTACCGGTTGCTATTAATTCAATTTTTTCACTGAGAACAGCCTGCCTCTTAGGCTTGTTGAAAAACAGCCAATACTTTTTCAATAGTTCCAAAACAATTCCTTATTGATCTGACCTCTGCAGCATTTGTAATGGCTAAGTTAAGGCTGTGTGAAGCGCAGTGTACGTAGATTCCCTTCGGAAAACTTTTTTGTACAAAAGCATGTACACCTTTAATCTTACCACTCATGGCTGATGCTCCCTCATAATCTTGCCCTCTTCGTCTTTTTATTTCCAGTTCGCAGTCTTCTACCCATTTTAACAGCGTTTTGTCCAATCCCTCACCAATCATAGATTCTAGAGGCACAATCTGCTACTACCTTTCACATACGTCACAGATAAAGAAAATTGTTCTTGAGTCGACACGTCTGTCATTTCGTCAGCTAATATACAAAAAAAGGTGGCGTCTTTTACATCTTTAATTATTTTACTTTTTATAACTTGATTACAAGCATCAATGATTTGGTTTTGAATGTTCCAACTTATGTATGTTGCATTTTTGCCACACGATTCAATATGTTTCCTTAATTTTGCATTGCCTGAATCAACACGTAAACGTATTAAGGCTCTTAGGTGCCTCATTTATGTTGAACTCCCCATAATATCTATGGGCTCTAAGAGCCATTATTTGCCGCCCACACAAAATTACTGTTTCTATTATGGGTTTTAACCTCTCAGCATTTTCCTTTGCTTGGTTTCCTTTCCCTCGAACTATGGAATCCATTTGTCCCGCCAAACAGATCTCAAATTTGTAGCATCAATGATAGCATTGGTTCCTATTGTTCATGCCTCCTTGATCATTGAAGTTGCTGGAGTTCGAAGAATCTGGTTGAGCAACAGAATTGTCGGCCAGTTTCTTCTGGGCAGGTTCTCTATCCTAAAACAAAACAATGTATTTTTTTGATTTGTTGATAACCAATAATAATAATATAAGAAGATATTGTCGTTGCGACTTCAAGACCTTAAAAGTGACATTTTTTTTTGTGAAATCCACTTTTTTACACGAATCGATTCAAAAATTAGAGCTGTTTATTCAATACGTAAGTGCATCCATTCATAACAAGCCAAATCAGTCGATTCCACGTCATTCTCAACAATTGGTCATCGCTCAAACAACACTGCGGCGTATGTCGCGAAAAGATCTTGGCCTACATGGTTACAATATCAAATTGGCTCAAGAACTAAAGCCACTTGATCATTCGAAACGCCAAAACATCTCCAATTAGGCTCCGGCAAAGTTTGAAGAATTTCATCGAAAAATCATCTTCAGCGATGCTCATTTCTGGCTCAATGGCATTGTTAATAAGCAAAGTATGCGTTATTGGTCAGCAACAAATTCATATTTGCTTCTTGAGAAACCGTTGCATCCCCGAAAAATTACTGTTTGGTGTGGTTTTCATGAATGGGATATATTATTTCATGGATGAAAACGACCGTCATGTTACCGTCAATGGAGAGCGCTATCGTGTTATGTTGGAAGATTATTTGTGGCCAGAATTGGATGAGCTTGGCATCAACGATATGTGGTTTCAACAAGACACTGCCACTAGCCCCACAGCACGCCTCACAATTGATTTATTGAAAAGCAAATTTGGTGAACGTGTTCTCCCGCAAAATGCTCTGGTCGAATGGACGCCTCGTTCATGCGATCTTTTATAGAGCTATATCAAGTCAATGGTCTATGCCAAAAGCCAGCAACTTTAGACGAGCTCAAAGATAAAATCCAACGCAAAATTGCCAATGTTCTGGCCGAAATGTATGCCAGAGTGGTGAAAAATTGAGTCCAAAGAATCCACCGCTGTAAACGGGCTCGTCGTGGTCATATAACCAAAATTCATTTATAAAATGTAATGCTTGCACTACACCCACAATAAATTTGAGCTCAATATCTCAAATATTTCTGTGTTTTATTAATAGATAAAATTGTATTGTCCTTAATGGAATACCCTTTATTTCTATGTACTGTGGATATGACGATTTTTGGAGGAGAAAACCTCCACACTTGATTTTTTTTTCACTATTTTGGAAATGTTTATGTGCAAGGGACAGAGAAAGATATTTTCGTAGCTGGTTTGATTATATCTTCTTCAATATTAATTTAAAAACCCTCTTCTATTTTAAAGAAACAAATGGCAATAATATCGCACACGTAATTCTTGTGTGTATGTCACTATGTTGTATATTTTTTTTCTTTTTCTCCTGAAGGGGGGGGGGGGGGGCTATAGCCTCCTTAGCCACAAGGTGATATGGTCAGTATCACGCTTTGCTCGTGTGGCCGTCTGCCCAGCTGCGATACGTTCTGTTTTTTTTTTTTCAAACCGTGATGTATCATAACTCAACCGGCTTATAGTCCGTCCGAAGAATCACTCGAACTTAATCTCGTTGCCGCCAACGAGAGTTGAACGAGGGGGCTTACGGGATGAGTGCTCTAAACACTACACCACGTGGACTACTAACACAAAGTGACAACAATAACTCGAAATTTTGCAATAGTGCGCTGAAAATCAAAACAAAGTAACGAAAAACACAAGCCACGAATAATTTAGGCATTGTCATTCAACCACCAATATCTAGATTGCTCCATCCCAGTCCGATCAGCCTCAACAAACCTAGGAAATGAGTATCTTCATTGGAATTGTTGGTCTCTTGAACTCAAATTTGGAGAAGGATTTCTCCTTCTTATCAGCGACCCGTCTATATATATATATATATATATATATATATATATATATATATATATATATATATATATATATATATATATATATATATATATATATATATATATATATATATATATATATATATATATATATATGACACGAACACCGTCAGAATCAAAAACAGCGACTCATGTCCAACTTCACAAATGCTTCTGGAGGAATGAAGCCAGTAGTGAGATTTGTCTCAATATACCCGTCCGTAGGGTGAAGCGGCTGCGAAAGCCAGGTGTGTCGAAGTAGTTTCAATATAAAGATATCGACTCTAGTCACTTTAGTAGTTTGATAAATTCTATTCAATATAAAGTGCCTTAAATCCGTCTTGGGCTATCTGTACAGACCAGTACATGCACGGACATTTCCTATCGAAAACTCGTAATCTTTCTATTTTACTAACGCTCTTATTCTACCATACCTGTGTGGTGGGATTGCAAGAAAATAGTCTACTTTGAGCTGCTTCCAAGAAACCAAACTATTGATTCGAATGTCTACTGTTGCCAACAATCGAAATTGGACGAAGAAATCAAGAAAAAACACCTGAACTTGCCAATTGCAAAGTTGTTATGTTTCATCATGATAACGCCAGATCCCACACCTCTTTGATAACCCGTCAAAAATTAATGGAGCCCAATAGGGAACTGATGCCACATTCACCCCATAGCCCTGACTTAGCACCATCAAACTATCATTTGTTTCGCTCCCTTCAACATCATTTGAATGGTAAAACTTTCGATTCCGATGAGGCTGTTCAAAAAAAGTTGGACCAGATCTTAGCTTCTGAAAAATAAGGCTTCTTAAAACGTGAAATTTTTCTATTTACCGAAAGATGGCAAAAGGTCATCCAACAAAATGGTTACTATATCATTGATAATGATTGTTGTTAATATAAATAAATTTATTTAAAAAACATAAAAAAAACCAATAACCCTATATTAGATTGAACATCGTTTTTGATAATCTGTGTATTCTGCCTTCGAAGCTTTTATTCATAATAAATATTCCTTCTCTTTTCAGGTATGTTACAATAGTTGCATCCATTCAATTCAAATTTCAAAGTAAGTAGCGAATATTTCAATAAGGTTTACTGTTTGTACCACCAAAACAGTTTTTAAGGTCTTGTAAAATAATTTCACAAAATCCTACTAAAATCGCGACCTGTCTGTCCGTCCATCCGTGCGTCAGAGTAAGGTTTCTCGAAAACTACAACAGTCTGAAAAAGCGAAATTTTGTGGACAGATCAAAAGCTGATGCCCTCTGCAAAGTTTAACTATAAAAGACGGTTAATGAGGTTTTAGGGGGGGTCTCCTTAGACATGGAGGTGACCCTTAAAACATTTTTTTGAGAAAAGAGAGGCGATACGAGTCTCAAATGAAAGATGTTGATAAGAATCTTCAAGATCAAGCACTAAAACTATGTTGACAAACCTGAGGGGCGTAAGGGGGGTCACAATATGTGAAAACTGTGTATCCCTCTACGCGATTGGACATATTTAGACCAAAGAATCTGAAAAAAAATCGTGGAAGTAGGCTTTTATGAGTACAACATCAACGATCACCTCAGAAGCCGAGATTTATCAATTTTTTTGCCCACAAAATTAAAAGTGAAACTTTAAATTTGCCAAAAATTTGCAGCAGTAATGTCAGGACAACAGGCTATCAGTTAATCAGCAAAAAACCACTGTGATTCTCTTCACGAGGAAAAGGAAAACTGGTGGTCTAATACTATCCCAGCTGGATGGTATCACTATCAACTGCAATCAGTAGTCAAATATCTTGGGGTCACCTTATATAGAAAGATGGTATTCTTGCAAAGAACAAGCAAGCTAGCAGACTGTTTGGACAATGCAGGGGTGCTATCGGTAAGTCGTGGGGCTTAATGCAGAAGTAGGTCCTATAGCTATATACAAGGATTATCAGCCCACTGATTTGCTACGCATCTGTAGTCATAAAGTAGATAACTGTTAGGCGTGGTCTTTCTTAGCCAGACTGCAAAGAATGCTGTCTGAGAATGACCAGGGCATTTGTCACAATACCAAATAGATCAAGCCTTGTTCGCCGTATCAAACTTGCCTGCCATTGAATTCTTCATAAAAAGGAGGTCATAAAATCTGCCTTGAAACTAGCAGTAGCAGGATACACAGGAAGTTTCTCACGAAGCCATAACAGCATCTTAAAGATGCTTGCAGAATATATCCCTGAAACAGTTATGCAAACCAGCAGGATGAATGCTGTTCCGAACTTTTATAGAAGATTTGATTTCAGAATCCCAGACAGGACCAAGTGGTCATATTCGGAGTTGCTATTCGATATGGTAGACACGATCTTCTGCACAGTTAGCTCTATGTCCAAAGGAGAAACTGGAACAGGAGGGTTGTTAAACAAGATATCCAGAAATCAATACGACTACGAATGCTGATTTCGGTGTTTCAAATAGAAGTGTTTGCTACCATAGACGTGGTGTCATGGATCAGGAACAATAGTCTGAGAGGGAAAAATTAAAAAATCGGTAGTAACAGGCATGTGGCACTGCTCGGGGTGGAAAGTAATATCAAAAATTGTCCATGAATGCTTGAACATACTAAACTCTGCTGGGAGACACGAGTTGCGCAGGCTTTTCTGGGTTCTAGGGCATAGAGGGGCAAAAAGGCAATGAGAAATCTGACAGTTTAGAGAAGTCTGATATCTCATACCATTCACAAGATAAACTGCTAGCTGAAGACTCAGTCAGTGGGCTCTTAGCGGGGATGTGATAGCTTTAAACTTAGTAACTCCCTAGTAAAACAGCGTAGAAGTCTGTCTAGACTAATTACGGGACAGAATTCTCTTGATCCTATTTGCCAACTGTGCTTAGGAGAAGATGAGACGGCCATGCACTATGTACGAGTATGTGAATGTCCGGCCGCTACCTTGATTAGGCTGCAGATAATTGGTGTCATAGTTATGAGCTGTGATATACTCACGGACGAAAACCTAGCGAACTGTCTTCGTTACTCTAAAATCATGAATAGGGTTTGATAAATGGGGTTGTCGAGTGCAATGGATCAAGGTCTGAGCGCTCAAGAGTGGCTGAAACAGCTATGCTCTCACTATACTCTGCTAAGGAACGGTCACTATTTTCTATTCGATAATCTTCCACCGTTTCCGCCCAAAACTTTCATATTGCAGCAAAAAATAAATATAGAAAAGAATCGCTTCTGATAAATAATTGGCAAACATCAGAAAATCGATACAAACTTTCATATACACTTATAGGCACAATTAACCGTCCGCTTACGCCTTTTTGTCACCTTGCTTGTTTGCATTAAGTATAGCTTATCTCAGGCTTTGTTTTATATCGAGTGGATAATTGGGAAGAAAAATAAACAATTAGACTCTGGAGTTGGTTTTAAAATTTGTGTCGTAATAGGTTTTGTACGAATAAGTCATTTTTTGAGCTTATTACCGTGACGTTGCCGATATAACATTTCTTGTTCTATTTTCACCGAAACTGTAAAAGTTGTTTGATTTGTTTCTTTAAGATTGTGCTTAGTGTTTGAAATAATAAAAATGCCGTTACATGCCATTTGTAAAGCTAGGGCTGTCGCTTTAGCTGATGCTGGATGCAGTCAACGTCGCATCGCCCAAATGCCATTAGATGGTATCGAGCGACTGGATCATATACCTGGAGGCCAGGTCAAGGCAGACATCGTTGCAATCCCACCCGAGACGACCGTTTTATCTTCAGCAACGTGTTGATAATTCGCTTTTGCGCTGCTATGAAGTTCGTACGCGTCTCCTTGAGGTCAGAAATGTTGCGTAAGTGAACGTAAGATTAGAAAAGGACTGAGTGAAACTGATTTATGGGCTTTTCGTGCAGCTCGCGCCCCACAACTGCTCCCATAGCACCGTAGAGCTAGACTCGGTTTTGTGCGAGAATATTATGATTGGACTATGGAGCAGTGGAAGAACGTACTGTTTTCAGATGAAAGCAGAAGAGTCTTAAGTGATCGAGATGGGCATAAAAATGAGAGGGTTTCTCCCTGCGCTATAGCTGAAACAGTGAGTTATCAAGGCGGATCAATAATGATTTGGAGAGGCATCTCTTATGAGGCCCGTGCCGATCTTGTTGTCTTTGATGGGCGCAGCGTGAACGCTCAGAGGTACGTGAAAGAAGTTCTCCAAGACCATTTCGTACCGTTTGCTCAATTTATTGGAGAACATTTCAGGCTAATGCATGATAATGGACGTTGCCATGTCGCTAGATCTGTGACACAATACCTTAATGAAGTCGGAATTCAAACTTTGTCATGGCAAGCGCGTAGTACCGATCTCAATCCTGTTGAACACATTTGGGACAACCTTAAAAGCCGCGTTCGGGCAAGAATACCAGTGCCTATTACCCTAGGAGAGCTCAAGACCACAGTTTTAGAGTAATGGCACAATATCCCGCAGTCGGGCATTCAGGATATCATGGATGGTCTTGCAAATAGGCTTCAAGAAGTCCCAGGTGGTAACGCCCATTCTAAATTTGAAGTCAGTGATAAAATCAGTTGAAAGAAATCTTGGAAAAATCGATTTTGTGGGGGAAATTTTTATTAAATAAATTTTTTTCAATTTTTTCATTTGTTTTGATGTTCCAAAACCACTCATTAAATGTGTGTAAAATTTGATGGTTTTCGAAAACTATAAGAATTACAGGATGGGGGGTTAATTGTGCCTGTGAGTGTATTATCATATTATGGATAAATGATACGTTGCCTGATAAAAAAAAATTTTAAATCTATAATTTCATTCTAATTAAACAAAATAATTTTCAACTTTTTTTTGTATCAACTATTCCTAAGCTCATCTCTCCCTTCCCAACATTCGTCTAATAAACTGATAAGGTCAACAACAAAATGTGAAATCGGCGTCAATGGATTAATAATCATCATGCGCGCAGCACCTGTTGTAGTTCGCGCTGTATCGATATATGCTTTGCTTGCATTTTGATAGAGGGCAAAACATTAACGGCTGCTGAACAGCAGAATGCTGTTATGAAAGGTGAAACGCGAAAGAACCCCAGGTTGAATTGGAAACGTGCAAATGCTAATGGAAATCTGACGGACTGCCTGCATCATCAGCCCAGCCGTATGGATGAAATACCAGTCAAACCTCTTCTTTACAGACTTGAACCAATGTTACTTTATTTGCTTCCTACATACAATATATCCATATACATATGAGCGCATAACCTCTTGTTGCATATATGGCCAAAGCAAGACCAGACACAGAATGAGTTGCAACTGCAATTTGGATTTTTTATTTCCAAGTCCTCTATACGAACGTAACTTTATGATTCGTTGCGGATATCAACTTCACGCTCCATACAAAACACGATTCGCGTAATTCTAAGACACGACCTATATTCGCACTTGGAGGGATTCCGCGAGTTCAAACATTTTTTTCATTTTTGCTTTTCTTTTTTTCTCTCTCCATTTTTGCATGTTTTGCAATGCAACGCAATGGATTTTCCCTTGAGGGACTGAGTATGCATTTTGCATATCCAATAGTATTGTATGCTTTATACTTACATACTCGTATGTACTTATATCTACAAGATGTTTAGTAGTATTTATGAATTCTTTGGGCTGCGTTAAGATTTCTTCGCTTCATTGGCTAGGTTAAAAAGATCATCTAGGGAGATATGAAAATTCTCAAATCGTTTTTGACTGACTAGATGTTTTAGCTCGCAGGATTAACTTTGCTAGAGTTAGAGACGCGCAGTTTTTCAAAAAAAAAATTGTAACTGTGTAAAAATAAATTTTTGTATGCGAATTCTTCCCAAAAAAATTTGTCACATACATACGTTCAAAGTGACGATAGTAGCAAAAGTGTCGACCCTACTAGACACACTGTCTTTGGGAAGCCTGCACGCTAATAATTATTTTCTGTTCTCCAAAAAACCGACCATCATGCAAAGAAAACTCCTGATTCAGCGGTCTAAACGCAATTCTCTGAATAATAAACTGTAACCTTTAATGTGTCATACAAAATACTAACTTTTATTAATGCTGCTTGTTATTGTCTACATATTGATTCATAATAATTATTCTTTTTTCTATAGAAAAATTATTCTGTAGGTTTTTTGTGTTTAGAGTAGTCCTCTAGAACATTCCATCGATGTACTTTTAGCTTATTTCTGATGTAAATCCAGATTGGCCGGTAATTAATTAAATCGGACATGCCGTTGCCAATGACAATTTTTTCACATTTCCTCTTTCACTGGTTATCATTGCAACCATTGGAGGTTAATGCAACGAGAAAAGTAAGTGAAACTAGCGAAACTAGTGAGTCTTGCTAGCTCATCTAGACAGGCGACTGTTAGCCGCAGTAAAAAATATTCGTCACAAATGTTCACGAATGGACGGTAACAAACACTGTCCGCTATAAAAAAAATGCATTCAATGTTAGCGATAGTGAAGCCATAGAAGAGCAAAATGTTTGTATATTTACATATGTAAGCGTAACCACACTGATAGTTTCCAGGGAACGAAAATTTCTAAATTATTCTAGTGCTTCAATGAATCGAACACTAAACGGTTGTTTAGAATGTATGGTGTAATTTGAGACGGTATTTTAGGACTATGAAATCAATCCTAAATTTAATCCCAAATTTCTTGTTCATATATTTAGTCGTATGTTTGTTGAGTTTGTTCTTATGTTCGTTGCATTTTTTAATCATTTAAACAATTCTATAAGAACCTTCCTTCTTTCATTTTCATACAAAAATTTACTAAAATTGAATAAGAATTGAACACCCGACTAAACTTTTTGAAATAATGTTGTACAAAACGCGCCCAAAGGCTATTTTTAATTTTTTTCGATGCTACAGAGGTCTTACAGATCTTCCAAGACATTTGGGCCTGACATTTTTTCTTATAATGGGTCCACAAAGCTTATCATATCATAACATGGGTATACTGAGGTTGTAAAGGGAGGAAAACGATCCGTTTTATGATGAAGGGTGTGAGCAGTGCTCAAAAATTGAACTAAATGTCCTGGAAATCACAGCTCTTCGCCATCTTATCTGCCCACATTCCAACTTATGACTTCAAAATATGTGCTGCTAATTTCGAATCACTTTTTTTTATTTTAATCAATACCTGGCTGTAATAAAAGGTGGTCGAACTAACACTCACGATGTTAAATAAAACAAAAAGCTTTCAGAGAATTATGTTAATGCAGGATCTACATAATAAGTAACCGGACTGACCTCAGGAAATTTTTTATCGGCAAAATATGTACAATTTTTCTTTAGAAATCTTCAAAGTAGTCCCCATTGGAGTCGATAACACGCTGATACCGGATTTTCCAAAACCCGAACGCTCCCTGGAAGTCGGCAACCTCGATGCTGTCTAGAGCCCTCGTCGTAGCACGTTGAAAGTTTTCCAGAATCCCGAACCGCGTCCCCTTAAGGCGTCTCTTGATGTTGAGGAACAGAAAGAAGTCCGCTGGTGCCATATCCGGGCTGTAAGAACTCTGGTTCGGTTTGCAGTCGATCAACGCTTCTTTTGCTCATCAGTCAGGTGTTTGGGTACCAGCTTCGCGCAGATCTTCCTGATTCCCAGATCGTTCTTAATAATGTTGTAAACCGTCATCTAATCAATTCTAACCTCATCTGCGGTAGCTCGAATGCTCAGACGACGATCACTGTTCAACACATCACGCACTTTTTGCACATTTGTGTTCGTGTGACTCGTTGATGGAGGACCGACGCGCTGTTTGTCATGGACGTCATCGCGGCCCTTCCGGAAATTTCTGTGCCACTGAAACACTTGAGTTCTGGACAGAGCATCCTCACCGTAAGCCTCTTGAATCATTTGAAGAGTTTCCGTGGCCGTTTTCTTGAGTTTGACACAAAATTTGATGCTAACACGTTGCTCGATCGTACGCTCCATTTTCACTCCGACGACGTAACTGAACACGCACTCCGCTCTCGCTCGATGCTATCTCTCCAAGTGCTTGGAGGCAACTGCTGCAGCCCGGTTCCCTTTACCTAGCCCCCACCATCACTACAGTACCAGATACCGGTTAACAGACGCTTTGATGGCGCAGGGCAGGCTCAGTCCGGTTACTTATTATACGGACCCTGTATTTTTGATTATAATAGAAGGATCTATGACAATTATACATGAAACAAAATATCGCCTAAATGCTCCCTATGGCTACGGTGGCATACATACTTCTATCCGATGGTCCATATTTTCAATGACTCTGAGACATAATTGAGGTTCAATTTCGTTAATGTGCTGAATTATCTCATCCTTTAGCGCTGGCTTATTGACGTACAATTTTTCTTCTAAATATCCCCAAAGAAAGAAGTTCAACGGTGTCAAATCACATGATCGTGGCGCCCAATTAACATCGCCACAACGTTAGTAACACGGCCATTAAATTTCTCGCGCAAAAAAGTCATTGTTTCGTTGGCTTTGTGGCAAGTGGCAACATTCTATTGGAACCACATATCATCAAGTCCATAACCTCAATTTCTGGCCACAAGAAGTTCGTTATCATCTCGCAATTGCGAACACCATTCACGGTAATTGCTTGGCCGTCCTCATTTTCGAAGAAGTGCGGCCCGATGACGCCCCCAGCCCATAAACCGCACCAAACAGTCACTCTTTGTGGATGCATCGGCTTTTCAACAATCACTCGTGGATTCTCATTTGCCCAAATGCGTCAATTGTGCTTGTTAACGAATCCACTGAGGTGAAAGTGTGCCTCGTCGCTGAAGATGATTTTCTTTGTAAAGTCACCATTCCTTTCTGTCTGTTCAACCAACCATTCGACGTATTGCCGACGCTTGAAATGGTCAGTAGGCTTCAGCTCTTGAGTCAATTGAACCTTGTAAGCGTGTAAATTCAAATCTTTATTCAGAATTCGCATCAGTGATGTTCGTGAGATGTTCAATTGTTGGGCACGACGACGAGTCGACATTGACGGCTCTTCTTCCAGACTATCGCGAACAACAGCAATGTTTTCCGCAGAACGAACTGAGCGACCATGCACAGGTGATTTCACATTTCCTACAGACCCGGTTGGCTGGAATTCGCGCACCATTCTCCCGATTGTGGACCCACTTGGTCGATTATGCTGACCAAAAAATCACGAAGATCGTACAGGAATTGCACAATAGTAAATGTGCTCAAAAATTTAGTTTATTACTTCCAAAATAGCATAAACTACAGCTTTAACTCAAACATCTGTGCCTCGAGGCTTTTTCCTTAAATGCATTTCTCAAAAAGGGAGAACTCGCCGAAAAGATGAATGCTCACTAACATAGTATATTCACATAGTATCGACGCCTTCCATTTACCCTGTGTAGCAGACTTTCTGAATTTGCCCAGGCCTGTCGTATTAAAAAAATTCCCGTTGGCAGTACCAGCCGGAAAGGTAAATTTCTCGTATGTAGCGTAAGATTTCGAAAACGAATTCGCCTTGCCTACTGCTGGACTTCTTACTGCAATTTTCGTAGCACCGCATGGATATTTATTGACATAAAAAGAATATACAGGCGCAAATATTTTGCTAATTCAATTGAGTTGCTCACTTATGGATCACATATTGAAAATCGGCAGATAATAAATTGTTATAAACATATAAATACAGGTGTCGTCCTTCTCACATTTGCTGTTTACACATTTCACAGTCGTCACCACACAAAGGTGGTAACTTGTCGGCTTAAACAGCTCAAATAATTAATTTCAAAAGATTTCCATAAAAGTTGAATCAGCACTTGCATTGCCATTAATTATATACAGGACGCGTCAGCATAATCTGGAAAGAACATGCAGTTTATAATATTTATTTATTACTTATAAACCAACATTTACTACAAAAGTTATTATACTTTAATTTCAGATATTCTCCTTAAATTTATAACTAAATGTAACCCCCGCTTACTTCAATCACCGCTTCAATTTTCCACCTGAATCGCAAGAACAGCTTCTTGTAAATTGATGAATGCTGCTTCAACAGCGGCCTGTAGAGATGCCACATTAGGATGTCTGGACTCGTTAGTAATCCGCTAAATAACGCTCCATACGTAATAGTCCAGGGGGTTTAAAGCTGGGCTATTCGGAGGCCAGAAACGTATGCGACCCGCAGCATCGTTCTTCAGTGAATAAGGAAGCGAGTAACACCGGACAATGCTTTTTGTTTTAGTACCCTCGGATAGCACCTTTGTTACATAGGGAACGTACCTCAGGTCCTCTTTGGCGATCCGACGCATGGAAGCCTCACTTACACCCAAGATGGCCGCCATTTTTCTGAGCGAGCTCTCAGGATCCTCCGAAAAGGGGTCTTGGGTCGCATGAGTTTACCTTACTGAACTAGAAAAACCTTCATCACAATTTTCCGCGGTTGTATACTTCGAAGCAATATAGTAAATTGTGGATTTCGCATACCCGAAAAACTCTATAACTTCTGTTGGCGACCATCCAGCGCGAAGACTTTCCATAACCGCTGCTCTCCGATTATATTCCTTACTCGATTGCACTAACTTCGCCATTCAGAGTTCAGACACGAATGCACACACGTTTGCTCGGTTGAAATGACAACAAATGACTGCTGTCGTTGAGATCTACGATAGCGACTAATTGGTGTGAAGTTTGTCCGGATTTATCTGACACATCCTGTACATTTTCAATTCTTTACTGAACCACCAGGGGCCACCATTTTGAATTTTTATTGAAAACGGCTGTTAAAAATATTAAGCTATAAATTTTCGACTTTTTTATTTGTGATCCGATTTGCAAATTTTTTTGCAGGTTAAATTAACTTGCCTTAATAACTTACAATTTCAAATTTTATCGGAATCTGTTGAGAAACTTGGCTGCTAGATGGCTACAGAAAAAAACATTTTTTTAAGTCACCCCCCGAATGGGGAGACCCCGAACCCTTAAACACATTAAAATATTTTCTTGCGCTGCAAATCTCCACTTTTGACCCACGTAGAAAATTTCCTCATTCTAGCTCATGTGGTTTGCGAGAAATCTTGTTGTGACGCCCCAACAAACGGACAGACAAACAAGTCGCGATTTTATAATTTTTACGGTATTGTAAAAATATTTTACAATATCCTAAAAATGATCTGCTTTATAATAAATACTTCCAAGTTAAGTCATTTAAAACGTTTTCATGAAAAAGATTCATAATTTCTGTTGCTACTAAAATAGCGAATTGCTTCTGACCTTTGGGGTTCGCCATTTTGAATGCATGCATTTGATTTAGGATTATTTTAAATTTTTGTGTGCTAGGACCTCCTCAATCAATGTGCCAAATCTCGTTCAAATCGGACTTTCACTCCAGACAGGGCAAACGTATTAAATTTTTAGTGAAAATGGCAGCTGAAATTATTTGGTTTTATATTTTCGACTTTTTTATTTTTCATTCAATTTTAATAATTTTTTGCATAATACAAGATAATACAAGACGTCCACAATCTCAAATTTAATGAAAATCCGTTGGAAAATCTGACCTCTAGAGGGCAACAAAACCTGAAAAAATCGGATATTGAAACCGCCGCCATTTTGAAAATTGTGCATGCATGATTACCAAAATAGCAAACTCTCTAGATCTAATTGATTTCTATCTTAAATATACATCGGATCAAAATTGCGACTTTTAGAAGCCTTTGAAGTTTTGAGCTTCAACTGGCCGCCATTTTGCTTTTTGTGACCTGACCTCCAGTTTTTTCCATAATTCTTTAGATACTTATAGTTTTTATAAAACTACCGAAGCTCATGAACATCGGCTGAAAGCTTTGGTCAAACCTACAACAGCAAAATTTTGTACGTTTTTCGACCTATTAGCGGCCGCCATTTCGTTTCAGGTGAGCTGACTTAGGATTTTTTATTGTGAGATTCATCAAATACAACAGTGAACCTTTGTACCAAATTTCATCCAAATCGGAGCTATACTTTGGGCCGAACAGAAATCACGATTTTTCGTCTGAAATGGCCGCCATTTTGTTTTCGATTGGCCGCTATAGCTGGTTCACGAACTTAACCGATAAATTTACTCAATACATAAATTGCGGCCTCTAGCGTTGTCGCACATTTCGTCATATCCCATATACGAGTATATTGTATATTGTCGCGTGCTATGGTTCGCGGCCAATAATTTGAATGTTCCGGGAAAGTGAAAGCAGACTGGCTTTTAAATTAACTTGAAAGAGTTTCCTTAGCTAAACTTTAAATGGGTCATTTCACCCTTTTCACATCAATTTAACACCTTCTTCTAACATTTTTCTTCTCTAACAATTTTTCAGAAAAAATTATTAAAAAAATATGCAACTCATTCATGTAGCTACAAAATTTTCCATAAGTAATTTAAAAAGCTATCGGAGCCATCCAAAAGACGAAATCGATATCCGCACGACGTAATGAAAGCTTCAATGTAGAGTTAAATTATCGTATAGATTTACATTAAATTGATGTGAAAAGGGTGAAATGATCCATTTAAAGTTTAGCTAAGACAAGTACTTACCAGAGGAAATTTAACTTGAACATAATTCGTAGTTATTTACAAAAACATATTGACTTCGCATAAGTAGGAAAATTAAAAATAACTCTCTCACCTCTAAGCATGGTGGTCGCCATCACCGGCGTGTATCTATGAGTGATAGCCTGATGAGAATTAGTACACACGTCGAAACCACCTTCTTCTAACATATTTCTTCTCTTATAATTTTTCAGGAAAAATTATTTAAAAAATATACAACTCATTCATGTAGGTACGAAAAATTTCATAAGTAATTTAAAAGAGTTTATTTACTAAGAATGCACAATCATTAATTTCACTATTTTACAAATCGCATTTTAAGTTAATTTTCACTGTCTATCAATTTATACTCCGACTGTCTGTATCACGAAAATCACTTCACTATCAATCAATATCGCCTTTAATTCGCGCTCCACTGTTATCGCAATTTTTACTATCGGGTTGTACTATTCCTCCCATTCATTCAGCTCGGCTTTATATAGGGTCTCTAGTCATTCAATCCATTTCTCGTATATTGGCGAATGTTCTGACGAGAAATACCTGGAATATTCGAGGAATTCTGAATACCCGCAGTGACGTCACTTTCAGATATTGATCATGGATCTACTTGGTCGATTCTTGTGCTTTCGAGTGCATTCGTTTATTGACCATGATGTTATTAATAGTTGCGCCAACAATTGCGGCTGTAGCTATATATAGGGTGCGTACGGTATTTGTGGACAACTTGAGAGTAAAATTAATTAGCTTGTATTTTTAACAAAATTTAATGAAATTTCAGGAATTTTTCATATAACGTTAAATTAAAATATGGCTATAAAGTTATTCAATAAAATCGCCATTAGCAGCAATAACCTCTTCGATCCGGGTCCGAAAACGATTACATGCCCGAATCATATGCCTCTTGTTCATATTGACCATAACAGCAGTAATAGCAGTCTTCAGCGAAGAAGTGGTATTATGAGAACGTTTGTTGGTCTCACGCTCAACTACGCCCCATACGTAATGATCCAAAGGATTAAGGTCTGGGGAGCAAGGTGGCCATACGTTCGGTGTTATGTGGTCATGAAAATTTTTGACCATCCAATCTTGTGTCGCCATCGCTTTATGTGAAGGAGCAGAGTCTTGTTGAAAAATTTATGGTCTGCCCCCGCTTACATTGTCTATCCAGGATTTCATTACCGTCTCCAAAACCTCGATGTATGCAGCAGAGTTCACTCGAAGTCCTTGAGTAAAAAAGTGTGGTGGCATAACATGTCCTTCGTTGCTGACAACACCTAAAACCATAACAGTGGCTGGAATTTTGTGTGCATAACAACAGGAACCTCCGTAGGATTTGAACATAGCCATCTGTCATATCTGCGATTGGTCTTTTGATCTTTGTCAAAATTTTTTTTCTTCGGAAAAAACCATAACATTTTGGGCGCCTCAGGGTGTTTGATTTTGTTTAAAAGACGTTTTGATCGGAGAACTCTCTGTTCCCGTGTTCGTTCCGATATCAACTGTCCTCTGCGCATCACGTAAGACTTATATCGAAGTTCTTCGTGGATAACTCTACGAATAAAGGCGCTCAGAAACATGAAGGTCACTCGCAAGGACCCTCATTGATTTTGAAGGGCCCTCGTCTATAATCGCTTACACTTGCTCTAAAAATTCTGCAGATCGGACAGTGTCAAAACGTTGTTCGTGCCTTTTGCGTTTTGCAACCGATTCTGTATCGCCTCCTGATGCTTCCGATTCACGGTGAACCTTATGCACGAATGGACGGGCGCAATTAAGAAAATTAGAGATCTCTAAATATGTATGGTTCGCACAAATACCGACGATGACAGCATGTCTCTTCATTTCTTGAGTGATGTTGTAGTCCACTATTTCTTATCTGAAAAGGAAAAAAAATTAAAAAAAAAGTTATAGTCACATTTATGCATGTCCTCAAATACCGTACGCACCCTATATATATATATATATATATATATATATATATATATATATATATATATATATATATATGTATATATATATATATATATATATATATATATATATATATATATATATATATATATATAAATATTTATATACATACACATACATAAGGTACTCTCTGCAATAGGTAAATTTCTCTCGAGAAACAAAAAGCAAATAATATTTCTGATGTACGTGTTCTTTTACGCATTTCAGAACATGGGAGGGCTACCAGATCCTAATAAAAAACTAAAAGATTTCATAGGACGAATTTGTTTTTCAGCAAAGTTATTGATTTTTTGAAATCTGGTAATCCTGAAATCTCTCATCGAAGCACATGTTTATATTCGCGCCAATACCTTTACCTACGTATCTGCTACCGAAGGTTTATGGTCGCGCTTCGGCTTATAATCGCATTTTTCCGAAGGGTAGATTGAATGTGGATACTATGTGAGGATACTATGCTCACTATTATGTACCCCGCAGCAAGTGTGTTCTGTCGTTTTACCTATGCTTTATTTTCACATTTATTGAAACTTAAACACCTTGTCTTATTGTTTTTTTGGCTGCAGGTACCCTATAGAATTCTAGCTTGCTTTTTTAAAGTCTTTTGGCCATGTTAAAACATGCTGTTTTTCGGACCCTTTTCAGCAGGTGATCAATTCCATTCGGATTTTAAAAGGAGAGTCCAATGCATTTTATACTTTATTCAGCATCCTTCTTGCAAATTTGAAATTATATAACGGAATGAAATAATATATTTAATAGAAGGAGCTCAGCAAATATTTAAAAAATAAAAAATAGCGGAAAACGCAAATGGTGCCTTAATTGCTGTAACCTTGAAACTACGCATACAGAGTATCATTCAAAAATTATCTTTGCCTAAATTTCAATGCCAAGTGCCCAACGCAGTGGGTAAGATTTTATCGTTGAGTCCTGTTACGTCCACCCTGATGGTATTCCGACTGGGGTCTGCTCGCACGGGGACGGCTATGGGAGCTAGTCGCTTTAGGCCTGGAGAGCCCCAAATGCGGCGGCAAGCGACAATCGTGGTTCACCAGAATACTTCGCTGGATCGCTACTCAAATACCAACTTCGGCCAATTTATTTTTAGCCACTGTCTTCCCGGAAAAGAAGCCCTCACAACCTCCATATTCTACAAGTTCCGTTAACAAAGAAGCTTCGGCAACTATGAATGGTCTTGTTTTCTTTCACCAAACGAGCTTACTCTGTAATGAATTTTCTTACTGCGTCTCGTTCATTCGAGATTTCCCGAAGGAAATCTAAACCGACCTCTCATCGGTTATATATGTGAAGTCTGGGAGCGTGTCAACATACTGTACTAATCAGGCCAAAAAGTCCGGGTACCCTTAGTCTACTCCAAGGTGGCTGCTGGCAGGCTAGCTAGTTCGGAGAGGAATTTCAGTCGCAGGTCTTTCAAATACAAGAGTCACACACCGGTTCAAATACCCGATTTAAAACGCGTCTATCAACTTCCACCAATCCGATTTTACTTTACTGTACTCTAATTCATTTACCTTTGCTTTCGGTCCGAGAAAAAGAACAACACGAAACATCCTCAGCCAAAAATCATGCGTTGCCGAATATTCACCCACGCGGTGCTTGAAATAAACTACTCGAATCCAAAACGGAATCAATGTACTCTAACTAAAAACGCAAAAACCATACCACAGCACCGCATACCGACCCACAATATGAAATCGATCATTCGCGGATTATCTCAACCCTACCCCCCTCGGCGGCATACTCACTTTCGCTGTCGCTTCCATCTGAAAAAGAACGACTACCTACTGAAAAGTAAAGTCTTTAGGGTTGATTAGCAATTCATTTTCATGTTTATTGCATTGATAAATCCTCAAAATGTTTCTAAATATAAACAATTTACAAGTTACTAAGTTAACTTTCCTGTCAAAAAACCAGAAAAAAATGGAACATATAGAAATGGGCTAGTTAGAAAAGAATCTCGTAAACATAGATAAATATAATAGTTTAAGCCTTTCGCTACGTTAAATATCGTACTTGTGAAACTAGTAAAACTCACTCACTAAGACCGTGTTACCACCAATCGAGCTAGAGATTATACAGTTATGAATTTCTTCTTCTTAGCACGGCAACCCCTCTCGGGCCTTCGTTTCCTGTAAATAGCGCCTCCAACTACCTCGGTCCATTGACCGCGTCCTCCAATTTCGAAATCCGAGCAGCGATGAAGTGTCTTCGTAGACCGAGTCAGACCAGCGTTTCTTCGGTTTCCCTAATGATTTCCGGCCATCAGTTCTCCCAACGAATACCTTTTTGGGTATCCGTTGTTCCTGCATAAGATTCATGCGTCTAGCCCATTGCAGCTTCCGCAGTCTCACAATCGTTGAGACCTCCGGTTCGTCAAAAAATTCATACAGCTCATGGTTGTATCGAATTCGCCATTGGTCCCCGTGTAGCTTCGCTCCGATTATTCGCTTCAGGACCCGTCGCTCAAAGGCGTTCAGTATGTTTGCTGGTGTTTCACACCCATAGCCAAAGCAAAGCATTATTTGGTGCAGTACGTTACAATTAATACTGTCGTATGCTTGCTTAAAGGGTGTGTACATCTATGTTGAACTCCCAGCATTTTTCAAGTACCTGCTTGACTGTGAACAATTGGTCTATTGTCGATCTACCTGCTCTAAAACCACCTTGATACTCCCCAATAGTACTGTTGGCATATGATCCAATTTTATTTTCTAAGATCTTTGAAAATATTTTGTACGCTGTACAAAGTAGTGACATGCCTCTATAATTTTCGCACTGGACCTTATCACCTTTTTTGTAGATAGGGAATATAATTGATTGGATCCACTCCTTCGACATATGTTCTTGTTGCCAAATATGCTGGATGACTTTGTGAATAGCTATATGAACACCGTTGCCCCCACATTTAATGAGCTCCACTAGAATCTCATCGATTCCCTGCGCTATATTATTATTTTTGGGCTTTGATGATGGAACAGACTTCATCCAAAGTTGGTGGGGCCAATGGAAGCTCTCCCTAGACATCTATAGGCTCCGATGTTGTTGAGTTGTGTGGGGGATTAAGGAGGTTCTTAAAATATGGTGCCCATCTTTCCTTAATCTTGGTTTCATCAGCGATGTTATTGCCGATTTCATCACGACAGATTGTGGTTTTGGGATGATAACCACGTTTCAGGCTTTTCACTACTTTGTATGATCGCTAGGCTTACATCTTTACTTCTCAATTGGTTGTCACAGTATTTTCTTTTCTTAATCCTAATTATGTTATTCGCTACTCTTCTGAGATTTTCTCTCTTCGTCCTGGTTTTCCTACCTGCGTATTCTTTGTATGCCTGATTCTTTTTATATAACGCATTCTGGTACTCATCATCGAATCAATCATTCCTCTTGCGCCGGACTTAATGTCCGGTCGTCTGTTCTGCCACGATCTTAATAGCCGCTTTCACTTACATCAAGAGTTTGTTGCTTGCCTTTAAAGATGCCTCTGATAAAATGGGAGCCAGCTGGTTGTCGAGGGTCTCCGTAAACCTTTTGGCCACAGACGCCGTTTGGAGCCTTTCGAAGTCAAATTTTTTAAGCGAGCTAGTCTTCGCCGAATTTGCCTTTGACATACGGCAGCGGTAGGTTAATTTGATCAAGTAATGATCTGAGTTACAATTGGCTCCTCGGTATGTACGGACGTCAAGTATACTCGATGTACAACGTTGATGGATCAGAATATGATCGATCTGGTTTTGTGTGTTGCCATCCGGTGATTCCCAGGTCATTTTATGAATGCGTCGATGTGGGAAGCAAGTCGAACGTATGACTAGATTTCTGCTACATGCAAAGTCAATCAGGCGCTGGCCGTTGTCATTTGTTTCATTGTGGAGGCTATATCTCCAGTCGTTCCCCGATGAGATAGCTTATTGCCAACCTTAGCGTTGATATCACCCAGAACTATTTTTGTGTCATTTGTAGGCAATGAGTCGACTAGTCTTTCCAGGTGATTGTAGAACGTTTCCTTCATTTCTTCATTCTTTTCTTCGGTCGGGGCGTGAACATTAATCAGTCAGATTTTGAAGAATTTCGCTTTTATACGGATCGCACACAACCGCTCATTGACTGCCTATCCATAATGAAGGCCATCCCGAATTCTCGTTTTCTAGTAGGCTTCCCACTTTTGAAAATTGTGTGTGATCTCATGTCTTGAATGTCGTTTTCAGTCGAATTCGTTTCCTGGATTGCCAATATTTTTAATTTATATTGACTGGCCTGTTGTAAAAGGTCCTTAACAGTGACAGGGTAATTGAGTGATCTGACATTCCAGGATCCAATGCCATAATCTTTTATTCGTTTAGGAGGTCGTTGCCGTGAGTCCAATCCACTCCAAGGCCCATCGTCAGGTTTCGAAACATTTTAAGGTTTTCCAGGGACGGTGAGTTAGCCCGTCGCCCAACCTTATTTGACTATACTACAATAGAAATATACACAACATAGGAGGCATAAGAGAGAAATAAAATTTTTGAGAGTTCAAGTGAAGAAAGTTAGTCAGTCAGATGTTTTGAAACGATAATTTTAAGGGATTTTGTTTACGAACGAAAAAGCTGAGGTAGATTTTCAATAGACTTTTTTTGACCGATCCCGCGTAATTCCTGTGAAACTGTAATGTAATTTTTATTCAGTATTGTTTGACAAATCATCATGGAAAGACTTACACTGTAACAACGTATCCAAATTGTTCATTTGTATTATGAAAATCAACGTTCTTTGATAAATTCGTGCTTTTAGAGCAACTTATGGTGTGCATGTCGACCTACCGAAACCACTATAGCCGATTCCATCCGCAAACCCAGCATACATTATTGGATGATACTCGACCGCTTACACTACATCCAGCACGTAGTGATGCGAATCTAGCGGCTGTAGCTGATAGTGTGGCTGAAGACCGTGGCGAGTCGAACACGTCGTCCAAAATTCGATCCTCAGGAGGACCATTTACGGCGAAGTCGCGGTCAAAATATAAACGAGATCATCTTTAAAAAGTAAATGTCACAGATTGTTCTTTCAACTCACAATGAAATTTTTACTATAGAATTCAACTTTATGACTTTTATTTGAGATTAAAAACCAAAAAACAAAACCTCCTAACGATTCATAAAAAAGATTCGAATTTTATGAATTGAATACAATTAAGAAGAATTTGAATTTGTGAATTGAATACAATGAAAAAAGATTGAATTTATAAACTAAATTTTGTTCCAGGAGACGATTGTCGAGAACGATTACCGATTATGAGGATTTCTGTCCGAAAACTAAAGGATTTAATGATACGTGTTTTATCGTCTTGTAAAGTTAATGTATTTCTAGTAATTTGAAAAAGGAAAAACTCCAGAACAAAATTCTGTATCGAAGTCATCGTTTAAATTGTGGAAGATTTGTTTCTCCTTCCGAGAGCAACTTTACTCACCATATTTGAACAGAAGTGATAATCGATCTCATTCCGATAGTTTAAATGAAGGTGAATTTTCAAGATTAACCAACAACAAAAAAAAAAGAAAAATTATCTAAAATCAAGGACTACGTTATGCGGCCCCAATGTAAGTAATTTTGTAGGGTTTTGGAAAAAAAAATTTTTTTTATAATACCCCATTCAATTAGGTACATATCCGTCCGTGGACCACAGGAAGTTTTCTCAGAAACTGTTGAAGCTACAGTCTTCAAATTTTGTGAGTAGCTCAAACGTTTCTGGTTAATGAATGTTCCATAGTCAAAAAAATTCAAAGGCTTTCAAGGGAAACCTCCCCATATGAGGATGTGAACAAGAATTTTTCACCAAAGATAGTCGAGTAGGGTATAAAATGAAAGGGGTTGAAGGGTAGGCAGGGGAAGTGAAAGAACACCAAAAAATGAAATTATAAATAAATGAATTCCGTGATTCACATAAGCCCTTGGTATAAAATTATTTATACAATTTTTTGGTGAGTTGTTGATAATTTTTGCAAATTCTAAAATACCTTAAACTTTTTATGGCATTTCCTCCATTTTATTCTCTACACTTTTCTTTCGGTGCATGTCTATCTATAAAATCTAAAAACTAAGACCATATAAAGAAGATTATTTACTCAAATTACATTTGTCATCCCCGAACATTTCAATTGGAATGTAATTTAAAAAATATTATAGTGAAACTGTAATCCCAGAGAATGAGAGACAAACGTGTTCCAATGTAGCTTTCATCTTGACGCCAATACAATTCATGAATTTGATGACATTTACAAGCAAGATTTTACACCACAAGCATTTAATACATGCTAACCCGATTAACAAAAAGGTTCAAGGGCTTAAAAATTAACATAAATTAGTCAATGAATGAAAAGTAAATTCATATCGTACCCTTATCAAACTTCACAACCGAATCAAATCAAATCCAAATTGCTGAACTAAAATGCATTTACACATCCTAATTTCCATAAAACGACATTGAATTCCATTGAAGCTTATTTTGTTACCTCCATTCATCATTATTACAAAATGCCTAATTAAGTGCACACATTTTCATTGTTTGCCCACCGTCAAATGACAATAATTGCTCAATTGCATTGTGTTCCCAAAATTAACTTGTTTGCTTCACTATTACTAGGAACTGCATATACCTACTGTTAATACTATCTTCTCGTCAAGATTTTGTATTATTTTTATCTCACAGACCCCTCCCGCTAATCTACAATCAAATAGTAAATTATAATTAATCATACTCATAGTCATATCTGTTCATATTTGATATGTGATTACTCGCGGGATGTGTGGTGCGTTATTGTGAGTTGAGTTTCTCAGATTATTATTTGTAAATAATGTGAACGTTGCAATTTCTGCGGTTGTTTTGTCGACTTTTATTCAAAGTATGTTGGGCGAGTACGAGTGCATTTGTATCTTTTAATATAAATATTGTATGATTAGTTCCATCTCTATTGACTGGCTAGTTAGTCGACGCATGTCGATTTAGCGGTTATTCAACAGCGGGATGGCTGTGTGATGGATGACTTTCCCTGATATCAATCAGTAGCGAAGTGGAATGGAGGGAGCTGTGATTTTTATTAGAGAAAGGAGGTTATCGTTCTAATTGTGTTGAAAATCAATGTATGGCTTTGATTTGAATAGAAATTGATGTTGGTTGGCTTGATGAGACATGAAAGACAATTAATTAGCAATGTTGCACTTTAATCAGATCTAACAAGAATAGATGGACTGATGTGCGAGACAGTCTGTAGTTATGAGCATAACGAAATTAATGAGATCAATAGAATTAAAATTTTAGAAGTTTTTGAAAAGGATATTACCAATTTGGTTGATTGTCTTTCTAAAAAACTCAACTATAATCTAAATCAGGAGAAATTCTAATTTACTTGGAGTGACGATTCAGGAATGCGGCAAAAGTACTTCAGCTAATATATCGACATCAATACCTAAATATTCAATTTAAAAAAATTCATCATCAGTTATTGAAATATATATCAATTTAGTGAAAAGTGCTAAAGAACAATACCAAAAGACTACCAACCAGATATTGTATATTTAGTAACCCAACTAACGCGAAAATTATAATTCTAGACTAAACCAAACAAACAACCTCATATGATGTCGCGGAACCAAATGCAGCAGTACCTGACATTGAAGATAAAAGCAACAGCTCAGAATTACAAGCAATTAAACAACCAAAAAGCACCCGTGGTTGTTGTAGTAAACGAGCAAAAAAAGAACCTAGCCAAACTAACTGAACAAGTGACCATCATCGAAAAACTCTCTCGGCGCCATAACGTTGTAATCAAGTGTATCGATGAAAATTCAACTAACAACGAATCCCTCGAAGCAGTAGACATCGAATTCTTTTCGAAGATGCTGGGAAAACTGAAGTATTTTTAAGTGTTGCTATGTCCGTAAGGGACTTACTGCTCAGCACATTCAACGCTGGCCTACGGGACAGAGTTTTCCCGATACGATGGAATGTGGAGAGGCTCATGCTGATCAGCGAGGAGAAGGGAAATCCCGGATCGCCGTCTGCATACCGCCCGTTATGCATGCTAGACACGGCTGGGAAAGTGCTAGAGAAACTCATCAAAGGAAGACTCACTGACACTCCACCATTGATGCGATTGCAGAGGTGGTGATTGCGATCCAAAAGGTAGGAGCATATAGTCGCGCCAAGCGACGGATCGTCGTGTTGGTGACACTCGACGTCAGGAACACCTTCAACTCCGCTAGATGGGTGGATATTCTGGATACGCTGGAAAACCCTTTTTTCAAGTTATAGAATATCTAATGTGGCTTTTGAGGGACTACCTGAAGGATCGAAACCTGCCCTACGACACGACACAGGGCCAACGAGGGATGGGAGTTACATTGGGTGTTGCCCACGAATCTATCCTTGGTCGCAACCTGTGGAATGTGTCTTACGAGGGGCTAGTCAAACTGGATTGATGAGAAAACCAAAGTGGTCATCTTGACAAAAAAGAGATTCCCGAGAGTAAAGATAATCAGTATTGGAGACATACTAATGGAATCAAAGCCAGCGGTGAAGGTTCTGGGGCTACTGATCGACACGAAGATGAGTTTTTCTGAGCAAATCATGGCAACGGTTGACAAGGCTGCTTCGGGAGTATTGGCTCTGAGTCGACTTATGGCCAACGTAGAGGGACCCAGTCCATCAAGAAGACGCCTTTTGATGAGTGCTGTAGACTCAGTGCTACTGTACGAAATACTAAAACTGGAACTTTAAATCAAATCGACTACGAAATCCCCCTCAATACCGATAAAATAAACAAACGGACAACAGCTTGGACCATACAAAAAACATACGTGGAAAAAAGATGATTGAAATCGTTGAAATTATCGCTGAACGTAAGAACTTGCTTAGAAACACATGGAAACTGCATATATGTATCATCCGTTGGCAAAACCGTTATAGATCTCGCATTCACTTGTCCTGAAATGACCAAACATATAAGAGAATACGTCATATACTAAAGCAGGAATGAAGAATAACAAGAAGATAAAATACAAAAAGCTAAAATGTAAATGTAATCAAATGTAAATCACTCACTACTTTGGAAAAACTAAGCAACAGAGGTGTAATGGAGTTTTTATAAACAAACTCCAAACAATATACCAGACCTCGATAACTTCAATAGTAACAAAACCCGCATTGACCCACCACAGACATGGAACCAAGGAAGTGCCACAAGATGACCCATTAAACTCACTCATTTTCTACATATTCACATCAGACGTAGGCGAATATATTAGAAGGGAAGGACTTAGCGGCTTCAGAATAAATGAAAACGCAGATATTCTTCCACTGGCCTATGCGGACGACTTAGTAATCTTAGCCAATAACAGAATCGAACTGTTAGACAAACTCAATGCACTTGAAAGATACTGTCATCTGAACAGCCTACAAATTAAGATTTTGAAAATCAAATTAATGTTGATAAAACCTAAAGCGTCCAGAAAGCTCACCAGAAGAGTTACATTGTCTCTAACCAAGAAATACCTGGGCGTGTCACCTTTATCATCAACGGGAAATGCCACGAAGAGGCTGAACAAAAACTTACAACCTGCTGTCCTGGCATAAAGCTTAGGAGCGCTCTCAACTAAACGCAAACCTAAGTTTAACACCAGACTAGCACTCTACAAGTCGTTAATTAAAACGGATTATCGCTACGGAGATGAAGTTTGGGAATTATCATGTACAGAGCAGCTACAGAAATCACAATCCGCTTTGGTCAAAATACTACTGCACCTACCATCAAACACGCCACACTACGCCATCCGAAGAGAGCTTTGCATGGAGCACATAGAACTGGACGTCATACGAAAACCGCTTAAACTATACCTGAAGCTAATTTTAATAGACGATAACAGAACTCTCAAACAATGCCTGATGCTACAGAAAAACGAACAGGAAAGTGGAAACCATTGGGTTGCTCGATAATTCATGTCGTTAACTGCATATTTCATGTAGTAGTGATTGTGTGGCTTATAATGTTATACGCTATTTTAAAGATTAGACTTTAGACTATCTTCAATCCAAAAGTGAGCCTCATTAGTAAACAACAATAAACTTGAAAACGAACAATCAAAGAGAGCATCATCGGCATATTTTATTGTTTTGCTTCCGAAAGGGCAAAAATGCCGTGCAAACTCGAAAGAAATTGTGTGAAGTTTGTGGTGAGCACTGCCTTACTAAACAGTTTCAGTGTTGGTTTGCTGGCTTTCGTTCCGGAAATTTTGATTTACAAGATGAACCACATACTGGTCGTCCAACCAATACTGATGACGTCAAAATAAAAGCGTTAATCGAAACTAACCGGCGTATGACAACTTGAGAGATAGCAGAGAATCTCAACATATCGAATTAAACCATTCACTTGCACTTACAACAGCTTAGTTACGTAAATTAGCTGGATGTTTGGGTGCCTCACGAGTTAAAGGAAATTCACCTCACCAAATAAATTAACACATGCGACTCTTTGCTGAATCGTAACGAAAACGACCCATTTCTAAAAAGAATCATAACGGCTGATGAAAAACGGATTGTTTACGATAACGTAGTCCAAAATCGATCATAGACCAAGAAAAATGATCCCCCACAATCGAAATCCAAAGCCAATATTCACCAAAAGAATATTATGCTTTCTGTGTGGTGGGATTACAAGGGTATATTCTTCTTTGAGCTGCTTCCAAGAAACCAAACTTTTGATTCGAATGGCTACTGTCGTTAACTATCGAAATTGAATGAAAAAATCAAGAAAAGAAACGTCCTGAACTGGCCAATCGCAAAGACGTGATGTTTCATCTTGATAACGCCAGATCCCACACCTCATTGATAGCCCGTCAAAAATTAATGGAGCTCAATCCAGAACTGATGCTATATCTATCCTATATCCCTGACTTACAATGACAGCATATGGAACTTAATTATTGACTCTCACCGCACCCGCATATATGACGTAGATGCAGAATGAATTCCTCCCTCACCATCCATACAGCGATAGCAAATGGCACCAACAACTTACCACGCCACTTGCAATTAGACCTCCCACTCAAAATGCAGAGAATTATAACATAAATCATTCTTTGCAATAAATATCAGCCAAAAATTTATGTTAAAATTGCCAGCATACAATTGCAAATGGAAGAAAGAATAATTTAAAATTTCCATTAAAATTAGAATAATTGTAGCACTACAACCCCTTTCGGGCCTTCGCTTAGAGATAATTAGAGTATCTCATTATCATGATCGAATGTGTCGGCGCCCCACAAGGTGATGTGGTCAGTATCACGCTTTAGCTTTAGCCGTTCTGATTTTTAAACCAGCACGTACCACAACTGAACGGGCTTATAGTCCGTCCGAAGAATCACTCAAACTAAACCTCGTTGCCGCCAACGAGAGTCGAATCAGGGACCTTCGGCTTACGAGATGAGTGCTCTAACCACTACACCACGCGGACTACAATATTGGAGTAATACACTCGTATATATATACACCCAAAGGCTTCTCTGGAATGAAACTTGCTCTTCAGAGAAAACAAGGCAGATAAACTTCCACTAAGCCATGAGACTACCTAACTAATATCAATTTACCCAAGTGTTACCTTTGTATGGTGGCAAAATTTGGATTTAATACTTTCCAGGTTAAAAAATTTATTGCAATACGTTTATCAATAATGCAACAGCATTGTGACTAATATATATTTGTTTTCTTTTTTCAGGTAAGCGTTATAAATAGATTTTTTCCCTCAAATCAATAGTAAGTACTCACAGTTTACTCTAAACAAATAAGTTCAAATTACTGTTGCAAAACCACCAAGAAAATACACAGAAAAATATTTGACCTCTCAAAAGTATAGATCGAATCTTGACGTTTCGATTTATTACTCGTAAACTAACTGATTGTATTGCGGTACTCGAGAAGATGATATGGTAAGAACGACGCTTGACCTTATTTTGAAATCACTACGCACAAATGCTGATTATTTACATAATCGCTGCAAAGAATGTCTCAAACTATATTTGTTGCCTTAAAAGTGATTTGAACCAATGATCTTCTGCTTTAGGGCTAATGCTTTAAACGCCACTCAAAATTTCTGCAATCAGATAATCTGAGTAAATATTTGTATTTCCACAGACATCTAGCAGCTAAACATTCCTTTAATAGTCTCTGCACATCTGATAATGACAAGCATTTAGTGCAGAACACCTTAAAGTCAGAAGTCGAGAAGTTCAATGACGGACCTAGTAGTGGCGCCAGAACTATAGGGAAATTAAATGCAATTCAAAGCAAAAAAAAAACTGGCAAAAACCTCTTCTTTTTTGCTGAATTCTCAGTTGGAATTTCCAATCTTTGTAAAGCTAGCTGTTAATAGAGTGAAATTTTAAAGGACCCCAAAACATTAACTTTAGCTTTTTGGCTTAAAATCAATGCCCTGGAAAAAACCTTGCATGGCAGTAGATGCGTAATAAAGTGCCGGGAATCGATGTAATTCCAGTGGAGCTCATTTAATATGGTGGTAGCGTGTTCAGAAAGCCATCCACCAAGGCATCCAACATATTTGGCAAGTCATCCAACATATTTGGCAACAAGCCAATGAATTTTATTCGCCATCCACAAAAAAAAGTTACAAGTTACAGTGCGAAAACTATAGAGGCATATCACTATTTTACACGGCGTACAAAATATCTTCAAAGATCTTAGACAATCAAATCATATCATACGCCAACAGTATTATTATGGACTATCAGGGTAGCTTTAGAGCAGGTAGACCAATTGTTCACAGTGAAGCTGGTACTTGAGAAATGCTGGGAGTACACCAAATTTTCATTGACTTTAATCAAGCATACCACAGCATTGATCGTAACGTACTGTACCAAATAATGCTTTGCTTAGGCATCCCAGGCAAATTAGTCCGTCTTACCAAAATGACAAGGACGTCGAAAACCTGCCAAGTCCGCATCAATAACCAACTCACCGACGCCTTTGGCATAAACATTGGAATAAGCGGCGAGATGGGTTGGCCCCATTATTATCCGATTTGCCTCTGGAATGAGTCATATGAAAGCTAGATAGACGAGATACGTTATTATACAAGTCAAGCCAAGTGGTAGCCTATGCGGATGACATAAACATTTTGTCGCGGTCGTTAACAACCGCCAAAGAACTTTCCTGGAACTCGACAGCGAGGCAAAACTAGTAGGGGTTGTGGAATATGTGGGGTGTGGAGTTAGTGCGATTTAGCACCTTAACTCCCTCATGTCTGTGAGAACTTCAGTACCCGTCTACCTTCCTGAGCTAGTTTCAATCATTATATGATTTTAAGAAATAATGTTTACAGTGTTATTTGGCGGATGATTGGGAACCTTAATTCATCCCTGTTTCGTAAAGTTCGAAGCAATCCCAGGGTACTGTTAGTATGGTTGTCAATTTTATCAAAGAGTTTCAGTGCCATGTCACATACATATTTTTCAACTGTCTCTATTCTTCAGTCCTTGTAGATGCCAGTATTTCTAATATACCATGGAATTATTAAGATCTTTCTAATAATTCTATTTTGGAAGGACTCGAGTACTTTTTTGTTAGTCTTTGTCGTGTGGTAGAAAGCAGAACTACCATATAGTAGCGTCGGTCGTATAATCTGTTTGTATATGAGCATTCGATTTTGAAGGCTGTCTTTTGGAATTAATTAGAGGATGTGAAGAAGAGAGAAATCCAATGCAATGTCCTCGTTTGTTTTGGTTGTGTTGTTTCCATTTGAGTTTTCTGTCGAATGTTAGTCCAAGGCATTTTGGTGTGCGGTCAATTGTCTTGCTATCAACGATAAGTCTCTGTGGGGTTTGCCGTTCTTTCCTTGTGATAAATAGTGCCTGTGTTTTGTCCGGATTAATCTTAATTTTCTATTTACGAAAGTATTCCAATAAAATATTTATTGATCGTTGCAACTTTGAAGTGATGACTCTTGCTTGTCGTGCTATATTAAATATACAAGTATCACCAGCGTAGAGTGATAGTTCTACTTCAAAAGGTAGAGCGGGAAGGTATCAAGTAAATATATTGTATAGGACCGGTGAGATGGCGAGACCCGAGGAACTCCAGCATCAGTTGGTCTGAGGCTTGCTTACCAATTCTAACACAGAATGTTCTGCCTTCCAAGAAGGAGCCAATAATTTGAGTGAGCTGCAGTGGCATTTTGAATCGATGCATATTGAAGATTAGTTCTGCATGCCGGAATTTATCACAGGCCTTAGCTATGTCGAACATAACTAGGCCTGTTGAATTCTTGCGATTTAAGCCTGTTCGGATGTGTTGGCACACTCTAACTAACTGGAGTTCAGTAGACTATTTGGCTTTGAAGCCATATTCTACTTCCGGTATAACATCTTTGTCGGATACAATCTCATTGAGCCGATGCAAAGTTTCCCTTTCCGCAATTTTCGACAGCAATGAGAGGAGACTAATGGATCTCCAGTTTTGTGGAAATTGTGGGTCCTTTGAGGTTTCGAAAAAACAATAACCGTTGATTCCCATATTTTGGGATACCTTCGCAAACAGAATACTGCAGTCATAATGCCAGTAAGTGTTTGTAAAATATTGTCCGGTAGCCAAGAAATCATTGTGTTTGTAATAGTGTCGTGTCCAGGTGCTTTATGTTTGTTGAGTGTCTGTATAATGTTCTTGATTTCGTCCAAGTTCGTTGGCTCAATTCTTCTTCATGTTGAAGTCTGACAGAAGATTCAATTCTTTCTTCAGTTTCAAAGTCCTCCTCGTCTGAAGAATTTTCGCGAAATTGCATTTCCAAAGAATCTGCAAATACTCCAGCCTTACCCGCATCGTAGAATTGCATCCCATTCATACCATGAATAGGCGGTACCACAATTTTGCTGTTTAACTGAAAGTATTTGGACATTCTCCAGAAACTACCACACCCCATCTCTCAAGACTCTCCAAAAAGCTTTCCCATTGCTCGTTTCGGATTTCGTTTGTCATCCGAGTAGCGTTTATGCGTAGCATAGGGTCACCTGTATACCTAGCTCTCCTCCGAACTTGATTCCTTCTCCTTATCAGTTTTTTGACTCGTTTCCCTTCTCGGAGCTATGGCCGTCCGGTCCTCTTTTGCCTGTAAAATTTTCTGAGTAACGTTCTCAACGATGTTGTCGATATCGTCGGTTTCAGGTGATTGAAAATTAGTTTCATTGGCCAATGCGACTCTAAATGCTTTCCAGTTTGTAGTTTTCTTTTCCTGCATAGAAACATCAATGAAAATGTTTTCTAGAAAAGGACTGGTCTGTGGTCGGACGACAGTTCGTCGAGGACATTAAACCAAACAATTTACATGAAATCTCGCGACATTCCAATGTCCAGTGCAAAGCAATTTCTTGATCCATAATGTGTTGGCTCATTGGGCGTATGTAGGTTGAAGTGATTGGCTGTGATGAGTGTATTGAGCTCGGTCTCAACTTTATTGCTCTCACAACTCCCCATAGGCGGTGGTAAGCATTTAGATCTCTTGCGATGAAGATAGGGCCTTCAAATACAGCAAGTGCTCTAAGATCATTTAAGAAATTTATATTGTTATAACTCTAGAAAATCAATTCGCATCTTGATTGCTATGGCCTCTAGTTTTTGAAGTGTGGGTGCATTAATGAAATAATGACTCTCATTTCGTCTCATGAGAATTGCCTTTCCGCCTTCTCTACCCGTCATTCTATGATTTCTGTACATAATGTAGTTACGGATTGGGTAACGTCTTCCAGGTTTCAGAAAGCTTTCTTGGGTCATAATTATGTCAAATTTATGATCAAATATAAATTATTGTAGTTTACCAGTATGATGAAGTAAGGAATTCGCATTCAACGTCAGAATTGAAACGTGGCTCATTAAACTCATTAGTGTTAAGTGTTGGCGACATTTTGAGATGCAGCGAACAAGGTATGTATCATGTTTGCCATCATGTCTTGCATCATGTTTTGGAATTGTGTCTGTATTTTGGCAACTATTTGGTCCATATTGTGAGGTTGATTTTGTGTGCGTGGAAGTTCCTGTGTCGTAGTTGTTTGTTTTTGTGCTGGTTGTGTGGGTTAAGCCGCAACAGCCTGCGCGCACGATTTTCTCACGTTGTTTGGATTCCTGGAACAACCTCCGTAGCTTACTGGACGTTCAACGCCACAGTTGACACATTTTGGCATCTCAATTTTCTTTGGACGGTCCGAGTAATGGTGAAGCGAATCGCATTTAACGCATCGAGACTGTGCATGACAGTTTCTAGAAGAATGTCCAAATTGTTGGCAATTGTGGCACATACCCTGGCCCATACGAGGACGCTGTACCTCTATGATGCACATAAGATGGCAAACAGATTTAATATTGTAAATCTTACTTTCAGATTTTGGGAGCAAAACCTTGACTACCTTAGAAAGACCTTCGCTCGTTTTGATATAGTGAACTTTCATTGGGTTGAAGCCCTGAAATTGTAAGTTTCCTTGATCTCTTCGACCGAGAGGCTATACAGGCCGATGATAACAACATTCAGGTGTCTACCGCCCGAAAGTATGTAGGTATGGCATTGTATTTCATTGTCAGCTAGTGCTTTTGACAGTCGTCTGTAATCTGGGGGTGTTGTTGGTATAATTTTTAAACCAAGGTAGACCCTTTTCGCGGATGTGTATGAGATGTTTTGTGATTTAATAATACCAAGTGTTTTGGACTATTTTTAGGGCTCTCGAAGAATGATTGGTACTGTTTTGGGTTCTTGTGTTTGTGGTGCGAGTTGTGTGTTTGTAGTGTTCGGCATTGTTGGTTTTGGGGTAATAGCCATGTCTATAAATGCCGTAGCTAGTTTTGGTGCTAGAAGGGCAGGGAAAATATCATCCTCTTTATCTTACTGCTACTCATACACTCGAATTCCATCTCGCTTTCTGAATTTTTAAAATACGAACAAGACTTTGGAGGTGGAGACGACCGCACCTTTCGTTATTTACATCTGAGGGCTGTCTTTCTGAGATTTACAGTATATCTTAGCTCGGCATTAGTTTTCACAAGCATTTCTTGTTTGCAATAGTGTTAAAAACACTTGATATACTTTTAGTGTAATATTGTCAAGCTGGCCAACTAGCGAAGTAATTTGTTCGTCTTTATCAGATACGTTACGTCCGGCCACCACGCCACCGTTCGTCAACATCCTGTCCGCCAAAAGTGAACTATCTATATACTAGATATCCGCCAAATAACTTTCAATTCAAGATCATATAAAAAATTCAAAATTTGTAAAAACAAGAAAATATGACTGTAAATGACCCAGGGCAGCAAAAGAATACCAAAGTACTCACCTAGAGTCTCCTGTATTCCTCTCTTTTTATATCTTTTACCTTCTGTCTCACTCTATCTTCTATCTCTTTCTGCCCTCCGTCTCACTCTATATTCTGTCGCTCTATCTTCTGTCTCACTCTGTCTTCTTGCTCACTCTATCTTCTTTCTCACTCCATCTTCTTTCTCACTCTATCTTCTGTCTCTGTCACTCAATCTTCTATCTCCTTGTATCTTCTACTTCCTTCTCTTCCTATCTTCTGTCTCCTTCTTCCAATCTCTATCTCTTTTCTCTTCTCTCTATTATGTACTATTCTTCATTCTTTACTTTCCAATTTCAACTTGCACTTGTTAATCAATTGCAGGAGATGTTGACTGGTCAACGTCTTCGATTCGGTTGCCCTAGTAGGGCTACAAACAAATGAGAATAGATTCAAGATTCAAGAACTTTATTTGGTGATTTTCCATTTTTTACATAAATACAATTCATTAATAGCTTAACCTAACAATATACATGCGGGTTGCGCCTCAGGGCTTTTCTCGGAGCTAAATAATAATTTACTTTAATTGCATTATAATATTAATTTTTTGGTAAAAGAAAACTTTAAAATGTTGACACCCACAACATTATCATACATTAATAGATTATAAAAGAAGTTTTTAAACATCATCTGTTTTAACAACTAGTTTTAAAATTTTAAAGTTGATATCCTTAAAATTACGTTCATTATTTCCTTAAGACTGCCTTAAAAATTACGCACTCACTGCGTCCATAGACCGGTTGACCGTCGCTCTCCTGGCAACTCTCGCGTTGTGCTCCTTGGCTCGTATGATTCCCGCTTCCGCAAGCTTTTCTGCATACAATTTTATCGGCTCCATTCCTGTCTCGTGGTACAACATCTCGTTGGGGAAGACCGTCCATCCTCCCGTCTGTACAGTGTGTCCCAAATTTGTAGGGGCACCCAGTTTTTTAGTCAAATTTTTAATGTTTTTAAACCAAACAAATCTTAATTTGCACAAGCTATTTCTACTTCTAACTCACGATTTCTGTCTTTTTTTGGTGAGCCTACGACAACTTGTTCGTTTATTATGCCATTTTTTTTTTAAATAGTGTCCCAAGTTTATAGGGGCAGTGAAAAAAAACACGATTTTCTATCGAAAATTATTTTTGCTGGTGAAATTCTATCGTGAACTACAAATGATTGTGTCTATACTGTTGTTCCTGTTGAAATTGAACACTTTACCAACAAATTTTACACAAGTATAAAGGAAATACTCCTTTGCACCGTGAAATTTTGAGGCACTGTAAAAACTGGGTTTCTTTTCGGTATTCCGGTTGCTGTATACCTGCATTTTCTTTTTTTTTCGTTTGGTGCTCACGGTTTGAGCATTAATCATAGATAAACTCGTGGTTTGCGGCAACTGATGTTGGTAGAAGTTTCGAATTGGCTGGTTTAGGATAATAGAAAATTCCAGACTGCTCTAGACGACCAGCATAATCTAGAATTTTCTGAAATAATCGGCTCAGGTATGAATACAGGCACGCTTGTTCAAAAAACTCAGTTGCGTGTTAATCGCCAGCAAAGATTTATACGTGGAGTGTTGTGTGAAAATGAGTAGAGGAAAACAGCTATCGAGAGAAGAAAAGGCATCTATTGATGCATTCAAGACATGCGGCAAGTGTAATAGAGAAATAGCTAGGCTTATCAACCGTTCGAGTAATGCCGTTGATAGTTATTTAAAAAAGAAAATCAAGGAAACCGAAAAGAAAAAACGTGGTCCACCGTCAAAACTTTCGGAACGTAATAAACGTAGAATCATTGCTGCTGCCTCTCAATCAACCAAAGGCTGTAGGCGTATCAGAAATGAATACACGCCTCACGTCTCAAAAAGCACAGTTCATAGAGCTTTGAAAGAATCTCTAAATTTGGTGCGCGAGAAAAAGCAGAAAGCCCCGAAATGAAAAGCTCATCACATGGTGGTTCGCTAAAAATTTGCCGAAGAGAGGTTGCATTGGACCCATGAATGTTCTAAGGTACATAATTTGCTTATTTTGGAGTTTATACATTCAATCATCTGCAGGTGGAGTAAGATTAAAAATTTGGTTGTTTGTGTGTTTCAGATTGTTTGGTCTGACGAAAAAAAGTTTAACTTAGATGGCCCAGAAGGCGTTCGAGACTATTGGCGAGATCTGCGCAAAGAGCCACGTTTTTTCTCCAGGCGGAACTTTGGCGGTGGGTCCGTTATGGTGTGGGCGGCCTACAGTGGATTCGGAAAAGTTGACATAGAAATTATTTCGCATCGAATGAACAGCGAAGACTATCAGGCAGTGCTAGAAAAGCATCTGAAGCCATATTTCCGCCGTTACCGCTCTGCAAAACTGATCTTTCAACAGGACAACGCGTCAATTCACTCCAGTAAATCTACCAAGGAATGGTTGTCAAAAGTGAAAATTCCTATACTTCAGTGGCCTGCCATTTCTCCGGATCTAAATCCAATAGAAAATGTTTGGGGCATGATGGTCCGCGACGTTTATGACAACGCTCGTCAATATTCATCAGTCACAGAGCTGGAGGAGGGCGTCAAAAAAGCTTGGGAAAACATCAGTATGAGCAGCTTGACAAATATTAACAATTCGATGCAAAAACGGATGAAAATGTTATTTAAAAACGATGGTAACGTTATTAATTACCGATTTTTTGTTGCGAATCAATGGATTTTACCAATGATAAAAAATTTTCTATGGAAAATCGTGTTTATTTTTCACTGCCCCTATAAACTTGGGACACTATTTTTTTTTTAAAATGGCATAACAAACGAACAAATTGTCGTAGGCTCACCAAAAAAAGACAGAAATCGTGAATTGTGAGTAGAAATAGCTTGTGCAAATTAAGATTTGTATGGTTTAAAAACATTAAATACTTGACTAAAAAACTGGGTGCCCCTATAAATTTGGGACACACTGTATAGCCCTGTGCAAGTCCGAAGGATTTGTCGCTCCGCTAATCCTATCTTGCCCCATTTTGTTTTCGGAGCTCCAATCCATATCACCCCATATGTGATGATCGAACGAATCAAGGTTTTAAAGGTCAAAACCTTGACTCGCTGTCGAATGTTTCCTGAAAAGAGGTTAAAGAAGAAAGTACGCATAAATCACTTTTTTCAAAATATTATTAACGTGAGAACTAAAGGTAGCTTTCCTGTCGAAAACTACCCCTAAGAACTTCGTTTGCCTAGAGCAGTGCACCATCTGCCCATTCAACTTAACCCTGGAGTCACAGATGCCTCTTGTACGACGACCGAAGTTTCTGTTGGGGTCCTTGAACACAATTAATTCACTTTTCTTTGCATTTACCTTGATTCCCCATTTAACCTTTCAAGAAGCTTACCAATGTTAGAAAGCAACGAAATCGGACGAGTATCGACTAAGTCAGTACTGCCCGACTTCTTGGGTATTGCGAATATTTTTGCACATATTTTGCGAATATTTTGCAAATGTTAATGCAGCTATTTACATGGGAAGCTTTTTAAGCATATAATTGGAGATTCCATCAGCCCCTGCTGATTTTTGGAATTTTGCTCCAGTGCCAACAAAGTGAGCCCCTCTCAGGGCTGACAATCAGACCATGGCCAGTAGGTGCGTCAGAGGGATTTGAATCAGAGAACCGAGTCAAGCAAAATTGAAACAAATGAGAATAAAGCAAAGTTCATGACGCAGTCGAGGAAAAATACCTTAAATATACAAAATATTACACTTACGCATACAATATCGAAAATATGGGCGAATTTGCGTATTATGGCGCCAAAATAACGAGAACCGCTAATGAAAGAGACGAAATACGCCATAGAATACAGATCGCAAATAAAATTTTTATTCGATTTTGAAGACCGGCTGCATACAAGGGAAAACAAAGCTCCAAGTATAAAAATCTGTGATATGACCTGTGCTATGCTATGGGTATGAAACATGGACCCTAACCCAAGCATCCACAAACATATTGGACGCATTTGAGCGACGGGTCCTGAGGCCTATAATTGGACCGAAGCTAGATGGGGACCAATCGTGATTTCCATACAACTATGAGCTATATAAAATTTTTGACGAGCCGGAGGTCGCAACGATTGTAAGACTGTGGAAGCTGCAATGGGCTGGCCACATGAATCGTATGAATGAAGACATACCCAAAAAGGTATTCGTTGGCAGAACTGAAGAGCGGAGATCAATGGGAAACCAAAAAACAAAAAAAAAAACGCTTGTCTAACTCGGTCAACGAAAACAGTTCATCGCTACTCGGATTCCGAAATTGGAGGACACAGTCAATGGAGAGACAGACAGACAGTTGTATGTGCTGTAGTGCTACGAAGAAGAAAAAGAAGGTTGTAGATACAAGGAAGAAACAGAAGAGGACGAGATACTTCTTTACCTCGTGTGCTAACTTCCTTCCTACAAAAAGACGGGATTGTCTTTGTCCATAATACTTTGCTAGCCTTAGCCTGGTCATGCTAGATCAAATATCACTTTGGGAAGACTTCTTGCGGCAGAAGGTGAAAGCCCTGGGAACTTACCTTCACTGAAGTAGTTATTCTTTACTTCCCGCTAGCGTTTATGCCATACCTTTGCTTGGAGACTTTAGAGAAGACCGAGCAATGATTTGCAGGGCGATGGTACCAGGTACAAGTAGGAAAAGAGAATGGTTCGCTTTCTCCATTGGCAACCAAAAAAAAGTAGCCAACAGGTTTGCTCTTGGCGAAGCCTGTGCCACATCCAAATGAACATTGACTTTAGAAATCATTATCAACTGGGAATCATAACTCCAAAATAACCACCGTGAGTCAACAATTACGTAAAAGCAATAAACTTTTAAGTGAAAATCTACATTTCTTAACGATGTCGCGAAAATATCTGTCACTTATTCCTTACTACATAATGCTCACCTGCAAACATATCTTCTTACAGGGCAACCTAAGTCAAAATCACGGAAGTTAATGAACATCAACAGTTGACTAATCCCATAGGACCCACGCCACGAGATATATGTCCTTAATCTTCTTTATCATTCCGTCACGTATTTAAATGTTTTGTAGCTTTATTGGTTCAGTGCATGACACTCGTTTGAACCTGGGATCGATCCTGAGGTGTTTGTTAGAATTTGCTTTTGGTTAATTTTTAGAAAAATTATGGTCATTGGGAGATTTCTTGTTATGTTAACATTCTTGGCATGATTTGTTTTATAACGAGACTCAATAAAAGGAATGGATAGAAAATTCCAAACCTTAGATATAAACATCAACTACAATTCATTTCAAATGACAATTTTAATAACTTGCAGATACATTTTGCCAGAACAAATCATTATAAAACCAAGTCAAATTTTGTATCCCTAAACATTTGACGAATTAACTTACATTCAGGCGTGATACTGAACATATCACTTACTAGTCTACGACTAGCAGCAGATAAAGAGATGTTCTAACACATCACGCTTGTGATCGACTATATAATTTTACAGAATGACTTTTTGTTGCACCTGTGTTTTTATGAAATAATTTTATGAAGTAATTTAAAGCAGCAACTAAGTTATGCAGCTGTATTCAGCAAGCAGAAATTGCAAACCAAAATGCCTAGCTGAGAAAATGCCATCCCAAACCTTGAGGACAACCCTTTGAACCGCCCGTTTGAAACAAATTAATTCCTTGAGAAGCTACTTTTACAGTAGTAATTATTACACCATCGAAGTCCATTACATGCAATTTTCCAATCGAATCGATTTCCTTGGCTATAAGCTAAGTTCTGAAGTGAGCATATACTCGCACGTGAATCCGCATTCCTTCATGTATCGATTTGCGCGGTAGATAAATGTTCCAAATTGACGGTACCGGAAAACGTGTTATTTCCACTTAACTACCAGAAAAAAAGTTGTGTTGCGAAAATCTGAAAGCTTAAGATAAAGTCATCATGAGCAAAACATATTGAAAAATCAACATCAGATACTAAACTTTAAATTTTGACCAAATGAAACATAAGAAACGATAAAAACGGCTTTAAATCCAATTCCGTTTCATTTAACCATTTAAAATATCCACTTACCTCTTGATTCCTTCTTCTGCACCTCCTACCTACCTTACATACGAGTCTGTAAACTTTTGGTAAAACAAATGATCATTTAGTAATTATCATCAAGAGTATCGAATTTTTAAACATTCCCGCGTTCGCGCATCTACCATTCACGAGAGCGCAAGATACGAGTACAGCAACAACAATGTCTTTGTTGTCAGCGCGCGATCTCTTAATGTGGGAAAGGAATGCTTTCACGTGGTGTGCCTGCTTTCTGCTGGTTGAGGTCCCCAGTCGGTGGCGCTGTGATGGATTTGCAAAGAGTCAAGAGAGGTTAAACACAAGTTAAAAACTTGAGAAATGCAACAGTTAGGCAATAATTTTCACCCAACACACTTTCTTAGCAATAGCAATGAACGCGCATCGCGGATTGTACTTACACATGTTCTTTCTAAGGTACTGTAATGCCAGAGACCTAGAGACGAAGGCAATAGGCATGTCATGGATTCATGTCGAGGCTGTTGTTGATTCTGTTAGCAAATGAAATGGGGTCAGAAGAAGTGCAACTAATTTAATTAGTGCACTGAGAGAGGGTGAATGTGGGACCGACAAAGTGCTGTTAAATGCATTAAAGCAAGTGTGATGAATGGGTGGAAAGTGATTTGTAGTCTAGCGAAAACGACGTGTCAGGTCTAATTGGAATCAAAGCCAGTGAATGTGCCTTAATCTAACCTATTATGGTTGGAACACCGTTCTTAGTTAGGTGATTAAGATAGATAGAAAGATAAACAAGTTGAAGTAGCAGGAGAGTGCTCCTGCCAGAAGGGTTTTGTGAAACAATCAGTAAATCAAACAATATATTCTCTTATCAAAACTTGACTAATATACAGATTCCATAAATTGAATTCGGAAAATATTATGGTTATGGTTAGTATGTTTTTAAATTTGCCGCTTTTTTGTTTTAAGTGTTTTGACACCGTCGTTTACTTAGTCATGATAAAGAATCAATATTACAAACCATTTCTAAAATTGTTATCATAATTCCTACATATTTGTAGTGTCTAGATCCATTGTAAACGTGATCTCCGTAGTATCAAGTGTTAATGTTGTTGTAATTGTTAAATATTCAATCGGCTGTAACTTAGCTGTTTATTGTTCAATTATTATGAAATTTTCAGGACACATACGAGGTGTGTTCAAAAAGTATCACGAATTTTGAATTTTCGCGGGTTACGTATATTCGAATTTCGATTTTTTTGTGGAGTTATGTTGGTACTCATGTCTGTCACTTATGCCGACAAGCTCGGCCATTTTGAATGTTCACTTAATTGGTGCTAGCTGCTTTACTTGCACGTGTTTTCAATCGTCTTCGGTTTTTACTTATTCAAAAAAATGGATCAAAGAACGTGTATCAAATTTTGTGTGAAAAACGAAATTAAGTGCGCGGATGCATTCCGAATGTTGACTGCGGCATACGGAGAAGCTACCTTGGACTGAAGCAACGTTTATCGGTGGTACAAAATGTTTTTAGAAGGCCGAGAAGATGTGAACGACGAAGAGCGTGCCGGACGCCCGAGCACTTCAACAACAGACGAAAAAATTAATGAAGTGGAGAAAATGGTATTGGCCTATCGTCGAATCACCGTTAGAGAAGTTGCTGAGGACCTAAACATATCGATCGGCTCGTGCGATTCGATTTTTATCAACGATTTGGGCATGAGACGGGTCGCCGCGAAATTCGTACCAAAATTGCTCAATTGCGACCAAAAACAGCAACGCATGAACATTGCTAATGAGATGTTAAACTCTGTCCGCGACGAACCAAATTTGCTCCAGAGGGTCATAACTGGTGACGAATCGTGGGTTTATGGCATAGATATAGAGAGTACTGGATCCGCAACCGGTCGTGAGAGCCGAAGCAATTGGCAACCTTCGCTAAAGTTGTGTGAAGTTGAGGTTTGAACTGATATGCTTTTGTTTTAGCACTCTATTCACGGCGAAAAACGTTCACATATAAAAAGCTTTTAATTTTAAAGATCGCGCGTACGTAATCGGAACTTTAATTCACTGTTTTAATTAAAAATTTACGAAATTTCCATCCGCTTTGACACATAAGTTTTCCCGCGTGCTTCGCGCTCTTTTCGATTTTCTTTTGCTTTGACGTTCGAGTTTTCCGTGAGAGTCGTTTGTTGTTTGTACTCAAACTGTTTTCCGAATGATAACGAAGGCGCGATCGTGTGCACGTGAAATGAAATTTCGTTGGTGTGCGCGGGTGTCAGTGGGGGAAGCGATTCTTCTGAAGAGAGAAAAGAAAACCTGTCTGGAAAAAAAGGGGAAGAAGAAGCAGAGGGAATCATATAGTTTCGAGAGCGTAAGTTATTTATAACTTATTTATGTGGCAAATTTGCTTCTCGCATGGATGAGTACACAGATTCTCGTTGCTCGTCCATTTGTTTATATGTCTTTGGTTTATGGTTATGACGTGGAAACCAAAGCTCAATCATCTCAATGGAAGCTGCCGCATGAACCAAGACCGAAAAAAGCGCGCCAAGTTCGGTCGAATGTGAAAGTTTTGCTGACAGTTTTCTTCGATTGCAGGGGCGTGGTGCATCATGAGTTCTTGCCACAGGGAAGAACGGTCAATAAGGAATATTACCTCCAAGTTATGCGCAATTTGCGCGAAGCAATCCGCCAGAAACGCCCGGATTTGTGGGAGAACAAAAATTGGCTTTTGCACCACGATAATGCCCCTGCTCACACATCGTTGCTTGTGCGCGACTTTTTGGCCAAAAACAACACACTAATGATGCCGCAGCCACCGTATTCCCCAGATCTGGCCCCCTGTGACTTTTTCTTGTTTCCTGAACTGAAGAGGCCCATGAAAGGACGACGTTGCGCTACGCTTGACGAGATAAAGACGGCATCGAAGGAGGAGCTGGACAAGATTAAAAAAAATGATTTTTTGAAGTGCTTCGAAGATTGGAAAAACCGTTGGCACAAGTGTATAATATCTCATGGGGATTACTTTGAAGGGGACAAAATAGATATTCATGAATAAATAAACAATTTTTGGAAAAAAACAAAATTCGCGATATTTTTTGAACACAACTCGTACAATTGCTTTTCAAAAACTTAAATTTTAGCTTTTGCGAAATTTAACGGTACCATCTTCATTTCATAGGGAAATATGTAAAATTTATTAAATGTACTATTTTAACAAAGTTGATTGAATTCTGAGGTATTTGTTGCCATTATACTCCTAAAGTTCCACCTCTGTGATTTTTGTCAGATTTTTCAGGTCAGAAGTGTTCAATCGCGAGGGGGGGGAGACACAAAATGTTCATACATTTCCCCTTCCCCTGCACCCCTCAAAGCAAAACTTGTCATTTTAAAACCTGTTTTGAAAAGCTCCCATCAAGACCTTTCATTTGATACCCATATTGCTTACATGCAATGACTTTTTTTCGGAGGTCACTCCCCTATATGGGAGACCCCCTTTAAACACCTTATAAATTTCTTTTTGTTGTGGAACTTTAAATAGGGTGTCCCTTCGCATCTACCTACAAAATCTTATATTTCTAGCTTACGTAATTTGCGAGAAAAGGTGGTGTGACACACGGACGGACTGGCAGGACGCGATTTTAAAAGGGGTTTTGTTAAATGATCTTACAAAACCCTAAAAACTAGATCACAGATCTTTCGTGCACATATCCCGGCTTCAAAATCATTTAGTCTCCTTGCTAAATATTTATGATTTCAAAAATTATTTAGCTTTTGTCGATCGAGTCTTAAAGAAGAGTTTTGACCCCATCTGGGTATCTCAAATTGCTTTATCTAGGGGTAGTGAATTTTCAGCCTAATAGGTTTAAAATTGTGTAGGAAGAAAGTAAATCAAAATTTGAAATTTAGATACAAATTATACCTTCTAATGGGCGGGGTCGTGCCCGCAGCTCATATTGATATCGTGATATGCTAGAGCAACTTATTCAATGACTCTGTTAGTAGAGGGTGACAGCCGATGTCAAGATTCTCGGTTGTTTTAAAGTTATTTCTGTTTGCCAATTTATCATGAATAGACTCACGCCGCAGCAACATTTGCAAATTGTTCAAATTTATTTTGAAAAAAACGGTTCAATTTACTTGACATGTTGTTCAGCGATGAAATATACTTTTGGTTAAATGTCTACGTCAACAAACAGAATTGCCGCACTTGGAGTGATGATAATCCACAAGCAGTTGTCGAAACACTATTAAATTCAGAAAAAGTCACCATTTGTTGCGCTTTATGGGCCGGTAGGATAATTAGTCCATATGTCTTCATAAATAATGTTATTAGATATGCCCCTAGTTGTTAGTCAATGGTGAGCGGTACAGAGACATGACTACTAATTTTCTGGTGCCTAAATTGGAAGCCATTAATGCTGGTGACATCTGGTTTCAGCCGGACGGCGCCACATGCCACACAGCGTGCGATACAATGAATTTATTGAAAGACACATTTGGCAAACAATTAATTTCACTAAACGGTCCTGTTACCTGGCCCGGAGTTTGTACGATTTGACGCCGTTAGCTTACTTTCTTTGGGGATATGTAAAGTTTAATGTCTACAACAGTAAACCACAAACAATTGAGTACTTGAAAGTCAACATTCGACGCCTTATTGCCGAAACACAGCCTGATTTACTGCAAAGAGTGTGTGAAAATAGGACCTCCAGATTAAGCCATGTACCCACACGCCACATCATCTTTAAGCTTTAATGAAGAAAATATCTTTCAAATAGAGGCAATTTCATGGATATTTAAAACGTTTTTCTTTGTTTTATTTCAATTTAAAGTTCTCCGCCTATAAAAAAGCCCTTTATAATGGTTGACTGGGTTTTTATGTTCTTTTATACGTCCCAGTTTTATTCTAGGTTGTGGGTTTTCCCTGTGTAAGATCAGCTCGTTGGTATTGTCTAAACGATAAGATATGGCGTCTAAAAGTATTTTGTTGTGACAATAGCTTTAGCTAATATTTTTAGACTAAATTTCGTCAAGCAATGACTTTAATCACGCTTTGTTAAGTGCATTAATGCAAAACATGAAGAAAAAACATGAAATGGAGCTATGGTTTATGCATGTACATAAAAAAGTGCAATCAAAACAGCTTTAGATGAAATTCATTGTTTGTATAGTTAAATACTACACTGTGACCACCACAAAGGGCACACAGTCTTGTGGAAGCCGTGCATCGTTGCGGACATTCGAAAGTCGAAATCGTTAATTAGTGAGTGAGTTCATATAAGCAGTGATATTATAGTTAGTGAATGAATAGTGAAAGTGCGAACAGGAGGGAAGAGTTCCAACTACCAGGAAAAGAACAAGCTGGCAAAAAGGCACGGATTCTTCTGGGTGAGTGATATTTGCTATCCTTGTTTACAAGAGCGTGTTGTTTTAATTATTGTTGTTGATTGAGGGATTTGGCGCTGGCTAAATCAAAAAAGAAAACCAAAAACAAAAAGAGAAAAGGGGAGTCTTCATCTTCCTCATCAGAGGGCCCGCCGCCCTCTCCTCCCTCTTCAGAAGAAGAAGCGATGGAAGAGGAAGCAATCCTAGAAGTAGAAGAAAATGACTCGATGCAGGAAGACTCTGCTGAGGAGGATGAGGAATTTCCTGCTCTGCCACCGCCGGGTCCCTCAATGGCTCTACCAGAGCTGGCCATCCCACCAAAAAAGAAGACCACTCCCACAGCGCCCACCACATCCAAATCCCCAGACGACGACAAAAAACGGACAACGGTACCTGTCATCCTCCGAGAGCCTGAAAAGTGGACCCAGGTCCTAAAGGACATGAAAGACCTCGGAGTAAAACGCGAATCCGCCAAAAGGGTCTACTTAGGGATCCAGGTAGTCCCAGAGACACCACAAGACCACAGGAAACCTACAAGATACTTGACGGAAATGACGATACAATACCATACGTATATCCTTCCTGAAGAAAGGAATCTAAATGTGGTAATCAGGGGTCTGTATGGACTGTCGATTGACGACATCAAAGAAGATCTGGAGAGCCAGGGATTTCACCCCATTGAAATCCACTATATTAAGTTACGAGATGGGCCATCCAAGTTGGTGAAGGTCCTCCTTCCCAAAAGCGAGACTGACATATACAATATAAGGGCAATATGTCACCTCATATGCACTGTTGAAGCGCAACGGCCCGGTACAGGACAAGTTATGTGCCACAACTGTCAGCAGTTTGGACACTCCTCCAGAAATTGTCACGCTCAGGCCCGTTGTATTAAATGCGATGGGCTCCACCATTTTTCCAAATGCGTTAAAAAAGCAGAGGAAAAGCCGAAATGTGTGAACTGTGGTGGAGAACATCCAGCCAACTATGGTGGATGTCCTCGGAACCCAGTGAATGTCAGGAAATCGTTCGCACAAGTTGCAGCTGCTAATAACAACAAAACCACCACAACATCTACACAACAACAAAAAAATAAAAACACACAAAAACAAGCAAACACTCCACTAAACACAAATAACAACATAGACACACTCTTTGCCACCATGCAAACACAATTCCAAACCATGATGCAAGACATGATGGCGAAAATGATCCAGGGAATGTTTGCATCACAAAACAGTTTCAACAGCACACTGACAAAGAAACAATAATGAGCTTTATGGATCATTTAACCATTCTCACATGGAATGCAAATTCCCTGCTTCATAAGACTGGTGAGTTGACTCAACTTATATTTGATTATAAGTTTGACATCATTCTCATCCAGGAAACCTTTCTGAAGCCTGGAAACCGCCTACGCTTCCCTAACTATTTTCTGTACAGAAATGACAGAACAACAGGCAGAGGAGGTGGAACGGCCATTCTTGTGAGAAGAAATGTGAACCATAATCTCGTATTGACACCTACGTTACAAACACTAGAAGCTACTGCAATTCAAGTGCGGACGGATTCATTTGAATTCATGGTAGTCTCGGTGTACAGCCACCCGAAGGCAGCTACGCTCATTGAAGATATTAAAAAACTTCTGGACTTTCAGGGTCCCATACTCCTTGCCGGAGACTTCAATGCCTATCACCGAAGCTGGGGAGCTGTGAGAAGCAATCGTGCTGGAACTGAGTTAAACCGATTCATCACAGATAATCCACTAAGCCTGCATATCCCCAACGAATCAACACATTACGGCTACCGAAATAGTTATCCTCTCGATATTGGTATATCACGTACCTTTGAACACGATGTACGCATCGAAGTCCTCGACGAACTTTCATCCGGTCACAAACCGGTGCTCTTCTTAATAGGAGGAATATACATAGACGAACCCCTACAAGTAAAGAAGAAAACTGATTGGCAAGCTTTCCAAGTCGCACTGGCTAAAGAAACCATTATTCAAACACCTGAAACAGCCAGCGACACAGAGAAAATGATAGAAGAAATCACAGACAAAATAATACAGGCAAAAGAGGACAACACAGTCACAACTCTGACAAGGGTGACATCAAAAATTTAATAAGGAGGAGGAATCGAGTTCGGAGAAGGGCTAGGAACACAGGTGATCCTAGATTACGCCAGGAAGCAAATCAAATTACGAACAAAATACGTGATCGGATATCAAAATTCCGCAATGAACAATGGGAGAGCTTCTTGCAAAGTCTGGAGCCTGGGAGCGATGCTTTCTGGAGGGTTTCCAAATATTTTCGTATTAAAAACAAACTTATAATACCACCAATTCACGGCCCTTACGGTATCAAATTCGACAGTTCTGGTAAGGCGGAGGCCTTCGCAGATACTCTAGAACAACAGTTCTGTGAAAATTCATCCGATGAGGAGGACCTTGACGAACACGAAGACCACGTCAATCGGTTGACCAACAGGCTCATGAGGTCAGACATTACAGACTCCGATCTAATACAAAGCACCTGTCTTCAAGAGGTTAAAGACATCATACAAGTACTGAACAGACGGAAAGCACCGGGATTTGACTCAATATCAAACACCATGTTAAAATGGCTCCCGGATAATATTCTCGATGCAATAGCAGCGATAATTAACGAAATTTTCCGCTTGCGAAAATACCCCAAAATATGGAAATCGGCAATAGTTATTGTTCTTCCAAAACCTGGTAAAAACCTCATGTTCCCACAAAACTGGCGACCCATTAGCCTATTATCCTCTCTGTCGAAAATAGAAGAGCGGGTGCTACTAAATCGACTAACTGAGGTTGTTACCGAAAAAGAAATACTTCCAGAAGAACAATTTGGCTTCAAGCCATTACACTCCACAGAACTCCAGCTTACTAGGGTGGTCCAACACATTAGAATAGGGCTAAACCGCAAGAAATCAACGGGTTTGGTTATGTTTGACATAGCCAAAGCCTTCGATAAAGTCTGGCATGCAGGACTTATTCACAAAATGCATGAATCCCAAATGCCACTGCAGCTCATCCAAATCATTGGCTCCTTTCTAAAAGGCAGATCATTTCGTGTCAAAATTGACAACCACCTCTCAACTATGCGGCCAATTCAAGCTGGAGTCCCACAAGGATCACCCATCTCCCCCATACTATACAACATCTTTACTGCAGACCTACCTCGGCTGCCTTTGAATGTCCACAAGTCCCTATATGCCGACGATACCTGTGTTTTATACTCATCCAGACAAGCAAGAGTCATCACCACCAAACTGCAACTCTCCATAGACATACTTTTCAAGTATTTTCGCAAGTGGAAGATCAAGTTAAACTCAGACAAGACCCAGGCATTATTTATAACAAGAAAAAGACAACAACAACCGAAAACTTTGACTGTAGAAAACGAAAATATTGCCTGGTCAAGAACAGCCAAATACTTAGGACTGACATTCGACAACAAACTCTCCTGGACCGACCACATACGCAACAAACGAGGACATTGCTACAATGTACTATACCAACTCTTTCCACTCCTTAAGGCCAAGAAACTCAACATCAAGAACCGTCTGCTGATCTACAAACAAATAATACGACCGACGCTACTATATGGTAGTACAGCCTTCTACCAGACGACAGAGACCAACAAAAAGGCACTACAATCCATCCAAAACAAAAGCATTCGGCAAATTTTCGGAATCCCATGGTATGTTAGAAATACGGACACATACAAGGACCTTAGAATAGAACCTGTTGACATATTCGTACGTGACAAAGCATTCAAACTGCTCGACAAAGTGGACAACCATCCTAACACTACCCTGGGTATCCTAAAACGCAAAGCACTACCAAAAGAAACTTATCCAACTATCCGCGCTAACTTCAAGAAAATTTAATTGACAGTAAGTAGAATAGCACAATCTTGTTAATAATGGTGGGCAAATTATTGCTCACAGATAGAAGGGAGCTAGGGTGCTAAATCGCACCAGCTCCAAGGAAAACGAATCCAAGGGACCACAAAGGGTATGACCCACCAAAAATTCGGTCTTTTTAGGAAGTGTGTGCTCAATGAATTGCCGGTTTTAACCCAGATGTAGACTTGACATTTAAAATCGCAACAGTTTAAACTAGTGATGGACCGACTATGAATTTGGCCGATTGGCCACTCGGCCGACTAGTCGGTTGCGAAATGAGCGACTAGTCGGCCAAGAGGGTATTAATGTACGTGTAACATTGCAAATGCTCGTGCTTCATTCATCGCGAGTAGTTGTCACTAGGTATTCGTTGGGAGAACTGATGGCCGGCGGCCAGTGGGGAAACCGAGGAAACGCTGGTCTGACTCGGTCGACGAAGACAGTTCATCGCTGTTCGGATTTCGGAATTGGATGACGCGGTCAACGGGCCGAGACAGTTGGAGGCGCTGTTTGCAGGAAGCGAAGGCCCGAAAGGGGCTGTAGTGCTAAGAAGAAGAAGAAGTTGTCACTCGCGATCATGTTAGCACCAGTTTTATTTACATCGTAGTTCTATTGTGTTGCTTACACACAGGTCGGCCGGTATTTTAAATTTCCAGTCAGTGAGTTATAGTGAAAGTTATGTAAGAAAAAAAATCGGGTGTGTGGACATTCTTTAAAGAATTGAAGAAAGATTCCAGTAAAGTGCAATCAATGCCAAGCGGTTATTTCTCGTAGTAATTTGGGGAGAAATGCAAATACTACGAGCATGCTCAATCATATAAAATACAGACATAAGCAGCTGATGTCTCAGCTGAGTTCTATTGTGAAATTTAATGTCGAAACATTCCCGAACATGCCACAACCGCAAAGAGAAGGACCACCGTCAATGCTGTCTTATCCATCCACTTCAGTTTCGTCCAAAGTGAGTTTAACTCCAAAAGCCAGCAAAATATTGAGGAAAGTTTCACTGTTAATGGTCGAATGACGATTTTAGATCACGGGAAATTAGTACTGCAATTGGTGAGAAGTGGTGAAACCTAAGTACAATATTCCATGCAGAAAATATTATACCTCATATTCACAGTGAAGTTAAATCTGAAATCCGAAAACAAGTGCTGAGTGCAGAGGCAATTTCAGTCACCACCGTCATGTGGACAAATATTAATAATATGGAAATTTTTTTGAGTTTTACAGCTCATTGGTTCGATAACAGATTTATATTTCACCATGCAGTGCTACAAATGAAGCATTTTCCAAAATCTCAAACAGCTATGAATATCAGAGTTGTTTAGAACCGATTCCATCTTTGTGGAATATAAATACAGTTTACGCTGCGGGACAATGGCAGAAATGTGACAAAAGCTATCGACAATTCGGTTTTTAAGGGAGTTCCTTGTTTTATATATACTTTACTATTGGTAATCAATACTGTAATGAAATGTGTTACTATGGCAAATTAGCTTTCAAAGTCAAGTAGAATTGTTACACACGTTAATCATTCTGTTCTAGCTCAGAAGAAACTACGTAACTTGCGGCAAGAACTTAACTTACCAGATCATCAGCTTGCCCAAGACGTAAGTACTAGGCGGAACTCGTCTTACTGTAAGATTTCCCGGCTTTTAGAACAAAAAGTGCTGTTTCTTTGTATTTGACGAAGACATCTGTCAATTTCAAAAATGTATCTACTGAAGAATGGAAAATGTTCGAAAAATGCCTTGCTTTGCTGAAACCATTTGAAAAGATAACCAAGATTATCAGTTCTAGTTGCTCTCCGGTATCTGTAGTTATTCCTCATGTGAAAACCTTGCAGAAATACCTGGGGAATTACTGTGATGAAAACAATGAAATCATGCAAATGAAACTTCTATTACAAAATGATTTGTTACGTAGACTTGATTTAAACACAACAAACTTTTCGCCCCCGCATAGTTGTTGGATCCAAGATATAACAAGCAGTTTTTTGATGAGGAGGCTTTCGTCACCGTCCGGTCAACATATCTATTAGAAGCAGTGAAAAATAACATAAGTGGAGACGATGGGTTCTGACAAAGAGGAGCATCTTCCCAATATCAGCTATTAAGACAACAATAAAATAGCAACACACCGTAATTTCTGGCAATGCTACCAAGAAAAATAGGTGATATTCAGGATGACAAATCAACAGCAGCTCTTGAACTACACTCCTACTTTGCATCACCGGTAATAAATCGCAACGATGATCCTTTTGAATGGTGGAGTCGTAACACTTCTAGTTATCCCGACATTGCACGCTTAACTAAAAGATACCTTTCTTGTCTAGCTAGCACCGTTGACAGTGCGCGACTGTTTTCAGAAGGTGGAAACATATATAAGCAAAAAGGAATATAATACTGCCAGAAAGAGCTGAGACTTTAGCCTTTTAACATCACAATTTGCCTTTGATTAAAAAACATAAGTAGTTTTATGTAAAAAAATAATACGCGCTATTTTAACAATACACATTTTTCTATCGCATTTAAAATTAGACATGCTAAACAATGATAAATACTCATACGCTTAGGCAACTAAAATGACTGAAACATGTTTTGGACATATCACTTTCCTCTATTCCATATTGAGCTCGTATCAAAAATGTAGATCAATGAATAATATTTGAATGACAACTTGAATCAACCACCAATACAGATAAGTTTTATTCGAATCTGGATGGCGCCAAGAGATGACAAAAGATTACTTGATTTTGAGTAACACACTGAAATATAAAAATAGTACTTAAAGATAGGACTGATATTAATATTTTACTGCACGCAAATTTTCCCCAGATTTTTTATTATTGCTGTAGACTGACTGCAAAAAAATTCTTTTCTTACAAATAATTAAAGACATCCTCCAAAGATTTCGTATCAAAGATATACAAACACAACTGAAGATACCAGGTGACACTACATTGTATGTATTTTTCATCTTATTTGCCTGGCATATTTCATTGTATCCCCACTATTGTATTTTTATTATTTAACGTCTTCTTCGTAGCGTTACCGCCCCTCTCGAGCCTTTGCTTCCTGCAACAACCGCCTCCAGCTGCATCGGTCCATTTACTGCGTCCTCCAATTTCGAAATCCGAGCAGCGATGAACTGTCTTCATCGACCAAGTCAGACCAGCGTTTCCCCGGTTTCCGACTGGTCTCTGCCCTTCAGTTCTCCCAACGAATATCTTTTTGGGCATCCGTTGCTCGTCCATATGATTCATGTGACCAGGCCATTGCAGCTTCCGCAGTCTTACGATCGCTGAGTCCTTCGGCTCGTCAAAAATTTCATACAGCTCGTGGTTTTCCTATCTAACTATTACTTGTACGCCTGATTCTTTTTGTTTGACACATTCTGGCCCTAATCATCGAACCGATCATTTCTTTTGCGTCGGGCTTGATGTCCTATCGTCTGTTTTCATACGGTCTTAATTGCCGCTTTCGCTTCCACCCATAGCACGTTGCTTGCTTTCAGCGATGTATCTGATAGGATGGGAACTAGCTGGTTGTCGAGGGTCTCCGTGCTCCTCGGTATGTACGGACGTCAAGTATGCTCGAAGCCCAACTTTGTTGGATCAGAACATGTTTGATCTGGTTTTGTGTGTTGCCATTCGGTGATACCCAGGTCATTATGTATGTGTCGATGTGGGAAGCAAGTCGAACGTATGTCTAGATTTCTGCTACATGCAAAGTCAATCAGGCGCTGGCTGTTGTCATTTGGTTCATCGTAGAGGCTATATCCTCCAGTCGTTTCCCGATATGATAGCTAATTGTCAACCTTAGCGTTGAAATCAGCTATAATTATTTTTGTGTCGTTTGTAGGCAATGAGTCAACTCGTATCTTTCCAGGTGATTGTAGAACGTTTCCTTCGTTTCCTTATTCTTCGGTTGGGGCGTGTACATTTATCAGCCAAATTTTGAAAAATTTTGCTTTTATACGTTAATAATTGAATGAAGGTCATTCCGCTCTGCATTCCTGCAGGCATCTTCCTTCGTTTCTTATTTTTCTTCAGTCGGGGCATGTGCATTTACCAGCCAAATTTTGGAGAATTTCGCTTTTATGCGGATCGCACGCAAGCGTTCATTGATTGCCTTGAATTCAATAACGTGCGATTTGAACTTTCTACTCACAAAGAAGGCCATTCCGCTCTGCTTTCTTGCAGGCTTACTACTTTCGAATATTATGGATTTCATATCTTGTATATCATTTTCAGTCCAATTCGTTTCCTGGATTACCAGTATTTTTAATTCATATGCGCTAGCCTGTTGTAAAAGGTCTTTGACAGCGCGAGGATAGTTCAGTGATCTGACATTCCAGGATTCAATACCATAGTCCATTTTTCGGTTCGTTGTCGTTCAAGTCGTTGTCGTAGATTAAATCCATTCTGACGCTCTGTTGGGGAGTGCCAGAATGAAGGTTGGACGAGGGGCTAACTCCCTCGATGGGCTACATCGAGGGAGTTAGCCCCTCGTCCAACCTTCATTCTGGCAGCATGGTTACTTCTTTACAACTCCGTTATCAAGCACGGAAGACTTGACTTCATCCTCTTACGTCTTCACAAAGGACGTGTAAGTAGGATTTAGTAGCAGAGCTGCAGGTGTATTTGCAGTTATTGGCATTTCTCAGCATTTAGTGTCCCATCGCTGGGGAACCAGTTAACCCAATGTGCGACCCCGATACCATTTACTACCATTTGGTCGTGAGATTTAGGATGAGGAATCATGAAAGCTAGGGGTGGGGGAAATAAAGGGATCCCTCCTCCTTTCTCAACCGGACTTGGGACCGTCTACGTAACACAGTTATAAGTCTGTTTTTAGGTTTTTATGAAATAATTATTGTCTGTTCGTCCGTCCATGCATCATAGCAAGTTTTTAACCGACTTCCAAAGGAGAGAAGGTTATCAGTTTGACCCGTATTTTTGTTCTTTTTTTTGCTTTTATATGTACACGCATAACTTTGAACGGGGATAGATAGAAAAATTCTGTTTTCGCAAATGATATGATTTACTTTCTGTTAGGTCCCATTTAAAGGACATGAAGATCAAATAATGGTAAAGTAAATATTCTGTTGTATAAATACTTTCAATTTAATCCATTTCAAATGTTTCCATGAAAAGTATTTAACATTTCACTTGCTACGAAAGTAGCAAATTGCGCTTACTTTCCAGCTTAAAGGGCCGCAATTTTGCATTTATGCATTTGATTTTGGATTGTTTTAAAGAGTAAGGTTTATCTTTAAATCTCGTTCAAATCGGAGTTTGACTCTGGACAGGGCAAAAATATTAAATTCTTAGCGAAAATGGCAGCTAAATGGCAGCCTTGTATTTTTCATCCGATTTTGGTATTTTGCAGAATAAGAGAACTAAACTCACTGATCCATAATATCGCTAGAGGGCCATAAAAATCTGAAAAAAATCGCATATTAGAACCACCGCCCTTTTGAAACTTGCATATGGATGATCACAAAAACTACAATATAAAATCTTCAAATATAATCATTTTGTTCTTGATAATCAAATTTCATACAAATCGATTTAAAATTGTGACTAATAGAAACGATTGAAATTTCGAGTTATAAATAGCCACCATTTTTTTTTATATTTTTTCAATGTTCTTTAGACAGTTAAGGATTTTATCAAATCGCTGAATTTAGTCACAAATATAATAACAAATTTTTGTACGTTTTTCGAGCGGCCGCCATTTTGTTTCAGAGGGTTCGACTTTGGATTTTATTGTATTGTTTTGTTGTCTATACCAAATTTCATCTAAGTCAGAGCCATGCATTGGTCAAAAAAGAAATCTCAATTTATCTGCTAAAATGGCCACCATTTTGTTTTCGCTCAACAGATTTAGCTGGTTAACGAAGTCAGCCGAGATATCTACATAATACAAATTTCCTGAAAATTTGATGAACATTGAAGTAAAATTGCGACCTCTAGCGTGGTCACAAATTTCGTTATATCCCATATATTAGGTTGTTCGATAACTAATGTCGTTTTTTTTTTAAATATTTTTCGAAGTAAATTTATTTTCATTCACAACAAACATTAATCAATGATATATTGACCATTTTGTTGGATGATTTATTTTCCGTAAGTTGAAAAAACCACGTTCGAAGAAACCTTGGTTTTTAAAAGCGAAGAACTGGTCCAACTCATTTTTAACAGCCTGATCGGAATCGAAAGTTAAACCATTCAAATGGTTTTGAAGGGAGCAAAGCTCCAAGGCCAAGGCTAAGGGTGGATGTGGCATCAGTTCCCAATAGAGCTCCATTAATTTTTGACGGGCTATCAAAAAGGTGTGGGATCTGGCGTTATCAAGATGGAACATCACGTCTTTGTGATTGGATAGTTCAGCGCGTTTTTTTCTTAATTTCTTCGTTCAATTTCGATAGTTAACGATAGATGCCATTCGAATCAATAGTTTGGTTTCTTGGAAGCAGCTCAAAGTAGCATATACCCTTGTTATTCCACCACACAGAAAGCATAATCTTCGTTTGGTGAGTATTGGCTTTAGATGTCTATTCTGGGGGCTCATCTTGCTTGATCCATCATAGTTTTCGGGCTAAGTTATCGCAAACAATCCATTTTTCATCACCCGTTATCATTCTTTTTAGAAATGGGTCGTTTTGGTTACGATTCAGCAAAGAGTCACTATGTTAATGCGTTTGGTAAGGTCGATTTTCTTTAATTCGTGAGAAACCCAAACATCCAGTTGGTTTACGTAACCAAGCTATTCCAAGTGCAAGTAAATGGTTTAATTCGAAATGTCGGGCTTCTCTGCTATCTCACGAGTTGTCACACGGCGGTTAGTTTCGATTAATGACGATAAAATAACGTCATTAATAGAGGTTAGACGGACGACCAGTATGTGGTTCATATTACAAATCAAAATTTCCCGAACGAAAACGGGCAAACCACCGTTGGCACTGACATTCAGTAAGTTGTTCCTCACCATAAACTTCACTAAATTTCTTTCGAGCTTGCACTGCATTCTCACCCTTTCGGAAGTAAAACAATCAAATATGCCGATAGAGCTCTCTTTGATTGTCTATTTTCAAGTTTATTTTTAAGCAATTTGTTGTTTATAAATGACGCTCAATTTTTGACTGAAGAAAGTCTAAAGTCTAATCTTTAAAATAGTACAATACATAATAATATAAGCCACGCAATCACTACTATATGAAATATGCAGTTCACGTCATCTATGACATGAATGACATGAATTATCGAACAACCCAATAATTAGATACATATCCGATTTCCATTACTTTCATCTCCTTACTTTTTCAATTCCTCACAGTAAGTGAAAGAAAATCCATTACCCATTACAACTACCGTAATCGAAATGGGCACACTTTCAATTCCCATTACTGAGGAATTGAAATATTCAATTACTGAATTGCAATCACTTATAATGAGAATTGGAAAGGAATTAGAATGGATTTTTCCCAGATCTGGCTGTGTCCAACAATGGGTGCCTAAAACAATAATAAATTGCAAATTATCGGCAAGGTTTGAAGGCATTGAGTATAGTACACTTCTGCCACAAACAAAAAATACTTCATAGCATCTCATGTTACGCGAAGAGAAAAACAAAATAAAATCGGGCAAATGCAATTCAACTTTTAGGCCTTCTAGACTCTTTCAAAACTATTGGCAAGCTACGAAAAAATATCTACAAATGTATTTTACATTAGACACTCAGGTAAATCAACCCTATTGGTGTCCAACTGTCCAACCTGAAAAAAGTAACCTTAAATTTATTGTAAAGCATTTTCCAAATCATTTTGAGTAATGCGTGATATAGTTCAATTGTTGTACTTGAATTATCGTAATTGCGAATTCTTCGCATTTAAGGATTGAACAGATAGTTTAAAGACGGCTTGTTCGAAAGTATTGAAAAGAGCATAAATTTTCTGGAACTTCTCTTGTAAGTAAGGCTTCATCGGAGAGTACAGCTTTATCTATGTACCTACCCATGATGACGTTCAATAAGTTTTACAAAGTCTCAAGTCTACAGCTCAGTAACTTGTGAACTATAGCTTATGTGTCATCCCTCTTGTGGCTGTAGTACCCAAAATGAAATACTGATTGTGTTGCGAATTTTTCGTTATATTTTCAGTTATTGCAACATTTAAATCTCGCCAATTCAATATGTTCAAAACACCAATAATTTTTTTATTGAAATGGTGGGCGATTCATATGTTCCCTGCAAAAAAAAACCAATCCAACAAACCTCAGAGCTCATAATTCACTCAATATTATTTATATAATCATGAATCAGGTCAACATATCGTGATATTTCACGCCAATCGAACCACCAACAACATTTGAAAATCACAGGATTCTCTCATAATCAGATTAGAATGTTAGCATTAATCAAAGGATAGAATCACATCGAAATAAAAATTCGAACAAATTCATTCAACTGGCCCAAGGACCTTGAATTACGCGAGATAGCTTGATCTCATACAAAAACTTGTTTTAAACGAAACCATAACAAACAATTGATAGTACTCGAAGCAGCATAGTGAATTTGGGTGAGCTTCGAAGCTTCTCTCCTATATGTGTTCATGCTATAACATTAAATATCAATTCTGCCCCCTGTGCATTCACTAAAGCATTGCAAGAGAGTTCATTTCTTTATTTAATAGAAAATTCAATGAAAATGTCCAGTAATCCATAACTAACTTTGAAATAAATTTGAGTAATTATATACAAACATATTCATAAACTCTCATTTAACCACTTGATTTTGCTTCCTTTATATCCTTACAAACACGGATATGATTGTGTTCATGTAATCTAACACATGTTCTAATTTTTCATCTCACCAAATAAAATACATAAAAAATTGTCAAAAAAAACCTGAAATTTTCCCTTCTGAGTTCATTGCTAGCCAGTCGGCTACTCTATTTCCAGCCGCTGCGCCGCTTCATCATCGTATCCTTTGGCTTTTGATCCGATCTCACTGAAACTCAACATGTCCCAGCTACTGCAATGATCCAAAATAATATCAAGGAGCAAAACAAGCAAACAGAAAAAAATCCAAATGGCACTTATGAGACGTGTGTCTGCCATCTGCTTCATTTTGAACCTTAAACTTCTAGCGAATGCAATTCAATTTACAAATGTGTTTGCCTTTGAAGGAAACACATTTCCCGCTAGCATACTTAGAAGTGTTAATGTTTAACTTTGAGAAATGCAGAAATGGGAAGAGCAGAACAGATCGTTTGCGTGTTAAAATTAGAAACTCTTGAGCTCCCCGTGCATTTATTCGGGAACATGTTGGAATTTATGATCCTTACGGAGGATGCCTTAGTGTCTAGCATCTGTTCCCGGTGGGTAATATTGTACGGTAATTTGACACGGATAAATAACATAGAAAAGTTGTAATAAAGAGGAACCCTTTGGTGGCTTTGATGATGGTAAATAGTGTTAAGCGGAAGTATTCCAGAGCTAGAAAAGAATTTGTTTGGATTATGTAGAAATGTTATTATAAACAACTTGCTGTTCTGGAAACTGCCATCTGATTACTCTAGTAAGTGGATATACGTTAAAATCATGCATAGAATCATGTGTGAATAGTATTATGTCTTTTAAGAACATATAAATAAAAGCAGTCCATAGAGTGTATAACTAATTCCATAACGAATCTCAACGCATAATCATTGAAAACAATATAATCACTCGGTTGTAACCATTCACAAGTCAAACCACCCCTCACTAAAGCACTTAAGAAGATCCTCTCCACCCTCAACCTCTAAAGTAAGATTGATTTTTGCTTTTAAAGCTTTCCATATAGCCTTGAAACTTACTTGGTATGCGGATTACGTAACCTCGACCTGGGATCGAAATCATTCTATTGTACGTAAATAGTCACAGACGAAAAAAAAATATTTATTCCTATAATTTGTGTACGTCAAGAATGTGTTCTTTGTAACGTTCTTTTTGCCAATTATGTAATTTTATCACATATTGGAATGAGTATGTTATTCAGGTGTGCAAAGATGTTTGTTGTCCTTCGACACAACCACCCTCGCAGCGATTGCTGGTGCTTGCCATAGAATTAAGTCATATGTTAGTTATTTGCCAGGCTTTTGTCAAAACTGCAAAATGTTGATCAGTTGGATTATATTGGAAAGCTTCCTATTTACATAATTTTACGCAAAGGTGTATGAAATTAGAATGTTGTGCTTCAATTTTTTGCTTGCATTCGCGTAAAATATTTACTTTCCATTTTTTCATCAAAGCCGACTTTTTGCCATATTTCGATAGATTATTTGGTTCTATCTGGATTCGACACTAATTTAAAAATATCAAATTTTGTAAAAATATCAAAATTTGTGATTTCTACAAAAGTTTTCTTAAAAATATTTTTAAAATTGTCTAGAGAAGTCGTTCATAAGAAAGTAAACCTGAGAAAATTTGAACCCTAAAATCAAAATTGTATATAAGCGGTAACACATGCGCAGGCAATATGAGATGATAAAATTAAATGGAAGATGTACTCTTGGCAGTCACTAAAATTGTAGGACATAAAGGAACTGTATGCGATGATGTCTTTCTTAAAACCAAATGAATAAAAAAAAATAAATAAAATACCAATTACGTTCCTGGAAGTCCTAGCAATGCGCCTTAAAATGAAGTTAAAAAAAATATAAATTCCAAACACTTGCATTTTAAATTTTTTCGTCTCGTGAACTGCATCATTCTGGACTGAAAATTGCATATTTCTTACTAATCTTGCTAATGCGAAAATTAATTCGGTATTTGCAATCAGTGCAGGTCATTGTTCATTGTTCGGGGTCTATTGGGTACAATTAGTCTAGCTTGGCCTATAGTTCCCATGAATGATGCTAGTTTCTCGGGCTTCCACCGTTTTGTTCTATACAAGCCATAAAAACCTCTGGCTAAATTTTCATCTACACAGTGTGTCTCATGGAAAATGGATTTTTTTTAAAACATAGATTTATATTGGCGCCACCTTTTGGTGGATGTTAGCAATGGAAAGGTCCATTCTTCACTGACATCCTGTCAAAAGTGTATGACATTTGGTTCAATGGAAAGTGACAGTGTGTTTGTGGCATCGGTCGAAAAATTAACTTCGAACAAAGAGCAAATATTAAGTTCAACATTGTAACGATTTAATTAAAGAGTCTAAAATGGACCCAAACTTCAAATATTCAATTGTGACTGGTGATGAGACATGGTGTTTTGAAGATGATCCCGAATCCAAGCGTCAAAATGCTGAATGGGAGCACCCAACCGAACCCAATCCGAAAAAAAGTCAAAAGTGAAGACAATGTTGATTTGTTTCTACGACTCGGAGGGTATTATTCATCGTGAATTCGTTCCACCTGGTCAAAAGATTACTGCTGTTTTTTATCTTGGTGTTATGAAGCGTTTGCTTAGCCTATTCGTCGTGTGCGGCCACAATGCCGTGAAAAAGGGTGCTGGCGTTTGTTGCATGATAATGCCACGTCTCATCGATCGAACTTGATCACGGATTTTTTGATCAAAAATTCTATTTTAACCATCAACCACACCGTACTTGTCGGATTTGGCTCCGTGCGACTTCTACTTGTTCTCCAAATTGCACTTGCCTATGAAAGGAAAACGTTATGCCGACGTAGAGACTGTCCAAAGAGCGACGACCGATATACTAAAGTCGACGGATAAAAATGGTCTCAAAAACTCATTCGATAAGTTAATTGATCGTGCAAAACGTTTTATTGATGCGGAAAGAGACTATTTTGAATAAAATATAAATGAGATTTGCCGGAATATTGAGTTTTTGTCTTTATTTTGAAAAATTTCCGTTTTCCATGGGACACACCTTGTATTTTGAAAGATTTCATTTCAACCATTTGAGACAACTGGGAACCAGTATAGGACAACTTTAAATATATAGTTTGTAATGTGACGCCTACGCCCGGGAATCGAAGTGATTCCGATCCCGAACCCTTGCAACCGGCCAGATGGGTATGTCCTCGAAGTGCCAGCGGACTTCATCTGTCGTGCGGATATCGTTGCGCAGAAAATATTTCTTTTCTGTCCAAATATTTAGATATGCGGATATAAATATTCGAAAAATAAAATTAATCCAAACCCCGACACATTTCGAGACATATCCATCTGGAAATGCCCCTCCACCGTGGCCATCGAAAAACTATGCCACTGGCGACAAATGGAGAGGCACATTGCCGCCATGTGGCGTGCCATTCCACACACAGCTGTTTTGTCCGATGTGACAAGTGGTGGATTTTGACAGCCACATGGAGAGGTTACGAGTAGACAATTTCTTAAACATAAGACGCGAAAAACACCTCCGAGGCCGGGAAAATAATTTAAAAAAAAAGAGAAAACGAAAAAGAAAGAAAAAATAGTGGTTCCCACTCAAGTGGACAATCGTCCGAATTACTTTTTCGCTTTATTGCGACTTCGTAACACATCTGTTGCGCGGGGTGCCATTGAACGCGGGAAGAGTGGCAGTCACCAGGTAAATCGACAAATATTTATGGTCCTCGACTGATTTGTAAATTTTTTAGCTTCAACTAGGGGAATGCGGATCGCGATCGCGCACCGTTGCGCACGTGACAGTTCCCGGGTACTCCCGGACACCACTCCGGATTGCGGATGGCTGCGCCTCCAGCGGCACCATCTGGGTATCCCACGACGGGCGAACTCTCGATAACGTACCAGACGGACCTGCGCCGGCTTCTTCCAGTCCCCCGGAAAGTCCACGTGGCAGTCGAAATCGTAGCACGCAGCAACTACCAAGCGGCGCTAACAAGTGTGGCACATGAGGGATCGAACAGGTACTAAAAAAATGATCCCGATAAAAATGGAACGTCACTTTTTTTTTTTAACCAAAATATCCGTTAACCTGAAGGAATAGTTGCAGTGTTGTAATTGATAAACTTGAGCTTACGCATCTTCAGTTTACAAATGATGTCACCGTCTGTCAAAGATTCATTATCTTCTATATTACCAAAGCTTTATTTTAGATGTGGACTGGGGATTGTAAACATTTGAATAAGCGATAATGACTACTAGCCCTGATTCTACGGATGAACTTCACTTCAATTTGTAATAATCTTTGAGTTGATTGCTTTTCACGGTCCTAACATCCCCATTTAATTATTAGTAATACCATCGCATATGATTTATATTAAAGTCGCCTATTTATTATATGAAGCAGTGGTCTACTCCGACAGTAATCATCTGCACTTTCCTTCCCTAAATGTGCCACTCAAGTGAAAAGCTTTCCATGATGATTTGGTTAACGTTTAATGCACGATAATTGTTTATTGGCCTCTCTAGATAATCGTTTGACTACATGTATAGTAGGCTCATTGATTTTCTTTTTCTTTCTTTCTGCTTGTCTGTGTTTGTTTAATTCGATGCAAACCTCTTTAAATTCAGTGGCATCGAATAGAGTTGTATGTCCTGACAAATGAACTGTATTAAATGCCTCGCGGAAACGTTAAAGGTCTGTGGTTATACTTACGAGTATATTCTTGTGCCCCTTAGCCACCAAGAGTTACTAAAAGAAGCAGTTTTCTGGGTACATAATTGAGGAATATATAGTTCCGATTTGGTTCGTTCAAGCGACAAATAAGACTAAAGATCATCATGCTTGATGGGGCTGTGATGTGGTGCTTTATAACCATTCGCTTGCAGTAAAATTTTGCAGTATATAGGCTTCTCAAGTTGAGTAATCTTCTAGCTATCCTTGACTTGTACTTGAAATTCGAGAGCTAGCCTAAAAGGCGTCTGAAAGGGTGTTATTCAATTGAATCAATTACTTTAAATGCAGGAATGTGCCTCTTTAGGACGCAATTTGTTCACATCTTGTTGCTACCAATGGAAATTTCCGTTGAACCATTTGCATGAAGTATTTTCAAAAAAAAAAAAGAAAAAAGTGATCCAGTTAAATGGCTCGAGTTTTAGAGCGACGTGAAAGATGGAAAAATATATGAGCTGCTCCAGTCGAATTTTTTTTGTATTAGCTAAATATAAAGCCAATACCCTGTAAAGCGGAAACTAAGAAATATGAAAGAAATCAATGGATGTTATTCTATTGCATAATATAGACTCATTTGGAAGTGAATTAAAGAGTTGAGATTTGTAAAAAGAGGCAGCCCGCATTAATCGCCAAATAAACGAGTATATCATCAAGACTAGCTCTTCCTTTTTAGATTGGATGATGTATTGAGATTAACAATTATCTTTGCCTCAAAAAGAAACAACCTTACATTCCTATATTTTCAAAAGTGAAATTATTTCTGCACAATTGAAACAGATGCTTCATATACAGTCACAATCGTAGATTTGATTCTAGATTAAAATTTGGTTTGAAGGAATAATTAAAAGTACATTTGCTTTTAACTTGAACTATTTCCTCTTTAAAAGATCAGAACAAGAATAAAATGAGTACCATTTTTAGCAATTCAACCCTGTAAATATTCACACTTGCGAAATCTCAATTACAAATAAAAATTACAATTGTTAGCCCATGCTTGAAATACTAAAGACTTAATTTAATGTTTGGAGAAAACAAAAATCAATTTCATAGTTAGTTTGCATTTCGTGTGGAAAAGAATGAATAATATATTTGGCAAAATAACTTATTTAAAATTTTTATTTCAATTTCCAAATCAAAATCCTATTTAATCTATTACGTCTTACTCATTGATATTAGGTTAAAGGACATTTTATTTACAAAAAATAATGTCATTGCAATTTATTAATTTAGTTTAAACTCAAATTGATTCAAATGACTTAATCTTACAAAATAATTTAAGATTTATACAAATAAACAAACTGTACGCTAAATCTTGTCCGAGATGAAATTTGTAATGGATACATGTAACCAAAATATAAATATTCATCGCCTACAAAAGTAAAAGCAAAAAAGAAACAGTAATTTCGGATGGATGTGAATAAAATTAACTTTAAACTATTAGTTGAAACGTAATCAGTATGGGACGATAAGTTGAATAGTAGAGTATTCGTAATATTGTATCCCGAATTAAAATTAATGTTAGTTTTTGGAATTTATCCTTCCTTATTAATATTTAGACGAAGAACTAATATTTCGTGTTTGATGTGCTAAAACTCCCTTTGATTATTTTTAATGAATGTGTTAGAATAAAAAAAACAACATGAATTGCTAAAACTTAACCAAGACTTTCCTTTCCAGAGGCTCGTTCTTTTTCAGTGGGAACCGAGAGTGTAAGGTAGGTATGCCGTCGCGAGGATAGGGTTTCGACAAATCCGCTGAAGTCGGTTTCGCGTCGCGCGCGGTACGCGGTACCTTTGATTGTTTCGTCATTTCATTAGAGTAGTTTTCGTCGGTTTAAATTCGAGTAGCATATTTTTCGGTACCGCGTCGGTGATTCGGTAACGCGCCTATAGGATTTTGTAGCGTTTTTGATTTGAGATCTGTGGAGAGATCACATCCAGAATTAACGTAACGTAGGTTTCCCGTTCTGGATGAGTAATTGTTGACGCGTTTGGAAAACGGGCATGTTCAGGTGGCTGAAATATTGTAATTGAGCGTAACCCATTCGGAGACCCGCGACCGAAATCCTCTCCGAACTAGCTGGCCGACAAGCAGTCACCGCGCGAATGGGTTACGGTGCACGGATTGGTTGACCTGTTGGTACCATCCGTTGGCACTACTCAGACTTAACGTCTAGAACCGATGAGAGGTCGGTTCCGCGTTCGAACTGAAAAGTTGAAAATCATTACAAGTTGTTACCAGATATCATCCCTTTGTCTACTGTTTTGTCAAGCGTGTCAGTCTAGAAGGTTGTGGTTTGTTTATAAAGTCAAAGGAGTTGTTATAATATACTTTTCTTGTTTTCTCTTGTAGTTGTTCGATACTCGTTATAGTATGATAATTTCAGAGCTCGTCTTTTCCTACAATTTCAATACATTTCCAAAAGATTTTGTCTGATTCCATTTTCAGCATTACTAGTCCCACTTTAATTTTGCTTACTCTTGTTACATGCTGTTCAGTTGATTCAGCTCGTACTAACTTATCCATTCTCTTGTTTACCTCTACATTCTGTCTAATTACAATGATTCCCTATTGGTTAGATACGGTTTTCAGCGTTTGCTTAATATTCTGAAGTGATGTGCGGTTAAACTTGATCGTCCCCACCTTTGTGTCTATTTTTGTAGACTACTAAGATTGATCATTGTATATACTATAAATTACAATTTAATCCTCTCCGGAGATTGTGCGCTGCAATATATTCAAGTTTTGTTGGTAGCTATACACGACGAGATGTTTTTTTCATCCACTATTGACCGACTCTGTTCCATCCTGCTTGACTCAACCAAAATTTTCATTAGCCCGACAAAGTGGAGGTCCCCCGCTTGAGATTAGTAGTTTTGTAGATTTCAACTCAAAGCTATGCAACCTGTATGGCATGTCTATCTAGGAGTATGAGAATGATAATTATCTCTTTGTAAACGTTTGATGTACTCCTCAAGACCCCAATCATACTTAAAGAGACCATGCACTAAATCTTCCATATTGAGGTTTTCTTATAAAGTATCAGCCACCCACATCCTGCAAGTAGTTATTGACCTTCCTACCGTGTTATGATCTAGTTAGCGGGTCAGCGTATTAGTCTGTATATCGTTCCTACTAGCTTCTTCATTGTGAAGAGTGTCGCATTGCTTTGTCTGACTTCTCTTATATTAGGAGCTTGTGGTAGCTTACTGTCTAGTGTTGCTTTGTATGTTTATTATGTGGGAATCAATGTGCTCCTTGTGGCGATGGAGTCTTTGAAATAGCTGAAGTTCTGCGATGACTTTTTGGCGTTTATGAGGTGCATTTGAACTTTGGTGTGTGCTCGACGAAGGTTTGGAGCGGGGTTTGAAGTGGATGAAGTATTTTAAGCCGTGCCAGCACCATTCCACGGGGCATTCGTTATATTCACTCGTTATGGAACGGCTGTCGTACCACAATACTCAAACGATCAAAGCTGAATTTCTCTGCGTAGATTCAAATTTAAGTAAGCTTTGTTGATTGCGATAGTGATACATTGTGATGGTTGCGATAGTGATACATTGAATGATTTTTTCCCTTTTGCAATCTTAGAAGATAGCAAAGGGGAACTTATCTGCCGGTTGATATAATCATCGCTTGTTAACTCGGGTTTTTCACATTGGTGATGACTGCTAGACTTGTGAGTGTGACGCGTGTAGAGGTACATTTTCGTTTTTGCAGAGTCGTTTAACTTCGTCAACTTTATACGGTTGAAAGTACGATAAATGTCGAGATATGTTATGGTGTAAAGCAGCGTAAAAGCTCGTGTCATTTGGGGGCAATCCATCCACATGAAAATGGCGACAACCTAATATAAGAATAAGGCGCCCCAATTTACTTAGCTCGTTTTCAAATTTCTGCACATAAATAAAAAGTAGCAAAAGGAATTAATGTTTTTAAAGCTTCTGTCACTAATTTCCCATGTTCATATCGACGAGCAAGCTAAAACTGTTCTAAAACTTGGCTTATGAATTTCAGCTGTAGAGTTTTGTCAGGCGAAATTTTTGTATAAATCGTCTTTGCTATCTGGAACATATTCATACAGTTTAATTAGCTTGCAAAATAGCATATTTTCCTTGATCAACCTCTCGCATTCGCATCGGATAAAACAGAGGAATTGCTCCGAGTTCAACACGTCTGTTGAATCGTCAAATTGCACGGCAAAAAAGTCACTTGCTTTGACTCATTCAATCCTTTGATCATGAACTCTGTATATTGTGTTATTTGACAGGGGTATCAACTTCCATTTTTAGCTAATTCTGGGCTTATCATCAGATTGGCCTTATCAATTTAAATGGGTAAAATAAGGTTTTCTGCAATTATCTAGGGCTTTAACTCCCTCCACTAAATATGACGCATAAAGCTGTGTGGATTCACTGCGACTCAATGATTTTATAAAATTTTGCTGATTTTTTCAGACACTTATTTTTGGTAAAACACAACGAAACTTTTTGTATTATTTTTCTTTTTACTGTCAATGAATACAGGGGCCAGAGGGCGTACCTGCTGAAGTATTGCAGTTTGTCTAAAATTTATATCTTGACTTGCTGCTTAGTAAGCTCAACGCTTGTCGGCATAAGGGGGTTTTCCCGAAACGATGGAAAGTAGCGTGGATCGCACGAGAAGAGCAATCTCGATTCGCCGTCTGCATACCGCCCGTTATGTGTGATACGAGGCGTGACCGCTTCCATGAAAACCGTATATTTAAAAATTATTCTACAACCCTCCCCTTCAAAGTAGTCCACTTGGGCAGCTATACAACGATTACAGCGCGTTTTCCATGCTTCGTAACATTCACAGAACGCTTCGACTGAGATGTTCGCGAGTACCCTCATCACGGCCACCTGGATGTTCGTAATCGACTCAAAATGGATTCTTTTGACCACCGATTTTGTTCTAGGGAACAAAAAAGTCACAGGGTGACATATCAGGCGAATCAGGCGACACGGCGATCCTTTTAGAGACCAAATACTGGGACACGTTGAGGGTTGTGTGACACGGCGCGTTGTCGTGATGAAGGATCCAGCTACGGGCGATATCTGGGCGCACCCTGTTGACTCGATTTCGCAGCTTGGCGTGTACTTGGTGATAGTAGGCTTGATTTACAGTTTGCCCCGATGGAACAAATTCTTTGTGGACGATTCCACGGCTATCAAAAAAGGTAATAATCATCATTTTCACCTTCGACTTGCTCATGCGAGCTTTTTTCGCGCGGGGGGCGTGCGGAGACAACCATTGTGATCTTTGGCGTTTGGTTTCCGGGTCTAAGAGTAGTATCACCATGCACTTTTACAATTTTAGCGTACGTTTTTGAAGCTGTTTCGCCCAATCTGGCGCAAAATTTTATCGCGATGCGTTGCTGTTGATTTCGTTTCTCCATTTTTGTGACGAGCACCACCAACACACGTCTACTCAACACGACACAGCAGGCGAACTAAACAAGCTAGAGCGATGGTAAATATATCAATGGAGAAGGGAAAGGTGCCGGGAAAGGGGAAGGGAATTTCAAGGTCGCAGGTTTACCACAGGCGCGCCAATAAAATGAGTCTCATTACTTAATTGTCACACCTCGTAGGCACGGCCGGGAAAGTGTTCGAGAAACTTATCAAGGGAAGACTCACTGACGCGATACGTGCTGCTGGGGACCTATCTCCTTGACTGTAAAGCTTTAGATCAGGTAACTCCACTATTGATGCGATTGCAGAGGTGGCCTTCAATTTCACTAGGTGGGCGGATGTTCTGAAAACACTGGAAAACCCCTCTTCAAGTACCGGAGTAACTGATTCAGATTCTGAGGGACAACTTGACGAATCGAAACCTATTCTATGACATAAAGGAGGTTCGGCGAAGGACGGAAGGTACATCCGGTGATGCTCAACGCTCCATCGTTGGCTGCGGTCTAGGCACGCCAATTGAGGCTTGAAAGTCCATTCTACCAAAGAACTTGTTGCCGCCAGAGTTTCTTCTTGGCCTTCCTATTTAACTGTAACTTCTGTGTTCATTGCAGTCGCTTGTCAAATGCATACATTGCTCCAGCAACATTCATGCCTGCTCCATGCACCCTTGTTGCAGCTTTCTGTCTTTCAAAAGCCTTTCTCAGTAACCACCCTTGCAGCGAGTGTTGTTGCTAGCCACAGAATTAGGTCATATGTCAGCTATTTGCCAGGCGTTTGTCTAAATCGCCAAATTTTGATCAGTTGGAAAATATTAGAAAGCTTCGTACTTACATAAAATAAATTACGCGAAAGTGCATACAATAAGGGTAAAGTGCTTCAATTTTTTGCTTGCACTTGTGCAAAATATTCGCTTTTTGTTTATTCTATCCTTGAAAATACTATTTTTATATGATTTTTAGCCATATTGCAATGACTTCTTTCAGCTAAATCTGTTTCCGCTGTTACAGTAAAAACATCAAATTTTGTAAATAGATCTTGTTCCAGTTTTCAGTCCAATAAAAGCCTTCCTCACATCCGCCATCTAAGCCTAAGCCACACGGCCCAATAGTCTTTAGTATATTCCCTGTAGAGCACACCCATAACCGTATATTTTTCTCGGCAATTGACTTGCTCGTCTCTATGGCACTACATCAGCTTCTCCATTTGTTCTCTTTAGCTTCACTGAAGCTCTTCTAGGCAAAAAGACTACTTCTTAGTTACCTGTATATGCTATAAAGCCAACAAAGCTGCAAGATTTGAGGAAGCTTTGTTTGAAGAAATTCAATCCCTGATTCGTCTTGATTATCATCATCTATGGTGCGACAGCCTGAGCTAGGTCTTAATCTCCAGGGTATCCAAACAAGGATTTGTTGTCAGCTTCTATCATATCTTCTCATCGAATCCTCGGCCTTCCTGCTGGACGTCTTCGTTGTGCTCTTAAGCTTTATGTTCTTTTGGGTGCATGGATTTCTTCCAATCTTTTAGTATAGCCCGTCCATTGCAAGTCGCGTAACTTAACGCGAGTAGTTATTTGTGGTTTGTCAAATAGTTCATACAACTCATCGTTGCAACATAGTCTCCACTCTGTTCCTTGTTTCATTGGGCTATAGATTTCCCGGAGCACCCATTCTTCCAGCTGGTGCAAAATATGCATCTAGTAACCTTAAAGCAAATTCCGATCCAAAGCTCACCTCCAGTTTACTTTTAGTAGAAGTACCGTCTACGTCGCCCTTTGCTGAAAGCGTTATTTTTCATCCGACTCTTGACATCAATTGCTATGCGGCTGGACTCAACTTAAATAATACACCAGTTTTAATTAACGTTTAAATTAATTTCAAATTCGGATAACAACTGAAATATACCCACCGTGCTCTCAAGCCTGAACTGAATGGCCTGCGTTTGGTGAATGAACACCAACTTGACATTGATCAATAGTGCTCAGAATTGTGCATGCCGCATCGATGTTTATTCCGCAATTAAATTAATGGTGCAGCGATACACTTTTTTACCTAAAAGTGGTTTAACAACCTCCTCAATAGAACATATACGAATTCCAGCATCATATGCAAAGCCTAGCGAACATGATGAAATATGTTAGTGGCTACTCAAAAAAAGCAGCAACATCGGTTAATAAAAATACTATTCTTCGCCATGCCATACACGTACACTTGAAAAAGTTTAATATTCTCAAGTTCAATAAATCATTGCTAATAAAACCCTATGCTAATGTGCTTCTACCTCCTATCTCCTACTATGCGAATTGCACCCGAAAACAATGAAGTGCGACCCCACAGGAGACTATACTCGTATATAAGGACTGTTTCGCGGTGATAAGTGCTAGATTGAATAACTCACGGAATTTTAGAGGGGACACCAAATTCCCGTACATTTCCCCTTCCCCTGCACCCCTCAAAGCAAAATTTGTCATTTTAAGTCCTGTTTTGAAAAGTTCCCATTAAGACATTTCATTTCATACCCATATTGCCTACATGCGATGAATTTTTTTTTCAGGGGCCACTCCCCTGTATAGGAAGACCCACCTTAAACACCTTATAAATTTTTTTTGTGGTGAAACTTTGGAGAGGATGTCACTATACACCCCTACTTACAAAATCGTATGTTTCTAGCTTATGTAGTTTGCGAGAAAAATGGTGTGACACGCGGACGGACAGACAGGACGCTATTTTAGTAGGGTTCTGTAAAATTATCTTACAAAACCCTAAGAAGTGCAGACGCTAAAAGGCTTCAAAATGTAGCGCTAATTGCCACAGGATTGCATATACATATGGGTTCATGTTGACTTTCATCCGTAAATGAGAAAAAGTATTCTTGATTAGTTAACTTTTTGTTTGGTCTTGCAAATTATCTGATTATAAAGGGTGGCCCAACCATAATGCACGATGTTAATTGTGAGTTACACCTTAACGTCAAGTTTTTCACCCAACTTAATTTGACATTTCTTTGTTTCAGTGTTTGACAAATTCAACCATGGAGAGCTACACAATTGAGCAGCGCGTTAAGGCAGTTGAATCCTCTTACGCAAATAAGGGGTTCAAATCAAAATGCATTTCGTGCACTTCGTGATTTTTTTGCTCAGCATAATCGACCAAATGTGTCCACAATCGGAAGAATTGTGCGCAAATTTCAACAAACCGGGTCTTTAGGAAATGTGAAATCACCTGTGCATGCTCGCCCAGTTTGTTATGCGGAAAACATTGCTGTTGTTCACGATAGTGTGGCAAAAGAGCCGTCAACCTCGACTCATCGTCGTGCCCAATAATTGAACATCTCACGAACATCACTGGTGCGAATTTTGAATAAAGATTTGAATTTACATGCGTACAAGGACTCAAACGTCGACAATACGCTGAATGGTTGGTTGAACAGACAGAAGGGAATGGTGACTTTACAAAGAAATTCATCTTCAGTGACGAGACACATTTTCACCTCAGTGGATTCGTTAACAAGCACAATTGACGCATTTGGGCAAATGAGGTTTATTGGCTGCGGGCGTCATCGGGCCGTACTTCTTCGAAAATGAGGACGGCCAAGCAGTTATCGTGAATGGTGTTCACTATTGCGAGATGATAACATACTTCTCGTGGCCACGAATTGAGGTTATGGACGTGGACGATATGTGGTCCCAACAGGATGGTGTCACTTGCCACACAGCCAACGAAACAATCGCTCTTTTGCGCGAGAAATTCAATGGCCGTGTTATTTTACGTTGTGGCGATGTTAATTGGCCGCCACGATCATGTGATTTGACACCGTTGGTCTTCTTTCTCTGGGGATATTTCAAAGAGAAAGTGAACGTCAATACGCCAAAAACAATTCGAAAGCTATACTCGTAGAATGAGATAATTCAGCACATTAACGACAATGAACCTCAATGTCTCAGAGTCATTGAAAATATAGACCATCGGATAGAAATATACCACCGTAGCCGTGGCGAGCATTTGGGCAATATTTTGTTTCACACATAATTGTCATAGATCCTTCAATTATGATAAAAAATATCAACATAATTCTCTGAAAACTTTTTGTTTTATTTTCAGTTAACAACGTTCGTTTTGGTTGAACCACCCTTTATTAATGTTGCTCAGAAGAGAACATGTTTTCATCTCCATGCTTCTTCCCGAGTAGAAATCGGTTTAGACATGCCTAAATGGGCATTAGAGCCCAATTCGGAAACAGTAGAGATTGCCTAAATTAGGCGTGCCTAATGGGGTGGGGGCCTAATTAGGCATACTTTACAAGAAATTTTAAAAAATTCGCATGTTAGTGTAATGTAGAGAAAAAAAAATGTTCAAATGAAAATTTTGCAATTGAAATTGAGTTTAGGAATTTTTCGCTTTTTGCCAGTAGAAAGTTTTAGGGTGGAAAATTTTTTAAAGAGTTTTAAGGGGTCCCCCCCCCCATATAAAGGAGTGACCTTCAAAGAAATTTTTGTCATCAAAGGTCGTAAAGTGGGGTATCATATGAAAAGTCTTTACAAAACAGATCTTAGAACTACTTTATCAGTATCAAGGGAGGCAGGAGAAGCTGAAATGCACGAAATTTAGGCGAACTTTATGAGCACTACAACAACAAATACGTCAGAAGTCGAAATTCACTAAACTTTGTTAGTAATAGTATGATTTATTAGTTTTACACTTTCTTGAATAAAATCGTAACGCCACAATCAAATTTAATGAAATTCAATATGTAAATTTACAAGTTTACTCATTACTGAAAATTTCAGAAAGATCGAATCATATTTAACAAAGTTATGGGGATGTAAATTTTCCTGTATTATGTTACAACAAGCAATTATACATGACTGTGGGACAATCAGCACTTCCAATCAACTCAGACACTACGGGTTTGCCAGGATTTGCATGAACGTTTCAGGAACTATATTCATGATAAATATCTTTGAGAACTTATTCAACGGGTGACATCCGTAATCGGAAAACAAAATGGCAGCCGATTTAAATGATTATATTGCATAAAATACTGTTATTTTCGCTAACTTCAACAGCTAAAAATAATCGTTGAAAAAACTATGAAGTTAGATCCAATAACAAATAACTTAATGGTTCAACTTTGTTTGTGATAGTAGGATCTGCAAAATTCAATTTTTTTCGTCAGTGAAACTGTATTATTATGATCGAATTGGATAAAAGTAGATATTTAAATAGTCCTTTAAAAGGTCCTTATGCTCTATGAGTTTTAATAGAATGTACAGAAGTTATTGCCGTTTGAATTTTCTCCGATTACAAAGATCAAACCAGACACTACACTTTTGATTGTATTTTCTTCAAATGTATAATTTAACAAAAACTCATTTAAGATTTGGTATAGTCAATGATTTAAGCAATATTGCAACAAAATGTTGGCCAGTTAAAATGGAGTAACACTGGGTTTTGTTTTAAAGCAAAAATATTTTTGTTGTGCGTGTCATTAAATTTGTTCTTGATTTACTCGTAAATCATTCTATACTTGGTATGTCTACATAACGTATGTTAAGTACAAAACTCTCAGGCACGAGCGTAGTTCTGTCTACCCAACTTGTTTTAATATAAATCGATAAGCACAATTTTTTGTTTGTTGTTTGATTTTTTTTTCGTAAAGCTTCGGTAAAGTTGTTTGTTTTTTTCGGTAGAGTCCTCATATAGTACGAGTAGTTAGCAAACTGAATGTACAGTTTCAACGCATTTGTTTTTTTTTTACAGTCAGGCGTTGTCATCAATCGTACTCTCGATGTTCTCAAAAACTATACCACGGCCCAAAACTACTGCATATACCTAATGTTTTTCGATCTTTCGACTTAAGTAAGCACAAATAGCATCAATCACTTGACACACTATATATAACACAAATTTTTAACGAACTAGAGAGGCACATTTTTTTTGCATCATCTAAAAGCATAAATAAGAGGAGCAAAATTTAAATGGGTTGTTTAATGGATCATAAAATAAATTTTGCAATCCCTACTTGCCTTCTTTTTCAAATAAAATATAGTGTTATGTTGTTTAACATCTCGAAAATGGTACTAGAAGGCGGTAAGTGAAAAATAGAAATGAAGGATATTGATCTCCTTTTATTTCGGACATTGCAAAATTATTGACCACTGTTGAATCCTTATTAGCAATTTTTTTTGTTTTCGTTACGTCGCTGAATGTCAGTGTTGTTTTCGTACTATTGTCTCTTTTTCAGAATGAGTAATTTTTGACTTATGGTGGATAATTTAAGCGAAACTAGATAGGGACCAATGGCGAAATCGATACAACCAAGAGCTGTATGAATTTTTTGACGAGCCGGAGCTCTCAACCATTCTCAGACTGCGAAGCTGTGAATCGCATGGACGGATACCCAAAAAGGTACTGAAGGGCGGAGATCAATGGGGAAACCGAGGAAACGCTGGTCTGGTTCGGTTGACGAAGATAGTTCATTCCTGCTCAGATTTCCAAATCGGAGGAAGCGGGTAATGGATCGAGGATTTTGAAGGCGCTTGTTGCAGGATCTCAAGGCCCGAGAGGGGCTGTCGTGCTACCAAGAAGAAGTTTTTCTTCGATGGATTTTAAGACAATTACCACTATATTTATATATTTTTTCCCTTGAGTACACCAGGGATATGAAAATACAAAAATATTAAATTTTTCCGCGGGATAGCGAAAATTACAATTTTGTAGACCAGAGGTATTTGTTTTAAACAATCATCTTTAATTCATTTATATGATACTAAATACAAATTATGTTCTTAGGTTCATTACATTTTAATACTTGAACGCTTTCCCCGACTTACACGCCTTCTGCTTAAAAAACCTTCACACATATTGAATTCGCGTATATTTTGCACGAATATGTACTGAAAAGAACACATGTCAAGAATATCAATGAGTCGTCAATTTCAATAACTCGATTATCTAATCAAGTCCACTCGTCGCGTCGTCTAAGAATGAGAGTCAAGTCTGAAGCTATACTGGCTATACGCCAAGCCATAACTATGCAATATCCATTCTATCCAACTTCAATTTATTGTATCTTTTGTTAGTGTAACTCATTTGCAGATTGTTAAGCTGTGGTGGTGGCCTTAAGAAATTTTCAATTTCCAGATGAAGAATGTTGACCATTCCACACCTCGAAATTGACGGAATAGAAACAAATGGATATGGACATTGGTCATCGGATTGGCATGTGTGTGAAGTTTTAAACAGACAAAAATCGGCCGTTACTATTCTAGCCATCTTTTCTAGAACTGTTGGTGGTGACAACAGAAATCGGCTTGCCAATCATCAAATGTGTTACTACCCATGAGTATTTATTTGCTTTGTTCTGTAATATATGACTCCATCAGAATGACTTATTCTTGGACTGTTTTAAATTTATTGATGACAGGCTAGCTTGGAGAATTTCTTGTTTGGCTAATTTTGCGTGCGCTTCGTCTGCAAACAAATAACGAATCTCAATTTGATTTAGATGCGTGAAAAGATACAATACGTTTCTTTATCAGATAAAAACTGCTGAAGAAGAGGTTTTTTGTTCGTAATTTTCTTGCTTTTCAATGTATCAGTCAACGCAGATGAAAAGCACTAAATTATAAAGTCAAATTATCAATCAGCCCACCAGAACGCGTTCCTTCTTTCCAAAACTAACCTCTTGAGCCCAATAGCCTATTTGAGCCGAATTTCAAAGGAGAGAATCACAGGCTATAGTTTTGTCGAAATAACTTCGCAGTTGCAGACATTTCTTGGTAGCGAATGTACCTTACTTTGAAGATAGGATACTGAGGTCACCAAACAATCAATTGTGTCTGGGTTCTTCTAACGAAGACCTCCATGCACCTACACGCCTAAAAATACAAACACATAAAGAAGTCATTTATTTGCAAGAGAGTATTTGAAGAAATGAAAGAATAGTCTCACGTTATAGTATTGCATTTGTTTTCTAAGCCCTCTACGGAAGCAAAAATCAGGCAACAACTACACCAGTCCCTTACATCTCCTCAAGCATGGAGCTAATAGAACTTATCTCGTACCTTCGCTAGTTCGTTCTTTAACCCCTTGGCCTACTACTTAATTTTCGAAAAAAGTGCAACATATCGAGTTATATCACCCTTCCCGCGATTCACATCTGCCTAGCTGCACATGATATGATATGTTTACCATTTTTCGCTCAACCAACATACCATAGCACTGACTCCTGTTTAAATTTTTTGGCCACGAGTTTGATTCTGGGCCCAAACAAACATCTACCATGAGTGTGGCTCAAAATTGTAGGCCAAGGAGTTAAACCAAGGTGGCCTCCCGATGCTCCTTTGTAATCTTCGTTTATCACGTCCAGAACTTTATTTTTGAGAAAAACTATTTGGATCTTATAGAAAGTACCATCCAGCGTCTCCCATTTTCGCTTGAGAATTTAACTCTCCACCTCAACGGCGCTCCATTGTACCTAACAGAATGCTGTCTTAGAAATACTGTCCTTCCATACCACCAGTGATCAGATATCCTCACCAGCTAGTTAGGCATGTCAAAGTTTCCTCGTTGATCCGCCTTTGTCGCTTTCAGACGCTATCATCCGTACATAAGCATTGAACTGCATTTGCTCAACTCCTCGGCATGGCTTGCGTTTTGCTGAGCAAGGACGACAGGGTCAACTGTCTGCATTCACTACCAGTTTCATCTTATACATGTTGGCATTGGGAATTTCTATCAAGATCTCGACACTTCGCGATGTCAAGACAGGTCTGCGCAAATCCAAAGAAAATCCATGTGGTCTTCAAAAATCGATTCCTAGGGCACAGTCGTTCGTAATGTTGGCTATCAGGGATCCATAAAATCCGCTGCAAAGGTTGCACCGGGTCTTGTGATGTCCCAAAGGTGGGATTCGACGGCTTGACCTGTTTGCACATCGATCAATTTTTGATGTGCAAGAAAACATCTTGACCAATGATAATAACATATTTATGTAGGACCTCCGACTTCTTAGGAATTCCACAATGTGAGCCCCGGGGATCTATGAGAGCCTGTTGCTGACTCTTTGATGAAAATACGGCCATCAGTGAGGTGCCAATTCTGAAACTTATCAGGTTGCTTCAGAATTTGCTCCGTGAGATGCTCATACCCGGGCTCCTGGAACGCGAACTCCGGAATCAAACCATCAATATGCTTGTGCTTTGGGAAAAAAGTAATAAGCAAGGCCAGCTGCTGGTCCTGCGAGCAAGATCTCGACAACACATTGGGCACCTTTCCGGTCTTCAATTTAGAAAGTGAACCCTTGTAATTTCAGGCTCCAACAAGCTCTAACGACTGCTGCATGAGCCATTTAAGGCTAAGTATTCTAATTCAGTAATGCTATAGTGCATTGCGTAGCGATGAGTTTCATCAACATATATGCAATTGTATGCTCTTCACCTTCATCGTCCTTCTGGAGCAGAACACTTCCAATACCCACTGTGATTTGGTCCCATTGGAAATAGAAATGCTTCGTAAAAAAATCGGGGTTACCCGACACTGGAGCGGAAATTAACTCACTTTATTGAAGGCTTTGCTGGCAGTAGCAGACCACTTAAAGGCGCGTTTGCACTTTAGCAAATCCATTAGTGGGGCGGTAACCGCAGCAAAACTCAGAATGAAGTCTAGGTACCATCCTGCTCTGCCCATGAACCTTTTCATGTCTTTTGCCGATCGGGATTCAGGATAGGAGACTATGCCTGAAACCTTCTCCGGATCGGCGCGCTGAACAACACCAGTCGCAAAAATGCCAAAATATTTTATCTTCTTTTTACCAAACTTGCTCTTTTCAACATTGATGGTCAAGTTGACATTCCTGAGCAATTTTGCAACAATACTCAGAAGCTCCAAGTGCTCATCAAATGTTGAACTCGTAACAAGCAGGTCATGCAGGTAAACGATTACGACACTACTTTATGCATCAACTGACACATCGTTTGGGGAGCATTACATAAACCAAACGGTATAACCTTGAAATTGTACAAGGGCCTATTTGCTGCATCCAACAGGATTCGCCAAAAGGCATCCTTCAGGTCCAAGCTGATATGAACCTGGTGCTTTGCAACCGTGCCAACAGGCCTTCAATTAGCGGCGATGCTTGAGTGTCATTTACGGTCACCTCGTTGAGATGTCTTGCATCAAAAAATAATCGTACCTTACCGGGTTTTTTGACAAGCGTCACTGGAGCACTCCGTGAACTCTGATTTTCCTCAAAAGTCAAAAGCGTTTTATTCAGTACTAATGCAAATTTTCAAAGAATACAAAGCAAATTCCAAACAATATAAATACGAAAACTTAATGGCCCAAATGACTCTCTAAATTTATACGAGTACTTTACCAATTAAAAGCGTTTAGTCAAAAAAAATATCAAATTCAAATTAGTTCAAATAATTACATAATTCAATTGGAAAAAGGAGAAAAAATCAACCAACACTATTCAAAAATTGTACATAGTTTTAACACAACAGTGAACTTTGATCCTATACCTCATATGTTATAGTCTAATTCTAATCAAATCCAATCAAAAACTTTATCTTAAACTAAAAAACGCTACCACAATATTCCTAACATAAACGTTAAACCTCATCTCTAAGCCTAATATGATAAACATCCTCGTAACATATACGAGTACTTATCCTAAATATTAACATTTATTCCTAATTTTTAGCACAAACAAACAACAACACTATATATAGCAACTCAAAACTCTGCAACAGAAAACACAAAACAAAAAATAACCACGAATAATTTAGACGTTGTCATTCAGCCACCAATACCTAGATTGCTCCGTCCCAGCTCGACCAGCCGAATCTAGCAAATGAGTATCTCCATTGGAATTGTTGGTCTCGTGAACTCAAATTCGGAGGATATTTTATCTTCTTATCGGTGGCCCATCCATATATGTGATATATGATTGGGACACCGTCAGAATCAAAAACATATCGATTCATGTCCAAATACACGAATGCTTCTGGAGGAATGAAGCCAGTAGTGAGACAAGTCTCAATATACCTGTCTGTAGGGTAGAACGGCTGTGAAATCCAGGGGTTTTCACTGACAGTTACATATCTTGCGATATAATTTCAAAGAAGTCTTAATATGAAGATATCTAGACCTTTAGCAGTTTGATAAATTCTTCTATTCGATATATAGTGCTTCCAATCCATCTCAGGCTTTCTGTATAAACCAATACATACACGAAAATATTTCCTTTCGAAAACTCTTAAGTTTTCCATAGTGCTGGCACTCTGGTTGTACCAGATCTGACATCCATATGTCAAAACATCAAAACAGGTCTAACCAGGGTCTTGTAACAGACAATTTTGACATTTTGATCGATGTATCTGGAATGAATGAGTCGTTGAAGGGCCATGTCTACTTTGTGTGCTTTCTTCTTTATAGCACTACAGCCCCTCTCGGGCCTTCGCTTAGAGATAGTTAAAGTATCTCATTTTCATGACCGTATTCATTTTTTTTTCGGGAGTTGGTTTGGTCAGTTCCATGCTCCCGTGTACTTGCTCAGCTATGATATGATCTGATTAAATCAGTATATATCACCACTAAGTGAACACTCGTAGTCTGTCCGAAAAATCCCCTGAACTAAACACGTTGCTCCCAACGAGATTTGAACCTGGGACCTTCGGCTTATGGGTTCATGCTCTAACCACAAGGCCACACAGACTACATTTGTGTGCTTTACTGAGCATAATTTTGACATGTTCAGTATAGTACAGGTACTGATCGAGATAAACACCAAGGTATCGCATGCAGGATTTATGTGTAACTCGTTCTGAGCTACCTTTACCAGCCATGATGTAGAAATCCTTCCAATTACGTTTCAGGTCTTGACTGGCTTCCTGCAGCGTTGTCCGAAACAAGATTGTTTCGCACCGCTGCGCATTGATTTTCATTCCCCAATTGTCAGTGTAAAGGAAACCCCGTTTAAAATTTTCTGAAGGTTCCTCAGAACTATTGTAGCTTTTCAGTCTGCCGTCTAAATAATCAGATCATCAGCAAACGCTACCAATGATCATGTTGGCGAGACGTTAATATCAAAGCCATTCAATAGCTTGCGAAAGAATATTGAGAAAATAAGGAGTGCAGAAACTGTTCCCTACTGCAGACCATTCAAGACCTTGAAGTCGCACATCGTCGTCAGATTTCCATCTGTTACAACAAATGATTTCCCGTATAACATATTGCACATCATGGCGACAAGGTGTCTGGGGAACCTGTCCTGAAGAAGTTTAAAGATTAGTCCATCTAACCACACCGTATCGAAGGCTTTCTCCATATCGACGAGACAAGCTCCGACACATTCTCTGTTGTTTAGTTTCTAGCAGATGCCTGAGGTTACTTTCGTTATCGCATGAATGGTCGAATGCCTAGCACGAAATCCAAATTTGGCAATACGGCATCAACTCATATTTCTCAATGTGGACGTTTAATGCTTTGTTCACTATCACTTCAAACACCTTGCCCATGTTAGGCAGCAAGCTGATTGCGCGATAGCTTTTCTGACTTTCCTCTACTACCCCCAAAGACAACATACGGTCGAGTTCGTTATACAGCAGTTTCTGTATAACAGACAAGACAGCATTAATGGGTCGAGCAGAACCAGTGGCAATTCTAAGTATATGAAGGAAACCGCTAAGTCTAGTCGTTGCTGATCCTCTGAAGTCAATAGATGAAATTTAGGACTCAGAGGCTCAGCGGGCGCTTAAACACTTTGGCGCTGATTGACGTTATTTGAAAGAGTTGTTGGACATTCTCTTGGTGTATAAGTAGCCACTGGTTCTCGGGTAGTTGCTCTCTGATCTTTGTCACCTCTGTGCCCAATTGTTGCTGTGACAATAACAAGGAATTGAAAGGCCCGTGTTGAGTATCCGTGACTAAGCTGGTGAGGGACGATTGCATTCTCTGCAAGTTGGCGGTGATGAGTGTCATTTGAAAGCAGAGAGTGGTGACCAAGTCGAGCATCGGGGTTTGACTTCCCTCAGGATGAGGAGCCTTGATGGCATTGGTTAGTATGGTTAACTCCTGCTCTATTGCTGTGAAACGTTTTTGGGAAATTTGTTCGGTTTTCCCAAGGACGTTCAGCGTTGAGTCGATGATGGAAGTTTGGTTGGTTAGCAGTGAGTGCAGCTTTTTTTGTCTTCCTTGCATGGTTTTGATGGCCCGGACCATGTTATTGGCATAGTCATCATCAAGAGCGCCGAACAATGTTCGGACAAGGCCACCCACTATATTGATAGCACCTCTCTTGCACCTGATTCTCAAGATTTTGTGGATGCTTGAGAATTCCCTTTCAAAGTGCCGGAAATGATATATAACATGTAGGCAGTTGGTCTTCACGGTTCCACCTTCACACAGCTGCTGTAAGAGGTTCGTCCCGTTCTGTAGAACAGCCGGTTCCCGCCAATACGGTCCCAAATCGTAATAAATGTGCAACTTCCACTCGTTGGAAGGTAAGTAGGGGGGTTAGACTGTGCGTCGTTGAGTACTGGTAACGGGCCCAGTTTGTGTATTGGCCTTTTCAAGGTTTCGCAGGTGGTTTTGACATCCGCAACGTGTACGAAACCATCGACGTCTTCGTACGTTTTGATAATTCGCCCCAGTGGCCACTTCATCGATGGGGTGTTATCTTCGCTTATGATGACCACTGTCCCCGGTATCGCTTTGGGGTGTGATTGTCTCCACTTGACACGATGCTGCAACTGCGCCAAGTACTCGTGCGACCACGGTCTCCAGAATTCTAATTTTAGGTGATTGATTAGCTTCCATCAGGCATGCAGACCTCCGGTGACTGGCTCTGGCTAACCATCCACCATGGCTGTAAGGGATTCTCCAATGAGAAAGTGTGCTGGAGTTAAGGCTGCCAAATCATTGGGATCGTTTGGCATCGGAGATTGTGGTCTAGAATTTAAGATTGCTTCCACCTCAACCACCAAGTTATGCAGCTCCTCGTAGGTGCGAGCCGCTGACGAAACGCCTCGACGGATCAAATTTTTGGCTGATTTGACCGCTGCCTCCCACAAACCACCAAAGTGAGGCGCGTGAGGAGGGATGAAATGGAAATTGATTCCCCGGCTAGAGCACGCTGTTGTTTCTTCTTGTCGCGCTTCTTTGGAATATAATGAGGACGACAATTCTGATAGCTGGTTTTGAGCTCCCACAAAAATGATGTTTTTGTCGCGAAATAGGTTTTGGCAGTGTCCTCGGTGGCAATGAAACGCTTGAGAGCACTGAGGAATGCCTCTGGGCTTAGATCGCTGACTAGCTCCAGATAGACGGCCTTTGTAGCGATACAGCAAAATATGGCTAGGTACCCTTTTGCGGTCGGGTACCTCCACCTCATCATATGCACACAGAAATCCACGCCGGAGTTGACGAAAGGACGGGCCGGCTGAATACGTGCACTCGGCAGGTTTCCCGTGACTTGTGAAAACAGCTTAGGCTTGACTCGGTAACACCACATACACCGTTGAACGATCAATCTCGCGAGTTGCTTTCTTCGAATTGGTCAGAACCGCTGTCTAGTGGTAGCGAGCAGTTACCTCGCACCTAGGTGGCAGTGGTCGCGATGGATGGCCATCATCAGCAGTCTGGTGAACGGATGTTTGAACGGTAGTTCAATGGGATGTTTGGCGTTGAACGTGATTTTGGCAGCCTCCAGCGTCCCACTGACACGGATTATGCCCTCTACATCCAGGAATGGCGCCAGTCCCACCAACGGACTGTGCTTGGAGATTTGCTTCCCCGACCAGATGTCGAAAAGTTTGCAGTTAAAAGGCTTGACTGCCGGCTTGAGACCAAAGATAAACCGCATCATGTAGGCCACTAACTATGCGCTGCAGCCTCTTGAAGGAGTTACCGTGTTGAATCCGCTGAATAAAGTATGTTTCAGGAGTCTCTGCCGTTACCATAGTGGTTTTGGTCCGTTTCGTCTCTGAATCGCAAGGGCCCCCACTCCGATACTCGGAAGGCCAAATTGATTCTGCCCCGGATAAAAATGGTGGTCCTTGCCACCACACACTACAGCGGTTCAATTCAGCTGGCACCATCCCATGTGACAGGATGTCAGCTGGGTTGTCTTCAGAAGCTACGTGTCGCCATCGGTCTGGCCTTGAGAGGGTTTGTATGACCGAGACCCTGTTTGCTACAAAAGTATGGTACAATGATGCAGTAGAATTGATCAATGCCAAGACGATCTCGGCATTGGTCCAGAATACCTGAAAAACTTCCTGCAGATTGAACGCTGTCTTAATTCGTCTTGTGAGCTGCCTAGTTTCGCTGCACACCACTCCAGGCGCGGAACAGTAAGTGTCTTGATCGGGGCCACCCTTGCATGGCGCACAGCAACCTGACGACGATTTGACCACTCATCAGTGTAGACCGCATGTATATCGCTGCGTCATATGCCTTCTTGGAGGCATCACAAAAGGTTTGCAACTATACTTGCACCGGTTTCTCGCCTGTGCTGATGTGACAAGAAGATCAGGTCTGCTGCAATGATGGCAGACCACTGCGCAAATCGGACCACTGGGTATGGATCCCCACTGGTAATGCTGCATCCCGGTCCTATTCCAATCGCCATAATTCCTGCAGGAACAGCTTGGCTGCCACTATCACAAAAGCCAGAATGCCCAATGGATTGAACATTCTAGCTATATCAGATGCCATCGTCCTCTTGGAGAACTTCGCCTCGGTTGGATCCAGGTTGATTTGGATTTGGAAGTCGTCCGTCTTTGGACGCCAAATGACTCCTAACGTCTTAATATAGTCCTAATGTAAACTACTGAGGACCAGCTGCACCTGCTGGTCCTCAGGTTTAATCTGCCCCGGTCATGACGTCGTCGATATAGCAATCCTTCTCCAACGCGCTGCTGCCCAGGGGACTCTTCTGCCGGTTCTCCTGTGCTAGAACCTGCAGACTTTTGTAGCTAGATACGGGGCACACGTTGTGCCGTAGGATACTGTTTTCAACTGATAGTATCGCACTGGTTGCGTTGAACTATTTCTCCAAATTAAGCCATGGTACCGACGGTCTTCAGGATGGACTCACTCCTGCATATACCCAAGCCGAATATACTCCCCCATGAAGTCCTCGTATGAAAGTCTAAGATCACGGCTCCTCTCCAGTCGACGCTCTGAGGCAGCGAATCTCCAAGTAACCACCGCTTGGGAATCACCTAACGTCTCAGGATCATTGCTGAATGATGTCGAAAAGTTTACAGTTAAAAGTTAGTGATTGTACATACCTCACGATGACCTCCGGGGCTGTGGATAATTCATCTCTCGTGGGCACTTGATTTGTCAGTTGAGATTGCTTGACTGCCGGCTTGAGACCACAGATAAACCGCATCATTTAGGCCACTATGCGCTGCAGCCTCTGGAAGGAGTTACCGTGCTGAATCCGCTGAATAAAGTATGTTTCAGGAGCCTCTGCCGTTACCATAGCGGTCTTGGTCCGTTTCGTCTCTAAATTGCAAGGGCCCCAACTTCGATACTGGGAAGGCCAAACTGATTCTGCCCCGGATAAAAATGGTGAATCTGCGAGTGACCACCGCTTGGGAATCACCTAACGTCTCAGGATCATTGCTGAATGGGAGTTTAACCAAGAAACGGCCGTCGGGACGTCTTGTCATTGTCTAATAGAAATGTTCTTCGCAAGCCCTTTCAGTTTACGTAAGCTTGTGCTGCGGATCCTGTACTTCCTCGACCTCCTAAAATCGCTTGATGAGCTGATTAAGCTGGTTATCTTCTGCCAGGATGCCGCATGTCACGGAAGACACTTTAAATGTGATCACTCTTCCGGCTACAATCCACCCTAGGAGCGTGTTCTGTAGCACTGGGAGCTGTGGACCCAATTTTATTTGTCCAATGGCTAGGACCTCGTAGAAATGTTCGGCACTCAGCAACATGTCGATGCGCTCCATTTGGTGGAAGTCTGGATCCGCCAGCCTTATGTTTTTGGGAATGTTCCATCCCAATGTGTTCAAGTTCTGAGACGGTTGCGGTGATATTATTTTGTCCATGACGTAGGCTTCCAACTGCACAGCATATCCTGATATCCTGGATCTTAGGCCGAGGTTCACCTTGTGGTATGCCTTCTCGGTACTACCGCCTACCCGTTCAATGAGGGCAAGGTGTGGTGTCGATGATAAACCCAATTTTTTGATGATTCTTTTGGTGACTAGGTTTATGTGTGAGCCCGGATCCAGCACAGCTTGACAATCCGCCGTCGTCCCGTTGTGGGTGACCAGCCTGAAGACGGCTATGCCCAGAAGTACTTGTCCTTGGGGACGGGGTTCCACCAGAGTCGTTAAAGCGAACAATGGCGGTTCTGCATTTGTTTGCAGTTTCGAATCTTGTTTTTTCGTTGTCGTGCTCGAGAATATCGTCTTGGTCTGTTTGGGCTTGTTGTCTCCAGGCAGATGCAGTAGGGTGTTGTGAGTCTTGGAACACTGCTTGCAACTTCTGGCCGCGCAGTTGGAATACTGATGTCCTTCTCGAAGGCAAATCACAAAACTTAGTCTCTTTGCTGATCCTAAAGAAATCCGGGCAGTAGTAAAGCGAGTGATCCTGCTCACACATTAAGCACCGAGAAGCCGCCATGGCGGCCACGGTCGACTTGGTGGCTTTCATACGATTGAACTCCGGTTCCTTTGTTTTATGGCCGAGTGTCTCGAGGGCCTGGAAACGCGTTTCCAAGAAGTCCAGCAAACTCTTCAAGAGTGGTAGCTCGCGCGGGTTGGATAAAGATTGTTCGTATGATGCGTGAGTCGCTGGATCCAATTTTCGGATTAGCACATGTAGCAGCTACGGATCCCAGTCCCTTGTGGACACTTCCAGGATCTCCAAACCTCTGAGACACTCTTGTTTGGTGTCATGTAGAGCCTTTATTGCTGCCACTGATGGGCTTTCATTGGCAAAAGATGGCTGACTCATCAATTTGTTGATGAGCGTCGCTACCAATAATCGCCGGTTGTCGTACCTTTCCTACAAGGTTGACCAAGCTGCCTCGTAGTTGTCATCCGACAATGTAAAATTTCGAATCAAAAGCTCCGCTTCTCCGGTGAGACCAGCCTTGAGGTACCATAGCTTCTGGCACTTGGACATCGATTGGCTATGCACCATTTGCAGGAACAAGTCGTGAAATTGTTGCCAATGTAAATAGTTCCCATCGAAGGTGGCGAGTTTTATTTTCGGCAGAGGCATGGTAAGAGGAGCCATAGGCAGAGTCGTTGAGGCAGGTGTCGCGCTGAGCTCATCCATTTTCGATTCCAGACGTATGACTCAATCTTGGGCAAGCTCTTCCAAATGAATGTGTTGTTGCACGTTTGAACCATACGCTTCAGGATCATCATGGAGCTCGACGATCTGCTGGTGATATGTATCTAGCTGTTACCAACGTCGTTGGAGGGTCATGAGTTTACTCCTGCTCCAGGTCCGATCGACCTCCTTCTGGTCCAAACAGTCGATGATCCTCCTTAATGAGCCTGTCATGACCTTGTAGCGACGCAGCATCCTGACCACACTGGTATCGGTTGATGCTGAGGCTTCTGCAGTGTAGTCCTTGTTCTCGCTATCCTGATTTTCAAGCCCTTTTGGTAGCTGTTCCCCGGTTGGCTTGTCCACGTGTGTTTTGGCACGTATTTGATCGGAGCAGTGCTGCTGGTAACGGAGGCAGTTGCCTTTGGTAGTGTCGTATATATGTTGGGTAAAATACTCGTGCGACAAAGCGACCTCTGGTAGGGATCGGATGTGACTATCGCCTAGTTCAAAATCTTCCCACGCGGCCTTTAGTCGCCGCAGTCGCTCTGCATAATACCCGGCTTCCTGCTTCCTTGCGGGCGAATGCTTTTTATAATTGGGAATGACACCTTCGACGATTCGAGCCAAACCTTTTAGGTCCTCGATTAGGCGATCCACATTAGCCATCGCGCAGAAAATCGGAAAACGGACGGAAACAGAAAGCGCGGATATACCACAACACTACACTAAAACACCACAAAGCTCTTCACGATTATGTTCACCTGGGAAAATAATTATTTAAATAGGCACCGCAAATAAATACCAAATATCTCGCTGGGGCCTCCAAATCTTGAGCCGGGACTCTTTTGTCCCGACCTTTGTTTTTTTTATCCTTTTGAAAATCGTCGATACTTCTTCACTTCTTTATTTCGAATATCCTGTTCAACGAGCTAGTTATGTTTTATTGAGCATTAAAGTTTTACTTTAAATAAATTCAAATAAGGCTTCGTTACTTTCTCAAAATTTCTATCCAAAAAAACTAAAATTGACATTAAATTCTCAACAATTTTGTAATTTAACCGTAAACATTAATTATGCACCGTCACTTTATATTAATCGACACCTTTCTGTCGATTTGTAGACCGACTCGCCTTCCTTCAACGACTGAGCCGGCCGAGCATTTCACCCACGTTCAATTTCTAACGCAATTCGCTGACCAGACAAACGCGCCAGAGAAAGAACGCTGAGTTTGCGTCTTTTCGCTGGCACGTCTGCCTTTTTCCATGAAATGTAAACCAATCTCTTCGATTACGAATCCATTTCATGGACAAATGCACTAGATGAATGTGCATGGTCAGCAATTTGGCTGTGTGTGGCAAAATTCAATATTCATGAATATTGAATTGAATTGTATTGAATAAAATTATTGAATTTGGGTGAAATGCCGGCGAAAGGCAAATTCAATTGTTCTTAAAAGGAACAGTGAATGACTGATCAATCGTTCGGTGAATTGAGTTAAAATGATCGATCAATTGATAAATCAATCGAATTGATTACAAATGAGCTAATTACTACGGTGAATTAACCTTAAATAACCAAGCGTTGATGTTGCCGGATCAGGCCGTGGTGGGCGCTCAGGAGTGTCGGGAACTCAACAGGCTCTTACCGCGTAGGGTGGCCTACCGCTCGCGTGCCCTTTTATAGTATAGAGTTATGTAATTCCATCACATAATTCTATAACATGAATTGGCTACGTCTATATTTCTCATTTGATGGGAAAATTCATGCAAATTATGTTTGTATGAGTTTTCCACTCGAATGGGAAATATATAGCCACGTCTACGTTTGGATATTGATCCTCCATCTGGATGCACCACTCTTATTTGTGAGCCATAAGAATCGTCGGTAACGACAAAGTCCTCTTAAGTCCGTCTGTCTTCCCCAGGTCCAGTTTGTCCTTTGCGTCAGCAATTTCCGATCCTTAGTTGATTACCTCCTTTTCGATTTCGGTCGACTTTTATTTGATCCCAGAAATTCGTGAATGCGAAATTCTTTTGTAGTGGGTCCTTGTGCTGGGGGAAAAAACCCGCCCCACGACATCGCAACGCTAGCCTGCCAGCGCATTCACGCGTCCCCAGACATGTCCAATATCAGCGGATCCCAACATCCTCTTCCGCTGAGGCAGCAGACCATTGCTGCAGTCTTTTACGGACATTTTCCACACCTTAATCACTACATAGTAATCAATATATCTCGGACATTCGCTAATGATGTCAAGTGTTTTTAATTCTCTTTTTCTTCTTTGTAGCAGTACAGCCCCTCTCGGGCCTTCGCTTAGAGATAGTTAGAGTATCTCATTTTCATGGCCGTATTGATTTTTTTCGGAAGTTGATTTGTCCAGTACCATGCTCCCATGTGCTTGCTCGCTATGATATCATCTAATTAAATCAGGACATATCACCACTGAGTGAACACTCGTAGTCTGTTCGAAAAATCCCCTGAACTAAGTCACGTTGCTCCGAACGAGATTTGAACCGGGGACCTTCGCCTTATGCGTTCATGCTCTAACCACTAGACCACACAGACTACTAAGTGTTTTTAATTACCAACCACATACTTGTTGCTGTAATGACCAGAGCTTCGCTGACGTCATTCGTGTTATTTATTACCGTACTTCCTTTATTCAAGGTTGGTCAAAAATCAAAAATATTTAATTAAAAAAAGAATTTTGTTAATTCGACAATTTCGGGATTACTTTTTTGGGTTTTTCTTTTGTATCAATGAAGAGGGGTTAACACAATTTCTGTTCAGTTAAAATTTTGGAAAGCCTAACTCTAAAAGCATTGATATATTTTAGTAGCATCACAAATCTATCGACCGGTGTATGCTTCTACCAAGATGTTAGATTACCTTTTCTTGCATCTTCAAAATGTTCAATAGTTCTAGAACACGCTCCGAAAAAAATTTTCACAAAGCTCAAAAACATACTTTTTTTGTTTTTTCTTATTACACATCTATGAAAGAAAAATTTCCACGCCTGAGATTTATTCACCGATTCCGACCAATTTAACGTACATTTGCACGCGTGCGTGAAAGTATGTTCATAACTCATTCATTCTACTGGCGAAGTGAATGAACTACACACTCCTAAAGTCAAACCGCAGAATTTCATCGTATTTAAATTGCTCTTGTAATTTGCATTTCATATTTAATTCCACATACGTTCCCGTCCGTTACGGTATGAAGTCATATGATACACATCGGCTCCAACAAAAAACGCACGAAATTGTGGAGGGAAAAAATTCATAACGCTTCATAGATTCCCAGCAGATCCATGCTAATTTGATGCTAAACTCGCAACAAAAACATCAACATTGCATCTATCTTTTGAAATGTGAATCTGATAGCTGAAAACTTGCCATTTCTCCACAAAGAAATTTACCATGGCTGATTTAGATACTTATGTAGATACATTTTAAACGGAAGATTTCCAATAGTGTTAAGACAGTAGCTTACTTCAGGGGGTGACGCAATTGTCTGTTATTAAAGTGAATCATTGAGTCTTATGTACTTAGTTTCGCTAAATAGATACGAGTAATTGAGTGGCTTTTAGCTTGAGGCTCTTCCACATAGCGTGGCACGAAATATAAATTAAAATATCTTAGATGAAACGCGCGAGAATATAAAACAAACGTATTAAGTCTGCACCTCAACGCATATTCCGATGATGCTATGCATGATTTAAAGGTTAACTCGAAATGAAATAAGACAATAATTGTTGTTGATAGCCTAACTTCCTGTGCCTTGGGGGCTGATTTTCGTTTTAATATTCATTGAGTAATGAATTGAATCACGATTTCAGTTTCAAGGTCATTTAGAGCGTTTATGTAAACACACAGGAAATTTGAGGCGAATTTGGTAAATAATATAGGCATATAATTAAATTCTGTTATTGGCAAAATAGATTGTTTTTGTTTGAGAAGTTATTAAGCTTTGGAGATTTTACTGCATTTTATTGTATTTGAGCATTAAGGATCGGTGTTTCGTACACATGAACAGTAAAATTGCAGAATATTTTTTAAAACTACTAAAATCAACAATTAATTAAATAATTCATCAAAATTAAACCCTCATATAGCTTAAACTTTCAATATTTTGAATCCTCCTCTCTCCAATGATACTTTCTAAATATTTTTGTCAACTTTCTCATCGTTTTTCTCGACTAATTCCCTTTTAATTTATTTGCAACCTGCTAAAATTTGAATACATACTTCAAATCAAGATTTTATTCAAAACACTGAAACAAAAGTATAGTAAAAAAAATTTAGATTGGTCATAAAAATTCAATGGACATATTCATTGAGCTAACCTGAAAGATATGCTTTGAATTAATTATCTTGTATCTACCGCTACGCTACATGAATATATTACTGTCCATTAGTTTTATGGTTTTTATTTCATTCTTATAGTTTGAAATTTTTTCAAGCTGATGTTGCAGGCTTAGACTACTTAGAGGGAGTAATATATGACCGGAGGCTCCAATATTTTTGTTAAAAATATTTTTATCGAGCTATATATCTCGGCTTTAAGAAGTTATGGTTCTTAAATAGCTTGTTAAAATAAGCCTAATTGTATGAAAATGAATGATTTTATGATAATTGGTCTGATATATTGGAATGCGACACCACTAAAAGCTCTTTGTTTTTAAGCAAAAAAATTAACATTTTCTAAAAAAAATATATTATTTTTTGATTCAAAAACCAAAGCGTAGCCTTACTAGCCCATATTAATATATTGCTAAATCCTTTCATTGAATTTTCAAAAGAGTTGACTAAAGAAACAATCAACGTTGACACCTTTTGAGAAGCTCCCAAGGAATATATGTTAATTTTTTATGGCCATGTTATTGTCTAAGTATGGACTGACCAAAAAAGGAGTGTAGCGTCCTGTGCACGACTTGGAATAAATAAACGCAAGTTTAACAAAAACAATGTGCATTTAACTTCGCAAAAAACGTATATTAAAATCATTTAAATTGAATGAAATACGGATCGCGCTGGCGAAGACGTCTGGTCGCTTGAATGTTCGGATCGAGAAGGTCGACTTGTCTTCTTTTCTGCTTAATCTCCGCGACAACTTACTAATCGCGCTGGCGTCACTGTTCGGTCCCTACAAGAAATTGCGAACTTTAACCGTCTAGGGGAATATAGTCGAAAGAAACCGAGATCCAAGTCATCGTAAAAAGAAGCTCACCTGTCTTCAGAGACAGCACCCAATACTTCAGAAACCAGATACTTCCCCATTCTGCTACTTCACCTAAAAAAGAGAAAGCCCGCCCAAATAAAGATGGGGGTTTTCTTTTCTAATGTCATTGTATAATATTGACAGAATTCGTGCAAAAGGGGATAAATATTGAAATATTAGAATGTACACAATCAAAAAGTTGTACCCTATTTAGCCCTAACTTCGGCCTGTTTATTCAACAAGTGCATAACACCTCGATCCATCTGATATTTAAATGCTTCAAGATACTTTCGCCACTTGAAAAATATGTCCATGCCATTTGGTCTCTTGTGTTGAACTTGTTTCAGTTCTTCCATTTTGTAAAAGAGACTACCGCTTCGGCTTTTAGTCGTTTTCATATAAATAAACTCGACCCTGTGGTTCATCCGCGCTTTATCCCAAATCTAGAATTTAAGTATTAAGACTGAAAAAACGTTAGCTTCCTCTGACGGCTTTAAAGGCTGAACACATTTCAATACTCACTAACTTTGCCATTTTATTACATCGCAAGCCCTTTAGAATCACTAGCGGATCAACCTGTCTTATTCACTGATTATTTCGTAACTAAAAGAAAATTTTCGACCACATAAAAGCTCGTTTTGCTTAAGGCTCTATACAACAACCTCCAGCGTTCTCTGTTCAAGAAGGAGTTTTTTTTTAACAATTCACAAATGGTTCTATGTTTCGCGGTTGGCAGTCAGATTGCTTATTATTGGTTCATTTTTGAATATGTGTATTACTGTAACTGAACCGAAAAGAATCAAAGAAAGATTAAAAATATTCCTTAAAAAGCACTATTTTTATTTTATCTTTTCTTGCCAGGTGCCGATATTTCGGGGACTAATTGTCTCCTTAATCAGTGGCGATATTCTGGAGCTATGTCCTCTTTACATAGCTTTGCAGGCTTTTAAGAAAAAATTTTTATTTACGTCAATAGAAGGGTAATTAAGGCAACTAACCTGAAGGATTTTACAAAAAAAATATCTCATTACAATTAAAAAGTTATCTTCCGACAAATACACCAAAAAAATCAAGTCACTGTAGCCATTGCCAATGTCCGTGTTCACCTTTTTTTCTTTCGGGACTTGCGATGTCCACAAACTTTTGCATGCATCTAGTTTCCTCCAATCTCCTACTTTTTGCGCTATTTCCAGATTTTCCCACGCAATTTTATGTTTTTCTTCAATAACATGCCTACCCTCCAAGAAGGAGCCAATAATTTGGGTGAACTGCATTGGCAGATTGATTTCATGCATTTCCAATAGAACTCCTACATACCAGACTTTATCAAAGGCCTTGGGTATGTCAAATACAACCAGTCCTATTGATTTTCTGTATTGGGAACCTGATATTATATGTAAAACCACCCTGATGTGCTAGAGTTCTGTAGAAATTTTAGCTTTGGAGCCATATCGTTCTTCCGAAATAATATTTTTATCATCTAGAGCCTCATTGAGTTATTGCAGAAGTGTCCTCTCTGCTATCTTCGACATTGATGAAAGGAAACTAATTGACCTTCAATTATGTGGAAATGCTGGATCCTCCTAAGTGTACAAATGCTAATTATAATCGCTGATTTCCATGCTTTGAAAAATTTCCGCAACCCAAAGATTGCATTTATTATGTCTGTCAGAGTTTGAAGAATATTATCCGGTAGCCTGGTTAACATTGTCATCTGTTTAATGTTTGTGCTATGTTTTTGACTTCATGTATTTCTGTCGGCTGTATTGTATTTCTGTCGTTCTGTTGTACATACATCAGCGTAAAGAAGCTTGCCGGTCGAATCAAATATTGCACTCAAAGACATACTACTGTGACCAAAAATTTAGACCTTAGGCAATTAGAATTTGGTTTGTCTTAGTACAAAAAGGCCTTGTAATATCAGAAAATAACTGACACTGAAGAAGGGAGCAACTTACTCCCGAAATATATATATATATATATATATATATATATATATATATATATATATATATATATATATACAGTGACCAAAAAATAAGGTGACATTTGAATTTAAACAGCGCGCGCCGAAGGATTTGGAGAATTTTTTTTTTTTAGGTTGGTAGTACTGTCAGCGACATCTATCTAAAATTTACATGTCAAAATATTCATTCATTAGTGTTTGAGATACGCGTCGTTTCTGGGGTGACCTTCAGTTCCGTCTTCGCTACGACTTGAATCTCCTCTATCGTATCAAAACGCTGTCCCCGGAGCGGTCTTTTGAGCTTGCTGAACAGCCAGAAGTCTCACGGCGATAGGTCAGGTGAATACGGTGGTTGCGGAACGATATGCGTTGAGTTTTTGGCGAAATAATCACGAATTACCAGTGCAGCATGGGATGGTGCATTATCGTGGTGTAAAAACCAAGAATTGTCTTTCCACAATTCCGGCCTTTTTAGGCGGATAGCGTTACGCAAACGAAGCATAACGTTCAAATAATATTCCCAGGGGAAGGAATTGATAATGCACAACACCACAATAATCGAAGAAGAGAGGAGGTTGATGGTCGCCCAGGACGCTCTTCGTGTTCGACACGTTCACGGCCGGCTTGGAACTCACTATACCACTTGTAAACATTTTTCTAGACATAGCCTCATCATCAAAGGCTTTCTGCACCATCCTCAACGTATCCGCAGCAGAAAATTGATTCCGCAAAAAAATTTAATGCAAATTCAACAAATTTCGACATCGCAAAAAACAAAAAACTCACTTTTAGCAGCCAGAAAACGACGCGTATCTCAAACACTAATGAATATTTTGACATGTAAATTTGACATAGATGTCACTGATAGTACTGCCAACCTAAAAAAAATAATTCTCCAAATCTTTCGACGCGCGCAGTTTAAATTCAAATGTCACCTTATTATCGTGGTGTAAAAACCAAGAATTGTCTTTCCACAATTCCGGCCTTTTTAGGCAAATAGCGTTACGCAAACGACGCAATAACGTTCAAATAAAATTCCTTGTTGACTGTTTGGCCCGGCGGAAGGAATTGATAATGCACAACACCACGATAATCGAAGAAGAGAAGAGATGATGGTCGCAAAGGACACTCTTCGTCTTCGACACGTTCACGGCCGGCTTGGAACTCACTATACCACTTGTAAACATTTTTTTTAGACAAAGCCTCATCACCAAAGGGTTTCTGCACGATCCTCGCAGTTTTAATTCAAATGTCACCTTATTTTTTGGACAGAGTAGGTTGATATGTTTTCTGTAAATTGCACCTCAAGAGAGTCTGCAATACTTCAGCTTTAGCTACACTATCGAATGCATACCGTATGGGGGATTTAGGGTGGCACCACAGTTTTCTTTTGAAGGCGGAAGTACTTGGACGTTCTCCAGAAGCTGTCATACCCAGACTCAAAGCAAAAAGCTCTCCCACAGCTCGTTTCAGAATACGAGTATGTTGATTTTTTCAGGATTATTTTTAGCTAACCCGGGAGCTTTTGTGCGTAATCTAGGATCATTTGTGCACAAAGCTCTTCTGGGAACTTAATTCTTTCCCTTCTTATTAGTAGTTTGATGTCCTAAGGGAGTTTGTAGGGACTCGTTTCCTTTCTCGTAGTCGTCATCGTGTTGTCTTCTTTAGCCTGTCTAATGTTATATGCTAAATATTCACTGATGTCGCCAATCGATTTAGCTATTTTAAAGTTTGTTTCATTACCCGCAGGAGGAATTCCGGTCGACAGGAGTACTCTTCGAGGCTAGCATTCTTTGGGGAGCGCCGCCTCCCACGGACCCAAGGATATAGAGGTCGCCGTGAGATACTTTCAGAAGCCGTTGGAGCAAAAGTTTTCGACTTCAAATCTAGCCTGAACGGCGAATCAATCTTTCATTTCAATGAAACATTAACATCTGACCTCATATCGAGCATGATTCTTATTGCTTATTTTGTCAGTTATGAAGACTTGTGATTCATATTTGGCAGGACAAACAACAATATATCATGTCGTATATTCGACATTTGCCTGAAGTTGCTATTAGAAATTATTGTACATTGTTCAACAAAATGTTGAACAATTCATATTTCCCAAATGGGTGAAAAAAGGCTAAGGTATTTACGATCTTGAAGAAAGGAAGAAAAACTTCGAGCCCTAAAAGCTATCGCCCGATCAGCTTGCTGCCTAGCATCAGCAAGGTGATTGAAGTGATACTAAACAAAGCATTAAACGCCCACATTGAAAAATATGAGTTAATGTCGAATTTCCAATTTAGTTTTCGTGCTAGGCATTCGACCATACATGCGATAACGAAAGTAACCTCAGACATCTGTTGGAAACTAAACGATAGAAAATTTGTCCGAGCATGTCTCATTGAAATGGAGAAAGCCTTCTATACGGTGTGGTTAGATGGACCAATCTTCAAGCTACTTCAGGACAGATTCCCCAGACACCTTGTCGCCATGATGTGCGATATGTTATACGGGAAATCCTTTGTTATAACCAATGGAAATCTGACGACGATGTGCGACTTCAAGGTCTTGAATGGTCTGTAGTAAGGAACAGTTACTGCACTTCTTCTTTTCTCAATATTAATTTGCAAGCTATTGAACGGCTTTGTGTTTAAGGTCATTGGTAGCGTTTGCTGATGATCTGATCATTTATACGGCAGACCGAAAAGCTACAATAGTTCAGAGCAATCATCAAAAAATATTTAATGATGTACAGCTCTACACTGACAATTGTCAAATGAAAATCAATGCGCAGAAGGGCGAAACAATTCTGTTTTGGACAACGCTGCAGGGGACCTTATCTGCTAGATTCGGCTGATCGAGCTGGAACGGAGCAATCTAGGTATTGGTGGCTGAATGACAATGTCTAAATTATTCGTGGCTATTTTTTGTTTTTGTGTTTTTCGTTACTTAGTTTTGAGTTTCAGCTCATTATTGTTACATTTAGTGTTGTTTTTGTTTGTTTATGTTAAAAATTAGGGATATGTTTCAATATTTAGGATAGGTATATGTTACGTTTATTATATTATGTTTAGAGATAAGGTTTAACGTTAAGGGTAGGAATATTGTGTTAGCATTCTATTAGTAGGGTAAAATTTCCTAATTCGTACCCCTAAACTAAAAACCCTTATAAATTTAACACAAATAAAGATCATTTAAATTTGACTCCAAGTAACTTTTATTTAAGCAATGTTTTATTAATAATTCAATCAATTTTAAGAAAAATTTCATAAATTTCAGAGGAATAAATTTTTTTCTAAAACTAGAAAAAAGTATGATTTAGCGCCATTCATATTAAATCGTACTGGCATATTCTAAGATTGTACTTTGAGATCCTATTGATGTTTTCAATGTGGCGCACCAAAATCTCAATCTATAAAGAACAAAAACGTAAATGAGTTAGTTTTATAATAAGGACAATTTTCAACAATTTTTGGCAGTCATCGCAGTTTTTTTTATTGGCTCCTGCGCAAAGTTCATGTATCCATATCTCACATTGCATGCATTTAATCATGTCCTCAAAGTCTTCTTGTCATAATTTACAGAACCAACTGTCATTTTCGTCATATCTTGGTTTCATTTTCTTATTTTGCTTTTTTGACATAGCAAAAGGTTTATTTTTCTTTTCAATAAGGCTCTTCAATACGGTTTTTTTTTGAGACTCTTTTATTCTGTTCTCAAGTTCTTCTTTATAAGAATTTTCTGTAGTAACAAGAGCTCCTGTACTTTTTCATTTTATTTGCTTTGAACTACTAGGAATAGCTCGTAATGGGTATATTTGTTCAAGCGTTGCTCTAACTGTATTACTATTGAAAACATTAGCTTTGGTATCTATAGATCTTTCAACTTCATCAAGCTTTGTTTTGCTCAGTATCCTGATTGGATTGTGGTATCAGTTTCAGGACTTCGGGGGACTTACACTAGAATCTTATATAAAGAACAACATATTCTTCATCCCTGATTTTATGTCGATGGCAAGGCCATAATCCACACGATTCGAAGCCATGTATTCCTGTGTCCAAACAAATGGCTTGAGGATATGCCAATTCCAAAATTTCTACAATGTTGGCCTGTTTTATCACAGAACCAGGTTTATTCCAAATCCATGAAGAGCTGAAATAATTTTTCAATGATTTGAAAAATGACCTGTCTAAGGGTTACAATTTGTGTGTGATATCTGCAGGTCGAGAGAACATGATTATTCCATACTCCCTTGCAAGACTAATAGCGTCAATATTTTTCTTGTCTGTTGAATGGCCATCCAAAATTAGAATAACTTGATTTTCTTCTGATTTTTGTAGTCTCAGATACTTTAAAAAATGTTCAAGCCATTTGACAAATAATGTACTTTCAATCCATCCACTTTCTGAACGCTCGTACAACGTATTCGGTGGTCCCCCTCGCTTTAAGTCCTCTGTTATTCTTTTGCGTTTGAATATATGTAAGCATGGGCGCACGAATTCTCCAGCGTGCATACCACGCTCACCACTAGTTACAGCTCCAATTTGGTGTTTCCCCTTTTGAGCCGAAATTTTAGAAAGCTTGTGAACTGTGCTTAGGCCAGTCTCGTCCATGTTATAGATTTTTTTCAGGTGAAATTGGTTCGCTTCTAATATTAATTCATATTTGTCAAAGAATGCCATAAATGTTTCTTTGTTGAATCCAGCCAGCCAGCTGCGATTCCATATTGTATCTATGCTTCAGTCCATATTGTTCAGCTAATTGATAAGCTAAGCACCGTAAATCGGAGATCGTTAAAAACCAAAAAATCTTAATTCCAACAACAGAACATGTATGACTAGTTCGCATTCCATTTCATCAGTTAAATCTTTCGGACGTCAAATTCGCTGATGTTTCTTTAGCCCTTTTAAATATCGTCTAAATGTCGGTTTTGGTACGCTATAAATGCGGTAAATTTCATTGAATCGCAAGGGGCTAACATTGTATTTTTTGACTGCTTCATCCATATTTTGTTTAGTCCAAGAATTTTATTTCTTTTTTGATGTTTTTACCTGAAAGTAGCAGCTATTAAGCTTTAGTTTGTCATAAACATTCACGTTTATTTTTTTGATAACAGTTTACGGATTGATTTATTTTATTGAGAAATGAAACTATAGTGGTGTTCCTAAATCGTACCGGTACGTTTAAGCAAATTGCCAGGAGTACGAAATAGACACACGAATCAAAAAACTTACAAATTATCGGTAACAAATTTACGAATCATGAATCAGCCCGCCGATCGTTAATGGAAACTTCAACCAGCACGGCCAAACATATAACACCTACAAAGTCACGGTCCCTCGATTGTCGGTATTGCCCAGGAGAGGTAGACAATGCCTGCCATAGATTTTTGCGTGCATAAAATGGGACAGGCTGCGAAGAACCCTCTACAGGGAGACGGGAAAGCTCACCCCGGATAATATAGTCGCGGTGATGCTCGAATCGGTTGACAAATGGAACCAGGTGGCACATTATTTTCGGGCAATCCTAATTGATAAAAGGGACTCACAGCAGCCGGGGGTGTTGAGGCTAGGGGATCGCTTGTCTAGCACTTCCTCTTCCCCTCTCCCCTCCCGCTAGAAGAGCGATCCCCCAGCTTGAAGGCGCCTCACGTCGTAAAAAAACGAGACCTGGCCCGAAGTAATGTGTCAAACGGTTCCAGGCTAGGTTCTCAGGTTGACAGGGGAGGTGTTTAGTGGGTAGTCCGGTCGCCTTTTTGCGAACATGGGAGTCCCACACTCTGTGCGTATTTGGGCATTCACCTCCCTACCACAAAAAAAAAACACAGACTTGAATTTAAGGGTGAAAATTATCAAGAGAATTTGGTTTGCTACTATTATGAATTATTTGTGTAGAATAACGTGAAACCATGTCCCTAAAAAATTAAATCAATCTACACGATAAAATGTTAGCGTATGATCCATACTACTAGGTGCCAGATACACTTGCCAGAAAAAGTATCCGTATAACATCAAAAGAAAGCAACATATTGGGAAATTCATGCTAAAGAAGGCTGTTACATTTAAATATTTAAGCAACAAAATTCACTCATTAATGAAACTATCTTTTCGATAAATTTTTTCTGTGGAATATTTTAAAAACTAGGTTTTACAAAATAAAAACAAAAACGCCGCACTTAAACGAACCAGAAAAAGTATCCGTACATGACAATATTAATTGGAAATATTCAAATATTTTATTACATATCAGGGATTAATAGCTTGTCGGGATAACATTTTCTTTTAAGGACCTCCTTAAGTCGATTTGGCATGGAGTGAACCAATTTGGCTATGTCCTGCCTGGTAATTTTGTTCCATTCATTGACGATGACATTTTTCAGCATTTCCTTGGAGGATATAATGTATTGACGGATCCCGCGCTCCAACAAGTCCCACAGATGCTCAATGGAATTAAGGTCTGGGGATTGGGGCAGCGTACACAGTTGATGTTTTGTGCTGTAGCGCAACCAAAGCTTCACATTGTGCGCTGTGTGCTTGGGATCATTATCTTGCTGGAACCAGAAATCGTCACCAAGCCTCAACTGCTGAACGCTTTGCTTCAAATTCACCTTTAAAATATTAAGGTAACCGTATTGATCCATAGTTGATTCTATAAACAAAAGTTGGCCAACTGCTTCTGCCGCCAAACACCTCCAGACCATCACACCACCTTCACCATGTTTCACAGTTGGTACGAGGCTTTCTTTTTCGAGGGCAGTAACGCTCTTCTGCCACACTAACTTTCTTCCTTTAATACGAAACATGCAAAATTTGTTTTCGTCAGAGAATAAGACCTGTTCCCAAAACTTTGGTGGCTTGTTTATATATTTTTTGCGGAATCCACACGTTTCTTGCTTCGAACGTACTATGCGCGAGCGATATCCATCTCTCTTTAGTATTTTTCGTATGGTATCTTCGTGGAGAGCCTTGCCAAAATAGTCTTTTATATTTGCAACAATTTTGGGGAGCAGTTACTCGAGAATTCTTTTTAACTGCCTGAAAAACGTTTCTTTTTTCGCGCTCAGTCAGTAATGGAGGGTCAAACACAACGAGACTTTAACATAATCGAACCAGTTGTATTAAATGTTTTCCCTACATATTGGACAGAGGAATGTGTTCGGCCAACTATTTGACCAATTCCGCGCAAAGTTTTCCCTTCACTCTTAAGTTTAAGCATAATTTTCCTCTCCTCAGCACTGATTTCACAATTTTTGGGCGTCATGATGTATTCTAGTGCACAAAAAATTGAAAAAAATTGCATTCTCCTTTAAACCTATCACAACTTAAAGTAGAACTATTATCGGACCTAAAAAAATTCATATGCATCTGTATATGCCATCGCATAACACGGGGAATCCCCCGGTTTACTCTGTACGGATACTTTTTCTGGTCTATTTTGGTGCCATAAATTGATTTTGTTTGAGTTTCAAATCATCTTGAATAGAAAATATTATGTAGATTTTATGATATTATAAAACAATGCATTTAAATCAAGTGGACATATCCTTCTTAATGCAATGACAACTTTGTTATCTTGCATGTACGGATACTTTTTCTGGCAAGTGTAGGTCGCATGCTTTCCAAATTGTACTCCACTGGCGAGAAGCGTATGTTCATTGAATACTTTTAATTCGATCCACTACTTACACAAGTAAATTCTGACATCACTTCCTGAAACGGCTAGATAAGTACCACTTTTATCAAAACATAAATCAGATAAATGATAGTTTTCCTCTAAGGGAATAGTTTTGAAATTTTTCAATTTCCGTAGATCCCATAATTTCACACATGCATCATTAGCAGCTGTTGCTAAGTAGTAACCATTTTCAGAAAAAGAAAGCGCTGTTATAGATCCCACATGTCCAGGAAATTTTGCAACATTACTTTAAGTCCCAAATTTTTACTTACGAGTCCTCGGTTCCAGTTCCGAGTATAAGACCATCTAGTGAAATTTGGCACGATGTAGAAACACTGCAACTGTGTTTATTCTGCGTAATTTATTCTAAATGTGGTCGTAAACAGCACTTTTTAAGTCCGGGTGTGAAAATAAAAACCCGGATGGCAGGACGGCTCGATTATCACACTCTCCATGGTTGAATTTGTCAAACACTGAAACAAAGAAATATCAAATTAAGTTGGGCGAAAAACTTGACGTTAAGGTGTGACTCACAATTAGCATCGTGCATTATGGTTGGACCACCCTATAGTTCCCCTAACTAATAAAATGGCATTCCAACTGAATACATGTGCATAACATAAAATTTTTTACACGGTGAATTTTATATTTAGATCGATTTTCTACTCGAAATAGCATCCTATTATTGATTTATTGTCAAAGTCAAAGTCAAAAGCGCTTTATTTAATACCAATCGTTATAAATTTTTAAAAGAACATAAAGCAAATTCCAAACAATAAAACTATAAAAAACTTAATGGCCCGAATGGCTCTCTAAATTTATACCTTATCAGTTAAACACATTTAATGAAAAAAATACACTTGCAAATTTAAATTAATTAAAATTATTTCATATTTTTTGATTCAATTGGAAAAAGGAGAAAAAACCAACCAGCATTATTCAAAACTTACTTATATTACTAACACAACAATGAACTTATATCCTATACCTAATATGTTACACCCTAATTCTAAATAAGTTCAATCAAAAAAAAACAAAAAAAACGTTACCTTATATTGAAACCTATACCTAAATTATAATACAAATAAACAACAACACTAGATGTAGCAATAATGAGATGAATCTAAAAAACTAAGTAACGAGAAAAAGCACAAAAACAGAAAATAAACACGAATAATTTAGACATTGTCATTCAGCCACCATTACCTAGATTGCTCCATCTCAGCTCGACCAGCCTCAACGAATCTAGCAAATGAGTATCTCCATTGGAATTGTTGGTCTCGTGAACTCAGATTCGGAGGATATTTTATCTTCTTATCGGTGGCCCGTCGGTATATGTGATATATGATTGGGACGCCGTCAGAATCAAAAACATATCGATTCATGTCCAAATACACGAATGCTTCTGGAGGAACGAAGCCAGTAGTGAGGCAAGTCACAATATACCCGTCTGTAGGGTGGAACGGCTGTGAAATCCAAGGGTTTTCACTCACAGTTACAGATCTTGCGATATGATTCCGAAGAAATTTCAATATGAAGATATCGACTCTTGTCACTTGAGCGGTTTGATAAATTTTTCTATTCGATATATAGTGCTTCCAATCCGTCTCAGGCTTTCTGTACAAACCAGTACATGCACGAAGACATTTCCTTTCGAAAACTCTTAATCTTTCCATTGTACTAGCACTCTGGTTGTACCAGATCTGGCATCCGTATGTCAAAACTGGTCTAACAAGGGTCTTGTAACAAATAACTTTTACTTTTTGATCAATGTATCTGGAATGAAAGAGTCGCCGAAGGGCCATGACTACTTTTAGTGCCTTACTGAGCATGATTTTGACATGTTCAGTGTAGTACAGATACTGATCGAGATGAACACCGAGGTATCGAACACAGGATTTATGTGGAACCCGTTCTGAACTACCCTCACCAGCCATAAGGTGGAAATCCTTCCAATTACGTTTCAGGTCTTGACTGGCCCCCTGCAGCGTTGTCCGAAACAAGATTGTTTCGCACTTCTTTGCATTGATTTTCATTCGCCAATTGTCGGTGTAGAGCTGCACATCATTAAACATTTTTTGAAGATTGCTCTGAACTATTGTAGCTTTTCGGTCTGCCGTATAGATGATCAGATCATCAGCAAACGCTACCAATGATCGCGTTGGCGAGACATTAAAATCAAAGCTGTTCAATAGCTTGCGAATGAATATTAAGAAAAGCAGGGGCGCAGTAACTGTTCCCTGCTGTAGACCATTCAAGACCTTGAATTCGCGCATTGTTGTCAGATTTCCATCAGTTACAACAGACGATTTCCCGTATAACATATTACACATCATGGCGACAAGGTGTCTGGGAAACCTGTCCTGAAGAAGTTTGAAAACTAGTCCATCTAACCACACCGTATCGAAGGCTTTCTCCATATCAATGAGACATGCTCCAACACATTCTTTGTTGTTTAGTTTCCAACAGATGTCTGAGGTTACTTTCGTTATTGCATGTATGGTCGAATGCCTGGCACGAAAACCAAATTGGCAATTCGGCATCAACTCACATTTCTCAATGTGGGCGTTTAATGCTCTGTTGAGTATCACTTCAAACACCTTGCTGATGTTAGGCAGCAAGCTGATTGGGCGATAGCTTTTGGGGCATGAGGATTCTTTTCCTTTCTTCAAGATCGGAAATACCTTAGCCTTTTTCCACTCATTTGGGAAATATGAATTGTTCAACATGTTGTTGAATAATATGCAATAATTCCTAATAGCAACCTCAGGCAAATGTTGGAGAACTATATTTGGAATACCGTCAGTACCACATGATTTTTTGTTGTTTATTCTGCGAAATATGAAACACAAGTCTTCATAGCTGACAAAATAATCAATAAGATTCAAGCTCGGTATGAGGTCAGATGTGAATGTTTCATCGAAATGAAGAATTGATTGGCCGTTCAGGCTTGATTTGAAGTCGGAAACTTTTGCTTCAACGACCTCCGAAAATATTTCATTCCTTCTCTCTGGGTTTGGCAGATGAACCAATTCTAAATGTGTTCCAATCAGGGCAAGTTTCTGCAATCCATCACATATAATCCTGTTTCCATTTCTATCCGGAGTCGTACTATCAATTTCGATACCAGCTCTATCGAGAAGATTTATCTCATCACTAATGACTTCAAGATTCGATACCTTCACTCGAGACTTCCTACGGAATAAGCTATTCACTTTCGCGAAAACGCCATCTGGGTCCTGTGGGCTAATACCCCTCAGTTTTTCCGCCCATTGATTGCTGACCTCACTCCTGAAGTATGAACGGATTAAGTTCCGGACATTCTTCAGGTGTAATTTCAACAAAGCCAACGAGGGATGGTTGTAGTCCAAAAATCGTCGATAAATATTGTTGATGCGTGTGAGAAGAAGGCTTTTCAATCTTTTCAACCTTGCGATGGTTGGTGTTTCATATCCTTCCATATTGTTTCGATGTTTAATCTTTGGAACTACTTTCTCAATCGTTTCCAACGTCAGCTTCTCTAACTTCGACAAATAGAGATCTATTTCATCGTCAGTTAGATTTCTGTTATTAGGAACCATTGAGCAAGAGTTGCCATTATCAGAAGGAAGGCATTGCTTCTGGTTATCCCGATTAAACTTCTTTTGAAACTTTTCCCGGTCTGTTTTTTTTTAATTCAACCGATGATTTTCATGTTGAACTGAAATGAGGAAGAAATCATCCCTTTGATGATTGATTTCCATTACGATTGCGTTATGGTCGCTATCGTAAGGAAGCACCTGCAGTTTCCGTTGAGGACTATTAAAGCTGAATTCAAGTCTTGCGTCAGCAATGCAGAGGTCCAAATATGAATTTGTCCTAGCGTATGTTGGGAACTCCGACCCATATAGGTTGCACCTGTATTCAATTTGGTTCTCTGTTATCCATGATTTCAGGAATACACCTCTTGGATTATTGGTCGCGTTCAGCCATGATGTATGCTTGGCATTCAGGTCACCGGCAAAAATATAATAATTATGCAGCCTGTTCAATTCGAGTATTTCAAACAAGGAATTGAGTTCCTCCTTGAACTTGAGAACATTTTGACCAGTTGCATAGGCAGAGATAACGAAGAAGTTATCCCCACCTGGCAGTGAAATTTTGATGACGGACACTTCAAGAAATTCAAAGCTTTTGAATTCGACTTTTTCAATATTTTGGAAACAATAGGGTCTTCTAACCAATATCCCGGTGCCACCTCCCCCATCACCTATTACCCTATCGTTTCTTACGAATGCAAAATCTTTGAATTCCATGGAATGCCATGAATTGAGGTGAGTTTCAGTGAGAAGTATGATGTCAGGCTTTTGCTTAACAACAAATTCAAGGAGATAATCACGTCGATGTATAGCAACGATAGAGTTGACGTTGATCGATATGAGGCGAGGCCTATCCATGGGAATATGACTGGATGACAAGTTATTATTAGGCATTTGAATATCCTAAACGCTGAAAAGCAAAGTTAATTTTTGAATCTTGTTTGTCGATTCTCTCCGATAAAGAATTAAGTTGCTGGTAAATTTTGAGAAGCAGCTCATTATTGCCACTTACATTATTTACATTATTTCCAGCATTTTCTGCTGGTCCTCTAGCGGCGAGTGCAAATGATACTCCGGGCTTGACGAAGTTGGAAGGTATGATATTACGGTGTACTTGTGTTTGCTTTGGAGCAAATTTAACTTTTGCATCTTGATATCGGGAGCATCCTCGATATGATGGTGGGTGACCAAAAACACCGCAGTTAACGCAGTATAATTTTTCTTTAGGCTCCGTCTGAGCCAATTTGCACTCACCGGGAGCATGAACGTCTTTGCATTTAACGCAACGATAGTGCATGGCACAATTGGCAGCCGAATGTCCAAATCTTTGACACCGGTAACACTGGTTGACTTCTCTTTTCTGGAGGCGTTCCCACCTCACCACTCTGAAATTTAAGTACCTTATTTGTTGATTGGCACTTGGACTGCTCTTATTTGCAATTTGTACCAGGTAAAGTGGTAAATTCTTCCTTTCTATGGTCGACCTTCTTGTCGCAAAGGCTTTGACTGAAACAAAATCAATATCTGGTGCAGCCTCCTTGAGCACCTGAAGAAGATCGACCGTATCCTCTCCGCTGTCCAAACCCTTCAACAAGAAGGTCTGATTCTTTTCACTTTTTGGGGTATAGGTGAAGTGTGGAACCTCCCCAGAAATCAGCGCATCTTTGGCTAACTTGAAATCAACCAGTGATTTCGTCCTTATAGTTAATTTTTCGGCATTAACTCTTTTGATTTCGAAATTGGCCAGTTTATTTTCGGCTGCCAATAGCCGAACCATATCTTTCCCGGTTTGTCCGAACACGTTGATTGGCGGAACTTTTTCTGACTTGTTGGAAGCTTTTTCAGAGGAACCAGCAGAACTGCGGGCTGGTTTTTTCTCCTTATTTTTGTTCTTTAAATATTGAATGAAATTAACGTCATTATCTTGATTAAAATTACCTCTGATGTTTTCTTCGATTTCCATATCTTCGGTTAATCCCTCCAGCGCTGCAAAATAATTTTGGCTCTCGTTGGTGCCACCAGCACTTAGAACTTCCTCTGGATTTACTTGCTTTGCACTTTTCTTCGGCTTTGTTACCTGTTGCCATTGATTTTGTGGCTGCGTCTTTTGAGGCTTCATCCCTTGCTTGAAAAGATCCTTGAGAGACTGTATCTCTTGCCTTAGTTCATTATTTTCTTTCTGCAATTTGGCCATTTGTTGATTGTCCGCTATTATTTGCAGCTTGCACCCTCCGTCTACGGAGTTTTCTTCGTTATGTTTTCTTTTAGTGATTGTCGCCAGTTTCGTATTCGTCGTTTCCCCAGGTTGCCCCAACGGTGGGAAGCCGTCGGGCTCCTCCATACCAGCGGCGAAATTTTCTTTGTGAATTTGTTTTTCGTTACCAATCGAAGTAAAAATATTCGATAGAAATTTCCTGAGTCGATTACTTCGACAATATAAGATTTTTTCCGATAAAAATTAACTTCGGACTAACGTTTTTAAAAAATTAATTTAATTTTTGAAAACTTTTGACAGGAGCGATTTAAAAGACCATTGATTTATTGTCCTGTGGGTCAAAATCATTTCAGAACTTTATGATAGTAATATGTTCACCAAATTTATAGACTACAATTTTTGATGACAATCTACGACCAAAAAAAAAAGATAAAAGCGCCTCACCGCGAAAGATACTCCAAGACTGCACATCATTCGAGTTTATGATAGAAAGTGGATTTAATTTTCAAAAATTGAAAAACATAAATTTCCTATTTAATTATCATGACAGATTACTTTTACTGGAAAAGAAGCTGCAATAAAAGAAATGAGCAAAACAGAAGAGACAAAGCTGCAGTAATAAAAATAAACCTAGAAAAGTTCTTGTTTGTTTCTTTTATTTGCTGATTTCAACTGTGTTGGTTTTGCTCGCATAAGAAAAGTAAGAGCAAGGTGAAAGTTTAGCCTACGTTACGTGAAATGATTTGACGAAGAGTGAATTTTGGTTTGAGCGATAATCCATTTTGATTTGATTGGTAATCTAAGTTTTATAAATTCACTTCCGAATTCAATCATGAGTGGCTGCGGCTTACTCTACCTGAATGTCGGATTTTCTTTCCAGCAATTTATTTTAAAGATAGAATACAATATTATATCATCGTTTTTTATTCGAATGATCTTGGCGTAGTTTGCATAAGAAACGTTGAGTCCTCGATCAGAAAACTAAACCTTACCAAAAAAAACGAAGCGAAATAAAATGCTCCGTTTTTTGTTTTAGGAAACATTTAAACGGTACAAGGACCTACTCAACCGATTTAAGCTCCACCGGCAACAACTTAAACCAATTCATTACAAATTACCCCTTTAAAAGACAATAAAATTTAATTAAAATTATTTTTGCAACAACCATCCCATCCTCTAAATATTTGAACAATTTATTTCATAATTTGTGTAAACTGATTGTTCTCCCAGCAGATATTTGTTTGTAGACTCAGCTGCTCAATTTGCAATGTCATACAAATTTTGTAAGCTAATTGCGAAGGTTATTTCCCAACCAGCAAACAACGTTCTACACAATAAATACTATCAGCAATTGTATCTCCAACAAGAAAATTCTCCAGACGAAGCAATTATCGTTGCTTGTAAATGCTATCGCTAAACGAAAAATACCACCCCTCCGAACCTCCCTTTATTCGAAAATGCTCACTCACCGAAAATATTCTGTACAACCCATTCGCCGTTTGGGGAAGAGATAGAAAAAAATTTACGAAACACCTTTTCCATTACAGATAGCGCTGAAAGATGCGATCGATTTGAAAGAAGTCATTACGGGTCAATCACGAGATTAATGACTTTCAATTAGATGATGTATTCGTACTTTACTGACTAAAAGCCTTTGTGGCGCGCAACGTATTAACTCGAATTGATAAATCTTTCCGTTGACTAACAAGCATCCCACGAGCTTTAAACTAAAGATACGGAACGGTTATAAACAAACAAGTGGCCAGTCGTTAGATGGAGACCGTTTAAATTCAAATTGATACCGGCCGGCCCCCGGGAGAGGCAACCAAAATCATTTAGATTGGCACTTGTTGAAAGCCAAGCTTTTAAAAGATACGCTCAAATGAAATGTAGTTGAGATTCTAAGTTTTTTGCCATTTTACTTGTTTTATATGAAGGCTTTTAGCATGAAATAAAGTGGATGTGCATGTTAAAATGTTTTTGCTGGGGTCGCTACCAATGTATCTTTTAGTAAAAAGATACATTAATATCTTACGTTAAAAACTTTACCACCGATTTCTAATGCTAGCCAATGTCTCACATACGCTAATAACTATTAATGTTCATTACATTTCAAGAGAGTTCAAGTTTTCAATAATTTCTAATTAACTTCTTAGTCCCATTCTATGCAAAAAATTACGTTTAAACAGCTGGGAGTCGTTAGAAAGTTTTCTCAAGCAATTTTAAGCTTCGCTTTCAAAGCGCCGCGTCTAAGAGATGAATAACATCATACAGTATGTGCACGCAACCCTCTGATGATCTAATATTTCGGTTCTAATTCAACTTGAAAATGATGTCATGGAAATAAAATATGTTTGAACTTGAAAATTGGACCCTCCGCGAATTGTTTGGATGGGTATTTATTCATTCTCTGAGTCAATTCAGCTGCCGTTTGATTGCCGGTTTGGTTTTTTTTATGTGAATTGTTCATCCATCAGTATTTCTTTTTTCATGGAATGAACCGATGAACGTACGTGCTAAAAACAAAACTCCTTCCGGTTAATAATGAGATATTATACGTGAAATATGTCGGTTCCATGGGGTGTGTTTCAGTTCTTTAGGAATGTAGGAAATCATTCATCGTTTTATCCCTGCATTTTAAGTGATCCACTGCTTACGAGTGACAAATGCTATCCGTAAATATTTAGGAACATTCAAAGATGGGTTGTGGTTTTTTCATTACATTATATCAGCCCTCATATTTTAATTACGGACCGATCAGTAATAATCTTCTGGGAAAATATTACACAATTCGATTTAGAATATCAAATTAAATACGCACTTTTCTAATAGTTACGTTGTCAAAACCCAAAAATGTCGTGAGTAACAAGAACTGCCAGAAATTTATAATCAATTTTTTGCCATGTACGTTGGGCAGTATGTTGTGTACCGAAGACGAGATTATATTAATCTCGGGAGAAACTTTTTGCCCGTGATGGGCCACCTGCACACAAGACAAATATATGATGAAAAGGAAATAAGTGAATTCCGACGTAGACGGTCTCAAGCGCGTTTGAGAAAGGAGGAGGGAACCGCTTGTTTCCCGAACCCACAGCTTCCATGATTCCTCATTCTAAACTCCACGATTAAATGGTAGTAAATGTTCTCGGGGTCGCACATTGGGTTTGCTGGTTCGCTAATTGCTGAAAAAATGCTAATACTGTAAATACATCTACAGCTCTGCTACTAAATACTACTTACACCTGCTTTAGGGGACGTAAGGAGGGTAAAGGGGAGTCATCCGCACCTGATAACGGAATCGAAGTCATAACCATCCCGCCGGAATGAAGATTGGGCGACGCGCTAACTTCCCGTCCCTGAAAAACCTTTAAATGTTTCGAAGCCTGCAGAAGCGCCTCGGAATGAATTGGACTCACGGCAACGACCTTGCAAACGGAAAAAGGATTATGGCATTGGATCCTGGAATGTCAGATCACTCAATTACCTTGGTGCTGTTAAGCAACTTTTACAACAAGCCAGTCAATATCAATTAAAAGTACTGGCAATCCAGGAAACGAAGTGCAAATAACATTGCAGACATGAGATCGCACACAATAGTCAAAAGTGGGAAGCCTACTGCAAAGCGAGAATTCGGAGTGGCCTTTATTGTGTATAGGGGGTTCAAATCACACGTAATTGATTCTAAGGCAATCAAAGGACGGTTGTGTGCGATCTGTATAAAAACGGAATTCTTCAAATTCTGGCTGATAAATATATACGTCCTGACCGAAGAAAAAGGCGAAGAAACGAAGGAAACGTTCTACAATATCCTGGAAAGACTGCTCGGCTCATTGCCTACAATCGACACAAAAATAGTTCTGGGTGATTTCAACTCTAAGGTTGGCAATGAGATATCTCATCGGGGAATGACTGGAGGGCATAGCCTTCACGATGAAACAAATGACAACGGCCAGCGCTCGATTGACTTTGCATGTAGCAGAAATTCAGTTATACGTTCGATTTGCTCTCCACATTGACGCATTCATAAAATGACCTGGGTATCACCGGATGGCAACACACAAAACATGATCTACCATGTTCTGATCCAACAACATTGGGCCTCGAGCATACTTGACGTCCGTACATACCGAGGGTCCAATTGCAACTCATATCATTACTTGATCAAATTAACCTATCGATGTCGTATGTAAGAGGCATATTCGGTGAAAACCAGCCGGCTATAAAATTTGATATAAATAGGTTACAAACGGGGTCTGTGACCAAAAATTTCAGGGAGATCCTCGACAACCAGCTGGCTCCCATCTTATCAGACGCATCGCTGAACACAAGTAATGTGCTCTGGATGAAACTGAAAGCGGCATTTAAGACCATGGCAGAACACACAATCGGACATCAAGTCCGGCGCAAGAAAAATTATTGGTTCGATGATGGGTGCCAGAATGCGCTAGATAAAAAGAATCAGGCGTATAAAGCATATTTAGGTAGGGAAACCAGGACAAGAGAGAACACTATGAAAATCTCAGAAAAGTAGCGAATAAGATAGTTAAAATTAAGAAAATAAAATACTATGAAAACGAATTGAGAAGCATCGATGTGAGTCTAGCGAGCAACAACACAAGACTAGCCTAAAAAGTAGTGAAAAGCCTGAAACGTGGTTATCAACCCAAAACCACACTCGGTCGTGATGACAGCGGCAATATCAGCGCTGATGAAACCAAGATAAAGGAAGGATGGGCATCATATTTCTAGGATCTCCTTAATCCTCCGCACAGCTGCAAAACATCGGAGCCTATAGATGTTTCCGAAGAGCTTCCATTGGTCCCACCAATTCTGGATGAAGTTTGTTCCGCCATCAAAGCCCAAAAGATTAATAAAGCCCCGGGCATCGATGAGATTCCAGTGGAGCTCATCAATTATGGTGGCAGCAGTGTTCATAAAGCTAATCACAAAGTTAATCAGCACATTTGGCAACAAGAACATATGCCGAAAGAGTGGAGCCAATCTATGATATTCCCTATCCACAAAAAAGGTGACAAGCTACAGTGCGAAAATCGTAGAGGCATTTAACTACTTTGTGCGGCGTACAAAATATTTTATTGGCGTGTCTCAAGATGGCTTCGAAGCGGGGAGATCGGCGATAGACCAATAGTGCCTGAGAAATGTTGTGAGTTCAACATAGACGTACACCAAATTTTCGTTGACCTTAAGCAAGCATACGACAGTATTGATCGTTACGTACAGTACCAAATAATGCTTTGCTCACAACCATTTCCTAATTAGAAGCTGGTTCTTCTTATCGGCACAGCCGTAGCAATTGGAATGGGCTATTATATCTACCGAAAACAATCAAAAACATTATCCGAAGACACAACAGACGTTACAAGCAAAGTAAAAGCGTTAAAAAGCTTAAAAGATAAATCAATTTCAATCGACGGAGACTCAACAGCATCAGTCAGCGAGAAAAATCCACCACCTAAAGAGAAACAAGAAAAACAAGTTGGGTAAACAGACCTACGCTCATGTCAGAAGGGTTTTGTATTCAATTTACAAACTGCAGTCACGCAGATCGAATCAAATAAAGAAACATGTCAAAGACGATTTTATTGGAGAAAGCATGAAATACGAAGCTCATACTATTATTAACAAAGTTGAACGAATTTCGACTTCTGAGGTTTTTGGTATTGTTATACCCATAAATATCTCCCTTGATAATTATTTCAGATGTCCATCCGCGACGGAGAAAACACATTTTTCATGTATTTCCCCCCTGTGCCCCCACTGAAGCAAAAACTGACAGTTTAACAACTGTTTTGAAAAGCTCCCATGAAAACTTTCATTTCATACTCATATCGGCTACGTTTGATGAATTTTTTTTCAGGGGCCACTCTCCTGTACTGTTATCATCGATTAATGGCCAATTTTTTCGAATCCCAGAATGGTTACAAAACCCTTTTGCTAGGAGCTCTCTCCCACCTCCTTGACTTGTTTCACTTATGAGTATTAATTGTAGGTGCTCTTCTTCAGTCATTCATTAAATTGAATCAAGTGTTCAAAGCATGCACCTTAAACGTTGAAGTTGGGAAAAAAATAACTCAAAATTATTCAATCTTCGCATTTAAAACAGCCACTATTTTGTTTTACGATTACTGATACCACTAGCTGAACCGATTCTCAAAGATATACATGACACCTATCATTCCTGAAATTTTCATGCAAATCCTAGCAAAACTGTAGTGTCTGATTCGGTAAAAAGCGCATGTTGTTCCATAGCCATATGTTGCCATAGTAATAAATGCAGCGCATATTGTTCCATAGTAATACAGGAAAATTCAAACTTTGCTAAATATGATTCAATCTTTATGAAACTTTCAGGAAAGATCAATCTTATAAATAGACATCTACGTAGTGAATTTCATTGAATTTAAGGGCACCGTTAAGATTTTATTCAAGAAAACATAAAATCGATAAATCATACTATTACTAACAAAGTTGAGTGAATTGCGACTTCTAACGTATTTGTTGTTGTTGTACTCACTAAGGCCTACATTCCTGATTTTTTTCAGATTTTTCGGATCACAGGTGTCCAATCGCAACGGGGGGGGACACAAATTTTTCGTGTATTTCCCCTCCCTGTGCGCCCCTCGAAGCAAATTTTTCCAAACTAAGACCTGTTCTCATCAAGACCTTTCATTTGATACCCATATCGGCTACCCACAATGAAATTTTTTTTTTCTGGGGGTCACTCTCCTTTATGGGGAGACCCCGCTTAAATACCTTATTAAAATTTTTTTGTAGTTGAACTTTGAAGAGATCACCACTTTACACCTACACACAAAATTTGATGTTTCTAGCTTAAGTAGTTACCGAGAAAAACTGCTGTGACACACGGACGGACGGACGGACAGACGGACAGACGAGACGGACAGACTGGTCGCGAAACTAGTAGGGTTTTGTAAAATTATTTTACAAAACCCTAAAAAAAAGAAGGAGGGACTCACGCCTCTAGCTCAAGCTCAACAATACAAAAATGAAGGCAATGTTTGTTTCAGGAATGGAAAATACAACCAAGATTTATAATACGAGTATTACGGCGTACAAAATATTTTCAAAAATCTTAGAAAATAATATCGGATCATACGCGAATCGTATTATTGGGGAGTATCAAGGCTGTCTCAGAGCAGGAAGATCGACAATAGACCAATCGTTCACTGTCAAGCAGGTACTCAAAAAATGATGGGAGTTCAACATAGACGTACATAGTCGAGTATGATTATCGCTAGTACCTGCCTTTTAATGCATAACTTCACCGTCACCATTAAACTGAGATTGGTTTAAGCGCCAATCGTCGCTCCCAAAATCGGTTCCAGTTTACATTGAGGGAACTGGTAGATACGAGGCCCAGCTGTATCTGACGCTTTGAGGTCAACACCAGCCTTTGTTTTCAACCAACAACCACCACGATACTCCTCGAAGGACCGCAACCAATCAGCTGACCATCCGAAGATGGGGGCTCATTCGCAACAATCGAACAATCACAAAGCCACTATGTTTCGGATCAAGTTCCTGTCCTAGTATTTTTACTAAGCGATTCGTGTACCCCGAGGACGCCAGTCCCCGTCGGCTTCATTGGAATCGGAGACGACAACCCAACAATAGCAGTTGCACCCTTTTGAATTACCAGATCAGTTCCGCCCTTGAGGAACATAGACGTACAATGCCTTTGAGACAAATATCGCACTAAAGCTATTCAATTGGCTCTGGAGTACCTCATAAGAAAGCAACCTGTCGATACACAAGCTACATTACTACACAAGTCCTTGGCCCGACCTATGCCTATGCGGACGATATCAACATTTTGTCACGGTCATTAACAACTGCCAAAGAACACTTCCTGAAACTCGACAGCGAAGCAAAACTAGAAGGGCCACAAATCAATGAAAATAAAACAAAGCTCAAGGCGCAGCCGAGGAAAAATACCTCAAATACGCAAAATATCACACTTGGCGAATACAGTATCAAAAATGTTTGCGAATTTGTGTATTTAGGCGCCAAAATAACGAAAATGGGTAATGAAAGAGGCGAAATACGCCGAAGAATGCAGCTCGCAAATAAAATATTTTATTCAATTTTGAAAATCTTGAAAACCAGCTGCATACACAGGAAAACAAAGCTACAAGTATACAATTCTGTGATAAGATCTGTGTTGTGCTATGGGTGTGAAATATGGGCCCTAACCCAAGCACTCGCAAATATATTGAACGCCTTTGAGTGACGGGTCCTAAGGCGAATAATCGTAGCGAAGCTAGACGGGGACCAATGGCGAATTCGATACAACCATGAGCTGTATGAAATTTTTGACGAACCGGAGGTCTCAACGATTGTAAGACTTCGGAAGCTGCAATGGGCTGGATACCCAAAAGACATTTGTAGGAGAATCGAAGGGCGGAAACCAGTGGGAAAACCGAGGAACCGCTGATCTGACTCAATCGACGAAGACAGCTCATCGCTGCTCGGATTTCGAAATCGGAGGACGCAGTCAATGAATTGAGACACTTAGAAGTGCTTGTTGCAGGAAGTGAAGGCCCGATAGGGGCTGTAGTGCTACGAAAAAGAAGAAGATAACTTCAGTAAATGCTGTTAGCATTCAATGAAACTTGTAGCTTACGACAACCTTATATTGGACTACATAGATGCAACATTGTATTTGAGGGTTTTCCAATTTCCTTGCGGAATATGTGATATTTATAAATCCTACTGTTATTAATTGAGAGAATTACAACTTCGAATGTATTTTGTTGTTGCTCTCTAGCTCTATATGACTTTTTCAGATTTTCGGTTCACAAGGGCTCAGCCGCAAGAAGAGACACGCATTTTCGGCACATTTCTCATCTGCCCATACCCTACAATACTGGTAACATTTGTTTTGAAAAGTTCTCATCATGATCTTTCAATTGATACCCCATACGACCACTTAAACTTATATTGTCCGCTTCGTGGGACGCACAGAAAGGGGAAATACACGAAAAATTCCTCCATGCAATCCATTACACACGGTGTACAACATATGACGTGAAATGTTTTCAATGGAGATCACACTATCCATTGCGCAATTCGCGCCTATTATCTACTCCGCTGGCACTCAGCGTGCACCAGACAATGATTTTCTAGATTTTGGCCACCATTTCTCTAAAGTTGACGCCGTTCAGACAACGAAATGTCTTCGGCAAGCCGAAGTTGGGCGACACAGAAACAGAAAGCCCGGCGTAAAGGTTTCAACACTGTCAAACTTCTTGTGCAAAATACTACGAATCGGCCACCAAATTGCCTGTGTAAACGTTTTCAAAACCTTCGCCAGACATTTAAGTTGATTAATTTCGTCTAAAGAACAGCACACATAGCTGCTAAACTTTTAGTTCAACAAATATGTTATGAAGTACACAACTCAAGACTCAATTGATTTATTCCATTGTTCACATCAATTTTTAATTCTTTTCCCCACGTTTCCCGCGTAAATCATATCGCATAAAGCGATCGAAAGATTTGTCACGTTGCTTTCTCGCCGCCGCTGACAAGATCCAATTCAAAACAAGTCACACGCTTTAACTTTCTTTATCTTTGGATCATGTTTTTAAAAATTAAATTTTCACGCTCGCACAAGGACGGTCCGCACAAATACGTTTCTCTATTTCTTTTTTCTCGTCTCGCGAGAAATTCAATTCAACTTATTCGCGACACTTCACTGCCGTTGCATCCACTTGGAATCAATTTTCTCTCGCCGACTCGAAGGAATCAAATGGTTGTGAACACGATATCCCGATGTAGCCCGGCAACTGTCCAAATTGGTTCGATGGTAATATCGAGAACTATGTACGCGGAAAATGCGCGAAACTCATAATTATTGTTTCACAAGTGGAACCTTTCCTGTCGTTTTTCGACCTACAAAAGAAAATAAAACTCCCGATGACAGACCAAACACGACCAGCTGTAAATTGACGTTCGTCCTATTCACAGAATTTTACTCGACTCCTCAGTTTGTTCTGCCGACGCTAAGTGAGTAAAAAATGCGCAATACCGAAAAGTGGATCGCCATTCGAATGATATCACTCTCGTTTTTACTTCTATATTTTGAGAAACTTGAAATTTTAAGCGTAGGAGAACTTTTTGGAACTTGTAGCAATCGAAATCGGTTTCTCCGAGAAGCCGTTCTATGAGCGAAACGTACACACAATTTGCCACGACCACGTCTACAATTCTCCCTCAGCCGATGCACCCGCTTTGTTTATCTCGACGTGACCCACACGTGCCGGCAACGGAGGTTTAGTTGGCGAGCCCTCTGCATGCCGGCAACGGTGGTTTCTTTCCGACGAGATAAGACTGCAATTCTTTTCTAAAATGCGTTGCAAAGGGGGCTGTCATCATCAAATTTTTTATTGTAATTTTTATATCATCTGTTTTTTTTATATTATAGATAGATATATGAAAATTTAGAGTAGAGATTAAATTTAATAAATTATTGTTTAGTTTTGTTTTAAATTTATTATAATTAGTACGAACATTATTTTATTATTAAAATAGTTTTTTATTAATTTTAATTTAAATTATAAATAAAAATTAAATTATATTTATGGATTTTTGAGCAGAAAAAAAATTGTGTTTTCGCCCAGTAATGTTTTTCGAGCAGTTTGCCTAGGCGACTGCTCGATTACTACAATGAGTACTCGTGGATTCAATCAAGCACTAGAGAAAATCCAAGTGGCCATCCTGATAAAGAAGAAAATCCCCAGAGTAAGGGCAATCAGTATTGGGGAAGTACTGGTTGAATCGAAACCATGAGTAAAATACCTGAGGTTACTGATCGACTCGAAGATGAATTTCTCTGAATAAATCAGGATAACGGCTGATAATGCTGCTTCAAGCGTCTCGGCACTGAGTCGAATGATGGCCAACGTAAGGGGAACAAAACCCATCAAGAAGGCGACTTTTGATGGGATCCGTAGAGTCGATGTAACGGTACGAAGCAGAAACATCGGATGACGCTCTAAGCTAGGAGCTGTACCGAAAACGCTTGGCACAGATATGAGTACAGAGAAGAGAAGCACAAAGAATTGGATCTTCATGATACCTATCGCTTTCCTTGCTAGAGAGTACCGTACCATCTACTTGTGTTGAAGCGAAAACACAAGAGAGACAGTTGCAACGCTCACTCAATGAGTTGCAGCAGTCCTGGGTGAACAGCACGAAGGCAGGATGGGCTGCGTGCTTCACCCCTGATTTTAGACCGTGGCTCAATTGAACGATGTCTGCCATACATTTTTTGCGAATAAAATATGGGACATACTGCGTTCGAATCTCTACAAGGTAACAGGAGACCTTTCCCTGGATGATCTAATCGGGAAGATGCTTGGATCGATTGACATATGGAACTATGTGGCACATTATGTTCGGGCAGTCCTAAAAGATAAAAAAGAAACACAGCAGCCACAGACGTAGGGGCTCGGGAACTACTCTTCTAACAATCCCTCCTCCTCCCTCCCTTTCCGCTAGAGAAGGGATCCCCCAACTAGAAGGCACTCCATAGCGTACCAAAACGAGGCTTAGCCTGAAGTAATGTGTCAAACGGTTCCAGGCTAGGTTCTCAGGTTGGTAGAAGAGGTGGTTAGTGGATAGAGCAGACGTCTTGTGCGTCTGGTAGCCCCACACTCAGGGCGTAAAAAGTCTTCACCTCACAACCATATAATGGGTCTCTAAGTCACTGAAATACAAATCTTTCATATTGTAGGTTTTTAAATGATACGAAAAAAATTAAATCAAAAGATTCCTCCTACCTCCCCACCACTAATTTTCCTTCTTTCATCGACTAAATAGCGAGTTCGAAGCTTTTGCTTTCTCCACGTCCCCTAATTCAACGGAATTCTCCTTCATCCTTCCCCACATCAATGTTGGCTAAATCGTAAGATTCCTTGTTCCTATACCGAGTCCTAGACTCCTGCTTCCTTTACCGTATCTCCCCAACCAAAGTCTTCACTTCCCCGTCAATTCTTTCCCTCCAAATCAGCAATACATCCAGATCCATCTCAAAAAGCTTCTGGTGCTTTTCTTTAGAAGATATTTTTTGTTAATATGAATTGAAACAGCTTTATGCATTTATTTTATTACCAACGCCAAACTGAATATTCAAAATTCCATTTTTCTCGAAACTATATGGCAAATATTTATCCCAACACGAAGTGTGAAATTTGAAAGCAAATATATTGTTCTCATACATAAAGATACCTTTCATATTTTAAGTGCTATATAAACCTACACCTAATTATTGTTGATTTTCAATATTATTCTTCGCATATTTATTCAAACACTCCTAATAGATGCTCATGCGTTTATTAAAACGCTATTATTGCATGCCTAATGGAATTTCCAGATTTTGATTGCTTTGAATAAATGATACAATATAAAAGCCATACAAATACTCGTATGTACTTCTACAAAATTAGCCTTAAGTCAATTACATACTAAAGAACCATGCTAATGATGATTTTGATCTTCTTTTCCAGGTATGTGCCACATTCATCTTCATTAAGATCTCATCCGTTGTTGTAGATATAATTGAATTTGAATATTTAATAGAGAATGTAAGTATTGTGCTTTAATTAATCATTTAAATTCCAGTTCAAAAATAAATTGTAACTCTTATTAAAAGCAATAACCCGAGACGCAGTTAATCTAAAAATGAGAAATGGAATGAGATTATTTTTTAAAATTTGATCAAATTTATTCATTAGAATTGCTCCTGTAATTTTGTTGATCTAACTATTTACAAACTTCCCTGCGCTTTTATATTCAGAATTCTCACATATTAGCATTTATGTAACTTACAGTACCCAAAGATTCGTTCAGAGAGGCGACATCGTTTTTTCACGCGTTTATTTACGATCCAAAAGATATACATCAATTATTTCATCATTAATATGTACATATATTAAAAACGGTTTTCTATGACATATTACATATTTCTTGCATTTCATTTCCTCAATTCGTTCCAGCGTTTTTCATTTGTTGTAATGCACGAAGGTTTCACTAAACCACCTCAAGACAGCATCAGAAATCTTTTAAAAAAAGGCCAATATGCAATAAAAATAATTTAATGTAAAAAACTTGTATATGGTAACATCAAACACATGACGAAGATTTATGTATTTTTAATGCCTTAATTCCATATTAAGAGTGGATTGTATTTGTTTACATCAAAAGCAAGCTCGAACCTGCGCCATATAGGTACATATGTGGTATCTTTAGAATGTCACTAGTTCACCTTGGGAGAAAACAAATCAGTCGTAAAGTGTATAACGATTTTTTATAGCAAATACGTCTGTACTTTTGTTTTTGTAAAGTGAGAATGAATATTCGCAATGGAAATGTAGGTGAATGCAATATAATTGCAATAATAACTACAAATTGGTTATTGTTAAGTATGACGAGGCTTATGTAGATGCAAGTACTTGTTTGAATTAATATTTCAATGACTTCATTGGAATGCAGGGCATTTGCAATTTAGAAGTTCTTGTTTTATTCAACCTTGCTATACTATAAATTTCCTTGAAAAGGAATTTCGAGTTCTGGACCGTAAGAACTATGATCAAATTTTACTGTCGATGCTGCAATTTTTATTTGATAATCTTACAAAATCTCAATCAAATTTTATATTTAGAAGCATTCAGTTGATTTGACTATTTAAAATTCGTTAATTCGTTGGAAGGTTTTTGTTCGGTTAATTTACAAAATAAATTAAAACATTTTTGCTACCTTTACCGAACAAATCCAGGGTTCACAGACTTTCCCCGATTCCTCTATTTTATTTTCAACTCTTTCCCCTAATTAGTCCTAAAATGATAATTTCTACCCTGAAATTGGTTGAATCTTCGATGCTTTAACTCGGGCACATATTCTCTTTCGCTACAGCAGGTCACACACTATATCCTGATCTAATGTTCAAGAAAATCGGTAGAAGTTACCGATTGCATGTTGTAGCACGTGAATATTAGATAGATCACGTGTACAGATTGTGGCCATCGAAGGTCCATGGCACAGTCAGTCGGTGGTTAGAGTCCAAGCCGAGCATTCGTGCAAGGAAGTCGCACTGATATTCATATTTTTTGATTTTTGGCATTATTTTGAAGATAATATTTATTCTTTTGAGCACCATGATTGCTTATTTTCTGCGAAGTAAGCTGTGCAACGCGGATACGGTCGCGAGCGTCTGCTCTGCCGCTGCTGCGACGGCAAATTCGAACACGCATTAGTCAGAACCAGAACATACACAGCTGCCATTGAGAGCTTGACTCTTCACTCGTTGTTAGTTTACATCGAACCTCTCAACAGAGAAGAACTCTTCGAGAAGAAAGTTCTTTATCAAATTTGAATCTTCCTTATTAAACACTGTGAGGTAAGTGAATACTATGAGCTAAACAATTTTGAAAAAAAAGGATAACATTGAGCTCAATATTTATCAAAATTATTTTCTATTCTAGTATTTCGTACGAGTTTGAAATGAGCCAAAATAAAACTAGATTTCAAGATAAGTGACTAAAGTGTCAAGATTCCAATCAATGTTTAGTTTCTTCTTGGGCTTCGCAAATCGATGGACATATGTAAGAAGAATTTGTTTAAACTTGATAAGACTCAGTTGAAATTGGGCCCGGCTGCCCCACTCCAGCAAGCTGTAAAGTGTCGGGTGTCAACATCGTGAGTATTATGAGGTGATAAAAACAATTAGTTCTGGGTCCAGTGTACAATGAAAAGAATACTGCATTGAAAGCTGAATTATAGTAGAGTATGGAAATTGTAGAGAAAAAGTATTCAGTAAATTCTTGTAAGCATACAAAGCAATTATTCCAAGTCATGTTTCCAGGGCCTGTCGAAGATGCACTAACTACATCACCGACAAAAGTATTGTATTTGATATCTGATGCTTTAGGTGCTTATTTTCATAGTTTATTTTTAGAAGAATTAACGAAACCTAATACTTACTTTTTCTTGCAATGCAATAAAACAATCAAGGTAAAGCAAAAAAAAGAGTTACAAATCACAGTGAACTATTGGCCGAACTCTCGAAATATTGTCATAAATCGACCTTAAGTTATTTATTTTATCAATAAGGGTGATGCTTACACATTGTTTATTTTTTGCTGAAAGCGAACGAATCATTCAATTTACAAAAAAAATCGTATACTGTCACTAGCAAGCGATGGTCCTAATGTGAATAAAAAAGTCTTTAAACTGTTCCAAGACAATTTGAATTCGTCGGGTTATAAAAGTCTATTAAATATTGGTAGCTATTTCATACATATTGTGAACAATGCGTTCTTAAAGGGTATGAATAAATGGAAAATTGATGTTGACGATTTCATAATGAAACTTAAAAGATTTTTTCACAAAAGTGATCTTAGAGTCTCAAACAACGAAAAAATTCAGTTAGAGCTTATAAGCCGAGAGACAAATTTGTTCAACGTGTATCTTCTAGAAGGCTTACTTTGGGAGCTGCATGTGATAGACTTGATGAGTAATTACCTGGACTGGAAAAATATTTTTCAAAGGAAATTGCTATCAAAGATTAAAATATTTTAAAATATCAGAGTTTTCAGGAAAAAGTTAAATTTTTAAAAGATCCTAAACTGAAACCAACTTTAAAATTTGTAGTTTTTGCCTCCAAAATATTCACAATAGAATTTACTTTATTGATGCAGAAAGAATATCCGCTGATCCATATTCTTTATACAATACACAAATACAAAAACTAATTTTCGTTTTGGCCTCTAACATAATCAAATCACAAAATATCCCAAATACTTTCAGATTTGAGATTCGATGAAATGATTATCAAAAGCGATGTTAGTCGTGCTTTGAAAGATATTCATTGTGAACAAGAGAAAGATTCATTAAACTCTTTAAAAGATATAGATCAATTAGAGCTTTTACTTCAATTTAAGAATTTTTAAGTAGAGTCGGTGCAAGACATTATAAAAAAATCCCCGTTGGCAGCACCAGCCGGAAAGATAAATTTCTCGTTTGTAGCAGAAGGTTTCGAAAAAGAATTTGGCTTGCTTCTTACTGCAATTTTTGTAGCACTACATGGGTATTTATTAACAAAAAGAATCGGCCGCCGTTCGTATTTGGAGACCCTTCATAGAGGCGCATAATTTTGCTAATTAAATTGAGTTGCACACGAATGGATCACATATTGAAAATCGGCGGGTAATAAATTGTTATAGACATATTTATACTGGTTTCGCCCTTCTCACATTTGCAGTTTATACATTTCACAGTGGTTACCACCCAAAGGTGATAACTTGTCGGCTTAAATAGCTCAAATAGTCAATTTCAAAAGATTTCCATAAAAGTTTAATCAGCACTTGCGTTGCCATGAATATATACATTTTCGATTCTTTTGTGAACCATCAGGGGCCGCCATTTTGAATTTTTATTGAAAACGGCTGCTAAAAATATTAAGCTGTAAATGTTCGAATTTTTTATTTGTCATCTGATTTGCATAGTTAAATTAAATTAACTTGCCTTAATAACTTATAATTTCAAGCTTTATCGGAATCTGTTGAGAAAATTGGTTGCTAGAGGGCTACAGAAATTAAAAAAAAATGTTTATGTCACCCGCTGTATGGGGAGACCCACTTAAACACTATAAAATATTTTCTTACACTGCAAATTTCAAAAGGCACCACTTTTGACCTACGTAGAAAATTTCCTCATTCTAGCTTATGTGGCTTGCGAGAAAACTTGTGACGCACGAACAAACGGACGGACGGACAGACAGACAAGTCGCGATTTTATAATTTTTTAGGGTTATGCTAAAAATGTTTCACAATATTTAAAAAATAGTCTGATTTATAAATACTTTCAAGATAAGTCGTTTTAAACGTTTCCATGAAAAAAATACATTATTTCGGTTGCTACTAAAATAGCGAATTGCGCTTGCCTCCTGATCTTTAGGGGCCGCCATATTGAATGCATGCATTTGATTTTGGACTATTTTAAATCTTTGTGGGCTAGGACCACATCAATCAATGTGCCAAATCTCGTTCAAATCGGAGTTTCAGTCTAGAAAGGGCAAAATAATTCAAATTTTAGTGAAAATGGCAGCTCAAAATATTGGGTTTTAAATTTTCGACTTTACAGAGAACCATAATCTGAAGTTTCATGAAAATTCGCTGGAAAATGTGACCGCTAGAGTCCAGAAAAACCTGAAAAAACGCATATTTAAACCGCCGCCATTTCGGAATTTGCTCATGCATGATCAATAAAATATCAAAGTCTGTAGATCTAAGTAATGCTTTTTTTTTCTGCCGTACCGACTTTGGATTTTTTATTGTGAGATTCATCACATACATCAGTGAACCTTTATACCATATTTCATCCAAATCGGAGCTATACTTTGGTCAGAACAGAAATCACGATTTTTCGTCTAAAATGGCCACCATTTTGTTTTTGCCCGGCCGATATAGCTGGTTCACGAACTTAACCGAGATATTTACCCAATAAACCTTTCCTGAAAATTTGGTGAAAATCGGAGCAAAATTGCAACCTCTAGCGTGATCACATATACATATATATATATATATATATATATATATATATATATATATATATATATATATATATATATAATATATATATATATATATATATATATATATATATATATATATAAATATTGTTACATGTACAAATAATTCTGCGAGCTACTGTCGCAATTGTTTTCACAACAATGAAGAACACGAATTCACTCGAAATCACGAGAACCCAACAAGCATGATCAACATCTGCAAGTGACGTCACTCCATTCATGAATTTGCTCGAACCTACCAGGTACCTCTCGGTTGAACATTCGCCCATGTGCGAGAAATGGGTGAATAGGTAGAGACCCTATATAAAGGCGAGCTGAATGAATGGGGGAATCATTCATTCGACCGCGATAAGAACTGCGAAAGTGTGTAGGAAGTGTGTTTCGTAATAGTGAAGTGATTTAGAAGACAATTGCGATAAGAAATTTATGGACAAGTGTTAGATTTTATTTTAATAGTGAAAATTAAAATTAGTGAAAGTGTTAAACTGATTATTGTGCACTTTCTTGAATTAAATAAACTCTTTTAACTTAAATTAAAAGACATTGCGTTTTCACTTTCCCGGAACGTTAAAATTATAGGCCGCGAACCAATAACACGCGACAATGGTGTCAAGAAGTGCGAAAGAAAAATTTTGAAAGTGAAAATTTGAACATTTTTATAGTGCACAATAGTAAAATTTAAAGAAACATTAAAAATGCCACGAAGCTTAAACTTAAAAATTAATGAATTGACCATATCGGAGCTCAAGGAGGAGTTGGAACAGCGGAATCTGGCCACACAAGGTACAAAGGCCATACTGATTGCACGCTTGCGTGACGCGATCGAGTCGGAAGGCGTGAATCTGGATTCGGGTGAGCTCTCCGATGCGGAAAAAGGCGCAGAAGGTGGAGAAGTGGACACACCAAAATCAAAGGAGCCAGAAAATGCGCTGATGCAAATGTTGATGCTAATGTCATCCAGTCTGACTGCGAAGCTAGATGAACAATCAACGAAGCTAAGTGCACAATCAGCGCAGCTAAATGAACAGACATCCAGTTTAGCTGTGAAGCTAAATGAACAATCAGCGAAGGTAGACCAACAAGCGTTCGAAATCAAGGCAGACATCGCACAGAAGCTGGAAAAACAGTCAACCGAAATAAAAGCGGAGCTCAGTAGTCTCAACAGCCAAATTAAATGCGTCGAGGAGAAGGTATACCAGGTCGAGGAGAGAATCAACCTTGAGATTAGCCAGGTCAACCATGAGATGGAAAAAGTTAAAAAGGAATTGGAAGCAGCGAAGGCAGTAGTAACCGCCTCACCAGCCCCAATTATAACCGCAGCGCAAAGCTCATCTAGAAATGTGCAAGCACCAATATTCGATGGGCAAACGGTCTGGAGTATTTACAAAATCCAGTTTGAAGCCGCCGCTAGGATAAATCACTGGAATGAGCAGGAACGAGCAACTGCGTTAATTCTGGCTCTAAGAGGCCCAGCTGCCGAGCTTTTGCAGACTATCCCCGTTGAGCTGCATTCAAACCCGGCTGCTATAATGAATGCGCTCGACATGCGTTATGGAGACGATCATCTGAAGCAGATTCACCGGGCGCAGCTACGGCATCGGATGCAGAAGTCTGGCGAAACCTTGCAGCAGCTAGCACAAGACATTGAGCGATTGGCGCTTTTGGCTTACCCAGCGTACGACCCAGAACATCGAGATGACGTAGCAGCAGAAGCATTCATCAGCGCCTTAAAGGACAAGGAATTGCAACAAGCCGTGCGTTTAGCTCAAAAGCAAACAGTCAAGGAAGCATTGGCTTATAGTTTAAATTTTGAGGCAGCCAAAAATGTGACCCACACCACTGTCCGGATTCGCGAGGTAGTGACAGATAAATCCAGGTGTGAGCGCGTGGGAAATGAGCGAGAGCTGCAGGTGAATGGTGCGCCTAGATGCTGGAATTGCGGGGAAAAAGGGCACCTGCAAAGAGACTGCAAGAAGGGAAGAAGACCGAGCTATTGTCCAGGGTGGTGGAGATCCAGACCGTGTCAGGAGCCTAGAATGGAGGCCCATCAAACTGCAAGGGCCAACTTCGTGGGGCGAACGTTGGCCACGAGTATCGACATCCCCAGCACCGTGCCAAGGCAACATCGTGGAGAAGCAGACAGATGCCTTCCTGGTCAAGTTGATGAAGGACAATGCACCCTAACAAACGACACTGGTGCAACCCGATCGACGATCCGACCAGACCTAGTGAGGCCCCAACTGCTCCACAAGGGCAGAGTTCATGGAATTGCTGACGCCCTATCTCGTCATCCATGTCCAGCTAACTGCAAACATTGCCAACGGATTGAGGAAAAGGAGCCGCCCGTTGATCTGCGAGTGATAACGGCCGAATTCGATGAAGGTTGGTCATCGGAGGAGATTCGAACTGCCCAGTTAGCCGATGAAGATATCGGACCATTGCTCGTATGGAAGGAGACGACTGGGCGACCGGAGTGGAAGGACGTTTCGATGCATGGCGCAACCCTGAAAAGCTATTGGGCACAATGGAACTCCCTACAGGTGGAGGGTGGCGTACTCAAGCGGAAATGGGAAACGGCGGATGGTAGCTCCTATAGGATGCAAACTATACTTCCCAAAAGCCGAATCCACGATGTGGTTAAGGAAATGCATGAAGGATCCTCGGGAGGCCACCTTGGTGTTAACAAGACCTTAGCGAAATTGCGGGAACGGTTCTACTGGCTCCACGCTCGAGAAGACGTAGAGGACTGGTGTCGCAGATGCACAATTTGCGCTTCCGTCAAAGGCCCAAAGCGACGACTGAGAGGACAAATGCAAACCTATAACGTAGGCGTGCCATTCGAAAGGATTGCTGTTGGCATCGCAGGACCCTTTCCTGAATCCGATTGGGGAAATCGATATACGCTGGTTGTAGCCGATTATTTCAGCAAGTGGCCCGAGGTCTACCCCATTCCCAACCAGGAAGCAACTACCGTAGCTGAACAGCTAGTGTTAAATTGGGTCAGTAGGTACGGCGTACCCTGCGAATTACATTCGGATCAAGGCCGAAACTTTGAGTCACTAGTTTTTGGCGAAATGTGCGAGCTGCTCGGAATACGGAAAACGAGGACAACACCGCTGCATCCCCAATCCGATGGAATGGTCGAACGTTTCAACGGCACGCTCAATAAACACCTTGCCAAGATGGTTGACGAGAACCAAAGGGACTGGGACCGACATATCCCACTATTTTTGATGGCGTACAGAGCTGCCGAACATGCATCGACGGGCCAAGCCCCAGCCAAAGTCATTTTTGGAAAGACTATTCGTCTGCCAGCTGATATAAAGTTTGGAACACCCCCCGAGAAACCCCAAACGATCTCGGAGTACGCAAGTGATCTAAGACAACGGTTGAACCAGATACATCGGACAGTGCGAAAATACCTCGAATCGGCTACTGACCGCATGAAGACCAGGTATGATCTAAAGGCTAATTCTACTGGCTTCCAGCAGGATGACTTGGTGTGGCTATATAACCCGCAACGGCGAAAGGGTAGGTCTCCAAAGTTGCAACATAACTGGGAGGGACCATACCGAGTCACAAAGCGAATCAACGACGTCGTATATCGCATACAGGAACACCGTAAACCGAGAGCCAAAATGAAAATCGTGCATCTAGACCGTCTTGCCCCATATTACATCCAGGGAGAATTGACTACAACTGGCGACACATCTTTTCGGGGCGAAAAGAACTGAGGTGGGGGCAGTGTTACATGTACAAATAATTCTGCGAGCTACTGTCGCAATTGTTTTCACAACAATGAAGAACACGAATTCACTCGAAATCACGAGAACCCAACAAGCATGATCAACATCTGCAAGTGACGTCACTCCATTCATGAATTTGCTCGAACCTACCAGGTACCTCTCGGTTGAACATTCGCCCATGTGCGAGAAATGGGTGAATAGGTAGAGACCCTATATAAAGGCGAGCTGAATGAATGGGGGAATCATTCATTCGACCGCGATAAGAACTGCGAAAGTGTGTAGGAAGTGTGTTTCGTAATAGTGAAGTGATTTAGAAGACAATTGCGATAAGAAATTTATGGACAAGTGTTAGATTTTATTTTAATAGTGAAAATTAAAATTAGTGAAAGTGTTAAACTGATTATTGTGCACTTTCTTGAATTAAATAAACTCTTTTAACTTAAATTAAAAGACATTGCGTTTTCACTTTCCCGGAACGTTAAAATTATAGGCCGCGAACCAATAACACGCGACAATATATATATATATATATATATATATATATATATATATATATATATATATATATATATATATATATATATATATATATATATATATATATATATATATATATATATATATATATATATATATATATATATATATATATATATGTATGATACTCTCCGCAATAGGTCTCTCTCGAGAAATTTACCTAAAAAGTTGACGAAGTTGAGATTTTAGAACACTTTGAATGTTTATCACCTCAAAATATAGCAAAATTTGAATGCCTTGAATCAATATCTACTAGTAAAATAGCCAAATTTTAACCGCTTGACAATATTGATATAGATGCACTTGCTTTGGATTGGAGATTACTGCGAATAGATAATCAAATCATTTTTGAATCAAACTCCAGTGAAAGAATTAATACTTTTTGGAACAAACAGCAGATATCCACATTGGTTCATGGTAGTGGCGACCTAGAAAGAGGATTTTCTAGATCAAGAAATATTCTTGGGGATGATAACTCACATATGACAGAGAGGACTTTAAATGCTAGGTTTGCAATAATTGAGGGTATGAAGCACTTCGACTCAAGGCCGGAACAGGTACTTACAACCGATAAATTGATGAAGTTAGGGCAGAAAGCTTATTCAATACACGAAGCTTACCTAAAGAACAAATGGAAAAGATTGAAGAGAGGGAGAGAGAAAAAGAATCGATTGCAGATTCAAGAGATAAACAAAATAAAGAAAAATGGAAGCTGAGTCAAACACAATCAAAAAATTGCAAGCAGATTTAGCGTTTGCTTAAAAAGAATACGAAAAAGCAGTGGTTGATAGCGAAACGATGCAGAGTATATTAAAAGAGTACTTCTATTGCTGAACATTTTGTATCTAGTTTAAACGATTTGAGAAGAAAAGAAAATCGTAAAGAAGTCGATAGATTCATTGAAGAAATAATATTAAGACAAACTAAGCTAAATGAGAGTGCTAATATAAAAAACAGAAAAATACCTGATTTTATAATTTTTCATTATGTTAAATTCATTTTTCACGTATAATGTTTTATGCATTTTTATGTATAATCAATGAAGAGTTTAATTGTCACAGTCATTTAACGTTTTTCAAGTTATTGGGTTCCTGATCATTCAATAATTTTTTCCCCTATCCCTCCCCTGTTTCTTCTCCTATATTCCTAAATTTAAAAAATAGGTGCTGTGAACCCTGCAGATATCAGTTTTAAAGTACTTCAATTCTTTGAAGTTGACTATCTGCTGGAGTAGATGAATAGATAGATAGATATACGAGGAGGAATCAAATATAAACGGTAATTTAGCTATTCTGCTTAGCACGCACCTTAGAACTAGATGGCACAGTATGGCGGTTGGTCGTTCGTTTATAAGGAGTGAGGGCACCAGCTTATCTAGCGGCCGCGCTCGGTTCCGTTCTCAGTACAGCCATGACTAAGCAAGAGGTACATCCGTCTATCACGCAACGCGTCATCATATAGTTTTTAACCAATGAAGGCCGTGGGAAATTTTCAATCGTTTAAAGGCGTAGTTTGGGAACACTACATTATCTCAGAATTGAATTATACGCGGGCCAGCGAAAACACGTCAAAAACAGAAGTCATGATCGACTTCCAAGAACAAGTCGAGAGCTTATTGAGCTCATTGAATTACTTCACGATCAATAAACAGTGAATGCGGCCTACTATTGCCAGTTGGAAGATTTAGCGAAAACCGCGTACCGAAACAAAAGACGAGGTATGTCTATGCGAGAGGTCATCTTTTTCCATGAGGACGCTGACTGCTACTTTAACAAGGGATAAAATGGAAGAAATGAGCTGGAAAACACTGGAACACCCTCCTTATAATCCAGACTTGTCCCCCTCCGACACCTTTTTGCAGCCGCGACTGAAAAAATCACTTTAGGAAAACCGATTCGAAAGCAAAGAAGTCCTAGAGCAAAAATAATCATTTATATTTGTTTCACCCTCGTATATCACACTGATTATAATAGTTTGTGGTAGAGCGAGGTGTCAAAAGAAAGCTCAGCATACGGGTCGAAATAAACAATGTGGCAAATTTCGTTCTGACACCAATTATGCCAATAAAACGTTGAAATAGTTGTGTCAACATTATTTTAACCTATTAGATTTACGCAACTTTTTCTATAACCTTCATTTTTCTGTACCAAATTCTCAATTTCTCATGAAATTAGTGAGAAAGTCAATTTGGGAACGCATCCCAAAACACTATTTCGTATACGAAATGTTCCTAAAACAATGAAATCTTCCTCTTCGTAGCACTATAGCCTTCTCTCGGGTCTTGGCTTCCTGCAAATAGCGACTCTAACTATTGTATCTCGGTCCATCGACCGCGTCCTCCGATTTCGGAATCCAAGTAGCGATGAACTGTCCCGTCAATCGAGTCAGACCAACGTTTCCTCGGTTTCCCCACAGGTATTCGCCCTTCAATTTTCCCAACGAATATATTTTTGCGCATCCGTTCTTCGTCCATACGATTCACATGGCCAGCCCATTGCAGTTGCAGCAGTCTTACAGTCGTTGGGACCTCCAGCTCGTCCAAAATTTCATATAGCTCATGGTTGCATCGAATTCGCCATTGGTCCCTGTCTAGCTTCGCTCCGATTATTCGCCTCAGGACCCGTCGCTCAAAGGCGTTCAATATATTTGCGGATGCTTGGGTTAGGGTCCATGTTTCACATCCATAGCATAACACACTTATAACAGATTTGTATACTTGGAGCTTTGTTTTCCTGTGTATGCAGCTGGTCTTCAAGCCCGTCAAAATCGAATAGAATATTGTATTTGCGAGCTGCATTCTTCGGCGTGAGTCGTCTCTTTCATTGCCCGTTTTCGTTATTTTGGCGCCTAAATACACAAATTCGCTAACGTTCTCGATACTGTTTTCGCCAAGTGTGATGTTTTGTGTATTTGAGGTATTTTTCCTCGACTGCATCATGAACTTTGTCTTATTTTCGTTGATTTGTAGCCCTACTAGTTTTGCTTTGCTGTCGAGTTTCAGGAAGAGTTCTTTGGCAGTTGTTAATGACCGTGACAGAATGTTGATGTCGTCCGCATAGGCTACTACTTGGCTCGACTTGCATAGTAATGTACCTCGCGTATCGACAGGTAGCTTCCTTATAACGTACTTCAGAGGCAAATTGAATAGCAATGGGGCCAGCCCATCTCCTTGCTTTAGTCCGATATTTGTGTCAAAGGCATCGGTGAGTTGGTTATTGATGCGTCATTGTCATTTTGGTAAGACGGACTAATTTGGCTGGGATGCCAAAATTAAGCATTATTCGGTATAGTACATTACGATCAATACTGTCGTATGCTTGCTCCCAGCATTTTTCAAGTACCTGCTTGACTATGAACAATTGGTCTCTTGTTGATCTACCTGCTCTAAAACCATGTTGATACTCCCGATCATACGCTTAAAGTAGCGTATGATCCGATTTTATTTTCTAAGATTTTAGAAAATATTTTGTACGCCGTACAAAGTAGTGATATGCCTCTATAATTTTCGCACTGTAGCTTGTCACCTTTTTTGTGGATAGGGAATATAATTGATTGGCTCCACTCGTTCGGCATATGTCCTTGTTGCCAAATGTACTGGATGACTTGATGAACACTACTGCCACCATATTTAATGAGCTCCACTGGAATCTCATCAATGCCCGGCACTTTATTATTCTTTTGGGCTTTGATGATGGAACAAACTTCATCCGGAGTTGGTAGGGCCAATGGAAGCTCTCCGCAGACATCTATAGGCTCCGATGTTCTGGAGCTGTGCGGAGGATTAAGGAGGTTCTTGAAATATGATGCCCATCTTTCCTTAATCTTCGTTTCATCAGCGATAATCTTGCCGATGTCATTACGACAGAGCGTGGTTTTGGACTGATAACCACGTTTCAGGCTTTTCACTACTTTGTATGCTTGTCTTGTGTTATTGGTCGCTAAACTTACATCTATACTTCTCAATTGGTCGTCATAGTATTTTCTTTTCTTAATCCTAATTATCTTACTTGCTACTCTTCTGAGATTTTCATAGTGTTCTCTGTCCTGGTTTTCCTACCTACGTATTCTTTGTACGCCTGATTCTTTTCATCTAACGCATTCTGGCACTCATCATCGAACCAATCATTTTTCTTGCGCCGGGCTTGATGTCCGATCGTCTGTTCTGCCACGGTCCTGATAGCCGCTTTCACTTCCATCCAGAGCTCGTTGCCCGTCTTTAACGATGTGTCTAATAAGATGGGAGCCAGCTGGTTGTCGAGGGTATCCGTGAAATGTTTGGCCACAGATGCCGTTTGGAGCCTTTCGATATCAAATTTTTGTAGCGGGCTGGTCTTCGCTGAATATGCCTTTGACATATGACATCGATAGGTCAATTTGATCAAGTAATGATCTGAGTTACAATTAGCTCCACGGTATGTACGGACGTTAAGTATGCTCGAGGCCAACGTTTTTGGATCAGAACATGATCGATCTGGTTTTGTGTGTTGCTATCCGTTAATACCCAGGTAATTTTATGAATGCGTCGATGTGGGAAGCACTGACTAGATTTCTGCTACATGCAAAGTCAATCAGGCGCTGGCCGTTGTCATTTGTTTCATTGTGGAGGCTATATCCTCCAGTCGTTCCCCGATGAGATAGCTCATTGCCAACCTTAGCGTTGAAATCACCCAGAATTATTTTTGTGCCGTTTGTGGGCAATGAGTCGACCAATCTTTCCAGGTGATTGTAAAACGTTTCCTTCGTTTCTTCGTCCATTTCTTCGGTCGGGGCGTGAACATTAATCAGTCAGATTTTGAAGAATTTCGCTTTTATACGGATCGCACACAACCGTTCATTGACTGCCTTAAAATCAATAACGTGCGATTTGAACTCCCTAACCCCAATGAAGGCCACTCCGAATTCTCGTTTTCCAGTAGGTTTCCCACTTTTTAATATTGTGTGCGATCTCATGTCTTGAATACCGTTTCCAGTCCAATTCGTTTCCTGGATTGCCAGTATTTTTAATTGATATTGACTGACCTGTTGTAAAAGGTCCTTAATAGAGTGATCTGCCATTCCAGGATCCAATGCCATAGTTTTTTTTTCGTTTGCGAGGTCGTTGCCGTAAGTCCAATGCATTCTGAGACCCATCTGCCGGTTTCGAAACATTTAAAGGTTTTCTAGGGACGGGGAGTTAGCCCGTCGCCCAACCTCCATTCTGGTGGCATGGTTATTACGTCGATTCCGTTATCAGGCGCGGAAGATTCGCTTTAACCCTCTTACGCCTTCACAAAGGAGGTGCAAGTAGGATTAAGTAGCAGAGCTGTACCTTTATTTACAGTTATTAGCATTTCTCGGCATTTAATGTAACATTATTGGGGAACCAGTAAACCCAATGTGCGACCCCGAAACCATTTACTACCATTTAATTGGGGGGTTGGGTCCCTCCTCTTTCCTCAAACGGGCTTGGGATCGTCTACGGCGGAATATGTCTACGCTAACTAAAAATTCATTTAGGACCGGTTAAAGTTCAGGTCTTTAGGGATTAATTGAAGATTGTATGTGTGAGGTGTTAAAGTCTGCTTCTGTTTTTTTTCATTATTGAATTACGACTATTATTATTACTATTTTCTCTTCCAGTTTCTCAAGTATTTCTCAAGTCCGGACTGCTCAATTAATAAAGGGCAGTCCATCCAGAATGCACGATGTCAATTATGAGTCACACCTTAGCGTCAAGATTTTCGCCCTATTTAATTTGACATTTCTTTGTTTCAGTGTTTGACAAATTTAACCATGGAGAGGTATCAAGCCATTAATCAAAATGCATTCCGTGCACTTCGTGATTTTTTTTCAGCATAATCGAACAAATGTGTCCACAATCGGGAGAATTGTGCGCAAATTTCAGCAAACTGGGTCTGTAGGACATATAAGATCACCTGTGCATTCTCGACCAGTTCGATCCGCAGAAAACATTGCTGTTGTTCGCGATAGTGTGGCAGAAGAGCCGTCAACCTCGACTCGTCATCGTGCCCAACAATTGAACATCTCACGAACATCACTGATGCGAAATTTGAATAAAGATTTGAATTTACACGCTTACAAGGTTCAATTGACTCAAGAGCTGAAGCCTACTGACCATTTCAAGCGGAATGGACCATTTCAACGGAATGGTGTGTAGTGAATAAAGTGTTTTCATAATGTCCGTGAAGGACTGCAGCGATGTTCTGCTGCCTCGGCAGAGGAAGGTGTTGATTCCTGCCGATAATGCCCTCGTCCGGAGACGCGTGAATGCGCTGGCAAGCTAGCATTGCGGTGTCGTGGGGCGGGTTCGTTTCCCCGGCACGAGGACTCACTACAAAACATTTCGCATTCACGAATTGCTTGCAGAGTTCAAGGGGACGACCGAAGTCGCAAATCTGTAGATAACCTCCACGAAGGAATTACGACTTGTTGCGAGAACAAGTGCAACCTGACAAGAAAGACTAATTTGGGGTTGACCTCGTCTTTACCCAAATACATTCAGGGCCCACAAATGAAAGAGGGGCAGCCGGGTGGTGGTGGAGCCCCTTCATGCCCACCCAACCGGAATAAATCCAATGTTAAATCGTTGAGGTGGCCAGGTATTCCTCTTCTGAGTGGAAAACTCATACAACTTGAATTATATGAGCTTTCCCATCAGAAGGGAAGTACCCCGGTGACCAATTTATGTCATAGAATTATACAATTGAATTGCATAACTCTATGCCATAAAAAGGCACTTGGCTTGGGCTACTCAACCCATAAAGTCTCCTGAAACAGAAAAATTATTAAGTGCCCGGTGGCTGGCTCATATTTTGGGGTGGAAGCCTGCCACCGTACCGGGTCCTATACCCGATTGGAAAAGACCGGAAGGGAAAGACCGATTTTCCATTTAATCCATCATTTTTTTGTTTTTATTCGAACAACGTTAATGTAATGAAACAGTATGATTTTTCTATGGCAATCAGCACAGCAATTTACAACACCATATTGAAAAGCATTTAATCATTGAAAGAGGGAAATTGATATTAAAAGAAGATTAACATTATAAGAAAATTCATTTTTTCTCCGATTTCCTGTAGTATTATAATTATTGTGTTTAGCTCTTGTAGATGCCACACTTTCACCCTACATACATTATGTTTAAAAAAAAATTCTTACATAGATTTATACGAAATTAAAAAAAACGATTTTTTTTTTACGACGATTCTTCTTCTCTTTTTCTTTTCTTTCATCTAAATAGACGGATTCATTGGGATGACGATTGTCGTCCTATTTTTTTTTTTTTTTTTTTTTTTAAATTCGATAGATATTTTTTTAAAAAATTCAATAAATATTTTTTTACAAAAAAAATTCAATAAGTATTTAATTAAAAAAAATGTTAAGAGGTTACTTACAGTACCTTTCCCTCGACGACGAGCGCTCGCTGACGATGTGGAGGGAAGCAAGTCCTGGAATTTTTGGTAGTGAAGAATCGCGTTCATACATCAAATATTAACACACGAGTATTAAGACATAAAATAGATCCTAAGGGTGTATAAAATCGTAATAAAATTCAGCTATCAAAGTGTAAATACATATAGACTTCCTTGAATATCACAACCGCATGGTCTTCGAACGTGGTAATGCTCGTTGCTAGTTATGCTACTGCTTTTAATGTTTAATATTTCGTTTTCAGTGGCGTCTTGAGTCTCAATTTTATTCACAAGTTTATCGACTTCCTCAGCGTTTAAACTTTCGATTGTTTCATTCCACGAATTGTTAGTCTCTCTAGATAAGTTATCAGCTCCTTTTATATGCAATCCGTCGGTCACTATATGGATTGAGTGATTTGACTAATTCTTCTGGATCTAAATTTTCAGTGGATTTATCACTCTTCGTTGAACTATGTTTGAATACACAATGCGCCTTTTGCATCCAAACGGTGTGTTTTCCCAGAAACAGGAAGTAGTGTCCCGCCGTTTCCCAATCAACATGTGCCACTCCTTCCAATGAAAAACTTCACATCGGCCTTCCAACCACCTGTTGCACATCACGTGGTGGCCTAATGCTGATGGCTCATGGCGATATTGGCAGCTGCTATCGTTTTTTTTTTCTTTTTTTTTTCTGTGAAGTTTTTTCGCTGTGTATCAACAGGATGGTAGGAGTTAACTATCTGCCAACAACCCTGAAATAACGGCATATTGAACTTAAGGTAGCAAAGCACTTTTTCCCACAAATATATTATATTCCACCACAAACACGATATGGATTCAAATTTCTGATTTAATCCCTTCCAATATCAACCCTACATACATAACGTGAGTCAAAAAAAAAAAAAAAAATCAATTCTTCAGCAACATCATTGTTATAAACATCCCACAGCTGTAAATCCAACTGGCCAATATTGTTTAAAACCTGAGCTTTAATTGCTAAGTAAAGAATCATTTTGCGCAGTTGTTCCGCTGCTTCTAACGATTTGTTGCGCTTCTCTGCTATACCAGCTATTTTGCAGCAAATTGCTTAGAATGGTAGAAATTCAAATTGTCGGTCCCACATACGTACATCGTTAATGGATACAACACGAGAATTCCCATAATCAACATAAAATACATTGACGGTATCGTCGTCCATAACATTTAAATTTTTTTTTTTTTTTTTTTTTTTGCACGATACCAAAATCCGTCCGTGTATTTGGCTATCACCAGCTCAAAAGAACTGGCATTGTCTTCAATGGTCGATAAAGCTGCGTCTTTTCGGGAGAATTCATTTTATATATTAATTCTTGTAACGTTGGTTCATAAACGTGTTTCGAGTTTAACTACTTGACCAAAAAAAGTTTTCGACATTAATAATATGCGTTGGAATTATTGTTATCTGCTCCCCGACTCGCGAGTAAACAATTTGATTGGCAATGTCAACAATAGTTGTTGCTTGATCTCTAGTCCAACCTTCTTTAATTTTTCAACATGCTCCATTCTACATTTGGCTCCCTTAAAACCGATTTCGTTGCCGGATTGTAAAAACTGCATATTCTTTTATCATCTTTTGGCTCGTATCCCATGACAGCTTTCATTGCGTTTGAAGTATTGAGCGCCTCTTCGTACAATATCTTTCGTTGGTCTTCCGTTAAATTGCTCACACCGTTTAGAGGGGTTTTGTACTCTATAGGAGCATTTATTAACTTGTGATTTTTCATAGTTTCGTTTAACACCCGAGTCATGTAATTCATATCATTAAAATTCTCTGTTTTAACAAGTTCATTGTTTCTGTTACAACCAAAACCATTCATGGCAGTGCCATTATCAGAATTGTTAGACTTTAAAGATCCCTGATATTCACTGCCATGACTGCTGCTCCTTGCATCATTAAATAAAGAAGCATCATTAATTATTACACTATTTTCAATGGAAACATTCGAAACAGATTGTCTTCTGTTAATGTCTGAAAAATCAATTTGACAACGATCAATTTTTGTTTTCAAACATAAATACCTTTTAAAAGGATTGGTTAATTCTGGTACTAGTTTATCTTGTTTCACTGAATTGTCTCTATCGCTCATCATTTTATTTCTAAATGGGTTTGTATCTGCGTACAAATTTACAAACAACATTGTCCTGTCCTTATCCGTTATTCGAAATCGGTATTTTACGTAAAGGCTTTGATTAAGATAATCACTAGGATTGACATCGTATATGTTCAGTTGTTCTAATTTGCAAAGAACTGCTTGTGCGGGTAGCTCTTGATAGTCAATTGGTAAAACATACATCTGCATAGATTCGTTGATTGTTACAATTTCACCAACATCTATTAGGTACGCCTTGAAGTTGGAGAATTTATCAGAATTTCCATTCTCTTTGACAGCGCGGAACATGTAACCTCCTAAGTGAAGACCAAATACTCCCCCATTCTTAGGTGTCAATTCATACTCTCTTGGATTATCTTGGAGATATGATTGCATTTTTCTCACTATTTGCTCAATGCTGCTGTTTTCTCCCGTTTCAGTTACATAAAACAGTTTGTTTTTTCGCATCTTTTATATAAGTGATCACGCATTCAGATTCACATCCAATATTATATTTCAAGCATTTTGGAGATGGATATGTAAATTTTCTTCCTGGGATTGTTCTTTCAGCTTTTGAAACGATTCCAACTCCAGTTGTATATTAAATTTGCGTAATTTGTCCGACATATGCACTAAATCCATTAAACTTTGTCATAATTTTCAAGACAAGTTTGCATGTCAGTTGTTGATTCCCACTGTCGCCGAACATGTTCGTATAGAGGGTCCGCCTTTTCCTTGCACATTTCAATATTACGCACTGAAGTATCATATTCCGCTTTAAACATTTTATAGAACAAATCGAGATTCATATTCTTGCGAGCAACCGCCATTTTTCTTTTTCTTTCACGACACAAAACTCGCAAACTAGCCCGCATCAACAGAACCATAGACACTTAACCTCACTAAAACCACTCATTTTCATCTTCATCAGAATAAGCCTCTTCGGCTTCGCGATCTAAAAAAGAACTCTCATCCATATCGTCAGAGGCTTCCTCTTCATCGCTATCATCTTCATCTTGCTCACTTGCGTCGGAATCATCAGATTCATTTTCATATCGGTCTTGACTCATTTCAGAATCAGTTTCTGACGTTACAGGCATATTTTATCAAAATTTATTTATGAATCTTCGATGAAAACACAATAAAATCTAATTTCTCAGACTGCACGTGTTGCACGCTAAACGATTGCCAAGCTTCTGATCTGAGTCGCAGACTCCGCGAAAATATATAAAATGTTATGTATATAGGGCTAATACTAGAAAAGATCAAATCAGATTTTACTTACATCCACCACGATTTTGTTGTGGTTTTAATAGGTTTCCTCCACTACTGTACTATGTTCACTACACTAAAATGGCCACCACGCGTATTTTTTATTAACCACTCGCCTTCCTCTCACGAGGATCTTGTGCAACTGCGAACTAACATGGCGGGGCCGAGCCGACGAGCAACGAAACAGCAAAAGTTTCGTTGAATAATGCCATCTATGGGTGAACATGCGGTGGTGATAATGCACACTCGTTTCGGTTTCTTTTTTTTTTAAATTTTAAGTCGTCCCTTGTAGATTCGCTTAAATTATCAATTGAAAGCAATTTATGTTTATAATTATTAGGCGTAATTAAGAGGGAAATAAATCGAAAGAATAAGACAGGCACGCGTTAATTACCGACAAACAAAACAATTTTTAATTAATATTATGGTTGGAATGGGTAAATTTTGACAAATTTTGTGGGGTTTAAATGATACAATGATTTTATCGTTCATATAATTTAAAGGGTTAACCGTTTCGTTCTAAGCCTTTGTGTACCGCGTTACACCGCAATTCGTTAAATTATCTTCAAAAGATATTGTAATAAGATACTACACATTAGAAATTTTTAAACATTTTTAGAATTTTGTTTCCCGGGTGTTAAGTACAAAAGAAATTTTTCCACTTATTTTTCCTGCGAAAAAAAGAAAAAAAAACGAGTGTTGCGATGGAGAAGGTGACTGAATCGACTGAATCATTATTAAATTGCGTTCGTGCTGTGTGCCTGTGTCAGCGCTGCTTTTAGAGCCATAGTTCTTAGATTACTACAGGTGACTTTACAAAGAAAATCATCTTCAGCGACGAGGCAAACTTTCACCTCAGTGGATTCGTTAACAAGCAGAATTGCCGCATTTGGGCAAATGAGAATCCACGAATGACTGTTGAAAAGCCGATGCATCCACAAAAAGTGACTGTTTGGTGCGGTTTATGGGCTGGCGGCGTCATCGCGCCGTACTTCTTCGAAAATGAGGACGGCCAAGCAGTTACCGTGAATTGTGTTCGCAATTGCGAGATGATAACGGACTTCTTGTGGTCAGAAATTGAGGTTATGGACCTGGACGATATGTGGATCCAACAGGATGGTGCTACTTGCCACACAGCCAACGAAACAATGGTTCCTTTGGGCGAGAAATTCAATGGCCGTGTTATCTCACGTTATGGCAATGTTAATTGGCCGCCACGATCATGTGATTTGACACCGTTGGACTTCTTTCTCTGGGGATATATAAAAGGAAAAGTGTACTTCAATGAGCCAAGCACAATCCAAGAGCTAAAGGATGAGATAAATAAGTAGATTAACGACATTGAACCTCAATTATATCTGAGTCATTGAAAATATGGACCATCGGATAAAAGTAGCCGTGGCGAGCATTTGGGCGATATTTTGTTTCACAAATAATTGTCATAGATCCTTCTATTATTGTAGAATAAAAAATATTAACATAATTCTCTGAAAGCTTTTCGTTTTGTTTACAATTAACATCATGCGCTTTGGTTGGACCAGCCTTTACAATACGCATATTGCTCATATTAAAAACAGGGCCCGTATTTTAACCTTTACTTCGACGGATTATCAAGAAAATATAAAAATTGTTTTATAATCGATGTGCGTCTGCTCACAAAACAAAGCAAGGCCCGACGGCTTTTCAAGAAAACAAAATTGTTGGATAGTCTTAGTATGTTGCCATAAATACTAAAATAATTGGGTCGCCATATTGTCAACAAATTTTTTTGGGAATCTATGTATGAGCCGAGTTTTCATTCTCAGAAAATGTATCATTTCCTAATTTTCTTACAAAGCCCTTCTGGCAAGAGTATTCTCCCACTACTTCAATTTCTTTCCATATAAAATTCAAAATAAGATTCTTTAAGAGCGTTAAACAGGTTTACAGCGTTTTGTATAAACGACGTATGTTTCCGTGTTATAAATAATTTACAAAAATGCTGCTCTCATTGCATCTAAATGCATAATTTGAATTCATATTTCTTTATTTAAAAAACAAATTGTTGAGTATCGTGTGAAATATTTACCCACCTGCTGAAATCAATTGTTGCAGGAAATAAATAAAATTCAGAAATTGTTTATATTGATTAACGCAATGTTTGACCAACATATGATCAATATTAATCAATAATGGTGCAACGTAATTGAATTATTGGAAATAAGCAGAAAAATAAAGGTGTTTCAATATTTAATACATGATTAATGATGAGCTTTATTTCATTGCATAAAGTGCATGTATGCATTATATTGTAAATTTCCATCTGCTGAAAAACAAGTGTTAAACTAGTTTCGATTTCCCTTACCATGTTTAATCTTGAAATAACTCAAATAACTTCATCATAGTTTAAACTAAACCTAAAATCGATAATCTTCTCAAATATGCATATCCCAAGATATACTTTGTATGACACGATTCACTTCCTTTCTCTTACTACAATTTAATCTTTTTCAAGAAGCTTCGGATTAAGCTCGAACATTAAGAAGATGTTTCGAAAGCAATTGAAATCATAGAAAACAACATGTAAACGTCGATATCCACTTGAAGTTCTATGATAACATTGAACTGTTCAAAATACGGCTTTTAAGACCATTCAATATTGACTTCAAATGCACTCGATTTGGCATCTTTCTTTTAGATGGTCGACTTTCATGTCTTCCATTTCTCCCCTTATAAGTGTGATGGGATGTGAACATTTTAGATAATCTGTAAGATCATTTATTTTGTAAGATACAATGTTTTAATTGCGGGTATAAGCATGTGTAATAACAGATGACTGTTGAGTTCCCACGAATTGAACTTGTATGGTATTATGTGTCATATTACGTTCCTAGTATCCAAGGAAAACTTTTCTTCAATATACTCATATGTACGTGTAACTGAAAGATTCACGTGCTTTCTATCTTGAAATTTAGAGAATTAATTTGCCCATCTATTCAAATTTTTGAATATTCTAATTTAGTAATTGGATCATTCGGAATGAGCTCACTGTCCCATATCAATCCAGTAAAAGTGTCACCAAAATCGTAAGCTATAAGTAGGTAAATCCTCACCTATGGTGGAATGTATCGCGTCGCCATGTGTGGCAAATCTTATTCAGAGTTAAAATGAAATGAAAAAAAAGTTGAAGTGAACCAGAACGACACTCTCCATTTGAGAAAATCTCTTGACGTAAATGTTAAAATACTATTAACCCATATTTTAAAAGATTGTTGCATGCATGCATGTGTGTTAGTATTTTCGCGATACAAGAACAAGAAATCACTCTTCCGTATACGATTTTAATCACTACACCGGTTTTTTTGATTGCCTCTTAACCGCCTTGGCCCACTTCCATCGCCATCATGATCATCACAATATCATCGTCATCCCGATTTGAAAATAAGAACCTGTTTCCTGCAACAGTCTTTAATTTTTTTGGAACATTTTAACTGGTTTCTTTTTTAATGTGATTTTTGATACATTTGGAACATTGGCAATAATGACAACAGGAAATACAACGCGATGTGATTGTCGTTTTATGCATGGCGGAGTATGTTAAGGGGAAGTATGCATCTCCGGTATGCAGAAATTGTTTTTCATATTTTAAACCGATTTTGATTTTTGAAGAAACATGATGACATATCTTTTAAAAATTCAGAAAAATTAATATTGACCTACTAAACTGAATCATCACACTGGTTTGCATAACTTCGGAGTAGACGTCGGGAGCTGTAGTTGCAGTTGTGCTGAAATTGATTCTATTCGGGATTTCACCGAATCAGTATAACCCAACCCTCTAAAACGTTAATTATTCAAAAACCAAGTATTCTTGTAATCGTAGACTATTTAAGTGGCTCTAAATTCGTTGAATATAGATGAAATCTTTTAATTTTTCCAGAACTTAAAAATGCTTTATTTTAAATTCCAAGATTAAAATCTTGTTTCTTTTATTTAAATCAAGGGGTATCAGACATTACTTGACTATGATCGGGAAAAATGTCATGCTTAAACTAAATTTAAATTTAGAGACTTTGCGCGAAAGATTTTCTTAAAAATCCCTTGACAGAGAACACAATCGCTTCTAACTTTTTAAAAAATTTTGTGACTGTAGCCTCTTTATAGTTCATAAAAAACTAGTTGTGATGCATAATTGGGTCGAAAGGTGATTTTAATCCATTATTTTGTGAAGGAATGGATACGATCATAATATTTTTCCTTTTTGCTGGTTTTGTTAAAGGTGTAAGGAACGAGCTCTTAGACAGAATCGAGCATTACCGGCGAAGCTGATTGAAGGCTGAAAAACCGGAAAAGAGCAGAAGGCTAAAGAATGAGGCCTAAGTCTACAGAGGAAGAGCGGATAACTCCACCACCAAAAACAATCAAAAGAATAGCATTCAGTCCAATCGAACGAAACCGGTATTAAAGGAGAAAAGAGGAGGCACTTAAAAGGCACGAAACGTTAGATCAGGGTTTCCAGGCAACACTGACAAAGGCAGCCAAATAAGCCGATAAAAAACACCTACAAAATGTCCTAGAAAATAAAGTTATCATAGATGCCCAACAAAAATGATACGTGACAAAAGAGAAAAAAGCCACGATAGACACTTCTCGTGAAACCCAAGGATGACCGATCCTACTCAGATGTGTTGCCGAAGATCAGGGTATGTGTTGAACAAGACACTAAAATTTCCATTAAAGTAGAGCGACCACTGTAGTGATTTTAAAAGATATTCAGCGATGTTCCGCTGCCTCAGCGAGTGGAATCAGTGCTCAGCTGGATTGGCCTTGCCTGGGGATGCGTGAATGTGCTGGCAAGCTAGGTTGCGGTGTCGTGGGGCGGGTTCTCTTCCCACAGCGCAATGGACCACTACAAATTTGCTTTCGCATTCACGAATTAAAGAGTGACCTATGTGAAAAGTCGAACAGATTGGCCGGTGTTAGATGTGCCAATGGCCGAAGCAACGAGCCAAAAGGGATTACGTATGAAAACGACGGCAAATAACCTATAAACTGGGCGCGATACTCAAGTTGCTTTCGTCCTTGCGGAAGTAAATCACAACCCACAAATAAGAGTGGGGCATCCAGATAGTGGCGGTGCCCCACTCACTCCTCCCAACTGGATCGAAATCATAAAAACAAATTGCTGCCTTGGCCCATATCGGATGTGGAAGGCCTAACAGCCCTTCGAGAGCATCTGTAACAAATAAAAGCAGGAAAGCTCACCCGATGGCTAGCTCATGAGTGGAGGGGCCAGCCAACGTGGCTGGTCCCATACCCGGTCAGCGTTCAAAGAGAAAAAGACCAAGTGCTGTTGTTTCATCTGACATAACTTTCGTTTTTTTATTTTTACGAACGAAATTCAAGGTGCATTCCATTGAACATTCTCAAAGAAAAATGGTTTGTTCTATACAGTATTCAAATTATTCAGGACTAAGAAAATGCTTCTTTCTTATCAAATTTCTTCTTCTTCTTCGTAGCACTACACTCCCTCTCGGGCCTTCGCTTCCTGCAAATAGCGTCTTCAACTATCTCGGTCCATTGACCGCATCCTCCAAATCTTCAAACCCGAGCAGCGATGAACTGTCTTCGTCGACCGAGTCAGACCAGCATTTCCTCGGTTTCCCACTGGTCACCAGCCTTCAGTTCTCCCAACGAATACCTTTTTGGGTATCTGTTGTTCATCCGTGCGATTCATGCGGCCAGCCCATTGCAGCTTCCGCAGTCTTATAATCGTTGACCCCTCCGACTCGTCAAAAATTTTATACAGCTCATGGTTGTATCGTATTCGCCATTGGTCTCCGTCTAGCTTCGCTCAAAGGCGTTCAATACATATAATGTATTAATTTATAATTATCCTAGGGTATTATCGTGAACAGTAAAAATATAACTAAAATTGAACTGGAGTTTTATTTTATTACATAAACTAGTTTTAGCACACAACATTTAAGGCTATTATTCACCAGTTCTTATTAATCACTATTATTTAAATATTCAAATTACAATATAACTCTTACTTTTGTAACCTAACATAACCTCTATTTTCATCATGCTGTATCACTCAGTAAATATGACAGGCGGCTCCATAGAATCAAACAAATCAGAGTTATACTGCACGGCGAATTCGAGAACTTCTCAATTCGAAGGTTTATTATTATCTTGAGATTACTGTTTCTTGGATTTACGGTCTGCTGGTCCCGCAAGGGCAATGCTGGCCGACAGGAATACCTTTGGAGGCTAGCATTCTTTGGGTAGTTTCGCCCCCACGTACCCGAGGAAATTCCCGTAGGGAGAATGCCGGTCTACAGAAGCACTCTTGGAGGCTAGCATTCTTTGGGGAGCGCTGCTCCCACGGACCCGAGGATATGGGAGGCACCGTGAGGATCTCTCCAGGGATGACAGGACCACGCTTTGGACAACGAACTGGAATTGATTCCTTGGACTGGCGGATATGATATTCTTGACTTAGTTGCTTTGCATGGTAGCGCGTCCCGGTAAAACCTTGACGGGCCTCGGAGTACGTTCGAAGTTCGCACCATTGGGTTGGTGATGTAGGTTCGGTTGAGACGGACTCCCGATTAGCGCTGGTCTGGCTCTGAGCACTTGTGCCTATATGGGCTTGTGCCAACCCTCGCATGGCCTCTCTGCTCTGCAAAGATAGCCATGGGATCAGGAGAGATAGCGGCTCAGAGGGGGGACCCAATGAAACTGGAGCAACCAAAAACCATGAAAAAAGATTTTTTAAAAACCCGATAAAAGAAAGCAAAAATGGCAGCCAAGATACTTACAGCACATCAGGAGCGGTACTAACAATGGCAGAAATGATGATGAATACAATGACAGTGAAGACGGACGTAAAATGAAGATTAGACTGAGATTCGTGTGGCGATCGGGTGCAGCAAAAAATAATGCGAACGCCAGAGCGTCCTAAAAAGGAAAAGCGGGAAATTCTGTAGGACGCGCCTGATGTTCGAGAGGTCGAGGAAAATATAAATAACATCGAGAATTCGATGGTCACTGCTGCTAGAGTCGTAAACCTCGAAATAATAGCCAACGATTCTGAAGTCCACAAAGAGATTACGGCAGGAAAAGACAGGAGTGAACAGACACATAAAGCGCCGTTGTGTGATGACATCGCCACCGTCGAAAGTGTGGCGGAACTAATGTACTCGGAATCTCTCCCAGGAAAGGTGGCCGCAAAGTACAACTGCCGCCCAGGGACATGAAGAAGAAAGGCTAATCCAAAAAGCGGGAGACATTGTTAAAAGAACCCAATCTGCATGCGGCTCGTCAAAAATCAACAATGAAGTAAAGATTGGGCTCCTTGAACTAGAGGAGCTCCTACACCGCAATGGCCATTATTGAAAGAGCTGAATAAAAGCCGAAGATGAGCAGAAGGTGAAACAAGCGCTGAGGGCTAAGTCTAAAGGGCACGCGCAGATAGCTCCACCATCAAATATCAATAAATGAATAGCGTCTAGCCCAATCGAAGGCGATCGAAAGAAAAGAAGGAAGGAAGAGGCACTTGATTGGCGCGGAGCGCCAGATCTGGGGTTCCAGATAGTGCAGACAATAGAAGCGAAGAAAGCCGCAAAGCAAGTCCTTCGAAAAGTGCCAGAAAATAAAGATCGCACGGACGCCTAACAAGAAAAAAGGCCTGATGCAAAAGAAGAGACTAAGAAGCCCCGACGAAGATCCAGCCAGTAGGCACTGCTCGTAAAATCCCAAGATGGCCGATCCCACGCGGAGGTGCTGCGAGATATCACGAAAAATGTCAGGCCCAAAAACACCTACACCGCAATTACAATAGTACGACCAATGCGTTCGGGCCACATACTGGTCGAATTCGGAGCAAAGTTCGACGATAGGGAAGCATTCTGCGACGCAGTAAAGAAAGTCCTCGGAAAAAGCACAGCTATAGCCTCGCTCGAGCCAATGGCAACGATCGAAATAAGAGATATTGACTACGTCCCGGATCTGGTCGAGGCCATCAAAAGTGAGCTCCCTAGCGTCGGCTAAATCAAACCGAGGCTGACACCAGAAAACCAAAGGGGACAACGCGTGGCAACAATTGACTTAATCGAAAAGGACGCTTCAAAATTTCTGAATAAGAGCAAAGTAAGACTATGTTGGGTTGTCTGTAGGATACGGTAATGTTAAATGCCTTGGCTATGATCACACCGCACAAGTATGCAAAGGACTCAACAGGAGTTCCCTATGTTACAAATGCGGTGAAATGGGACATAAAAGAAAAGACACACTGTATTCTTTGCAAGGATGCTGATCCAAGACCGGATCGTGGGCACGTCTTGGGATCAGGAAGATGCCGGGTTTTCCAGGAAGCCCTAGTCAATGCAAAATCAGAACTTTGATGACCCTCATCCAGCAGGTAAGCCTATATCGCAGTTAAACCGCCCAAAATTATGAAAGCTAACTTAATGCTGCTGAGTGAGCAACATCATGATAAAAGTTCAGCATCATGGTATCCTGATGAAACTGGTATTGCCGCCATCTGGGCTCGGAATAGTGATTTTCCTGGTGGAGAGTTGTGGATGGGGGGATGGTTTTGTGTGGGTTCAGTGCTCAGGGACCACCTTCTTTAGTGCGTACCTAACGCTGAACGAATTGAAATTATCTTTCCAAACCAAGCTGAATGCTTTTGAGGACGCTGTCTCGAACGCAGATGGCAACGTGCTGGTTGGGGGGACTTCAATGAAAAAACAATTGGTTGGGGCATGCTTCAAACAGATCCGTGCGGAAAACGAATACTAGAAATGGTGACCAGGACCACGCTCGTCGTACTAAACACCGGCAGTACGCCGACTTTCCGCCGTATTGGCTATGAAGGAACCATACGGGACGTGACATTCGCCTCGGAGTCCTTAGTACAGAGGATACACAACTGAAGAGTATTAGAGGACTACTTAGCCAGTGATCATCAGTGCATTCTGCTTGAGATAAGCGATGTTGTCTCCCGACGTCCTTGCTCTCGGCTTTTTACAATTGGGTAGAACACTGGAAGGATGGACGTCGAGAGGTTCATCGAGGTGTTCACAGCAGGTGCCTCGCTGCACGGAGATTCGCAGGGGATAGAAAAACTGGCTGCTCAAGACGTGATGAATTCAACTATGAGCATCACTACGACTGCTTGCAACGCTTCTATGCGCTTGTGCGTGTTGTATCAAAAAAGAACTAAGGACTGCAATGAAAAACTACTTCGGTAGCTTGGAGAGTTCACTTATGGCGAATCATGCGAAACCATTCTGGTCATATATTAGATCCTTCAAGTCCTCCTGTTCTGTCCCTTCTTCTGTCCACTGAGATAATATCGTTAGCTCTTCTTCGCAGGATATTTCCAACTTATTCTCTCAGTTCCTTCTTCTCATGTCTCCGATCCAGTTAACACATCTGTATTTCACTCCATTGACATTTCTTCACTTTTCACTGATTATACATATTGAAGTTGAATCCCTCATTAATTCACTTAATCATAATATTTTACCTGGTCCTGATGGTTTACCAAAGATTTTCGGCAAGTCATTAGCGTCTTCACTTTGTATTCCTCTGGCTTTTCTCTTCAAGCTCAGTCTAAGGACTGGTACTTTCCCTACTTATTGGAAAAGAGCAAACGTTGTTCCCATTCTTAAAAGTGGTGATCCTTCTTCTGTGTCCAATTATCGTCTTATTTCCTTAATTTCCTATATTCCGAAATTACTAGTACATAACTTGGTTTCAGTTTCATTGACCCCTATCCTGCCGAACGAACAACATGGGTTCCTCAAAGGTCGCTCTACGACCTCAAATTTAATTGAATTCACCGATTACATTGCGAAGGCCCTTGATAATTAATTGCATGTTGATGTCATCTTTACTGACTTCTCGAAGGCGTTTGACATGGTCAATTATCAACTACTCTGTTACAAACTGAAAGCTTTTGGGGTTTGCTGGCCCTTTTTTATCATGGATAGATTCCTACCTGCCTTCTTGTGTATGTTGTGTTAGTTACTGTGGAATCACCTCTATTCCATTTTATCCGTCCTCTGGTGTTCCTCAAGGTTCCATTTTAGGTCCCCTCCTATTCCTAATGTTTATAAATGATCTTCCATCGGTTATTGCCTCCAATTGCCTACTGTATGCCGATGGTTTCAAAGTATTTCGAGCTATCAGATCTGTACAAAATTGTCAATATCTTCCGATGAACCTGGTTGCACTAAGTAACTGGAGTTCGTCTCACTACCTCTGTCCTAATGTTGCCAGATGCTATGTTACATCGGGTGTTGCCCAGGGATCTTTCCTTGGTCCAGACCTGTGGAACGTGTCTTACGACGGGCTACTGAGACTGGAGGTGCCAGATGAGTCGTGCTTGACCGGCTATGCGGATGATGTTGTGGCTCTGGTCACTGGACGCACAGTTGGCCACGCGTAACCTAGGCTAGGTATGCTAATGGGTCGAGTGAGAGACTGGATGACTGCTCGCGGGTTCAGTTTAGCACTAGGGAAAACAAGGGAATCCCTAGACTAAGGATGTTCAGTTTTGAAGACATACTAATCATCGAACCCAGCGGTGAATTACCTGGGGCTTCTGATAAACTAGAACATGAGTTTCTCTGAGCAAACCAGGGCAACAGCTGAGAAGGCTGCTTCCGGAGTATCGACTTTGAGTCGACTTATGACCAATGTAGGGGGACCCAGCCCATCAAGAAGACGCCTCTTGATGAGTGCTGTAGGGTCAGTGCTACTTTGCGGAGCAGAAATATGGGGTGATGCTCTCTGTAAGGAGGTATACCGAAAACGCTTAGCACAGGTTCAGAGAAGAGGAGCGCTGAGGATTGCATCTTCGTAATCGACAGTCTCTGCTTCGGCGGTGAGAGATATTGCAGGCGTGATACCTGTTGCTCTGCTTGTTAGAAAGCGCTGCGCTATTTATCTGCATCGAAACGAGGATCTGAGGGAGATGGTTGTCCGCGAGGAGAGACAGGGCTCACTCAACAATTGGCAGCAGCACGAAGGGAAGGTGGACTGCGCGCCTCATCTCGTATGTGAGACCGTGGCTAAATGGCAGGCATGGTGAGACTGAATTTTATCTGACACAGCTTTCGAGCGGGCATTGGTTTTTTCAGTCTTATCTGCACAAGATTGGTAAGTCACGGTCGCCCGATTGTCGGTTTTGCCCAGGAAAAATGCGAGAAATGAGACAGGCTGCGAAGGGACCTCTACAGTGAGATGGGAGACCTCACCCAGATAATATAGAGGCGGTGATGCTCAAATCGGTTGACAAATGGAACCAGGTGGCACATTATGCTCGGGCAGTCCTGAAAGATAAAAGGGATTGACAGCAGCCGGGGGCGTTGGGGCTGGGGGATCGGTTGTCTGGGAATTCCACTTCCCCTCCCCCAGCTTGACGACACCTCACGGCGTAACAAAACGAGACCTGGCCAAAGTAATGTATCAAACGGTTCCAGGCTCGGTTCTCGGGTTGACAGGGGAGATGTTTAGTGGGTAGTCCAGTCGCCTTGTTGCAAGCATGGGCGTCCCACACTCTGCGCGTTAATGACATTCACCTCCCCACCACAAAAAAGTTATCGAATGGTGTTGATTCTGGTGTATTCGAGACATTTTGTATGAAGTAGTCTGAAAAGCCCAATGCCGGAATTTTTACATGCCGATTTTTTTTATGGTTTGGATCGAAAAACCTTGTCTTAATTTCATCCATCCTCAAAAGGACATCCATCCTTTTTATGGAGCATTTTGAAGCCGGTTTTCTTTTTTTTCTGAAAGTCTTTTATCTCTACTTTCCAATGTTGCCATAATGGCATCATCATACAATACACTAAATACGTTGCAGTGATTCATAGCTCATTTTATCCCTTTAATCATAAAATAAAACATTTACTTCAGTATGTTGGAGTGTTAGGAAAGAATAATTTCCTTTAATTTGTATGAATTTCCTGATTGCACAGAATATTTATTACTTGTTGTATTTAAGTTTTTAATAACCCTCGATTTCTTTTTGTCATTTTAGGTAAACGTGCTGATTATTTCTAATATCTAATATACAGAAAAATATTGTAAAACTGTTGCTGCTGGCATGTACGTAAGTTTTTAAAAAAAAATTGTCCACCTTTGAATGCAGAAGTACTATCCATAAACGTGTTTTTAGAATTTTAGGGTAACTATAGAATTTTGTAGATAGCTCAGAAGTTTTTGGTTAATGACAGGTCGGTAGCCAAAAAGTGTCAAAGGCTTTTAAGGGGGGTTTCTCCATATAAGGAGGTGAAGCCTTAAATTTTTTTTTTAATTTTCAGTGTTACAACAACAATACGTGGCTATTAAGCAATATGTGCTTCCAATAGATTCAGACACTACGGGTTTGTTAGGATTTGTATGAAAATTTCAGAAAGGATATACGAGGGTCATTCAACAAGTACTTAGCCTACAGAAGAAAAATAAAAATTTTGGGAAGGTGGCAATTTATTTTTCCACATAATCTCCTTCAAGCTCGATACACTTGGCGCAGCGATGCTCTAACTTTTTCAATCCGTCCAAAAAATACATTTTCTCGAGGGCTGCAAAATAGGCCTCCGTGGTAGCGATGACCTCCTCATCCTACCCAAATCTATTCCCGGCGAGTGATTTTTTCAGGTTTGGAAACAAAAAGTAGTCACAGGACGCCAAATCTCGAAAGTACGGTGGATGGGGCATCAATTCGTAGCGCAATTCGACCAATTTGGCCATGGCGACGACGGAGCTGTGAGCCGGCGCGTTGTCGTGGTGAAACAGCACTTTTTTCTTCGCCAAGCGGGGCCGCTTTTTCTTCAATTCGACGTAAAATTGGCCCAATAAGTCTGCATAGGAGCGCCCCGTGATTGTTTTACCCTTCTCGAGGTAATCGATGTGGATCACACCTTGTGAATTCCAGAAAACGGTGGCCATCACTTTTCCGGCCGATCGAACAGTCTTCGCCTTCTTCGGAGCATGTTCGCCGGGTGAAGTCCACTGTTTCGACTATTCCTTGGTCTCTGGTGTGTACCAGTGAATCCATGTGTCGTCGACGGTCACGAAACGACGCAAGAACTCCGACGGATTGCGCTGAAACAGCGCCAAACACGTCGCCGATGTGGTCTCACGGTTGCGCTTGTTTTCCGGTGTGAGCAAACGCGGCACCCATCGCGCTGACAGCTTTCTCATGCCCAGCTCTTCGTGTAGAATGTGATGCACCGAACCTTCTGCGATGCCCACAGTCTCAGCTATCTTGTGAACCTTCAAACGACGGTCTGCCAATACGAGATCGTGGATTTTTTTAACGTTTTCCTCCCTAGCAGCCGTTTTCAGGGCACCTGGGCGTGGCTCATCAAAAACCGACGTGCGGCCACGAACAAACTCGTTGAACCAATTCTTTACGGTCGCCATCGTAGGAGAAGAGTCACCGTACACAGCATCCAAGCGATCTTTGATTTCGCTGTGCGTTTTCCCTTCCAAAAACAAGAATCTAATCACTGAACGATATTGTTCTTTTTCCATTTATGTACAATCGACCGACACGCTCGCTTCCAAAGGCTATCAAAACAAAACTAATGCAGGTAATTGACTGAAACTTTGACAGTAGGTTACTAAAAGAATGTACTGCACGATGGTAAAACTCTTTTGTAATAGCAGCGCTATCGGGCGGTGAGGCTAAGTACTTGTTGAATGACCCTCGAATATCCAACAAATCGTTGAGAATCTGTTCAAAGAGTGACATTAGTAATCCTTTAAACAAAATGGCGGCCGTTTTAAACGAGAATATTGAGTAAATTCAAGTTGTTTTTCCCCAACTTCAGCATTTAAAGTACAGGCTATCAACTCTTGATAAAAACATTCATTTCAAAGGTGAAAAATGCATGGTGATATATTTTCTTGAGTACAACAATAACAAATACCTTAGAAGTTGAAATTCACTCAACTTTATTAGCAATAGTAGAATTTGTTAATATATTTTTCCCTGTGAATTCATATGGGTACTTTTATATTTGAATAATATTTGTACGAGTTTTGTATACACGATTAGTCTGTTTCCGAGAGAAAACACAATGTCAACAATTCACAACTTTATTTTCAATATGAGACGGCTACAACAATAATAATTCAAACGAGAAACTAGAGGTCCGCTCACGCACGTTCTCTCGGTGAAAACTTCAAATCTACCAATCCCTTGTTGTGAGGCGCGAACGTTCCAGTTCGGCGTTGTCTCTCATCACACACACTGAGTCAAGTTGGCTTCGTGTCACCCAGTGAAGTTGGCTCCGTATTACAGATGGATGTCGTCAGGGGGCGTTGATACGATGTGTCGCCATGGGATGCAGTTACACAACATCCATGGATCGTTCACCGTTCGAATCCCGAACATCCTGCTCGGCTGATCCGTTGACACTGGTGTTTGATGAGATGACCCTCGGCTGTTCGCTGATCGCTATTGTATTCGACGATTGCAACTCGCACCAGGCTGTCACAGCCTGGGTGGACACTGATGGCGCGTCCAATACGCCAGCGGGTAGGAGGTAGCAACTCGTTCTTGATGACCACGACGTCGTTTGTCCGGAGGTACGGTTCCGGATGTGCCCATTTACTCCTCGTCTGTAGTCATCAGGTATTCGTCTAGCCATCGTGGCCAAAATTGTTGAAAGGTCTTTTAGAGGAGTTGCCAGTGTTTGAGTCGATTCTCGGGAACTTCGGGAAGTGGATGCTCTGGTCGGGCCGTCAGTGGGTGCCCAACCAGGAAATCACCTGGTGCTAGCGCCAAGCGGTTGTCTTCCGGATCATCGTGTAGTGCGATGAGTGGCCGCGAATTCAGGCAGGCCTCAAGCAGGGTATTCAGGGTGTGAAATTGCATAATCTGTTTACCCATTATGCGCAGGATATACTTCTTCATAGACCGGATCGCTGCTTCCCACAGTCCACTATGGTGGCGCGCAGACGGTGTGTTACAATTCCAAAGGATGCAAGCATCGGAGATGTGCTGCCTCACACAATCGCTGTTCCATTGACGTAGACCTTCTCGCATAATTCGGTCAGCACCAATGAACTGCGTGCCGCTGTCCTATATAAATTCGTGGAGTAGTCTCGCCTACTGACAAATCGGTCGAATATGTCCAGAAAGGCCTGTGTGAAGAGGTCTTCCGCTAACTCGATGTGTACTACCCAGGTACACATGCATACAAAAATAGTAGCATACGTTTTGACAGTTGTCTTTGCTCTTTTACCTCCTAAGTGAATGGTGAATGAGCCGCAGTAATCGACCCCTGTGTTACTAAACGGAGGCGCAACCATTAACCGTGATTGAGGTATCGTGGCCATTTGCTGCTGTACCGCGCTGCAACGGTGTAATCAACAGGTAACGCATGCATGGATGTGCGATTTGACAACCGCACGGACATCTTTAATTCAGTACCGATCTTGGACCAACTGCAGCATGGCTTGGATCCCACCATGCAATGTGGCCTTGTGTGCATCGTCAACTAGAATGATGGGATTCCGTTGCTCGTCTGGGATGGTTGCATGAGCTAGGCGTCCTCCAAGTCGTAACACACTGTCGTTCCCCAAAGACGGGTTCAGCGAAACCTAAGTGCTTGTTGCTCCCACTATAGAATGTGAGCGGAGAGAATTTATATCTCTAGGGAAAGCATTACCTTGGGCTTCCTATATGTGGAAGAGTAGAGCTGCTTCAATCTCGTCTGTACCGATGTAAGTCTTCTTCCAATGTCGCCGACGGCTCGGTTGAAAACTCATGACGAAAGCTGTGGTGAGAGGGATGATACCAACACCAGGGACTGTTGTCGTCAGTTTGGATGCTAATCTCACTCCCACAAACACCTTCAATGGTCGAACCTCGGTGCGAAGGTCTTCCTCGTCCGCTGTTGTCAATGCGGGTGAGATCCAAACACAGAGTTCAAGTTGCAAAAGCTTGGAGGTCCATTCCATCAAAGCGGATGAAACTGCAATCCAGCCGATGTAAGTCCGCGACTGGCACAATCGGCTGGGTTGACCTTGGAGGGGATATAGCGCCAGCGACTTATATCCATATGCTGTTGGATGTACGCAACTCGGTTAGAAACAAACTGTTTCATGGTTTCAGGTGGCTTCCTGAGCCAGCACAGGACGATGCTCGAATCGCTGTGTAACGTGCAGTCAACGCCGGACAGTTGTAGCGCTTCACGGACGTTGATCAAAGTAGTAACTAGTAGATGCGCGGCGGGAACTCCAGTCTAGGAATAGTGCCCGTCTCGTCCTTTTTACGTGCAGTGACAAGGGCTATCCGGGTGTGGCCCTCGTTGTCGCCACTGCGTTCTTAAATGACAGCAGCGTAAGCCCTCTTACTAGCATCGCCGAAGCCGACCAGTCTAGTCGTTGTGGATTTCTGCATACGGAACCACGTGGTATACGAATGTCACCAAGTTGCTTGATGTCATTGCGAAACGTCTGGCATTCATTCCGCAACTCAGGAGAAAATGACGTATCCCAATCGTATCCCGCTTTCCAAAGGGTTTGAATGAGAACTTTTGCTCGCACGATTACCGGTGCTAAGAGACCTGGCGGATCGTAGAGTTTCGCTACGTCGCTCAGTATGATTCGTTTAGTCGGTAATGTGTCCATATCCTTGATATCGGTCTTGTAAAATAACTCGTCCTGTATTGGATTCCAATGTAAGCCGAGCACCGTTGGGGTATTAGAATCGCTAAGATCAATGTCATCTGAAGACGTCGTTGTCCCAGTATTTGCCTCAAGAGTTTCCAGGTCATGACAATTGCATTTGCGCAGCCTGAAATTGCCATTGCTGAGTATCCTGTTAATATCTTGTGCTAACGTTCTTGCATCATCTGCCGTGTCAACACTGTCCAAAAAATCGTCTACATAGAAGTTACTCAGTATACTGTCCTGAGCAGCGGCTACCCGACATATGTCAGTGACAACCTCCGAATTGTCCATAGCACATTGTCGTAGTTCCCGTATAGCATTGTATGGATTGCTATCCATACCATAAGTCACCATCGTTAACTGATATGTCAACAACGTATCCGTTGGATATTCTCGCCAAAGTATCCGTTGCCAACATCACAAGCGCATTCAGCCGTACCAGGGATGATTTTGCAGCCGTTCTCAGATGTAAAGCGGCCATTTTTGTCCAAGGCGCACTTTTACACACAATGAGTCACAACACTTTCCTCACAGGAGGTACCAAAATGTATGAGCTTTGTACACGCGATAAGTCTGTTTCCGAGAGAAAATACACAGTCGACAATTCACAACTTTATTTTCAAAATGTGACAGCTACAACAATAATAATTCAAACGAGAAACTGGAGGTCCGCTCACGCACGTTGTCTCGGTAAAAACTTCAAATCCACCAGTCCCTCGGCGTCGTCTCTCATCACACACACTGAGTCAAGTTGGCTTCGTGTCACCCAGTGAAGTTGGCTCCGTATTACAGATGAATGTCGTCAGGGGGCGTTGATACGTTGTGTCGCCATGGGATGCGGTTACACAACATCCATGGATCGTTCAAATCTCGAACATAGTTCAAGGAAAGGTCTGGAAGATTCAATAAAGTTCAATTGCATTCACGAAAGTAACAGCAATTTGAAACTTTTCCGAGTACAATAAAAACAATGTACGGCTTTTCTACTATTCGGGCTTTCCATCGAACCAGATACTACACTTTTAATTGGATCTTCTAATTTCCAATTGAAATGAATAATTAAAAGCTATCTTTAAGATTTCACTCAGTCAATTGTTGTTAGTGATATTGCAACAAAATGGCAGCAAGTTAAAATGGTATGGTAATGGATTCCCTTTCAAAACTAGTATGTATTTGTTGTAGATGTCGTCAAAGTTTTTCTTGAGGTTATTCTTTATTGGTGTCTGCATATCGTAAGGTGAGTATAAAACCCTTCTGACATGAGCGTAGCTCTGTTTACCCAACTTGTTTATTATTTTTATTTGGATACTACAGTGAATTGGCAGTCAAAATGTAAAATAGAGTATTTCTCAAATAATTATAGCACACATTTTTAATAAGTACTTCAACCAAGAAGGATTAAACAAGTTCTAATTACAAATACTAAATAGTAACGCAGCCGACATTCTCATTCAAAGTGTGTACGAATCACCTTAATCAAATATGTATTGTACATTCATTAAGCGTGACGATAAATTTAAAATCCGTAACACTGTATTAATCCAGTGAGCAATAATTAAGCTCCTCACACATTTCTTCTTAATGCATTCAAATGTAAATATATAATGGTTTCATATATCAAGTGTGCAAAAAAAATTGTTTATGCCACACATATGTGTGCCCAACAGGCATGCAACTGAATCGCAATATAAGAACGATATTAGGTACTCTTTTTATATATCGTCAAAATTTTTCGAATGCCAAAAAGAACCATCAAATCATGACAAGATCTTTAATTTAAGACACTCAAGCCACATTGTAACGGGTATGAAATACAATGGAAGTGACGAATGGAATTTAGGTTTGCCCGCAACCAGGTCATTTAAAGTAATTTTCTGCATATCGAAAGTCTGTAATTACATACGGCCAAGTTAATTGCACGAGATTTGATTAATCGGCTTTTAAAAAGTAATTGAAAAAAATGTGTATGTAGAAGTGATAAAAGTTTACTTTATGTTAAAGTAAAAGTGAAAACGCTTCTAATTGTGGTATTTGATATGCTGGATCATTATATTTTTCTTTCCGGCAAAAAAGCTTAGTCGAAAATCTGCATCGCATACCATAAATACAAAATCTGCTAGAAATTAAGATAAAACCCAAAATGAACCGAAGATGACATCATACGGTGGTTAAATATGATAAATTTATCTTCAGACTGAAACGTGTTCTGAAAACGTTTTTTGTTGAGAATAAACATGTGAAAATAATTCAATGCCAAAAAAAGTTACCAAATTTAACCCAAAGAAATGTTCCAAATGTGTATCTTATCTTTAAATAGGAGGTACATTAAAATCCGTTAATAAAGCCATGATCATGGTCATATAAAAATTTGCTTAAAGCTATCACGTAATCAGGTTGGACAGAGAATAGATATGCATACGCCTACTTATACTTGTATATGCTAATTTTGATAGTAATCTTTTGCGAAAATGCATGTTGAATGCAAATAATGAACCCAATGTGAATTTTTATTGACTGAATATCCACATCTGAGTCTTATTTTGCATTAATTACTAGAATAGGAATTAATATTTTGGGTTTGTGGGTTCTGTTTTCCGACACAAATGTGTAAATCTAGTTCCTTTTTTTTTTGATAACCCCTATCAGTCCCAGGTTTTATTCAGTACCTTATAGTTCGCGAACCACGAGTTCTCTTCCAGGGTAGTTTCACCTGTATTTCAGGTTTTAATCTGGAGCATGTATTGTGTACATCAGTAGAGGAAATTAGAAATTATGTTGTTCATGCTGTCAAAAAGAATTTCAACTATTTTCAAACTATAATTGTATTAATTTTTTAGAAGTCCACTGTTGGATACCGCATAAGCCAACACCCCCCACATATGATGTTAATATTTACAGATGGTTTGCCGGTAGCCTCACACAGAAGTTAGTTCCATGTTCCATGAGTGACAAGTGCTCCAATTCTGTAGCGTGAGGCACTCCAGAACAAAAAAATTCTAGTCTTACCTCGTACTTGCCGCAAGCTCGGTAAATGCCATCCGTTTGAATTCCTGCCCATTTGGCAAATTCAATCAGAAGATTTTAGCCTGTTAACAATGCCACTAGAGATCTTACACAATTCGTGTTTCACCCTATATGTGTTTTGCTCCTCGTTTCGTTAGGCTGACGCTAGAGAGCTATTCCTGTTATTCCAAGCCGCGTCTATCTCTTTTCAAAGGGTTTCATCTAATTCCCCTTTCACCGTTGCTATTGGCACTTTAATTTTATCCATTCTTGCAGTACTTAGAGCGGCTGACCAATCACTAGCTGACTCATCTGGTCACTCGTTTTTCTCTAATTCTCTCGTTGGGAGAGGTTTCAATGCTAAAGCTATCGAATGGGGCCATGCCTCAAACTGACCCGCGGGGCAAACGAGTCCTAGACATGGCGGCCAAGATAGGACTCATCGTGCTATACGCCGACTTTCCGGCCGTGTGGGCTGTGAAGGAAAACACCCGATGTGACATTCGCCTCAGAGTCCCTAGTACGAAGGGTACAAGATTGGAGAGTGTTAGAAGACCACTCAGCCAGCGATCATCAGTCTATACTGCTTAAGATTCGTGATGCTGTCTCCCAACGCCCATGCTCCCAACCTTCCACGATTAAGAGGATTGACGTCGAGAGGTTCGTCGAGGTGCTCACGACAAGTACGCCGTTGCTGGAAGATTCGCAGAGGACTGAAGAGCTAGCAGCTCAAGACTTGTTGAACTCAACTATGAGTATCATGCCGCGTATCATTAGAAAACATAATGATCTTGAGCTTGGTTCTTTCTCCTTATCTTACTTTGTTTTTAAGAATAGACTCAAGGCTTTAATTATTATGAATTCCGTTTAATTTTTTAATTATACTTATTTTTAACTTAGTACATACGCTTTAGATTTAAGTCTGCTTATTTTTTAATCTATTTTGTAATTGGACTTCTAAGTCTGTTAAATGGATCTAAATAAATAAATAAATCATCACGACTGCTTGCAGCACTTCTATCCCCGGTGGAATACCTCAGTAGGGCAAGCCGACACTGTACTGGTGGTCGACTGAAATCGCTGAAAAGCTAAGAGATTGTCACAAGCTTCGACGTAAAGCTGAACGAGCATGGAACCGCGTCGAGGCATGCAACTGATTACCAGCAAATTAATCGCCCAGGAAATGCCTTCGCAAAATGATTAACAGCATTAAGGCTTGTTGTTGGCAAGATCTAGTGGAGAATGTGAACAGGGATCCATAGGACCTACAAACTAGTTATGCGGAAGTTTGGTGCCCTACGCAAGCCCTACATACATGAAGCAAAAAAAAAATAGAGAGAAAGTGCGGGCACTTTTCCCCGTCCACCCCGCACGTGTTGACACTGTCCACGGCAAAATTTCAGTCGAATGCCCACTCTTCACATAGCTGGAACTGGAAAAGGCAGTCCTATCATTGAACCAATGCAAGCTCCAGGTCAGGATAGTGTCCCAACTGAGGCGTTGTAGCTCTTCTTTCGCCATTGTTCTGACTTGCTGCTCAGTACATTCAGCGCTTGCCTAGGGGAAGAGGGTTTCCCGACACGTTAGAAGGTAGCGAGGCGTGTACTGATCAACAAGGCGATGGGGAGTCTCGGGTCGCCGTCTGCATACCGTCCGTTATGCATGCTAGGCGGGGCTGGGAAAGTGGTAGATAAACTTATCAAGAAAGGACTCACTGACGCTACTCGTGTTGCTGGGGACCTATCTTCTCAGCTTTAGAGCAAGACGCTCTACCATTGAAGCGATAGCAGTGGTGGTGAATGCGTTCCAAAAGACAGAGACACATAGTCGTATCAAGCGATAAGTGATTCTGTAGGTGAAACTTGATTTTCTTAACGCCTACAGCTCGTGTAGATGGGTGGATAGTCTGGATACGCTGAAAACCATTTTTAAGTTCCAGAATATTTTGTGCGGCTTTTATGGGACTAGCTGAAGGACTGAACCCTGTTTTATGATATGATGCAGGGCCGACAAAGGATGGAAGTTACATCGGTGTTGCTCAAAAATCTATCCTTGATCCAGACCTGTGCAACATATCGTACTTGAGGTTAATAAATTCAGCGGGGGAATTAGGTAATAACAAAAAGATTACAGAAGGTAAATTCAATATATCTGATTGTCTCTAAACGAATTCGATGTATGGCTATCGCTTCTACTCGAATTCAAAGCAAAACACGAACCGAACTTCGGTCATCACAGACCAACTCACACCACAGTGCTTTGTTAACACCAAATAGTACTCAAGGCAGTCGCGTGGCTTAATTTTGTTCGTTCCAGTTTTGGTTCGGGGGATGATACCCTAGCTATTTAGAGCCACTCCATTATCCACCACCTATGAACCCGCCGTGTTCCAGACTGGAAAAATCGGCAGCTATTATAAATAACAGCATCACGGACCACCCACCCTCCACTAGATATTTTATATACATATACTAATATTTGATTTATTTATTGTACGAGGTGTGCTCAAAAAGTATCGCGAATTTTGAATTTTCGCGGGTTACGTATATTCGAATTTCGATTTTTTTGTGGCGTTATGTTGGTACTCATGTCTGTCACTTATGCCGACAAGCTCGGCCATTTTGAATGTTCACTTAATTGGTGATAGCTACTTTACTTGCACTTGTTTTCAATCGTCTTCGATTTTTACTTATTCAAAAAAATGGATCAAAGAACGTGTATCAAATTTTGTGTGAAAAACTAAATTAAATGCGCGGATGCATTCCGAATGTTGACTGTGGCATACGGAGAAGCTACCTTGGACCGAAGCAACGTTTATCGGTGGTACAAAATGTTTTTAGAAGGCCGAGAAGATGTGAACGACGAAGTGCGTGCCGGACGCCCGAGCACTTCAACAACAGACGAAAAAATTAATGAAGTGGAGAAAATGGTATTGGCCAATCGTCGAATCACCGTTAGAGAAGTTACTGAGGACCTAAACATATCGATTGGCTCGTGCCATTCGATTTTTATCAACGATTTGGGCATGAGACGGGTCGCCGCGAAATTCGTACCAAAATTGCTCAATTGCGACCAAAAACAGCAACGCATGAACATTGCTAATGAGATGTTAAACTCTGTCCGCGACGAACCAAATTTGCTCCAGAGGTTCATAATTGGTGGCGAATCGTGGGTTTATGGTTATGACGTGAAAACCAAAGCTCAATCATCTCAATGGAAGCTGCCGCATGAACCAAGACCGAAAAAAGCGCGCCAAGTTCGGTCGAATGTGAAAGTTTTGCTGACAGTTTTCTTCGATTGCAGGGGCGTGGTGCATCATGAGTTCTTGCCACAGGGAAGAACGGTCAATAAGGAATATTACCTGCAAGTTATGCGCAATTTGCGCGAAGCAATCCGCCAGAAACGCCCGGATTTGTGGGAGAACAAAAATTGGCTTTTGCACCACGATAACGCCCCTGCTCACACATCGTACCTTGTGCGCGACTTTTTGGCCAAAACAACACACTAATGATGCCGCAGCCACCGTATTCCCAAGATCTGGCCCCCTGTGACTTTGTCTTGTTTCCTAAACTGAAGAGGCCCATGAAAGGACGACGTTACGCTACGCTTGACGAGATAAAGACGGCATCGAAGGAGTAGCTGAACAAGATTAAAGAAATGATTTTTTGAAGTGCTTCGAAGATTGGAAAAACCGTTGGCACAAGTGTATAATATCTCATGGGGATTACTTTGAAGGGGACAAAATAGATATTCATGAATAAATAAATAATTTTTGAAAAAAAAAAACAAAATTCGCGATATTGTTTGAACACACCTCGTATATACATTCTTTGATTTTTCATTCTCTGTTCTTGTCTTTGGTGCACTTTTTGGTCGTGTATATACAAACTTTAAACATGGAAAGGCATTCGCCTGGCTTTTGCATGAGCAAATGTTCTCAGAATGTCTCTAAAGTCTCCACATTTAAGGTTTCGAACCCCACTGTACTCATCGTGTCCTTCTTCTCCTATTATGAATTCTATCTTGACCTCTCCATCGGAAATTGAAAATGTACTGCTTACCTTTGACATTAATGGTGGTCCGGGTCCTGATGGAATACTAAATCCGTTCGTTAAGTCATTATCTTCTTCATTTTCTACCCCACTATCAATTATTTTCAATATTAACCTTTCTTCCTCCTGCTTCCCTGACGTCTGGAAGCATGCTAACATCTTTCCGATCCATAAGTCCGGAGATCGAAGTGAAATCTCTAACTATCGTCCGATTTCTTTGCTGTCTTGTTTTGGCAAGCTCCTTGAGAGAATTGTGCATAACAGAATGTACGATGATATCAGTATCCTGTTTGCAAATGAACAACATGGCTTCATTAAAGGTCGTTCGACAGTAACTAATTTGTTAGAACTTACGAATACCATCTCTCTTGCTTTCGACAAGAGTCAACAAGTCGATGTCATATACACCGATTTTGCTAAAGCCTTTGACAGTGTTGATCATGGCCTTTTGGCTAACAAACTCAGATCGTTCCGCGTTTCCGACTCTATCCAATCTTGGATCTTATCCTTCTTATCCCATCGCTCCTGCATCGTTACATGGAATAATTTTTTTCGTCTGACTCATTTAGCCCTTTGCTATTCAACATTTTCATTAATGATCTTCCCCAATGCCTGTCTTCTAATTGTCTTCTTTACGCTGATGATTTAAAAATTTATCCCCCCATTAACTCCAGCAAAGACTACTTATACCTCCAAAATGATCTTGACAATCTCCAAAATTGGTGTCAAGGTAATTGGCTTCCTCTTAACATTTCAAAATGTTGTCACATGAGATTCACAAACAAAATTCATCCAGTTTTATATGAATACCAGATTGATGGATCGGTGTCGCACTTGTGGACAAATTTAAAGATTTGGGAGTAGTATTTGACCCAGGTTTGAACTTTAACATCCATGTTTCATGCATAACCACTAGAGCTTCACGTGTCGCTGGTTTTATTTTACGATCCTCTTGCAAGTCTTTTAGCATTTCAACCAGCGTCCATCTATTCGTACTTCTAGCCCGGTCAATTCTTGAGTATGCCTCTCAAGTATGGTCTCCTCACTATACCAATCTATCGGATGCTGTTGAAACTGTACAGCGTAAATTCACACGATCTCTATTCTACAAATATAACCTCACTTACAGCTCCTACGTTGAGCGCTTACAGATCCTAAACATTCCATCACTCAAAAATAGGAGAGAATTCTTAGACCTGTGCTGCTTATTTAAATTATATCACGGTATTCTTTCATCCAACCTTCGTGAAAGGCTTTATATACGTCCCACCTTTAGAACGCGTTCAACTGACATATTCTTTGTGCCCTTTGCTCGTACCGATATATATTTTTATTCATTTTTAGTACGCGTATCACGTCGTTACAATGAGCTCCAGCTGGGTCCTCTGCTACATTCCTTAAACGCTTTTAAAAGCATATTACATAATATTCTGCTTAGCTTCCAATAGTTTATTAGTATTTTATATTCTTGTTATTTTTTTCTTAATATAACTTTGTTTATTCGCATGTATTATATTATATTTCATTACCTATTTTGTAATTGGGTTCACGGATCTGTAAAATAGTGTAAATAAATAAATAAATCTGTTTTTTGCAGTGTCGTTTTCCATCGCTATAATGGCGAGAGAGTGCAGCCTTTCCTGTGCCATTGTAGAGCGCAAATAAGTTTTTATAATCAATAATTTTGTTCATTTGATATCCGCAGGCCAATTCTCTTTTTTATTTAAAAGCCGTTGGGCCTTACTTTGTTGTGTGAGCAGACGCGTTTCGACTACTTCGAGTCATCTTCAGTGTCTGAAGGATGTGTTGAAGGGAATGACTTTATATAGTTGTAGGATGGGTAATTAGCGGATGGGTAGTTAGCGGATGGGTAATCAGATACTACCTGACCTCCAGTGGTTCCTTCGGCAACTCGAGAGGCTATAAAGCTTTCTTCTACATTGATTTTCCCTTCATCATCTTAAGTGACGTAGCGAATCGTTAAAGAAACTTGCTCCTTGGGACCTATGTCTGGAGTACAATCAAGGATAACGGAAAAATATTTGGCTTCCTTTATTTTTGTCAAGATGCTTCGCTTTACTGAGTCACCTAATATAGTTATTGGCTCATTTTAATTGACATACTTAATAAATGAAATTGTATTTCTTTGTCAGTTATACGTCTTAAGTGCTCCATTAGTACACTATCAAATTTTCCTAAAAATTGTACAAGTCCAAGAAAGTTCCACGAAAATCCATATTGTGCTCTGCTAGATATAAAGTAATTTCCACTAACCGACGCAACACTTCTTCTGAACGCTGAGCCACAGTTTCAATTTGCTTCATGATGTGCTTGTTAATTGATATATCTCCTTTAATTCTTTTTTCTGCTTCAAACCATTTAGCCATAGTTTTGAAATCGTCTCGGGACAACTCATGGGATTTTCAACGGTCTACCAAATTTTCCAAGTTGTTAAAACCTATTGCTTGACCAAAATGTGACTTTGATGAGGGATTAAGCAATCTACAATAGAAACAATAAACAGAACCGAACAGAATGAATCAACCATCTCCTGATATTTTTTCTCCATTTTTCAAATACCGATATCAAAATTGGTTTGAAAAGTGCCTATTTTCGTAATTTTTTGGGTAATCATGGTTTTCTTTAGAATATTCAGTCGGCCCTTGAAAAACAAGCGCATCACGCTGAATATGCATAATATGCGCTGGCCACGTTGCAGGATCTGAAGTAATCACCGGCACCTGCTCCGATTTGGAACTTAATTCAATTTCAGTGTCTATTGACACTGCCACTATAACTATCACGATAACTGTGGTCACGATCGCTTGTAACGGTATCATTAGTAGAAGAAAGAACAGGCACAAATTCAGTGTCTTTGGCCTCTTGACTGCTACTTTGTGAGGAGGAACTACAGCTAGATGCAGACGTACTGATCTCACACGCGGGCGCGGTAACATTTTGTTTTGTATCAGTTTTAAAAAAATTGGTTAGTTTTGGCACTTTACTTAATATAGCCTCATTTGCCAACCCACTTTCCTTGTTCAACTTTCTCCTATGCGCCCCTGACAACATTTTCGACATAATGCTTGAGTTTTCCATTAACTTTTAATGAATTTTTTAACTACCGCATTTTATTTTATTTTTTTTTTTATTTTAATTCCAAATCTTACAGGCGGTTAGCCCAATTAGAAGATATTGAATACAATAATGAAAAAAACCAAAAACATACTGAATGAATTAGTTGGAACTGTACAAATTATTCAAACATTAACGAATTACGTGTTAAATAATTTTTCTCTTAGCAAAGACTTAAAACTAAAAAATGAAGAAGGAAATGGACCAAGCTCAAGATTATTGTGGCCTCTAGGGAGGCGCACCATAGCAGAGTGAAAATAAACATCGGTACGTGCAAAAGGAGTGACTAACGTTTGACATGATCGAGTAGTTCTTGCAGGAACCCGTAAATGTATATTGTCTACAAGATATGAGTCGATCAGACGGTGGTAAAGTTTGAACAAGAAACATTCATCTAAATAAAGACGTCGATCACAAAGAGATGGTAAACGCAAAAAGTTAAGCCGATCAGAATAGGAACAATACGGAATTTTAAACTTGTAAAATAAGTATTTAGTGAATTTTCGCTGAACTAACTCTAAGGCAGTAGTAAGATATTCTTGGTGTGGAGACCAGATTTGGGTAGCGTATTCTAAAATACTTCGTACGAGAGAAACGTAAAGAAGGGACGCAGTGTGAGTATCACTAAATATGTGGACATGACGCAGCACAAAACCAGACATTTTTGTAGCCCTATTGATAACATGAGAGATGTGTCTCTCAAACTTTAATTTAGAATCGAAGATGACTCCAAGATCCTTGCAATGTGAAACACGCGCGAGGGGCATATCGTTTATGTTATACTGGTAAACTATAGGTTCACGTTTCAATGAGAAAGGCATTACGTGGCATTTTGGGATATTCAAATGGAAATTGTTAGATAAACACCAGTTGCTTAACGTAATCAGATCGTTATTCAAAATGCTGCAATCAGCAGTACTATCTATTTGTCTAAATAGTTTCAGATCTTCAGCATAAAGCAAAGATGACGAATTTAGCATAGGTGGGAGGTCATTGATAAAGAGGATAAATAAGAGTGGTCCCAGAATAGAACCTTGAGGAACTCCTGAAGTAGGACTAAAATATGGAGACAAATTTCTGTTCAGACGCACACAACACAACCGGGAAGAAAGGTAGGACTTGAGCCAGTATATTAATATTTCCGGAAAACCATAATGATTGAGCTTAATAAGTAGGATGTTATGAGGAACTGTGTCAAAAGCCTTGCTAAAGTCCGTATAGATAGCGTCCATTTGTGCCTGAGAGTCCAGAGCTAGAGCAACACTGTTAGAGAACTCAAGTAGGTTCGTAGTAGTTGATCTGCACGAAAGAAAACCATGTTGCTGATCATGAAAGATGGGTGATAGCACAGGGATTAATTTGAGGTACATAGCTCTTTCAAATATTTTTGAAAAACACGATAGGATAGATATTGGCCAATAGTTTGCGATATCAGATCGATTGCCTTGTTTGAAAATTGGAGTAATGAAGGCAACTTTCCAACATTCAGGAAATATGCCAGCAGTTAAGCTAAGGTTGAAAAGAAAGGATAGGGGAAAAGACAAAGCAGTAGAAAGTGATTTGATAAAAAAGCAAGGAATCCCATCCGGGCCAGGGCCGACAGATCCATTTAGGTTATGGATAATTGATTCGATTTCGGGCGGAGAGAACGAAAAAGAGGACTGGAAGGTTGGATGGAAAAAGTTTGGAAAATAATTACCAGCAGCTGAGGGGGCATTGAACGTTGAGGCGAAAAATTGAGCGAACAATTTTAAGATAATTTCTGGGGTGTTTGCGTGCAAATTCTCCAGAAACATTTTATTAGGTATAGGAGGAGAGGTCTTTAAGGATCGTATGTATGACCAGAAACGTTTAGGATGGTTAGACGAAATAGATTGCTCAATAGAGCAATAATAATTTTTTAGTGCACGTTTGACTTCAGTCTTCGCTAAGGAGCGCAATCTACAATACTCTAAACGAGCTTCCACTGAACAGGATTTCTTGGATATCAATCTGGCTTTCTCTTTATTTTTAAGGGCATTGTACACATCGGCAGTAATCCAGGGGGCATCAGACCGATTATTCGGTGAATATAAAGGGGTAAATTCAGTGATTTGTTCATTTAAGAGATCATAAAATTTTGCCAAAGCATCATCACATGAAAGATTATGAAAAAAATTGGGCCAGTGAATAGAGTTTAGGGCCACTGGATATGGCTTCAAAATTAGCTCGATTGAAATTAAAAGATGGAGGTAAGAGTTTCTCTTTACCACGAGTTACCGGAAGATTCAGCTCTATACATAACGGAGGGTGATGGGGGTCAGGCGGGATATAAGGTTCAGCTGAAGAAATAGATATATTATTTGCCAAGGCCGGGCTGACGAAAACAAGATCGAGTAGTCGATTATTTAAATTAACAATGGAATTAATCTGAGAGAGGGACAAGTAGGATAGAAAAGACAAGAAATCGAAGGAGATAGGGTTGTTCGACGTGATAGGTATGGAGCTATCAAGGTTCCATAAAACTGAAGGTGCATTAAAGTCTCCACATATCAACAGAGTATCATGAGGAAATCTAGAGAGCACGTAGTTAGATATTTCATCAAAGAATACTGTGTAGGTTTGTAATGCAGAATTGCAAGGCATATATGTAGATGATACTAATAGGTATGAACTTGGCTTTAGTGATATTCTCACCATGATATATTCAATAGGAGGAGATGGTTGAAAATCACAACAAATGGAGCTAGGAAAACATCTTTTGACACCTACCATGACTCCACCACCGTCTGATTTTGAGGAAACACTAGTGTCTCGATCACGACGAAAAATATTGTGCGTACCAGACAAATCGAAGTCACTCACGGAATCATTTAACCAGGTTTCGGTAATGAAGAAAATATCAACACGAATAATGATCCTCACTAACTAACTTAAAACTAAAATTCTTTTCATCTCGATTACATATATTTATCAATATATTCATCTCAAGTGGCGGCACAAATGACAGTAAGTATGTTGCAAAACGGCACCACACGTAACTCACAATGCGCTTCACATCAACATCTTTTATTATTCTTAAAGCTCGTAACACGCAGAAGGATAAACAACTGCCACAAAGAATAGACTTCTGAGGTACTGTATTAGCAATTGGCGTAAACAGCGACGGCGTTGTCTATGTCAATGTCATTATAAAACCAAAACAAGAATAAACTGTGCCTGTGTCCGACGCCTACTGCAGCAAGTGACAGACTGAGTTGAGTAATGGAGGGGAGGGAGCGCGAGCCGCCAGGAGTGTGCTGTATCAGGTGTAGATTCACAAGCTTGCGTAGTGTATGCGGTTAGTGGTTAGCGCTGTTCAGTATAAAAAGTTGCTGTGAGTTACTATAGTACATTATACACAGACAGAATTTTACGCACTCAGCAATGCATCTACTGTAAAATACCGAGACCAATACAGCCGTCTAAGTGCTTATAAATAAAACTAGACTACAAACGCATGAAATAGAGTTTTTACCTACGGCGGCGCCCCCTGGATCGCGGCGCCCAATGCGACTGCTCGGTCGCCCCACTCACGCGGCGGCCCTGAGTATACTCGACGGTGTACTGCATGTGAGGATATTTTCAACAAATGTTGTAGCTTTAAAAAGTCAATTGTGAGGAATCTTTAAAATTTCAAAAGAATCCAACTGTATTCGACGAACTTATACTTATTAGAATAATCTGCGGTTACAGCAATCATGTGTCATTTTATGATTTATAATTTGCTTCACATCGACCCAGGTGCTTTCATTTTTATGAGATTTGCATAAAAACTTCAGCAGCTCTACTTATATATACAATATTATGCACATTTTTATAAACAAGTAGTTAATGTGACAGAGTCGCTAAAACGAAATATCATTAGATGAAATACCAGTAATCTTTAGGGATTTCCAATTAACTAAATTATATGAGCAAAATCATATAAGCATAAATTTCAAAGATATCATTCATGGATGGCGTAAGAAAATCATATTACCAGCATAAGATGATTGCAAATCTCTTAATAAAATCGTTAACTTGCTTCAAGACTTGACCTTGACATTTCCGGAAAATTGATTGTTCTCTAAGGGAATAAGTTATTCACTGCGTTGAAAACCATGAATTATGTTGTTTAAAGTTCCGTTCTTGGAAAGAATTATTTCTTAAAGGCTTACTACAATATTTCTAAATTTCTACCATAAAATGATCCTAGTTTAAAATTAAATTTACAGAACTGGCTACGAGTATAACTGATAACGAACGATCTAATAAATCTAATTAAACAAAAAGTTAGATCATAACTACTATAGATTGTCTACTTTTCTTTTGATAAGACAGTAAGAGGTTGAAAGAGCAGCTTTTATTACTGAGATAATAATTTATTACCCTTAATCAATACATACGGTTGAAGTAACATGTGAAGTAATGTAAATTACAAATATTTGTTGGTTCAGTTTTTTTTATCAATTCAATTCAAAGCGAAGTGTTGATTTTATTGAAGGCGAGGCTTTTATTATTTTTTTATTGCTTTAATATTTCATTTACTCTGCATTTTTTGAGCTCTTAATCTCAGTAGTTATTTTTAAAATTTCGTCTAAATTGTAATTGAATTTGGTGCTCTATTTCCAAGAAAATATCAATCCCATATTACACATAATCTAATTGATCATATACGAGTAACTGTATAAAAGTCAACAAACCAATCTACACTTATTTTCTCCATATATTTGCATCTTGCATTGTAGGTGGTCCTACAAATGATAATAACAATAATCGTAATCAATAGCCCTTGACGAATTATATTCCACTTCTAAAAACACTTTCTATTGTACACAAATTAAATTAGTAATACACATCACGTATCTCAGTCTCAGTTAGATTCGCATGCTTTTACACATGACTCTTACGTATGAGGAGTGAAGTGCAATGAATGCATACGAGTACGAGCAATGTGTGAAATTGTTCGGCATTTCTCAATTGCAGATAATAACAAACCATTCCGATAGATTTATTTCGCTGACGATAACGAAACTTTTCACTTAATTAAATAGAGCATGAGTTGAATCGACTGTGCATGTATAGTACAATTATATGTTTCGTATGTTAGTATGTTAAGTAGTTAGTAGTATCTATGCACATATGATGAAGGTGCAAACAATGAATAAATGTTGCTTTCTTTTATTTTATGCGAGCTAGGCGGTGCAGAAAACGAGTTACCATATTTATAAATTTTTACTAAGTATTATTTAACGTTGATTTTTGTTTGATATATTTTCACAACTTGTTACAATTTATACCGTGAAAAACTGGAACATTTTAGAGAGTTGACTGAAATTATACTGAATTTTGTAAATTATGGGGAATATTCCTACACTCTACCAAACGGGCCGAAATGCGTCTTCTTCATAGAAGAGATATACAAAGAAAATAAGCCTCGCATTTCCTCAAATCCAACCATGTAGCTTCGGGTACTATTGATTTTTGCTTAGTGTCAGGGTGAAGTAGAAGATAGTGGAAATGAAAGATTAAAATCAAGTAATTACGTTTATTCACTCTGAATATTCACATGAATCAACCGATCTCTCTGATATCTCGTCGCTAACTGCCCACTTTACTTGAACGTCCTCTCTCCGTTTGTTGAGCATTGCCATCCTGGTAGTCCAGGCTTGACAGCTCGGCTATCCTACTTGAGCTTGCCCTCAAGCTCCGCTTTTGATTGTTCCATATTGTCGTGATCGTCTCCGGCATCATTTTCGCTCCTTGATGAAAATGGATCCAACTCTGGGCTTAGCGAACACCACGGCTTCATATTATCAGTGGCAAAAACCCCAGAATAATGCTTCATTCACCTTGTAGTCATGTTATTTCCAATGCTCTGTAACAATTTCGTGACTGAATATCGCTTCCGTGCCCTCTGGTGGAGCTCCTGACTGGGGCCCTCGGACCCGGTTAGCTCAATGGAGAGGGGCCGTGCGCCACTCGCTTTGCCAATGGGCCCCACAGGAGTCGCCAAGCGAGAATCACGACTCGCCAAAAGGCTCGCACCGACACTGACCGCGACACGACGCGCAATGCGCTCATGCACCGCCTATCCTCCCTAACCGCGACCACAACTAAGGCGGGGGAACCTAGGACAAGGGATGAGCCCTGACGAACCTCGGAGTCACACCACGTGGCGGCGAAGCGCCCTCGAGCCTTCCACACACGGGGCGTCGCTCGTACGGGAATGCCACCTCGCTTCCCGAGCCAACTTCACAATTTCTAATTCACTACTTCACCCAAATTTTTTTCTTTCTTTTGCTAAATCACAAAACAATTTAATTACACGGTTTAATAATATACAAAGGATATTTAAAAAAGAAGTATATGTAAAATTGTACCCTTCAACCGGCTTGTTCGACTCGGGGGGCCCCCAATCTTGCTGCCGCCAACTTCTGCTGTCGATCCACCTTGGTCGTAGAAAAACGCTCTCCTCGCTGATCCGAAAGCCTCCTTGATTCCCCCGATCAATCCTCGAATTCGTTCTAACCTCCAAAAATTCCGCCCGAAATTCGTGCTCCCTCTTGGGAAAATGCCAAGTGAAAAAGAGCTTCCCAAGCTCCATCCGGGGTCTTATATCCCCTCTGGTGGCCACGCTTTCATATAAGGGAGCTTTTCGATGTTCCACCAGTTCATCGCATTCACTGCATTACCCGCGTGTCGTGTCAGCTGGCATCTTGCGAGTTTTAAATGCCATAATATGGTGATGGAACGATGAAACATTTGATGAGCTATGACGCGATGATGGTTGATGTTGTTGTTGTTGCTGCTGTTGCTTCGATGCAGATGACAGATTCGATTTATGTTGCTCAACATATGGTATACCTGCTCCCCCACTTCCGCCTACATTTCTACTGCCGTCCTGATATCTGCTGGACACTTTTTCCGATTGTCCTATATTGTGTTCGCGATCGTATCCAAATGTGCTATGTGTTGGCGGATGCGGCTGAATGTGTGGCTGGTTACCTTGGGCTTGCTTCTGCACTTGAATATGCGATTGATTGTAATATTGCTGCGGTTGCATTGCAGCTTGTTACTGGCGCGTAGTTGCATTTTGTTGAGTAGATGCATCCACAGGGTGATAATTATTTATGTTTACAACATTTCTATGGGATATCGCATTCGAAACATGTCCTACACCTGTTGATCCATGTCTCATATCGGGTTCCGCTTTAATGTCCATACTTGCAGCAAACTGCATATTGCTACTGTTTGGTGTCGCGGTGATAAATGGATGTTGAGCGCTCAATTGCGCTTTGTGTCTTGTGGTAACCATACTCTTCTGGCCGGAAGGAGGTTGAAATTCATTTTGAATTTGCTGTGGATGTGTCGTACAGTTTCTCGGTTGCTGTTGTTGAGTTGATACAGGAGAATTTGTATTTACTGAATTGTTAATTTGTATCCGTTGGCTAGGAGGAGTATTAAATACAGTAGGCCTAAACGTATAAATGCCTTACAATAATTCCGGCGACTCATTTATATTTGTGCCAAGTTGATTATAAGCATATTGTGGCTTTAATTCTATATGATCTGAGCTTGTTTGTTCTATCGCATTAACTAGTTGCCTTACTAGATTATCATCACGAACCGATAATAGGTTTTTGGATTCATCAGCTACCAATGTATGGAACAGTAACGATTTATTTAGGGACGTTACACTCGAAATGGAATCCGATACAGGAAGCTCGCTTAGTAAATCTGATAAACTCGTCAGCCCGGCTAAAGTTGTAACCGGTACACTTTCATCAGTATTTGCCGGTCCGATTCGGTGAAATTAATTGCACGCTTTCGACATTTCAGCACAATGATTGAATGCATTGTCAGCGAAGTGCTCGTTGATCTGCTTAGAACCTACTAAATTCTAATTTCTAAGTGTGATACAAAATATAAAGCGTTACATACATCGTTAAACCTCGACTTCAGTTGGCTCGGGAAGTTATCCTCGCGGAGAACTTATTATATTTTTTTTTTGTTGTTTCTTTTTTTTTCGTTTGTTTGTTTTCTTGTGTGTGTGGAAGGCTCCCGTGACAGCTCTTCACTAGGTATCGATCATTTGGCAGGAATCTGGCAAATAGATAGGCGTCGTTGAAGCCTAAATACTTCAACTTGCGTGATACCCCTGTGGCGAACGATGGATTCGAAGTCCCCTTCTCTATAAATCGTCAGCGTCTTCCGTCTGATCGAAGTTTTTGTTTCCATCGACTTTTTTTAATGTTATCGGCTTTCCGTCGCTCTTGAAGACTCAGCTCGGTTTCTTGCAGCTCATCAGAAACAGCTTGAATGATTCGATTCCCTACGATATATCTCAAAGTGAAGTCAAATACCAAATTGCGCAGAGAATCTAGTTATCGCGCTCTTCATGCTGTTAAATGTGAACCACCACCACCTAGCGATACGCGACAACAGCGGAATTTTCGCTTTCGTTGTGCTGATGGTAGCACAGTCAGTGACCACTGTAAAAGTCTGACCGAGTAAGTACAGCCGGAAATTTTCGACTGTCTCGATAATCGCCAACATCTCCGATTCGCGGCTGTGGTATGTCACCTCGGTATCAGAACGCTTCGGACTATAGTACGCGATCGGCTTCCACTGACCTGCGACAGATTCCTGCAATAGCACTTCACACAAACTATAAGAACTTGCGTCAGTGTCGTTGTATCCATTGGACATCGGCTTGCTGACTAAGGCATCCCTGAGCTTCTCAAATGCTTCCTGTTGTCGGTAAGTTCATTTGAACTCTTCCGTTGGAACAGTCTTCAGCAATTGTGTTAAAGGCTCGGCGGTAACAGCAAAGTTCTTCATGGGTTCTGAAGTATCCCGGCAACCCGAGGAATTGTTTTACTACACTTCGATTAGTCGGTACCAAAAACTTTCCAATGCTTTCGATTTTTACGTCGCCTGGGGCGATTCCTTCACTGGATGTCTCATGTCTGAAAAACGTAAATTCGTTCGACAAAAATGTGCACTCGGTAAGTTCATTTGAACTCTTCTTGCATCTACGATGCCTAAAACTTAAAGAAACTTTTTTAGTGTCTCGAGCGCTTCGTTTACAGTATCAGTTGCTATAATAATTTCGTCAACGTTCCTGATCACCTTCCGCTTCATGCGTTTGATTATCGTAGCTTTAATTTTGTGGAATATCGCTGAGGCGTTGACTACTCCGAAGCGCATGACATTGAATTCTTTCAGTTCTTCGTCTGTTAGAAAGGCTGTATATTTCTTTGACGACTCGGTTATGGGAACTTGATGATAACCCGGCATTAAATTTAAACTTATTATGTACGAGTAGCTTAGTCCTGGCGGCAGAGACAACTGTTCTTCCACCAATGCCATCAAGAAATGCTTCGTAATGGTGACATTATTGAGCGCACGAAAATCTATACACAATCGCTTGCTTCCATCTTGCTTCCGGACCATAACTATCGCTGAAGTGTACCCCGAGTTGCTTTCCCTGATAACCCCGTGAGTACGAAGCTCCTGTATTATCTTGCGTGTCGCCTCACGTTTAGGAAATAATGGCATTTCACGTGGTCGACAATATATCGGCGTCGTGTCCGTTAGTGAGATGTCCATCTCCGCGAAATTATATTGTTCGAATTTCGACATCTCTTTAGCGAAAGAATAGTAGTAATCATCAAGTATCTGAACGCGCACCGTATTTAAAAATGGAAAACTGCAAGATAGCCATGAGTGCAAAGTGACTTTCATTGTTGACAGCTCATTTAAACATATTATCACCGACGTCAAGCCCATTAACGAAAGGCTCTGTGCAATTCGTATCAAGATAAAAAATTTTTAATATCTGGCTAGTCGACTGTCACACGCCCACAGAAGACAAAAAAGAGGCAATTAAGGACGAATTTTCTAGCGCCCTGGAATGCAACCAGATCTCATACAAAAAGGAGCCTCCACCAGCGTTCTCGACACGCCCTTGTTCCGAGGTGGTACCAAATATACACGCTAAGTGATAGCTCAGTAACGTGCACATACATGTCAGCACTGGAAAATCGCATCAACATATCCCCGCAGGTAAAAGAAAGTCATGATGACATCGAAACTATGTGGAAGACATGACAAAAGCAGCCGAGGAGATCTTGGGGCACCAGCCAAAGAACTACTGGCACAATGAAGAATGCAAGGAAGCGATTAAAAAAAGGAATTAGGCGCACAAAAAATATATCCAGCGACCAACTCGGAACAATATAAAAGCCTTCGACGTTAAGTTAAAAAAAATGTGTCGAAGAAAGAAACGACTGACCATCTCCACCAAGATCCCACAGATAAACGAAAACATGACCCTACCTGAGCTCAGATTGGCGTATGCCTCTATCAAACAACTAAGAGAGGGCTTCAATTCACAAACAAGTCTTTGCAAAAGTCTAAAAGGAACAATCATCGGCATACCAGTCGAAATTAGAAACAGATGACTGCAATATTTCCAGAAGCTTTTCACAGCGTCCCAGTCTCACCACCAACCGGAAAGTACAGGCAGCATTACGAGACCTCAGAAAAAATAAGGCTCCTGGAATAGATGGAATACCAAAAGAACTGCTCCAGAGCAGGAGTCTCCAGCTAAATAACCTTCTGCATCGACTAATATGCCGAATATGGTCAGAGGAGCAATTACCAGAGATCTGGCGGAAAAGTATTATATGTGTTGTACCTACACAAAAAGGGGGACAAATTAAGGTATGAAAATTATAGAAGTATCTCTCTACTGGACATGTCTTATAAAGCGCTATACAAAATCATAGAAAGAAAATTAAAGCCGTACTATGAAAGTATAGTATTATAGGAGAGTATCAGGGAGGCTTTCGAAGTCGATGGTCTACAATCGACCAAATATTCCCAGTAAAGCTATTCGCTCCTATTGGATCATTTTGGTTGGCTATCGATTGGCTGTGATATGGCGCGCAATGGCCGCCACCGACGATGCCAACGATTGCAGCAACTTCCGCAACTCGCCCATTCCGTCGCTGCCATCCTCTGGATCGCTGTAGACTTCTATCGTTTCTCCTTCACATGTTTATCCACCCGTTCCACCAGTTTGGCTCTTGATCCCCCGCATATTAACGCACGATTGTTGTACACCCGTCACAACACTTTCGCCGTTAGATATGACATGCCCACTACCTTCATCACGTGGATCCCACTCCTGATTTTATCAGGATGAAGTGGAAGTTAATGGAGACGAAAGATTGAAATCGGGTAATTACGTTTATTTACTCTAAATATTCACATGAATCAACCGATCTCTCTGACGTCTCATCGCTAACTGCCCACTCTACTTGAACGTCCTCTCTTCGCTTGTTGAGTGTTGCCATCCTGCTTGACTGCTAAGTTTGACATTAATAATGAATTCAAGGAGATAGTCACGTTGATGTAGAGCAACAATGGAGTTGATGTTGATCGAGATGAGATGAAGCCCATTCATGGGAATATGGCTGGATCGTAAGTTATTTTGAGATATTTGAAAGATCTAAACGCTGAAAAACAAAGGTAATTTTTGAATCTTGTTCGTAGATTCTTTCCGATAAAGAACAAATGTGCTGGTGAATCTTAAGAAGTGGCTCATTGTCGCTACTTACATTATTTACAGTATTTACTGCTGATCTTCTAGCAGCGAGTGATATGATACCCCAGGCTTGACGAAGTTGGAAGGTATGACACTGCGGTGTACTTGAGTTTGTTTTGAAATAAATTTAACTTTTGCATCTTGACATCGGGGGCATCCTCAATATGATGCCGGCTGACCAAATGCACCACAGTTGACTAATAAAATTTTTCTTTAGGTTTCGTCTGAGCCAATTTGCACTCATGGGAAGCATGACCTTCTTTGCATCTTACGCACCGATAGTGCATAGCGCAGTTGGGAGCCGAAAGACCAAATCGTTGATACCGGTAACACTGGTTGACTTCTCTTTTCTGAAGGCGTTCCCACCTTACCACTCTGGAATTCATATACCAAATCATTTGAAGGGCACTTGGGTTGTTTTTATTAGAAATCTGTACCAAATAAAGTGGTAAATTCTTCTTTTTGATTCTGCTGCAGTTTTCTTAAGCACCCGAAGTAGATCGACCGTATCCTCTCCGCGGTCGGGACCCTTCAACAGACAAGTCTGATTTCCTTCGCTGCCAATAGCCGAATCCTATCTCTTCCACTTTGTCCGAATACATTTACTCGTGGAACTTTTTCTGCCTTGTTGGTGGCTTTTTCTTAGGAACCAGCAGAGCTGCGAGTTAGTTTCTTTTCCTTTTTATTATTTTCCCAATATTGAACAAATTCGTACTATTATCTTAATTAGAATTACCTTCGATATTTTCTTCAAATTCCATTTCTTCTTTCAGTCCTTCCAGCGTTGCAAAATAGTTTTGACTTTCGTAGTGCCGCCAGCACTTAGAATTTCTTCCGAGATCGTTGTTTTTCAGTCTTTTCTTCGCTATTGTTTCCTTTCGCACTTGTTTTTGCGGCTGCGACTTTTGAATCGTCATCCCTTTCTTGACGGACCATATCTGTAGCCTTAGTTTATAATTTTCTTTACGTAATTTGATCATTTCTTCGTTGTCTGCTAATATTTGTAGTTTGCATCCGCCATCTGCGGATTTTTCTTGATTATGTTTTCTTTTATTAATATGTCTGACATTTTCCCCGGTTCCCTTAACGGTGGGAAGTCGTCGGACTCCTTCGTAACAGCGGTCCCAAAGTTGTCCTGAGGTTGTTAGCCATGAAATAAATTATCACCGCCCCAGAATGGTTCCTCAAGGCGGGGGATTTTGGCAGTGCTTCTCGGTGCCGGGCGTGGGGCACCACTTGCTCCCTATGAAGCCCCAAGAGTCGTCGAGTGAGACTCCGACTCGCCACAACCCCAAAAACTGCTTTTGCCGCTCGCCAATCTGCGAATTTGCAAACAATTCACAACAAGCCGTAACGGGAAGTCTGAGAAATCTACGAAACCAAAGCGGACCGCGATCCAACGCACCAACAATCGTCGGGTTAGCCAACCAACTCGACCGAGCCCTGAAAAATGAGGACTTCCTAACCTCTTCTAAAATTTCACTAAACACTTGGGAATTCACTCACTACCACTGCACTCCACCAAAGCCTTCGAACTATTGGAAAATCAATCTATTCCACAAATGAGCAAAAAAAAAGGCACTGACTTACCACATCACATCCGAATCAAAGTTACAATTCACCACTTCAAAAGTTCGGCAATCATGCTTCGTCATAAGATACGAGTACACCGTCTGTTACCATATAAAATTTGAATTTATTTACCACTATATTTCCAAAGTAAATCCAGTTAAACACTTACAATTTCTTTTCAAGATTCTTGCTTACTTGTTAGCTATTTGACCTCAATCCAACGGGCGCCCATGACTATCCAGCTGTTTCTTTCGCTGATTCAGTTTAAAAATTGATTGTCGTTGCCAGCCGTTTTCCTTCGTTCTGACCTGCTTCAATTTTTTCCCTTTTCTTTGCTCCGGGAGATCTGTCCTTCTCGATGTCTACGCACCGAAAGAGACCTTGAACACATCATCCAGCTTTCACTTCGCCTTTGTTGTAAACACCGTTATTTTTTCCGGTTTTTCTTTCTCTCTCAGTCGATATTGCAACACGCGCGTTCCACCAGTGGCTCTCAAAGTGGCTCCATCCCTTCCAGTGGTGGCGTTCATGCATCGTGTTCCGCTTACCACTTGGTTGGCATTATTGGCGTAGGTAATGCAGTCAGACTAGAATGCAAGAAACGTAGAAGATTCTTTAGCAAGCTATTGTTGGCTACAATGAGGGGGTTCGCACAAACTTTTGATGCGATTTAATTTGACGGTTTTGTAATTGAACGAATTAATTTTTGTATCCAACGACGGATGATACGCTTACTCTTAATTCTACTTAAAAACGACCCTTAAAATCACAACAAAATTTAATATTACTCTAGTTTTAAGCTTTTACATCCTTGGCTCGGGATAACCTCGATACCAAATACTCAATTTTGGAGTCATTACAAATTTAATTTTGATTCCTAAAAATAGTGCGTGGCTCTGGCTTTGCCCCAGTTACCTGTAACAAGGTTCCTCGCTTTTCTTTACGTATCGAAGTAAAATTATATTCGATATTAATTGTTTTAATCGATTGCTTCGACGTGTAAAGCTTTTACCAATAAAAATTAAAGTCTTACAGACGTTTTAAAAAATTAATTAAATTTTTAAAAACTATTGACAGGAGCGATTTAAAAATATGTGTGTACGCTACGAATGCTAGAACTAGACGTAGAATTATCACGCATAGTTAACGTGATCATTTTTTTCCTGAGAGGGACATCTACGGGATTATATAATAAAAAAAGTTTTTAAGTTTTACAAGTTTTATATTATAGAAGATAAAATAACACAAAATAACCAAAGCACCAAACACAAAATAGTTAAGTAGGAGTAGGCACGGCTTACTAAGCCCCAGTAGTGGCGTGACTTCTAAGTCGTATTTTTGTATTTTCGTCTAAACAAATTTGTTTTAAAATATCGGGCCTTGTTTTCAGATAAGTTTAAAACTCAATACATGATTGATTCATATCAATCTTCATAATCAAAATAGCTTTCATTACTGCGACATTTAACTGGGTTTTATCCCTTGTCCAAATTTTGTTCATTTGAAAAAAAAAAACTGATTCGACAGGTGCGTTACTTTCAGGTGGACACATAACGTCTGAAGATTGTTGGTACGAAAGTGCTGGAATAATTTGACCCAACAGTTTTTAGTAGAAATATTCTCGGCATTCCAGCCAGAGATTTTTCATCTGTCCCAAAGTTAAGTGAAAACTCATCAAAGACTTTCGTATCTTAGCTGCTGCTAATAAACCCTTGCGTGATCAGTAAATCCAGCACTTTCTGTACCTTTTCCCACGTGGGTACTTTTGTTAAATTTGCCCATTCAAACCCTCCTAGTTCTATGTTGAATTAACACCACTATTCCAAGTATTCTTTGCTTGTTTTATAAGACTCAGCCGCCGCAGTTTTTACATTCTGCTGGTCAACAGCAGCTTCTCTTTCTTGTGATTTTACAAGCAGGTTACGGACGATGTCGGGAAGGAAAATCGTATTCTCTTTTAGTGCCAGGTTATCTCGGAGACGATTAATTTCCTTGGCAGACTCTATGGCCGACACATTTTCCCCTTCGATTTTCAACACAGCTTCATGAAAGGTCGCTGCTTGGGCGTACAAAAAATATAACCACAATTCTGAGCTGGGATTTGCGAAAAATGTGTTTAAAATATTTGGGCATTTGTTGATACTCAGAAAATAGTTTTTCAAAGGCTGAAACATTTTTATAACTTTCTCAAGCGCGAGCATCAACACAACTCACTTTGTTTTACTGTAGCCCAGCAGTTTGTGATACTCTGCCTCAGTAGAATCATAAAACTCTTTGAAAGCTTCTTTTCATATGCTATAGATGTAGAAAAATGAATAAATTTTCACTATGTTGCATTCGAAGTCAACAGGAAGACAATTAGTGGCAGTTTTGATCACATTCCAATAAGCTGTCTGCCAAAACTGCAGTTCTTGTTGTCTCCACAAAACGCAACAATTTTTTTATTCAAGTCATTGAAAAGCAATACTTCCTTCAAAACATCGATAATAATATCCGATGTTTCGCCTGGCTGCTTTCAAATCTCTAAAAACTTGACTTTCACGCCTTCGTATGGTAAAAAATAGCGTATCAAAACTGGGAAAAATTTGATTGAGCCATGTTTTGAAGCTTCCGTTAATAAAGTTATGCAGCGGTATCTGCGTAAATGCCTTTTAAATTTTCTGTTGCCATAGTTGACAGCACATTTACAACGATAGCTTGAGACTTTGTACGTGCACACCTAAATTTTTGCTCAAAACATGCTTTAATTAAAGGAGAAGAACAGTCATTTGAGCGAAAACTGTGATTATCATACACGGTGTTAAATGCCCACGTACCCTCAGCTGCAGCTATATCCAAATCCTTGGAAGTCGGCAAATCCGTTCTCCTAAAAAACTAAGCATTGATGACCTTGAAGCAGCAGCTTGATCGGAAAGCCTGTGTTTTTCTGATTTTAAATGTTTTTCTATATCACTGCCACCACCATGTCCAACACTAAAATCAGTACGACACTTTTCACGCGTAACGCCTGCGGTGTCATATTTTCTTTGTTTTATAAATGGCTACATCTGTTGCAAACTAATATTAAAGGAACACTTGCGTTTAGGTATTATTGTTGCGTTACAAATCACTCACGAACCTAGTTTCGTCTAACTTGAACTAAAATAAAACATTGCAGTCAGTGTTCTCACTTTACTGCAATCGCAGTAAATTTACTCCGATTTTTATAGAATTGAAAGATCTACTGCACTACTGCACTTCTTTTAGATTTTGCTGCAATTTTGTGGTATCATACTAGAATTTAGGATAAATTTCTAAAAAACTTTTAGAGCTCTGATTTATGTTTTTCACATCAAACATGTTTGAATTTAAAGTTTTTGCATTTGAAACTAACTTCATTGATATCTTACACAAAAGCCCCTCTCCTTATAGATTATACTTCGTTTCATTGGATAATTTTCTTTTCATTTGTTGTCATATGTGATATTTTGCCATATGACTGTCAGTGTCACTGCAATGGTAATTAGTTCAAATTTGGTTGGGTATTAGACTTCGTCAGTCTGACATTTCGTGATCTTTCAGTTTGAGTTGAATTTGTATTGCACTGGTCTAAATGTCCACTTTAAACAGTTCCGAGTAAGAAATATTGCTTTTGATAAATATTTACTTTGGCGGCCTCTGCAAAGCATGGCATGTAAACGTGGAAATTATATGAAAAAGTTGAATTGCAAATAGGATAAAAAAGTGGTGAAATCAAGATTTCGCGAATATCGCTCAAACTCTAGAGACGAAAAATGAATAAAACTACATTGTTCCTGGCTGCTTTCAACTTTTATAATCAAAGTTTTGCAGGGGCCGCCAAAGTAAATAATTACATTTCTTTTATTTGAAATTATGGGATGTTTAAGCGCAATTTGATTTTAGATCTGAATGTGAAGATGATGATCAAAAGAAGCTAAAATCAAAATATACACAAAAATATCGAAAACAGTGGGAGTCTACTAGAAATTGGCTAAAGCTTCAAAATAATCAGGCATTTTGCAAACTTTGCCAAAAGGCACTCGACAATAATGTCTCCAACTTGAACCGACATTCTTCTTCTGAAGTCCATAAGAAAAAGGAAAAACAATTTAAAGGACAAACATCGTTGCATAATATAATAGAAAAGAAGAATGCTGATGCTGCAATAAAAGATACCCAACTTCGAAGTGAAATTGTTATGGTAATGTATTGTGTATCTAATCATCTTCCATTTACGATTATGGATTCGTTACCACAATTATTCAAAAAATTACATCCGAGTGGTATATCAGTTAGGTGTGGTGCAACAAAAGCTAATCAAATTGTCAATTTAATTGCCCAGTATTCGCATAAAATGCTGTGTGATGAGTTATGAGCCGAAAATTTTCATTAATAATAGATGAAAGCACTGACGTTAGTGTAAAAAAGTGTCTAGTATTGAGAGTTCGTTTTTTAAGTAGTGATAATGTTATAACTGATAGATTTTTCGGACTATTTGAACTAGATGAATTTACAGCTACTAAAATCTCTGACTCAATCAAATCATATTTTAAAGAAAATAACATTTCATCAGAAAATTTAATTGGACTTGGTACAGATAATGCGTCGGTAATGCGAGGAGATTTAAGTGGAGTGAGGGTTCAATTAAAAACTTTAAATCAACATCTTTTTTACCTTGGATGCACTTGTCACTCCTTGCATTTGTGCGCAGCAAGTGCATCTAAGGAAATACCATCTAATATCGAAAATTTAGTGAGAAGAATATATGGTTTTTTTTTCTCATAGTTCTAAACGACAAACTGATTTAAAAAATTTTCAACTAGAAGACCATAAACTTTTAAACTTATGCTCAACACGGTGGCTTTCTATTCTAGATTCTGTTGTTAGAGTTATTGCGCAGTGGACCGCATTAAAACATTATTTCATGCTACTTTCCTTTGAAGAAAAAAAAGATGTAAATGTTGTAAATATTTCAGATGAATTAAATGACGAAAACAAAGCATATTTATTATTTCTGTCATGTATACTTGCTCAAATTTGTAAAATGAACAAAACATTTCAATCGGAACGCCCCATGATACATATGCTATCACCTCTTATTAAACATTTTTTTATTAATACCCTTGGGAATTTTGTTAAATCTGAATTCTTGTGCCTTGAAACTGACTTTTCAAAAAGAGACTTTCACTTACCGATTACCTCTATGTTTTTTGGTCTTGAATTCGAAAAGCATTGTCTAATTACTAATTTAACAGCTGAATCAAAACTTGAAATAAAAAGTAATTTACTCAAATATTACATCAAGCTTTGCACTGAAGTTAAGAAACGCTTTGATTTTGCAGATGTAAAAATTAACCTCTTAGAATATTTGGATCCAAAAAAGATACACAAAGGCGATATTCCATCTATTTTACCAATTCTGCAAGCATTTGCTTTTAATGTTACCTCAGAAGAAACTTTAAATGCGCAATGGAGAGCATTAATCATGTTTGATGCAAATATTTTAAATGAAAAATATGATAAGGATGTTACTAAGTTTTGGCTGAACTTAATGAAACAAGAAAATATTTTAGAAGAAAAGTGCTTTAAAGAATTATCTGAATATATGTTAACTTTACTAACTTTGCCACATAGCAGTGCAGCGGCGGAACGTCAATTTTCAGAAATGAACATTGTAAAATGTAAAATAAGAAACAGGCTAAAGATTAAAACCGTCGAAAATTTGATGTTTTGTAAATCATTATTACGCACAAATCAAAAAATTTTCGAACCTTCGTTAGATTTGCTTAAATATTTTAAAAAGTTCAAACTCGTAGATGGAAAATACCAGGCATTATAACAATGGTACATTAACATTTCGTGGGCAAACATTTTTTAACACTCATAGTACCTTTAAAAGTATGCACTTTTATATGATTAAATGCTTAAGGCTTCAGGTCTGATACGTGAATAATTTACTTTTGAAGTTTAAAATACTAATACTAATTTTTAGGTCTTTGTAAACATTTTTTTTACAAAGACCTACTAGTTTCGCGACCTGTCTGTCCGTCTGTCCGTGCGTCACAGCTGATTTCCTCAGAAACTATAGAAGCTAGAATGCTCAAACTTTGTGAAAAGGTCAGAAGTGATGATCTCTCAAAAGTTAAGGCCTTAACAAAAATTTAAAAAATGTTTAAGGGGGGTCCCCCCTAATAACGAATTGGCCCTTAAAAATTTTTTTTCATCAAAGGTAGTCGAGTGGGGTATCAAATGAAAGGTCTTAATTAGAACTTTTAGAATCTGAAATAAAAAAATCATTTTATGAATTAGGGGGTCCACGGGAAGGCAAAATGTACCCAAAATTTGTGTCCCCCCCCCCTCGCGATTGGACACCTTTCAGCCGAAAAATCTGAAAATTATCACGAACGTGGACCTATATGAGTACAAGGGCAACAAATACCTTAGAAATCGAAATTCGCTCAACTTTGTTAATAATAGTATGATTAGTAGATTTTACATTTTTGCCCATAAAATCAAAACGGTAACTTTAAACTTCTTGAAATTTTGCAATTATATAGACTAACATAAGATATATATGTTCACAAAATTTAATTGAGATCGAATCATAATCAAGTGAGTTATAGCCATTTCAATTATATGGAATTACACCAACAATAACACATGTTTATGGTTGATATAGGGTTTTCCACTAAGAGGTGTTATTTTGATATTACAAGAAAAATGCCATTTTTTAAAATAAATGATCGAATGTTTTTTTCATTATAAAGAAGAAGATATGCCGTTAATAGCAATAATTAACATTGAGCAAATAACTACTAGGACACGCTTACAGGACCATATCCTCTTCATAAAATTTTCCATAACCAAATCGCAAAGTGGTTGCACTCTGTCCTCGATAGCCTCACGAATTTCATCTTTGAGATCTTGAATCGACGCTGGGCTTTTGGCATAGGCCTTCTCTATCACGTGGCTCCAAAGGAAGACGTCGCAAGGTGTTAAATCAGAAGATCTATTCAAAATAACACCTCTTATTGGAAAACCCTATATATATTTAAAATTCACTTGGGCACTTTTTCTTGCAATTTTCATGAAAATTAAGTAATAGTGTTTAACTTGAACATGTTCAATCGGCCGAGCATTCAGAAAAATCATTTAAGCTAGATTAAAATGGCGGCTGCACTGTGTTTATGAAAGAAACTGTGCATCTTTTGTATAAATTTGAACAATTTCATATCTAAGTATTGGATGAATAATTCAAGTTATCGATTCACGCCATTAGAAAACTTGTTTCTAACCCTAGGATGTTTACAAAGACCTTCTGGTAGGAGCACTCTCCTGCTTACTAAACTTGTTTAATTTGTAGAATTGTAACATGGAATGATTTTTAAGTTTTTTTATCACCAGTTATCACAATTTTCGTTTTTATTCTTTTTGTAGTTCCGAATACTATTTTATTGTCTTATATTATTATACAAAAAAAAAGACTGAATTTACGGCAATAAATGTTTAATTACTGCGATTTTTCCTTTGCATCTACTTCAATTATTTTTATTAAAGTGAGAACCCTGATTGCAGTCAGTGACTGAATATCGAGTAAGCGCGGTCGTGAGGAGATTATCTATCCTGCTCAAACGTGATAGCGTGGCACTGCGCCGCGCGCTCTCTCGTAATGTGCCTTCCCGCGCGGAGCGCCGTACCACGCATTTCCAGTAGGAAAAGTACGTTTTAAACTATCGTTTGGCCTGTTTGCAAAACCGGGACTATGGCGGCTTCACTGGGGACACCGGGATAGACTGCCTGAATTCGGGACTGTCCAGCCCAAAGCGGGACGTATGGTCACGTTACGCATAGTCAGAACAAACCGAACCATATCTAAAAGCCGTAACAGACGACCGGATTTGGTCCGGCCGGACCTACTGAGGTTCGGTCCGCTCTTTTGCAACACACGATCGGACCAGCCTGTCGTTCTTCAGTTTTTGGTGCGTGAAGATGGCAAACGATCTGGCATCGATTGTGTCCAACAAACATTAAATCGCTTTTGCGGCAGCAGTAATTGTTGCTACATCGCCACCGCTACGATTTGTCCGGTCGTTCTGTCCACACACGCAGATTTGGTCCGGAGCGAACCGAGTCGGATTTGGTCCGGTGGGAAATCCATCGAACTCGATCGGACTCAATCTTGGTCCGCGGACTGCTCTCCAGACGACCGGATTTGGTACGGAGCGGACCAAATCCGGTAGTGCGCCCGGACCAAATCCGGCCGTGTATTAGCACTATTAAGCATAAACATAACGCGATGTTAGTTTTGATCGTGGGATAAGAAATTTACGCATTTAACACAAAGTGATGCGATTAATTTATGTTACGAGTATTAAAATACAGAGATGCGAAAAATGTATGATACGACTTATTACAGTTTCTAACAATAACTACTTGAGTCATAATAAATCATATCCCCAAACTAATAATAAAATGTTATATTTTGATCTGCACGTCACATAAAATACTCGGCTTGATAGAATTATTTTCAAAAATCTTCGTAAAATTTTCCAATAACCATAACGGCAACACTAATTCAGTAAAAAGTATGAAATTGATACAACACAAAGTAAAATCAATCAAAAGCAAGAAAACAATTCACGTGACAGAATTCATGAGGCAAGCAAAAATTGTCTTCCTTGTATATGATTTTCGTTTTACATCTACCAAAACTGGGTTAGCGAAATGTATCCACGTAATTTTCGTTCTGGCGGATTAAGTACAATTCCATTGTTTCCAATTGTACGAGTATCTGTTCGTTTAAGTGATGGTTGAATGATGTTTGAGAAAAGATGGATGATACCTTAGGTGTGGATACTGATTAGCATATTGCATTTCATAGAAAATAGAAAGAAGATAAAATGCAAATCGCCTTGAAATGAGCGAAAGTTTGAAACCATAATTTAGATTTTATAGTTTGCATCATGGAGATCTTAGGTTTGATAAGCAAAAAAAATTAATTGTTGCTATTTGATAGAAAAAAGATACGCAAAGACATGGATATCCTGGTGAACTTCAATAGAAAATCAGGCTGGTATCGAGCCGAAATTTATGAAAAAAAACTATTTATATGATAAGTAATTCGCTTCGTAACAACCTAAAAAATGTATTCACCATTATTTTTTATGCAATCCGATTCTATTTAATTTAATGAAACAAATTATTCCCATTTGTTTTTGCTGCATACTTAACTATATCTTAAACTTGAAAAAATACCTTCATAAATACTTATCAAACCAGTACGCATTAAAAAATCTCACTTTAATACTCCATAAAAAACATTAACAACAAATTTTATCCAACAATGCAAAGCTCAATAAATCAAAGCCTTGGTCAACTCAAAAGTTTCGGTTGTTTATAAATTCCATTCCACTAAGTTGTCTTGCATCCGAACATTCTCAAATGTATCTACAGACACCTTCAGTATCTTTCCCAACAGATTGTTAACTTATTGTTACCGGTAGATTTATATGCATTGTGTTACAGACATAAAATTGTCAAGCTCACAGGTGCGGTACTTTACACCGCTTAACTCATTACACAAATAAAGTTCAGACTTAGCAGTACAAGTGCGTTAGAAGGTGACCCTCATATTAAAAACCAGTCGAAGCAGAATTAAAAAAACCTTAAGTATAGCAATAACTGCAAATTGATTATCTCAAGTTTAAATAAAAACCAGAATGACTGAAGTTACCTGACTGTTGTTTCACGAGTCACCTGCACATTTGAATGTTTGCCAATCCTCAAAACGCTTAATCTCTTTTGAATTCCTTCTGAGATCAACGTGAAATGCTTAAGGTTACAAAAGTGCTTTTGTGTGAATGACGGTTATTTAGTTGTCTAATTTAAGAAATTAAATTCTTGGTTTTTTTTTTGTTTATTATATAATAAAGGGTTCTCCAATAAGAGGTTTATTTTGAATAGTCCGCTATTTCGGTAGATGTCAGTTTTGAGCTGTCATTTTTTGAGATTTGACAAGTAGAAACTACGCCATTAATAAAAATGGAATGATAAACGCTTCAACAACGCATTGAAATTATTAAAATTCACTATAAAAATGGTGAAAATTTAGCAGAGACTGTTCGTAAAACTCGAACATGCATGAAAATGATCCGGAATTCCATCGAAAAATCATCTTGAGTGATGAGGCCCATTTCCACCTCGATGTCTTCGTCAACATGCAAAATTGTCGCTTATGGGGCTCGGAAAACCCACGAGTTATTGTTGAAAAGCCTCTCTATCCTCAACGTGTGACTGTTTGGTGCGGTTTATGGTCCGGCGGAGTCATTGGACCTTACTTTTTCGAAAATGAGGCTGGAACAACAGTTACGGTGAATGGATTGCGCTATCGAGAGATGATTGATGATTTTTTATGGCCGGAATTGGATGGTATTGATCTGGACAACGTTTACTTTCAACAAGACGGCGCTACGTGCCACACAAGCAACGAAACTATTGATCTTTTATGGGAAAAGTTTCCGGACCGTGTTATCTCTCGAAGAGGTGATCACAATTGGCCACCGAGATCTTGTGATTTAACACCTTGCGACTTCTTCCTTTAAGGTAACGTGAAAGAGAAGATCTACGCCAACAGCCCAGCGTCGATTCAAGACCACAAAGATGAAATTTGTGAGGCTATCGAGGACATAGGGCAGCCACTTTGCGATTTGGTTATGGAAAATTTCATGAAAAGGATATGGTCCTGTAAGCGTGGTGGTGGTGGTCATTTGTCTCATGTTATTTTCCAGTATTAACGGCATACCTTCCTCTTTATAATGAAATAAAAATCCGATCATTTATATTAAAAAATTGAATTTTTCTTTTAATATCAAAATAACACCTGTTATTGGAGAATCCTGTATATGTGGTTTAAGTGAATTAGTATGTCATCAACTTAGAAAACATTAAACACTTTTTTCACTGGTGTTACACCGTCTTGAGGGCTTCAAAAAATTGAAATATTTAAATAATAGTATAAAAAGTAATAAAACTTAATAAATGTTTATACTACTGTTTTTAGCACCTCCATTCCCTACCACTCTCTTCGTCGTATAAAGCTCCTTGCGATCTGCATTCACATTTCGCTGCTTCGTCAAGTGTACCACCTAACCAATGTTCAATATATCAATATTCAATATAAAGGGACACACAATATAATGTGAATTAACCTTTTCATGAATATCTAGTCCGACACATGATTAGCTCTCAGAGATTAAAAAAAATTCATATAATACGACGCATTAAGTAACTGTCTTTTCAAGCTTGTCATCAATATGGTCAAAAATCCCCTTACTCGTAGATACTGAGCTGAAAAAGTCTTCAGGTGCACGCTTCAAATTAATATGAATATGAAAATAATTCTACAGAAAATTAAAATTAAGAACCATTTTAAATTCCAAATTATTTTCGAAACAATAGCGAATAGAATTGAGCCTGCCAGACCCTAAGGTAAACGATCAATCCTAGTGTTCGTCTCAGAAAGTGAAGGGTTGTGGAACTTTGGATGCTTATAATTATAAAAGTTGCATGTATATACCGTGGCGGACAAAAGTCTACGACAACTCCTATATTGAGATTCTGGTTGATTGGAAGCTTTAATCAAAAATCCAATGAGTTGCATTTTTCAGTAACGTGAATATATTTGTAAAAAACAAAGACAAAAACATTTCATTACAAACTTAAGGAGAACTTCGTAAGCACATGAAAACTGAATGGACAAAAGTCTACGTCAGTGCTGGCTGACTTGTACACAAAATATTTTCAACTAAATGTATTATAGTTTTAAAAAACTTTTTGCTGGCTTAATATTTGGTTGGACACCCTTTCGTATCAATTACTGCTTGCAGTCTTCGGAGCGTAGAGGTGACTAAATTACCAGTTTCCATTCTGTAACAAGCGCTTCCTTAAACATATTTTTATTGTTAATGCAACGTTTTCGAATTTTCCGTTCCAAAAGCTCCCAGAAATGCTCTATGGGGTTTAAATTCGGACTTTGTGGAGGAGTATTAAGTTGCCTGGGAGCGTAGTACAACAACCGGTTCTTGACGAAAAGTGCTGTGTGTTTTGAATCATTGTCTTGTGGAAAATTCATCCCTCCAAGACCCAACTTCTCCACTGATGGCTTCAAATGTTGTTCTAACAGGTTTTGTAAACATAACGTTCCATCGTGGTTTCTACAAAAGCCGATCTGCCATACCCAGATACAGCGATTGCTCCCCAAACTATCACATTACCTCCACAGGGCTTGACAGTAAGAACCAAACTGTTAGTCTCTAAAACCGTGTTCTTTTTCCTCCATACTTTACTGCGACCATCACTTCTGAAAATGTTGAGTTTGGACTCATCGGTGAAAAGTACGCGATTCCAAAAATCATTGTCCTTGCCAATATGGGCCTTGGCAAACTGTAGACGCAGAAGTCGGTTTTTGGCGGATATTAATGGCTTTTTACGTGGAGTTCTACTTTAAAACCCATTAATATTTAATGCTCTCGTGATAGTTCTTACATGGACATCCTTTTTCCTTTCCGTAGCCACTTGTTTCGCCAAATCTGGAGCACTTATTTTAGGATTACTGTTAATTTTTTTTGGAATGAAACTAATGTATCTGCGCGACATCTTTTTCGGTCGACCAGTCCGCGGCTTATTTTGAATGGAACCACTGTTTTCAAAGTTTTTGATGATTGTAAACATAGGAGTTTGTTTAAGTTTCAGTAATTTCGCGATTTCCGAGCACGATTTATTATGTTTTTTATACTGTACGATCAAATTTCGGATATCACTGAAAATTTTTTTTCGCGATAACATTTTGCGGTCTTTACAGTTAGAAACTAGCGATAAAACTAAAACAGAATTGCAGCAGCACATATACGGAATGACAATAAGAGCAAATAAACAAATACTGATGACATACTGTAATGATTTTCAAAATGCCCGTGTAGGACACGGGTGCCGATGGTCTGGCACAAGTGTCAGCGAGCTATAAACAACACCGAGCTCAGCTAACTAGCTTCGCTTAACGACCGCGTGCGCGTGCTTAACGTCTAGCATTTGCGGGATCATATGAGGCGGGTTCTTGTCGAGCCACGAAGCTACACTACAAAATACTTATCACGCGTACTCTACTCTACAAGACGTATCGATCAATATTTATTATCTTTAGAAATGTTCTATTAGGTGTCAATTAAGCTACTCTACGGTAATTCAATATTTTTTTTGCCTCGTTACAGTTAGCGGACACGGAGGCTTGAAAAAACGCAAACATTGCACAAAAAGCAACCGTTACTTTCTCCGAAGAGGGTCGTTGCATTACAAGGGGAATGTCAAACCTAAAGATGTTAAAGTGGCTGAAGAGAACCACTCATCTCTGCCTAAAGGATGGAAACTTGACGGATGTAGTTTATTTTACACTAGTAAAACAACAAACTAAGCAGTTTCGACGGGGTGACCTCCTTATCTCTTCAGGAGGAGCCACTCCTGATCACCACGGGGTTGTTCGACTGCTTATGTTTATTACAGAGGTGTGATTGGACCGTATTTTTTCGTGGATGAAAACGACCATCATGCTACCGTGAATGGAGAGCGCTATCGTGTTGACTTGGAAGATTATTTGTGGCCAGAATTGAAACGATATACGATTTCAACAAGACGGTGCCACTAGATACACAGCGCGCCTCACAATCGATTTATTGAAAGGCAAATTTGGTGAACGTGTTATCTTGAGAAATGCTCCGGTCGAATGGCCGCCTCGTTCATGTGATCTAACGCCATTTGATTTCTTTTTATGGGGCTATATCAAGTCACTGGTCTGCCAACAAGCCAGCAACTTTAGATGAGATCAAAGACAACGTCCAAGGGGAAATTGCCAACGCTCCGGTCGAAACGTGTGCCAGAGTGGTGGAAAATTGGGTCCGAAGGATCGACCGCTGAAAACGGGCTCATGGTGGTCATATGATCGAAATCGAATCTCTTTCATAAAATGTAATGCTTGCACTACACCCACAATAAATTTGAACTCAATATCTCAAATATTTCTGTATTTTATTAATAGATAAAATTGGAAAACCCTATAATTTCTATCTCGAATCGACTGTCGTTCGTTTATTGTTTTCCCTCTACAATTATCCTGTTTCCAAGGTGCACCCCTGACAAAATCAGAAGTTGGATTCAAGGATGGTTTAATGCGGGTTACAAGTTAAAAATCGAATCGTGCACGTAGAACGGACAGACGCCGTCGAAAGCCATTTTTCCCCTCCTCGTGATCTCTTGTTTAATTCTCCTACGGTTCGGCTGCGAAAAGATACAAAAGAAGGAACGTGCGATATACATACGCGAAAGAGACCAAAGGAGAAACGTGCGACATACATAGGCGAGTGGCTACACATAATTGTAATAGTGGCTCGATTTCCCCTTCGATTCGTATACGAGGGAAACGGTACGCAACACGATGCCGGTCGAAAAGATCAATACACTAAGCAAGGAACGACTAAAACTTGAACTTAGACTACGGAGCGCCGCTACGCAGGAGAACAAAACCGAGCTAGCACAAGGACTCTGTGAAATTCTGGCTAATAACGAAATAGAAACGGACGGGAAAATGTCAGAATGTTCGGGTGAAGATGATGTGCGCGAGTTCCGTGATGAAATGAAGCAATTGAGTGCGTTAACATTAGCTGTCGTCGCCGCGTTACCGAACAAGGGAAAGTTGGCGACGTCGTCAACAACTGAACAGATTAACACCCAACCAATCGTAGTACAGGAGCCGACACCACCACTCACTAACGCCATGAAATCGGGTGAGACGCCGCCGGCAGCGACATTCGAAGTTGACGCATGCGACCGATTGGCATGTAGTAGACCGCATTTTCATAACATCGGAGTTGTGACGGATATTTTACCAGACTTCGACCCGTTGTCCGAATCCCGCATGTTGGCAGCGCAATTCGTTGGTCGCGTTACGAAGCTTGCCGAAGCATATCAGTGGAACGATAGAGTTTTGGTGTACGCTGGACAAGCCTCCTTAAAGGGGTCTGCTAAAATTAGGAGCGATGGTTCTGCGCGGGTTCCTGGAAGCTGGCTTGAGCTGGCCAAATTATTGAGGCGAGATTTCCTTAGCCATGAAAGCGAGGCCGATGTTCACATAAAAATGATGAATCACACCAGGGAGCCGAGGGAGACAACACAAAGTTACTTCTATACTATGCTAGCATTGGGAAGACGAGGTGACTTAAGCGATCACGCTATAAGCCGGTACATAAGGAACGGGCTACGGCATCCATCTTTGCGAGATGCGATCGCGAGCTCAATTTTCGACACCGCCAACGATCTTTTAGCCGTGATAAAGGATTTCGAAACGAATTCTGTTCGAATTTCGGAGCCACGAACGGATTTGAGACGAAGTTTTGGACCACCACCACCGATACAGCGAGGTATTATGTCATCAAATGCGCGAATGCAGCCGGCTTCGAGCAATTCGGAATCCTGCCAAATCCTATGTTATAATTGTCTTGAGGTGGGGCATATTTCGCTGAACTGTCCAAAACCGCAACGGAAACAAAAATGCGAGATTGTCAACGAACATCACACACGACCAACCGATATCCGGAAAATGAAACTGCAACCACCGTCAGTAATCTTCGTCGCAGAAATTCAACAGAAAAAATTAATCCACTTGTTAAGGAGGTTCTTCTCAATGGAAAAAAAATTAAGTCCTTCATCGACCCCGGCAGCGAAAGAACACTTATTCGTCGAACGATCGCAATTTCGATGGGAGGTATGAAGCAGTGTTCACCGATCATCCTACGAGGATTTGGAGGAGCTTCAGTAACGTGCAACCAAATACTCTAGGCCAAAATTCAGTTGGATGGTGAGAATTTAAATTTTAAGATTTTTCCGGTGGATGACGACTTGATCTCGGAGCCAATTTTATTGGGGTCAGATCTACTCTGCACATCCGGCAAACGACTGATCATTGAACTGGGAGCTTGTCGATTGGAAAACGCTTCTCAAAACGCTCCAACTTTTGAGCCAACGCTATCCGTCAAAGAAAAGGACCAACTGTATCAGCTCATCATTAGGCATAGAGAATGCTTCTCTGAATCGCTTGCTCAGCTAAGTCAATGCAACTCGGTAATGATGACGATAATGTTAACGGCCTTAAAACCTGTCTGATGCCAGCCATACCGGATACCGTTCGCAAACTGTGAGCGCGTTCAAGAAAGAGTAAACGAACTGCTCGAAAACGATATCATGCATCTATCATCATCAGAATATTCGTCACCAATTTCCCTCGTTTGCAAACAAAATGGTGAGGACCGTCTCTGTGTTGATTTCCGTGAGCTCAATGCTGGCACTGAAAAGCGTCCGTTTCTCATGCCAACTGTTGAGGAGCAGCTATCATCGATCGCTGGTAATTTATTTTATACGACTCTCGATTTAATGTCCGGCTATTATCAAATACCAATCGCAGAAGAGTGCAGGAAATACACTGCATTTGTCGTGCATGCAGGCGAATACGAATTCAACCGGATGCCTTTCGGCCTGTGCAATGCACCGAGTTATTTTCATGAGGTCATTACCAAGTTGGTACGGCAAAGTGTACGTTTTTGTCAAAACAAATCACGTCATCGAGTCGATGAGGACGGAATAAAACCAGGAGCTGAAAAGACTAATGCAATTTGAAAGTTTCCGGAACCAACCACCGTTACAAAAGTTCGAATATTTCTGGTATTGAGCGGGTTTTTCCACAAATTCATTCGCGATTATTCTCTAATATCGAGGCCGCTTACACTTTTGTTGAAGTAGAAGGACAATCCACAATTTTGTTGGTCGACCGAACAACAAGACGCATTCGAAAAATTGAAATAAGCACTTTGCTGTGATCCAGTGTTTAGTCCATACGATCCGACGAAGGAACATCAAGTTCATACTGACGCGAGCACACTGGGTCTTGCCGGAATCCTCATGCAACGAGACGACGGTGGCAGTTTCAAGCCGGTTTTCTACTACAGCCGCCGGTGTAGCGAATCCGGAAGCAGATTCCATAGTCATGAGCTTGAAGTTTTGGCTATCGTTGAGTCTTTAGAAAGATTCTGTATTTATTTGCTCGGTAAGTATTTCGAAATAATTACCGATTGCGCCGCAATGAGCACTCTAAGAACGTCTAAGCCATTGTAACCGCGCATCGGTTGATGGTTTCTGAAGCTACAGGAGTACGATTTCCGCACCATACATCGATCGGCTGAACGCATGAGTCACGCAGATGCTCTAAACAGGACTCCAAACGAACCACCCAACGAGCTAAAAATAGCATCGGGGAACATAATGCGAGTGAAAGAAAACGTATATGGCTTGTGCTCCTGCAACGACAAGACGTGAAGTTGAAGGAGTTAACCGAAGTTCTGAGAGGTGATCCAAACAGATAAAGTCATGTTATCAGCTCAAAACAGTGGTTATATCATAAGATCGACTAAGATCTCAAATTCGTCGTTCTGTCTGCAGTCAGGTGGAAAATCATCCGCACGTACCACGATAACATGAGCCGCTTTGGTCTTAAGAAGACCATAAATCGAGTTCGGCAAGATTTTTGGTTCAACAATCTCCAAAAATACATCAAGTCGTACGTCGCAGCGTGCTTAGAGTGCTGCTATAATAAAGGAATCGCAGGCAAACCGGAGGGTCAACTCTATTCGGATGAGGTGACACCTATTCCGTTCTGGACGTTACACGTTGATCACCTGGGACCTTTTCCACGTAGTCGTCGAGGTAATTTGCACATCATCGGAATATCTGATTCGTTCAGTAAGTATTTAATTTTGAGAGCTGTCAAAACTACGAAATCGAAGCCCGTCATCGACGCATTCAGTGATCTGACATTGTACTCCAGTCTACCTAAGCTTATTATTAGCGATCGAGTTACTCCTTTTACATTACGAGAATCTGCTGTATTCAGTGCATCTAATGAGATTCAATATATTAAGGTTGCCGTCAGAACACCTCGAGCGAATCGCCAAATCGAACGTGCAAGTTAGTCCATCTTATCATTTCTAAGAACTGCACCATCTGATCATAAGGATTGGGATTTACAATTGCGCAATCTTCAGTGGTCTCTGAATTCGCGATGTCACTCTGTGACTCAGTTTAGTCCGACCGAGTTGATATTCGATTATCGCCTCCGAGACGTCATCACGAATCGGCTAGTTATGGCTCTAACATCAGATGAAGCGACTGCTGATCTAACGGAATGCGATAGGGTTAACCGAAGACAATTGGCTGCAGAGCGAAATAACACCGAACGAGAGAAATGGAGATTAAGGTTCAACGCGAAACCCAAGAAACCTTTTATCTACAAGGAAGGAGATCTCATCGTTCTAGAGAACGTACATGCTGCTACGGGAGAATCTCGAAAGTTAGAGCCCAAATATCGTGGGCCCTACATAATTTCGAGAGTTTTACGAAATTACAGATATCTCGTCGAAGACGTGGGAATCGCACGTCCCAACCAACGGAAATTCTGTTCTTTGTATACGAGCGAAAAGTTGAAACCGTGGATCGTGTTGAATCCCGAACTCAATTTTTACGATGATGCTGCGGATTCAGACACGGAGTAATGAATCGAGACGATTCAATGTCAGGATGGTCGAGTGTCATGGCAACACCAATTGAAAAGCACCGGCCACGGAAGGAATCGAGAAGAGTCAGTCGCATCCGAATCATCAACCGATGCATTGTATTTTGATCACAATAAATTGATTATTAACAAACCGAATCGACGTATGATGGGCAGATCGCACGATGATTGTGTCATGATGAGAGTGATGGAGGGAGATGTAGGGAATAGAAGTATTAAATAAATCACTGATTTGGCAGTACCTACGTCCTTAACATCGTATTTTTACCCATAATAATACTGTTTATGGGTCCTTTGTATTTTACGTCCCCTTGGGGATTTGATCAAATTCCTGATTTCATCATTCCCCTGTGACATACATATATAGATATTCCATCCTTTCCTCAGATAGTCTATTAAGCGTTTTTTTAAATTTTTAAATTCAAAGTTACGAATGTTTGTACGTTAAAACTATTCACGTCAAAGTAGAATTTTAATTTGGATGGGGTGCATTGTTCGATTAAAGAATTTTAAATTCTCGACAATTGGTTGGCGTGAAAAACCAATATAATATTTTTCCTTTATATTATTTCTTCTTTTAAACCTTGCACACATCAGGAAATTGTCCATTCTTCTTGGTGAAAGTAATTCAAATCATTGTGCACTCAAAATCTTAAACAAATTCTTCTTTTAACCGCCAATGACCTCAAAACGAACAGGGCGGTGGCATTTTACAGAACGACCTTTAATTTTTTTCAAAACCATACCGTTCCTTATACACCGCACAATTCAGCCACAACAGCAGCTGACTACAAAAGATAGTGATAAAAACAAATCAATTTGCAAAAAAAGTTGCAAAAGCAATAAAACAAGATGATGTCATAAAACCAGAAGAAAGAATAGAAGTCGATTTTCTTCATTGATTTAACGATATTTTTGCGGTTTTCTGTCTGCCAATTCCATCTCATTCATATTTCCGCTTTTGTATATGACTGAACTTTATGGCGTTTCTTTTCAAATTGTAGAAGGAAAGAAAATGGGAAATGGTGATTGGGGAAAAAACTTACCAACATTCAGGCAAGCCGCATTGAGCTTGCATGGAATTCTAAGAATAGACAGACTTTTAATGATAGCTGAGTGAATTGCATGGATTTGTCTGTTTTTTAGCTAGAGTTTGTTACTTTGGCGTAATTATTGAAGACTAGTTGAGTCAGTTCATTTAGAAACTACTGTTACTTTGTTGAGGTCAAAAACCAGGATTCAGATACGCTACATCAAGTTCTTTTTGTATGGAGGTTTTTGCTGGTTTTGCGGTATATTTTTAATAGGTCCTAAAAGTAAACTTTCACCAATAAAAAGAATCACCGCAAGATTGCCAAGAACGTTACTGGTAGTCATTCAGATATTTTTACTTAAATCGTCTCTTGGTCTCTCGTTATCTTCAAAGCTCGATAACGTCTCACAAAATATCCCTCAAAAATTAACAATATTTGATGGTGCCATCAAAGCCTTTAATCTTTCACTAGATCTTATAAATCACTAACCGAAAATGTATCAATCATGATCGGAAAAATTCTTGAAATTTGGTATTACTCAATAGCGACGTGATTGATTGATAAGAGACATTTAACAAGCATTTTCTAAGTGTGGGTTTTCTGCGAAAGCGAATACCAAAGTGATTACAAGATAGTTATGTTGGGACGCAACGTAACGTTTTTGGGTACTTTGAAATAATGAACTCAGTGCCTACCAGATAACAGTTATTATGCAGAAGTTGGGCTGTAGATATGTACATATGTAAGTATGAATCGGATATTTATTTTTAACAAAATATCATTGAAAGTGTTTTATGCGCTTGCCGAAAAAAAATTATTTTGAAAGAACGAAAATCATCAATTCATCAATAATGATTAAAAAGACAAAAAATTTAAAATCAACTTTTGCAAAAAAATAAGCCGACTAAAACATTTCGTAAAAAAGGTGAAATAAGTTTCATGGAATTGATGCCAAAGCAGTTTTTCCCGTTTATTCATATTGTTGAAAATGTCACAGATTCTCATGTAACTCAAATGTGATCACCTCCTGAAAGTTTGGGTATTAAAAAATTTCACCAAGGAAGTCTTAGATAACCAGAGCACGGTCGTGTTCTTATTTAAATATTTATTTTAAAAAAATCGACTTACAGACTACTAGTCAATCTTGAGGTCATCAGCATAAAGAAGACAGAGGTGTGTGATAACAGAAGGTAGATCATTGATAAAAAGTAAAAATAGTATGGGGCCAGGTATCCGAGCTCGAGTAAAAAGAAGAGGAGAACCCAAAGTTAAAAGGAACTACACATTGACGATTCAGGACATAGAAGAGAAGCCAGGAATAAAGACAAATAGGGACATTGAACCCTAAAAGTTTCTCAAATAGGCAAGAGTGGTCAAAGGCCTTAGAGAAATCCATAAAAATAACGTCAACTTATTGTTGCTGTTCAAGGACTGCTGCAATATGATAGGTAAAGAAAGTAATTTTGTAAGGGTTGATCTGCCTCTGACAAAACCATGCAGTTGATCTGCTAAAGATGGAACTACTTTTTCAAGAATTTCACCAAAACAAGGAAGAAGGGTAATGCATATTTTGAGACGATATTATGATCACCAGATTTGAAGATAGTAAAAATGTGGGCAATTTTCTATAAGAAAGGGGTTACCCCCACAGGATAAACTCAAATTAAAAATAATTGAAAGGGGAACACAAAGTGAAGAAGATAAAGATTTTGCTAGAAAATTTGGAATTCCATCAGGGCCCACTGACACTGGCACTGTTGTCAATATTATTTAAGAGTAGCTCAACCTGCAAGGGGTTTGTATGAAAAGAAGTAGAGGAAAAAGAGCAAGAAGATTGGTTGAAGGTAGGGAAATGCTTAGCCATGCCGAAAAAGGAAGAAAAATAAGAAGCGAAGAGTTCATAAGATTCTTGAGGAGTAGAAGATGTCACGCGATCTAGACTAAAATTATCAAGGGCATGATGAGAACTCCTTAAAGACTTTACGTACGACCAGAACACACGACTTTGATTCGACATGTACGTAGTTTCAATGTGGCTAACATATGCATGAAGTGTAGAGGTGGCAATTTTCTTGGCCGCGGCACGACACTATTTGAATTTAGCGAGGTCAATTGGAAGACCACTGGATAAGAATTTTCTGCGTGCAGCATCTTTAGTTTTAATGGCAATGGCAACGTCTGAATTAAACCAAGGAGCATCCTTAGGTCTTCTTGCTGGAAGCACAGGAGTGAATTGCGAGATTAAGAACGAAAGAAACATATAGAGCTTATCAACTCCAGTGTGGAGATTGCTGAAGAAGGGACACGAGTTCACGGCATTGAGGCTAGCTTTTAAAAAATTAAAGCGGGAAGGTGAGGAATTCTTCAAAGAACGAGAAGATGTGACAGCAGGCTTAATGGTGTGCGGTGGATGGTGGGGATCAGGTTTGACAAAGGATGAGAGTGCCGCCGATGCGGACAGAGAAGAAGGCGGCAAGTTGGAAAGAACAAGATCAAGCAATTTATTATTGACATTAGGAATAGTGTTGAATTGATGAAAGAACAGAGGGAAACAGAAGAAGAAAGAGCAAAAGACACGCTACCGCGAGAAACGATTGAGACATACATATTATTCGAAACAATAGAGGGCAAATTGAAGTCACCGTAGACCAATATAGGGGTAGAAGGGAAACGAGCAATGATGTAGCTCAGGAATTTTGCAAAGAAACGTTCTTAAACAGCAGTAGGATTGTTACAAGGGATATACACAGATGATACTAGGAAGGAAAGAGAGTCAGATAGTAGTATTTTGGTAATAGCAAGTTCAGAATGAAGGCTTAAGATATGTTTCTTCTGGGGCGAAAGTACACAGGATGGTTCCGCTTGCGAATCGAAGAGAACTTTTTGACGAATACGCGAGGGGGCCAAAATTCCTTATCAAGCAAAATACTTAGGTAAGCTGGAATAGTAATTTTGAAAGACCCAATCAATCTGTTCGTCTTTACATCAGGCGTAAGTTTGGTGCACTTGAGCAGCTCAGGACTAGAGTTCAGTTTGTACTTTATACGAGCGATGATGTCTTCAACTGTGTGCTATATTCTAATCTCCAAAGAAATATTTGTAGCGGGGAGATAGAGTATGCAGTTGGGCACCAGCTTTCATCGTGTTGCGCAGGAATGATCAAGAAAACAAAGGAAACGAAACAGCGTTACGACAAAGAATAAAATAAAAAAAACGTGTCTACTCGTTGACGGTCAAAAACAGACTGGTTTATTGTGTACTGAACTGAAGAACATGAGATGACTACGTTATAGAATTCAAACAAAGAAAATAGATCAGAGAGAGTAGAGAACGCATACATTAACACTCCCACTCGTTCCTTATCTCTCAAAAGAATACAAATTATTTTATATTTAAAGTATTACGTAGCTTCATAAAGGTTTCACGATTAAGTCCTTTGGTGAATAGATCTGCAAGTTGGTCTGAACTACCAATCTGCTTAATCTTGATTTTGTTGTCAACAACCAATTGCCTCGAATAGTGAAATTTGACTTCTATGTGTTTCGTGCGACGGTGAAATACTGGATTCTCTATTAATTTCTTCGCTGCTACGTTGTCAGTATACAAGATAGTTGGCTGTTGTTGCTTACAGCCTATAGATTCTGGAAGTAATCTAGCCCAAATTACTTCCTTTGCCGCATCGTGAATAGCTACGTACTCGGCTTCAGTTGTCGATGTCGCTACTATTGTTTGCTTCCGTGATGACCATATCACGGGGCTGCCATTAACCGTTAAAACTACACCACTGACACTTTTCCTAGTGTCTAGGCATGCTGCATAATCAGCATCACCATATGCATCCAGTCTGCATACATCGTTGCCCCTAAATGACAGTCCGATGTCCAAAGTACCTCGTAAATACCGTAGAACACGTTTTTCTGCTTGCCAATGCTCCATTGATGGTCGTTCCAAGAATTTTGATAACGTGGAAACAGCGAATGTAATATCGGGGCGTGTACCAACAGATAAGTACATCAATGCACCAATTAGTTGTCGATAGGGTACATTTGCGACTTCTCCGGTATTTGCCACAAGTTTCGCATTGCTTTCGAATGGTGTTGAGATCGTCTTGCAGTCGGACATGCCAAATCGTTCCAAGATAAGTTTGGCATATGCTGACTGAGATATTCGAATAATAGAATCGGTCTCCTTTTGGATTATCTCAATACCCAGATAGCAGCTTGCAATATTGCTTTTAATTTCGAATGTATTGCTCATTTTTAGCAGCAGATCTTCAACGTCAGACTCGAGTCGACCACATACAAGTCCGTCGTCGACATACAGCACCACCAACAAATCGCCACCTTTGCCAATGTATACACATGGGTCAGCAGATGACTGCATCAACCCAGATTGCTTCATAAAATGATCGAATTTGATATGCCATTGTCGAGGAGCTAGCTTTAAGCCATACAAGGCCTTCCGTAAAAGATGAACTTTGCCTGTTCCATCGTCAAAACCATCAATCTGCTTCACATATATTTCTTCTGCTAGTTCGCCATACAAGAACGATACTTTTTGGCTGCAGCAACTGCTAACAAAGCACGAACTGATTCAAACAGTGCCACCGGTGAAAACGTATCATCGTAGTCGATTCCCTTACGCTGACCGCAACCACGCACAACTAAGCGTGCTTTGAAGCGATCAACAGTTCCATCAGGGTGTGTTTTGATACGATACACCCACCGTGTTGAGATAGCTTTCTTACCACTAGGCAATTCGACAAATTGCCCAAGAACACCATGATCGCTTAATGATTTCATCTCGTCTTTCATACAAAGCTCCCACTTGTTAGCATCGGCACAAGACCGAGCCTCTGATACGCTGTTAGGAATGACAGTATCTGCAATGAAAGCACAACCGGCATTTAGCAGTTCTGCCATATTTACGGAACGAACATGGGATCTTGTCCTTTTCGAAATCGGAGCTTCCTCAATAGATCGACTTCTCGTTCGAATCGGTGAAATATTCGGTAGATTATTGTCATCGTCAATCGCATCGTCAATATCATCAATGTTTGAGCCATCACTGACTCTGATTGGTTCGTTGATAATATCAACGGTTTCTGGCGTAGTTCGCTTCGCAACAGTTTCCGCATTTTCGTTCGTCACATATTGAGTTTTCCGTAAATGAGTATCTTCTTCTACAAATACGACGACAGGTAACTACTTTGTTAGTACCAGGACGCCACAATCGATAGCCTGCAGGCGCATACCCAACTAAACGCAAAATTTCCGCTTTTGGTTCTAGTTTCGACCGCTTCGATTCATCAATCAGAGCGTATGCCTTGCAACCAACTGTTCGTAATTTCGTAAGCTCTGATTTTCGTCCGTACCATACTTCAAATGGTGTAAGACCGCGAAGACGATTGAGCGGTATCACGCAGCGTAAGTTAGCTGCAGTTGATAAAACTTCAGCCCAAGCTTCGTATGGCAAGCCATTACACAACATTGTGCGTGTCGATTCTAAACAAGTTCGATTTTGCCGTTCTGCACGACCATTCATCTGTGGACAATATGGCACTGAGTTTTCCATTTTGATCGAATGCCGTAAAAGTAAATCACGCATTGGTTTCCCCGTAAATTCACTCGCGTTGTCGCATCTGACCCGGCGAATATCATGTCCGACAGATTTAGAATTTATGATCAGTCGTTCAAGCGCGTCGACTACTCTGTCTTTTGTTTTTAAAGGTTCGGCAAAAACACTTCCACTATAATCATCAGTAAATAAGACCGCGAAACGATTTCCTCCCCAAGACGGCACTTTCATCGGACCGATAATATCGAAATGGATAAGTTCTGCGCACTTTGTTGCTCGCTTCTCATTTTTTACATATGGTAGGCGATGCATTTTACCTAATATGCATGACTCACAAAATGTGTTTTCGTTCGCGTCGCAGGTAGAATTATCATTTTTACTGTCTTCTTGCCCTTCAACTTTAATGTTTCCGAACAAATTTCGTTTCAACATTTCACGAACCGCGCGATAATTCGGATTCATGAAGTTGTCGAACACTTACAGACGCGACACATGCATTCGACGGTTGAACTTCTTCATAGTCCATTTCAAATAGGTTGTTGTTTACTTTCCAGGCACAGCCGACTATTTTACCATGTAATTTCAATACGGCTTTAGATCCTTCGGCTTCGTGTCTAGCACCCTTCTTCGAAATGAACGAACCTAACGACAGAAGTTTTCGTTTTAAGTGCGGTACATGATATACCTCTCTGATCGTTACGAGACCAGCCGACTTAGATACGAATTGTAGCGATCCTTTGCCAACTGCATAAATTTTATGATCGTTTGCTACTGCGATAGGTTTCTCGTCTCTGCATAGCGGCACATAGTTGAACATGTTCGAGCAATCGTTTGTCATGTTGTCTGACGCTCCGCTGTCTAATAGCCATTTAGAGTTGTTGTTGTGTGTGTTAGATGCATTGAATACAACATCTTCAGTGATTGCACATTTCGCATCCGCGCCGTTAGTATTCTTCTTGTTCTTTCGGCGATAACAATTTTTAGCCATGTGGCCAAGTTTGCCACATTCAAAGCATTTTATTGCTTTACGTTTAGGCTTACTTGCATACAATGCTTCGTTTGGTTCGACGTTGTTGGTACCTGCACCTGGTTGCAGTTGGTTTTCGATTATCTCTAATTGTTCACGCAACTTGTCAAAAGATAACGAAACTCCTGATGCGGCCGAAATCATGTACGTCTGCTTGAAAGTGGTGAATTTTGCAGGTAATTCGTTGATAACTTTGGCTACCATGTGTCCGTCGGTTATTTCATCGCCAGCTGTATGTAGCCTTTGTTTCAAAACGGACAATTCAGAGCAAAAGGCACCGACACTTTGGCCTTCTCCGAATTTCTTGCCCATAAATGCCTGAGCCAACAAATATTTATTTGTTTCGGTTTTCGCTTCGTACAGCGATTTGATTTTTACGAACATTTCTCTTGATGTCGTACACTCACGAATAACCGCGTGATTATTCGCGTTCAGGCCTGCTGATAATATGCGTCTCGCTTTTGCATCCCACATCTTCCATACTCGGAGATCAGCAGCTACTTGAGGGTTAATTACGACGCCATTAGCAACCTCGTCAACACCACACATTTCCAAAGACGCGTTGACTTCGAAAAGCTACTCTTCGTATGTCGCCTTGCTGAGTTTCGGAACAGAAATCTTTTCTTCTTGTCCAGCCATTATCAAATTTCAAAAAAAAAGTCTAACACAAAAGAAACCACAATGAAATACAAATGTCACTATGTCCGTAAAATACGATCCCGATTTTACACTTATTAAACTTTCGATTTTTGCACTAGAACTGGGCCAATAACCTGTTGCGCAGGAATGATCAAGAAAACAAAGGAAACGAAACAGCGTTACGACAAAGAATAAAATAAAAAAAACGTGTCTACTCGTTGACGGTCAAAAACAGACTGGTTTATTGTGTACTGAACTGAAGAACATGAGATGACTACGTTATAGAATTCAAACAAAGAAAATAGATCAGAAGAGTAGAGAACGCATACATTAACACATCGCAGTAATGTTTGTTGTCGTATCGCCTCCAGGTGAGGGCCCCCGGTTAGTAGACGAAGATCCTGGTGAGCTACATTTCTTATCACCAATTTGGTATCAGCATTACTTTGAGCTACAAATCATGCAACAGAGGTCTCAGGCGGGCATGAACACTTTGGGTTAGTCCCGATACCAAGTAAACGTTGAGGTGTTATGGAAGCAGGCTGCAGAAGCTCAGGTTGCTGGTGATTAGATGTCAATGGCAGGTGTTTCACTTGTTCTTGTTGCTGTAGTTGTTGTACATGATGTTTTTGCTCTTGGGAACCAGCTGACAGTTGCTGTTGAGGTTTCTTTGGGATGGCTCTTTTGCTGGCATCAACCACAGTACACACATCAGAGCTCTTGGCAGCTGAAGTAGAGCATAATGTTGGCGATTGTCAAGGAGGGTTGTTGGCTGGGCCTCCTCTATCGTTGATTTGGTGCTGTTTGAATCGAATTTCGCCCGGATGTCATAAAAGGATGCAGAGAAGCCTATGAATTTTAGGTTGAAAGACCTCGCACAATATCCATCACACTCAATAAATTTGGCTCGTAATGATTTGGGTTCATTCCACTTTTGACATTGGAGAACTTACAGCCACTTATAAAGAACAAAAAAAAAACTCGCAGGAAAAAAAAATAAATTAAATAAATTGAGCGAAGGTATTTGTAACAAATCATAAAAGGTCCAAATCTGTAGGCATAGGAATGAGTTAATGCAAATAACATAAATTACTTTTGATTTGAAATGAAATAAAATAACGCAGTATTTGGAATGTAAAGTTAGTCAACATAAAATTTGAGGGCAAGTGTTGAAATGTATCAAACTTCATATAAATGCCACCGTAATTCTTGACAACTTGATTTTGCTATTCCCTCGAGAGTTGACGTTTAACCTCTCTTCTGACACTGACAGCGACATGTGTCGGCCTTTGAGGATGAAACAAATGGAGAGGCTTCGCCCAACCAGATTTCAAAATAAAGGATAAGATCGAGTCCACTATGTCTAGCTGTCATTTCCTTTCCAGTACTTCTCAACTTGACAATCAAACCCGTGCGTAGAATTTTTTCCAAGCCAGACAAAGAAAAAACAATATTTTTTCTCAAATGGCTTTTATTACATAATTTAGACGGCTTTTCTAACATCTTTAGCGTTCAATGCGTTGTCTGGGATTCCATAGCAGTTTTGAGTCATTTTTAAGGTCTGCAAAAACCGTTAACTATTTTCATTTAACAATTTCAAAAATTAATTTAAATTTTTTTTTTCTTGAAAAGCCATCGGACTTTGTTTTGTTGTGTGAGCAGACGCGTTTTGACTTCCTTGACTCATCTTCAGTATCTAAAGGTTGTGTTGAAGGGAATGACTTTATATAGTCGTATGATGGGTTAAGCAAAAAGTACTAACTTAGGTCATGTACTAAATTAAGCCAGGTAGTGGGATATTATATTTTTGTTTTTTGGATTGCTAGTCATTTGTTCTGTTTCATTTCGTTTCCGTTTTCATCTTAGAGTGTAGTCTAATACTGAAAAATTTATGTCGGAATTTGTAAAAAGCTGTTCGTTGATAATGTTACTGTCTGTTTTTCTACGTTTATATATTTGCCAAGTCTCGGTCCTTTGCTTTATTTCTAAGCAATATCATAGAGTTTGTCATAGCGTCAGGATTGTGGATGTGGTTTTGTAGGTGCGTCGTATGATTTGAGTCTCCCTTTTTGTGTAAGAAAGATCATAAGAGCTCTTTGTATCTTGTTAGTTTCCGCGTTGTCCTTTCTATATAAACCATGTCGCAGTCCCTGCACGTTAGTTTGTATATGCCGCTGTTCTCATATATTGATGTGTCATTCAGTTTTGGTTTCAGTTTGTTTCCAATGTTGTTGTTAGTTTTGAATGCAGTTTGTATTTCCTAAGGAAGTTTAAGAGTTTGTATGTCTCTTTGCCTACGAATGTTAACGACATCCCCGGTTGGTCGTTCTTATGTGTTTCAGTCAGTTGGGGTTCTTGTTTTTGTTTGTACTGTGTAATAATTTTGTCAATGTCACGTTGTTTGTATCCGTTAGTACAAGCTATTCTGTAAATGTTATTTAGTTCGTTGAAGTAGTTAATAGGAGTCATGGGGATGGAGTGGAGTCTCTGCACCAATGATCTGTACGCTGCTAGCTTATGTTGTGCGAGGTGGTTAGATGTTACGTGTATGGTATGATCAATTGTTGTTGGTATCTGTATATTTTGTAGTCTAATCATGTTTGTTCGCATGTCACGGTTAAGTTCATATAGTTGAGTGGTCCGTTGGTTTTGTTATAGTGAAATTTAAGTAAGTAGTTCGTGTTTTTTATGTTCTTGTGAGTTAATAACGATGAAACAGTCGTACACACATCGTCTGTAAGATATTACATTGAATCTTTTGACAATTTGGGGTATAAAGATTTCTGTTGTAAGAATATTACTGACATTATTGACGACATTGGATGTCCCATACCTAGACCATCCTTGGCAATGTATGTGTTGTTATTGAACTTAAAGCAATTCTGCTTGGTTGTAGTCTTTATGAGATTGTGTAGTTGATCTGTGATTTGCCGGCTGCTATTGAATGAAAGTTTTTCTTTCAGCATGGCCAGTGTTTCGTCGACGGGTATAGACGTATAGAAGTTGGCGGTAAAAGTCTACTAGTGACAGTTAATTTTAAAGAGGTGGTAGAGTTGGCTAGATCACGGCTGTTCTTAAATGTGTATTTGTCGTCATAGTGCATGACATCAGCCATTACCGTGCTAATTGGTATGCAGGAGCTGGGTGGTATATAACGACAGGCCGGATAGGGATATTGGGTTTGTGGAGCTTAATTTTTTTCTTTAAAGTCTGATGTGGATGGATTTGAGTTTATGTAGCGGTACTTAGCACTAGGAGGAATTATTAGTGGGGATTGTATGATAGCAATACGGAGGTCTGCTTGGAACTTATTTTTGGGGTCTTTGTTTACCCGTTTGTATCCGTTGGCGTATTAATGAAGTCTTTTGTTTCTTGCATGCAGTCCGTTCTTTTTAGGATCACCGTTGTATGTCCTTTGCCAGCCTTTGTCACTATTAGTAGGTTATCCGTAAGTTTTTTCTGAATGTGTCTTAATATCTTTTTTTTAAGCTACGCGCCTAGTTAAAATCGTAAATTTAAGCCCAATAGCCCAAATTCAAGCAAGATTTTACTTTATTTTGAAGGTATTCGCCCAAATTCAATACTCAACCTCTTTCCCAAAATTCTCGCCACCCTAATATCCATGCCACAATTTCATAATATTTGACATTATTTCATTCAAATTCGTACATATTCATTTATTTATTTAGAATCCATTTTTACAGGCAAAATGCCCAATTATAAAAATAGAAAAAAAATAGATAAAATAGACAAAAATAGTTAAGAAAATTAAGCAATTAATCATAAATTATAACAATTAATGCAGTTTGTTTCTAAGTAAATTCAAGATTGAGGAAAAGTATCAAGTTCTAATTGATTGTGCACGTGAGGCAAACGAATCATGGCAGAATGAAAATGGGTTTCAGTACGCGTAAATTGGATGTTAAGATTGGAGGGGCGCAGAGGTCTACCGGGGCTCCTTCAACTTATCTAGGTGTCAATTAAGCTACTCTACAGTAATTCAATATTTTTTGCCTCGTTAAAGTTAGCGGACACGGAGGCTTGAGACAGACACAAACATGACACAAAAAGCAACCGTTACTTTCTCCGAAGAAGGTCGTTTCATTACAAGGGGAATGTCAAACGTAAAGATGTTAAGTGGCTGAAGTGAACCACTCATCTCTGCCTAAAGGATGGAATCTTAAAACAACAAACTAAGCAGTTTCGACGGGGTGACCACCCTATCTCTTCTGGAGCAGCCACTCCTGATCACCACGGGGCTGCTCGACTGCTTATGTTTATTACAGGTAGATGTAATTAAGTGAGTCGGTCTTCATAGGGAACATAGGGAATCTTGTACTTATAAAAAAGACAGCGGGTGAAGTTTCTTTGAACATATTCTAGGTCAGTAATAAGGTATTCAAAGTGTGGGGACCAAACTTGAGAGCTATCATCTAAAACAGCGGAGAATACATCTTGGAAAACAAAAGTCTGGCGCAGTACAAATCCTGAGACCCTAGAAGCTCTGGTTTTAATGCTTGAAATGTGCAAATCAAGTTTGGGTTCGGGATCGATTATACCGAGGTCCTTAATTTTTAGAACAGTTGAAACAGGTTCACTTCCAATTGAATAGATAAATCAAGGGAATATACATAACATGACATTTAGATATGTTCGGTTCAAGATTGTTAATGTTACACCAATTGTCAATGTTACCCGATTTTTCTGCAATTGAGAAAAATCCTCTACTTGACTGATAGTCTTAAATATAATAGTTTCAAATCATAGAAAGGATTTCGAGTTTAAAGCAGTAGGTAAATCATTGATAAAGAGTATAAATAGGAGAGGGCCAAAGATTGAACCTTGTGGAACACCTGACGTAGTGCAAAAGATTGATTAATTTATTTATTTATTTATTTACAAAACTATCTTACAGAATGAAATTCCAATTACAAGGTAGTTTCTTGATAAGAAAAAAGAACTTTAAAAAGAAAAAATCCATAAAAATTAAGCACATTTCAAGGAAAAAGAGATACTTACATTATAAAAAGACAAAAAAGAATTAAATTTCTAGATGGCAGAGTATTCTCCGCAGCTTTAATTTGAAGCTCGCAATCGAGTCTAAAGGAGGACCAAGCTGGAGACGACGATGATCTCTAACCATTCGAACTAACGGAGATTGACGATACGTTTCTGTTCTAGCGTACGGTACTATATAGTACTGAAAGGATCTGGTTCGGGAAAGTGAGCGTGTGCTTATCGCGTTGGTTAGATGACAGTAAACCACTGGCAAGTTTAAAGAGAAAGCATTGGTCGAGGAAGAGCCTCCTCGCTTGAAGCGAAGGCATGAACAGGAAACTCAGGCGGTCATTGTAAGGACGATACGGAACCTTATGCTTGAAGAGGAGCGTGCGTGTGAATTTTCGCTGAACAGATTCCACTGCGTCTGAGAGATAAATTAGGTGCGGTGAACACACCTGACATGCATATTCTAGAATCGGGCGCACAAGCATAGAGAACAGACGTATTCCGGTTTGAATACTGAAATATTTATGAGAAGAGCGTAAAACAAAGCCTGCAACTCTAGAGGCGTTAGATGTCATTTGAAGTATGTGGATGTCGAACTTCAGATAGGGGTCAAACGTTACGCCTAAATCCTTAAACTTATCGACGCAAACGAGCACTGAGTGGTCGATTGAGTAAGCGAAAGGAATGCGATTTGCTTTCCTGGAAAAGCACATCCAATAACATTTAGAGATGTTAAGAGTGAGTCGATTATTTCGACACCATGAGTTTAAGAGGTCTAAATCATTTTGAAGATCCAGGCAATCTTGATTTGAGCTGATGACTCTAAAAATTTTCAAGTCGTCCGCATATAATAGGGATTTAGAAGTAAAAATAGACGGGAGATCATTAATGAATAGATTGAAGAGGAGAGGACTTAGAATAGAACCTTGTGGAACGCCAGAAGTGGGACTGAAAGAATATGAAGTTTGCCCACCCCAAATCACCGTACAGGATCTATTTTTGAAAAACGAGTCCAGCCATGCCAGGAGGGGGCCACTAATGCCAAATTGTTGGAGTTTTGCAATCAGAATGTTGTGATCTACGCTATCAAATGCTTTAGCGAAATCTGTGTAAATCACATCCACTTGACCACCTGAGTCAAGTGCAGAGGCAATAGTATCTGTAATTTCAAGTAAATTGGTTACAGTGGAACGCACCTTTATGAAACCATGTTGCCTATCGGAGAAATTTAGCCGTAAAGCATCATAAATCCTCAAATGCACAATACGTTCTAGGATTTTGCCAAAGCTGGATAACAGAGAAATGGGTCGATAATTATGAGCAGAGGAGCGGTCTCCTGCCTTATGGATAGGGAGAATGTTGGCTCGCTTCCAGGTGTCTGGGAAAATCGCTGTTGCTAGACTCGTATTAAAGATATGGGCAAGTGGGACACTCAAGGATGAAGCGAGCGATTTAATGAAAACGTTCGGGATCCCGTCCGGACCAACTGCGCTGCTAGCATTTAGCGACGCGATTACAGCAGCAACTTCAGAAGGGCACGTAGAAAAAACACTTAACTTGTTCAGGGAAGCCCTAGAGTTGGTAACGATTGAGGGAGAGGATGAGATATAGACTGAAGAAAAAAAGTCAGCAAACAAGTCACACATGGCCTGCTCATTGTTGGCTGTATTGTTCTGGAATGATAAAGAACTAACAGAGCTGTGGGATGATTTTAAGGAGTGGACATAGGACCAAAAGGATTTGGGATTGTTAGTTAGGAAGGTAGTTTCTATGGACTTGAAGTGAGCGAGCATTGCTCGCGAAATTACTTTTTTGGCAATCGCCCGAAGTTGACGGAACTCCGAAAGGTCAATGTCGGATCGTGAACGTTGGTAGCATTTGCGGGCTGCGACTTTCAATCGCACTGCCTGGGCAACATCTTTGGTAAACCAGGGTGACCATTTACTACCTGAAGAACGAGAGGTTGGCGTGTGTAAAGGAATTATATTATGGAGGACTGAGTAAAACATCTGAACAGCACCATTTGGATCAGTATGGTCCAGAACTGCGTGCCAGTTCACGGCCATAAGTTCAGATGCTAAGCCTTCGTAACTAGCTTTAAATAAATTAAAGCGAGATGGGTTTGCTCGTTTCTTTGTACGTGGCAATTCTATTAATAGACGAAATTCTAAAGGTGGATGGTGGTAATTAGGGGTAACATAAGGGGAAGAGGTGGGGAAGACAGGGTCTGCAGTATGGGGATTACTCGAAAGAATCAGATCCAAAATACGGTTGGAAGTGTTCTTTATAGTATTTAATTGGGAGAGGGAGCAAAGAGACAGAAATGCGGAAATGGCAATAGAGAAGTCATTGCAAGATGATGGAGTGCCGGTCTCAATATCCCAGTGGACAGAGGACATATTGAAGTCTCCGCAGATGAGAAACTGGGCGGAAGATTTGGCGTTGTTTATAAAGTTACTTAATTCGCTGAAAAGGATTTGAAAAGTTGTGAAGGGAGAGTTGCAGGGAACGGAAATGCTTACAATAAAAAGTGGAACGTTTTGAAGATAAATGCGGACTGCCACGCCTTCGACCGGCGGTGACAAGGATAATTCCGTGCAGAAGATACCATTCAATAGAGGATTTACGGCAATGAGCACACCACCACCATCAGATTTACCGGTAGCGATCCGATCTCGGTCCTTCCTAAAAACAGTATGGTGAGAGAAGATTTCATTGTCCACAATCTCGTCGGTAAGCTAGGTTTCAGTCAAGCATATTACATCGTCGTTGGTAAGAACAGAAGCAAGTTTTATGGATTCCAGCTTGGTCCTCAGACCACGGACGTTTTGATAGTATACGTTCATAGCGCTGCTTTTACATTTTTGTTTTAAATTCTTGGTTGTGATCTGCTGGCTGAACGAAAATTTTTACGCGATGAACGTTCAAAACGTTCTACAAAAATACCTCGCGGCCAAAATTCTGGTTTAAGCGTAAGCTGCAGCTCCGCCGGGATTGTAATTTTAAACGAGGCAATTACTCGGTTCAGTTGATTTTCGCGCGTTAGTTTAATGCAATCTAATAGCTGCGGAGTGTAGCCCAGCTTAGATATAATGTATTTTTTCAGCTCATCAGTAGGCGTGTCAAATGCAAGACGGGAAACCAGTAGTTGAAGTGGAGGAGAAACAACCCAAGAAGAGAGATCCGATTGTATACAATTCGGCATTGACTGCGTAAAGACTCGTTCAGCAACATTTGCCGCTACTCCGTTAGGCTGCATGTGCGAATGCCCAGCTTGTATAGCAGCAACATCCTGGGCTATACTGTGACGTGACAGGGCCGGCGGAATTAATGAATTGATCACACGAAAACAGCATGAACGATATGTTAGATATGAATTTATCCAAGCCAACATCGGTGCAGCAAATCCATAGTGCTGCAACTTTAGTAGTAAAATCAACTCGATCAAATCCTTTGCGAAAATCAATATAGATGACATCCATTTGCATATGGTTATCTAGAGCGCAAGAAATAGAATGAGATATTTCGAGTAAATTAGTAGTAGTAGAGCAATTAGGAAGGAATCTATTTTGCTCGGCAGCAAAAATTTGCGATAGGGATGATGCTAATTTATTACGAACGTGGCGCTCCAACAATTTAGAGAAACAGGAGAGGATAGATATAGGACGGTAGTTGGAAATCACCATTCTTCAAAATTGGAACAATATGCAAGTTTCCATATTTGAGGGAAAGTTCCATTGGCTGAACTGATATTAAACAGAATTGAAAGAGGCGCAGATATAGAAGTAATAAGTGACTTAACAAATATAGCGGGAATCCCATCGGGACCCGGTCCAATGTCTCCATCTAACTTGCTGATGATTAGCTCAATATCATAGAGAGTGATTTCAAAATCAATAGCTAATGTTGAATAAGAGAATGGAGGGCAGTAATTTGTAGGTGAATACGAGGCACTAAAAGATTCAGAGAAAAATTTGGCAAAAAGGTCTGAAATAGTAGAAGGCCCAATAGCCTCAAAGCTGTTCCAATGTGCTGAATCTGGAACGAAAGACCAAAAAGGTTTTGTTTAGTTAGACAACAGAGATAGTTCTATGGAAAGATAATAATCACGTATGGCTGCTTTAATGTGACACTTGACAAAAGCACGAAGTCTTTGATATTCTGTACAAGCTGCAGGACACCCAGTACGTTTGAAGTCTCGATGCGCTCGATCCTTACTTTTTAGAAAATTCGTTGGCTTGGACTGGAATCGAACCCACATATTACGAATTACAAGGCAGATACGCTGCCATTGAACCAGACGTATTCAAGTTTGGCTTGTTGTCGCGGTTATGATGCGTAAAACAATTTGCTTTACTTTATTTGAATAATTCATCCAATTTTCTGGTACATATAGCCCATTTTGATCTCATGTAATTTGCCTCAGTTATGTATATCTTTGAGTTCTCTACAAGAAAAACCCTTTCCGAATTTAACTTAGATCAGTGATACTCAACCTTTTTTGACTCCGGGCCACATCATACATATATTTGTAAAGCTTCGCGGGCCGCAAGTGATACCTTGGTAAATCAAAACCCGCGTCGGGGGGGGGGGGGTTGTCGTGTAATAGTATATATCACTTCTATCAGCATACGGTTCATTAAATATTAATATAGTGATAAAAGTAAAACTCAAAAGTAACATGTATCGTTTATTACAAAATTAGTGTGATATTTGATATTGTGATAAATTTTCAACAATTTTAGACAAATCGGGCTTGTAATTGCTGCATGCTACCCTCAATACGTCATCAAGGTGAGAATCAGTAAGTCGATTCCTGTATACGTTTTTTGCATATTTCATTTTGGAATATGATGATTCACAAAGATATGTTGATGCAAACAATGTGAGGAGCAGGAAGGCACAATTTATCACAGTCTTGTATTTTTCTGGAACTAATTTCCAAAAATGGATGTACTCCTTTCCTTCTCTTTTTTCTTCAAAAATAGCTTTCAGATTAGTATCGTTCTTAAATTCAATAAATTCGTCAAAAAACTCGGCATAATTATATCCCAATGCAGCTAAATTTGTTATAGTGGATGTTTCTAGGTGCCAGGGATTTTCTATGAGTAACAAACAATTCTTGATACAACGTAAGTCCTGAAATCTGCTCTTAAATTCCTTAGCTAAGGCAGCTAAATAATTTAAAAATATCGTATAGTTTTCTTCAGAAATATGTATACCTTCTTGATTAGCTTTTATTATAGTTGGAAAGTTATGGAATACCTGGTTCTCTATTTCTTCGTGGTAGATGTTTAGTTTCTCTTCAAAAGCAAATACTTTATTCGCCATCTGCGTAATGATTTTATTTTCGCCTTGTAAGCCACGATTGAGTTCATTAAGTTTTTCTGCGATATCACACAGAAAAGCCAAAAGACACCACCATCCATCATTGTCAAGTTCGATGTAAATTTTATTATTTTGCTGTAAAAACAAAATAATTTTATGCCTCAAAGAATAAAACCGTTCCAGAACTTTTCCTCGGCTTAGCCACCTCACCGAGGTATGTAAAAGGACGTCACTATAGTTACTGTTCAATTCTTCCAAGAGACTTTTAAATTTCCTGTGGTTCAGTTCTTGTGCTCTAATAAAATTAACTATACTTATTACAGTCTTCATTGCGGCGTCTATTTCGGCAATGGATATACGTGCTGCTAAGTTCTCTTGGTGAATGATACAGTGGCAAGATAAGAGATTTGTTAAATTATATTTCTTTTTCAATAAAGTAATAAATCCTTTTTCAGATCCGATCATTGAAGGACATCCATCCGTGCATTCACAAACCAATTTTTCTATATCAATATCATTGTTTTCCAGAAATGTACTGATAGTATTGAGATAGTCCGTCCCTCTGGTTTGATTTTTCATAGGAAGAAATTTCAAAAAATCTTTATGAACTGAAAATTCATTTTGTCCGGTACAATATCTAACAAAAACGGAACATTGAGATGTTGCTGAAATATCAGTGCTAGAATCAAAAGCCAAACTAAAATATTTGCATTTCTTCATATCTTCTATGATGCGATTAAATATGTGTTTAGCAATATCTTCAATGCGTCTAGCAAAGGTAGAATCAGAGAGCTGCATACTCTTGATCTGAGATATTATTTGACTTTTATTGCTAAATTTATCAAATAATATGTTGGAAGCACTGAGGAAACATTCTTTCTCAACCTCTGCGTCAGTAAATGGTTTCATATGTTTACCAAGTATGTAACAAATTTCATACGACGCTCTTGTCGCCGCTGCGTCATGTGATACCGCCATTGATATGATATTTTGTTGATGTTGTAAAGACTTCTTGAAGAATGTTAACTTTTCACGTCTTATTAAGGAGCCACGAGGAAAAATTACATTAAATGTTTTGTGCTTTGTGGTATAATGTCGAAGAATATTATATTTTTTTAAAATAACACTCTCACGACAGATCAAACATGTGGTCGAACCATGTTTATTTGCAACAACGAAATATTCTTCTTCCCAATTGTCTTGGAACACTCTCTTTTCATCAGATATTTTTCGTTTACATTTCGAAGACACTCCCGCCATTATGGGTAATTAAATTATAACAATACAATATTATATAAGACAGCAAAAAATGCTAATTTTTACTTGAAATAAAGCCACAACACTGGAGCTGTCAAACATTTATGTGTTGCCACAAGAAAAATTATTTGCGCGCATACTTGTCTGTCAAATGTTTGTTTTTTGGGAATAAATCTAGCGTGTGCAATAGCAACACTCTGTACCAGATCTGATATTGACACGACAACGGTGGGTGGTTTGGTATATTTATGCGACAAAGACAATCCTCTTCGGGTGTCACTATCTGCACGTCAAAGTCAAAATTAATCTCAAGATATACGAAATATAGAATGCCAGATTTTGTAAACCATGAATGTCTTTAGGGCCGCACAAAAAAGCTCGGCGGGCCGCAGGTTGAGTATGGCTGACTTAGATGATGTCATTATAGTTTTTCCTCTCAGTGTGCTGAGTACTGAATTCCATAGAATATTACTCTCCCCAATATTTAAAATGAATATTATTCTAATAGATGTGAAAATAAGAAATCGATGTATGTACTGCTTACTTTTTGATACATATCTGAAAATAAAGTTGTTAAAAATATTTTTCTTTGCTAAGTATCAAGATTTATGTCTCTAATTGATAGGGTTAATTAGGATGCTGGTACATATAAATAGGCTTACTTTAGGATATTTTCATTCATTGTACTTGATAATGCTGGCAAGATACCAGCGAAACCGGTCGTATTAACAAAAATAATAAAACTTGATATTTAGCAAAGAAAAGTATTTTTAATTTTAATTTCTAATAGAAGTATTTTATGTGTTTGGGAGGTTATAAGACTATTTGCTTCCGGACTGTGGTGGACTTCGAGGAGCGCAAAACTTTTGGACTAACGATTCAACATCTTCCCTGTAAACCTGAGAACCTCGCTTGATGCATTACTTTGGATTAGGCCTAAATAGTATTAGAGATTGTTGGCACGCTTTATATCCTTAGTGCATTAATTGCGTATACAAATATTTTTATATTTTGAATATCCTCGCTTCCCCTCATATAAAATGTGTTGCTGATCCACTTTAAACGAGCTCGAAAAACTCGCCTTACTCGTAATTCCCATCATCTTAAATTAACTAAACCGCAAAAAATCCATACTTATCCCAACATGAGATCAATTTCCTAACACTATCATATTATCTAATTCTCCGAACATTCATATCTTAAAGCCATTGAATCATCCCCAGTTTCACGAAATATACCTTCAGCTAACTTTTATGGAAGTATAAAACCTTCTTCCGCCTGAATACCGGACACGAAAGCTTTTAAATGCAATTCTACGTAAAATCGACACATAAATGCCGAGACTTCCCCAAAAAACAAGGTAAAGCAAATTGATCGTTATTGATCCACCCTGCCTGCATTCCTATATAATATCGCAATTCAACAATGTTATCACAAATAATATCGCACACCGTGAAAAATAAACTCTAATCTTATCATTAACTCGTTGCCAGATAAAATTCTTTATACTGAGGTGAGAGATCCATAAATACCCCTTCTCCCCCGTCGCCCATATGTGAATGTATGTACAGCGCAAATGAATAGCAAAATAATAATGATAACAGCTTGGACCGATAGCAAGGCGCACTTTTTCGCAATAATTTTTCACACTGGAAATTTAGTATGTGACGAGCATTGAACATCGTAGAAACGCGATGTTCGTTTAACACCGCGAATTTACAGCCATTTCGAATTTATAACCAGTTGTTATGTTAACTTTATTTTAACTATCACTAACTTCTTACATATTAGATATTAATTTCCATCGCGCGAAGATACATTGATTGTGAACGCTGTTTTTCTGTGTTTTGTAATTTGTACGGAAGTTTTATCTCGGAATTCCGTGTGAAATGTGTGCCTAATTGGGGAAAAGCTTTACTAATTATAATTGTTAAGTGAAATATCAATGAATTTACATATCTTGCTGGAGTTTATGAGGACGTGACCGTAAGATGGAGCGAAGATTCAATCAGCGATATGGCGTTAATAACTACTACTACAGTGGCGGTAAGTGAGTCGGGGGGAAATTGTGAAAATTCACTTAAAACCGGACATGTGACTAAGTGCAAGCAATTGAACGGTTCATCGAGTGTTGCCCGGTAACCTTGAATAGAATGGCCAAATGCGATATTATTAAGCAACTCAAGTCTCGGTCGGCAATGAAATGAATAGATAAGAATGTCTTACGTAAATGCCTTAAAAAGGAACGGTGACTTGGCATACGTGATTACTAGAGGTGACAAGTGCGAAATGAACATTCTGGCGAATAACGTATCAATAGATATTTCACTTGCTTGATCAATTGAGGTTTCAATCTGACCAAAATGCATTTGATAATCTATCCAAATTTGGTATTTTTAAGGTGTGCTGTTAATTTGAAAGGCATTTGCGGTGTGAATGCAAAACAAAAATCACGCTTTCATACATACATTATTTTGCTAGTATTTAATCATTTTATTTTCAAGCTAAATTTAATCATTATAATGAATCATGAATGAATTATTTCAACAAATGAACCGGGAAATTCATATCGTAATTCATAGTTTTATTGAAGTAAGAGTCTATAACTACTAATACTCGTATCATCGATTCAAGGTTATAATTCAGCATATATTAAATAGAACCCTAATGCGATCTCCCGAATAGCCTAAAGACCATGGACTGAGTTTACAAAATATGTTTTTACCAAAAACTAATATGAGGTCTATTCAAAAAGCTACCGATATTTTGTGATTTGTCGGCAATGGATCGTCAAAGCGACAAGTGGTTCACAGTATTTCAATCGTCATAATCTTCCGCGTAACTTGCGTTTCACACATTCTTTATACCTTGTCTAGTTCCAGAATTATTTTAATTCGAAGGGAACAAGTTCCTGAAAATTTTCAACAGTTTCGAACGTTTATTTTTTTTTTTTGTCTTTTTTATGTATGTCCACGCATGACTTTTGAATGGCGATTGGTAGACAAGTCCAGTTTTTAATTAACTATTTGGTTTGGTTTCTATTCGGGCCCATTGGAAAGTAATGAGAACCAAATTGCGTTAAAGAATATTCATGGTTCAAAAAAATGACTTTCTCGCCGATTTATCGACATAACTGATCGATGCATCACTTGATTTCAATTATTGAGGTTGCATATGATAGACTACATATTAGACTGAAAGGACTCAGAACACGATTGTACCTAATCAATTAGCGCACTCGGGAGATTTTTTTGTGGTAGGGATGTGAATGCTATTTATGCACAGAGTGTGGGACACCCATGCGCGACTGGACTACCCACTAAACACCTCCCCTGTCAACCTGAGAACCCAGCCTGGAACCGTTTGACACATTACTTCGGGCCAGGTCTTGTTTTGTTACGCCGTGGAGCGCCTTCAAGCTTGGAAATCCCTTTCCTAGCGGGAGGGGAGAGGGGAAGAGGAATTGCCAGAAAAGCGATCCCCCAGCCCCAGCGCCCCCGGCTGCTGTGAGTCCCTTTTATATTTTAGGACTGCCCGAGCATAATGTGCCACCTGGTTCCATTTGTCAACCGATTCGAGCATCACCGCAACTATATTATCCGGGGTGAGCTCTCCCGTCTCCCTGTAGAGTTCCCTTCGCAGCCTGACCCATTTTACACAAACAAAAAATGTGTGGCAGCCATTGTCCTCCTCTCCTGGGCAAAACCGACAGTCGGGGGACCGTGACTTACCGATCTTATGCAGGTCAGACTGAAAACACCCATGCCCGCTCAAAAGCTGGGTCAGATAGAAGTCAGTCAGTCTCACCATGCCTTCGATTGAGCCACGGTCACACATCCGGGATGAGGCGCGCAGTCCACCTTCCTTTCGTGCAATTGACCCAAGACTGCTGCCAATCGTTGAGTGAGCGCTGTCTCTCCTCGCGGATTACCATCTCCCTCGCATCCTCGTTTCGGCGCAAGGAGGGCGACAGGTATCACGCCTGCAATAGCTCACCGCCGAGTCAGATACTGTTGGGTACGAAGATGCAATTCTCAGTGCTCACTCGGGAGATATTAAAAACAAAATTCGGTTCACTGTCCTTCAGAAAAAAAATTTATAGTATTCTTTCATATGAAATGTACTCAAAAATGTTGTATCCTTTGGGATTTTATTCCGTTAAGTTGACAAATGGTTGAAACAACTAGCGTCTTCAATATTTTAGATTAACAGTTGATTTAAAATGAGAAAAATCGATGAATTAATGATTTACAATATATTACTTAGATTTCGTAGCCCATTATTTAATATCAGGAATACTTTTCCTTTCGAAAATTTTAAATAAATTAAATAAAAACGAAAAATGAACTGAATTTTTAATGTTTCTTACTTCCGTATATAGAGATATCATACTGTACATATAGGATATTTTTTTAAGAGCTTGAGAACTTTACAGTATTTTATCATACTGTACATATAGGATATTTTTTTAAGAGCTTGAGAACTTTACAAATAAAACGTTCAAAATTATTTTGATTATTTATTTTTTTTCTCAATGCAAGTTAATTCAATGCCATTTAACGATTAAAAATGATTTGTAGTAACGAATAGCAGCTACAAATTGCTTTCGATCAAATACATTCGCTCTTATTTCGACAATGGCACGTCGTATATTTTCCTCCAATATTTCCAATGTTGTTGGTTTGTTAGCATAAACGAAAGACTTGACAAAGAAAATAATCTGGAGGCATCAAATTGTGTGATCTTGGAAGTCAATCAACTGGATCGTTTCGTGAAATAATCATCATCTATGGCGCGGGCCTTGGCCTCCTGGATTAATTTCCCCCAATGATCAGGGCTCTGAGACCTCTTTCGCCATTTGATCACTACCAGCAAGAATTTGCTGTCAGCTTCTTCCCATCGAGTCCTCGGTGCTCCCACTGGATGCCTACCTTATGCTCTACCCTTTAATGTTCTCCTGGGAAGTCTGTTTTCTTCCATTCTTTCTACATTACCTTCCAAGTAGATACAGGTGGCTCATCAAATATTTCATACAACTCACCGTTGTAACGTAGTCTTAATTCTGTTCTTTGTTTAAGTGGGTCGTAGATTTTCTGGAGCACATTGCGTTCGAATATGTCCACTACCTTTGCGGATCCGCTCGTCAAAGTCCACGTTTCACTTCCATATAATAGGGCAGGTTTGAGTGATTTGTAAATACGAAGCTTATTTTGCCTGTGTACAACTATGGACTTTTATGAAAGGTGCATGTCATTTACGATGCGCGCGAGCGAGCGACTGGACTACCACTAAACACTTCCTCTGTTAACCTGGGAATCTTGCCTGGAGCCGCATGACATTTTACTTCTGACCAGGCCTTATTTTGCTTCGTCGTGATCTGGGGATCCCTCCTCTATAAGGAAGAGAAGGAGAAAAAAAAATTACTAGATAAGTGATTCCTCAGCCCCGAAGTCCCCGGCTGCTATGAGTCCTTTTTGTATTTTAAGACTGCTCGAACATAATGTAGCACGTGAAAATTTGGCAACCGATCCATGTATCACCGCAACTACACTATCTGGAGTAAGCTTTCCCGTTGCACCCTGTCCCATTTTTTGCTCGCAAAAAAAATGTGGCTGGTAACGTCTTCCGCTCCTAGGCATTATCTACAGTCGGGGGACCGTAACTTACGAATCTTGTGCAGGTAAAACTGAAATCATCCATCCCCGCTCAAAAATCAGGTCAAATAGAAGTCAGTGTCACCATGCCCTCGATTCAGCCCAGTTTCAGAACCGGGATGAGTCGCGCAATCAGCCTTCCCCTTCTTGCAATCGACCTATGACTACTTCAAATCGTTGAGTGAGAGCTGTCTTTCCTCGCGGGCAATTTTCTCTTTTGTGTCCATGTTTCGACGCAGATAATTAGCGTGGCACTCTCTAGCAAGGTGGGGACAGGTATCACGCCTGCAATAACCCCATCGCCGAATCAACGACTGTCAGATATGAAGATGCAATCTTCAGTGCTCTTCTTCGGGGTACCTGCGTCAAGTGTTCTTGGTACGTCTCCTTACTGAGAGCGTCGACCCATATTTCTCCTCCGTACCATAACACTGATCCTATGGCACTCATTAAGGAGTGTCCTCTTGGTGAGTTGGGTCCCTCTACGTTGGCTTTAAGCCAATACGTCTGAACCAGACTTCTCAGCCGTTGACCTGGTTTGCTCAGAGAAACTCATCTTCGAGTCAATCAGTAGCCCCATGTACTTCACCATTGGCTTCGATTCGATTAGTATGTTACTCTTGGGATTCCCTTCTTTGTCAAGATGACCAGTTCGGTTTCCTCGAGTACTGGGCTGAACCTGCGAGCTGTCATCCAGTCTCTCACTCGGTGCATTAGCATACCTAGCCTTAGCTACACTTGTTCCACTAAAGCCGCAACATCATGCGCATAGCCGATGAAGCGCTACTCATCTGGCATCTCACTTTCAGTAGCCCGTCGTAAGACACCTTCCACAGGTATGGGCCAAGGATAGATCCCTGGCCAACACCCGATGTAACTTGCATCCTTCATTGGCTATGTGTCGTGGATTAAGCAGGCTTCTGTCTTTCAGATCGTCCCTCAGAAGTCGCATGATATTCTTGAACTTGAAAAGAGTTTTTCAACGTATCCAAAATACCCCTCCATCTAGCGGAGTTGAAGGCGTTCCTAACGTCGAGTGTCACCAACAGAATGATCCGTCGCTTGGTGTGGCTATATGCCTCTGCCTTTTGAACCACGCTCACCACCTCTGCAATCTCATCAATGGTAGAGTGACCTGCTCTAAGGCCGTAGTACCGAGGAGATAGGTCCGCAGCAGCACTTATCGTGTCAGTGAGTTTCTCTAGCACTTTCCCAGCAGTGTCTAGCATGTATAACGGGCGGTACTCAGATGGCGATCCGGAATTTCCCTTCCCATTGCTGACGTTCTATCGTACTGGAAAAACCCCGTCTCGTAGGCAAGCATTGAATGTGCTGAGCAGCAAGTTAGGACAATGGTGATAGACAAGTTTGAACACCTCAGCTGGAACTCCATCTGGGTCTGGTGCCTTCCTTGTTTTAATAAGAGGATGGCCTCTTCCAGTTTCAGCGTGGGCACTCGATTGCTGTTTCACCGTGGACTTCGTCAACACGGACGGGATGAGCGGGGAAAAGTACCCGCACTATCTCGTCTACCTTTTCCGTAGGGCACCAAGCTTCCGCATAGCCAGTTCCACGAATCCTTTTTCACATTGTCCACTAGATCTTGCCTGCAGCGAGCCTTGCTGTTACTAATCAGTTTGCGAAGGCTTTTTCTGGCCGCCTTATATATTGCTACCCTGTTGCATGGATCGTCACGGTTCCATGCCCGCTACACCTCACGCCGAAGCTTTTAACACTCGCTTCTTTTTTCGGCGATTTCAATCGACCATCAGTTCACTGAGGGTTTGCCGCGTCGGGGCCTCCAACGGAGTATAAAAGCGCTGCAAGCAGTCATGATGATACCATAGTTGAGTTCACTACGCCTTGAGCTGCCAGTTCTTCTGTTCCCTTCGAATTACCCGACAGCGGAGCATCTGCCGTGAGGACCTCGACGAACCTCCTGACACCAATCCTTCCAATGTTCCACCTAATTGAAGAAGGTTGTGAGCACAGACATCGGGAGAAAATATCACGGATCCCTACCAAAACGTACTGATGATCACTGGCTGAATAGTCCACTAATACCCTCCAATTGTTCATCCTCCGTACAAAAGGCTTCGAGAAGAATGTCAAGTCCGATATGGTTCCCTCACAGCCAATACGGTGGAAGGTCGGCGTATTCCCAGTGTTTAGCGTGATGAGCGCCCTTCTCTAGCTCTCCTCCTACCTCGATAATCGTGTCTGTCATCTATTCTTAGAGGGTCTGATTTTCTCTCCTTGTAGCGTCCTTAAAGGCTCAATTCTCAGTCCCCTACTGTTTGTTTATGAATGACTTTACTCCATCCGTAATCAGTGCACCGTATCTTCTCTTCGTGCATGACGTAAAAATTTTCAATATTGTCTCCTCACTTGATGACTATATTCTGATTCAGAATGATTTAGATGCGGTGTCAAAATAATGCCTTGACAATCATCTTGCGCTGAATGTTTCTAAATGTTGAGCCATTCCTTTTTTTCTCACCCTTGGCCTAGCGATTTTCAATTTCAATCTGTGAATCAGTTGAGAGACATAGAAGTCATTTTTGATTCTTAGCTTAAATTGAGGTTTTGTTCTTGTTCATCTCTATGTTTTCTCCGATCCTTCGCCCACTGTCAATGTAAGTCTAGTCCATCCTGCAATACAGCTCCCTTGTTTGAAGTCCTCACTATCATTATCTTATTTCTGCTCTAGCAGCGGTAAGCATGAATTTACTCGCTCTTCCTAAAATTGCACATCCTTTACTATTCTTACGGGTATTGTTTGTCTATCGTTGATATTCCTTCATTAGAGAACTATCAAATCTTTCTGGGTGAACATTTTCTTTATAGGCTTGTTCATGTTTATTCGAATTCGTGTTTTGTCAGCCAAGTTCCGTCAAGAAATGCTATTCGCAAAACAAGAAACTATCAATATTTTTATAACCCTTATGCCAGAAGTGAGGTTTTCTTTGACTCTCCAAAGTTGAGATTTCCGCGTCAGCAAGCTGTATTTCAACTTGATGCTTTTTCTGCTTCTTACGTAGTTTTTAATAACTTTCTTAAATCGTTTTACTTCCGAAAGCCTGTGTAATGTTTTTATTTCTTCTTCTTCGTAGCACTACAGCTTCTCTCGGGCCTTCGCTTCCTGCAAATAGCGCCTCCAACTGTCTCGGTCCATTGACCACGTCCTCCAATTTCGAAATCCGCGGATGAATTGTCTTCGTCGACTGAGTCAGACCAGCGTTTTCTCGGTTTCCCCACTGGTCTTCCATTGAGACCTTCGGCTCGTCCAAAATTTCATACAGCTCATATTTCTATGGAATTCGCCAATTATTCGCCTCGTTCAAAGAGGATCAAAATATTTGCGGATGGGTGGGGACTAGAGCCCATGTTTCACACCCATAGCATGACACAGGTCTTACCATAGATTTTTATACTTGCAACTTTGTTTTCCTGTGTGTGCAGCTGGTCTTCAAGATTCGTTCACATTTTCGATACTTTATTCGCCAAGTGTGATATTCTATGCATTTGAGGTATTTTTCCTGGACTGCGTCATGAGCTTTGTTTTATTCTCATTGATTTGTAGCCCTACTAGTTTTGCCTCGCTGTCTAGTTTCAGGGAAAATTCTTTGGCAGTTGTTAATGACCGTGACAAAATGTTGATGAAATCTGCATAGGTTACTACTTGGCTGCAACTGTATAGTAATGTACCTCGTGTATCGACAGGTAGCTTCCGTATGACGTACTCCGGAGCCAAATTGAATAGCAATGGGATCAGCCCATCTCCCTGTTTTAGTTCGATAATTGTGTCAAAGGCGGACTTGGGAGGTCGTCGACAGCATTGTTATTTTGGTAAAATGGATTAATTTGGCTGGGATGCCAAAGCAAAGTATTATTTGGTACAGTGCTATACGATCAATACTGTCGTATACTTGCTTAAAGTCAACGAACATTTTATGTACGTCTATGTTGATCCCCTAGCATTTTTCAAGTACCTGCTTAACTGAAAACAATTGGTCTATTCTCGATCTACCTGCTCTAAAACCACCTTGTTACTCCCCAATAATACTGTTGGCGTATGATTCGATTTTATTTTCGAAGATTTTTGAAAATACTTTGCACGCCGTACAAACTAGTGATATACCTCCTTAATTTTCGCACTGCAGCTTGTCACCTTTCTTGTGGATAGGGAATATAATTGATTGGCTGCATTTTTTCGGCACATGTTCTTGTTGCCAAATGTGCTGGATGACTTTGTGAATAGCTTTATGAACACTGCTGCCACTATATTTGATGAGTTCCACTGCAATCTCATCGATGCCTGGCGCTTTATTGTTCTTTTGAGCTTTGATGGTGAAACAAACTTCATCCAGAGTTGGTGGGCCAATGGAAGTTCTCCGCAGACATCTATAGGCTCTAATGTTCTGGAGCTGTGCGGAGGATTAAAGAGGTTATTGAAATATGATGCCCATCTTTCCTTAATCTTGGTTTTATCAGTGATGATGTGCCGATGTCATCACGACAGAGCGTGGTTTTGGGCTGATAACCACGTTTCAGGCTTTTCACTACTTTGCATGCTTGCCCTGTGTTGTGAGGCTTTCGATGTCAAATTTTTATACCGGACTCATCTTCGGCGAATATGCCTTTGATCAAGTCACGGTCCGAATTACAATTGGCTCCTCGGTATGTACGGACGTCAAGTGTACTCGAGGCCCAACGTTGTTGGATCAGAACATAGTTGATTTGATTTGTGTGCAGCCATTCGGTGATGCCCAGGTCAATTTATGTTTGCATCGATGTGAGAAGCAAGTCGAACGTATGACTAGATTTCTGCTACATGCAAAGTCAATCAGGCGCTGGCCGTTGTCATTTGTTTCATTGTGTAGGCTATATCCCCGAGTCGTTCCCCAATGAGATAGGTCATTGCCAACCATAGCGTTGAAATCACCCTGAATTAGTTTTCTGTCGTTTGTAGACAATGAATCGACTAGTTTTTTCAGGTGATTGTATAACGTTTCCTCTGTTTCTTCGTCCTTTACTTCGGTCGGGATTGCTCATTTATCAGCTAATTGTGCTTTTATATGGATCGCAATCAACCGTTCACTGTCAGTCTGAACACTTAGCCAGTTTACGGCTCGATTTTTATGGAACGTTCAGACAATATGCATTTAACATTAAAGAATCTAGATCTAGATTTTTGGTAAATTTAAGGGTCCGCTTTTGATTTTATCGATGAAAACGTAGAACTCGTAAAATGTACGTTTTTTTAACAAATTTGGTGAAATTTTGACGTTTGGCGCTCATAAAGACCTGCTTGTATGATTTTTAGATTTTTCTGTACACCTTAAACACCATAAAATATATTTTTGTACTGAAACTTACGAGGGGGTACCACTTTTGACCTATGTTGAAAATTGCATAACTCTAGCTTATGTGGTTTGCAGGAAAACTTGCTGTGACGTGACTTTATTGCAGTAGGATACTAAAAAAAAGGCTAGGAGAATGGCTATAGAAAGACGCAAGGGTTAGGAGCAAGGAATCCCCATAGCATATGTACAACAGGGTAGTTATGGGAAAATCCAAGCACCACTCGAGCGAGCAGAAAAACGGGGCAGGGGAACAAACACCCAACCCGACTGACCACACGAGGAAACGAGTCAGGGACTCGACTACCCCTCAAGGTCATCAGAAAAAGCGATCAAGGTTGCGGGAAACCATCCGAGTTGGTAGTACAACTTGCATGGCTACCACCAGCTATGCAAGTGCACTAAAAAAGTGAATAATTTCGTTGAAGAAGGCCTTAAATTTTTGGCAAACATGGGCGAAACTGCAGGCTGTGTTCTTTACTTCCACTAATTCGGTATCTGGGTGATTATTGAAGAGGGATTTACTTGACTCTCTTGCTGTGAGCGATTTGGCTCTATCCATGGTCATGAGGTCTTTGGTAATTTCGAATGCCTGTACATTGGCGGAACTACGTGCGAGTCCAAGGCAGAGCTTTAGTACATTTGCTTTGACGGCATCAATTTTATCGAAACAATAGTTTGGAGCATTTGCAAAGGTAGATATTCCATATTCAAGTTTCGGTCTGATTAAAGCTTTGTGTAGATATAAGGCGGTGTTTGGTTTGAAATTATTCATAGGTCTGCACAACATACGGATCAGATTTCGTTGGTTCGGTTTGCTGATGATTTCATCACTCTATTCTTTGAACGATCCTTTTCTGTTTCTTCTTCTAACAAGGTAAGAATGCTGTTTTGCCATACGATCTGACCTCCATTTATGCTGAGGGTGGGTTGAGGGTGCTTATGCCTGTGGAAAAATTATCGCTTGTGCTTTGGCTGGGTTTACTTTCAAGCCCAGCCCACGGTGTCTGGGAGCTATCTTCCTTCTAAAAGCATCAGGAAATCGTCGGCGTATTGCAAGATTATGTAGAACGTTGGTGTGAAGATTATAAGGAGAGGGCTTAAGACGTCTCCCTGTGGTAAGCTGTTGTTTACCATGAGCTTTTGATTATTTAAAAACTGGGCTCTCAAAAGTTCTATGATCCAATTAGTGTATAAACTGACTTTGTCAGAAGACCTACTATATTATAAGACCTCTGTACCGTATACGTTCTAATAAAGATCATTATATAAAAAAAAATTGTGTATAGAGTGCTTATGCCGATATTAACTAGAGTTTGTTTCAGCAGGTTGAGATCCACATGTTCATAGGCGTTGGTAATATCAAGAATGAATGCTTTTTTAAAATTGGAATTCTTTATCTTTTTCTAATCTCAGCATTAATGTGTTAGGGCAGCTCGAGGTCGACTTGTATTTCCTATATGCATAGCAATTTGAGGACAACATGTTGTTTTCCTCTATAAAGCGGTCCAGTTTGATTTTGATCAGTTTGTGTATCATTTTGATTAGACACTAATTAACGAGATTGGTCTATAGCTGCTGAGTTGTGTTAGATCCTTGTTGTGTTTCAGTATTGGGGCGATATGAATTGTCCTGCATACAACAAGGTCTATACACTCGACAATAGCTTTATCAATAGCCTCGAGGAGGCATTGAGGATGATTTGTAGCAAGGATTTTTAACATAGTGTAATCAATAGAGCCAACCCTAGGTGCCTTGGGCTTCATTTGTTCGTTGAAAATCTGATGTATCTTCTCAGCTGTAAATAGGTGGCCAAGCTTAACGTCGCACAGTGGGCCGAATGGCCAAATAGCAAAATTCAATATCTCGAGAACGGATTAACATAGAAACCTGGGGTTGTCTGATTCAACTCAAAACAAAAAAAAATACATTAAGTTCAACTGTTTTTATTGAAATGTTGAAGAAAATTAAAGAATAATGAGGAAATGAAAGCCTATTGGCAAGATACAAATTTCTGAAATTTTCAGAATAGTATTTTGAGTGTATATTTAATTAAATAATGCTTACAATTAAAAATTGAAGGAAGCATAAAAACAGGAGAATTTTGTAAATAATAAAACTAGGGATTCAAAGTCGAAGGTTATTCCTTAGCTGCATCATGATTTCCAGGTGCTTTTACTTTGGTTCGGGTCTCATGTTCATGATACAAGGATCCGAAGTCTCCAGTAGCTTGTGGAACACGTCTTTATTGGTAGATAATGGACGTTTTTCGCGAGTCTTTGGTCCTAAAAGTCTTGTAATTCTTATTTCTACTTTCTTGTGCCCCTTCCGACAATATTCCGCCTGGGAGAATCGACTTTTGCACTATTTCAGCACCATACAACAAAATCTTATGCACCGTGGATGGCATGTAGCACCACGGATACTTCACAATGGCCATCTCTGCTGTTGCATCGCTATTTATGTAGTGGATTAGAGCTTTGTAGACTCCTGTTATTGCACTTGTGACCTTGCAATTATTGAAAAAACGTCTGGCAGTGTTGCCATTATTTGAAGATCCGTAATCCTGCTTAACGAGGTCTACTTTGATACGGACTTTCGCAAGAAACTCATGTTGAATACGTTTCTTTTCGTTTTCGTGCATGACTCGCGTGTCTTTTGTATGATAATCCTCCATTCTTCAAATTTTTTTTGTAGACAATGTGAAGAATGTATTCCATGCACTTGATTCTGGCGTGTAATGGAGAGATGCCAAATATGAGAGCAATTACATTATGAGTTTTTGTTGGATTTTTGCTAAGTCGTTCATTTCCGAAGGTAAAGCACTGCATATGTAGCAGGCACTTGCAGACTTCGTATTTGTGATGGCTTGAGCTACCTTGCCGTCCAATATTGTCATCACCAGAGTATGTCGAATACGGATGACATTAATGCCGATCATCACTTCGATTGCCTCTCCAACATCTCTATTTCTTCTTCAACCCGTTATTTCAGCTTGCGCCAAAACAAGTGTCTCTTTCTAGAAACTATACCTCAAGGGCTTGCAAGGTCTTGTTAAGGAAGTTCGGCCATTTTCCCAAATCGGTCCATTTTGATCAACATCGATTGAGATTTTGAGCTTCTGATGAACTATCGACTTCATTAATAAATTCAAGTTACTTATTTCGTTATAATTGATAGGATATTTTTGGGACGCACCTCAAATCCCCATTTCGTCTTCAATATTAATTCATGATTATTTAATTTTTCTTGTTCGTCTAGAGGCTTTGTTTCTAGAATTCGTTTGGCAGTATGGCCAAGCAGATTGTGCAAAGGGACCATTGCGGATGTTTCATTAATTGGCATTTTTTCAGGGAAGCACTGCTCAATTTCTTATAACTTGGAAATACATGGCACCCAAGGTCTTTTAGCGCTTGTCGAATCACCTCGTACAGATATTTTGTCACGTTGGCCTGGAGAAATATAGCTAATGTCTGATTGGCTGACAAAGCTTCGGGTTTATCGTGGTCTTCAAGTGTCTTAGCTGCTGTGTTGATCAAGCTTGGTTGGTACGATGCTTGGAGGCTGCTTATTTTATTCCTCTTGCTTCTTTCATCACAATCATTAAAGTCTTTACTTGGTCTTCCAACACATCCTGTGGATTCCCGGTCTGGTATGTTGAAAATATATTCATTTTCCCTCCACTCACTGAGCATTTTTTTTAACGTCGCCCGGTCCCGATATATTTATCTTTTTTATTAAAAGGAAACAAAAAAGTCTTGCTTAGAGTTGCTAGCATTAAAAAAATGTTTTCCTCGTCAAGTTAGGGATGACTTTCTCGAAGGGATACGTCGAAGTTTGTACCACACCACAAGCACTCACACAAATCGCGTTGACTCAACCTATTCGAGAAGGTATTTACCTTTAGTGTTACAGAGATTATCTCCCCAATAGGTGTGTCTGGCGTTCAGATTACATCCAATCACAACGCGTCTAGTAGAATCCAGTTGTTGCTTCATTTGATCCAATCCAGTTTAGAACGCTGTAGCAGTGACGTTGGGCGGAGCGTACATCGAGACAAGGACATGGTTAATTTTGAGGTTTAAAGTTTGCACAGCAACCGCTTCCAGATTGGTATTTAGATTGATGTGCCTATATTTAATATCCTTACGTAGAAGGATACTGACTCCCCCTCCGATGCCGTACACTCTTAATTTGCCCGCAAAGACGTAATTTCTATATTTGGCATTACAATTATAATTACTTAGAACCTCTTGAAGGAGCGCACTGGCATACGAGTAGTTGTGCCTAGTTATAGCCCAGTCATATTAGGGCTTTCACCTCGGAATGAAAGATAATAAGCTGCAAATTGGTATGAACCTTTGTTTTGTCATTCTAAATGTTGTCTCAAAAGTCACAATCGTTATCGTGTTCGCGTCTCAAGATATTCAAGGTCAAAGGTCACAAAAATCGGTTTTTCGCGAATATCTGGCTTCCTATCGGTTAAATGAGATTTGCATTTATTATAAAAGTTGTAGGCTATAAAATTCCCTACAACTTTTGTTTAAACTTTTTTTTCATACGACCAACCGTTTTGAAGGTAGAGCGCGAAGAGTGCACATCGTACAGTCATATACGGCCTAATGCAAGGTCAAGCGTGAGTTATGGTTATCAGTACGTTATAAAGTCAATTATTTACTTGGAAATTATAATTATTAAACAATGCCTATTATTTATGTACTAACTATTAATTATTTATATTTAATTAAAGTAAGTAACTTGATTATTTATATATAATTATTCATATTTAACTATTTAAGAATATCGGGATCATATGTATTTTCTTCATCGGGATTACTTGGATACAGTGAAGCGTTGAGGCAAGCTTGTCCGTTGCACTGGCCGCAAGCTAAAGAACATTGTAGCCCTGATTTTCTGCATCCACAGCGGGAACCACAACCATTTTTGCAATTGCAAAATATTACGTCAACACTTCCACCAACAAGTGTAGCAGCTCATCAACACATAAAGCGTGTCTACTACCAGATTCAAACGTGGTTAGGGAAGGACTTAGAACCTAAAGAATGGGGCTGGATGCTTGAAAATGAAATCCTGGAGCCCATACGAACGTTATTACCTCCAGCACCAGCCGAACTACTAAACGTAATATTTTGCAATTGCAAAAATGGTTGTGGTTCCCGCTGTGGATGCAGAAAATCAGGGCTACAATGTTCTTTAGCTTGCGGCCAGTGCAACGGACAAGCTTGCCTCAACGCTTCACTGTATCCAAGTAATCCCGATGAAGAAAATACATATGATCCCGATATTCTTAAATAGTTAAATATGAATAATTATATATAAATAATCAAGTTACTTACTTTAATTAAATATAAATAATTAATAGTTAGTACATAAATAATAGGCATTGTTTAATAATTATAATTTCCAAGTAAATAATTGACTTTATAACGTACTGATAACCATAACTCACGCTTGACCTTGCATTAGGCCGTATATGACTGTACGATGTGCACTCTTCGCGCTCTACCTTCAAAACGGTTGGTCGTATGAAAAAAAAGTTTAAACAAAAGTTGTAGGGAATTTTATAGCCTACAACTTTTATAATAAATGCAAATCTCATTTAACCGATAGGAAGCCAGATATTCGCGAAAAACCGATTTTTGTGACCTTTGACCTTGAATATCTTGAGACGCGAACACGATAACGATTGTGACTTTTGAGACAACATTTAGAATGACAAAACAAAGGTTCATACCAATTTGCAGCTTATTATCTTTCATTCCGAGGTTGACCCCTTTTTTTACCTAATATGACTGGGCTATAGGTGTGTTTTTATGTTGTCCTTATGGTTTGTTCGACTCTGGACGTTTAGTTATAAAATTTGAAACATTAGATTTCACATAAGACAGTCGGATAACTGCAAACTAATGTGTCGAAATTCCCTTTAACAATACCCTGACCCGTATTCGCTTCTTCCAATAGCTTTCCCATAAAACGGCACTCAATCAATCTACAATCTATAAATGCGTTGTCCAATAAAATGAGCCATTTTCCCATCATCGACCTCATATCAACAGTTTTTTCCCATAACTCATAGAAATATGCATTTTCTCTCACGCAAATTCACACTTTTCATTTGTGAAAGAAACAAAATTACTGTTGGAATAGGTAGCTAAACTTGGTGACAGTGATTTCGAAACAGATAGGCACAAGACAATGAACTCTGTCGACTTCGGCTAACAGTCATCGTCCACGCTTCCATCTATCCATCCATTAGTCTTTGACATGCTGCACCAGCTACACCGCTATTATAAAATGTTACCGGTTCGTCTATCTGTCTGTCTGTCCCTCGTCTGTTGACTGCCGACTTCACCATCGTTGCTGCTGCTGTCGCTGCTATTTCTGCGATGACCTAATTTATTTATTTTCTTACCTTTTACAACCACTTATAAAGCCAATGTACCTGCTTGCACGAGCGCGAGTGAAAGCCTCTTAAATAAGGCACATATCAATCTTGCTATCTGGCTGCGATGCGGTTGCACATTATACTCGTATGCCATTATAGCAGGCGGGGCATTGTTTCTTTTTTTATTATCTCTCACAAAAACCCAACGACGATGATCTATCTGAGTGTGCTGAGGAAAAGAAAAGTTAAGGAACGCGCAAAGAGGGAAAGTCTTTTGCGCGATTCAATGACGAACGTCGTCTGTCTATCAAAAGATCAAGATTAACATCGTCGGAACCGCAACCCAACAGAGGTCCATCTTTTCAGCCAATAAAGATTCTACGATGTAGACTAAAGATGAAATTAATTTTGAAATTGAACTCATGGGAGCCGTTTTGTAACAATTAATGAATAAAGCTTCTATAAACATTTTGAAATGGAGCCGCGATTAAAAACATCTCAGAAGATGTTGCAAGAGGATGATGCAATCTTATGCATTATTCTTTTTTCTGTATATTTATTTATTGCAAATTTTCCGGTTCGTTAAGATTCGTTGATTGCATTGAAAGTGTTTCTGGATGATAATTTCATGAAGAATGATTATTTTCGGATTTTTATCTCAAGTAATCTTATGATAATATTTGCATCGAGAAAATGTTAACAGCTTACCAATTCCTTTGTTCTTTAATCGTCCAGTGAATGAGGCATGCTTGAATTGTTTACAGTTCACGTAGATGATATCATTTAGACTGCAAGCTTTTACTAGAAAAATTTGTCAAGGTGTCAAATCATAAAATGAATTTTATATTATGATTTAACAATCTATTTATACTTAGATTCACCGGAGCCGTATTTCTAACTTCTGATCATAAAGATTACCTGTCTTAAAGCCAAGTCACCGTCTAGGGGCTATTCATGTTTTGAAAGTGGTCATTCAATTGATTCCAAGGTTCAAATCCAGTTTCGAAAATTGTTGAAATTTGAATGTTTTTCATTTATTTATTTTTATGTTCTTATGATTAATTTAAATTTTTTTTTTATATTTACAGGATCACAGTATGAGCCTGGCGGTTATTCTAGTCAGATACAACATCGAACCAACATGACACAACGTGATGGTATAATAAAGTTCGAGAATGAACGTATCAAAACACTACAGGAGGAGCGACTTCATATCCAAAAGAAGACCTTTACAAAATGGATGAACTCATTTTTAGTAAAGGTACGTGTAATATTCAACTTATTTTTTTAATAGGCAACGTAACAACATTGCGGTACAAATAAAAGCCAAAATTAAGTATCAGCTTTAAATGCTCCTGTTCCTTCATCTATACTGCTCTCTTATGGAGGCTTGTTTTTACCATTTTTTAGCTACTGCCCTTCTCAGTTATGAACAAAGAAATACACAATGCATACACCTTGAATTTATTGTAATGAACATAGCATATAACTATCCTAAATATTGAAACCTATCCCTAGTTTTTAACATTTAAAAAACAACAACAAGACTAAATGCAGCAATAATGAGCTGTAATTCAAAAACTATGTAACTAGAAACATAGAAACAGAAAATAAACACGAATAATTAAGACATTGTCATTAAACCACCAAAACCTGGATTGCTCCATCCCAGCTCGACCAGCCTCAACAAATCTAGCGAATGAGTATCTCCACTGGAATTGTTGGTCTCGTGAACTCAAATTCGGAGGATATTTTATCTTCTTATCGGCCGATATAAAGTTTGTGATATATGTTTGGGACGCCGTCCAAATACACGAATGCTTCTGGAGGAACGAAGCCAGTAGCGAGACAAGTCGCAATATCTCCGTCTGTAAGGTGGAACGGCTGTGAAATCCAAGAGTTTTCACTCACTGTTACAGATCTGGCGATATGTTTCCCAAGAAGTTTCAATATGAATATATCGACTCTTGTCACTTTAGCAGTATGATAAATTTTTCTATTCGATATACTGTAGTGAAATTAAAATGTTTCATAAGTCCGTAAAGGACCGCAGCGATGTTCTGCTGCCTCGGCAGAAGAAGATGAAAATATCTGCCGAGAATGCCCTCGTCTGGGGACGCGTGAATGCGCTGGCAGGCTAGCATTGCGGTGTCGTGGGGCGGGTTCATTTCCCCAGCACGAGGACCCACTACAAAAAAATTTCGCACTCACGAATTTGATGGTCAATTGATCAAGAAGCGACCGAAGTCGCAAAAAGTGTAGATAACTACACCGAGAGAGAAAGTACTTGTTCCGAGAACAAGTGGAACCTGAAAAAAAAGGCAGACTTGGGGTAACCTCGTCATTACCCGACGAAGCTCATGGCCCACAAATGAAAGAAGGGCAACCGGGTGGTGATGGAGCCCCTTCGCACCCACCCAACCGGAATAAATCCATATTTTGTTGCAGTGGCCAGGTATTCCTCTTCTGAGTGGAAAACTCATACAACTTGACTTGTATAAACTTTCCCATCAGAAGGGGAGTACCCCGGTGACCAATTTATGCCATAGAATTATACAATTCGATTGCATAACGCTATGCCATAAAGACGTAATCTGCTTGGGCCACTCAACCCGCGATGTCACCTGAAACATAGAAGAATTAGTTGTGTACCCGGCGGCTGGCTGATGTTTTTAGGGGGCAGCCTGCCACCGTACCGGGTCCTATACCTGGGCAGAAGGGGAAAAAAAATGGAAAGACCGATTTTTTAAAAAAATTAGCACTTCATTCTTTGATTGGTACTTAAACGTTTACAATTTCCTCCCATATTCAAATTTAACACGGTTCAGGCATTAAACGTGTTGCCCCTTTTCGTTTATTTTACGTTAAATTTTAATCAAATGACTTAAACTGTTGCTATTTATTCTTACAGTTCCTTTTGAGAGGTAAAATGTTAAAAAAAAATAAAATTTGAATGTTTAACCCGGCGCCAATGACGCTGGGTCATATTGACCCGAGGAGATTTTAAACAGTCATAGTCTATTTTCTACAATTATTATGCGTTTGAATGCTTGTGTAGCTGAAGTTACATTCCATCTCTACCTGCAACTTCCCTGCATTCAGTGCAATGCCATCCGCCCAGTGAGATACACGTGCGACAACTCAAAGTGGGTACTTTTGACCCGGCGTCATCGTTAGTGTGGTATTTTCGTGACATGCATTTATTTATGAGTTCAGTGTTTTTTTTAACGATTTTTGTTTGTTTTTAGTTGTTTTCACAAAAATGTCACTCGCTAACCACCCAGAGCGTATTTTGGCGGCATTAGAAGAGTCAGATTCTCAAGATGAAGATCCGATTCCTGCTTCTGACATCGAAAACGAAGATCACTTGTCTGAACGCAGTGACAGCAGCGTAAGTGAGCAAGATGCAAGCGATTTGAGTGAGACAGAATCTGATTCGTTGGATAATCGTGATCTATTGACTTTGCAACAACGGTTCTTCAAAGGAAGAGATGGAACAAGATGGGAAAGAGCACCAGCACGACCAAATGTACGTACAAGATCAGAAAATATAATTACGGAGTCACTTGGTGTAAAACCAGCTGCTAAAAGTGCCAAATCGGTGTCAGAATGTTGGAACTTATTTGTGAATAGTGCGATGTTGTGCGAAATTTGAACATATACCAACTTTCATATCCAAAAAAGAAGAGCGGCATGTGCAGATGTGAGCAAACATAGATACATGAGTGAAGTTGGAATGAGTGAGCTAAAAGCATTTATTGGACTTCTATATATTGCCGGATTTTATCGTTCTAATCGACAAAACTTGAATGACTTGTGGGAAACAGATGGCACTGGCGTAGAAATATTTAGACTCACAATGTCAATTCAACGATTCTACTTTATACAGAGCTGTTTACGTTTTGATGATAAGTCTACACGTGATGAAAGACAAAAGCTGGATAATTTAGCGCACATACGGGAACTTTTTGAGACGTTTGTCGAACAGTGCAACAAAATGTATGCGCCAGGAGAGAACTGCACCATTGATCAAATGTTAGTAGCATTTAGAGGTCGCTGTAAATTTAGACAGTACATACCGTCTAAACCAGCTAGATTGCTTTAGTTGATGCGAAAACGTTCTACGTGGTTAATTTGGAAATTTATGCCGGCAAGCAGCCCAGCGGCCCATATTCAGTCAGCAACAAACCATTCGATGTGGTTGATCGTATTGTATTGCCAATTTCTAAGTCTTGCCGTAATGTAACATTTGACAATTGGTTTACCAGCTACGAATTGAGATCTCATCTTCTGTGCAAACACAAACTTACTTCTGTGGGTACTTTACGCAAAAATAAAAAGCAAATTCCGTCTGAATTTATAACAACAAGAGGAAAACCTGAAAACTCATCAACTTCCGGGCATCGAAAAGAGATTACTCTAGTCTCGTATATCCCAAAGAAAAACAAAGTTGTCCTTTTGATGTCAAGTTTACATCACGATGATCATATTGATGACTGCACAGATGATAAGCAGAAACCAGAGATTATAACTTTTTATAACTCAACCAAAGGTGGAGTAGATGTGGCTGATGAACTATGTGCAACGTACAATGTTAGCAGAAACTCAAAAAGATGGCCTTTGACACTCTTTATTGCTATGTTAAATATAGCAGGAATAAATGCAAATATAATTTATCGCGCTAATAATAATGACATGCATACGAAAAGACGACACTTCTTGAAAAATCTAGGGCTTTGTATGGTTCAGGAACATTTGCTCTGGCGCAAAAATCTTACTAATTTGCCTCGACAGATGCGCAAAAGAATTGCGGATTTCACAGGTACAGAACAAGTCGAACCCTCCCAAAAGGTCTCCGGCACTCGCAGAAGATGTCAAATATGTCCATCCAAAAAGGATAAAAAAACAATTCACACCTGTAATTCATGTAACATTTAGATATGCCCCGATCACGTAATTTCGTACTGTGAAAACTGTAGTAATTCCATGTCACTGATTGATGAAACAGAAGACTAATTTTTTTTTATTGATATAGGCAGTTTATATGATCTCTTCCTGAATTCACAATGTGCATTATTACAAATAGTTTTTCGACAATTGTTGTAAAAAAAATCGAAAAATATTTTTTAAGTTGAATTTGCATGTGATAAAGAAATAATTAATAAAAAAGTTATTTACAAAGTATGTTAGTATTTTCATCATTTTATTTTATTGACAAAGCGAGAAGATTTAATAAATTAAATTAAAATTAGATAATTTGTTAGAATTTTATAAAAATTCGTTAATAAAACCAATCGGGTCATTTTGACCCAGTGTCATTGACGATGTAATTTTTTTCACGTCATTGGCGCCGGGTTAATAAAAATAAATTTTGATATATAAAGTTTGTGTAATTTAAAGCAAATATATATGTATAAAACTGATCGCAAAAAAAATATATATATAACAAAATATGCAAAAATATATGTATCTAACAAAATATGCAAAAAAAAAAAAAAAAAAAATATATATATATATATATATATATATATATATATATATATAGCAAAATATGCAAAAATATATGTATCTAACAAAATATGCAAAAAAAATATATAGATATAACAAAATGTGCAAAAAAAAAAAATATATATATATATATATATATATATATATATATATATATATATATATAACAAAATATGCAAAAAAAAATATATATATATATATGTATAACAAAATAAAAGGGTACTCACCCAAACATCCTCGTCGGGCGCCCACTGATGATGTGGGTGGTCCTGAAATTCAAACTTCTTTTTTTGAGGATGTTACGAGTGCTTATACACAATTTGTTCACTTCTGTTATAGCTACTTTTCGACTACACAGCTAGCAAGCCCGTCGGCTGCGTCCTAAAGCAGGCATTTACAACATTGAATGAATGCAAGAAAAAAACAGCTTATTAACCCTGTTCGCCTCCAGGCCGACGCTGCTGTTCAATCTTATTTTTGAAAAACAGCTACCTATTTTGCAGGTTTTACGAGTTGATCCGTCTTAATAACTTCCTGGCGCTCTTGCTGTACGGTAAATGTTATTCTACCGATTATTTAAACAAGTCGTTTGTAGAAATTAATCGTCTCGATTATTTTGACAAGTTGTTTAAAGTAATTATTAGAGTAGAAAATCCATTGCATATCCAGGCTTCCAAAATTTTAACAATATTATTTACATAAGAGCCCAACACTATTGTTGCAGACAATCAGTCGACTGTTTTTGCGTCGCAGAAAATAGTTCCACTCACTTCCAACCGTCAATCTGCGCCAAAGGCAAATAAGACTTATCACCTGAAGGCGAACACTGTGCTATCGCTAAACTACACAAACCATAGACCGATCACTTAGGGATGCATCAGACTACGACTATTTAGCCGCACTTCTGTCGCAAGTTACACATGGTTAAATGGAAGCCCGCACACTGCGATTTTCGACAATTTTTTCCAGGTCGGCAGTCGCAGGAATTTGCGATTTTTCCTAAAACCAGTTTAGCAGGTAGTTTTTGTGATACTCGCGCAGGCGCACATCATTTGGACATTTGACGCTGACGTGCACGGAGGTTTCTTGCATAGCGTGCAAATGAGTTAGCGCATGTGTTCCTGGCAAAGACATACCTTCAAATGAGCATATTAGTTCTGCGCATGCGTGAAGTTCCTTTGCAAATCTTGTCGCAGTGTGTTCGTATTTGCGTCTGAAAATCGCTGGTTACGGCAGAAAAATCGCAATGTGGCCGAACCCTTAATGGACACGGAATGAAAATCAGATTCAGCTAAACAATTCCTTTGTTTTTTTTTCGTTGACTGTGATATTCAAAACTCCGACTAAGATATTCACCGCATAGAAAGATAGGAAAGAGTGGCTTATCTGATTTCAATTTTGGAGTATATACGTTAAGGAACAAACAATCTTCAGATCCAACAAAGTCGGATACTATTGGATCATTATGAAATGATTTATTTCTTTCATTCCTGCAATCAATAGTTGCTTCAGGGAATTTATCTAGAGGAACTGGAGGCTTGAATCTTAGTTTTCGTGTTGGTGGATGTGCATATGGAATGCCTTTAAAAGAATAATATGATCCCCCGTTTGAAAACACTTCTTTCTGTCCAATTACTCCTCCTTGCTTGCAATCAGCCTGTACAGGATCGAGTCCCAATCTCTTCTCCTCACCATGCACGTGATTCACCCACACAAGAACCGCTCTCGCTCCGTTCGCGTCGCAATGAACTCTCCATCCCTTTCATTCCATTTTTTAAAATGTTACGGTTCTCTTTTCCGACCGGCCAAGTCCATTCTACGCGGATACCACCTCATGCGCGCCCTGTCAAAATCTCGAATCGTCCCAGATTAATCTTAAAGGGCTGCGTTCGTTGTGATCAAATTGGAGGGAAATTGATGTCCCATACAATTTGTACAAAGCAGCTGGTTTTTCGTTTGATTAGTTGATCTGGGACATATTATGCCTGAATTTCCTTTAACCCTTTGCCGGCGCCGAATAATCGAGCAATTTTAGTTGTGCGGAAAAAAAATTAAAAAAAAATAAAATAAGAGAAAAAAAAATCTATAAATTGACATCAATAAAATTTGAATTCTATGTGAATTTATCAAATAATTTAAAGAAATAAAAAAGATAGTAAATTTAACTAACTGCTCGATTACTACAATACAGTGTTTGCAATCCGTCTTAGGCGTTCTGTATAAACCAGTACATGCACGAAGACATTTCCTTTCGGAAACTCTCAATCTTTCCATGGTACTAGCACTCTGGTTGTACCAGATATCACATCCATATGTCAAAACTGGTCTAATCAGGGTCTTGTAACAGATAATTTTGACCTTTTGATCGATGCATTTGGAACGAAAGAGTCGTTGACGGGTCATGACTACTTTTTGTGCTTTACTGAGCATGATTTTGACATATTCAGTATAGTACAGATACTGATCGAGACAAACACCGAAGTTTCGAACACAGGATTTATGTGGAATCTGTTCTAAACTACCTTCACCAGCCATAATGTGGACACCCTTCCAATCTTGACTGACCCCTTGCAGTGTTTTCCGAAACAAAATTGTTTCGCACTTCTTGGCAATGATTTTCATTTGCCAATTGTCGGTGAAGAGCTGCACATCATTAAACATTTTTTGGAGATTGCTCTGAACTATTTTAGCCTTCCGGTCTGCCGTATAAATGATCAAATCATCGGCAAATGCTATCAATGATCGCGCAGCTGAGATGTTAAAATCAAAGCCATTCAATAGCTTGCGAATGAATATTGAGAAAAGCAGAGGTGCAGTAAATGTTCCCTGCTATAGGCCATACAATACCTTGAAAACACGTACTGTCATCAGATTTCAATCAATTACAACAAATGATTTCCCATAAAACATATTGCACATCATCGCGACAAGATGTCTGGGGAATCTTGTTGTGAAATGGTATGTATATATATGTCCGCGAAGGACTGCAGCGATGGTCTGCTGCCTCGGCGAAAGAGGATGGTAAGATCCGCCGAGATTTGCCTTGTCTGGGGACGTGTGAATGCGCTGGCAGGGTAGCGTTGCGGTGTCGTGGGGCGGGTGCTTTCCCCCAGCACAAGGATCCACTACAAAAGAATTTCGCATTCACGAATTCTTGGGTCACAGAAAAAAAGTCGACCAAAAAAAAGGAGGTAGCCAGCTAAGGATTGAAATTGCTTGTTCAGAGAACAAGATGGGACGAGCAAAAACGGACGGACTGGCGGAGACTTCGTCATTAGCGACGATCCTTATGGCCCACAAATAAGGGTGGGGCATCCGGATGGAGGTGGTGCCCCCTCACATCCTCCCAACCGGATCAAGATCCAAACGTAGACGTGGCCATGTGTTTCCCATTTGAATGAAAAACGCATACAAACGCACTTTGTATGACCCTTTCCCACAAATGAGAAGCACAAACGTAACCAATTTATGCTATAGAGTTATGCAATGAAATAACATAACCTTATATCATAAAAGGTCACGCGAGCGGAAGGCCACTCTACCCGGCAAGAGCCCCAGCTACCGACGAAAAAACGAAGGAGCGCGCCCGAGGGTAGCCCATAGTAGACGAAAAGCCTGCCATCGTGGCGGGTCCTATACCCGGTCAGGTACACCAAAATGGAAAGACCAAGGTGTACGTTTAATAATTCATTTTATTTTTTGTACTTTTTAGGTCTTTGTTAAAAAAAATTTTTTACAAAGACCTACTAGTTTCGCGACCTGTCTGTCCGTCTGTCCGTGCGTCACAGCTGATTTGCTCAGAAACTATAAAAGCTAGAATGCTCAAACTTTGTGAAAAGGTCAAAAGTGATGGCCTCTCAAAAGTTTAGGTCTTACCAAAAATTTAAAAAAATTTTAAGGGGGGTCCCCCCCTAATAACGAATTGGCCCTTAAAATTTTTTTTATCAAAGGCAGTCGAATGGGGTATCAAATGAAAGGTCTTGATTAGAACTTTTAGAATCTGAAATAAAAAAAATCATTTTATGAATTAGAGGGTCCAGGGGAAGGTAAAATGCACCAAAAATTTGTGTCCCCCCCTTCGCGATTGGACACCTTTGAGCCGAAAAATCTGAAAGTTACCACGAATGTGGGCTTTTATGAGTACAAGGGCAACAAATACCTCAGAAATCGAAATTCACTCAACTTTGTTAATAATAGTATGATTTGTAGATTTTACATTTTTGCCTATAAAATCAAAACGGTACCTTTAAACTTCTTGAAATTTTGCAATTATATAGACTGATATAAAAAATATATCGAGATCAAATCATAATCAAGTGAGTTATAGCCATTTCAATTTTATGAAATTACAACAACAATAACACGTATTTATGGTTGATACATATTTCAAATTGACCTAGGGACTTCTTTTTCTTTCAATTTTCATGAAAATTTCAGGAATAGTGTTTAACTCAAACATGTTCAACCGGCCGAGCATTCAGGAAAATCATTTAAGCTAGAATATAATGGCGGCTGCACTGTGCTTATGGAAGAAATTGTGCATCTTTTGTATAAATTTGAACGATTTCATATCCAAGTATTGGATGAATAATTCAAGTTATCGATTCACGCTATTAGAAAACATGTTTCTAACCCTAGGATGTTTACAAAGACCTTCTGGTAGGAGCACTCTCCTGCTTACTCAACTTGTTTTTACCCTTATTTTCACGATTTAATTAATAATTGATTGTGTATTACATCAGTATGTAATAATAAAATTTCATTCTATCAATTAAAAATAAAACAAAAGAAAACATAAACTTATTTGTTTGAAACTGGGGTATTTTTTGACTTGGCCCGATATTAAGTTCTAATATTGCAATATTAGGATTATATAACAGTTGTTTGTTTTCATTTTTTGTCACAATTACAAAAACTATCAAAGTTATAGCGTCATTTGTTTGTGATAATTGTTTTATGAGTGCAAAAAAACTATTGGTACTACTTGAAAATTTTTAGGGACAAAACTATGAGCTATCTTTAAAGTTATTTTTAAGAAAGAAGTTAAGACAACGATCTTGGCAATAATACATAAGAAATGCAGAGAATGAAGAGCCAGCTGCTGCACTGAAACACACACAGGCAACCTGGAGCCTTACCTTTTGCAATGGATAAACCATTGAAAAATATTTCACTTCCCATCTTACCAATGTAGCCTTCCTTGCATTCGCATGATGGATGCGGATAATTAGCTAGGGTGCTATCAAAACAACGTCCACCATGCCGACAATCCAAGTCGTCAAATTCCTTTGAGCATTTCGATGTAAAACCCTCTTTATTAATGTTGAATCTTTCTCGGACACTGATCGGCGCTTCAAAGAACTATTCCTTCACATTGAGGATGACGAAACGACAACGGGACATCGACTAGCCGGAGTAAAGTGGTCGGTCTCCCGATGCTTAAAAGAATCTGCTCGAACAACAATCTGCAAAATTTCAATTCATGGACCATGGTCATTCTACGTTGCTTCTTCGCAGCGGATCAGGCGTCCACGTGTAACGGGAACAACTATTGACGGCATTCTAACTATGACAATCCATCGTAATTAAATTGATGAAATGCTCATTGTGAGGGTTCTCGCGGGAAAGCATGTGCCCCGGAATACGGTTCAAATGAAAAAACCAATTCTAAGATAGCGAGTGCATTCTACACTGAATTTATATGAATGCATTTCATGATTATTTCTCTTGAAATTTTAATGGGAAGAGAAGGAACACATTCTGTTGAAGTCTTGTTAGTGGGTAGGTATTTTGGGGAAAATGGAGTCTTTCAAGAAAACACCATCACTGAACTGGTAGGAACACTATCAAAATAATCCGTGACTACGGAGGAATTAAGCATTGCAGTCTTACATGTTTTCCAGTTAGAATTGCACTCCATTTGTTTTTCTTACCATATCACATTCACTCGTTATAATATATTATCGACAAGGGCTGGGAGAAAACCTCAAATTCAACTTCGAATTGATTTCAAGTGTGGGGTGTCGAGATCCTATATGCGGAATGGAAAACAAATAGGGCCGCTAATTTTCACTTTCAAAAGGAGGCTCTACTTTCTTGCGTTTGAAGGTTTATCGACAGCAACGTTAATAATGCGATTTTTACTCTTGTCACTTCTTTGATACCCTTGGTCGAAATGCTTATTATTTAATTTAATTTTATCCATTCGGCAATTTGTTAAAGGGAGTTAAACAACAACACTTGAACACCTCTTATGCACTCCCGAGTATTGATATAAAAACTCCGTTCTCCGTGTGCTTCCCGTGTCGCGATCAATTCAATTCAAGCTATAATGACTTTGGATTGAACGCTGGGAGGAGTTTTTCAGATATTCTGATTTCCTTTCAACTTTAAACGATGCATGAATCATTAGGTATTAGAAATCAGTTGGTGTTCCCGAAGCTTTTATTCGAAAATGAGACGTTTTAACACATAACACAAGCGACCATTGCTGGCGGCCAATTTACAATGGATATGACCTCTTACGCATGATTTGTGCGCAAGTTCGCAAATTCACGATTCCACCCATCGTGAAATTTTTAGAGAGTCGGGTATTCCACGTGTTCGGGGTACCAGAAAGTGTGTACTCGGACAACGGAGTACAGTTCAGATCTCGGGAGCTTAAGGGTCTTCTCGAACAATATAGTGTCGAACACCAACACTCAAAAAATTCAAAAACAAATGATGCTATAACTTAAGTTTTTGTGATTTGTATTAAATCTAAGACAAAAAATGAAAACAAACAACAGTTATATAATCCTAATATTGCAATATTAGAACTTAATATCGGGCCAAGTCAAAAATACCCCAGTTTCAAACAAATAAGTTTATGTTTTCTTTTGTTTTATTTTTAATTGATAGAATGAAATTTTATTATTACATACTGATATAATGCATAATCAATTAATTACTTAACCGTGAAAATATGAGTAAAAAAAAATATTTTTTTTTCATACTAAAGTACAAAAAAATAAAATGAATTATTAAACGTACACCTTGGTCTTTCCATTTCGGTGTACCTGACCGGGCATAGGACCCGCCCCGATGGCAGGCTTTTCGTCTACTATGGGCTACCCTCGGGCGCGCTCCTTCGTTTTTTCGTCGGTAGCTGGGGCTCTTGCCGGGTAGAGTGGCCTTCCGCTCGCGTGTCCTTTTATGATATAGGGTTATGTGATTTCGTTGCATAACGCTATAGCATAAATTGGTTACGTTTGTACTTCTCATTTGCGGGAAAAACATATGGCCACGTTTATTATTATTATTATATTGTTTATTGCTGAGGGCCGTTTGATAGCGAGTTGTTTTAGTTCTTAAATGTTCAGAGTATTTTCGATTTGATGTCACTCCACGAAGAGATACAACCAGCTTTATCCTCATTAAAGAAAAAGAATTTTCTCGTTAATGTATTTAAACACCTTCCACTTTTTCTAAATTTTATACGGATTTATCCATTATTTACGAGACCCGCTCGAATCGCCAAATCTTTGCTGCACTTCTAATACAATAAATTGCACGTCGTTCCTAAGTATTTTATGCACTTTCACGCCCGCTAATCACTTTGGGTCATTAATCCAAACCAAACTTTATCTACGTCACCACTGACACCATCGACACACTTCCTCAAATTGTTAATTCCCAAAATCCCCTTTTTCTTCAAAACAGCATGTCGAACAATCCATTCCGTAAATCACCTCCACAAAAAAAAACGACAACTCCCTCTTTCTTTCAAGATCAAATCACCAAAAATTCTTTTCTCCCCGAATTAAAATTTAATGCACCGCCAAAAGCAATCCCTATTGTTCTTTCCAAATTCAAATACCGAATGTCCTCATTCAACGAACTCAATCCTTTTCATTTTCAACTACCGCTGCCGCATCTGGGTAACGTAATCGAAGTTCAGTACACTTCGATTCCGCTACCCACACATCTTTTTTTCCGAATCGACAAACACAATAATATCCATTGATTTGCATATATGGCAATTGCATCATCAAAGAAGCGCTTGATTGAATGCAAAGTGTCACATATACATATACGGAAACTATTGATTTTGCCGATACCCCAAAAAGAGTGCTTCCTGCGCTCGGGGAACTTGAACGCAGGGTTCCAGCAGACCCCCGGTCGAGAACTCGCGACGCAACCAATGGAGGCATGTCTTGTCGATCTCCCATTCATCTAATAAGCAACTTCAACGAGGCATCTGGGTATGAGATTGAATTTTGCTAGTAGGGAAACGTGAATTAATTTTCGTTAGTGTAAAAAATAAAATTTGTTAGTGAGAACTAGTGAATAGAATTAGTTAGTATGAAGGAAGGAATTAGGTTTTGTTAGGAAAAATGTATAGAATGAAATTTTGTTAGTGGGAAAATTGAAATTATTAGCATATATTATTTTTTTGTAGTTGGAAATAAGGGAAAAGGGTAGGATTGTGATGATGCGGAGATAAAAATTATAGGGAAATTGCAAAAATGTTAATAAAAATAAATAAATAGAAAAGTTGGGAGTGCCCAAAGGAAGGGGGAGGTGTTACGGCGGCAATTCGAAGTTGCGAATGGGAGAAAGTAAGTACGCCGTAATTCGCAACAAGGGTGCGAAGGAGCACCACCTTATTTGTGGGACATAAGGACCGTCGTTAATGACGAAGTCTCCGCCAGTCCGTCCGATTTTGCTCGTCTCAACTTGTTCTCTTAACAAGCAATTTCAACCCTTAGTAGGTTACCTCGACCTCGACACCAGCCGATCGGCATTCGATCCGTTTAATTTGTGAATGCGAAATTCTTTTGTAGTGGGTCCATATGCTAGGGAACCCGCCCCACGACACCGCAACACGCTAGCCTGCCAGCGCATTCACGCGTCCCCAGACAAGGCCGATCTCGGCGGATCTCAACATCCTCTTCCGCCGAAGCAGCAGACCATCGCTGCAGTCCTTTACAGACATTTATATACTCTATTTCACTACATCACTAAGGTGAGCGACGGAGTATCAATCTGGGACTGTTATGGCATTGAGGCGGCAATAATCCCCGAAAGGTCTCCATTGCCCGCGTTTCTTGGGAACCATATGTAATGGGCTTGCCCACGGGCTACTCGAAGGCTGACAAATTCCATGTTGAAGCATGTAATCAAATTCGGCCTTGGCTTAACGCAATTTCTCTGGAGGTAGGGGTCTTCACGCAATTTCTCTGCAGGTAGGCGTCTTGCTTTTTCAACAACCAGTGGCCCTTGCATTAGAATATGGTGATAAGCACCACAAGCAGTATCCTTTTGGATATCGGAGGCAACAGTGACATCGACGAATTCTTTTAATAAATCCTTATAGTTCAAATTGGTATCGATGTTTGTGATGCGCGAACTGAATTCACTTGTAGGAAGAGTTGTAGCGATCAGATTCGTTTCACGATCCATTAATTTTTTCCGCATGGGTCGACATTTAGACAAAAATTCAGGAGGAAGTCAATTCTGATGATTGCTTATCGTACGTCTGCAACCACAAATTTCCACTTAAAAGGTCGACGCAATCCAAAAATCTAATGAAATAATTTTGTGACCGTAAGTTTTGATCGGAGTATTGTTTGCAGCATATAGTTGGAACCTCATGGGGACGTTTCGACTTTTGTCCCGTGGAAGGACTGTTATATTGGCACCCGTATCAATAAGAAATCGGTTTCCGTTCTGTTTATCATAAATTATAAGTCGGCGATTGTCATGTCGTTGCTCGTCCTCGCTCACCTCAACTCGGGACGACAAACTTAGTTTCCCGCATTGCCTTTTCCATCGACTGTCCGTTGGCACGGTTGACGACAATTTCTTGCGAGTTGTCCGAAGCGCGTGTGGTAAAAGCAGAACGAGTCGTCTGATTTCGACTTAAAACGTTTCCTTGTCCTTTGAGACGGTGAAACTGATCGGGATCGCTTCCGAAACTCCCAGCGTTCGAGATGGTTCAATATCTGTTGTAAAACTTCGCCATTTTTATCTTCTTGTCTTTGTACAGATGCAATGGCCGGTGGTTTCTGCAACTCAATCATTAGATTCGCCATCTTTGCAACACTGTCAATGTCGGCCTCATTAAAATTGTCAAAACAACTCAAATATTCTCAGGTAGATGCTCCAAAAGAAACAATTGCAGCATTGCATTTGTCAGGTGCTCTCTTCTTATATTTCGAAGATGCTGATAATAGCGTGATGGCATCCTTCCGTCTAGATTTTGCCCTTGGAATAAACGTCGCTTTGATTCGCTAGATTCTGCGAACGCTGCTAGTATACACTCCTTGACAGTATTATACTTGTTTTCCTGCGGCGGATTTCTCGCAATGGAAATAATATGCGGTAATATCTCCGGCTCGGAATACTGGATGACATAATTGAATTTTGTTTCTCTTGCGTGATGCCATTTGTGCGGAAAGTGGCTTCCACCTGCTCGAACTAAATTCCGGATCCAATTAGTAAAACGCAGGAAATTTGGTGATTCGAGATGCTTCCACAAACAGATTCGCAGTTGTCAAAGGCCTCGGCGCGATGGGCGGTAACGTAGCACTTGGAACTTTTGATGTCTTCGGCGTATCTACGGAGTTGTCCGGCCCGGTAGCCATTTTCAATATTAGCTGGCGTCACTCGTGGATTTGCGTTTTTCTGCGTAAATGCTCAAACCTACAGGAAATCACATCGGCATTCATCATGTCGGTGTCACCACTGTAGGGATTCACTACTGTGGGGGTTCACTGTGTATTTGTATAAATTAAAATGCACATGATAAATTATAAAGCTTATTAACAAATATACGTATTCCGCAGTAACAAAACTGCGTGCGTACAATATGGCGGTTAGAGTTGGAGAGAGAGTGACGCAAAGATAAATCAAAAACTCTTCTTGGTTGATGATCCATATAGCGGCTACATTCGAATATCTATTGGTCAGATGTCATGCTGCTACACAGCATTTATTGCTGGTACCATCTATTGCAAAATGGCGGTCTTCCATTTGCATTACCAAACAAAAAAACACTTTACATATATTTTAGGCCATTTAGGTTGGCAAATAACGCTTACTTTATTTATTTTGCTCGAACTATCCGCATGGGTCTGTATTAGATTAGCAAACGGTATGTCGCTCAGACATTTATGTAACGGTTATTTAACCAACGCCAGTAGCTGATGTTTCTAATTCCGCTCTTAATCTGCCAGCACCACAGAAAGTTCCATCTCTTCATGTCGTGGCGCCGCCGAAGCAAATATTTATATCTCGTCTGGCTTATAAGACATCGACGAATGACATTTGTGATTATGTCTCAACGAAATTTGGGCCTTCAGTAAAGATAATCAGCTGCCACAAACTGACAAAAGACAACATTGAGGGAAGAGTTATAGCTTCCTTTAAGCTTACTGTGCCGTCAAACTGCAGCATAAATCTTCAACCAGAATACTGGCCTCCTGGAACACTAATTAAACCGTTCGAGGCAACCAAAAGAAGAAATTTTCGTCGCGTGGTAAGCTCTCTTCCGAAACTTTAACAACTGGTCACCCTACAACTTCTTCAAATATTAATTTAAATTTTGATATTCAAAACACTTCTCGTAGGTTCAATCTTTATTATCAAAATGTACGTGGCATGCGAACCAAGCTGGAAGCTATTAAAATCGCCTCTTCCATTTCTGGCGATGATTTCATTTGTTTTATAGAAACCTGGCTAACTCCTGATATCGCCAGCAGTGAAATTTTTCCACTATGTGATGTCTACCGAACTGATAGAGATCGTTTGATTTCAGGTAAATCTGACGGTGGTGGTGTACTTATTGCTACTCATAAAGCCTTAGACAGCAAACTCTGCTCTGACTTTCCACCGTCTCTTCCAGTAGAATGCATCACTGTCTTAATCAATATCTCTCAAGCCGTGAGTTTAGTATTACTTTGCGTGTATATCACTTGCAATGCTTCTTTCCGCATTTACAACCGTTTTTTCTCTGAATTATCTTCGTATTTCTGTAGCATCAACACTTTATACAATATTTTAATCTGTGGTGACTTTAACATGCCTTGCCTAAGGTGGGACTCAAGCTCTCATACCCTCTCATCCTTCAATGATCTCTCTATCCTGTTTTCTTCTTTTTTATCGCTTTGCTCCCTATCGCAATTAAATATGATCCCAAACGCAAACAATCAACTCATTGATTTCATCCTTAATACCAATCCTGCCTCTATCTCCTCGATCACAAAATCCCCCTCCGAATATGTAAAACCTGATCCCCATCATCCTACGCTTGAGGTTCATTTATCTTTTCTTGCACCTCAGTCCAAACGCACTCCTTTCTCCCCAAGATTTAATATCCGCAAAGCCAACTATGCAGCCATTCAGCTTGAGCTGGATAATATTGACTGGAATTCAATGCTACACAAGCTAGATGTCAATTCAGCGCTATCAACTTTCTATGAGAATCTCAGAAGCATAATTGCAAACCATGTACTTATCTGCTGATCCCCCCGGAAAAAGAGCCCCAGCTGGTTTTCCGCTGAAGTCTCAGACGCTCTCTATTTGAAGGACCAGGCGCGCAAAAAACTTCATTATTCCAACTCTAACACTGACCTCACCAACTACCGACTGCTTCGTAAAGAAGCCAAAAAAGTGGTTAAGCACGCAATGCGATCTTATTATTATATGATTGAAACATCACTGCAATCTAATAGCCCTAAGCCAGGGGTGCTCAAACGGTCAATCGCGATCGACTGGTCGATCGCGAGTGCTTTTTGGGTAGATCTCGAGAAGAAAAAAAATTTTAATAAGTAGGTAGGTAACTAAACTACAAAAATGTATTACGTAATAAAATAACACTGCTTGCGGAAAAAGGTGGCTTTATCAAAGGAACGCGCGGCACTTTTCAAAGAAAAGCCGTGTTGTTTCTAGACTAGACAGTACACAGTACAGTCTAGTCTAGAAACAACGAGAGACAGTACAGTCTAGTTTCGGGCGGCGCGTTTGACGGGAACATTCGAGACTTTCGTTCACGCCGATATAAATGTTGCGCCTGCAGGAATTGGAGTCATTCTGAATTGTAACTTGATGGCGAACCTACGTCGATACAAAGTTTATTATTAAATAGTGGAAAATGAGTGCAGTGAAGAAATCTGAAACGTATCATTTTAACAAGGATTGGGAGGAAGAATTTTTCTTTTGTATGGTAAAGGATAAGTGCATTTGTGTTATTTGTCGTGCGTCAGTTGCAATACCTAAGCGTGGTAACTTAGAGAGGCATCATAAAACGGTTCATAAAAACTATGAAAAGGATTTTCCGCCACAGAGTGAATTAAAAAAACGAAAAGTAAGTGATTTGATATCTTGTTTGAAAAAAGAACAATCCATGTTCACAAGACCAGCCAAACAATCAAAAGCTGCTACGATCGCGTCTTTTAAAATATCTCATACATTGGCGAAACACAAGAAACCATTCGAAGATGGATCGGTGGTGAAGGAAGCATTTATTGAAGCGGGTGAGACTTTATTTGGAGATTTTAAAAATAAAACATAAATCATGTCTGCTATTAGAGAACTTCAGTTATCTCGTCCGACTGTCACAAGGCGTATTGAAGTCATGAGTCAGGACATCACAGATAAAAAAAACATGATATCATGGAATGTACATACTTTCCTTTACAGTTCGACGAATCCACCGATATGACAGACACTGCCCAGCTGTGTATTTTTATTCGGATGGTATTCAATGACATGTTGGCTAAGGAAGAATTTTTGACAATCATTCCTCTGAAGGGGAAGACCCAGGGCGAAGATATATATGACGTTTTCTTCAATTTTGTAAAAAACTACGAGCTACCAATATATAAATTAGTGTGCATTACAACCGATGGAGCACCAGCAATGACTGGAAACAAAAACGGTTTTGTGGCATTGTGTCGAGCTAATGAAGAATTCCCTTCATTTTTTTCATTCCGTTGCATTATACATCAACAAGTTTTGTGTTCAAAAGTTTTAAACACGGAGGAAATTATGGGCATTGCAACAAAAATTGTGAATTCCATCCGTGCACGTAGCTTGCAACGGCGGCTCTTTCAGTTGCAGTTGGAAGATAGGGGGTCAGCTGAACACACTGATTTAGTTCTTCACACGGACGTCAGGTGGTTGAGTCGCGGAAAATTCCTAGAAAGGTTTCAAGAATTATTGCCCGAAATAACAGCTTTTCTAGACGAAAGAGGTGATGACACTCAGATTTTGAAAAGCGAAAAATGGCTAAATGATTTGGCATTTTTGACTGACATCACAATGCACTTAAACACCGTTAACTTGGAGCTTCAAGGTAAAGCAAAAACTATTATTGAGATGATTAGCGCAGTAAACGCATTCAAAAGTAAATTGCAACTTATGATAGATCAACTGAAAAGAAGGGTCTGAAACATTTTCCGTCTTTGAAAGCAAGGATTCCTCAGTTGAATTATGATACGTATGAGGCTGCATTATCCAATATTTTGGGACAATTCGAAATGCGTTTTTATGATTGCAGTAAATTGGAAAATATAGCATCATTTATGAGTTATCCTTTTTCATGTTAAAACATTGAGGAATTAGCTACTGAAATAGCAAGTCAGTTTAATAAGAACTCATGTTCTGTTGAAAATGAGTTGGTGCAGATTATATCAGATATACATCACAAAGCTACAGCATCTGATACAAATTTCTGGTGTTTTATATCTGAAGATAAATATCCGAATGTAAGGCAAATCGCCCTTCAACTGACGGGATTTTTTGGGTCAACTTACTTGTGCGAGTCTGCATTTTCTGAAATGAAGATAATTAAGTCAAAATATCGCAATCGACTAACTGACGATCATATGTCATCATGCTTGCGATTAGAACTCAGTGGTTACGTACCATCTTATGAAAAGTATGCTGAGGACATGCAGTGCCACGCTTCAACATCCAAAGTCACTCTTTAGTTAAGTTTAACACCATATGTAACTCTTTTGTTTTGTAATAACCAATAAACTCGCAATTTTGAATAACTAAGAGTTTTTTCATTGATATTGTAGAGAACCTAACCCAAACCTTGACTAAAATAATGTATCTATATTGTGCAGAAAGCTAATATCTATATATGCTACGGTACGCCCTACCTAGGTAGGTAGGTGCCTCCACATTTAAGGTTTCGAACCCCACTATGTACTCATCGTGTCCTTCTCCTTCCCATATTATGAATTCTATCGTGACCTCTCCATCAGAAATTGAAAATGTACTGCTTATCTTTGACTTTAATGGTAGTCCGGGTCCTGATGGAATACCAAATCTGTTCGTTAAGTAATTATCTTCTGCATTATCTACCCCGCTATCAATTATTTTCAATATAAGCCTTGCTTCCTCCTGCTTCCCTGACGTCTGGAAGCATGCTAACATCTTTCCGATCCAGAAGTCCGGAGATCGTAGTGAAATCTCTGACTATCGTCCGATTTCTTTGCTGTCTTGTTTTGGCAAGCTCCTTGAGCGAATTGTGCATAACAGAATGTACGATGACACCAGTATCCTGTTTGCAAATGAACAACATGGCTTCATTAAAGGTTGTTCGACAGTAACTAATTTGTTAAAACTTACGAATACCATCTCTCTTGCTTCTGACAACAGCCAATAAGTCGATGTCATGTACACCGATTTTGCTAAAGCCTTTGACAGTGTTGATCACGGCCTTTTGGCTAACAAACTCCGATCGTTCCGCGTTTCCGACTCTGTCCTCTCTTGGATCTTATCCTTCTTATCCCATCGCTCCTACACCGTTACATGGAATAATTTTTTTTTCGTCGGACTCATTTAGCCCAAAATCTGGTGTTCCTCAAGGATCAATTTTGGGCGCTTTGCTATTCAACATTTTCATTAATGATCTTCCCCAATGCCTGTTCTCTAATTGTCTTCTTTACGCTGATGATTTAAAAATTGATCGCCCCATTAATTCCAACAAAGACTGCTTATACCTCCAAAATGATCTTGACAATCTCCAAAATTGGTGTCAAGGTAATTTACTTCCTCTTAACATTTCAAAATGTTGTCACATGAGATTCACCAACAAAATTCATCCAGTTTTATATGAATACCAGATTGATGGATCGGCGCTCGCACTTGTGGACAAATTAAAGATTTGGGAGTAGTATTTGACCCAGGTTTGAAATTTAACATCCATGTTTCATCTATAACCACAAGAGCTTCACGTGTCGCTGGTTTTATTTTAAGATCCTCTTGCAAGTCTTTTAGTATTTCAACCAGCGTCCATCTATTCGTACTTCTAGCCCGGTCAATTCTTGAGTATGCCTCCTAAGCATGGTCTCCTCACTATACCAATCTATCGGATGCTGTTGAAACTGTACAGCGTAAATTCATACGATCTCTATTCTACAAATATAACCTCACTTACAGCTCCTACATTGAGCACTTCAGATCCTAAACATTCCATCACTCAAAAATAGGAGAGAATTTCTTGACCTGTGCTGCTTATTTAAATTATATCACGGTATTCTTTCATCCAACCTTCGTGAAAGGCTTTATATACGTCCCACCTCAAGAACGCGTTCAACTGGCGTATTCTTTGTGCCCTTTGCCCGTACCGATATTTATTTTTATTCATTTTTAGTACGCGTATCACGTCGTTACAATGAGCTCCAGCTGGGTCCCCTGCCACATTCCTTAAACGCTTTTAAAAGCATATTACATAATATTCTGTTTTGCTTCCAATAGTTTATCCGTATTTTATATTCTTGTTATTTTTTTTCTTAATGCAACTTAGTTTATTCGCATGTATTATATTATATTTCATTACCTATTTTGTAATTGGGTTGACGGATCTGTAAAGTAGTGTAAATAAATAAATAATACGGTGGTCGGGTAAATGGACACTAATGAGAAAATGATCTGATACATAGCTTGCGCCTTGAAGAAAAGAGGTGTGGTTTATTTTACGTTTGTGAATGGGTTCGATTTTAATATTTTCTCTTATTTTCAATTATGTTCGCCGGCTCAATTTTTCAGCTGGTAGGAACTATATCCGTCAGCAGATGGTATTAGAAATTTTACATCGTTGGAATAAATGATTGATAAATGAAATCTATCTTCTTTATTTTGATTAATAGTTTTATTCCGCTCATTTATTTATCCAAAGCCTGATTCTTATTTTTTTCTATTTTCAGGCAAAAATGGAAGTCGACGACCTTTTCGTGGACTTGGCAGACGGCAAAAAGTTATTGAAACTCCTGGAAATTATATCCGGCGAAAAACTGGGAAAGCCAAATAAAGGTCTTATGCGAGTACATAAAATAGAAAATGTTAATAAAAGTTTAGCATTTTTGCATACTAAGGTAAGCACTTAGAATATTAATTAAATTCATTTCTTGGACAATTTGTACCCATTACTCATATATTCTCCTTCATAACGCGATGCTCCGAAACAAGATCACACTCTTTCACTTGATTTACCTTGACTTAATCCATGCGCATACCACAGCACTTTCTAACCATTGAATACCATCCACATTAAGACTAACTACCAACCGCCTGCCACGCAGCAGACAGGTGGAGTTTGCACCTGCAAGGCAACGTAGCATTCACACGAACCATCAACGTTTCACGCGAGATATGGTCGTGAAGATTTCAAATTATCTAAAGTTCAACAAATCTCAACTCGCATCGACATTTCGATCTTGTAATTCCTTTTGATAAATCTTTAATCCGTCATGAACGATATCTTATTTCTTCAGATCAACACCGAAGCATTGAATGGATCTTGAGGTGGTCTTGAATTGTATCTGTAGCTACAACATGCAGGCAGATACCGTATACTCGTATACCAAAGTCTTTAATGAATGTACTCGCGGTAACGGCGAAAAGTGGAAGTTAAAATTACAAATGATAGTGCTCCTTTATTGGAGTTTTTGTAACTCTTGTAAAAAGCTCTGGTCAGGTCTGAAAGGCATAATTCGGAAAGTAATTGTGTGTAACGGCGAATTAATAAAATTCCCGAAAATATAGTGGAATAATAGTGAATGGTCTTAGTTTGGTAGAATATTATACTTTATACACTGCCTATCAGTGGGATTTAAACATAATTTTCTAGTAAAGTTTTCAGTTTTAAATAAAAAAATTTAGGCAAAGTATTACTCATCTTCTTTAATAGAACGTTATCTGCCCTTTCAGATCATGCAATAATCTTCCAAACTATTTCAAACCAAACGCCACAACTTTCAACGTAAGCCCTAATTCACCGATCCAAATATTGCACGTATCGACTGTAAATTCTAATACAAATAATATTCTTATAGATAGAAAACCTTCATTTATGAATAGATTCATCGAACCGTACGAAAAATTCAACGGTGAAAAGCACAATACCGAAATATGGTCATTAGAGTGCTTAAAGAATGACTTTAAAAATTTTGGGGTGATTTATTTGTTAGCCATGTTATGAGGTTGAAAAAAACTTGAAATAACACATTGAATAATTTTCCAACATTTTTGAATATATTTTCGCGGTTCTATTGTTAATTGTGTTTTATAGATCTAATTTACATCTGATTAGAACTCAAGCGAAGTAGTAATCCATTGAATCTCGTGAACTTTTCTGTGAATAGAAAAGTTACCATAAGAATTCGATTCATCCAGAGAAATTTATCTTTCAAATTTCAGTATTGTTTGAAACATATTGAAAGATTAAATTGGGTGATTATATACGATGAAATACAATTCTCGGCGGGGCGCTACCGTGGCAGTAGAAGCGCTGAGAAATTTTATGAAATATGAGAAGGGTCACAGTCTCATATTTAATTTCACCTACTCCTACCAGTGGGTTTAATAGAAAATAAGGTATGCCAGCATAAAGGCACAGCAGAAAAATTAATGTGCAAAAAAAAACATATCTAGTGTAATATATTTATCAAATTAGTCTCGATTCTAGTATAATATTAAATTTTTGTATAAGTCCGGTTTAAACTCGGTACTCAATAAAACATTTATTCGATAGGTGTAATCAATGCATATAGGAGTCTGTAGGAATGAAACTCGATCAATACAGAGTGCGTCAGCGAATACCGAAGAAACTTCACATTAATTTATCGCTGTAGTAGATCCCGACGACAGCAGTCATTTGTTGTCATTTCAACTGAATAGATGTGTGTATATTCATGCGTGAATTCTAAATACTGGCGTTAGTGCAATCTAGTGCAGAATACGATCGAAGAGTGGCGGTTATTGAAACTCTTCGCGCTGGACGGTTGCCAACATAAATTATAAGCTTTCTTGGGTATCCGAAACCCACAGTTTACGAGTTTACGAAATTGTGAGGAAGGTTCTTTAAGTCCAGCAAGGAAAAATTGTAGTGAAACTAGGTAGACAAAACTTTCCGTGAAGGACTGCAGCGATGGTCTGCTGCCTCGGCAAGAGAGGATGGTAGGGGTTGCCGAGATTGGCCTTGTCTGAGAACGCGTGAATGCGCTGGCAGGCTAGCGTTGCGGTGTCGTGGGGCGGGTTCTTTCCCCAGCGCAAGGACCGACTACAAAAAAATTTGAAGATACAAATAAGCATCGACCGGAGTCGAGGCCGGGGTAACCTACTAAGGTTTAAAATTGCTAACGCAAACGGCCAACCGGGCCTGGTGAAAATAGACGGGACTTTGGAGGACTTCGTCGTTACCGAAGATACTTATGGTCCCCAAATAAGAGTGGGGCATCCAGGTTGAAGCGGTGCCCCCTCGCAACCTCCCAACCGGATCAAGATCCATATATTTCCCATTTAAGTGAAAAACACATACAAACATAATTTGCATGAATTTTTCCCTTAAATGAAAAATATGAACCTGGCAAATTTATGTCATAGTATTATGCGATGGAATCACATAACACTATACCATAAATAGGCACGCGAGCGGAAGGCCACTCTACCCTACAAAAGCACCTGTAAACGAATTAAGAAATATATTAAAGTAGGTAGTTAGTTAAATATATTAAAGTAGGTAGTTAACATCGACACTTACGCGCATTGCATAAAATCATTTCGTTAGTTTGATTACATTTAATTTTTTTTTACTTGTTAACGAATTAGCTCAATAGTTGAAGCATTATTGATGTAGGTATTTAAATGCTTATAATCGTATGTCAAATTAACAATATATATAAATATCCTCAAGCGCCCGTAATTGATGTGGATGGTGCCTGAAACTTTATGAAATGCCCGTTGAAGTTTGTTACAAGTGCTTGAAAAAAATAATTACGCTTTACAATTAAGTGAAATGGGGAAGAAAATTCCAAATTACACTTTTGCAATGTATATAAGTCAACTTCCTTAATCAGATATCATGTCGAGACAAGCTGCTTTAGGTCAACTACATCAACAAGTGGTTCCGTTACAGCTACTTTTCGAATTCAACTCATATCATCAATTTTTTATTCTTATACTTATGATCTTCAATTGCAGTTATGAATAAAATTCCTCGATCTGGAAATACCATCACATTTCCTTTTAGCCACTTATCTCTTGCGAACAACACCGTATCCAACAGTGATTCGAAAAATCAACAGGACGCCATTCATTCAGATATTATCATACCAACTTTCTCAATTCCATCTGGTATTTCCACGTCCTCGACCTTTCCTTGATAACAGTTATCACGTCTGTTAATTTGTTGTCAATTACAACAATTGTACTATATTAGACTATAAAAACGTTCGCGATCAACACAAATATCCTGGTGGTAAAATGATCGTCACACAACACAAACCGCTGACGTTTTCGCGAGCCACTTTCTTTCACATTTCAACCACGTGCACAAGTTAAACACGTTCGAAATATTCATCCGCGATAGTATCCAATTCTTTGCGCCTCGTTCATGTGTCTTGTTTAGCACACAGTTCTCGTGCGAGACGAAAAGTCCCAGCGCTCGCTGTCAGATCCTAATAAAAAACTATAATGTTTTTTCTGCAAAGCTATTGAAATTACTTATGAAATTCTTTGTAGCTACATGAATGAGTTGCATATTTTTTAATAATTTTTTCTGAAAAATTATTAGAGAAGAAAAATGCTAGCAGAAGGTGGTTTCGACGTGTGTACTAATTCTCATCGGGCCATCACTCTTATTAGGTGCACACTGGTGATGGCGACCACCATGCTTAGAGGTATATTCGCGCCAATCCTCGCGTCAGCATTTACCTACCTACCTGCTACCGAAGATTTACGGTTCGCTCTTCGGCTTGTGTTCGTATTTTTCCGGAGGCCGGAGGCTATATTGAGTGTGGATACTATGTGAGTATACTATATTATGAACAACAGCCGCCCCAGCCTGGTGGTTCTGATCCGTAATTCCGAACCCAGTTCAGATATCACGGGCGCGTGTAATGCCTACGGAAAATTCGCAGAGGTAATTCCACACAATTCGCAATCACAAATTGCAAATTGGCGGCGGCGAAGATGTCGACGACGGCTGACAAATTGTGGACGAACCTGACCGCACGGCAGGAAAGGCGACGGCGAACCGCTTCCTGTTGTTTATTGCAATTGGAACCTACGACGTACGTATGATAGCGGGCTTCGGTATCAATGGATGCGTGCCGGACATGACTGTGTTTGTGCGCGAATGCGATATACAATATTTCACGGGCGAGGTCCGAAACCGAACTGATTTTTTTACCTTGTCTTTTCTTCACTGGCGCCCCGGCAAATACTTTTCAACCGATTACTATCGCCTGCAGTCCGATTTTCTGACTGCAATTACGTTCATCTCTCGGACTGGTAAATCAAACACCGTGAGATTCCCAGCACCGGACAAAACTCTTTGCAATCAAAAAAGCACTGGCGTAACTCCTTTCCTGTTTTCTAATGCGAATTTTCCACTGTTTGCAAAATTACACTTAACACGTCAATCGATTCCTGCCTTCACGACATACACATATTTGTACGTTAAACAGCACTGATTTAATTTCCGAAGACAATTGAGAAAACTTATGGTGGAATATTTCACGAAATTTGTAGCGAAAGAACCACTCTTTCATTTTTGGGGCTATAACTCTTTCACCGTGAATACTAACTAATTTCACTGCCCAAGAGTCTCAACACAGAATATTAAAAGATTTTAGGACTTCGAAAATTTATGCTTGGCCTTTAAACGTCCCGCATTCATCTCCTAATAATTAAAAAAACTGACGAAAATTCAATTTTTCAACCTCTCCGCTTGCCGGCGTGGTTCTCCTGATGTGCTCGCTGTGGCGATCAAAAGCAGACTCCCTGTTTTGTTGCCAGTCGTCAACTTATGACATCTGTCCGGGAGTTCACAAGCGCAGATCTTCCGTCTATATAGATTGCCTTCGGCAATGCAATTCGTGAATAAGCTGCGTGGAAATGTGTTGCCATGTCCAAAGTTTAATTGTAGATTTGAATAATTAAATTTTTCAAATCTCCAATTAAGATTTGGATCAGTATTATGGCGGTTTTCGGGCAGTTTGCTTAGGCGACTACTCGATTCCTACAAACTCATGCGAAGGAGAAGACGGCCAGGACCCGGGAAGTTGTTCAAAGGGCCCAAGACTTCATTTCGGAGGATCTTGGGAGCTCATACAGAATAGCGGCAGCCATCTTGGGTGCAAGTGAGGCTTCCATGCGCCGAATCGCCGAAGAGAACCTGAGATGTACGTCATACGTAATAAAGGTGCGACAAATGGTGTCCGAGGCTGCTAAAACAAAAAGAATCGCCCGCTGTCACTTAGTTTATAAGTAATAAATAATTGTTATTATAAACTGCGTGTTCTTTACGGATTTTGTTGACGTACCCTGTACTATGATACCAATTTATTTTCCTCCTGATCTAAATTGCGGACCGGTTGCTTTGGCAGTTCGTGTATAGGGAAACGCTGCTTCGCTTACTCCGGAAGTTGTCTCTGTTTTTTTACTCCTATGACAGCAATGTCGCTCATGGCTGGCGCACGTCCGCATATGAGCCGGGAGAACGCTGAAGGCAATTCCGACACCCACGGGTGCGCTGCTGACGGTGTATATGATGACTAACCCTGATTGATTCCTTTCCGCATTGCTTCCCTTGCGCGCACGATGATGGTTACGGGTAGGGTGGCAAGATATTGCCGCATAGTTTTGGTCCAGAAGCCCGGCACTGTGTTGCGTTTGGGAGTTACTGGGATCTGGCGCTGCGTAATTGTGCTTTTGATCAGTCAGGTTGATGCGAACCGGAACGCGTTCGTGTGTAGTGGACTATACTCTGGAGCAAGCGAGAAAGGCTCCGAACTGAATGGGGCAGTTTTTACAACGGGGCTAACTGGTGGCGGGAATGTGGCTGATCGCGTGCAAATTCATGTTCCGATTCATCATGGCAGACAATGGAAGCAGGCTTGATTCACTAAGTGGAAACGTTGACGTGCCGGCCATCCAGTCGATAGTGATGAAGCTTGAAGCCAGGGGGTTGATGATTTGGTGCGGACTTGTGTACGGACGATTAGTCGATTCCTGACCTCATCAACTCGCAGGAAAACGTGAGAACAGAAACAATGCTTTGAACACAAAGGTTGCTCTAGAATTCCTATCCATCTGACGGAAATTTTTGAGTACCTCGAATGGGTTTCCCGGCAGGTTGCCGTTGCTAAATCATTCCCTCGAGAGGTGCAGCATGACCCCGAATACCTACTCGGCTGGTGAATCTTCTGGTCCTCTTTGAATATGGTTCTTAATTCCAACAAAACTGTGGGAGGTGAATGCCATTTACGCACTGAGTGTGGGGCTCTCATGCTCGCGAGTGACTATACTACCCACTAAACACCTTCACGGTCAATATCAGCACCTAGTCTGGAACCCTTTGGCCCATTACTTCGGGCCAGTTCCCGTTTTACTAAAGCGTGAGGCACCTTCAAGCTGGGGATCCCTCCTCGAGTAAGAGGGAAACGAGGAAAAGGAATTGCTAGATAGATGCTGTGAGCCCTTTTTATCTTTTGGGATTGCTCAAACATAATGTGGTATATGGTTCCATTTGTCAAATGATTCAAATATGACTGTGCCTGTGCTATCCGGGACGAGCTCTCCCATTACCTAGTAAAGGTCCAGTGGCAGCCTGCCCCATTTTTGCCATGCAAAACATGTGTGGCAGGCATCATCTTCCTCTCCTGAGCAAAATCGTCAACGACCGTGACATAACAATCCTGTGCGGATAACACTGAAAACGCACCCATACCCGTTCAAAAGCTGAAGAAGACAGAAGTCAGTCTCATTATGCCTTTAATTTAGCCACCATCTCAGATCCAGGATGGGCCGCGCAGTCCGCCTTGCCTTCGTGCAATTCACCCAAGACTGCTGCCAATCGTTGAGTGCGCGCTGTTTCTCCTCACGAGCAACCGTCTCCCTCGTGTCCTCGCTTCAATGCAGGTAAATAGCTTGGCGCTTTCTAGCAAGGAGTACAATAGGTTTCACGCCTGCAATAACTTTCACCGCTGGATCAGATATTGTCAGGTATGAAGATGCAATCCTCATTGCTCCTCATCCTTGCTAAGAGCATCGCCCCATATTTCTGGTCCGTAAAGTAGAGGCGTCTGCTTGATGTACGCTTGAAGTAGCCTTCTCAACCGTTGCCCTGATTTGCTCAGAGAAACTCATCTTCGAGTAGACCCAAATACTCCATTACTAATCGTCCTTACTCGTAGTGATTCTCTTCTTTGTTAAGATGGCCCTTTCGATTTTTTCCAATGCTATACTAAACCTGCGAGAAGTCATCCAGACTCTCACTCGGCGCATTAGCATACCTAGCCTAAGTTGCGCTTGTTCGACGGACAATAGAGCCGCATAGCCGATCAAGCGCGACTCAACGTTTTCAACATATCCAGAACATCCATCCATCTAGCTTTATTAATGCGTTTCTAACATCGATCGTCACAAACATAACGATTCGTTGCTTGGTGGGGCTGTATGCTTCTGCCTTCCTTTTGGATGGTGCTCACCATCTCTGCAATTGCATCAATGGTGGAGTGACCTACTCTAATGTGCTGCCGAGGAGATAGGTCACTAGCAACAAGGATTGCATCAGTAAGTCTTCCCTTTGATGAGTTTATCTAGCACTTTCCCAGCCGTGTCTAGCATGCATAACGAGTGATACTCAGACGGCGATCCGGAATTTCCCTTCCCCTATTTAATCAGCACAAGCCTCGCTACCTTCCAGGGTTTGATGGCAAATGTATTTGCAATTATTAGCATTTCTCGGCATTTAATATCCCATCATTGGGGAATCAGTAAACCTAATGTGTGATACCGAGCCCATTTACTGCCATTTGATCGCCATAAGTAGTTATATCAGAAATGATTTCCTCTTGAAAATTTAGATATAAAAAAAAATATTCAAAGGTTCTTAAGGGGATCTCCCCAAGTCAGGGGAGGAAGCTTAACAATTTTTTCTTACCAAACATGTGGGATATAAAATGAAAGGTTGTTACGTTTGCGGAACCTTAGAGGTTGAATTTAGTAATTATGTATATATTTTGTCGTAACCGTTTATAGGAAAATATCGCTTAATCAATTTTATAGAAAATCTTTTTTCATCAGTACATGCGCACCCACCCTTAGGTTGCAGCATTTCAATCACCGCTTGGCTGCAGTAGGTGCATGCCCTTAGCCTGCACACATTTTCATGTTTTCCTTTTCTGCGGCATTCCATCATCTCGACCGAAAATTCTATCCCGCGCGGTTAATATAAACAACGCGATGGTGAACTTTTTGGACGATGAACGCGCAAGCATTTCGCGCCACCAATGTACTTCTCGGTCGAAATGCGTTTTGTTGTTGTTGAGGTGATTGGCGAGCTATTGGAAAATAGCAAAAGTGTGTCTCGGCCAGTTTGAATGGAGATGATAAAAATTCAAACGTAAACAGCGAATTTCGCTATTTTCCGGGACCGAGACATTTTTGCACGGGAGGAATGATATGTTGGGGATATGAGATTTGATGCGCCCGAGCGATTGACGAGACAAAGAAATGAGAAAAATTTTTTTTTGTCGGGCACGTGAATAGACTGGAGATTGCAGAGTTTTCGTTTGGTAGGATGAATGCTTTTTGTTTTCTGAGGATTTTTTGGGAAGATAGAGTTTTTGGAGACGCGAATGTTGGACGCGGTTTTTTTTTTGTTTTGAAGGAAAAAGCGGATGACAAGAGAGTTGATTTGGTGCACTCGTCCACGGCGGACGTGCTGCTGGTTTAGAATTTTGTTCGAAAAAAGTTGATTTGGTACACTCGTCCACGGCGGACGTGCTGCTGGCTTAGAATTTTGTTCGAAAAAAAGTTAATTTTTGGAGCTAGGCAACGGCGGATGTGATGCCGGTGCCGGATTATTGTAAGATAGTTTTTGAAGATTCTGCTGAAAAGGACATTTATTGAATGTTGTTCGGAAAAAAAAGATAGTTTAAAATTTTTGTTCGAAAAAGAGTTGATTTTGTGCACTCGTCCACGGCGGACGTGCGGATTTGTGTGAGAAGAAAAAAATCTAATGTGTCAAAGGTTGAAAGTCGGATTGTATTGAATTGTTAAACAAAATCAAAAGAGTGTCATGAATAAACTTAAAGTGTGAAATAGTGAAGTTTTCATTGTAGTTGTATCCAGGGTATTGACGGGTTTTCAAGTTCGAACGCTTTGAAAGTGCACGCCGCGAGTTTATTTTGTGACCTTTGAAAAAAAAAAATTTTTTTTTAAAGAAAATCTATGCAAGCGAAACTCCAATGACTGGTTGAATAGGCGTGGAGAAGTTTCCTGTGCATGCCTTCGTTTTTTGGGATACTGGCCACCATATTGTTTAAATCTGAGCCTCTAGTTTGCTGTCACATTGTGACTTTCATAATGTGTCCAGAAAGGGCTACATTTAACCACTTGTGCGTGTGACACGAACATCGTTTGTCCAGTTTTCTCTACGACTTCGGACCATTGACCTGTTTTGGAAATACGAAGTACGAAAGGAAGTCGACATCTCGTGGGATATCTGCCTTCTCCGAACGTGTAGTCATCCTCGATGCAGCCATTGTGATATTCTTCTCTGTGAGCATGGAATTTGTCAAGGATAAAAAGTAATGGTTCGGTAAGCTAAGATATCAAATTATGATGTAAGAGCCAAATGTTAGAGTCTGTGCGTGTTGGTGGAAAGGATGACCAGTGTCTTTCCTTCCTTCAACTGATTCTTCTGTGGTGTTAAAACCCACCCGCGCAGGTGACCTAGCCGGTGACCTTTTTGTTCCTTAAAATCCAACTGCCATCATGCAGTTATTAGATGGTCCTAATTAGTTTCTTTGCTGCGAAGGTGACCAATCACACCTTTTATCTTAATTCAACGTCATCTAACACGGCGCCCAACGTGGGGCTGTGGGAGACCAATTCTTTTGCTTAATTCAACACCATCTAACAAGGTCTTGATGAAAGCTTTTCCAAATAGGTCTTAAAACAGCAGAGTTTACTTAAGGTGGTACAACGGAAGGGAAAATATATATATGAATAGTTAATATTCCTAGATAAACTATTTTGATAAATGTACTCGTATGTGGACTATTTTTTGTTTTCACAGGATTTAATAGCATGCCTCCATTTGGATAAATCACTTAATATAATGAGAACCATTTTGGATCTTTGAATGGACGCTTCTTTCCACAATGCAGGTTATGGTGAGGATCGCTTCGTCGATTTCGAATCAGCAAAAGCAGCCAAATAGCTTTTGAACCTTTCTCATTCTACGGGTATATTTCCCGTAGATATTAAAAAAGAAAGAATATTTTCTCACTATGGGTCCGTCTCTATGAATCCGTCCGCTTGGTGTAGTGATTAGAACACTCAATCCGTAAACCGAAGGTCTCCGGTTCGAGCCTCGTTGGCGCTAACGAGATTCGAGTGATTCTTCAAACGGACTATTCAGTTATGATACGTGCTGGTTTAAAATCAGAACGTATCGCAGCGGCCCGAAAAGGGCTGTGGTGCTAAAGCAAAAAAAAACATCCATCGACCTGAGGCACATGCGACCACGCTTCGGTGTAGCTTTCAAGCGCTTCTTGGCTCTCCGCTGCTAAAAATTTGAATTTCACACCTGCCACGATAACCACTACATTTTCAAAAGTAGTGTGGTAGCTGCAAGTGATTCTCACTTCTCTCAGTCTTCGCTATTATTGCTCAGTATTTCTTGATATTCTTCTCTTCAGCCTGGACCTCTGAGCCAGATAGCAATATTGAGTTAGTTGTGGCCGAAAGCCGATTACTTGCCATTAGCCGAATAAAAGACTGGACTAGTCTTATTGCTTTATTGCATGCCTTACCAATAGGTTCACAATCGATTAACTTGTCATCCCAGATGACTTTCATATATGTACTTAACTGACTTGTTGGTCTGAGCCTCGTTAGAGGCGAATATTATGGAAATGACGGTTGGTATCGTCCCCTAATAAACACTCTTTAACATCACTACCTGAAGACCAGTCTCAGTCGTGCTTATTCTCCTCATGATTTGATGAAGTGAGAGTTTGCCGATGTCATCAGATCTAGGAATGATTAGAGTTGTATCAACAGGGTAATCTAGAATGAGTTTCCAGGCACAACCGATAATCCTACATAATCCTCCTAAGGTCAGGTCGTAGAATCAACCTCTATGTGGCACCTGAAATGAAGTTCCGCAGAATTACCTGCAAGTAACTCGGAATACGGAACTTTTGACAAACGCCCGAGGTATGCCTGTCCATTTCGTTAAGCATGATCCAAGCATAATTTAATATCACCCGTAATGAATCATTTTAGTTTACATTAAGAAATTCCTACTTCGTGTGGTGAATATGCCTTCTTAATTTTTCTTGTATAACCTCACTATCTAATATTTATAAATTTTTCTAACCTTTCCAGGTTCGATTGGAATCCATAGGAGCTGAAGATATTGTCGATGGCAACCCTCGACTTATTTTAGGTCTTATCTGGACAATAATTTTACGGTTTCAAATCCAAGAAATCGAAATCGACGTGGTAAGTTTTTTGATTACTACAGAATTCCATTTTATGTAGCGATCATCTACTATGTTTTCCTTCTTTTATTTCTCTATAGGACGAAGAAAATGAATCTTCCGAAAAACGTTCAGCCAAAGATGCTTTACTGTTATGGTGTCAAAGAAAAACGCAAGGATATCAAGGTGTCAATATTCAAGATTTCACAACATCATGGCGATCAGGTTTGGGATTCAATGCCCTTATCCATTCGCATCGCCCAGATCTGTTTGACTATTCATCGTTAGTTTATAATAAAAATATCGACAATTTGAACCACGCCTTTGATGTAGCAAATAATGACCTTGGCATTCCAAGGTGAGTTTGAATGACCTTAAATGGCTCCATTGATCAGAATGATGTTTCTGAATTTATGTTGTATATAATATTTTCGTGTTTTTAGGCTATTAGATGCCGAAGACGTAGACACAGCCAGGCCAGACGAAAAATCCATTCTCACCTACGTCGCATCATATTATCACACATTTGCCCGCATGAAAAACGAACAGAAAAGTGGAAAACGTATTGCAAATGTAAGCTACCTTTTTCTTCAAATAAAGTCAATTTCAATAATGCATATTTTTTTACCCACTTAAGATCGTTGGACAACTCATGGACGCTGATAAGAAAAAGGCTCATTATCTAAGACTAACCACAGATCTTCTAAGTTGGATTCGAAACAAAACAATTGAATTGGAAAAGAGAAACTTTCCCAACTCTTTAGAAGGTATACAAAAGGAATTGCTAGCATTCAAAGAATACCGTACGATAGAGAAACCGCCAAAGTAAAGTCATCTCTACTCTCACTAACATAACACATATTTTAATAACTATTTTAATTTTAAAGGTATAAGGAACGAAGCGAAATAGAAGCACTATACTTTACAATCAACACACTGCTTAAATCACTTAATCAACCTCAATTCACACCACAAGATGGCGCACTGGTAAATGATATTGAAAAGGCGTGGCAAGGTTTAGAAAATGCCGAACACAATCGTGAAGTTGCCCTGCGAGAGGAATTACTTCGTCAAGAGAAATTGGAACAACTCAATTACAAATTCGAGAAGAAAGTAAGGATTTTAATTGAGTCACTTAAAAGTTGCATCTCATAATTTTGCTCATTTACAGTCCGTTCTTCGCGAAGGCTACTTAAAAGAAATGATCCAAGTTCTCTCCGATCCACGCTACCTCCGTCAGGTAGATGCTACAGTTAAGAAGCACGAAGCTATTTCAGCGGATATTTTGGCACGTGTTGAAAGATTCAACGATCTTACAGCAATGGCCAATGAATTGGAAAGGGAGAATTATCATGGGAAGGAGCGCGTTAAGCGACGGGAAGAGGAAGTTTTGGAAAAATGGCGCAAATTGCTGGAACTTCTGGAAAATCATAAAAACAATTTGTCACAGATGAGCAATATGATGAATCTACTCAGAGAAATCGATACTACTTTAGAAACTATCAAAGATCTGCAAGTACAATTTGCATCAGAAGACTGTGGACCTCACTTGTTAGGAGTTGAGGAACTGCTTCAGGCCCATTCATTGCAAGAGCTGCAAGTTAATGCACTTGGTGAAACACAGAAACGCTTTATACGACAGGGTCAATCATTTAAGTCGGCGAAGAAGGACTATCCAATATTACTGGAGAAATTGGATGAACTTGATAAAGCTTATGGACTGTAAGCATTTGTGGTAACATTTGCTACAGATAAGATTCTAACTTTCAATATTTTCAGACTACAAGAACTCTGCGCGAAACGTCGCGCCCGGCTGGAAGAAGCTCGACATTTCTATCACTTCATGGAAGACTATGACAACGAAGAGAGTTGGCTTATCGACAAGCAACGTATATGTAAAACTGGTATTTCTGCAAAAGACCTGCGTGCGGTTCTATCCTTGCAACAAAAACATAAAGCATTGGAGGATGAGATAAATGTTCGGAAACCAAAGTGTGCGCAAATGACTGATGCAGGGAGAAGTTTGATTGCTGATAAACACCCTCGATCATTAGAAGTGAAATCACGTATCGAATCGCTTGAAGATCATTGGAAAGCACTAGAAGATCTAGTTGAGTTAAGGAAGCGTCAATTGGAAGATGCTGCCGAAGCATATCAATTCTATACTGATGCCAATGAAGCTGAATCTTGGCTCAATGAGAAAATGGCATTGGTTGCCTCCAATGATTATGGTGCTGATGAACCATCAGCTCAGGCATTGCTTCAGCGACATCGTGATCTTCAAGGAGAGTTGAATGCCTATTCTGGCGATATTCTCAATTTGAACCAACAAGCAGAAAAGTTAATCAAAGCAGGAATTTGCACTTTAGAGGTAAGTGTTTGTATGTTTAGTGACTTTCTATTATTTATCGATTTAAGAAGTTAGCATAAATTGCTCTTGTTTATTTGGCGATAGGAATGAGATAGGAAAAACAAAGACTACTATTTATCACTTAGTCAACAGAAAGGTGATAGACTCACGGAAAATAGAGTTCATTACTTGAAGCTTTGGCAAAAATTATGTTCATTGTACAATCATGTACCAGCCAAAATAAAAATTCAAATTTATTCCAGATTTTGACATAAGTATTTTTTAGCCTTAAGTAGTCCGCGTGGTGTAATGGTTAGAGTACTCGCTGCGTCTGCCGAAGTTCTCTGGTTCGAGTCCCGTTGATGATAATGAGATTTTTTTCGAGTGATTCTTCGATCGAACGATACGCCCGTTCAGTTATATATTAATACGTAGTGGTTCAAAATCAGAAACTATCACAACTGGGTGGTCGGACACACGGACAAAGTGTTGGTATTGATCATATCACCTTCTCGAGTGCCAATATACGATCAAAATAATTGCATACTCTAACTTTCTCTAACCGAAGGCCCGAAAGGGGCTGTAGTCCTAAATTTTAGCCTTAAAGGAGCCCAGATATATTGGTACAAAAATTCAATAAACTTATAAAATGTTTAGTAGATTTCGACTCAATTCTAGCAGAAAGAAAATCGAAGTCATACGTTTTTGCAGCTGCAGGCTCCAGTGCTACATCTTATACTAAATTTGAACTTAATGACGAGTAGTTTATAATGGGGATCACACATATAGATAGCTACCAAATAAATAAATTCATTTATGTTGGCAAAGCACAATTACTCGTCGAAAACAATCTGGTATGACAAAAACTATGAACGAGTTTAAAACTAATCTCATTTAAACAGATTTCAGTCTCAACAGAAAGTAACTTTCGTGGGTTACTTTCACTTCCAAGCTATGTATACATTTGCAAGTATATTCCAGCATAAAAGTGGCAAAATAAAAATGCAAAAATCTAATTTGTTTATTGGCGTGTTTTATGTCCCCCCTATATCGAACGATACTGTCTACGACAATGTCTGTAAAATTATAAGTGATATCACTGCAATGACAAATGAAGACGATAAAATTACTGGTGATTTTAATAGGCCTAATATAAAATTTGTGATCGACAAAGATGACGGCCGATTCCTTCCGGTGAATCTCCTTAATTGTAACGATTTCAACTTAATGAGCACCTTCTATAGTAACGATTTGCAGCAGATAGCTCCTGCCCCCAACCACAACGGTATATGGCTAAACCTTATTTTTTCTAATGCATACGACGAAGCAGTAGCCAATTTAACCGATGACAATGAGAATCTGGTTTCTAACAAGTCATCACTCAGCTTTTTCTGTTGATTTGTCCACTCCTGATACTCTCAATTCTATATCGTACAATAGAACTATTGTATATGACTTCCGCAATGGCGATTATGGAAACATTAATAGTCTTCTATCCAGTGTCGACTGGAACGGTACTCTGTCAACGTTAGATTTGGATACGGCTCTATCCGCCTTTTATCATATAATCTTCGACGCCGTTGAATCTTTCGTACCGAAAATCAAGAAAACAGATAAGATTTCAGAACCATAGCTGGGGAGTGATCTAAGACATTTACGTAACCAGAGAAACAAACTATACAGGTTCCTCAGAAAAGATAAATTTGTAAGCGATGACACTAGAGTAAGTATAATGAACTTGCACTTGAATTCAAAATTAAATCGCAAGTGGCCTATCAAACTTACGTTAACTTCATAGCAGAGGAAACTATTTCCAATCACAAAAAATTCTTCGACTTTGTTAACGTTAAGCGCGAAACAACTGGTTATCCTTCTTTAATGTCATACAATGACTCTGTCTCATCCTGTACCGAGCTGTGAATTCCTTGCTGATCATTTTCAGCATGTTTACTCTAATTCAGTCACTTTGCCTCATTTGGAGTCGTTGGAAATAGTCACAAAGACCTTAATTAGAAACATTACCATTTCTGAAGATGAAATTCTTCAGGCTGTTGAAGATCTTGATCCACTTAAAGGACCCGGCCTTGACCTTATTCCTCCTTGCTTTCTGTCCTTCTGCAAAGATGATTTGGTTAGACCTATCTTCCTTATTTTTAATAAATCATTAGCATCTGTTATATTCCCCAAAATTTGGAAGCCATCATTTATAACACCAATTCACAAAAAAGGCGATAAGCGGCACCTGGAGAACTATAGGGGTATTGCTATCCTTTCTACTATGCCAAAACTACTTGAAAAAATTATCTGCAGTAAAATTTCCCCCATTACGACCCGTATATGAATGAACAGCAACATGGCTTCCGTAAAAATAGGTCTACCACCACTAATCTAATTACCTTGACGTCGAATATTCTTTGTAGTATGGGGCAAGGCTACCAGATATATGCTATATACACAGATTTCAGTAAAGCGCTCGATCGAGTAAAACATGAAATATTAGTGAAAAAACTTCAAATTTTTGGCATATAAGGTTCGCTGTTCAACTGGATTCAGTCATATTTAAAAGATCGCACAAAATGAGTTAAGTTTCAAGGTCGGTTGTCTCGTGAGTTTAGTGTCACCTCTGGAGTACCTCAGGGCAGTCATCTTGGTCCACTCATCTTTAATATTTTCACCGCTGATCTTTCTACGGCACTGTCTGATTATTCACACCTGTTTTACGCCGACGACCTCAAACTTTATCACTGCATACAATCCTTATCCGATGTATCTTGTCTCCAACCCAAATTAGCCGCTCTTCTTCAGTGGTGCGATAGAAACCACCTTGCTCTCAATATAGAAAAATGCCAGATAATAAGTTTTGCAAGAAAAAAGAACGTCATCTTCCATGATTATGACATTAACAACACACAACTAAGAAGAGTCAAGAGAGTTGTCGATCTTGGCGTAATCTTAAATTCGAAACTCCGCTTTAACCTCCATTATGATGAAATCCTGAGCAAAGCTTACAAAATGCTAGGTTTCATTAAACGCGGAGCAAAAGAGCTCAAAAATATCTGTGCTACTAAATCTTTGTATACCTCACTTGTCCGTCCATTTCTTGAATACGGCTGCGCAGTCTGGGACCCCATATTCGACATTCATAATTGTAGATTAGAGTCAGTACAAAAATTGTTTTTGCTCTTCGCTCTTAGATCCTTGTATGATCCTACCTCTTTCCACTATCTTCCATCTTATGAGGTTCGACTTCAACTAATCAATCTGACTACACTGGCTTCCAGGAGAGTTGCATTATCCCCCTGCGTACCTTTAGATGTTTTAAGAGGTAACATTCAAACTTCATCCTTGTCAGACAAGATTCATTTGAATGATCCTATAAGAGCCACAAGACACACACCAACGCTAACCTTGCGTATGCAGAACACCAACTATGCTAGTAACGAGCCGCTTAAAAGATGTTGTAAAGCATTCAACAAGTTTAGCATACATTACTCCACAACCACCTCCAAATTCAATTTTACGAAACAAATTTTAAATGCCCTCAACGTTCCTTCCTCATAAATGATTTAATTGTTTTTATTTTTTTTTTTTTTTATTTCATGTATATGTATTTCGTTTGCAATTACGCCTTGCTTGGCAAAATAAATAAATAAAAAAAAAACAAAAATAAAAAAAATAAAATATTGGTGCTCGGCAGCATCTCTTGTAGGTGACAATCTCTCTCTTATCTTCGTAGCACTACAGCCCCTCTCGGGCCTTCGTTTTCTACAAATAGCGCCTCCAACTGTCTCGGTCCATTGACCGCGTCCTCCAATTTCGAAATCCGAGCAGCGATGAACTGTCTTCGTCGACCGAATCAGACCAGCGTTTGCTCGGTTTCCCCACTGGTCTCCGGCCTTCAGTTCTCCCAACGAATAACTTTTTGGATATCCGTTGTTCGTCCATACGATTCATGTGTCCAGCCCATTGCAGCTTCCGCAGTCTGACAATCGTTGAGACCTCCGGTTCGTTAAAAATTTCATACAGCGCATGGTTGTATCGAATTCGCCATTGATTCCCGTCTAGCTTCGCTCCGATTATTCGCCTCACATTTTCGGTACTGTATTCGCCAAGTGTGATATATTGTATATTTGAGGAATTCTCCTAGACTGCGTCATGAGCTTTGTTTTGTTCTCATTGATTTGTAGCCCTACTAGTTTTGCTTTGCTGTTGAGCTCCAGGACAAGCTCTTTGGCAGTTGTTAACGACCGTGACAAAATGTTGATGTCGTCCGCATAGGCTACTACTTGGCTCGACTTGTATAATAACGTACCTCTTGTATCCTTAGGTAGCTTTCTTATGACATATTCCAGAGACAAATTGAATAGCAATGGGGCCAGCCCATCTCCTTGCTTTAGTCCGATATTTGTCTCAAAGGCATCGGTGAGTTGGTTATTGATGCGGACTAGGTGGCAATCTAGCTAGTTCAAATTACGATTCTGCCCAATATTTGATGAAAATGTTCGGAATTTATTCGAAACCCTATCAAGGTACTGCTCTGTAAAGGTCACGGCAGTAGGATCTAAGCAATTCGAAGTGAAATTTTACATGCAGACGATTCGAGTTTGTACTTAAATCTTTGCGCGTAAGCTAGTAACTAAATCAGATGTTGAACATTGCAGATTCTTCCCTTAGATACCATTCAATAATTCTCTCTGATTCTCATAGATTATAATCAGTACTTGAATAATTTCAAAAATATTACAACAAGATTCCCTCCAGTTTAACCCAAGATTCTTTACGAGCTTGGTCGTAATATCGGAGGATTTACATGAAATAAAAAACGCTCCATAATGATTCCCTATTTTCTCTACATGTCGTGAAATTCCAGAAATTCGTCAAAGCTCCTCGAAATGCTCCCAACATTCGCATCACTTGAAATTGGAGGGGGTAATCCAATTTCAAGTGATATGAGAAAATTTAAAAGATGTTTCCCAGGACACTCCGGAGATTCCCACAATTTATCTTAGATTCTTCTTTTTTCTTTACCAAAACTAACATTTGCTTTTTCTAAGAGAGGAAAATCTGCGATTCCTCCGTTATTCCCGAAAGGAATCCTAGATATCCGAGAAATTCTTAAGTATTTAACGGCTGGAAACGTGCAGTCACAGAGCAATCTAGTGCAACTTATTAGCAAATCTTGTTTTTTTGCTCTTTAATATGTATGTAGATCCCATTTCTGCAATATCGCACAAAACAAATAATTTGATGGATTTTTGTAAAGAACTAAAAATACATATCATATTACTTGATAAATATAAACACCAATGTGACCATATGTTAAAATCTTTCAGCTTTCTGCAGAGCCTGAACAAATTCAAGAAACAGAACAAGAAGAATGGGTTAACGAAACACGACTCGTCCCTAAAGAAGTATGGGAAGAAGAGCCAGTTGAGAGATTGGAACACAAAAAAGTGACAGAGACAAAGTACTTGCCTCATGTAAAAGCCATGTATCCTTTCGATGGTCAAGGTATGAAAATGGAAAAAGGAGAGGTAAATATTTATTATTATTAATTGTATTCGAAAATCGAAAATCATCTAAATTACCCTCAAATTACAGATCATGCTCCTCAAAGGTAAAACCAACGATGATTGGTGGTGTGTTCGCAAGGAGAATGGTGTAGAAGGGTTCGTTCCAGCGAATTATGTACGTGAAGTTGAACCACGTCCAGTCACATGTCTAGTACCCAAAACTGAAAAGGTGAAGGCTATGCAAAAAGTCAAGAAGACGATTCTAGTTCGTCAAGTAGTGCCAGTCAAACGTATTAAGCCCACTAAAGTTACTCAGGTCAGGCCATTGGTCAAGCGAAAATCTTCAACAACAGACATTAATGATAATGCGGATAGCGTAGAGAAGCGCCAAAAACGCATCAATTCAACATACGATCAACTTCAGGAGATGGCACAAAAACGACATGTCCTCTTGGAAGATTCGATCTGCTTGTTTGGTTTCTATCGTGAATGCGATGATTTCGAAAGGTGGATGAAGGATAAAGAGAAACTTATCAAAGCCGATGAAGTTGATTCGGTAGACAGTGCCAAGAGAAAGTTTGAGGTAAATTAATGATTTTATTTTTATGTACAAACATTGGAATTTTTTGCTTCGTTCTTCCAGAAATTCCTTACAGACCTATCCGCAGCTTCTAAACGTATTGAAGCAATAGACGCGGCCGTAGAAGTTTTCGCGCGCCAGGGACACTCACAACTAGACAAAATTAAAGCACGACAAAGACAAATACATAACATGTGGGACCGTCTAAATCATGCCAAAGCTCAAAAAGAAAAGAGTTTGGAAGGGGCCTCTAGCGTTGAACTCTTCAATCGTACCTGCGATGAGGCAAAAGTGTGGATGAGTGAAAAAATGATTCAATTGGATGCTGCTATTATAACACCAGACTTGAAGACCGTGCAAGCCTTGCAACGTCGTCACCTGAACCTCGAGCGTGAACTAGCGCCTGTTGAGGATAAAGTTAATCGCGTTAAGTACCTTGGAAATTCGTAAGACTTTTACTTTTCTCATTAAGAAAGAATCGGCAAAGAAAATATTTTCAGAGTCAAAAATGCGTATCCTTCTGAACGAGCCAATGTCAATGCAAGACAAAAAGAAGTCGATGACATGTGGAAACAGATTCGTACTAAAGCTGAAGAGCAAAGAGGTCGCTTGGAAAATGCTGTAGGGCAACAAGTCTTTAATAACAGGTAAATATTGAAATAAAACAATTACATGTTCTGTTTTGTTATAATTGATTTCTATTTGGTTCCTATTAGCGCCAAAACACTACTAGCCTGGATTGATTCGGTGAAAGATCAACTCAATGCCGATGAAACTGCCCGCGATGTAGAAACAGCGAATAATCTTTACAAGAAACACGGCGAACTAGGAGATGAAATTAGAGCTCACGATAAGGAGTTCGATGAAGTCATTGATCTTGGCAAGCAGCTGACTGATGGCAATTCAGACCAGGTTGAGGTACAAAGAATCATCGATCGTTTGATGGCAGAGAAGGATGCTATAAATCGAGGTTGGGCCGAAAAGCAGAAATGGTTGCAGCAATGTGTCGAATTGCAAATATTGAATCGCGAAGCCGATAAGATTGATGCAACGACGAAGGGTCATGAAGCATTCCTAGAGTATGCAAATCTTGGCGTGAGTTTATCTTAAATCAAGTTTAGCTTAAGAACAAAATTGGTTAAAAAAGTTTTTGCGCAGAACTCCTTGGATGAAGTTGAAGCTATAATTAAAAGGCATGGCGACTTTGAAAACACTTTGATGGCCCAAGATAAAATCGTTAAGAACTTTGCCGACAATGCTGACAAACTCGTAGCTAAGGGTCATTATGATGCTAAATAGTAAGTTTACTCGATCTAGATGAAAATATGTCTTTACAATTATGCTTAATTTTTTTCAGCATCGGTGATCGTAAAAATCAAGTGATAGCAAAACGAAAGGCTGTAAAAGATGCCGCCTTGGAGCGGCGCAGATCGTTACAAGCTTCGAGGGACTTTCAGGTAAACAAATTCTTTTCTCTGTCGCCATTACGTTAAATTTGTTTATCCATGCTTATAGAAATTCTCAGCTGAAGCGAACGATCTCAACACATGGTTGGACGATAAAATGAGAATAGCTGGAGATGAAAACTATCGTGATTTGTCAAATCTACCGCGCAAGTTGCAGAAGCACAAGGCGTTTGAACGTGAAGTGCGTGCAAATGAGGGACAACTGCGAAACATCAACAAAGATGCGGAAGCGCTGATCAATGCTAAGAATCGTGTACCGGAAGTTGAGAAAATGGTCACAGATTTGAATGATAAATTCAAAAAATTATTAGTATTATCTGAGGATAAAGGTAAGAATTAATTTTTCCTTCCAGTTTAAGTTTTCTTTTTATACGAAAATTTAAGGGACATAATTGAGATTTGAAAATAATTTATTATTGAGTAAACGTTTCATTTCAATCACAGGCCGCAAATTAGAGCAAGCTGCATTGCAAAGAGAACATAATCGAGCTATTGAAGACGCCAAGAAGAAAGTCGATGAACTCGCCCTTGCACTTAAAAGCAAAGACGTCGGCAATGATCTACGTAGCTGTAAAGACTTAATTAACAAACATCAACTTCTCGAGTCAGAGATTACATTGTGGGAACAAAAAATTGATGAACTTGTCTCATCCGGCGAAGAAATGGCACACGAAGGTCACTTCAATGCTAAAAATATCAAAGATGAAACAAAAGAAATTCAAAATCGATTCAAAGAACTCCGAGATCCCATAAAAAAACGGCGTGCCGACCTGGAAGAAAGTCTTAATTATCATAAATTTGTATTTGAGCTAGACACTGAATTCCAATGGATAAATGAACACATGCCAGCTGCCAACTCGCAAGAAATTGGACAGAATTTACATCAAGCTCAGAATCTTCATAAGAAGCATAAGAAATTGGAAGCCGAAATTGTTGGTCATCAGCCAATGATCAAGAAAGCTTTGAACTCAGGACAAGCATTGATTGATTTAAATCACCCAGAGAAGAAAGCTGTAAGTGCGCTTTGTACTAAACTTGAAGAAGCCTGGCAGGAGCTAGAAGATAAAGTTAATGAAAGAGGAAAGAAGTTGGATATGTCTTTGCGAGCACAGCAATACTTATCAGAAGCAGGAGAGATCGAAACATGGCTTGGTGAACGCAATAATGTCCTTCGTTCAACTGATTATGGGCGCGATCGTGACTCAGCAACTAAACTACTAACTAAACACAAAGTCATTGAATTAGAATTGGATACATATTCTGGAATAGTTTCAGAAATGGGACATAATAGTGCAGCAATGATCGCTGCTAAACATCCTGATAGCAAAATACTTTCTGCCAAACAGCAACTTATTGAGAAAATGCTGAAATCATTGCAGAAATTGGCATCTCAACGACAGTTGCGTCTGATGGAAAGTTTGCATCGACACGAGTATTTGTTGGAGGCTGATGAGGTTGAACAATGGATACGAGAACAAGAACAAGCTGCTTCTTCGGAAGATTATGGTCAGGATTATGAACATTTGCAATTATTGCAGACCAAATTTGATGATTTGAAGCATCGTGTCGAAGTTGGAGCAGAGCGTTTCAATCAATGCGAAGCAATGGCCAAGAAAATTATGAGTAGTGATAGTCCATATACACCGGAAATAGAAAAGCGTCAAGAACAATTAAGGTAAGTGCAAGGCTCACATGTAAAATTGTGGTCAATTTCTTCTACGAATAATCGGCAGCCTTTTGCTGTGCATGAGTGCTGTAGCAATTGGTCCGTTTAGGTTTTCCTGGAAGCAATTGTGAAGTACATTGCACTTGAGAGATAAAATTTAGAAAAGATAAACAAAAACACATCAATGTCTGCTACTTTGAATGAATAAATTAATGAATACATCTATGAAATGTATCCAGCTCATTGATTGTTGTTTATGTGTACGAGTATGATTCTATGAACCCAAGAATGCCGCAATTTCTAAGTTAGATTTCAATCTCATAATAGAATTAAAATTTAACTTAAAAAAAAGAAATTCATTTTATTGCATCTTGATGGAAACAAGTGGATTACATTTAAACCAAGATTAGTTTTCACACCACAAAATTCTTAAATATACAGTATAAAAGGTTTTCGGTTGTGATTGGGTGAGATTAGTATGTCTAAAAGATCTTCACCCCTGCTTTTTATAAGTTTTTTCGTATTTTCAGCTTCTGGCATCTTCACAATTGGTAATTTAACATGCATGTAACTTTGTAAATTAGACGTTAATTTTTTTGTCTAGTTTCTTTCGCCGATTCCGGATGTATAAATGTTAGTAAAATTGTTCTGCCCTCTCTTATCCCCTTTTTATGCCCAGGTGAAGAATGGCTTTTGTTTTCTAGTGTATCCTCGGTTTTCTAATCTCCTGTTTAATGCCCACCATCTGGGTTGACTTATATATTCATACCCTTTTGCTTCCTTTCCTCTGCATTGAAAAATGAGGAAGATTTTTTTAATGATGCAATTCTCTACTAAATAGAATTTAATTAACATACGGCTTATACAATAGTTCAGTATTTATTCCAGAAGTAATTCGTCTTCGAACATTTTTTCTATAATTGATCTTGGCTTTGAAGTGCCAGAAAAATTAATTTTTAAAATGCAAATTCTATCAAAAAACATTTAGAAGGTTTTTCTGTTTCATATTATTTAAAGACTAAAGCCATTAATGACTTGCGAAAATCTTAACAACTTAAATCATAATTGAAAGCAAAAAAAATTATTTCATCATATTTTCCACCGTTTCTATCTTCCACAGAACATCTTGGCAAAATCTCATAACATTGCTTAATCAACGGGAACAAAAACTTCACGCTGCTGGAGAGATTCTTCGATTCCATCGTGATGCAGCTGAAGCACTTTTCCGAATTCAAGACAAAAATGCTCAACTATCATCAGAACTTGGCAAAGACTTGAACTCAGCACTTGCCCTATACAGAAAACATGAAGGATTTGAAAATGATCTTGTAGCTTTGGAAGTTCAACTTCAAGTCCTCGTTGACGATTCAGTGCGTTTGCAAGCTATATATCCAACAAATGCCAGTGCCATAGCCAGTCAACAGGAGATTGTCGTAACGGCATGGAATGATCTTAAAGAACGGTCTACCTTGCGAAGTGATCAACTTACAGCCAGCATTGATTTACAGTCCTTCCTCACTGATGTTAGAGATATAATGTCCTGGTCGCAAGGTTTGCGAGCTACCTTACAAGCGGAAGAGCATGTCAGTGATGCTGCAGGAGCAACTGCTCTGAAGATCCAGCATGATGCTTTGTATGGAGAAATTGAAGCTCGTGATGAGAAGTTCAGGGAATTGAATGAATTGAGCGATTCAATGGTTCAAACTGGTCACTATGCTGCTGCTGAAGTTGAAGAAAAATGTTCGGCTATGTTAGATGAGCGTCAAAAGTTGCACATGGCATGGAATAAGAAAAAGATCATGTTGGAACAAAAAATTGATTTGTTCTGCTTCCTTCGTGATGCGAAACAAATTGATACTCTATCTAGCTCGCAACAAGCCACTTTGGCTAACTCCGATTTCGGTCAAACGGTTGAAGATGTCCAAAATTATATCAAGAAGCATGATGAGTTCGAACGTTTAATTCAGACGCAAGAAGATAAGGTTGCACTCCTGCAAGATCATGCCATGAAGCTTATCGAGCAACATCATTATGATAGTCCAAATATCCAGCGCCGATTGCATGAGGTACTAGCGAAACGTCAAAAGGTTAAGGATCTTTGTGCGGTAAGAAGACACAAGCTGGAAGAAGCTCTTCTTTATGCTCAATTCGTCCGAGATTGTGCTGAAGCTCAATTATGGATTGCTGAGAAACAAAAGAAATTGGAAGCTGATGCAGCTAACTACTCTGAAGTGTCAAACCTAGATGAGAAGATCAAGAAACTGCAGAAACATCAAGCATTCCAAGCTGAGGTGGCTGCTAACCGTGGTAGAATAAAAGAAATCCAAGATTTGGGATATGTCCTCATAGGCAAGAAACATGAATCCTCGCCTGAAATCAAGGAAGGCATGGATAAGGTTGTAAAAGCTTGGAACCTTCTTGAACACGAACTCAACCAACGTGGTCGTGGATTGGAAGAAGCCCAAGATATTCTTGAATTTAATAATCAATTAGATAAAATCGAAGCTTGGATTCGTGACAAAGAAATGATGGTTCAAGCAAGTGATACTGGACGAGACCTTGAGCATTGCAATGCATTAATGCGTAAACTTGACGATGTTGATTCCGACATGCGTGTGGATGATCAAAGAATCAAGAACATTAACAACTTGGCAGATAAACTGATCCATCAGCGTACAGCTACTGAAATGAAAGGTGTCGATGAAAGAAGAAGAATATTCAATAGCAAGTGGAAGAACTTGCAGGGAGCGCTGAATGCCTACAGAGCTCTTTTGGCTGGAGCGTATGAAATACATGTCTTCAACCGCGATGTTGATGATACTTCAGATCGCATTGCAGAGAAGGCACTGGCCATGAGCTCCGACGATACGGGTCGTGATTTGACCGCTGTCGAAGCCCTTATCAGAAAAGAAGACACATTAGAACGTGATATGATTGCTGTTAAGCAGAAGATTGGTGAACATGAGCAGCATGCTATGCAGCTGAAAAAGAAATATCCTGATCGTTTACAAGACATTGATAAGAAGATGGACGAACTGAAAAAGAGTTGGAATAATTTACAAGACTTGAGTGTTAAACGCAGAGATATTCTGGACAATGCATACAAAGTTCACAAGTTCGTCTCGGACGTTAAAGAGCTTGAATTGTGGGTGAACGACATTATCAAGAAAATGAATTCTTCGCCTTCACCAAACACGATTTCAGAATGTGAATCACAATTGGAATTACATCAAGAACGCAAGGCGGAAATTGACGGCAGAGATAAGGCATTCAATCATTTGAAAAATCACGGCGAAAACTTAGTAGCGGAGAATAAGTCAGAAGAAGTTAGCAGGACTCTGGCTTTGTTGACTGACCTCCACCATACATTGCACGAGGCTTGGAACGATAGGGCACGCCAATTGCGAGAAGCTCATCAGCTTCAGCTTTTCAAAACTCAAGTAGAGCAAGTAGAAACTTGGCTAGCTAACAAAGAGGCATTCCTCAACAACGATGATGTCGGTGATTCTTACAATGCTGTGGAAAGATTGATTAAGAAGCATGAAGCATTTGAAAAAATCCTGGACTCTGATAATGTAGAAAAGTTGCAGAAATTTGCGAATTCGATCCTTGAAAGTGATCCACAAGAAGCTGACGAAATTAAAATTAAGTTGCAGTATATACTCAAACGTAAGGGAAAACTCATTGAAACCTCCAACGAAAGGAAACAAACATTGCTTCAATCAAGACAATTGCAGGAGTTCTTACGTAATTTGTATGAAATTGAGAGGTGGATTCATCAGAAGATACAAATCGCCTTGGATGAAAATTACAGGGAGCCGAGCAACCTTCAGAACAAAATTCAGAAACATAAAGCGTTCGACACTGAACTTGTAGCAAATACAGAAAAAGTCAACAATGTGATTATGGAAGGTGATAATTTGATAAAAGCCGGTCATTTTGCAAAGGACGAAATTTCACAAAATCTTGAATTACTTGAAAATAGCTGGGATAAATTACAAGAGGCATCAAGGGAAAAGAAGGAGAAACTCGAGCAAGCCCACGAAGCTCTTGTGTTTAACCGCATGATGGATGAATTCAATCATTGGATGGATGAAGTTGAAGCCCATTTATCGGCTGAAGACTATGGCAAGGATTTAGCCGCTGTCAACAATTTGGTGAAAAAGCACGAACGTTTGGAAATTGATGTCACCAATCACAGTGATGTTTGCGACCAGATAAAACAAAAGGACGAAGAATTCTTCCAAGCCGACCATTTCCTCAAAGATGAGATTCATGAAAGGGCAATGAATACAATCAAACGGTATCATTCTTTGCATGAGCCGCTAGCTATTCGCCGCGAAAACTTGGAGGATTCACTGCTTTTGCAACAATTCCTTCGGGATGCGGAGGATGAACTTCAATGGCTTGCAGAAAAGGAAATGATTGCACGCTCGAACGATTTAGGATCTAGTCTCATAGCAGTTCAGTCATTGCAGAAGAAACATCAGGCTCTCGAAGCGGAAATACTTTCCCAAGAACCGTTGATCTTAGCTCTTCTTCAACGAGGTCAACATATGATTCAAGACGAACATTTTGCAAGCGATCAAGTGAAAAACTATTGTGATACAATTCAGAGTAAGTTGGTGAATTTGAGAGATTTGACTAGCATTCGACGGCTGAGACTGCTGGACGCTGTAGAAAGTCAAATGTTCTATGCCGAAGCAAATGAAGCGGAAACATGGATGAGTGAGAAGAGACCCCTTTTAGCATCGCAAGATTATGGTAAGGACGAAGCCTCAGTGCTTTCGCTCCAACGAAAACTGGAAGTATTGGTTCGGGAACTAGTCTCATTTAAAGCTTCCGTTGAGAAGGTTGATAAATTAGCAAATAGTTTGATTGACAGAAATCATTTTGACAGTGTTACAATCAATGAAAAGAACAAGCGTGTTTCTCAAAACTATGAAGAATTACAAAAATTATGTAAAGATCGTGAAACACGATTGGCAGAAAGCTGGAAGTTGTTCGATTATCTTAGAGAAACTGAAGAACTTCATGAATGGATTGGAGAACAAATAGTTGTTACTGCATCTGAAGACTATGGTGAAGATGTAGAACATGTTGAGCAGCTTATTCTTGCTTTCGAATCGTTTGTGTCCAACTTGACAGCAAATGAGAAACGTGTTCAAGCCAATTTCGCCAAAGGTGAGAAACTTATGAACGAAAACAATCCTTACCGATCTACCATCAAAGCTAAACGCGACGAGACTAATCGTAATTGGTCTGAATTAAAAGATTTGGTAAATGCCCGCCGAGAAGCCTTAATAGGTGCCAAACAAGTTCATGTATATGACAGAACTGCTGATGAAACTATATCCTTGATAAACGAAAAGGAAGCACTTCTTATGTCAGAAGACTATGGACAAGATCTTGAAACAATTCAGTCACTGATTAGGAAACATGAAGTATTTGAGGCTGAATTGGCAGCAGTAAAACATCAAGTTGAATCGGTATTGGAAGAAGCAGGCAAACTTTCTGATATGTATCCTGACGCCAAAGAACATATTGAAGTCAAAAGAGATGAAACAATTGACGCTTGGTCAGACTTAAATGACAAGGCAGCTAATAGGAAAGAAAAACTCGAACAAGCAGAACAACTTCAATCATACTTTGATGAATACAGAGACCTTATTGCATGGATCAATGAAATGCTTGCTAAAATAACAGCGCCAGACTTAGCGACAACAGTTGCAGGTGCTGAAGCTCTCCTTGCAAGTATTAAAGAACATAAAGCTGAAATTAGTTCTAGGGACGAAGCGTTCGATCGATTCACAGCAAATGGTCAGAAACTCATTAAGGAAAAACATTTTATGGCTCATGAAATTGAAGAAAAAATTCAAGTCTTGAATCAGAGGCGAGATTTGTTGTGGAAAACACTGGAAAGGCGTAGAGAAATTTATGAATTGAATTTAGACACCCGATTGTTCTTAAAAGATGCTGAAATATTGGATAACTGGATTTCGAGTCGAGAACCACAGCTCAAAGATCCCAAACTCGGAGATTCCATCCCTCAGGTGGAAGATCTTATTAGGCGGCATCAAGATTTCGAGAAGACAGTCGCTGCACAAGAAGAAAAATTCCAAGCTATTAAACGTATAACATTATTGGAACAAATGTTTAGAAAGCAGCTTGAAGATGAAAAACTTGCAAAGAAACTGGAAAAAGAACGAATGGAAAAAGAACGTGTGGAAGCAATAAAACAAAAAGAAATGCAACGCCTTACAGAAGAAAGAAGACGAGCTGAAAAGCAGTTGGAAAAATCGAACGAAAACACACCCGAAAAGACACCAATTTACTCATCTCCAATGGTCACTCCTCAGCTCATTACACAACCTGCCACTCCAATTGTATACTCGCCATCAGATGATAGCATTCTGCTACAAAAATCGCCATCAGGACCAATATTTGGTGATCGGCTTCGTCGTGGCTCTGATACCACTGTTAAACGTGCCGAAAGTATGAAAATCGTTCCAAAACAACCGAAACGAACACCATCCTTTACAACACGGCGACGAGCGCAAAGTTTCCGTAAGAATCAGGACAATACTCTGCCAGTTGTAGAAATTCAAGGCATGTTGGAACGAAAACATGAGCTCCAATCTGGTGGAAAGAAGGCGCCAATGCGATCGTGGAAATCGTTCCATACAGTATTATGCGGGCAGCTGTTGTGCTTCTTCAAAGATGAGCATGACTTCTTGAATCAGCGAACTCTCAACCCACCTGTAAATATATTGAATGCAAAATGTGAACGCGCTGAAGATTACACGAAAAAGAAACATGTATTTAGATTGACACTGCCTGACTCATCAATGTACCTGTTCGAGGCACCATCGTGGGAGAAAATGAATGACTGGATCAATAAGATTTCCTTCCATGCAAGTTTACCACCAAACCTACAACTGCTAAGTTATGATGAATCGGTAAAGGTAAGTTGAATTTTTGAGTAATTTTTATAAATACCTGAATATTGGCTGAATAAACGGATCAAAGTACAACGACATCATTTAAATTCATTTCATGTAGTAAAATTAATTTTTCTGTTGTAAATTTATTTAGTTTAACATTATTTTATATAATTGTTTAATGCTGTTATTCTTATTGACTTATTCTAATTTGTTGAGTGTCCATACAGTACTTCAAAGTATTTCCCTTTGGCTTGTAAAGGAATACTTGATAATACTTGAAATTGTTGTCATTACTATCAAACAAATCAATCATGTAACTCGCACTACCATTGTTCATTTTCTCACTTTAACATGTAGCAAGCAAACAGCTCTCCCGACATCAAAGTTCAAAGTAGCCTTGATCAGAATGAAAATTCACCAGTAAGCTCACGTACATCATCGCCAGATTCACAAAGACGTAGCTCCCGTCATGATTCGCTTGGCAGTAGTATGTCAGGCGAAAGTGCCAATACACCCCAAATGAATTTCTTGCAGAGACGAAAAGAACTTATCGATCAACAACAACAGCAGAATCAAAACCAACAATATCAGCAGTCAAATAATGTATGGAGTAATACCAAATAATTTTCATTCTATCTTAGCAGTCAAAACGTACTAACTATTTTTTTGAATAGACAAAACTTTTAACCGCAATTCATTTCTCATCAAAATTTGTTTTGACTGGTATTTAGCCGAACATTAAAAACAGCCTAAACGGGCAATTTTGTATGTGTTTATTTATATCTATAGGAAATTTTTGTTAACTTTCAGCAGGGACAACAACAACCTTCATCGCCTAATAGTAATTATGGCTTTGCAGATAAACCGCCAATTCCTCCAAGAGGAATGCCACCTCCAGTACCTCAAAGGCAAAGTCTTGAAAACACTACTGTAGTGTTACGTCACCGAAGACACAGTGGAGACGGTATGATAATTGTAACTAAAAAATTTTTGGAATGCTATATCAACTCTTTGCATTTTCTTTTAGAATCTCCAGATGCAAATAGTAATTATAGCAATGTTCATACAAGACCATACTCCCTGCAGCCAAATACTTTACCTCCCGGTGTACAAAATGGATCAAACGATGAACAATGGAAGAGGCATTCAGGTGAGTTCTAGGTCGTTATGTTAAAGAATTAATTTTAACGAGGAAGCTAGTACATGAAATTTAATATTAAAAAACCAAGTTGTCGAAACTTTTAATAAAAATACTCGTACATATTTAAAAGTGTTGATATCAGTCTAATTTTGGACTGTATCGCAAAAACTAATGCCTTCGATTGCTTGGTTTCTAGAAGTCTTCATCATAACTAGGTAAATTTGCACTCATAGGCACAAAATTGTTGGAAAAACGCATCATATTTTAATTTTAGATGATTATTAACTGAAAATGATAAAAATGGATTATTCTAAATCAAAACATATAGAATATGATTTTAGTTACAGTTTGCATTCCTTTTATCTAAATATAGTTTACACCAAAATAAAACATTACTATATTTTTGTTTTTATAATACCTTTAAATCATTGAAGGAAAATTCATGTACAACAATCAATGAAGAATATTAACTCATCTTCGCATATGAAAGATAACTGGTTTAAAACTGCGAATCTGAGTTTTATGAAAAGAACATGGCGTATTTAATATTTGGTTGATTGCTTTAGGACATTTACAAATGTTCTCTTATTAATAATTTGATTGAGTTATATGAATAATAGCGAGTTACTGCTGTGGAAGCAAAAATATCAAATATACACTTCTCGTTAATTGGTAAATTATGACGCTTATAATGAGGAGTGAGATATTATCATCACATTGACCGATCAGAGCAGCTGGTTAGCCGATCATGATATTACATTCCACCATCAGGCAGCATAAGAAATATAGGGAGTGATAAGAGAATATAAAAAAACTTGCTACATGAATTTTGAGAAAATCATAACTCCTTCAATTAAAAGAATTTCAAAATGATTGGTATAAGGTTGCTGTAAGAATATTTGAAGGAAAATTATATTCTAGTTAAAATTAATATTGCGCAATTCGAGAGTCTTGTGGAGTAGAAAAAACCTTGCCATTCACGTTTTAAAAGCGTGCCATCTTCGAATTCCGTTTGCGCTTGCGTCAGCGGCCACAATGATAGGAACACGAGGCTTATAGTGTGTCAACAACATGTCCGACTTGAGAAATTCTTTGAACTTTTTGAATGGTTTTTAACACTGCTTGTCGAACACAAACGGTGGATCCTTTCTGAGCAATTTCTCAAAAGGCGACTGCAAGTTGCTCATTGGGAGAATGAACTTTCCGTACCGATTTATGGCACCAAGGAACAAGCGGAGTTCACTGTTTCGTGGCTCAACTAAACGGTTAATCGCATCGAGTTAGGATTGGTTAGGACGACGACCATTTGAATCTAAAATCAATCCGGGATATTTAAGTTCCCAACTCACAAACTTAACTGTCGATACGAAGTTGAAAGCCGTAATCCCCAAGTCGTTGTAGACCTTCATGTGACTTTTCGAGGCATTCGGATTCTGATTTGACGAGTCAAGAAGTGCTGCTGTTCCTTCTATTCCACTCAATATCGCGTCCATGACACTTTGAAAACTTCCCGCTACCGGTTTCACGCCTTGAGGCAGTCGATTGTATTGGAACAATCCTCGATGTGTGTTAATCGTCAATAATTTCTTTGATACCTCGTCCATCTCAATATGGTAGTAAGCATCACTCAGATCGATTTGTGTGGAAAATTTATTGTTGGAAATTTTTGTAAAAATCTCCTCAGGTGGATGTCATGGATGTTGATGCGATTCGAGTGCTTGATTCAGTCTAGTAGAATGATCGGCGCAAACACAAATTTCCCAATTTGGTTTTTTGATCGTGACGACCGGTGCTGCCCAATCTGAGTGATAGATGCGAGAAATAACTCCCCATTTCTTGTGGCGTTGAAGAACTTCTTCGATCAATGGTTTGACAGCGAATGCAACTGGCCTTTTGTTACGAAACACAGGTTTTGGGCTAGCCTTTAAATGTAAAGTGGCTTTGACTTTGTTGCATTTTCCCAATCCACCTCCAAACACTCGTGAAATTCCGATTTCAATTTGAAATTTTCTTGTTGCCGTTTCTCGTTGAAAACTGGACTCTGTTGCACGCAATTCTACGATCGAAACATTGTTCTTCTTTCTTCTTTGTAGCGTTACAGCGTCTTTCGGGCCTTCGCTTAGCGATAGAGTATCTCATTGTCATGATCGGATGTATCGGCACTCCACAAGGTGATATGATCATTATCACGTTTTGGCCGTGTGTCCGTCCGTTAACCAAGCTGCGATACGTTCTGATTTTAAACCAGCACGTATCATAACTGCACGGGCTTATAGTCCGTCCGAAGAACCACTCGAACTAAATCTCGTTGACGCCAACAAGACTTGAACCAGAGACCTTCGGCTTAGGGCTTAGTGCTCTAACCACTAAGCCACGCGGACTACCGAGCATATAAATCGATTTTCATCAAACTGACAAGGTATGAGGCCTTATGTCAGACTGCTTAGATATCGAGTTTCATTGAGTTTTTAGGAAATAATGCAAGCACGGTCGGATTGGAATTTACTATCGTTTATTTCCTAAGATATATAAAAGTAATAAAAGATTCGCGTCACGTTTGTCGCATTCGTTGGAGGTCTAATGATCGACTAACTCGTTTCTCTTAGGAACTCGCTTTCCATATAAAGTTTCCGTGTGTGTGTGCTGCGTCGCATTGTACATTGACGGCCTGGCTGCCACACGATGTGTTTCGCTGTGTGTGGTTGGCGTCGATCTCCCAACAACGCCTAAAGCGTTCATCGCCACACTACTCCTTCCCGAGTGACATTGGTGAGGTAGTGAAATGTCATGATCTGTATGGTGCCTCGAACGTATGTGCTTTTTGCTTGGTGGGTACGTTCTTGTTCCTGCGGGCGGCGTATTGATTGGTGTTTGATGCTGCTTTGTATGCACACGAGGCGATCGCTGCGAGGTCGGTTGCGAGTGATTATGAGCAGGAATAACCTGTTTGGTTGTCGCCTGGCTTCGGGCTGGCTGCGTAGCTACTGACGTGTAGGGTGTCGAAGTTACGCTTATCAGCTTTGATGTATGATCGCGGGGATCTTCGTCTGCTGAAGCTTCAATGAATGCGGGTTTGAGGCGCTCCGTCGACACGTTGACTTGTCGGCCGTTTACTTCGATCGTGTAAACGACTTTCGACAGGCGACGCACTATAAGATTTGGTCCTGTATACGGTGGCGAAAGTGGCTTGCGAACGGTATCGATGCTCGGAAAAACATCTGTGTATGTACTCAGCTTTTTGTTTATGAAATCTGGTCTGTCGCAATGACGATGTGTGTGCACGGGCCTGATTGATGACATGACTGACATCCCGAAGGTGAACAATAAAATCATGCTGGCTCACGGAGAAACTGCAAGGGCTGACGAGTTCTCCCGGGATGGACAGTGTAGTTCCGTACAGCAACTCTGCACACGAAGACTGTAACTCTTCCTTAAAGCTGATGCGCAATCCCAGCAACACGGTGGGATGATATCGGGCCAGGAAGAATTGTTAGAGTGACACATAATCGCAGCTTTCAGTGTCCGATGCCAGCATTCGACTAATCCATTAGACGCCGGGTGATATGGTGATGTCCTGTTTTTCGTACTTCCGATAAACGCAGCCAGGGCTTTGAACAGTGCCGATTCAAACTGAGTACCTTGATCGTTGGTGATTGTTTGAAGCGTGCCGAAACGAGCAACCCAATTGTTAAACAATGTTTTTGTGACGGTAGCTGTGGTTTGATCCTCAATGGGGAACGGATATTGACGTGGATATGTTGAAAGCGAACACCGGGCATCAGAACAGGCTGTACTGGGTTCTTTTGATGGCGAGCAACTTTGGAGCGCTGGCATGGAACGCATGAACGAGTCCAAACGCGGACGTTTTTCTTCATGTTTGTCCAAACGTATCTCTGAGCTATAGCCTTGCCTGTGGCACGTGCACTGGGATGCGCTAGCTGATGAAACATGTCAAATACTTTCCTTCGTAACGTCAGCGGAACGAAGGGCCTTAATCGTTGCAGTGACTTTTAGGGATGGAGTGTCAGAACGAAGTAGTCCTTGCAGTTCGACATCTCGTTCTTGCTCTTTCATCAGTTCAAATTCGTCGATTACTGTCTTCATCGTAATCTCTTCCAGCCGCGAGAGCGCATCGGCGACAGTATTACTTGCGCCCGCGATATCTGTTGAAAACTGGGAGATGTAATCGAGATGTCTATTTTGGCGCGGCGACGCTTCGCTTACAGACTGAGCGAATACATACGTTAGTGGTTCGTAATCCGTGAGGATGTAGAATCTAGAGCCTTCTAAATAGTGCTGAAAATGTCTGACGCTGGAATATATAGCTAGAAGTTCGCGATCGTATACACTATATTTACTTTCGGGAGCGGACAGCTTCTTCTGGAAAAATTCCAATGGTAGCCAATATTATTCTGCTTCTGCTCTAAAACGGCGCCTACTGCAACGTCAGATGCATCGGTTGTGAGTCTGAGAGGTTCATTGGCTCAAAAGTGGACTAATAGAACAACATTAGCGAGACTGTTTTTACAGTTTAGAAATGCATCTCTAGTTTCTGGGGTCCATCCGATGACGGTTTTTTCATTATTTTTACGTCCAGCGCACAAGTCGTTGAGTGAAGCCTGTAGTACCGCAGCATTGCGAACGAACCGCCTGTAGAAATTTATTGTACCTAAAAACCGTCGAAGTTCCTTAACCGTAGTTGGTTTTTTAAAGTTTCGAATGGCGTCCATACGTGACTTTCGGGGGAATTATACCTTTTTCGTCAATACCGTGCCCCAAATACTCTAGCCGACTGACTCCCAGCTCACATTTGGCTAAATTAATAACAATTCCGTATTTCGATAGACGCTGAAATACAAGTCGTAGATGCTGCACATGCTCTTCCTTCGTTTTCGAGGCGATTAATAAATCATCAACATAGCACACGCAAAAATCTAGTCCACAAAGCACCTACTCTATGAATCGCTGAAACGTCTGTGCAGCGTTTCGAAGACCAAATGTGATTATTATGAATTCAAATGTCATCACTGTGAATTCATGATGCACCTCGTCCATGAAACGCTGGAACGTCTGTGCAGCGTTTCCAAGACCAAATGGCCTTACTGTGAATTCATCTAGGCCAAATGGCGTAGTAATTGCAGTTTTCGGAATATCCTCTTCAGCTATCGGAATCTGGTGAAATGCTCGGAACAAATCGATCTTTGAAAAATACCGTGCGCCGCCTAAATTCAGTGAGATGTCCTCAATGTGTTGCGTCGGGTATTTATCTGGTAAAGTCATGGCGTTCAGTGAGCGGTAGTCCCCGCATGGGCGCCAGCCACCATTTTTCTTCGGATCGAGGTGCAAAGGGCTTGCCCAGGGACTTTTGGAGGAACGACAAAATCCATTGTCAAGCAGGAATTGAAATTCTTGCCGTGCCACTTGTAGCTTTTCCTGATTTAATCGCCGAGGCCGGTCTGCCACTGGGGGGCCTGTCGTTGTAATAACATGCTTCGTGTCATGAGTCGAAGCATGTGCAGCTATTGCAGGGTTAGTGAGTCCTGAAAACTCTCTGAGGAATGAGGCATACGTTAAAGTTGCATTTACGGTGGAAATCTCTTTTTGGTTGTACTCCTTGACTTTTCCTTTAGCAGAGGCGTTCTTATTGGGATCTGATAATTTGTCATTTTTGAGATCTATCACCAGCCCGAAATGCCGAATAAAGTCTGCGCCTAGAATATGTTTTGCTATTTTGGCCAGGGTTAGAGCTCGGTCACCGTATGTGTCGATGGTATTTCCGTTCGCTGCAAATAACTTGAAGGCTGACGATGAATGAGTGGGGTGCTTCTGGAATACTGGAACGACAGATATGTCTGCTCCCGTATCTCAGCTTTGTTTTATTGGCAAAAATTTAGTTTTCGCCTGTTGGGCTCGCGGCTCGATTCGTTTCCCACCTACCGCTTGGAGAATACACATGGCGGTCTGCAACGCTTTGCTTTGGCGCCGAATCGCTGGTGGTAGAAACAAATTTGACTCACCTTGGACGGAGTAGCCGCTTGGTATGATTAGTGGGACGACCTACACGTGGAACCGACGCTTTGTCTAGAAGCCGCTTGAATTCGGCTAAGCTCTGCTCCTTCGCCAGAATGGCTCGCACATCGAACAGCAGTCGCTGTAGCCACAGTGTTTTTAACAATTGGTCTGGAATAGACTTGCCTGCCGCGCACTGTAATCAGCGCAGGAACTGGGAGGGTCAGAGGTCTTCCATTTCCATGTCAAACAACACCTGGCGCGTTCTCTCCTCGTCCAAAACTCCGAACGTAGCCAAAAGCCTTTTCTTTAGCGCGTCATACTTGGCGGATCGGCAACATGCAGTAATGTCTGCAATTACCCTGTCGAACCGGGCCGTGTCGGTATTCACTTTGTGTAGGCGAAATTGGGCTTCGATGCGCGCGAACCAAAGGTCTGGTTTGCTATGCCAAAAGGGTGGCAGCTTCAACGTAACTGCACTAACTTGCGCGTCATTTTCCACTGTCATGGACGTGCTGGGGGTTTGCACTTCACTTTCATTTACGTTGCGTACCAATACCAATTTAGGAAATAATGCAAGTACGGTCGGATTAGAATTTACTATCGTTTATTTCCTAAGATATATAAAAGTAACAAAAGATTCGCGTCGTGTTTGTCGCATTCGTTGGAGCTGCGTCCATTGTACATTGACGGCCTGGCTGCCACATGATGTGTTACGATGTGTGTGTTCGGCGTCGTTCTCCCAACAACGCCTAAAGCTTTCGTCGCCACAAGTTTAAGAGTACCTATACGATTTTATTGGAGAAAAAAAATTCAAAGATCAGACTGTTATTAACAAAGTTGAGCGAATTTTGCCGTGCTCATAAACACCTACCTCCATAATTTTTTTCAGATCACAGGTGTCCAATCGCGAGGGGGACACACATTTTCCGTGCATTTCCCCTCCCTGTGCACCCCTCAAAGCAAAAAATGTCAGTTTAAGATTTATTTTGAAAAGCCCTCATCAAGACCTTTGATACCCATATCGGCTATCTTTTGATGAACATTTTTCTTCAGGGTCCCGCTTCCTTATATGGGGAGACCCCCCCTTAAATATCTTATTAAATTTTTTTGTTATTGAACTTTGAAGGGAGCACCACTTTACACCTACATACAAAATTTGATGTTTCTAGCTTAAGTAGTTTGCGAGAAAAATTGCTGTGACACAAGGATGGCCGGACAGACAGGACGAGATTTTCGTAGATTATTTTACAAAACCCTAAAAAAAATGCTAAGCGTTAATTACTATACTCAACCAAACATTACATAGTCTTTTGTAATATCTCTTTGGTTTTTGGAAATGTGGACCCCAAACGGTTCACAAATCCTTGAAATCGATCAAAATGTTGAATTTCCAGGACTGCTTGAGTGATTAGCAGCACGGTTGTGAAAATTGATCGAGAAAGAGCGAGAAACAGTAGCGACAATTGTTCTGTAAATAATAAGCAGGTGTATGTCGTTTAAGCATCCTGCCCGTAGTTCTTAGAGTTCGTTTTTGCAATAAAATTCGTTAATACTCGAAATCTACGCGAAACTTATTAATCGATCACTTGACCCTTTTTATACACATATTATATTGTATCTAAATGAGTATGAGCGAATAGCTTTTTAAGATCATATTTCAGATATCTCTGATAGTAGCAAATTAGTTGGAAAGTTGAAATGTTCGTAGTTGCTAATTTAAACTCAATTAAGTTGAGTTTGGAAAATTTTTACAGAAAAAAAATGAGATGGTGCTATCAATAATAAGGCCATCATACAATAGACACTCGAATTGCTGCCGACCACCAGAGATTTGAGAGAAAATTGTCAAATTAATTTTATTTTGTCTATGCAAACTCAATTGGTTTTTTCAACCACAAATTAATATTAAACTTTTCAAGTAATTTATATGTTTGTTTAGCAATTGTAGCTTGGTTTGCTTCTAAGAAATTAACCAGAGCCGATAACTAAGCTAAACTAATAATAATAATCCATCGCACACCAGTCCAAATTCGAACCTTGGCGTTGAGAGTTATTGTTAGGGTATCATGACCGTAACAGAATTCGAGGTGATATGGTCAATATAATGGTCAACCATGTGATTATTACCTAATTTTTCACTAAGTACCCATCACAGCTGGGTGGGCTGATAGTCCGACAGCAGCATAAGAAGGTCAAACTCGATGCCGGTACCGAGATTTGAACTCAGGAGCTGCTGCTCAAGCGGAGTGTGCCCTAACTCCACACGAACTACTAAGCTAAAGGATGTTAAAAGTAACATGAAGCTTATTGCGGAAATTAAAATCTTGAAAATAGCGATTAGCTAACATTCACTATGATTATGGAATAAGTATGAAAACTATTATATAGAAAAAAAAAACGACAGGAATACGAGTTGTAAATTGTTGGCATGGTGAATTAGCATGATAATAATTGAATTGCGAAATTGCATTTGATTCGTTTCTTTTCGTCATCACTTCATGCTCCATAAGATAATATAAATTAAGAATAAATTACTTAGAATAAAGAATGATATTCTTTAATTATTTAATAATATATTAAAACTTATAGTGCAAACGAAAATTATCAGTGAGGACTCAAACGCAGAAAGTTTACAAGGTTTCTACCGAAGTTTAATATATATTTTTATATGTATTTGTTGTAAATAATCTTCATACAATACACTGTTCATAATTTCATCAAAATAACCAAACTTTAATGTCAACTTCATATTATACATCAACCAGAATATCCACCACCTCTTCCGACAACAATGCCACCGATGGGAGGTCAACATCGAATCAGTATGAATACGTATAGTCCACATGGCCTACACAGTCCACCGCCGAACTCCACTCACATGGACTATCAAGGCAATAATACAATAACCTACCAAATGAGTACTACAATGGTGGCTGGAACTCCAACGCCACGAAAGTCATTACAAATTCCAGCGTCGCCAAATAATCGAACGACAATTTGGCATCAACACTATTCAGCCGAGTATAATATTGCCAATAATCCCGGATATGGAACGAACAACAACGATCCTGCAGCTGGTTAGAAACCCTACATACATTCACAAGCAAATTTCGTTTAGAAATGCATCCTCCTACTCAATCGACTAGATATTGATTATTGGCTTCACTACGGAGTCGAGTTGCTCATTCGTTTGGCTTGATTGCACGCATGACTAGAGCATTCTGAGCATTGTCTTTAGGCTTTGAAGCTTCCTTTGCGGTCGCAATAATCTTTAACAGTGTCTTAGAAAAATTTCTCAAATCATCGTTGTATTTAGATTTAACCATCGTAAAATTTGCTCTTAGAATTGTATCTAACCTTGAATAGATTGCATGATACCCTTACATGATTGCATGATCAGGTTTTTGTTTGCATAGCTTTCGTTCAGGCACAATGCACAGCATTTCTTTCATGGAACTTTAACATTTCCGGTATTAGCCTACTAACATTTATTTAGTTTGGCGTTTCTTAACACAGGTTGATCATTTATTTTATGATTCGTAAAATTGAATAAACAAGTACTAAATACCAAAATTCTAATCAATAAGAAATGCCAACTAACTTTTAAAAGCATAAAAATAATTTACTTTTTATACTATCCCTTACGTTGTACCTTTTTCTTCCCACCATCTAGGCTGGGGTAACTCCCGTTACGAATCCAATCGCCCCTTGTCCGCCTCAAACGATTCGTCTATGGTCGGTCGGATGTCGGCAGAAAGTTCAAGCGAAAGTGAGGCACAATCCATATCATCAATATCGGACGTTAAAGGGTCGACCAGTAGTAAAGATAAAGACAGACGAAGTGGCGTGTTCAGGCTGTTTGGAAAGAAAAAAAGATCGAGCCAGCAGCCACAGTAGCACATTAATTACTTGGGTTTAATATATTTTAGTAAGGTAAGTTCCATTATTTCTTAGTGCTCACAAGAAAAATAATCAGTTTAAATTCCCCACAGACAACACTCATCCAAAAGGAAGATGTAAATCAAATAAAAAATCTCAACCACAGGATGTTACTCATTTTCAGCTGAGACGATATTTAACAAGAGATTTTTTTTTGATCATGGTAAATACCCAAGCAGTGGGTCATATTAAAAAAAATATATACCAGCTACTTTTTTCTATTTTGTTACATTGTAAACTTTATTTTGTTTTTTAATTGTATTTGTATCATTATAATTTTATTTAATATTTTTCATATAATTATAATTCCCCAATATACCCGAACGCGTATTTTAATTTTTTTATATTTTCAAAATGCTTTGAAATAGGCATATAAGTTTCATAGATACATAATATAAAGATCAGCTAATATAAAAATCAAAGGTAACGTGTTGAAAGTATAAGACTTAAATGAAAGAAAAAGTCATTCAAAAAATATTTTTAAGTTGAATTTGTCTTTTAATTTACGCAGTGGATGCCTTACCTTACTTGTTATTTCCAGTAGAATTTCGGTATAGCCATTTGAAAAAACATGAAAACGTACTTTTCTAACTTCTTATAATTAATGATAGTTTTTGTGTATATTATTTAATAACAATTATATTTCAGACGGTTATGAAAATAAACTTAAAATGAGTCAATTATGTGTTTTATTGTTTACCTTTGGTACTGTTTTTAGAGCTTGTAAAATGAATTTTACAAAGGCCTTCTGGCTTCGCGTCCTGTCCTGTCCTCAGAAACTATCGAAGCTTAAAAGCTCAAACTTTGTGGAAAGGTCAGAAGTGAAAAGGTTAGGTTTTACTCGTATCGAACATTTCTTTGTCAAGATGACCACTTCTGTTTTCTCCAGTGCTAGACTGAAACCGCGAGCAGACAGCCAGTCTCTCACACGGCGTATATTCTACGTGTTTTTAACCGCTCCTGTCATTAATTTTTAAAATTAATTAATTCTTCACAAAAGTCAGTTGAAATTATTTTTTTAATTGAGAACCATCATCGTCTAATTATTCGAACATTTATCGAATACTTGAAACCATAACGATCGTGTCCATCGTCAACGACGACGAGCGAAAAAAAACCAAGATTCTATAGCAACGAAGAAAAACCGAAAATTTTAGCATTCATCGAGATCGAGCAAGTTATCAAAGCTAACGAGAAAGGTGAGGTCAAAGAGAAAACGAAGAAATCAGACTTCCGATCCAATTGCTAGAAGAACTAGTTGGAAAATCAACGTTCAACAAAGCAAAAGAAACCAGCAAGAAGAAGTAAAGTCAAAAGCGACCGAAGACAAGAAATCTAAGAAACCGCAACAACAATCTGATCAAGAGGAAGTCCTCAGCGCAGGCGAAGCAAACGTCAGCACGAACTATAATGCAGCGCTAGCTGGACTAGACGATTCCATGAGCATTGAACAGAATGAAGGTAACAAAAATTCTGAACATTGTACAGGTTTAGTACTACTCGTACTAAACCTGATAATGAATTTATCGAATATTTAAAAATTAAAAATAGGGTGAAAAAACCAAAGGTTTTGTCTGCTGGTCCGTCTGTCAAGGTTAATCAAAAGAAAGAAAAAGTCCTACCAATCAATGGGGCAAACAGTCAAAGATATCTTTCGGCTTTTGGCGGCCGAAAATAAATTAAACGATTTTGAAATCAAGAGAGTCAATGCCGATAAATTGACAATTAGAACTAAGTCATTGGTTGATTTTCAGGCGGCAAAAAGTGCCTTGAATTCTGGAGGTGTTCCACATTTTACGTACACACCTAAAAGTGAAAAAAACCAGACCTTTTTATTGAAGGGTCTGGACTGCGGAGAGGACACGGTCGATCTCCTTCAGGTGCTTCAAGAAGTTGCACCAAAAATAGAGTTTTTTACAGTCAAAGACTGCAAAAAGGAGATCGATTATCCAGCGTAAAAATTTGCCTTATTATTTAGTCCAGATTTTCAGCAACAGCAGTTCAAGTGCCCTACAAAAAATAAGGTACTTGAACTTCCGTGTGGTGAGGTGGGAACGCCTCCAGAAAAGCGAGGTCAACCAGTACTACAGGTGCCAAAGATTCGGGCATTCGGCTGCCAATCGCGCCATGAAATAAAGATGTGTAAAGTGCAAGGATGTCTGTGCTCCTGGCGAGTGCAAATTGGCTCGGGCGGAGCCAAAAGAAAAATGATATTGTGTGAACTGCGATGTCTTTGGTCATCCAGCATCATATCGTGGGTGCCCCCGGTATCAAGATGCCAAGGTAAAATTTACTCCAAAACAAAGTTAAGTACAGCACAGTGTGATACCTGCCAACTTCGTTAAGCTCGGGGTGTAATTTGCACTTGCTGCTAGAGGACCAGCAGACCACGTAAATAACATAAATAAGTGGCAATAATGAGCTGCTTCTTAAAATTTATCAGCAATTAAATTCTTTATCGGAGAGAATCGATAAGCAGGATTCTAAAATTAACTTTGATTTTTAGCGTTTAGGGCTTTCAAATGCCTCAAAATAACTTGTCATCCAGTCACATTTCCGTGGATAGGATTCGTCTCATCTCGATCAACGTCAACTCCATTGTTACTCTACATCAACGTGGCTGTCTCTTGGAGTTACTTGTCAAGCAAAGGCCTGACATCATGCTTCTCACTGAAACCCACCTCAATTCATGGCACTCCATGACATTCAAGGATTTTGAGTTCGTAAGAAACGATAAGTTAAAGATGATGGGGGAGGTGGCAACGGGATATTGGTTCGAAGACCCTATTCTTTCCAAAATATTGAAAAAGTTGAATTCAAAAGCTTTGAAACTCTTGAAGTGTCCGTTATCAAAATCTCACTACCAGGTAGGGATAACCTCTTCGTTATCCCTGCCTATGCAACTAGAACTGGTCGAAATGTTCTCAAGTTCAAGGAGGAGCTCAATTCCTTGTGTGAAATACTCGAATTGAACAGGCTGCATAGTTATTATATTCTTGCTGGTGTCCTGAACGCAAAGCATACATCATGGTTGAACACCACCAATGATTCCAGACGTGTATTCCTGAAATAATGGATAACAGAGAACCAGAGTACAGATGCAATCTATATGGGTCGGAGCTCCCAACATACCCTAGGGCAAATTCATATTTGGACCTCTGCATTGCTGACGCAAGACTTGAATTCAGCTTTAATAGTCCTCAACGGAAACTGCAGGTGTTGCCTTACGATAGCGACCATAACACAATCGTAATGGAAATTAATCGTCAAAGGGGTGATTTCTTCCTTTATTCCAGTTCAACATGAAAATTATCGGTTGAATTCCAAAAAAGCAGACTGGGGAAAGTTTCAAAAGAAGTTTAATCGGGAGTACCAGAAGCAATGTCCTCCTCCTGATGATGGCAACTCTTGCTCAATGGTTCCTAATGACAGGAATCTAACTAACGATGAAATAGATATCTACTTGTCGAAGTTAGAGAAGCTGATGTTGAAAACGATTGAGAGAGTACATAGTTCCTGAGATTGAACATCGAAACAATATGAAAGGATATGAAACACCAACCATTGCAAGGTTGAAAAGATGAAGCCCTCCTTCTCACACGCGGCAACAATATTTATCCACGATTTTTGGACTACAACCATCCTTACCTTAACTTAATCCGTTCATACTTCAGGAGTGAGGTCAACAATCAAAGGGCGGAAAAATTGAGGGGTATTAGCCCACAGGACCCAGACGGCGTTTTCGCGAAAGTGAATAGCATATTTCGTAAGAAGTCTCGAGTGAAGTATCGAATCTTGAAGTCGCTAGTGATGAGATAAATCTTCTAGTGCTGGTATCGAAATTGATAGTACGACTCTGGATAGAAATGGAAACAGGATTATATGTGATGGATCACAGAAACTTGCCCTGATTGAAACTCACTTTGAATTGGTGCATCTACCAAACCCTGAGAGAGGGAATAAAATATTTTGAGAGGTCGTTGAGGCAAAAGTTTCCGACTTCAAATCAAGCTTGAACGGCCAATCAATTCTTCATTTCAATGAAACATTGACATGTGACCTGATACCGAGCTTGAATCTGATTGATTATTTTGTCAGCTATGAAGACTTGTGTTTCATATTTCGCAGGATAAACAACAAGAAATCATGTGGTACTGATGGTATTCCAAATGTAGTTCTCCGACATTTGCCTGAGGTTGCTATCAGGAATTATTGCATATTGTTCAACAACATGTAAGGTATTTCCAATCTTGAAAAAAGGAAAAGAATCTTCATGTCCCAAAAGCTATCGCCAAATCAACTTGCTGCCTAACATCAACAAGGTGTTTGAAGTGATACTCAACAGAGCAGTAAACGCCCACATTGAGAAATATGAGTTGATGCCGAATTGGCAATTGAGTTTTCGTGCCAGCATACTTGCGATAATGAAAGTAACCTCAGACATCTATTGGAAATTAAGCAACAGAGAATGTGTTGGAGCATGTCTCATTGATATGGAGAAAGCCTTCGATACGGTGTGGTTAGAAGAACTAGTTTTTAAACTCCTTCAGGACAGGTTCCCCAGACATCTTGTTGTCATGATTTGCAATATGTTATACGGGAAATCGTTTGTTGTAACTGATGGAAATCTGACAAGAATGCGCGAATTCAAGGTCTTGAATGGTCTACAGCAGGGAACAGTTACTGCGCTCTGTTTTTCTCAATATTCATTCGCAAGCTTTTGAACGGCTGTGATTTTAACGTCTCGCCAACGCGTAGTAGTGTGTGCTGATGATCTGATCATCTATACGGCAGACCGGAAAGCAACAATAGTTCAGAACAATCTCCAAAAAAATGTTCTATGATGTGCAGTTGTACACTGACAATGCGCAGAAGTGCGAGCAACTTTGTTTCGGACAACGCTGCAGGGGGTCAGTCAAGACCTGAAACGTAATTGGAAGGATTTCCACATCATGGCTGGCGAGGGTAGTTCAGAACGGATTCCACATAAATCCTATGTTCAATACCTACCTTTGTACAGAAAGCCTGAGACGGATTGGAAAAATTATATATCGAATAGAAGAATTTATCAAACTGCTGAAGTGACAAGAATCGATATCTTCATATTGAAACTTCTTCGGAATCATATCGCAAAATCTGTGACTGTGAGTGAAAACCCTTGGATTTCACAGCCGTTCCACCCTACAGACGGGTATATTGCGACTTGCCTCGCTACTGGCTTCGTTCCTCCAGAAGCATTCGTGTATTTGGATGTGAATCGATATGTTTTTGATTCTGACGGCGTCTCAGTCATATATCACATATATAGATGGGCCACCGATAAGAAGATAAAATACCCTTCAAATTTGAGTTCGTGAGACCAACAATTCCAATGGAGATACTCATTTGCTAGACACGTTGAACCTGGTCGAGCTGAGACGGAGAAATCTAGGTATTGGTGGTTGAATGACAATGTCTAAATTATTCGTGTTTATTTTCAGTTTTTGTGTTTTTCGTTACTTAGTTTTTGGGATTCAGCTCATTATTGCTGCATTTAGTGTTGTTGTTTATTTGTGTTAAAATTTAGGGGTAGTTTAGGTATATGTTATGTTATTTTATTAGGTTTAGAGATAAGATTAAACGCATAGGTTAACAATATTGTGATAGAATTTTTTTGTATAAGATAACGTTTTTTTGATTGAATTCTATTAGAGTTAGATTATAACATATTAGGCGTAGGATCAAAGTTCACTGTTGTGTTTGAATTATAAAATTTTTTTTGAATAGTGTAGGTTGGTTTTTTCTCCTTAATTAATTTGAATTTGCTATAGTTTTTTTTATAAAATGTATTTAACAGATAATGTATGAATGTCGAGAGCCATTTGCGGCATTAAGTTTTTGTATTGTTATTGTTTGGAATTTGCTTTATATTCTTTTAAAGTTTATAACGATTAGTATTGAATAAAGCGCTTTTGACTTTGACTATGAATGACGCACGTGTGGATTGGTGCGTTGTCGTGATGAAACAACACTTTCTTTTTTGTCAGATGGGGCCGTTTTTTCTTGATTTCACCACTCAAACGTTGCAATAAGGCTGCATACTATGCGCCGTTGAATGTTTTTCCTTTTTCAAGATAATCAATGAATATTATTCCACGCGCATCCCAGAAAACGGATGCCATGACTGAACTATCTTTGCTTTCTTTGGAGCCGGTTTTCCTTTTTCAGTCCACTGCTTTGACTGCTCCTTGGTCTCAGGTGTAAAAAAATGGACCCATGCTTTGTCCATGGTTATGAATCGACGCAAAAACTTGACTTTATTGCTGCGAAACATTGTCAAACACCCGATAGAAACATCCTCACGGTGCTGTTTATGCTCCATTGTGAGCAAATGCGGCACCCATCTTGCGCACAGCTTTCTCATGTCCAAATTTTCGGTCAAAATGCGATGCATAGCACTTTTTGGATGCATGCCATGTCTGCTATCTCGCGCACTTTTAGTCGACGGTCATCCAATGCCATTTTGTGGATTTGACCTCACTTCATCGACCACTGCGGTGTTCGTCTTGGCAGCTCGTACGACCTGGCTTAGACTCAGCTACCCAATATTTGACCATTGTAAATGAAGGAGCAGACTTCCCCGGAGTAGAATCCAACTCGGCTTTGATATCGGTTGGACTTAGACCATTCAAATGAAAGTATTGTATCACATAACGATGCCCGATTTTTTTCCATATTTACAAATTCACCAGGAGCGTTCAATTTGGTTGTCTGTAAAAAATTTAATAATAAACGTACCGTTATGGATTTTTCAAATTAAGATGTTGAAAGGTGGTATTGCCAATAACAGCAATTGTTTTTTTAAAACTAACTGTATTCATAAGTCAGGTTGGGTACTTTTGGGACTACACTCGTAGAATAACCTGTCAAATTGCCAATGATAGTACGTCAATCGCTTTATCCTACGACAAACACGAAAAACGAAGACATAACGTCTCGTGGCGGTTCCTAAACAGATATCTGTCATTTCGACACTTGTTGGACCCATTGGGGTTACCAGATGCAGAATGCCAGATCCCTTTCCAGGACCAAGCCGCAAATTATAACAGTAGAACACAATGTAGAAGTCCAGCGAGAAGGCTGAGGACTCGATGGGAAGACACGATAGAAGCTGACAACAGATCAATTGGCGAATGAGATTGCAGAGCCATGATGGTTGGAGGAGATTAATCCTGGAGGCCGATGCCTAGCTTCGGTTGACGTGACATAGATGATGATGACCACCCTGAAGTGCTCCTTGTAATGATTTAAAACACGTCTTGAACGTTTGAGATTTCCTGAAGAAAATCTAAACCGACCTCTCATCGGTTCTAGGTGTGAAGTCTTGGAACGTGACAACGGACTGTACCCAGGTCAACAAGTCCGGACACTCTTAGTCTATTCCGAGGTGGCTGCTGGCTAGGTAGCTAGGAGGAGTTCGGTCACGGGCCTTACGCGAGCAGACTAAGTCCAAAATACAAAAACTCAGCCACCGGCTCACATGCCCGATTTAAAACGCGTCGAACAACTTCCATCGACTCTCCTCTAAATTACATCTCTTCATCCCGGAGAAAGGGAACAGAAACAACCGCTGAAAAAACCACGCGTTCCCGAATATCACCCACGTGGTGCCCAAAATACACTACTCAAATGCAAAACCTAAAAAATCTAGTCTAATAAAAACACGCAACACAAGCTATGGCATCGCGTACAGATCGCAACGCGAAACCGACCATTAGCGGATTACTGGAACCCTACCCTCTCGGGGGCATACTCTCCATTCGCTGACATTATCCAACTGGAAAAGAACGGGTTTGCTGGAAAGGAAAGACTGAGTTAGCCTAGTAAGTCATTCTATTCATTTCTTTCTTCATATTAATTAAATCCAGGAAGGTATATTAACTTTGTAGTAGAGCTAACAATTCAAGTCTATCTAGTTTTTTTTATCATGCAGAACTCAAAGCTTATGGTAGAGCTTAATATAAAACCTGAACAAATGATTCTAGTTATCTTCTAAAAAAATCAGTTATTATGAACGCGTTCGACACGTTTTTAGCCTACAAAAATTAGACCCAAATAATGAAAGGATTTGCGAAGAACGTTACTATAAGAGACCTTCTGTTGATGCATTTTTAAAAAGTACAGCCTTAGTCGTTGTTGACAAATTAGCAACGCCTATCACATTCCTAGGCGATATTGCCCCTAATCTGTTTACTTATTATTTGACTTTTTACCATGGGATGTTACTCTAACAGAAAAGCTTTGAATTAATAGTAATCTGTAATATTTTGGGTCTATTAAGTGCTGTTTCTTCGTTCTCATCGTTCTTCCAAAGCCTTTATACCTGATTTACTGCATGTCGTATCCACCAACACTTACACTATCATGTCTTTTAAAGCGTAAATGTTCTAGCTAATTTAACTTTCTTTCCCCAATCAAATCGCACATTGATTTCAGTTTGAATATCATCCCAGTGATATAATGTGAGAAATGTATTAAGGTATTAAATTAGAAGGAAGAAATCATTGTAAATTTTTTTTTTATTTCTTATTATTCAAAAAAAAAACGACTTGATTTAATACTTCGACTAATATATAATTTCCTTGTAGAAAAATGTCGTTACCTTGTTCTTAAATAGAAATCGATACCCAGATATTTAAAAACTTTTGAAGTTCCACAATTCTTTCCTACTAGTCCCTTTCTAAATTAAAAAAAAAAGAAGAAAAAAAACTTCCAAGTGGTATTTAAGAAAGCGACGATAAGGAATGAGTTTAAAGGTAACTACACTTAATTTTAGAGAAGGAGAAAAAAAAGAATACAAAACGAGACTCCTATATAAATTCTGAACTATGTTATACCTTACTCTACTTGATAAATGAAAATAAGGTTGTACCAACTAAGCTCAATTGGTTTAAACAAAGAAAGTGGAAAGAAGGACTTCTCATCAGTTCTAGGCGCGAAGTCTTGGAACGTGACAACGGTTTCTGTTCTCTTCCAAGTGAACAGTCTGTCATTTCCTCCCCGTCTGCCTCTTGCTGGTCACTTTCTTGTTCCAAAAGCTGACTAGATGTGAACAGACTGTCAAGTTGACTGATGCAAATTGGACGCCAAATTGGCCAGTTTGCAAGTTTCGTCGCGAATTTTATCCGATATTAAAACTATGGAAAGTGTTCGCGATCTAAATTCGTTCCAAGTGTTTAAACATTCGATTGGAGTTTGTGATTCAAGGTACTTTAATGTGTGACACTGTGTAATTAAGTTAGAATTTCAAAATGAAATGTGTAGTGCCTTCGTGAAAAAATCATAGTGGAAAAGGATCTGTACGTGTTTCCTTTCACAAGTGAGTAGTTATTATATTAATGTTTTGCATGTTTTTCATACAATGCTGAAGGTTTTTCAAATAGAAAGCAAATTTTTGGCATTGTATGAAAATTTGTTTACATTGAGCAGCAGCCATGTTTGCTTGTGCAATTTGGCTCTCTCTAAGGTTGTAAACAAGAGCGTAGCAGTAGGAAAAGTGGTCGCAAGGGTTGTTGCAACCATATTGTCACGTGGTTGTCCACTCCAGTATTATTTAATTACTCAATGTAGCCAGCAGCCACCTCGGAGTAGATTAAGAGTGTATGAACTTGTCGACCGGATGGGTACAGTCCGTTGTCACGTTCCATGACTTCACGTCTAGAACCGATGAGAATCTTGAACGTTCGAGACGTGTTATGAATCATTACATCCTTCCAAAAGTTTTTGAAATATTTTGGCCAGATTTCTCGCCTTTTGCCCGAAATATACAAGATTTGAGTCTCTTTCGAATCTGTAGAACTATCATCCCAGCCCTTTATTGAACTAAAAGATATTTTAACTTCTGCCCTAGTTCTCAAAATTTTCCAAGCTGAAACCAAAGTAGAACTACATATGGATGTATCGTTTAATGGATGGGTGGTTTACATACATTAAACATGCTCAGATAAATGATGATGATGATGATCATAAATTTGACGAAATTCTCAAATAAACAAATCTTGCATAGTATGCAGAAGTACTTAGAGAATATAAATTTTCCACTTCATGTTTTATAACTTACTTTAAAAATCTTTTTGTTCTAATGAAATGAGTTTTATTATTCCTCCTAATACTAAGCAACGCTACATAAACCCAAATCCATGCACACCACCCCTTAAAGCACAACCTAAGCTCCACAAACCAAATACTCCTGTCGTCTACTACCGCCCTGCTCCTACATACCAATTAGCACGGTACTTGGCAACGATAATGGCTGATGTCATGCACCTTGACGACAAATACGCATTAAAGAACAGCCGCGAGCTAGCAAATTCTACCACTTCTTTCAAATTGACTGAAACTTGTCGACTTTTATCATTAGACATCACCAACGTCTATCCCTGTCGATGAAACACTGGCCATACTAAAAGACAACAACAACAGCCGACGATTCACAGATCAAATACTCAATCTCATAAAGACCACAATCAAACAGAACTATTTTAAGTTCAATAGCAACACATACATTGCCAAGGACGGTCTGCGTATGGGACATCCGAAGTCCTCAATAATGTCAGAAATATTCTTACAATCTTTAGAAGAAGTCTTTATACCCAAAGTTGTCAAAAAATTCAATGTAATATTTTACAGACGATATGTGGATGACTGTTTCATCGTTATTGACTCACAAGAAAATAAACAAGATGAACTTCTTACCTATATGAATGAAATTCCCCCGAATATAAAGTTCACTATGGAAAAAGAAACAAACGGACAACTCAACTATATGGACCTAACTGCGACACGTGAACTAACACGATTGGACTGCAAAATATACAGAAAACCAACCACAACTGATCATACCATTCATGTAACATCTAACCACCCCGCACAACATAAGCTAGCAGTATACAGATTAATGGTGCAGAAGCTCCACTCCATCCCCATGACTCCTATTAACTACTCCAACGAACTAAACAACATTTACAGAATAGCTAATAATAACGGATACAAACAACGCGACATTGACAAACTTGTCACACAGTACAAACAAAAACAGGAACGCCAACCGACTGAAACTCATAAGCACAACCAACAGTGGGTTTCGTTAACATACGTAGGCAAAGAGACATACAAACTATCAAACTTCCTTAGAAAATACAAATTGCAAACTGCATTCAAAACGAGCAAACTGAAACCAAAACTGAATGATACATCAATATACAAAAACAGCGGCATTTAAAAACTGACATGCAAGGACTGCGACATGGTATATAGGAAGGACAACACGAAAACTAACGACAAGATACAAAGAGCACTTACGATCATTCTTACACAACAAGGCAGACTCCAATTATGCGACGCACCCACAAAACCACGCACATGAGCCTGACGCTACGACAAACTCTATGAACTTGCTACACAAACAAAGCAAAGGATCGAGACTTGACATCCTAGAAAGGCTTGAAGTTTATAAACATAGAAAGACAGACGGTGACATTATCAACGAACAACTTGTTACCAATTCCGACGCAATTTTCTCAGTCCTAGACCACACTCTTAGACGAAAATGGAAACGAGATGAAACAGAACAAACGTACATTCAACAAGCAAAAAAAAACAAAAACCTAATATCCCTTTACCTAGTATAATTTCGTACTTGAGTAATTTACTTCCTGACCTCATTACCCATCCGCTAATTACCCATCTGCTAATTACCCATCCGCTTAACCCATCCTACGACTATATAAAGTCGTTCTCTTCAACACATCCTTTAGACACTGAAGATGACTCAAAGTAGTCGAAACGCGTCTGCTCACACAACTAAGCAAGGCCCGACGGCTTTAAAGAAAAAAGAGAATTGGCCTGCGGATAGTCAATAAACAAAATTATTGACTACTTTCACTAGTTTTACGCGAACACGACTCCATATTAAGAATAACCTGTCAACTTGCCGATGATAGCACGTCGATCGCTTTAGCCGACAACAAACACGAAAACGAAGCCACAACGTCTCGTCGCAGTTCCCGGACAGAGGTCTGTCATTCCGACACTTGTTGGACCGATTGGGGTTGCCAAATGCAGAATGCCAGATCCCCCTCCGCGACCAGAAGTTTTTCAAATATTTTGGCCAGATTTCTCGCCTGCTGCCTGAAATATAGAAGATTTGAGTCTCTTTCGAATCTGGAGAATCACCGTCCCAGCCCTTTATTGAACTAAAAGATATTTTAACTTCTGCCCTAGGTCTTAAAGTTTTCCGTACTGAAACCAAAGTAGAACTCCATACCGATGTATCGTATTATGGATGAGGTGGTTTACATTCATGAAAGATGCTCAGAAAAATGATGATAAATTTGACGAAATTCTCAAATAAATAATTCTTGCATAGGATTGCAGAAATACTTAGAGAATATAAATTTTCCATTTCATGTTTTTTTACTTGCTTTACAAATCTTTTGGTTCTAATGAAATGAATTTTATTATTATTTAACTTATCATTTTAATAAAAACTCATTTCTTTCACATGCGCTGTGGCGTTAACTAATTTTGGTTATTACCTTGCGGTTATTTATCCAGTAATAATTTATTGCGTAAATGTTAATATCTTTTTATTTTCTATTCAGTTACCAGTAAATTATGCAATAATTATCTGTTATTTATATACCGTGTATCTATGCTACTAGCTTATCGCATGATACTATGCATATCTCATGCTTTATTATGGATATCACATGCTACTTTGCTTATCGCATGCTACAGCCCACGAGTAATTATAGGTAAAAGCTTTGCTATGAATATTAACCAATTAATTATGCATATACGAAGCAAACTTGTGCCTGGGTTATTCCCACAAAGACAAGCAGAACTTTAATATAAAAACTGACCAAATTAATCAATATATATGCAAAGTATGTAGGGATTAGGTGTAAGTATCAATGTCCGTAGAGGACTGCAGCGATGGTCTGCTGTCTCGGCGGAGGACGATGTTGATATCCGCCGAGAATGCCCTTGTCGTAGGACGCGTGAATGCGCTGGGAGGCTAGCATTGCGGTGTCGTGGGGCGGGTTCATTCTCCCAGCACAAGGACCCACTACAAAAGAATTCCGCATTCACGAATTCTTGGGTCTCAAAAACAGGCGACCGAAGTCGAAAAATTGTAGGTAACTACAAAGAGGGAAAATAACTTGTTCAGAGAACAAGTTGAACAAGTGAAAACGGACGGACTTAGGGTAACCTCGTCGTTACCCGACTACTCTCATGGCCCACAAATAAGAGTGGGACAACCGAGTGGTGATGGTGCCCCCTCGCATCCGCCCAACCGGATCAAGATCCATATATATTGCAGTGGCCAAGTATCTCCCTTCTGAGTGGAAAACATAACTGCAACATAACTTGCATGAGCCTTCCCATCAGAGGAGAAATACCCCGGTGACCAATTTATGTCATAGAGTTATGCAATCGGATCACATAGCCCTACGCCATAAAAAGGCACGTTGCTCGAGGTCACTCAACCCTCGAGAGTTCCTGAAACAAAAAAGAAGGTTATGATGTGCCCAATGGCTGGCTCATGTCTGGTGGTGAGAGCCTTCCACCGTACCGGGTCCTATACCCGGTCAGACGGGTGAAAATGGAAAGACCGAAGGGTAATTTTAACAATCCATAGTTTTATTCGGTCTTTTTTTATGTATTTATCCAATAATTATCTTCCATAATAGTAAAGGTTTTACGAATGGTTTTTTTTTCTTTTACTCGTCTAAAAATAAACTCTATTGCTCTTAAGACAGTATATTTATCAAAACTGCGGTTGGTCACTAAGTATAGTATTTTAAATTGTTTAAATTAGGAAGAAAACAAGACTAAATCTAATTCTAAAAACGTAAACTTAAACTGAAATTTAAGCAATGGTTAATGAGACACAAAATTAAGAATTTACGAATATTTAGAGCAAATACTTAATATCTCAACTTGAGCATTTCATCGTCTTCCGCTTGCTAATATGCAAAATTATGATAATAATGTGCTATATGTTATCCCAATGTATGTTTTGTACTTGGAGAGTGCTTCGATTACAAAACATTTATTGAGATGAATAGATTATTAATGTTTGGAGATATACTCTTGTTAAAAAAAACTAATGTAAACGAATAACGCTGTCTGGGTTTTGAAAATGTATATCCATTTAAGTTTAGGTTATTTCTCGGAAAAAACTACCAGAGCATTCTTAAATATGAAAGTATCTGAATTGCAGAAATTCATTTAAAATCTTTTTCATTAATTAACGCCTTTTTCTGCACTTTATTTCAAAGGACGTTGAAGGTGCTTCATCTAAAATTCTCAAACTGCACCTTTGGTAACGAAATTATAAGTGACCTTTCTTGCACGACACTTTAACTACGATCCCGAAATCATTAAGGCTAACTCATAAGGCCGACAACCGAGAAATAATTTCAATTAATAAAAATTTATAAAATAATGTAAGCAATGAAAGAAAAGGGTACTCCCAGATCCTTGTCCGACGACAAGCGCTCGTTGACGAAGCAGGGGATGTAAGTCCTGAAAATTTTATTGTTTAGTAGATGCGTTTCCTTGAGTAATTGTTCCAAGTGCCTGCGAGCGGTGTTAACAAATTTATAAACCCGAAACATTTCTAAATTCGCGGACGCCAATGAACAGCTTCATATTTAGTTGGTAGTTTAAATCCACCAATTCATTTCTTATGAGTGTCTACTATCAAAATATCTGTCCTATTTGTTAAAACTAAAACATTTGATTTTTACTTTGTTGTAAATATGATCAAATTTTTTTTTAAAAATATGTATATTTTAATAATTAATAAAAAAAACCATAATGATTCTAAGCCACTTGTTCTTGACCATTCGCTGCTTCGTAGTTTTGCTGTGATTGTTGTTATTCCATAGTCTTGCAGACGCTTATCATCTTCCATTACAATATTGTCTTTGTTAAACACGATTTGATCCCTAGGTTTAATTTTCAGTATTCCTTCGATTATTTTCTTCAGTTCCGTGACTGTCGTATTCTCCTTCGCCAATAACTCAAATAATAAAAAAAACGGTTCAATATCCACCATTCGTACAAAATGTTCTGAAGAGTTGATCAACACGAAAGTATACGTTTGCACACGCATTTAAACAAGTATTTTGTCGCGTTCGTTTCGAATTTCAAGTCGCCGCACTTGGTTAGAAACACATTCCACGATAGCATACATTAAGAACAATGAATGGCATTCAAATCCCTTCCCCAGGTTACTCGCCATCGTCGTTGGCTTATTGCTGTCCAGCTCAAAACTGAAATCTATTTTCTCGACGCGAAAAAGTCTAACACTCTTTCCGCAATACAAAAACGTTTGTACTAGTCAAATCACTCTGTTTCTTATTGAATACTTGCGCTTGGGTTTAGTCTGCACTTCTCACTACCATCAGTCGTATTTCCCTTTAATGCCAAAATCATACTGAAGAAGTCCCGAAAGGACACAAGAGCCAATGCCTATCAGTTTTGCAGTTCCAGGCGACTCAGAAGACATCCATTTTAAAGGTTTCTATTTATGAGTGACTAGAATAAATTACGTTTATGCGCTTTCTTGGTGTAACAGCCAGCACACGAAAGAAAATCTCCGCTCGTTGCAAGACTTCGGAATTCGCTTCAGTGTTTTTTTTTAAGCTTCTTATTCATTTTAATTCCAACTATTTAGAGCTTCATTCGTTAACGTTTTTCTCTCACCTCATAATTCTATTCATACACATCTTCTTTATCAGCTTCGTATCGAATACTACTCATTTAATCCCAGGTACTCCAATTTAGATTATTATTTACTCTTTCATTAAATATGTACGTTTAATTACATAAAACAGGTTATCTATTCCTCTAAAGTTTCCCATATGCTCTTATCAATTTTCCCTTTTTGTTGTAATATTTTCTTTATTCACTTTCACTAAATAACTATCTTTTTATCTGTTCATGTTCGCAAATAAGAATTAATTTCTATTTTTTTTTTATTTTCTCACCCCACTGATTCAAATTAAGCCAAGACAACGTGATTCATGCGCGAAATATTCGGGGTTCGGTCTATACCTGAATTCCTTGGTTGCTTAACTCAAAACAAACTCAATCGACCGGCGGCACCCTATTCTTTTCATTCGATTTCCAAGAGCACCTAAATCGATCGTTTTAAAATAGTAATTAGCGTCCACTACTGCTAACCGCACGATGGAGAAGAATGTTTTGTAGTTGAAATGATTCATTTCATTTCTAAGGGTTGAAAACTTCCTGTATTGTCCTACATGTTTCTTTTAACAGCTCAGATATAGTTCTATTACACATAGAATAATCGTACTGGAGACCTTTCAAAGTTCCTGCGTCGAAATCGCTCCCAGTTCCACTCCATACTTTTCAATTATACCATCTTCAGCTTCAATCTCTCTGGTTTAAACGCCAATAATTTATTCAGAAACTCCGATTAGCACAACTTCCTATCGAGGCACATTCACGGGCACAACCTAAACGGAAAATCCTTCTTCCGTCCAGATAATGGTGTTGTGGCTGTTTATCGATTGTTGCCGACGAGGAAATTTTGAGAATGATGAACGAGAATTATTCCACTGTCTAGATTCCATTTACGTAACTTTCGACTACGTAACATGCTCTACACTACATTAGCACTCCTAATGAGCAGAGTTCATTATCACTTGGACAATTATTGCATCAACTTTACGTCCAGATCGATCATAGAAGGATGGCCGTCGAATGTCGGGCATTAGTGACATTTTCAATTTCTAGCACTGACCAAATTCCTTTAGTTCACAGCAAATTATATCTTTTCACACACTTTATACACGGTTATCGATGGTTCACCATAGATGTTTCAAGTCGATGGCATATATTTTACGTTGAACTTCATTGATGTAATTCTTCCATCTTCTCAAAATTTCCAAGTAAAATTCCCTAACCACACTTTCGCCACCCTCGTACACCATCGAGGAACAAAAAAAAACGCGTCGGCGTTTCCGTCGCTTCACTCCTATCTTTCGATGCAGGCCTCGAATTAATTTGAATATTAATTTTTTTTTAATATGTGTGGGTGCGTATAATTAATAAGTATAAATGAAAATTATGGACGGTTTAAACAGGACTGCTTCTTGGTAGTTGTTTGTGTTTTTAACTAATATTGTTATCATGCGGTTTTATTGATAAATTTGAATTCGTTTTCAACGTAAAGATATAATAATGAATAATGCGTAATAATATATCGCAGTTTTTTTTTGTGATATCACGTTGATTTGAAACAAAATTGGTGTGCAAGGTGTTTGTTAGTTCTTGATCATTTTTAAGAAGACATTAGATATTTTAAAAAAATTTCTAAACTGAATAATCCTTAATGTCTACTTGTCGCCACCTATAGCAATATGCGTTTAATCGAACTGTCCTCACTTTTTCTACTAGGAATTTCAATTTTCTTGATCACCATGCTGTAGGGGTGAAGAAGATAGGAAAGTTTAAGAGCAGTTTGATAGGGTAACTGCTCGATTATTACAAGTAGAGGTGGCACAAATCAAAGCTGAGTTTTGAAAGTGGGGCAATCAGAATAAAAATTTCGTAAATTTTCCCTCTCCTGCCTACACCGAGACTAATTCGATAATTGGAAGACCTATTTTGAAAATATCTTATTAAGACCTTTCATATGCGTAGGGTAGTAAGGTAAGTTATATGTAGCGAGTCTTCTCTCTGGGATTGTCGATGTATGTAGTGGATATGCATTAAATAAAGCTCCCAGCTCATGATGGTTTACACTGCCCACTCTGATATCGTAATATATCTGAGGAAGAACACATTCGTACCTGCAAATACTGCCCAGTTAGTCGTGATACTAGTTGTGCGGTTGCATTTTAGCAAGTACCAACACATTGCATAATTAAAACTATAATTTATTCAAAACAGAGAGATTACCTTGCATCTATGGAAGAACTTCTGAAGTTCTGTTTCATAAAAATGTGGAATATGCTTATTAATAATAATTTAACCATTTATATATGCCAGACACACGAAGGAAGCTGGGGAAAAATCAAAAGGAAAGTTATCAGGTTCCACCGAGACTTGAACTCGGATCGCTGGATTCAGAGTCCAGAGTGCTAACCATTACACCATGGAACCTCTTGTCTATCAGAAATCAAATATATTAGAATAATACATTTAGGACGTAGTGCGCATATCCTTAACTTCCTTGCCAAATCCTGACCTCCTAACACCCACCCCTATAGTAATATTGCAATTGAAAGTGCAATCTATGTGCCCCCACATAAGGAAGAGAATACTTCCTTTTCTTTTCAATAGCAATCATAATATTCCCGAGCTTTTTTCCTGGTTTTTTTCTTGATAAAGGATTTCCAACATTTATAACCGATTGGCAACGTTCCCATTTGTTCTTCTTCTTTTCGAATCAACAGTGTAGAAAGTATTTGGTGAAAAGAAATCTATCACTTTTTGGTAATCAACTTCTTTATGAAAAAGGATAGTTAATCGTTTTTCAATTTAGAATTATTTATTTAATTAACTTATTGTCAGTAATCAATTGATGAATTAAAGTGTATGTACTATTATTTTATTGATTGTGTGAAAAAAGTTGTGTTGCGATTAAAATTAAGGATAAACTGTGGGCCATGAAGCTATTATTTATGTTATATGCTTAAATTAGCTAGTTGAGAACATTAGTATATATTTATCTGGAATGAAAATTTAACCATTTCCTACGATGGCAGGATCACCTCCGAAAATTTGTCAAACAGTTAAAAAGGAAGACAGTTTTAAGTAACGTTGAGTAATAATAACAACACAAAGTTTCTCAATGAATGTTTATTTTTGATATATCAATAAAAAAATTGGTATCTGCCAATTAATTTTTCTTAATTATTAAAACACACAGTTTTGGAATTTACTTCCCAAAAATAATATTATCTTAAAAATAAGCCAATGAACAATAACATTTCCCAAAACATTTCGGTAAGGAGATTCCGTTACGGCTGCCATTTCGTAATGCATAGTTTCTTCCTAAAAAGAGCCAGGTGCATAAAAAATACATCTAGCGACCAACTCGGGCCAAAGAAGAACAATATAAAACCCTTCGATGACAAGTTAAAAAATGTGCTAAAGAAAGGAACGATTAACCATCAACACTAAGATCCAACAGATAAACGAAAACATGGCCCAACACGAAGTCAGATCGGCGTTTGCCTTCAATCCACAAACAAGTCTTTGCAAAAGTGCAATCATAGGCAACCCAGTCGAAATTGAAAACAGATGTCTGCAATAATTCCAAAAGCTATTTACAGCATCCCCAAGCACGACTGAAGCTGTGAGCATTCCAGAAGCAGTGCAAGAGGTCCTAGTCTCACTATCAACTATAGACGAATTACAGGCAGCAGTATGAGACCTCAAAAAATAAGGCTCCTAGAATAGATGGAATTCCAGCAGAACTGTTCCAGAGAGGGGTCCCCTCCTAAGTAAGCTTCTCCATCGACTAATATGCAAAATATGGTCAAAGGAGCAGTTAATAGAGGACTGGTGAAAAAGTATTAAATGCTCTATACACAAAAAAGGGGGACAAGTTAAGGTGTGAAAATTATAGAGGCATTGCTCTATTGTGTACATCTTATAAAGTGCTCTCCAAGATCATAGAAAAAAAATTATAGCCGTACTATGAAATTATTATAGGAGAGTATCAGGGAGGCTTTAGAAGTGGACTGTCTACAATAGACCAAATGTTCTCAGTAAAGCAGGTACTGGAAAAGTGGTGAAAATATAGCATCGATGTGTACTTAATTTTAGTATACTTCAAGGAAGCATACCACTTTGTCGACAAAAAATCGTTGTACAAAATAATACTTGACTTTGGCGTCCCAACTAAACGAGTCCGCATGGTCCAGGTCATAATGCTAAACACAGAGTCAAAGGAAGACATCAGCTCAAACGTCGGGTACACTAATGTTCAAGCCCACACAATTGGTAGCATATACTGATGACGTTACTATTATGGTATGTTCAATCTCAGAGTTCATGAAACTTAAATTATTGTAAATTCATGACTCAAACGAGGAAGAACACCCTAGTTCGACAAAATCTGATCATAGGTGGCTATAACCTTGAATATAACTTCATCTACCTTGGAGCCAACCTGAATAGAAGAAGCGCTAAAAAGGACGAGATTGGACGCCAACTTTTACTCCGTACTTCCCATCTTAAGATCCAGACTTTTGCCCAGGCAAAATAAGCTCCGTGATGAAACATGGACCCTGATGAGCAAATCTGAAAAGGCACTGGATATATTTGAACGCAAACTGCTCAAAAAATATATGGCCCGGCGAAACAAGGAACAGAGTGGAGACTACGTTGAAACGATGAGTTATATGAACGATCCACTTATTTGCTAGTGCATAAAGTTACGTGAATTGCAATGGATGGGCCATGGAGAAAGAATGAAAGGAAACATTAAAGGGTAGAGCACAAGAAAGACGTCCAGCGAGAAGATTGAGGACTCGATGAGAAGACATGATAGAAGCTGACAGCAGATTTTGGAGTGAACAACTGGGACACAAAGTCCATGATGATTGGAGGAGATTAATCCTGGAGGCTAAGGCATAGGTTCGGCTGTTGCACCATAGATGATGATTTTTTTCCAACTGCACTAGGGTTATTAGCATTCACATCAGATTTTGAGATATCTCCATAAAAAAATCACCACCTGGTGGAGGCTAATTTGTGCCACCTCTCCTTGAAATCAATTTGCTGAGGAAAATTTCAAGAGGTTGTATCAGTGACCTATTGGACGTATGTGTTGCGGCTCCATCCTCTGCTTGAACCACATGTTTTGGTTAAAACCATAACCATCCACTATCTGGAAACATCATCCCATTTCCTTCCAACATTGATTCGTAAAATAAACAGTATCCAATTCATTCGAATATTATATCAATTTCTCAATCCCATCTGGCATTTCCACTTCCTCGATTTTTCCTTTGATAACAATTATCACGTCTGTTAATTTATTGTCAGTAGCCATTTGCCCCTGCTCTCTATGAGCTCATTTCACCAGTGGTGGATGAGCTTGCTTAACGTTTCTGTGCCATCCTCGTCTGTCGCACAGAATTCGGTCATGGACGCGCCGATGGATTCATGGTCTTATGTGTAATCACGTCCAAAGTTTCGTTTAAATGCACTTTAAACTCGCCAACTCGATTTCTTCTCAAATGGAATTGGTTTTTATTTTTTTCTTCGACAATATTCCACACAGATTATGGGGAAAAATCAAATGAGCGGAAGAACATATTTTTTTAAATTTGAAAATTTATGTAGTACAATACCTATCTACAATCTATTCAAACTTTCGCTGAATTCCACAAAAACACTCTACACAATTAATTCTTCACCTATCGACAATATCACAAGGAACAACCGCGAAATGAAAATGAAATTCTCCAGCATGCGGTTTTCACGAATCGCCAATGTACACAAAGTTAGCGGATTTCTAAAGGATGACACGTGTTCGCGGTAAAAAACAGACAGATTGAGCACTTCACAATTATTACAGTAATGAAGATGTTTATTGAAGGCATTTCTATGAAATATCTGGTATAAAACTTACAAAACAATGCAAACATATTGGTTGATTTTCACTGTATACACGAGTATTAGCAAAAAATTTATCCAAAACACAAAAACAAAGATTGCAAACTGATATCACGTTTGACGGTGCGGTTCCACCGATGTGTTCCTGTGGTGTTCAACAGCAGACTCCCCGATCCGCCCAAGCAGATCTCAGCATGATCTCTATGCCACACCGGTAAAATTGAGACGAGCCTCTATCTCAGCCAAGTTAGATTGCATTTGGCAATGTAATACATGGATGGGATGTATTAAATCAGTGTTCTCATGTCAGGAATTTCAATTTGCAGATTTGCGTAATAAAGTTAATAAAAAAATAATAATATATTGAAAAGTTTAAATCATAATAAAAACATAAATATTATAAAGAATATCAATGTAAAGGAAAATTTAAGTTTAATGTAAAAAAAAATAATATAAATTTATATTTATAAAAAAATTAAATTTTTTTTTCTAAATTTTATAATTAACAAAAAATTTAACTTTGAGTAATTAAATTTTTCAAATCTGCAATTGAAATTTCAAAACAGTGTTATGTCGGTTTTCGGACAGTTTGCTTAGATGACTGCTCGATTGCTACAAGACGGGCAGATATGCAACTTCAGCGTGTTGCTCTCTTGTCGGAAATCGATGGTTTTGTGTCCGTCAGCATTCGAAAGTGCAGGTAGGTTGTTCGTCTAGCGTGAAACCGTCTAGTGAAATCAGCTGCCCAGTTGAAAAATTTATTGTTTTTATTGATAACAACCAATTTTGAGTAAAATTCAAATTGTGTACTGATAACGTAAAATTGTTTAGTTAAATTAGCTGCTCAGTAGAAAAATTTATCGTTATTATTGATAAAAACCAATTTTGAGTAAATTCAAATTGTCTACTGATAAGGGATAACATTAAAAAACAAAATAGATTGATATATTGTAATAAAATATAAGTGAAAACATTGATTCAAAGGTGCGTCAAGTTTCCAGTATAGAGGATACTTGTAACACTGGACAGCCGGGACAAAAGAGTTCCAACGCAAACAGTGCTTGTTAAATTAATAGGCCCATTTTTTTATAACTACAACCCCTTTCGGGCCTTCGCTTGTAGATAGTTAGAGTATCTCATTATCTTGATCGAATGCATCGGCACTCAAGATATTGATATGGTGACTAACTGCGATACGTTCTGATTTTAAACCAACTCGTATCATAACTGAACGGGCTTATTGTAGTGAAGTGGGTAAAGATGAAAATGTCCTTAAACGACTGCAGCGATGGGCTGCTGCCTCGGCAAAAGAGGATGCTGGGATCCGCTGAAATTGGCCTTGTCTGGGGACGCGTGAATGCGCTGGCAGGCTAGCGTTGCGGTGTCATGAGGCGGGGTCTTTTCCCTAGTACAAGACCCACTACAAACATATTTTTCGCATCCATGAATTTCGGGGTCAAAGTAGTATCGACCGTAGTTAAGAAAGGAAGTAGCCTACTAAGGGCTATTAAATTCTGAGTCAGAGGACAAATCAGGGCTGGAGAAATCGAACGGACTTTAAGGAACTTCTTCGTTAACGGCGATACTTATGGCCCACAAATAAGAGTGGGGCATCCAGTTGGAAGCCACTCCCAACTGGATCAAGATCCAAACGTAGACGTGGCCATATATTTCCCATTTGAGTGAAAAACTCATAAAAACATAATTTGCATGAATTTTTCCATAAAATGAGAAACATAAACGTGGCCAATATATGTATAGTATTATGTGATGGAATCACATAACACTATACCATAAAAGGGCACGCGAGCGGTAGGCCACTATACGAAGGCAAGACCACCTGAAACGCATCACAAGGGCGAGCTTACTCGATATCTAGTTTATTACAGTGGAGGGGCCGGCCATCGTTGCTGGTCTCATAGCTGGTCAGGTTTGATGGAAAGGAAAGACCGAGGGTATAATTTTAATCCATCATTTGTTTTACAATATACTCTTATTACCGAAGTTTTCTTTAGCTTCTTTGTTAAAAAAAAATGCAAATTAACGTTTAAAATTAATTTCAAATAAATTTCCGTCTTTTTATATTTAAATTGTTCAAAATAACAATTAAATCCAATTCATTAAATGACAAATTAAAAACATTATTACACGTAGCATCTCGTCTGGCATGATTAAACATTTTAAGTTTTGGATTACTTCGAAATTCGTATTGATTGATTTAACGTCGTTAAAGCCTTTTTCGTTTTGTTTTCTAATTAATCCTTCTCTCTAATTTCGAAAACTTCTGGTATATTTGCATACTTTTTAAAAAGGAATATATATAAATATGTTTGATAAACAAAATATAAAAAAAGAAACTAAAAGGGTACTTACCCAATTTCCTCGCCGGGCGCGGGTTGTGAGTAAAGCTTGAAAATTTTTTCCATCAAAAAGAGAAGCCAATCGATTCATTTGATTTGTAATCCACTAAATATTAGCAAAGATTTGACAAACAAAAAAAACTGTTTTGTTTAGTTTGAGATACAAGCTCAGCTCCTGATGCAAGCGACAAGGTGGAGAAGGATGTTGTAGTGATGACGCGTGCAAACCAATAGCATTTATTAATCAATGCTCGATGAGGTCTCCTTGAGTGTGATCCAATAAATTGTTTGACTACTTCTCGAACACATAATCCAAAACTTGTTCGAATTCGATTCGCACTCGGTCGACGTTTGAAAATTGGCTGAACTGACAGGGACAACGCAAAGCAAACCACAAGGCCACAGTTTTTCACTAATTTGGTACATCCATTCTTCGCTAATGCGCCACTCTTCATTATTTTCACGTTGGGTGGTGAATAATTGTTTTATTTTTAAATATTTAAGGATCACTTCACCGTCCAATATTTACTAGTTTTGCCCACGTAGGCTTATAATTCCTTCAGCCATATCGTTACTTTCTGGATGAACCTACGTACAAATTTTGCTGTTCTCTGCATACATCCTAAAAGCTCATCGCGTAATCGCATCACAACGTGCACCACTGATCATTTTATCGATGATACAATGAAGCCATAAGATGCTTGTGCATGGTTCAAATGCTGTCCAGTGATTTTTCTTTTTTTTTTAATGTTGTTTCATAAAACGATAAATATCAAATTGAAAGTCTCCTCCCCAGTGTAGATCGCGATATTCAAATTGAAGTGCAGTTCGTGCAAATGCTGAATTTGATCGTAGGGCATTCTGAAAGGCTTTCAAATCTTGTCGACCATTAGCTTGTTCTAGCACGATGGAGATTAGATCTTTAGGGAATGTTTCAGGATGATCATTCTCTGTTCCACAATTACCACGATAAAACTCCCACAAATCGATCAAGTGGTGGAGGTAACGTCCTTGTACGCAACAAACCTTTTTCCCACGTCAACAAAACCACTAGTCATAAATTGTTCATCATCGCGTAATCGAATCAATTACATAGCAATAATAATCTCCGATAAAATTTGTTCAAATGTCTTTTACGGTTCGCGATTGACTTCGATCAGGATTATTTTCAACACGATCGCCTCGCCGCGAATAGTTTTATTCATGAAAACTTCACCACAGACACCTTCGCCAATTTTACGACAATCTCGCGAAAAATTCTCCGAATAGACAATGGAAAAATCTAACGGTTCAAATTAATTGAATCAGCGTAAGAAACGTTATCGTGGACTTAATGATGTTGATAGGAATCCGCGTCCATATGGAATATGTCTATGATCAGTGTAGTGAAGATTTTTGTCACTTATACAATGTAGTTATCAATAGCGACACTATCTCTCATTGATTTTGTTGCGTCGAAAATGGCACACTCTCCTCGTTCTAACCACTGACATGCATCTACTAATACTTTCACTACACATCTCTTTCGTATAGCCATTGCCTCTTCATTATCTGGCCTGAAAAATCCATGACTTTTTTATGCAGTTGTTGGCTGCCGACGATATTCTCCCAAATCAAAACTCTTGTATTGATACCAATCCAGTTCAGATAGCGCGATAGTTTCATTTTTGGATGTATAAGTTTTCCATGAAGCGGGCAGTCCAACCATAACTGCGATATGTGGTGCCGTAACTTTCTCTATCATTCGATCACCTTAACAGAGAGTTCGGTTTATTTTTTCTCACAAAATTCCACATATGCGCTTGATCCTTCCCAGAGCACAACACATATCAACAGGTTTAACTATAAGCTATTAGCACTATTCTGACAAGATTTTACCGTACACGAGAAAACTTTGATACTAGTTAAATTAAATTTTCATTTCCTAATTTTTCTCAAAATCTCGTACACAACCACCCGACCGCTCCTCGTGTACACGACCAAAAATCATTCCCGCTGACACCTTGACGATTCCGAATTCCATTTTTGCATTTCTTTACTTTTCTTCATAGATTTATTTTTCTTAATAAATGAACTGGTTGATCTTAATTTGGATTTGCATGGTGGCCTTCGATCATTCGCGACGTTCGCCCCGTTTCGCGATCACTATCAGACTCCTCTTGTTGCCAGTCGTCACCTTGCGGGAGTACTCCAACGGCAGTTAACGAGCCTTCCATCCAATCTCAATTGCGTTGCGGGAGAGCAATTCGTGAATTAGCTCCGTTGTAAAGGGGTTGCCGGGTCCAAATTTCGATTGCTAATTTAAATGAAAATTATTTTTACAAGTACTATTGAAATTTTCGAGAAGTTCGCTTAGGCGATTACTACATTATAGCCCATCCTAAAAATAACGCGAAACAAATCTCGTTGCCACTAAAAGGATTTAGCCAGAGACATTCGGCTTACGGAGTGAGCACTCTAACTACTAAGCTACGCAGACTAGGTACATCATAGGACGTTAAAATTACTTGTTTTGAATAGTGGAAAAATTGCAGCGTCTATAAATGTCGATGGAAAGAGCTTTATTAATAAGAAGCTGTAAGAACCTATAATTTCTCCAAGTTTGTATGTACTTTTTAAAGATTTTCATCATTCTCAGCTTTCCGTGTTTTCAATGAATTAATGCCAGCGATGGTTGCACAATGTCTTGTTTGTACAGAAGAACCTCTTTGAGGAAGTATTTTCCTACTCCTAAATAGATTCATATTATATAATTATGCTCAATATAGAAAAGAACCAAAATTAATAAAAATGATTTTCAAATGCAATTTAAAGAACATAAATGTTATGTAATTCGCGAATATTAATTTTTATTTGTATCTGAAAAAAAACCAACTCGCTTTTTCTCACTTTGAAAAATTCTTTTTGTTATCCTACCTAATAAACAGGATTTTAACTCAAGCATGTTTTTTGATTAATTGATTGGTAATTTTTCGTATTCAAGAAGATAACTTATTCTTCTAATTTCGATGACTAACTCAAAAGAGATCCAATTATTATTTCTAGTGCGACATTTCCGAGTAGTGAAGGAGAATTGCTTGTCACCTTAAATGTTGCTATTTGCATTACAATTACTATTTTCGTTCTTATTTTATTTTTGTCCTTATCGGCAACGCTCTTTTTGTTCTTATTTGGAATAAATCGTCGGCTTCATGCTTCCAAAGACACAAACCATCCAAGCCGCATAGCATTTTCAGAATAATTTTATTTTTATCAGTATCGGCAACTCTGTTGTCCTCACCTTCATTCATCCAAAGACACAAACCGGCTGCAAAGCATTTCAGAAATGTTTCTTGGTACACGAGATTCCCACCACAATCCGTCAGAATAACAATAGCCGGTTTGGCACGCGAATGTCATACTTCATGCTAGTTATTAAACTAGTCTTCGGTCTATTTTTGCAGAGAAAATGAACTATTTAAGCAATTTTTGTCTACAGAAAATGCTAGTTAACTTGGGCCAAGTAACTAATTATCATACCTCGTTGTGCGGTAAGTTATCATTTCGTTATTCGCATTTTAAGTTTCGTAGCACTGGAAAGATGTAGAAATATATCAGACCCGTCATTTCCCGAGGCAGCCGGCAACGATATATTTCCGTCACTACTCTTGCAAACCACCGGTATTCGCAAATATTGAATGAAATATAACTGTTCTTGCAGGTACGATGAAGACAGCTATATATCGTTCTATACTTTCTCCCAGTCGCGCGTGCACTTCAATTATTTCCAGCCGTCATTTCATCTCAAGGCGAATTGGCAGCGGTTACGGCGGGTACGCGGTCATCAGACAAGATTTGTGTCACTGTGCGACTGGAAGTCGAAGTGGGTCTCGTAATAAAATCAGCGGAATCGTGAACGTTTGCTGCTCGTTTGCCGTGTGCCAATCGAAGCAATCGCGTCGTCAGCTACGGAAATTAAATTCGCTATCGTCCTCTGTACTGCCAGCAAATTACAGGCAGACGTTGTCACAAAGTAGTGCGCGGGGTTGGTTATTTTGGAATTTCGAGACAGTGCAAGCGCTCCCAATCGCGTGTGTTTCCTACTCGGAAAACGTTGCAGTGCCGGTCGCGGTGACAAATACCACGTCAAGAAAAAGTGTCAGTCTATCGTCGATAAGAACACAATTCAGTGAAAAGACAAATAAAGGATTATTCGCCAGTCATTGCCGAGTGTTTTCCACCCAGAATTCTACACCCATTGATTTAGCAAGGAGTGCAGGGAACAGTGTCTTAGAAGAAATCGAATCAGCCGTCAAAATGGGCAAAAGTGCAGAATTTTCACGCCTCCCGACTAACGTGGTCCCGTCGCACTATTATCTCGAGCTACGACCTAATTTAGAAGCTTTCACGTTCGAAGGAACTACAAGGATTAAGATCCAGGTAAGTGGGGGACTAAACTTCTCAAGGAGTTGGGTTGTTTGTAATGTTAAGTAGAGCGAGGTGATGCGCATGCAATGCAATATGCTCTCAGCAACAGTAAAATATGATGAACATGGCCTTATGCGACTGTTCACCTGCGCTCATTTTAATTAATGCTTTATCCGCGCGACCTCTTCCATCAATTCCGCGCCACAATAAATCTTACATTTCTTTTACCTTCCTCGGCCTTATCTCTGATTAAAAGTGTCTGCCAGCCGCTCTCTCGTCGGCAAAGTCTTTATCTTTTTGCTTACATTATCGCCCATAAGATTATGCTATGTTATTTATGCCCCACGTCGCTAGTCAACTCACGTACGATGTTCGTTGTGCGACCGAACTACATATGAAGTTTCTTCGGTGGGCAAAAGTACGAAACCGCCAACAAAACTCTCACTTTCACGAGATTCCGTTATTTCAAACATACCTGCTCATAGCTGTACAGTTTGTGAACTTTCGCAACACACACCCGCGCTCCGCTTTTGCCAACTGAGCCATTGACGATTGGCAAGACCCTACAACGAAACCAAGCACACCGCACAGTGCAAGAAGAAAGTCGTTGGATGGGCTTAGGTAATACGACGATCTGAATTGATCATATGTTAAGTGTCCATGCATCGGGTCAATGAACTAGCAAAATTTTGGAGGTATTTGAACTCAAAACCTTTTGTCTGGTGATGAATGTGTTTTTTGCCCAAATGTGATGAAGTGTGTTAATTTTACTTTCTCACCAATCGTAGACGGTGTGTCGAAGCATTTTACATTGTGATCGATGATTTTAATAAAGAGCGTGTGTATTGATATTTTGGTCAATTTTTAACTTTCTCAATTACGATGTTTATCTTCATGATAAATATTTATATTGTCTAAAGTTGTTGAAATTGATGAATTTGTTTCAAAATTCTCTTATCTATTTACCACCCTTAAATATTGACGACAAAATATTCTATTGAAATTTTAATGTATTTTAAGTAATGCAGAGTTCAGAAAGCTCTTCTGACTGTATGTAAAAGCGGGAAATAAAACAATATCTAAAATTCTGGAAGCAGATAGTTGGAGTTTAGGAATTTTCCCCAAAATAATTTGTATAAACTAAACGATATCTTCAATGACAGATATTATTTTGGAAAACTCACCGACGTTATTACACCAACAGAATAAAGAATATAGACTTGACGTTCCAGAAAAGCTTAAAATAGAAAATAATACGAAGATCGAACGAAATATCGTTGACGAACAACTAATGACATAATTTTCTTCTAGCTAAGGAATCACCCCAAAAAGGGGAGATGAAACCGAATACATAAATAATCATAAACCAAAAATACATATAATTTAAAATGCCCTATGACCCAGTCGGATCGTACTCGCCTGTCTACTTGACTCTCCATGTCTAACAAGATACTTTCTTCAACTCATCGTTCAGAAGCTGTAGTTGGCTCAAAGTAGCCAAAACGCATGCTTCAAAACGAAAACCATGGTTCAACAGATTTTGAAGAAACGAGTTAGCCGTCTACTAATTAATTTTAATAAAACTATGTAGTCAGCGCTGTGTAGTGGTTAGAGCACTCACCCCCGTAAATCGAAGGTCCCTGGTTCGAATCCCATTGGCGATAACGAGATTTGTTTCGAGTGATTCTTTGGACGGACTATAAGCACGTTCAGTTATGATACGTACTGGTTTAAAATCAGAACGTATTGCAGGACACACGGCCAACAGCGTGGTACTGACCATATCATTTTCCCGAGTGCCGATACATTTGATCAAGAGAATGAGATATTCTAAATTTTTCTAAGCAAAGGTGTAATGAAGTAGGTGTGGATACATACCCATGGACTGCAGCGATGGTTTGCTGCCTCGGCTAAAGAGGATAGTGGGATCCGCTGAGATTGGCCTTGTCTGAGGACGCATGAATGCGCTGCCAGCACATGGACCCACTACAAAAATTTCGCATTCACGAATTGAAAAAAAGGTCTAATGTCAATCGACTGGTGTCGAGGCCGAGGTAACCTACTAAGGGTTGAGATAGCTTATAGCCAGTAACAAACTGGGCCGGGAGAAAACATACGGACTTAAGAACAGACTTCGTCGTTACCGACGATACTTATGGCCCACAAAGAAAAGTGGGGCATCCAGGTGAAAGCGGTGCCCCCTCGCACCCTCCCAACCGGATCAAGATCCAAAGGTAGACGTGGCTATATATTTCCCATTTAAGTGAAAAACTCATACAAACATAATTTATATGAATTTTTGCTTTAATTGAGAAACATAAACGTGGCCAATTTATCTTATAGTATTAGGCGATGGAATTACCTAACACTATACCATAAAAGGGCACGCAAGCGGAAGCCTACTCTACCCGGGCAAGAGCCCCTATAACACAATGAAAGGGGAGAGCTCCCCCGATGGCTAGCGCATTTCAGTGGAGGGGCTGGTCGTCGTTGCGGGTCCCATACTCGGTCAGGTGTTACGAAAAGGAAAGACCGAATATGTAATCAATTCATCTGTTCATTCTCTTTACTCTTCTAGGTACTAACATGTAAATAAATTAATTGTTTTTCTTTTAGAGAACTAGCTACAAAATATTCTTCTTCTTAGCACTGCAGCCTCTTTCGGGCCTTCGCTTCCCGCAAACAGCGCCTCCAACTGTCTCAGTCCGTTGACCGCGTCTTCCAATTCCGAAATCCGAGCAGCGATGAAATGTCTTCGTCGACCGAGTCAGACCAGCGTTTCCTCGGCTTCCCCACTGTCCGCCGGCCTTCAGTTCTCCCAACGAATACCTTCTTGGGTATCCGTTGTTCGTCCATACGATTCATGCGTCCAGCCCATTGGAGCTTCTGCAGTCTTACAATCCTTGAGACCTCCGGTTCGTCAAAAATTTCATACAGCTCATGGTTGTATCGAATTCGCCATTGGTCCCCGTCTAGCTTCGCTCCGATTATTCGCCTCAGGACGGGTCGCCCAAAGGCGTTCAATATATTTGCGGATGCTTGGGTTAGGGTCCATGTTTCATACCCATAGCATAACACAGGTCTTATCACAGATTTGTATACTTGGAGCTTTGTTCTTCTGTGTATACAACTGGTCTTCAAGATCGTAAATACTGAAAAGAATATTTTATTTGCGAGGTGCATTCTTCTGCGTATTTCATCTCTTTCATTGCCTGTTTTCGTTACAAAATATACTTCAATATTTATGCGTTAATTTTACTTATCAAAGATTCTTTAAAAAACTTCCAAATTATTCTTACATTGATTCAAAGGGGAATCAAACACGATATATTAAAGAAAAATAAATCATTTCAAAAGAAAAATGGTGCTAGGCTAACCTCTGTAAATCGCTTCCGTTTTTTTTTTCAAAAAAATTAATGTTTACTTTTCTGCATTATAAATAATAAATGTATTATATTGCATAATACGAGTATATGCGTTTGTATATAACGGTAATTATAATAGAGTATATATTTTCATTTCAATTTTGAAAAAGGCACATATATCCTCTGCGATCTTTCACTTTCGTTTTTGACCGCATTTCTGCCCAGCATAATATATAAGAAATTATTAATGTTACCTCAATCAAAGAGTGCGTTTATTTATGTAATGACTTAATTCACAATTATTCAGGATTTTGCTTCTTAAGCATGCATTACCGAAAATTGAAGCAAACTCAAAACTTATTGCATGTATGCTATAAATAAGTTATTCCATCTATAAACAATGACATTTAGGCAAGTATCAAAAAAGGTACTTACCAAATATCCTCGCTGGGCGCCCGCTGACGATGTGGGTGATGCCTGCAAACTTCGGTGTCACGTTACACGTGCTTTAACAAAAATCTTAATTTTTATACACTTAATTAGATGATGAGTAGGGAGCATTACTCTGAATGAAAATGAATTGAATGCAAAAAGATAATGATTCTATTCATGCAAACTTTCATATAACGAGTCTCAAACAAAATAAGTAGTTGCATACGTTCGCCGATTATTTTTTTCCAAATTACAAATCGAAAGAACTGCGCTTATTTATTCACTATTGAAAGCAAAAAAAAACACGTTCTTCATCATTATATTAAAACGTAAAAATTAAATTTAATCTATATTTTTTGCTTTGCTTCTTTTCCTTCTCTTGTCTTGCTTTGTAATCAATAAGGTTTTGAGATTAAGTAATATTTTGTTTAATACACTAAACAGTAATAATTAGTCAATTTCATATCATTCATTGCACTCAGAGCGTTCTTGTGGATCATCTTCTTCAAATATTTTCTTTGTTTTTTAGTATTCATTTTGTGTTCGCTAACTGGATAGTTCATCTAAAACCTTAAATTACTCTTGTTTTTAATTTTCAAATGTAAATATGTAACTTTTTAAAATGTGCGAATGTGTTAGAATTGAATCCATTCAATTGAGCAAAAAAAAATGCCTCAGCGTTTTCCTTTATTTTAAAACTGCCTCCCGGTTAAAGTGTAGGTAGAATGTTGTGTCCAAATCTATCAAAGTCTAAGTTGCATTTACTTGAACAATCACTAAGATAACTATATTCGTATTGTTTGCACGTTCATCTTCTTCAACAGATTCATTTCGAGTCTGTTTCCATCTGATATACATCACCTTCCCTTTCAACTACTTTATCATCACCTTCACTGTCGGCCCCTTCGCCTGATTCACTTCAACATAAGAATGCGCTCATGGAATTAGTTCAAGGAGAACATGCACTTGCACTTCAATCTAATTGTAACACCTTTACTCGCATTTCTGGCGTCATGTGTTTATTTACGGAACTGTTTATCCGTCACTGGATAAAATAAACTTTATTATCAGGTCGAGTGCCGTTGTCCCGATATACACCCCGCGCTATGTACGAAAATATACTCATCCACAATATCCAATTGAAGCGATCATCGTATGGTTTACTTACAGACGGAAAACTCAAATCAGAAAATTCCCTTTGAGATTTGCTACCATCGAAGAACTTTCTCTCGGGTCGTGTATCACTTTCATATCGGTAACTTCACGTCCGCAAAAAATTTCTTTTCTCTTCACTTCGCTCCGTTCATATCGTTCGACCCGTAAACGGAAATCTCCGTTTTTCCGTAACACGTCGCTCGTGTTTTTTCCCATGAAAATCCACCGTACAACTCATAAAATTGACTACCGAAAGAAATAGGGAAGAATATCCAAATTCGAACCGGACAGCTACGACGCGTTCGTCGAGGCTCTTCATACCAGACTCCTCGATCCGTCCAAATCTCCCATAATTTATCTATGTCGCAATTGTAAATTGAATTCAGCTGCTCGCTCAGCGAGTTAGATTGCACTCGGCAATGCAATACATGGATGGTATATACTAAATCAGTGTTATCATGTCCGAAATTTTAATTTGCAGATTTGAATTTTAAAACTTAATAGAAGTAAAGAAAAATGAATAGATTTTAAATAATAATAAAAAGTTAAATATCACAATGAATATAATTAAAAAGAAACATTTAAATTTAATATAGAAGAAAATAATATAAATTTTACATTCAATAACAATAATAAAAATATTTTATAATTTATAACTATGAATGCTTTGCTTCTTTTCCTTCTCTTGTCTTGCTTTGTAATCAATAAGGTTTTGAGATTAAGTTATATTTTGTTTAATACACTAAACAGTAATAATTAGTCAATTTCATATCATTCATTGCACTCAGAGCGTTCTTGTGGATCATCTTCTTCAAATATTTTCTTTGTTTTTTAATATTCATTTTGTGTTCGCTAACTGGATAGTTCATCTAAAACCTTAAATTACTCTTGTTTTTAATTTTCAAATGTAAATATGTAACTTTTTAAAATGTGCGAATGTGTTAGAATTGAATCCATTCAATTGAGCAAAAAAAAAAATGCCTCAGCGTTTTCCTTTATTTTAAAACTGCCTCCCGGTTAAAGTGTAGGTAGAATGTTGTGTCCAAATCTATCAAAGTCTAAGTTGCATTTACTTGAACGATCACTAAAATAACTATATTCGTATTGTTTGCACGTTCATCTTCTTCAACAGATTCATTTCGAGTCTGTTTCCATCTGATATACATCACCTTCCCTTTCAACTACTTTATCATCACCTTCACTGTCGGCCCCTTCGCCTGATTCACTTCAACATAAGAATGCGCTCATGGAATTAGTTCAAGGAGAACATGCACTTGCACTTCAATCTAATTGTAACACCTTTACTCGCATTTCTGGCGTCATGTGTTTATTTACGGAACTGTTTATCCGTCACTGGATAAAATAAACTTTATTATCAGGTCGAGTGCCGTTGTCCCGATATACACCCCGCGCTATGTACGAAAATATACTCATCCACAATATCCAATTGAAGTGATCATCGTATGGTTTACTTACAGACGGAAAACTCAAATCAGAAAACTCCCTTTGAGATTTGCTACCATCGAAGAACTTTCTCTCGGGTCGTGTATCACTTTCATATCGGTAACTTCACGTCCGCAAAAAATTTCTTTTCTCTTCACTTCGCTCCGTTCATATCGTTCGACCCGTAAACGGAAATCTCCGTTTTTCCGTAACACGTCGCTTGTGTTTTTTCCCATGAAAATCCACCGTACAACTCATAAAATTGACTACCGAAAGAAATAGGGAAGAATATCCAAATTCGAACCGGACAGCTACGACGCGTTCGTCGAGGCTCTTCATACCAGACTCCTCGATCCGTCCAAATCTCCCATAATTTATCTATGTCGCAATTGTAAATTGAATTCAGCTGCTCGCTCAGCGAGTTAGATTGCACTCGGCAATGCAATACATGGATGGTATATACTAAATCAGTGTTATCATGTCCGAAATTTTAATTTGCAGATTTGAATTTTAAAACTTAATAGAAGTAATGAAAAATGAATAGATTTTAAATAATAATAAAAAGTTAAATATCACAATGAATATAATTAAAAAGAAACATTTAAATTTAATATAGAAGAAAATAATATAAATTTTACATTCAATAACAATAATAAAAATATTTTATGATTTATAACTATGAATGGAAGTAATGGAATTTTTCCCAAACCTGCAATTAAAATTTTGGATAAATGTTAAGAAGGGTTTCGAGCAGTTTGCTTGTGTGACTGCTCGATTACTACAAAGGCCCAAAAGAGACTGTAGTGCTGAAGCAAAACTCCACAATGTAAGATGACCGCATTCTAGATACACCGTATAAGACAATACACAAATTTCTTTCAAATCTAAACAAAGCCGAGGACCGGAAACTATTTAGAAACATAAAGAAAAAAGTCGAAGCTGGAAGAGAGCACTCAGGCAGAAGAGTTTTGTAAATAAAATAGTAAAACAATATCCTGCAAAAAACAACCACTTACATATAGAATCTTTCAATTGACAAATAAATAATATGTGGTTACCATGTATTTGAATTTGCCACTTTTTTGGGTTTTTGTACAACATTTTTTTACAAAGATCTACTAGTTCCGCGGCCTGTCTGTTCATCCGTCTGTGTGTCTGTCTGTCTGTCCGTGCGTCACGACAAGTTTCCTCAGAAAACATAGAAGCTAGAAAGCTCAAACTTTGTGAAAAGGTCAGAAGTGATGGTCTTTCAAAAGTTTGGGTCTTACCAAAAATATAAAATTTATTTAGGGAGTCCACCGTAATGACGAAGTAGCCCTTAATAGAAAGATCTTGATTAGAACTTTTAGAATTTGAAACAAAAAAGTCATTTCATGCATCAGGGGGTCCAGCGGGAGGCAAAATGTACCAATATTTTGTTTGTTTGATTGCAGAAAGTATGGCACCAAACTGCAAAACATAAGTTAATATGGCTATTTTTTAGTTGCTTATATACTGTAAACTTCATGCTAGAAGGCAGACCCTTGACCTAAAAAGATTCTCCACTCTTACCAAGGAAAATTTTACTCGATTTAATGTATACTCCATTTGTGAGTTAGTATTAGACCCAGATACTTCAAATAGTCCCCCACCTCTAATCTTCTCCCCCTATCTGAACTCGAACCTCTCTCTTTTTATGATTTTTAAGGCTTCACATGTCAATCTAGCCTTCTGAATAAAATACATTTCGAGGTTATTTCCTACATTGTTTAATATGCATTCAATCTATCAATCTGGAGTTTCACTGAAAGACCAGTTGTATAGATAATTGTGTCATCAGCGTAGAGAATGGTTTTGACCTTATCCTGTAGATCTGGTGGAAAGTCTGACGAATAAATCTTGGACAACAAGAGACCAAGTATTAATCCCTGTGGAACCCCAGCTTTAGTAATAAGTCGATTTGAAAGGATGTCCTTGAATTTCATTTTAAAACTTCCACTTTATAGATAATCAGCAATAAATTTACAGAGCTTCACGGGAACATTAAATTCGACTAATTTGTGAATCACTCCTGCAATCCAAACCGTATCAACGCTTTCTTCAAGTCAAAGTCACATGCGAGAGTAGTCATGTTCTTATTGAAACCCCCATTTCCATCTTCGGCTAGTGATATTAATGCATGTGTCGCGGATTTGCCGTTACGACATCCATATTGTCTTGTATTAAAGATATTTTCCTCTTCGCAGATGTTAATTAATTAGTTCTTTGTAAAATTTTCTTTACGAGAACCTACTAGTTTCGAGTCCTGTCTGTCCGTCCGTCTGCCCATCTGTCCGTGGGTCACAGCAAGTTTCCTCAGAAACTATAGAAACTAGAAAGCTCAAACTTTTGTGAAAAGGTCAGAAGTGGCAGTCTCTCAAAACAATGTATTTTGTCTTTGTAGTATTCAATGCTAGCTTTTTTCGATAAGCCATGAACTATGTTTTTCTAGATCCTCTTTGACGATATTCTCCATGGCACCTTTATCATGTCCCGAATAAAGAAGTACAGTATAATCCAGCATATAATGTTGACCTTTCAGTCTAATATATTCAAATTATTAGTATATAGCAATAGCAGTGTACCAAGTATGGAGCCTTGAGAAACACTCGATTTCATTGGCGCTAGATTGCTCAAGGCATTATTTACTGATGTTTTTTGGAGTCTTCCATCCAAATAACTTTTAAAAAGTTGTTTCGGTTTGCCATGAATACCATACGATTCAAGTTTTTGAAGTAACAGGCCATGATCAACCGTATCAAAAGCCTTCTTCAGGTCCACAAAAATTGCAATCACATAATCTCCTTTATCAAGACTTTCATTGATATAACGTGAGACAGAAAGTAACGCATCGAAACTACTTTTGTCCTTTTGAAAGCCAAACTGCTTAGGATTTATGATAGAACTGTCCATTTAGAAAGATTTTAAACGATTATTTACAAGTTTTTCGAATATTTTACTAAAGGCTGTCAAAAGTGCGACAGGGCGGTAATTATTCGGGTCCAGATGATCTCCTCCTTTGAATATTGGAATTATTTTTGCCAGTTTCTCTTCGTCCGGAAATGTTCCATTTCTAATATGCTCGTTTATAAAATTTCCCAATAGTTCAGCTATCTCCTCTTTGACTAGAATAATTTCATGTGTGGCGATGTTGTCAATTCCTGGTGCTGCATTTTTTCAAATTTTCGATTGTATTTAATACTTCTCTTTTAATCGTTTGATGAATATGAAAGATGGACATAGGTGGGCTATTTATGATATTGAAATAGCTAGTTGACTTATCACCAAGCTCCATGGTAATTTTATCACCAATTGTAGAAAAAAGTAATTTAGCGAGTCTGCTGTTCCACATGGGCGCGTTGCATTATTAGAGTCCATGCAAAAAATTCAGTATTTGGTGACATGATCCAATGTGATGAATTATCTTTTACTTCATTTATTATTTTCCATATTTCGTGCGAGTTGCCCGCCGCTGTTTCCAATCTTCTGGAGTAATATGAAAATTTAGTTTCTTTCATAAGACGTTTTGATTCTTTTAAAGCTTGGTTGTACAGATATTTAAGTGCGTCATCTTTAGCGTTCTTCTTGTATTTTTCATAAGCCTTCCTTTTGCTAACACTAGCCTCGAAAACTTTCCTTGTTATCCATGTATGGTATCGACATCTAATCTTTTATGGTGGAGTCATGCTTAACATACATATCGAATCTTTCAATTGACTTAAAAAAATAATATATGGTTACTGTTTTTTTGAATTTGCCGTTTTTTATGTACCTCCATTCACTCTTCCTTCGTCGCACAACGCTCGTGCTATCTGATTCACATTCCGTCGCTTCATCAAGAAAATGTACAATACATCGGTATAGGCGGCACACAAAATAATGTGAATTAATCCTTCCACGCATACCTAGTTCAATTCTTGATCAGCTCACAGAGATACAAAAAGATTCATATAGTACGACGCATTAAAAAAAAACTCTGAGTAACTGTCTCCTCCATTATATCGCTGATAGGGACCAAAAAAGCCCTAAGATACTGTGTTGAAAAATCTTCTGGTTCACACTTCAACCAGTGTTAATTAAATGATCCCTAAGTCTTTTCTCAAATACCAAAACCGAGTTCGCTTCCTTCACCATCTCTGGAAGATTGTTATATATGTGGAGATCATCATTCGGGGCATCTTTCTTTAGACGATCCGTTCTGGCGAAAGTTATTTCGAGTTACTTTGCACTCCTCCCATTCTATTGTAGTGTTTAAGTGGATGGAAAAATGTCCGTGCAGGACTGCAGCGGTGGACTGCTGCTTCGGCGAGCGAAAAAATTAGTGCTCAACTGGAAAGGCCTTGCCTGGCTACGCGTAAGCCTGCTGGCAGCTAGCTTTGCGGTGTCATGGGGCGGGTTCTCTCCGCCAGCGCAAGAATCCGCTTACGATTGTTTTGTGGCGTAGCATTGGGACACATTCGACAGGTGTCGAAGGCCGATGGAACCAACCTAAGGACATTACATTAAGGAGACGCGAAGACTTTTCCAAGATACCCGCGCGCGAGGTAGGAAACGAATCCGTCGTTGACGTGCATATTCTCAGCCCATAAAAAGAGTGGGGCATCCGGGTGGTAGTGGTGCCCCCTCACACCCTTCCCAACCAGATCAAAATGATGACCTGGCGATATGAGGAGCGGAAGGCCAATAATCCCAGGCGAGATCCCCGGAAACAACAAAAAGAGAGGGAGCTTCGCCCGATGGTTAGGTCGTTTTTGCGGAAGAGCCCGCCAACGTTGCGGGTCCCATACCCGATAGAAAGAAAAGGGGAAGACAGTTTTTTTAATCTAGTAATTCATTTTCGGTATTAGATAATATTCCATAAAAAAGAATTAATTAAAAATATTAATATTGTATAATAATATCTGAGTATGACTATTTCATTGAAGAAATTTTAAATAACTTTTATATTAAATATTAATTTAAATAAAATAGAGAAAATTTTTTTTTTATTTCAAGGTGACAATGATAGAATTTAAGAAATAATTAACTAGATCAAATATAAATGAATTATTAGCACTATTTGCACCTCGTACTTCTTATTGTTCCAAAAACTATATTAAATGATTAGACATTCTGAAACAACTGACGAAGTGATCAGTGTGGATTTTGGAACTCCTTTTTCGTATGTTGCCTTATCCCTTTTAGTTTTTTTACAGTTTTTCCCCACTTTACCGGCAGGAGTTTTTTCAAATTTAGAAGGAGGTTGTTTTTCTACTTCCGAGCTAATCAACGCCCTAAACAGGCCAATCGCAAAGGCGTGATGTTCCATCATGATAACGCCAGACCCCACACCTCTTTGATAACCCATCAAAAATTAATGGATCTCAATTGGGAACTGATGCCACATCCACCCTATAGCCCTGACTTATCATTTGTTTCGATTCCGATCAGGCTGTTAAAAATGAGCTGTACCAGCTCTTCGCTTCTAAAAGCCAAGGCTTCTTGGAACGTGGAGTTTTTCAACTTAACGAAAGATGACAAATGGTCATCCAACAAAATGGGCAATATATCATTGTTCTTATGCAAATGTGCTGGAAGACTTTGTGAATAGCTTTCTGAACACTGCAGCAACCATATTCAATGATCTTCACTGGAATCTCATGGATGCCCAACGCTTCATTATTCTTTTGCACTTTAATGGTGGAACAAATATCATCCAGAGTTGGTGGGACCAATGGCAGCTCTCCAGAAACATCTACAAGCTCCGATGTTCTGGAGCTGTGCGGAGGATTAAGGAGGTTCTTGGAAAATGATGCCCATTTTTCTTTAATTCTGTTTTCATCAGCGATGATATTGTCGATGTCATCACGACAGAACGTGGTTTTTGGGCTGATAACCTCGTTTCAGGCTTTTCACTTCTTCGTATGCTTGTCTTGTTGCTCACTAGACTTCGATACTTCTCAATTGTTCATCATAGTCGTCAAATAAACAAAATAATTGACTACTGTGCAGGACTTGAAAATTTATGCGAAAATTTTTGAAGAATACAACAACGGAGGCTCTACAACTTATTAATCATGGAAATCTTCCATAAAAAAGAAATATTCCTTAAAAAAGAAATAGTATGCTGTTAATATATTAGAACAGTTTTTTAACAAACTTTTGCGCCACTCTGTTTATTGTATGTAAATACTCCTGTTTGTGGGATTTGATATCATTAGCTTCCAAAAAGAATTAATAGATCACAAAACATTTAACTAAGGCAATTACTTAGTTATCTCCTGTGAACATTTGACCCGCACTTCCATAAACTCAATATGTGTACTTATAATATGCAATATGAGGTGTTATAAATTGTTCATGTTTATAACATTTCGAAATGCTATCGATTACGAAAATGAATATTTTATTTACGATTCTGTCGCAAATCCTACACACAGCTCATTAATTAAAAACCACAACTGGGAGTGTCCTCTTGCCACATAAGTACATTCGTTTTCTGCAACAATGCTAGAAAAAATCTAAACAGTCAGTTTACATTCCAAAGTGTCAACCACTCTGTACGTTCTCGTTTCTCATATATTGCTGTAAATAAATGAATTGTTCCATTCTAATATTCATTTGATGGCAACAGCAAACCGCTCGATCGTACGTGAAACGTTTTCGCGGCCTACAGCATGCATTACATTTAGTTGTGCGATTGTTGATTATTCGTACGTTAGCCATAAGTCAAAAACGATTGCCGCTAGAAATGGTTGGCGCACACTTGCGGCTATGCAAATCACTTTCCATTTTCGTGTGAGGAGGAAAAAAGTAACAAAAATAACGAACAAATTATTAAACAATACAATTATTGCGTAAGTCGAGCTCTGCCAACATTTACTCGGTCGGTGTGTACAATATAATTTAATAATTGTTTTTGATTGAATAATAGTAGTGAGGCTACTGGAGGATGCTAAATCGACACCATCATCACGTCCCGACTAAATGCAAACGATTCATTTTCCATGCATCAACGAACGTTTCGAAATATTTACTATATGCATAATATGAAAATCATGAGAAAAAGAAAACAGAAATAAAAACACCTTTCGTTGTGAGTTGAAGCAGCTTGCAAGGAATGTGTAATGTAAAGATTGCCTCATTTCAACAAACTCAGTTCCTTATTCATTCATCGCTTCACACCTGGCCGATATGTAACGGTTGTAATGTTAAGATGCAATTTACCTGAAACGAAGACAGAGGCAAAAGTACAGTTGTAGAGGCAAATATTGGTAATACTTTTGTTTGAGCGAATGGAAAGAAATGACAGGAAATGTTCTTTTTATGAAAAACGGAGATGTTGATCCTTGATACGAATTCGAAGAGCAATCAGTCATCGGAGGATTTCGTTCAAATCATTAATCATGTGGGCGGATTTTGTGCTTCTGCCTTCAGAATTGAAGAATGATACGATTATTCACAGACATATGCTTTTCCACCAAATCAGGGATAACTAAATTTATCACTCAAATTGGACGCGGAATTTTTTTAACATCACGTAAAAACGAGCATCGCATTAGTGCTGAATATTTTATACCTTGATTCAATCAATATAAATTTCGAAATTACAGATAAATAGATAGATATTTTATTGAGTCTTTTTACGTACATACATTTTTAACATGATAAGAAGGTACAATAGGCTGACAATGGCACTATAGTCAAACAGCAATTATTACAAGATTCGGTTGTAACCAATTCAATGTGATTGGAAGATTGATAAAAATAGTATTACGCCAGTGCTCAATGGCAAAAAACAACAAGAAGGGAATAGACTTGAATATGACACTTTGAACTTACAAAAAGCTTTTAGAAAAAAAAGAAAACCGACTTCAAAATGCTCTAAAAAGGATGAAATAAATTTTATGGAAGCGGTGCCATATCATTTTTCCCCGATTCTTTTATGATGGTGCAGATGTTGGAAGTATTTATGTTAAATTGGGAAATTGATTTGGCACCGCTTCCATAAAATTTATTTCATCTTTTTTAGGGCATTTTGAAGTCGATTTTCTTTTTTTTCTAAAAGTTTTTATTTCACCCTATTTAGTGGCAAATTTTGTCATTTCAAACCTTTCAAAACTCAGTTTCTTGAATACATGGTACCATGTACATTAAACATAATTTTTTACTGCAATGCAAAAACCACTACGACTAAAATCTGCAGCGGTCGTAGGAATCGAATTTAATTATGATACATTTAATACATGATCTCATCAACGTCAACTTGATCTTAGGTTTCGTAAAAATCCAATTATAGCTTGAGCAATTTTCGAATTTCGAACTTTGCCCAGCCGCCATTATGATATTCTGACCTGACCCTGAAGTGCTTTTTTATCGTTCAACATTTCTCGACCTTTGAGCGGCCGCTATTCTGTTTCAAATGGTTCGACTTAGGTTTTTTTTAGCTTTATCACCCACTTAAGTAAATCTTTGTACCAGTTATGGTACAAACCGGAGCTATACTTTGGTCAGATCAGAAATCACGGGTTTTCATCTAAAACATTCTCTACTTTGGTTTTGCTTAACTAACTCGAATGATTAACAAAACTAGTCGAAATATTTCTGAAAATTTGGCGAAAATCGAAGCAAAATTGCGGCCTCCAGGCACAAATTACGTTATATCCGATGTATACTCACACAACCATATATATATATATATATATATATATATATATATATATATATATATATATATATATATATATCTTTATATATATATATATATATATATATATATATATATCTATATATATATATATATATATATATATATATATATAAAGATATATATATATATAAATGGATATATATATATATATATATATATATATATATATATATATATATATATATATATATATATATATATATATCCATTTTACGCTTGGGAAAGTAAAGCTGAAGAAAACACATAAAAAATTCAGATGGAAACGAAATTTTTTATTCAATATAAAGATTGAGAAATACAACATTATCCAAATGTTCTCCACGGGACCTCTTACAGGCCTCAATCCTTTTGAGGTAATTTTCAATGACTTTTCGGCACATTTCCGGCAATATCTCGGCCATAACTTCACGAATATTGGTTTTCAATTGCTCAAGATTTTGAGAATTGTTCGCGTAAACACGATCTTTCGCATAGCCCCATAAAAAGAAATCCAAAGGTGTAAGGTCCCAGGATCTTGCGGGCCAATTGACATCACTCAATCTCGAAATTATGCGTCCTGGAAATTTCTCTTGCAAAAGTGCTCGATTAGCCAGTGTCGTGTGGCTTGTGGCTCCGTCCTGTTGGAACCACATGTTCTCCAGATCATAATCTTCAATTTCTCTTCAAAAATAATCGGTTAACATCCGTCCATAGCGGTCAGAATTGACTGTTGTGGCTTTTCCTTGATTGTTTTCAAAAAAAAAAATACGGGCCAATAACACCACTAGACCATAATGCACACCAAACGGTCACTTTTTCCGGATGCAAAGGCCTTTTTGCGATCACCTGAGGATTTTGAGAGCCCCATATGCGGCAATTCTGTTTATTTACGTAACCACTGAGAGAAAAATGAGCCTCATCACTAAAGAAAATTTTGTTCGAAAAATCGTTATCAATGGCTTGTTGTTCAATCACCCAATTCGCATACATTCTGCGTTGTGTATGGTCTTGAGGCTTAAGTTCTTGGGTGGGTTGGATTTTGTACGGATGGAGATGCAAATCCAAATGCAAAATCCGCCACAATGAGCCGTAAGACAAGCCCATATGTTGTCGAGGAATCGACAAATTCGGGTCTTCCTCCACACTTTGAGCAACGACAGTGATATTTTCAGCAGAACGAATGTTGCGATAATGCACAGGCCTTGCAATATCAATAACCAGTCCAGTCTCTTCAAATTTTCTCACTGTGTTCAAAATTGTTTGCTGTGTAGGTCGATTATGTCGACCGTAATCGGCTCGTAAAGCCCTAAATGTTGATACAGCAGAATCATCATTTTTATAATAAAATTTAATAATTTTAACGCGTTTTTCGACTGCTAAACGATCCATATTTCTAAATGGAAAAAAAAATATATATATACGTGATGAATTAGTAACCTTCTTTCCTTTGGAAGTCGGTTAAAAATATGATAAGACACAGGGCTACAATGTTTTCCTCTCTAAAGTTTGAATATTGTTTCCGGCAGTTTTAGAGGTGCTGATTACGGGAAAAATAATGAAAAAAAATTTATCACGTCAAATTTTTTAAATATATTGCAATACTGATTTTGCCCAAAATTACCCTCTGCGTTTGTCTTCAAGATCGATAATACAAATGGTTTCTACAAGTATTAGTACGAAAGAATACATTCTACTTCATAATTTGCCTATTATTACCTAATTAACTGATTGGTACATGACTATCGTGAACACCTTTTTGGAGCACGAATTCGGTACACAGAACTAAAAGGAAAAAACAAAACTGAGAAAGATAAAAAATGTGAATAATGTCGTCATAACGACGAAGATTTTTATTCTTCTTTTCGCGATTGCGAGTAATACAAAAGTTTATGCTGCATTTTCCTTGGTTTTATTGAAAGCGCTTGTCGCATCGTTTCCTTTTTATTTCAGGATAAAAAGATGGGTAGAATCCTTCCGCAACATAATGGCAAGGCTAGTTCGGAAAGGAGTTTCAGTCGCGGGTCTTGCGCGAGCAGACTAAGTCCGAAATACCAAAACTCAGCCACCGGTTCAGATGCCCGACTTAAAACTCGTCGAACAACTTCCATCGACGCTACTTTAAATTACCTGGCTTCATTCCACGGAAAAGGAAACAAGACAACCGCTGAAAAAATGCATGCTCGTGATTAATACCGACGCGGTGCCCGAACAACTCTTCTCGAATTCAAACCGGAAAAACCCTACCATGAGGAAAAACCCAATTTCAATCTATGGCAGCGCGTACCGACCGCAACGCGAAACCGACCATTCGCAGATTACTGAAACTCTACCCTCTCGGCGGCATACTCACCTCTCACCCGCATTATCCTGCTGAAATAGAACGGGTTATTGGAAAGGAACGACGTGCTTACACATTCAGCAACCCATAATTAATTATAATTTTCCTTATAAATATTTATTCATCTCTTCTTTTCAGTGATTACTCTCATTTGTTCCATTTTAAAATACAATTTACTTTAAATAATTCTTCTTCTTAGATTCTAGTCTACAATTAATTTTTTTTTTTTATTTCTTTTCAGTTGTTTTACTTTTTTGTCGCATAAGTATATATACAGTTTATGTATTTTCCTTCATCTCTTTTTTTGCAAACAAAGTAATAGAGAGATAGATTTGATTAAATCGAGATATTTTTTTGACGAAAATCCACAAATTAGAAATGAATGTTATCTGCATGTGTATTGATTTATTAAATTTACACATAGACAGTATGAGATTGATGCTGTAATGATGTAAAAATTTTCGTCGTGACTTACTTCAAAATTTTGTTTTTCTCTTCTTATTTTTTTGTATTTAATCAGAAATATTTTCCTTTCGGTTGATTACTAGCATCACATTATTTTAATTCGCTGTTGTACTTTTTTTATCTTAAAATTAATTTTATTTGATATCTGTGATTAATTTATTTTTCATATTTTTTTTTTCATTTCACTTATTTTTTAAGTTGCTACATTCAAAATATAATAAATATGTTTTCCTTTTAAGTTAAAGACTATTCCCAACTGTCTAATATTAATACTCGTCGATTAAATAATTACTCAATATTTGATGGTTCTTAAAATTTTCTTTCTATTGCTAAGTAAACTCGTATATCCCTTATAAACTCGTATTTCCCTTATACACGGGTTTTTTTCCATATATGTATTTCGGGATCTAGTTGACCCCTTCTTCAGTGGTTTGTTTGCAACTGAATTTTATTTCCTTACTTCCTAGCTTTTTATACCTTTTATTTTTACTTCATTAATTATTTACTAATTGGTTAGAAAATATTTCAACTTGATTTATTACTACTCGTATAATTACAAAACTATTTACTACTTTTAGTTACCTACTACTTATTTTATAATCCTCTTAATTAGGGTCGTAAACCCGTTGCCTAAATCGTTATTCATCCGTTTAACTTATTCGGTTCGAGCAATGTATATACTTTCGAAGGCATCAAACATGCTTCGTTTTTTGACCATTTTTATGCATTTTGTATCTTTTTGACTAATTACATGCCCTTCGTTGATGATGTGCTTCGCTACAGATGATTTCACTTCGTTTCGCTTCTTCGGGATGGCTAGCTCTGCTTCTCAGAGGTTTTCTTGTATCCTAGTTGAAATCGGTCTAATCGTTTGGCCAACGTATCGATATCACCCTCGTTGCATTTCACCTCATATGCCATTTTTTTCGGGCTCCGTTACAGGATCCTTCGCTGATCTTAGTGTGGTCTTCGCTGTGGTTCGATTTGCTTATTGCTGCTCGTTTGATTCGCTCTCTGTTGCTGCTCGTTGTTTGTAATGTTGATTTTCTGCTCATTTTCTCTTGATTTTCAATTTTTAATTGTTTCTTCGTCGAACCCATTGATCTTTGCTGTATTTTTTATATATTCGATTTCATTTTTTTTACTTTCTTGCGTTAGTGGTATTGAAGTCATTCGGTGAATCATCGTGTTATAGGCTGCCATTTTTTGTGAAAAACTATGTGCGAATATTCTGGTGATTGTCCTTTGCGTGTGTGTATTCAATTATTCCCCCATTGTTGATGATCTTGAGGTGAGATAATAATGAAATACCATCATACGTTTCAAACTTTCGCGAAACTTTCCAGAAGTCAAGCAAGCCCACAATTCAAATGGCGAGACGTGCGAGGCGGAGGATGCGAAACATCGTGGTTAAGTGTTCATTGCGGGCCATGCTTCTAGTTTTTATTTTCTTGCTCAGTAAATTGTTACATTATACTTAAATAATTATAGCGTTAAATTTGCACTTAAAAGATCCTCAAATTAAACAAAAAAAAAATTTGAAAATATTATAAAAAAATGTGTTAGATTATTGTCAAAAGAAGAAATTCCCTCAACTTGATATCAAATGAATAGTTTGTTCTTTTCGGTTTTATCCTCCCATAAACAGGTGACGTTAACATTTTTTCTACAAATCCAAAGTTCATTGGTTGTTTGAAATCGGACTAGCGCGGTTAGAGCAATGGTTTTGGTTCGGCTGCTATCGTCCGTTGGGGTGGTGGTGGAGGCTGCTGCGATTGAGGTGGAGGTTATTGTAGGGGACCATGCGCATGATTTTATTCGACGTACTTTTTGACCACTGCTGTTGCTCATACTATGCCGACCATCTTCGTAGCTAATTCCAGTTTCATAAATATCTCTATTTGAATATTACCTTTTATGAATCGGAATAGCAGCGGACTCTTCACTATCAAAATGGAGGTTATACCACAATTGCGATATCGTGTCGATGAAATGGAAGTCTCATAGAACCTAAAAACACAAACCTGGTAATTCCGCTCTGCAAACAAAAGTCACCGTACCTCAATTTGATCAACTTGTAGGGGAATTTCACTTCTATGCCACTTTTCACTTCCTTTTCGCTGTCATCGGCACTACCATTTGACATGACACTTGATTAACACACGATTGTCTTGTTTTGGTTCGCTCAACACCCGTTGACGTCAATGGCGTAGGGTGTACACATTTGTCACAACCTTATCAGCTGATTGGGACATTTAAATATAGGGGAGATAGATCTCGGCGGAATATCGATCCGCGGGATCGAGTTTATCACAGTTGTCTGTGTAAAGAAACATTTTAAAATTGTTATTCATATTATTTTGATGACAGCAGGAATCGGCCAAATAAAATTGAATAGAGACGAACCAAAAATAGAACCTTGAGAAACATCAGAACATACACTAATTGAAAAAGAATAGGAATTACCGATTTTAATCAATAAACTACGGTTAGTAAGAAAACTCATGAGAATACGAGCTAAAGGAATAGGTCAGTTACTATTAAAAAGTTTGTAGATTCAACCTTTTAACCAAACAGAATCGAAAGCCTTTTTAAGGCTGATTGAATACGCCACTGTAACTTCTTAGTTTAGCAAACCAAAAGAAATTTTATCATGAACAGATAAGATTGCATGTTCAGTAGAAATTTTTTCCTTGAAACCGATTGTTCAATACAACTGAGTGGCTTAGAAAATATTTTTAAAGATCGCTGAATTTTGCGTATGTTCGAAAGAAAAGAGATTGGTCTAAATTTCTTAATGTTACTATTTGATCTTAATTTTGGCAAAGGAATTAATATGGTTGCTTTTCATGTAGATGGATAGTTGGTTACATATTATTAATGCAATTATTTGCAATGACGACAAGAGGTCCTTAGATTGAGTTGCTACATTTCCTGGTTACTAAATTCGGAATGCCATCTGGACCAAATGATATTTTACTATTCAAATTTACTATTATAGATTGGATTTCATCAAAACTATTGAAAAAAAATCACGATAATTTAAACAAGTGGTATGTGAGGAGAGATTATTACGAGAGAATATTGTCAAAAATGAACCTTCAAAACTTAAATTAAAAGAATTGACGTTGCTCTTTAAAAGTTTTTTTTTTTAAATTGGTAGCAGAAAGTTTTTCACTGTAAAGACTATTATAAAGAAGGAGCAAACCTTCAATTTTTCATCTATCGTAACATATGATTATCCATTAAAACTAATAGGATTCCTGGAAATATTCCAAACATTTGGTAACCGACCATTTAAGTTATTTATTTCTTTAAAAACATGTGAGGATGGTATCATAGAAGAAAGTCGTAGTTTATATGCCAAATTCAATTCAAGACGAATCTTGCCTCTTATAATTTTTCCATGCAATTAATTTATGCAAGAAGGAGAATATACTGTGTATTTACTTTGTTGTAATTTTGGTTTTTTTTTTTAATGGAAGTTTGATGGGCAATGATTGTCATTGCGGTTTCGTCATGGATGACAGACACTCACCAGAAGCTGTCACATGCCATCATCCACGGGGCAGCTTGACCGCACAATCCCGAGGTGTGCATTGGACCCTTTATATGCATGTGGGAATACGCCCAACGTGCAACTTATATTGAGCTGCAGGATTCCACACTAGATTGTGGTTATCAACTCAAATCATCGGCCCAAGAAAATGTGCTATCATGTTGATAACCACGATGGCCCGGGTAAAGAACTAGTGGCTCTTTCACTTAAGAGACTGGCACCATTGTACCAGACACTTTTGAAGTGTTTGTCATATTTTGAGGTATTAAATTTCTGGCAGGTGCAAAAGAGTCTATGCATAAAGAAATCATAGAAGAGACGGCATGAAGGAAGGATGAAGAATAATTGGATATAAATTAACAAGAGGAAGCATATGAAATTCAGAAGGAGCTTCAATTTAGTAACAGTGATGTGTTACACAATGTGTATTCAGAAGTGAAGGCGAAATCAGGAAATTATCTTAGAGAAGAGACCCTCTGGGAAAATTATAGCTTATCCTCAGTTCCTTCTGGGAATCAAAAGATTCTAAATAGAGAATATTCACTGAATTTTCTTATGGAACTACTAAAAATCTCACCTATTGACCAATATCGGAATCAAAATTTATACGCCAATTTAGTTTATTTCTATCTGTCAATTCATTCTTTGTCTACAAGCCATTTGAAGTTGACATGCCAGTGAATTTTTAAACAATGGATAAACCCGAATATCGTGCGATGATAAATTTTTTTGTTTTGGAAGGTTTATCAGCAACAATAAATTTATCTAAAAACGGTGAAATATTAATGCAACTGTGCATGGATGGGTTTTAGAGTTAAAACGTGTTCATACAAGCGTTAAAGATTACCACGTAGTGGACGTCCAATAAGTGCAACAACACAAAAAATCATTGAGCCAGTCTATGATATTGTTTGTGAAGATCCAAGTGCGACTAAGCGTAAAATTGTTGATACCATAGGTATTTCGGACGAGCGAGTACTCTATATTTTACACGAAGAACTACGTATGAAAAAGCTATCCGGAAAGATAGTGCCGCATTCATTAACAATTCAACAAAAACTGAATCGCAAACAAATTTATAAACGTAATTTGGACAAGAAAGTTTACAGTGGACTGAAGCCGGTTCTTCAGCTTCAAAATAGGTCGTCAGAACGATCGGCAAAAAAGTTATGGCATCAGTTTTTTGGAATTCAAAAGGTATTTTGTTAATAGAAAAAGGTTAAACAATTTACCCTGAGTATTATCGTAACCTTTTGGACCAGTTGGATAAAAAAGCTCGTGGAAAAAGACCCGGCGTACAGAAGAAAAAAAATCATTCAAGACAATGCTCGTCTTCACACAAGTGCTTTGACGATGGCTAAATTGAAAGAATTACAAAGTGCTTGGAACACCCACCGTATTCATCAGTTTTGGCTCCCTCCGACTATTATCACTTCAGGAATAGGAAACAAAGCGTTTTTCGTCGAATGAAAAAGCTATTGCAACCGTGGAACAGCATTTTGCAGAGCTTCCAAAAAATTATTACAAAGATGGTATAAAATTATTGGAGGATCGTTGGAATAAGTGTGTTGAAGTTGAGTGAGATAATATTGAATAAAAAAACTAATTTCATTAAAAAATACACGTTCTTCCATTTTCGCCATCTAAACTTTTCATTCAACATGTATTTTCACTTAAATATCAGTAATCTGTCTAAAATTATTAAAAGTAGATTGCTGCTATTTATGTCTAAAAGAGCAAAATGCGTTCCGATAGCTTATCAAATGATTTCCCACAACATTCAATAATAATCTAAAAACATGCTACTTTCTAAAAAGACATACGAGTATTTAGAGCTTTGTAAAATAAATTTTACAAAGACCTACGAATTTCGCGCCCTGCTAGTTTGTCTGCCCGTGCGTCACAGCAAGTTTTCTCAGAAACTATAGAAGTTACAATCGTCAAACTTTGTGGGAAGATCTGAAGTTGTGGCCTCTCGAAAGTTTAGGTAATCGAAAATTTGGAAAATTTAGATTTGGCATAAAGGGGGACCCTTTATACTGAAGTCCACCTTAAAACTTTTTTTTACCCAAGGTAGTCAAGTGGGTATAAAATAAAAGGTCTTCATTAGAACTTTTAGAAACTGCAATAAAAAATTTGTTTTGAATTGCTAACCCGTGTGAATATTTTCAAGATTTTTACTATCTGATGCAAAAACTATTCATCAATCTTTCTTATTCTGTAAAAGCCCAACGAAATTCGCTTTTTATGTGTAATATAAAATGATGGATCAGAACCATTTACAATAATTTCTTGTTGATGTTCTTCTTCGAAGTAAGTATGTACTTGGCATTTGATTTCTCAATCGTATGTCAGGGTCATAGTGAATAAATTGTATACGAGTGTAGTCGGTTGCTGAATCATTATCTTTGTAATGTAAATAATAAACATTTTGTGTTATTTTCGTTTTGATTTTATGTTACTAAACGTACTGATTGTAAACCGATAGATTTTGATGTGTACATTAATGACTATGCGAGCATGAAACTATCGATTGTGTTGCCAGTTTGCAAATGAGAGTGTGTTTTTATCAGATTTATTAAAAAGATATTAAAAAGAATTAAAGGTTAAAAAGATCTAAAAGGGATATAAAACGCTGCCAAATCTAATTTCTTCGTTTTGCTAACCATATGTTCTTCCCAATCACTGTGCCTAAACGGTGAAATTGATTCTTTTTTTTCAAAAAAAATTTTTAATGCCATCATTTTTAAAGACTGATCTTATATTAATAATAATCATTCTTTATTCAGTTACAACCACAAACCGTTGCAAAGTTAAGTTGGAGGTCTAAATTTATATTCATTATAACCTTTATATTGAATTTGATTAAGCATGACCAGAACTTTTCATTTTTAAATATATTATTAAATAATCGCAACGAAAATTGTTAAACCAAAAAACCTTATTTCAACTTAAACACCTGCTTAAACTATCCTAATACAAAATGCGATAAATTTTTGCGCTTTTGAAATATATATATATATATATATATATATATATATATATATATATATATATATATATATATATATATATATATATATATATATACTCGTATATATATATATATATATATATATATATATTTATATATATATATATATATATATATATATATATATATATATATACGAGTATATATATATATATATATATATATATATTTATATATATATATATATATATATATATATATATATATATTTATATATATATATATATATATATATATATATATATATATATATTTATATATATATATATATATATATATATTTATATATATATATATATATATATATATATATATATATATATATATATTGTTACATGTACAAATAATTACATATACAAATAATTCTGCGAGCTACTGTCGCAATTGTTTTCATCATCATTAAGAACGTCAACGAATGAATTTACTCGAACCCACGAGAACCCAACAAGCATGATCAACATCTGCAAGTGACGTCACTCCATTCATGAACTTGCTCGAACCTACCAGGTGGAACATTCGCCAATGTACGAGAAATGGGTGAATAGGTAGAGACCCTATATAAAGGCGAGCTGAATGAATGGGGAGAATCATTCATTCGACCGCGATAAGAACTGCGATTGTGTGTGGGAAGTGTGTTTCGTAATAGCGGAGTAATTTAGAAGACAATTGCGATAAGAAATTTATGGACAAGTGTTAGATTTTTTTGTAATAGTGAAAATTAAAATTAGTGAAAGTGTTAACTGATTATTGTGCATTTCATTTAATAAACTCTTTTAACTTAAATTAAAAGACATTGCGTTTTCACTTTCCCGGAACATTAAAATTATTGGCCGCGAACCTATAACACGCGACAGTGGTGTCGAGAAGTGAGATAGAAAATTTCGATAAGTGAAAACATTTAAACATTTTAAACTGCACAGTTGTGAAATCTAACGTAAAAACTGTTGAAAAAAAACAAAAAGCTAATACAATAAAAATTCCACGAAACTTGCATCTAAGAATCAATGAATTGACCATGTCGGAGCTCAAGGAAGAGTTAGAACAGCGAAATCTGGCTACGCAAGGTACAAAGGCCACATTGATTGCACGCTTGCGCGACGCGATCGAATCGGAAGGCGTGAATCTGGATTCGGGTGAGCTCTCAGATGCCGGAAATGGTGCAGAAGGTGGAGAAGCAGAAACACTAAAACCAAAGGACCCAGAAAATGCACTGATGCAAATGTTGATGCTGATGCAGCAAGAGCAGCGACAACAGTCATCCAATTCAACTGCGAAGCTCAATGAACAGTCATCCAATTTAACTGCGAAGCTCAATGAACAGTCATCCAATTTAACAGCGAAGTTAAATGAACAATCAACGAAGCTGGACCAACAAGCAATCGAAATCAAAGCAGACATCAAGGCAGACATCACACAGAAGCTGGAGAAGCAGTCAACCGAAATAAAAGCGGAGCTCGGTAGTCTCAACAAGCAAATTAAAGGCGTCGAGGAAAAGGTTGACCAGGTCGAGGAAAAGGTTTACCAGGTCGAGGAAAAGGTCAGCCAGGTCGAAGAGAGAATCAACAATGAGATGGAAAACATGAAAAAGGAATTGGAAGCAGCAAAGGCAGTAATAACAGCCCCACCAGCCCCAATTATAACCGCAGCGCAAAGCTCATCTAGAAATGTACAAGCACCAATATTCGATGGGCAAACGGTCTGGACTATTTACAAAACCCAGTTTGAAGCAGCCGCTCGCATAAATCACTGGAATGAGCAGGAACGAGCAACTGCATTGATTCTTGCTCTAAGAGGCCCAGCTGCCGAGCTGTTGCAGACGATCCCCGTTGAATTGCACTCAAACTCGAATGCTATAATGAATGCGCTCGACATGCGTTATGGAGATGATCATCTAAAGCAGATTTATCGGTCACAGCTAAAGCATCGGGTGCAGAAGTCTGGTGAAACCCTACAGCAGCTAGCCCAAGACATTGAGCGACTAGCACTTTTGGCTTACCCAGCCTACGACCCAGAACATCGAGATGATGCAGCGACAGAGGCATTCATCAGCGCACTAAAGGACCCGGAATTGCAACAAGCCGTGCGTTTAGCTCAAAAGCAAACGGTTAAGGACGCATTGGCTTACAGTCTGAACTTTGAGGCAGCGAAAAATGTGACTCGTACCACTGCCCGGGTTCGTGAAGTAGTGACAGACGAGTGCAGGTGTGAACGCGTGGAAATTGAGCGAGACCCGCATGTGAATGGTGCGCCAAGATGCTGGAATTGCGGAGAGAAGGGGAACTTGCAAAGAGACTGCAAGAAGCGAAGAAAACCGAGCTATTGTCCAGGGTGTGCAGCTAGGAGGAGATCCAGACCGAGTCAGGAGCCCAGAATGGAAGCCCTTCAAACAGAGGGGTCGGGAAACATGTAAGAGCCAACTTCGTGGGGCAGAGGTTGGCTAGGAGGATCAACGTCCCCAGCACCACCATCATCGTGTCAAGACTACATCGTGGAGAAGCGGACTTATGCCTTCCGGGTCAAATTGACGGAGAACACTGCACCATAACAATCGACACTGGTGCAACCCGATCGATTATCCGACCAGACCTAGTTAGACAGCAACAACTTCACAAGGGCAGAATTTTCTCACTACGGACAGCTATGGGAGAAACTGCACCTGTTCATGGAGAGGTCAACCTCCAGATACAGTTGGGAGACCTTGTGTTCCGACATAATTTTCTGGTCGCGAACATTATGGATGACTGCATTCTCGGAATGGATTTTCTGCGACCACATGGAATCACGTTGGACTTGGGCCAACGTGTATTGAAATGGCAGAATGTCGAAGTACTGATGGAGGATCCCAGCGTCCAAATCCCCAAGATGAATTTAGTGGTATGTACTGACACTGATGTACCGAATTCTTCCGAAAGCATTGTATGGGCCAAGCTTGATGGTGATTCTGGAGACCACCGATCTTATCTGATAGAGCCAACGAAGACATCTGCATTGCGCAGTTTGATTGTAGGACGAAGCCTTGTAAGATCTTTAAGGAACGGATATGTGCCGGTTAGAGTCCTTAACACCGCAGACTCAACCACGAGCATCAAAGCGGGAGAAGTCATCGGCAGCTGCCAGCCTGTTTCCACCATCGCCTCTTTGGAAGCTACTCACAACCATCATTGGAAAAGGAGGCAAGACGTAGCCCGGGAATCCACGTCTGCAATATTGAAGCAAGTCAAATTGCCGGTGCAGCTATTCAAACGAGCCTCTGATCTGGTCACCAAGTACAGTGACATCTTCTCAACAAGCCCGGATGACCAAGGCCGAACGAGTTTGGTAACTCACGTCATAGATACACAGGGAGCCAAGCCGATTCGACAAGCACCAAGACGTCTCCCTATAGCCAAACAAGGAGAAGTGAGCGCGCTGATCTCGGACATGGAAAAACAAGGCGTTATTGAACCTTCTGTAAGTCCATGGGCCGCGCCTGTAGTTCTAGTAAAGAAAAAGGATGGTAGCACTCGCTTTTGTGTCGACTATAGGCAGCTTAACGACGTCACTAAGAAAGATAGTTACCCGCTCCCACGCATCGATGACATCATGGACACTTTAGCCGACGCAAAATGGTTTTCTACACTCGATCTCAAGAGTGGCTACTGGCAGGTAGAAATTGACAAGAAGGACCGAGAGAAGACCGCATTTTCAGTTGGGACCGGATTGTGGCAATTTGTGGTGATGCCGTTTGGGCTTTGCAATGCTCCAGCCACTTTCGAACGCTTGATGGAATACGTGCTACGTGGTCTAACCTGGAAAACCTGCTTGGTGTACCTAGATGACATCATCGTCATCGGGAGAACGTTCGAAGAGCATGTGCGGAACTTAGAAGAGGTTTTCTCCCGACTGCGACTGGCAAATTTGAAACTTAGTCCCGACAAGTGTACCCTTTTCGCAGCTGAAGTAAAATACCTGGGACATGTCGTATCAGCAGAAGGGGTCAAAACGGACCCTGAGAAAATTGAAGCCGTGAAAAGCTGGGCAACACCAAATAACAAGCGCCAACTACGCAGTTTCCTGGGTCTGGCAACTTACTATCGAAGATTCGTCAAAGACTTTGCCAAAATAGCTAAGTGTCTCCATCAGCTAACCGAGAAAAATCGTCCGTATGTCTGGAATGAACAATGCCAGACAGCCTTTGAGACCCTGAAGGAAAAGCTGTGTGAATCACCCGTACTGGCGTATCCGAGACCCGGAAAAATGTTTGTAGTTGACACCGATGCAAGCAACGGCGGTATTGGAGCTGTACTCTCCCAGCAGATCAATGGCGAAGAAAGAGTCCTCTCGTATTACAGTCGAGTTCTTTCAAAAAGTGAGAGGAACTACTGTGTGGCCAGGAAGGAGCTATTGGCTATAATAGAGGCCACCAAGCAGTTCCACAAGTACCTATATGGCCAGAAATTTGTTCTTCGAACCGACCATGCATCATTGAGATGGCTACTTAACTTCAAAAACCCCGAGGGACAAGTTGCGAGATGGATCGAAAGATTGCAGTCATACGACTACGAAATTGTTCATCGAAAGGGCGGAGTTCATGGAAATGCTGACGCCCTATCTCGTCGCCCATGTCCAGCTAACTGCAAGCATTGCCGACGGATTGAGGAAAAGGAACCGCCCGTTGATCTGCGACTGATAACGGCCGAATTCGATGAAGGTTGGTCATCGGAGGAGATTCGAAATGCCCAGCTAGCCGATGAAGACATCGGACCATTGCTCGTGTGGAAGGAGACGACTGGGCGACCTGAGTGGAAGGACGTTTCAACGCATGGCGCAACCCTGAAAAGCTATTGGGCACAATGGAACTCCCTTCAGATGGAGGGTGGTGTACTCAAGCGGAAATGGGAAACGGCGGATGGCAGCTCCTATAGGATGCAAACTATACTACCCAAAAGCCGAATCCACGATGTGGTAAAGGAAATGCATGAAGGATCCTCAGGAGGCCATCTTGGTGTTAACAAAACCTTAGCGAAATTGCGGGAAAGATTCTACTGGCTCCACGCTCGAGAAGACGTAGAGGACTGGTGTCGCAGATGCACAATTTGCGCTTCCGTCAAAGGCCCAAAGCGACGACTGAGAAGACAAATGCAAACCTATAACGTAGGCGTGCCATTCGAAAGGATTGCTGTTGACATCGCTGGACCCTTTCCTGAATCTGAATGGGGAAATCGATACACGCTGGTCGTAGCTGATTATTTCAGCAAGTGGCCCGAGGTCTACCCCATTCCCAACCAGGAAGCAACTACTGTAGCCGAACAGCTAGTGTTAAATTGGGTCAGCAGGTACGGCGTGCCTTGTGAACTACATTCGGATCAAGGCCGAAACTTTGAGTCACTAGTTTTTAGCGAAATGTGCGAGCAGCTGGGAATACGGAAAACGAGGACAACACCGCTGCATCCCCAATCCGATGGAATGGTCGAACGTTTCAACGGCACGCTCAATAAACACCTTGCCAAGATGGTTGACGAGAACCAAAGGGACTGGGACCGACATATCCCACTATTTTTCATGGCGTATAGAGCCGCTGAACATGCGTCGACGGGCCAAGCCCCAGCCAAAGTCATTTTTGGAAAGACTATTCGTTTGCCAGCCGATATAAAGTTCGGAACACTCCCTGAGAAACCCCAAACGATCTCGGAGTACGCAAGTGATCTAAGACAACGGTTGAACCAGATACATCGGACAGTGCGAAAACACCTCGAATCGGCTACTGACCGCATGAAGACTAGGTATGATCTAAAGGCTAATTCTACTGGCTTCCAGCAAGATGACTTGGTGTGGCTTTATAACCCGCAACGGCGAAAGGGTAGGTCTCCAAAGTTGCAACATAATTCTGAGGGACCATACCGAGTTACAAAGCGAATCAACGACGTCGTATACCGAATACAGGAACATCGTAGGCCGAGAGCTAAAATGAAAATCGTGCATCTGGACCGTCTTGCCCCATATTACACCCAGGGAGAATTGACTACAAATAGCGACACATCTTTTCGGGGCGAAAAGAACTGAGGTGGGGGCAGTGTTACATGTACAAATAATTACATATACAAATAATTCTGCGAGCTACTGTCGCAATTGTTTTCATCATCATTAAGAACGTCAACGAATGAATTTACTCGAACCCACGAGAACCCAACAAGCATGATCAACATCTGCAAGTGACGTCACTCCATTCATGAACTTGCTCGAACCTACCAGGTAGAACATTCGCCAATGTACGAGAAATGGGTGAATAGGTAGAGACCCTATATAAAGGCGAGCTGAATGAATGGGGAGAATCATTCATTCGACCGCGATAAGAACTGCGATTGTGTGTGGGAAGTGTGTTTCGTAATAGCGAAGTAATTTAGAAGACAATTGCGATAAGAAATTTATGGACAAGTGTTAGATTTTTTTTGCAATAGTGAAAATTAAAATTAGTGAAAGTGTTAACTGATTATTGTGCATTTCATTTAATAAACTCTTTTAACTTAAATTAAAAGACATTGCGTTTTCACTTTCCCGGAACATTAAAATTATTGGCCGCGAACCTATAACACGCGACAATATATATATATATATATATATATATATATATATATATATATATATATATATATATATATATATATATATATATATATATATATATTGGATAGTCTAAAAATTATTGAGCTTTTTTGTCACTAGATGGTGTTCGTTGTCATATATCGGGCAATGCTCATCAGATTGAGTCAAATTGACATGCGTTTGAAAGGTGACTTCCAGTCTACAATTTTCATATGGACAGTTTTGTATTTCGTCATTTGTGTCAAAAGTTGTATTCATTTAAAAATGAGTGAAATTTCTGAAAAATTCGTTATATTTTACAATATCACTATGATCAAGGTGAGAATGCATGATAGTCTCGTGAAAAAAATTGTGATGTCTACGGTTAAGATACTTTATCAAAAGCCACAGCCAAGAGATGGTTGGCTCGCTTTCTTTCTGGAAATTTTGATGTCAAAGATGCACCTCGCTCAGGTCGACCAATCACTGAAAGTCGATGTAATCTTGAAAAAAATTGAAGAACACCGACATATAAGCAGCCATGACATTGTTAAGGAACTGAATATCCATCACCAAACAGTTTTGAACCATTTGCGTAAGGCTGGATACACAAAGAAGCTCGACGTTCAGGTGCCGCATGGATTAACACAAAAAAATTTGATCGACCGAATTTCCATTTGCGAAATGCTAATAAAACGCAATTAAATCGAGCCATTTTTGAAGCAAATCATTACGGGCGATGAAAATCGGGTAAGATACGAGAATTTCGTTCGAAAAAGATCACGGTCAAAAAAAGGTGAATCATCACAAACGATGCTGTGTGTAGGGTGGGATTGGAACGGACTTGTTGATCATGAGGTGCAAGAACCCGGCCAAACACTCAATTCGGCTCTATACTGTCAGCAATTAACCAGATTGCAACAAGCAATTCAAAAAAACCGGCCAAAATTGATCAATAAAAAGGGCGTTGTCTTCCATCATGACAATGCCAGACCACACACATCTTTGATGACCCGGCAAAAATTGACAGAGCTTGGCTGGCAAGTTGTGATGCATCCACTGTATAGTCCAGACCTTGCACCATCAGACTACCATTTGTTCTGGTCTCTGCAAAACTTCCTTAATGAAAAGAAATTCTCTTCAAAAAGGGACTGAAAATCACTTGGCCAAGTTTTTGGCAGATAAACCACAGAAGTTCTACACAGATCCATTTTAAATAAAATAAATATTCAATCGAAAAATGACAAAAAGAGCCTCAATACTTTTTAGACATAGCAATATAAATATATATATATATATATATATATATATATATATCTTCTTCTTCTTCTTTGTAGCACTACAGCCCTTCTCGGGCCTTCCCTTAGAGATAGAGTATCTCATTTCCATGACCGTATTGATTTTTTCTGAAGTTGGTTTGGTCAGTACCATGCTCCCGTGTGCTTGCTCAGATATGATATGATCTGATTAAATCAGTACATATCACCACTGGGTGAACGCTCGTAGTCTGTCCGAAAAATCCCCTGAACTAAATCACGTTGCTCCCAACGAGTTTTGAACCTGGGACCTTCGGCGTATGCGTTCATGCTCTAACCACTAGACCACACAGCCTATATATGTATATATATATATATATATATATATGTATGTATGTATTGTTACATGTACAAATAATTCTGCGAGCTACTGTCGCAATTGTTTTCACAACAATGAAGAACACGAATTTACTCGAAACCACGAGAACCCAACAAGCATGAGCAACATCTGAAAGTGAGTCACTGCTCCATTCATTTGCAGTCGCTCGAATGTTCCCGCGAATTCGCCAATGTACGAGAACTGGGTTGAATGACTACAGACCCTATTTAAAGGCGAGCTGAATGAATGGGGGGATCATCATTCATTCGACCGCGATAAGAACTGCGATAGTATGTGGGAAGCGATATTATTCGAGTAGTAGAAAAGTGATTTTCGTAATAGTGAAGTGATTTAGAAGACAATTGCGATAAGAAATTTATGGACAAGTGTTAGATTTTTAATAGTGGAAATTAAAAATTAGTGAAGGTGTTAAATGGATTATTGTGCATTTTTGTAATTAAATAAACTCTTTTAACTTAAATTAAAAGACATTGCGTTTTCACTTTCCCGGAACATTAAAATTATTGGCCGCGAACCATAACACGCGACAATATATATATATATATATATATATATATATATATATATATATATATATATATATATATATATATATATATATATATGTAGGCACTAATAACGATATGATGGCAATCCTACCACCTGCAGAGAGTCGGTCGCTGATCTCCCGTCAGTTAAAGCGCACGTGGAAACGAAAGTCGAGCATCGGTTGCGATTTACTTTCAATTACATTAACTCTTTATATTGGCGAATCAAAACCAATCATTGGAAAATTCGAGATGAATTAGAACATTGAAGTACACTATAACGTTTCGTTTTATTCAATCTCCTTTCCTTCATATGAGGGCTCGTCGGTGCCTCAACCAGTGACAGTAAAATAAGAAAAGAGACAGTCGCGAGAAAAAATCCAGTGTGCATTGCGGGTCGGTCGGACTCCAGGATTAATATCCTCCAATTATCACGGGTACGTGTCCTTGTCCGCCAATTATTTACTCCCAGCAAGGATCTGTTGCCAGCTCCTATCGTGTCTTTCCATCGAGTCTTCGGTCTTCCCGCTGGAAATCTTCCTTGTGCTCTACCCGTCAATGTTCTTTTGGGTAGCCGGTTTCCTTCCATTCTATTTACATGGCCCGCCGACTGCAATTTACGCAACTTTACGCAAGAGAAAGCAGGTGGATCGTCAAATAGTTCATTAAACTTATCGTTGTAACGAAATCTCCATTCTATTTCTTGTTTCATTGGCTCGTAACTTTCTCCGAAGCACTTTGCGCTCAAATACGGATTTGCTCGTCAAAGTTCACGTTTCACTTCCAAATAACAGACCAGGTTTGACTAATGTTTTATAAATGCGGAGTTTATTTTGCTTGTGCACCACTCTAGACCTTAGAATGGGAAGTATGGAATAGTATGCTTTATTTGCAGCATTCATGCGGTGTCCAATCTCGTCCTTTTCGGCGCCTCTTCTTTTCAGGTTGGCTCAAAGATACACAAAATAATCCAGACTTTTAAGGTTTTAGTTGCTCACGGTCGGGTTTTGTCGAACTGAAGTTTTCTTCCTCGTTTGAGTCATGAATTTAGTTTTCGTTTCATTAACTCGTAGGCCAATTCGATTTGCTTCAGATTCTAGCTCAGAAAAGCTCATTCGGCATCTAAGATTCAACGTGCCATAATACTGACGTCATCAGCATATGCTACCAATTGTGTGGACTTGAACGTCAGTGTACCCGAGGTTTCAGCTGATGTCTTCCTGATATTGTGTCCCAGCACAATATTAAAGAGCATTGGGGCAAGTCCATCCCCTTATTTTAAATCTGTTTCCGTTATAAAACTGTCCGTTAGTGCACCGTTTACCTTGACCTGGGACTCTGTGTTTAGCATTGTGACCTTGACCATGGGGACCAGTTTTGTTGGGATGCCAAAGTCAAGCATTATTATGTACAGCGCATTTCTGTCGACACTGTCGTATGCTTGCTTGAAGTCTCAAATGAGTTGGTGCACATCGACATTATATTCCTAGCACTTTTCGAGCACCTGCTTTACTGAGAATATTTGGTGTATTGAAGAGCGTCCACTTCGAACGCCTCCCCGATACTCTCCTATAATACTTTCAAAGTACGGCTTTAATTTTCTTTCTATGATTTTAGAGAGCACTTTATAAGACTTGCACAGCATAGCAATGCCTCTTTAATTTTCACACCTTAATTTTCCCCCTTTTTGTGTACAGGACATATTGTACTTTTTCGCCAGTCCTCTGGTAACTGCGTCTCTGACCATATTCTGCATATTAGCCGATGCAGAAGGTTGTTTAGATGGGCACCCCCCGCTCCGAAGCAGTTCTGTATTCCATCTATTCCAGGAGCCTTATTTTTTCTGAGGTCCCGTACTGCTGCCTGTACTTCGTCTCTGGTTGGTGGCGAGACTGAGACTTCTTGCTCTGCTTCTGGAATGTTTTCATTTCGACTGAGTCGCCTATGATTGCTCCTTGTACACTTTTGCAAAGACTTGTTTGTGGATTGAAGCCATCTCTTAGTTGTTTGATAGAAGCATACGCCAATCTGACTTCACGTGGGGTCATGTTTTCGCTTGTCTGTTGAATCTTGGTGTTGATTGTTAGCTGTTTTCACTTTTTTAGCTTAATTTCGAAGGCTTTTATATTGTTCTTCTTTAGACCGAGCTGGTCGCTGGATGTATTCTTTGTGCGCCTGGTTCCATTTTTAACCGCTTCTTTGCATTGTTCGTCGTACCAGTCATTCCTACTTTTGTTTGCCTGGTGCCCCAATACCTCCTCAGCTGCTTCTATCTCTGCATCTCTTACTGTCTTCCACATGGTTTTGATGTCATTAATTTCTCTCGTCGGCGGGGATTTTTCAGCGTTTACATGTATGTGGACGTTACTGAGCTATCATTTAGTTTGTGTATCTGGTACCTTGGACTAACCGGTGCTCCTTGTTTACAGCTCTTGGAGATGTGGCATCGGAACTTGACTTTTATAAGGTATTGCTAGAAATCACAGACAGCGCTGCGGAACGAGCGTGTGTCGAGAATGCAGGTGGCGGCTCGTTTTTGTATGAGAACATGGTCGAGCTGGTTGAATGTGCGACCGTCTAGGGATGCCCACGTACTCTTATGGATGTCTCGATCTGAAATGCGTGTGGAGATTACTGTGAAACCTTTACTAGTAGCGAAGTCCATCAGCCGTTGTCACTGGCCTCTGCATGGAGGCTGTATTCTCCGGTTGTTCCTCTATGTGCCGTTTCTCGGCCGATTTTTGCATTGAAGTTACCCAGGACAATTTTAATGTCGTTTGACGGCAATGCATCGACAGTGCCTTCCAGGATGCTATAAAATTCGTCCGTGATTGCCTCTTCCTTTTCTTCTGTGGACGTGTGATAGTTGACCAGCTAGACATTAAAATCGCACAGAGCCTTTCGTTAACGGGCTTAAAGTCGGTAATAATTTCTTTAAATGTGCTGTCAACAGGGAAAGCCACTACGAACTCATGGCTACCTTGCAGTTTTCCGCTTATTTATATTTCTTTATTTCATCCAGAAGTTGTTGCAGTTCACCTAGTCGGTTCAATGATCTAACATTCCAAGTTCCCAAACAAAGTTCTTTATACGTTGCGATAGTCGTTGCCGTTTATCCAATCCGAAGCTGTTCTCCTGGTTCCATGGCAAGTAAATACTGAGTGGAGCGTTGTCAGCGTTTCGACTTATTGGGTTTTGATCCACGAGTCGTATTTTATTTCCCACATACCCGCCAGCTAGCCGGTTAGGGCACCCTCTATCCACTACTTGAGAGCGCGTCCAATGGGGGGCCACAACCCCACACAGTAGAGCAATGCCTCTACAATTTTCACACATTAATTTGTCCCCTTTTTGTGTACAAGGACACATTGTACTATTCCGCCAGTCCTCTGGTAATTGCTCCTCTGACCATATTCTGCATATTAGCCGATGCAGAAGGTTATTTATATGGTGACACCCGCTCTGGAGCAGTTCTGCTGGTATTCCATCTATTCCAGGAGCCTTATTTTTTCTGAGATCCCGTACTGCTGCCTGCACTTTGTCTCTGCTTGATGGTCGGACTGGGACCTCTTACCCTGCTTCTGGAATGTTAACAGCTTCAGATATCTGGTCAATAATAACATCGAATACATTTTGTGTCAAAATATTTTAAATCCGTAGAACTTTTGAGCGCCAGATAACCCTGATCTGTAAACAAAAAACCAACGAAATATGAGAGCGCGAAACTGTTATAAAATAGAAAATTCTGAACAAAATAAAAGAATCATCTATTTCCATTTCCCCCTCTTGTTTTCCAAATTCTTTAACAAAGTGCAGTTTTTCGCATTTTCAAGTTAGTTTCTGTTTTTTTTTTGTCTCAATTTAATTTTTTTTCTGATTTTCTCACTTTCTACTTCATTATAAAGTGAGCATACAAATTTTTAAGAATATAGAAAAAAACGTTTTAAAATAACTTGCCTTTCCAAAATAGCTATCCTTTGATTTATTGATTTGTTTCTTTCAGTGTTGTTATTTTTATGATTATTCTTTTATTTATTTTATTTCTTCCTTTAAATTATATTAGCTTGCATACTATAATGTAGCCAGCGCAAATCATTTCAAAAAATTTACAAGTAAAATCTTTAACAGTTCAGCTTTTAAAGACTATACTAAACTCTGGAATCGTACAATCAAAATATTCTATATTTTAAATGCATTAAAATAATTAATTTTCAATTATCAACATTCGTCATTAAAATCTATATATTCAATTCGCAAGTTCCGAACGTTTTATACCACACAAGATAAAATTATCCCATTCCGGTATTCTTCAATAATTACATTCTTGTAAACTTGTGAGTAATATGCAATTGTAGAACATATACGAGTACATGCATAGATAAAAGTGCTCTAGAATTGTTTTTTGCTGGTTAAGTCTGACTAATTTTTATGCATTGGCTGTAAAGTGAGCGCGGTTCCATGGTGTAATGGTTAGCACTCTGGACTCTGAATCCAGCGATCCGAGTTCAAGTCTCGGTGGGACCTGCATATCTCTTTTGGTTAGTTTCTGAGCGTATGTAAATATTATTCGAAAAAAGTTGCAATGTCGCTAAATTATAAAATTGGAATCTTGCCATATAAAGCAAGACAACGGCCGTGGCGTAGTTGTTGCTCGAATCCAATACAACGAAGAAATGTTTGGATTGAAATTTAAATACACATTCGTACGCTAAACAAATGATATAGCGTTTTCTACGTTTTTATCTTTATAAAGAAATTGTCACATTGAAAACAATTTATTATCTCGTTAATTTAAAATAAAAGCAAATAAGAACGGAAGCTATTTACCACAGCTTCTTAAAAATATATGAGTATGAATGAATACAGGAAAAATCTACTTAAAACCACCAAATATCCTGTAGCTGTAAACGTAATTGTATTGTATGCTTATTTACTTTTAATATAGTAAAATGCAGACCTTGCAAGGTCAAGACTGCAATAAATATGCATTTGATTTTAAATTTTATTCTTCCTCGCTACACCATATTACTGTACTATGAATCACGCCATCGGAGGGTATCTACGAGTATGTCATTTCTCCAACTCCGAGAATATGCAAATTATCTGCTACAAGAACCAGACGCGACCCGTATTCAGTCCTAGGTAATAAAAAATGAAGAAAAAAACATTCAGGTGTTTAATTCAATCTTGTAAGAAAATGCATCACAATCTAAGCAAGGTAGATATGAATGTTGATATCCGAATAGATAGCGGCTATTACGTGTGTTGCATAACAATAGTTGTTATTGTTGGCGTTGCTTGCAATTTTTTAAGCATTGATGAGAGAAATAACTTGAATGCAAACCTGAATTAGAATACTGGTCCAACGATTTTAACGCGATTATTGATCAGCGGAAAATATTTTAATCGGTTGTTAATTTTGAGTAATTAGGCGATTTGCATATTTAATTGAATAACCCCTTCAAACTTCATGGTAAGACATCAACACCGGAACAATGACAAGACTTGTGAATAACGAAGTGTTTGGATGTACAAGTTAACAAGTTAAGTTTGCACCTGTCAGAGTTGTTGTTGAGTTTGCTTCTGCCAGAGGTGTTTTGTGCTCAATCATGCAATGCAACTTTACTCAACAATTGAGTAAACTGAAAAGCATATCGAAGGCATATACAGTAGAACTTCGTTATAACGCTCTTCAAGCGTTATAACCGGGAAAGCGCTATAACCGGGAACATAAAATCCTCAGAAAGAAAGCGCTTGCGTCAATATTGTCGTATGCATTACAATTGCTTAAAAGTTTATTTAAAAAAGAATAGAAAGAATGAAAAAACTTACTGAATCAGGAATAAACTATATTCATGGAATTATTAATTAGTATCAATATATGTACTCGTACATTGGAACTTAATTCATTTTGATTTATTTGATGGACCCGGGTGAAAGTACTCAGTATTTTTTTTGTTCAAAAGAACATAAGCAATGTTCCAAAAATGCGTTTTCCAAATTATTAATGCTTTGGAATATATTTTCCTCAACCTCCTTAGTACATGCAAAAAATGTACGAAGTGTCTTTATTGCATCGAGGACCTCAACGGCTGGGCTGTGATACATGACTTAGTTGCTTCTTCTTCGTCTTCACTCTCTCCGTCTTTTTGCGTTCCATTTTGTCCATCAATCAAATCTTCAAGGAAAAGTATTTCATTAATTACCAGGTCGTTGTCAAATTCGGTAAATTCTTCCAACTCCGTCAATCTATCATCAATTAAAATGCCATCGTTTATCTCTAATAAAACCAAATGAGCAACAGAAATTTTAAAAACTTCTGATGAATTTGAGACGGAACTTACCTCTTCAGTTCCTTGCTGTGTAGACAGACATCCAATGCCAGCTTTCTTAAAACATCAAAAAATTGTTTCCTTTATCTCCATCCAAGTAGCATTTAAAAAGTGCATAGCATCCAAAATTGATATTTTAGGTAAATTTGAACTGTCCATCGTCGATGAATATTGCTGAACAATCCCTCTCTTGTAGCCCTTCTTCAAAACTTTTATGTCGAGAGGTTGAAGCTCACTTGTTGTGTTGGGTGGCAAAAACACCAATTTTCCAGAGTTTTAATATGTTTAAGTCAACGAGGCTTCGCATATTTTCCGATTGCCAGTGGCTTTTTCTTGTCCGTGCTTAGTCATATTTGTGCAAATAAGAACTGTCAATCGTTCTTTGCTCAACTTTCCACCATGACACTTTTCTTCTTTTAACACCAATGATTTATCCGCCATAACTTTAAAAAATAACCCAAACTCATCCGCATTGTAAACATCCGGCCATTGGTAGTCGGAGGTGAGGGTTGAGAGATAATTATTCCAATCGGTCGTTACATGAGGGTTAACAGAACTTGACTCACTACTGATTTGCTTGTACACAATCAAGTGCCTGGTTTTAAATCGGTCAAGCCACGCAGTTGAAGCAGAATCGACCACTTACCAGTATCTGGGCGCTTCTGGCTTGTATAAACCAATTTTTAAGGATGATTTCCATTTCTTCATATTTTCCAGATCGTATTTTTTTAGGTTTGTTACCTTCATAGGCCGAAATTACTTCAGCTCCTTTTTTAAAATTGTTCGCAATGTTGATGCACTTATGTTTTTGGAAGAAGCGAAGACTTTTTGACTCAACGAAGATTGATTGAATTCTTTTATCAAGAGACGCTTTTCCTTCAGAGAAATTGATTTACACGAAATTTTCGCAAGAAAAATCGCGACACAATGGAGAACAAAAAAATACTGAGAAGAAAATCCACTCGTATGGTTATTGTGAGTCCAAAAAATCTAATCTGCTCTCATCCAACTTGTCTGGTTGTTTACATTTCCTCCAATACCATTTTCAGCCATTCGTGTAAAATTTATTTCGGAGAAGCATTTCAAACCAAAAGAAATTTATTCAAGGGGGGAGGTCCCTTTAGGAGCTTCAAAAATCGAGTTTTTTTAAATTTTTTCAATCGATGGGTATATCGCCTTAGAATATTATGTCAAAGTTTCGAAAGCCAATTCTCAAAATTGTGGAAGCTATGCCACCTTGTCGCAGCCCGCGCCGTGACTGATAACCGTGAGCGATCTCTGCTGCGTGGATAATATGGCTTCGAGGTTTTTTCCACTTTCCTCGAATTAAGGATAATAAATACGACTCCCGGGAAAAGGGTTCGTGTCAATCCTTCAGAATGAATACTAATTTTTCACGGCTCTCCCCTCTGTCTCACCTTTCCATATCCTGCATCTTTTTCAAAGTTTCCACGGCCAGTTTTAGTGTTTTCTCAAATCTTGGTGAGAGAATATGTATCCGAAGAACAAAAAAGATTCGTGGGCGCGAAGTTCGAGGCCGAAAAAACGTAAATTTAACGGTAACCAACATTCAAGGAATATTGAGAATGATCTGCGGTTGGAGGGAAATTATTTCGGGAACAACACTTGTTACAGGCTATGATATCAATAGAAGAATCGTGTTCGTTATGCGATTGCTTGGCATAGGGCGAGAAGGGTTGAACATTTTTGCGGTCATGGATTTTTGCAAGGAATTATCGAAAAGCGCGTACACGAAAGTTGTGGAACACATTCACAGTGCGACGGAAGCGGCTTTTGAGAGTATCACCAAGGAAGCAGTTCAACAGGAGAAAGAAGAATGTGGAAAATGGAATTCCCGAAACACATTTGACAGTGTCTTGCGATGGATCATGGAAAAAGCGGGGGTTCTCGTCGTTAAACGGTGTTACAACGCTCATCGGGCATTATACCGGGAAAGTTCTGGACATGGTGGTAAAAAGTGGAGTCGAAGAAGGGCACCGAGGAATATGACAACTGATATGAAAGTCGCGAGGAATCATGTATGAAAAATCATGAAGGTTCGGCGGGGAAAATGGAGGTAGATTCCATTAATGACATGTTCGGAAGGTCGGAAGAAAAAAACGGTGTAAAGTACTTGAACTATATTGGTGATGATGACTCGAAAACTTTTGCGAATATTGTAAAGAACAATCCTTACGGTGATAATTACCCAGTGATAAAAAGTGAGTGTGTCGGTCATGTTGTATTAATCGAGTAGTTTCTCAAGCCAACTGCTCGAAAACCTTCTTATCCTCTACTTGTGATTTCATTTGGCAGATTTAGAAAAGTAATTAATTAATTCCGTTCATAATCGTCATTTGTAAATGTGATTTTATATCAATTTTCCTGTATATTAAATTTAAACGATTTCCTTTAATTTTATGTTTCATGAAATTTAATTTTTATTAGTATTTAAAAAATCCTATTCATTTTTCTTTACTTCGTTCAAATTTAGTTCATTTAGTACAATTTAAAAGTCTGTGTGGTCTAGTGGTTAGAGCATGAACGCATAAGCCGAAGGTCCCAGGTTCAAATTTCGTTGGCAGCAACGTGATTTAGATTAGGGGATTTTTCGGACAGACTATGAGTGTTCGCTCAGTGGTGATATGTACTGATTTAATCAGATCATATAATAGCTGAGCAGGTACACGGGAGCATGGTACTGACCAAACGAACTTCAGAAAAAATCAATACGGTCATGAAAATGAGATACTCTAACTATCTCTAAGCGAAGGCCCGAGAGGGGCTGTAGTGCTACAAAGAGAAGATGAGAGAGTACATTTTAAATCCGCCACTTAAAATTAGCAGTGTAGGAACGTTGAACGGGTACGCCGAACCGGAGTACTAAATTCGCAAGTAGTCTAGGGACGTCAAAAAGACAGCACGAGGAAAAGGGAGAAAAATTGCTGCTCCTCGATAATCTTTCCTCAACTGGTGACGACGAATTTTGCATGTTTTCATTTATTATTTTTCACGGTTTTGTAAAATAATTTTACAATACCCTACTAAAATCGCGACCTGTCTGTCCGTCCGTCCGTCCGTGTGTCACAGCACTTTTTCTCGCAAACTACTTAAGCTAGAAACATCAAATTTTGTATGCAGGTGTAAAGTGGCGCTCTCTTCAAAGTTCAACTACGAAAAATTTTATAAGGTATTTAAGGGGGGGTTTCCCATGTAGGGGAGTGACCCCCGAAAAAAATTTCATCAAATGTAGCCAATATGGATATCAAATGAAAGGTTTTGATGAGATCTTTTCAAAACAGGTCATAATTTGATATTTTTGCTTTGAGGGACGCGCAGGGAGGGGAAATACACGAAAAATTTTTGTCCCCCCTCGCGATTGGACACCTGTGATCCGAAAAATCTGAAAAAAATTATAGTGGCAGGTGTTTATGAGTACAACAACAAAAAATACCTTAGAAGTCGAAATTCGCTCAACTTTGTTCATAATAGTATGATATTCGAATTTCACATTTTCCCCAATAAAATCGCATCGGTACCCTTAAACTGAACGTATTTACGTAGCCCTACTAAGGGTCCTTAAACTCTGTAAGTTTCATGAAAATCGAATGGTATACACGGTGGTTATAGCCGTTTGAAATTTCTCCAATTACAACAACAATAACACACGATTTTGGTATTTTATGGACTTTCCATCGAATCAATCACTGCAGTTTTGACTTGATCTTCTTGAAATTTTCCAATAAAGTCAATAACACTAATATCTTTGAGAATTCATGATTTGAGTGATTTTTGTCGGTTTGCAACAAAATAGCGACCGTTGAAAGTAGAAAAACAATGGATTTTCTTTTGAATGTGCACATCTCTTTGACATATTTCTTGATCTTATTCATTGCTGGTGATTGCATTTCTGAGAAGTTGGATACAAAACCCTTCTGACATGAGCGTAGGTCTGTTTACCCAACTTGTTTTTTTCTTGTCTTTTCGTTTTTTTTTTCTGTGAACGTACTCCTGTTTGAAAGGCTTTCGGCTGCGTGGGACACGAGATGCAAAATTTAGTCAAGCACTAAGGTCGGCAGTCTAAACTTGCTATCAAGTTTAAGCATGGCCTAAGGGAACGGCATTCGTGAAGAGCTCACTAGTTAATCCATTCGGTCGGGCTGTATTCACAAATTGTGGTGCATCGTTCGGGAACCCGGGATCAGGAAACGTGGCTCGAAAAATCGCAAAGCTGCCGTCAGGACACTGAAAAGTAGCACCTTGTGAAATTTTTCATCGTGGTGAAAAAGAGGTCGTGCACTCAATAGTGATTTCCCAGCCAGCAGCTAAATCGAATCGTGGCAATATATTGAATGCCGTCGATTGTTGTGTATATGCCGGAGCGGTGGATCGCGAAGCTAAGCAAAAAGTACTTGGAAAAATTGCCAGATCAGAAGCAAAACATTCCTTAATATTATTTCGTGATGCTGGTTGTTAAGTTCAGGCATTGTATAATTATTGGCCTGTAAATGGAACGGTTCTTCAGCTGTATGGAGCGGGACCTAGTCAAGTAGATGAATTACCATTCGATGGGTTTTTCAAATACAACACAGGAGCAAAATGTTTCGCACAAGTTCATACTAAACATTTAACACGTTGTTTGATGTATGAATTTTTTCGCCTTCAGCAAATCTACGAAAAAAATAACTTCGAAATCTCAATTTCTTATTTGAGTAAATTACAAACTCTGACTTTATCTGAAATTTTTTTGCGAACATTCAGTCGAATTAACCATTTACTTACTTCCTTAGTCAAAAATTTTTTTTAAATCTATTATACTTATTGGAGAGAAAAGAATATCTTTAGATCTATTTAGATCAGATAATTGCACCTTCTAAGCATTATTTGATCGCCATAAATTTAAAAGTAAAAAGTATACAAATTTAAAATATTACTAATACTCGTTTGACTCTAACTTAACTGTAGTAGTAGTAGTAATTGTGTTAATATTAGGAAGCGTATATTTAAAATGTAATAATTTTGGTGGATTTTGTTTTATAAGGTGCAATAACGAAAATTTAATTGATAAACCGAGTATGTTAGTCTAGAGCGTGTACACTCCAAAAAGGCACTTTATCTGATAATCCATTTAAATTAGAATTTTGAAAATTATATAATGTATTTCTTAAATAATTTATCATCGAAAATAAAATTGAAAAAAGAAAAATTTGCGATCCGATGTGACGCAAGGCCAATATGGCAACAGTTATAGTATTCGTCAAATGAGTTATTTAGTGTAGCCACTATATTATTGTGACCTCTTTAATTATTTGAAACAAAAATAAGGGAGTAGGTAGAGATTTGCTGCAACTTAAAAATACCAATGTTTCACTAATTCAGGTCCTAGTAAAAAGCAAAGCTTGTCAAATGTTAGGACCTCATTTAGACAACTGAACTCTTTGATTCATCGCCACGAAAATAATGAAAAGGGAATTCTTTTATTGGAAAGATTTTCATTTTTATTATTTGCTTTTGCAATTTAGTGCGGCAGCTATCGAAGAACATGGAATAATATACAAATAGAGAAAATATCGTTAATTTTGTTGTAAATTTTTGTATTTAATTATGTCTTATTAAATACAATCTGTAATACAAAATAATTCTTGAAAAAACTACTGACTCGAAAAATAACATGCATTTGGCTGTTTTCAATGAAATTAATGAAAAATGTAAATCATGAATCTCTCAATTTGATTTTTCTGCGTAAATTGATATCTTGACTAATCCATTCTATCTCACACATACTGTCGAGTATATCGTGCTGACCTAAAGATAACTATGCAAATTTACTGAATTCAATTCATGCATAGAAAATTTAAACAAAAAAAAATTATTTTCTACAGAAAATATTTTTTTTCTTCTGTAAAAAATTAGATGTAAAATATTAAGTTCAACTAAGATAAATACAGAAAAAAATGCAAAGGTAATGAAACATAAAGAAAATGAAATAATTACGTTTTAAGGAAGTTCAAAACATTGGTGTCGCAATGTATTAAATGATCAAAAATTGCAATGTTATCGTTGAATGAATTTAATATTAATGACGTAATGTTGAATTAAACAAAAAAAACTCGGTCTTTCCTTTTCTCTCTGACCGAGTATAGGACCCGCATCGATGGCAGGCTTCTCAGCTCATATGGGCAAGCCATCGGGCGCGCTCCACCGTTTTTTGTCGCTTAACAGAGGCTCTTGCCGGGTAGAGTGGCCGTCCGCTCGCGTGCCCTTTTATGATATAGGGTTATGTGGAATCATTGCATAACTCTATAGCATAAATTGGTTATGTTTGTACTTCTCATTTGAGGGAAAGAGTCATACAAAGTGCTTTTGTATGAGTTTTTCTCTCAAATAGGAAACACATGGCCACGCCTACGTTTGGATCTTGATCCGGTTGGGCGGGTGCGAGGGGGCACCATCTCCATCTGGATGCCACACTCTTATTTGTGGGCCATAAGAATCGCCGGGTAACGACGAAGTACCCTTAAGTCCGTCTGTCTTCCCCAGGTCCAATTTGCCCTTTTTCGTCTGCAATCTCCAACCCTTTGTTGGTCTTTTGTGACCCAGGAATTCGTGAATGCAAAATTCTTTTTGTAGTGGGTCCTTGTGCTGGGGGAAAAAACCCGGCCCACGACGCCTCAATGCTAGCCTGCCAGCGCATTCACGCGTCCCCAGACACGGCCGATCTCGGCGGATCTTACCATCCTCTTCCGCTGAGGCACAGACCATCGCTGCATTCCTTTACGGACATATATATAGTCATGTTTCACTACAATGTCCAAAAGAGAATGGGCACGCGACTGCGGAACATGAAAAAGAAAGAAAAACTCGATGGCAAGGGCCGACTAACTGACGGGCTCATCAAGAAATTGACGATTTATTACGGCTTGGCGATAAGGAGAAATTTCGATTCAGTGCAGGACGTGAGAAACGCTATAATGTCGACACTAAACCACTACTGCTCCACAGACAAAAAGCAAAGACACGAAAATTGCCCCACTGGTGCCGACTCCTGGTGCGAGTGGCGTAAGGCCGAGGCCACTGATACCTTAAAATCGTTCAAGCACCTGCCACGTCTCATGTCATGCGATGTCGAGTCCAGCATTCTTCCCATTTACAAAGATCTCTCTAGAGACGATCTCCTCACCAGGTGTTTGGGCGGAAATACCTAAAACGCCAATGAATCCTTTAACGCGACTGTGTGGCGCATGGCCCCAAAGTATTTGAATTCTGGGATGAAAATCGTTGATATAGCCGCCTACTGCTGGACTATTCAATGGAGGCTACGAAACAATATTGATGCTGATCGGATCGCTGAAATTAATCATTAGACATCAGTGCAAGGCGTTTACTGATCACATGGACGACATCCGATTAAAACGCGCGGACCCACGTCACAGTGATAGTACGAAGAAGGCTCGTAGTGCTCGGAGAGCGGCACAACTCATACAAAATGAGTATTTTGAAGAAGCTGGGGGTTTGCTCTATAAACCTCGGGGAGCTAATTAACATCACATTTAAGTAAGTTTCTTTTTTCTTAAACTAAACTTTTAACGGCGTTTTCTCGAAACCATTTTTTTTCAAATTGGCGTGCAAGATTACTAAAAAACTAGTGAATCGATTTGTTTCATCGAGCGTTCATTTTAAAGAGCATAAAATACTACTCTATATGAACCAGGATCTTTGAAAACTAAGCATCTTAAGACCATATGTAACGCAAAAATAATCGAAAATTTTCCGTAAAAATTCAAATTTTTTTAGCAACCCGATTTTAATTTTCGAATTTTGCGGAGATCCTGGTTCATCAACGACGAAAAACCCGCTCAATCAGATAAAAATTGCGACCGAGATCGTGCACGGCAATTGGAACGTCCGCGACGTTACGCACGTACATTAGCTTCAATATCTGTTTGAGTTTTTAATTTTCAATGTTGTAAAATTTTTTTTCTTTTTGTGTTTTCAAACATTGCCCTAAATATATATTAAAGTGTTTCGCTATGTTTTGTTTTCATTTTCCCAAAAATAAATGTCAAATAAGCACTACTTTCCCAGACTCTAAAGGGATCTCCCCCTTCAAGTTCGACATCTTCTCAATTTCTTAATAAAAATTTGTAAAAAAATCCGTACGGGAGAGTGGAAATGCAACGAATAATGAACGTTTTAAGGCATTATGAGAGTTAACAGCCATTGAAAACTTAAGTTTGCATCCATTTGGTTCCATATTGCGCTACAACGAATTTTGTTTACACAAATTCAATTTTATTTGGCATAAAAATACCTGTCACATGCTTTGAAAAGTTGAAGCATTGTTAAAAAATCTGTGTTATATGCTTCAATCGAAGCGGTATATCCGGGAAACCGGGGCGTTATAACGAGATTATTTTCAATAGAAAAAGCCACATTGGGACCGGGGCCAACGAAAATAAGCGCTTTAAGCGGAAAATCGTTATAAGCGGGAGCGGTATAACGAAGTTTTACTGTATATTATGTAAATAAACGGTTTGAAGAAAACCCAAATTTTGCTCCGCCAGTTTGCTGTAGTATGCAGTATATTGAGAAAACAGGATTTTAAAAATATTGATATTATTCACCTTATCTGAAATTTTCAAGAATAACCCATCAAAAATGGAGCGCCTACCTCAATAGTAAGCCAATATAGTAGAAAAGCCGTAAATTCTTGTTTTTGAAATCTGCGGCAATTCGAATGATTATAATTTCATTGAATACTGTTAAATTTCATGATATAACGATCTTTTACACTACACTACCTACAGTCCGAATTCGATATAGTAAATGATACCTATGGTAGGTAAGTTTAGGTGGCGGCCAACATCGGTACGTTCCAGTGAAGGTTCAAGATACCTTTTAGGTTTTCTTGAGCAAGCGTCAAATTAATAAATCATATTATTTACAAACTTTAACGGATTTTCACTTCTAAGGTGTTTGTTGCACTTGTGCACATAAAAAACTACCTACAAGGTTTTTTTTTCAGATTTCGAATGACATGTCTCTCATCACATGGGGAAGACAAACAAAATTTTTTCAGGCTGTTCCTTTCCCTAAACCCCTCGGTGCTGTTAATGTAGTTTCAAGACCAGTTTTGAAAGCCATATAACCATTTTTCTATTTTGCTTTAGTACCACTGCCCCTTTCGGACCTTCACTTAGAGATAGCTAGAGTATCTCATTATCTTGATCGTATGTATCCACACTCGAGAAGGTGATATGGTCAGTACCACATTTTGGCCGTATGTCAGTCCACCCAGCTGCGATACGTTTTAATTTGCGACCAGTACGTATAATAACTGAACTGAACCATTTTTATTCAAAATTATTGTTTGACTCCAAATTTTTTAAGAGTTTCACTTCAAATTGGGATTTCTTTAGTTTCAAAGAAATTTTCAGTAGCACACAGACGGACAGACAGTTCATGATTTCAATAGGGCTATAAATTAGTACAAACCTCTAAAAGGTTACATTTTCAAAAGGTGCAAGGCGGTTAGCAATCAATCATTTGGCATTCAGTAGTAATTGGGTCTAAGTATTTGATTAACAGGCTGATAGAAAAGAGAATATTAATTTCTTTTTTGCCCGTTTATCTGTTGCGTGATATCTTAATCTATTGTTCGATCGCATGCACATGCCTCAAACTCGCCAATTGGTCTAGTCTGAAGATTTCCGTTTGAAATTGTTGAATTTGTCGGTAGCAATAGGATTAGATGTTTAATTTAAACTGCTGCCAGATTTTTAGATGTCTTACTATGATATGTAGTCATATGTTAAATTGACGATAAAGAAATTCCAAAGCGGTGAACATATAAACTGGAATAGACAATGTTGCATTGTTAAAATATGTGATGCTTTTTGTTAAACATTTGCTATTCATAGGTATGATTCAGGTTGATTATCATTATGAAAAAGCACCATCAGGCAAAATACGAGTAGATGCTTTTGTAAAAACAGTCTTTTCGTTCAAGGTTAGGTTGGAGATGATATGAGACGAACCGAAAAGCAAATATTCCATATGCATAAAATAGCTGAATAATTTATTTAGAAAAAATTGCACTAAATCTTTGGGACTTGTATTGAAGATATGATAAATTATTGATAAAAGCTGGCACACAGTAGTGGAAACTCTTGAATAAAGTTTGCAAGTAGAACTAATATAGGAAGAGTTGCTGAAGCGATGTCAAAACGGTGATTTTTCTTGCAAAGGAACAACATTTTTCAGGCAATTTTAAGAATCCAATTTCGAATAAGGTGGCAGATTCTTTTTAAACATGGGGAAAGCCTATCAAGAGCTTTTAATGTTGAACGATTTTTGCATAGAAAGAGAATAAATATTTGTTGAGTGCCGATTCGCGCGGGTTTTAGTGAAAAGGTTTAGGGCATCTTTATCCAATGAACACGTGCAGAAGTCCATACTCTAAAAATTTAGGATTTTAAAGTGATTAGAGAAGTAAGAAAATAAGTGAATGTGTTAAAATCTCAAAGTTCACTTAATGGAACAGTTCGCTCGATTATTGTTAATACCTCAAAGATTCACTTAATGCATTATCCGGTCGATTCCGTTTACTTGCTGTTATCCTTTCGCATGCCATAAACCTCTATGAACTTTATTTACTCACGTGCAGTTAGATACTAGTAATCTGTTAATATAAATCTAAATAATAAGAACAAAAGATTTCACACATCTCACGCATTCTAAGTGACGACGCATTTTCCGACCACTTGTGCATACACACACGTTGCTACTTAGGCATGTATAATGACTGTTACACTCTACACGAGCGGGTAAGTTCCGGCTGGGGTCTACGGACCCGAAAAGTTCGTCAAATACTCTAAATTGATTAGCCAACTTAAGCAAATTTTTTCTGTCCTCCTCTGTCAAATTAATAATAATCCATCGCACAACAACCCAAATCCGAACCTTGGCGTTGGGATTTATTGTTAGGGTATTTCATTCCACGACCTATTATTGCCTAATTTTTCAATTAGTACCCATCACAGCTGGGTGGATTGATAGTCCGACAGCAGCATCAGAAGCTCCAAACCGATTCAGTCACCGAGGTTTGAACTTGCCCTAACCTACTACTCCAGACGGACTATCAAATTAGCTTTAATCAACATATTTTCACTGATATCACCTGAATCACGATGATCTTTGCGGTAAATATTTTTTGAATCTTTAGAGAATTGGAAACATTTACAATGTTTTTGAAAGGCGTATATCTGGCTTACCTAGAAAATTCCTTCCAAAAATTATAGGTATTATTTGAGCCCCATTTTCTACCACTATAGTTCAATTTCGAAACGTATTTCTTGAAAACTTACGTTTTTTTTGTCTTTCCCCTCGTGCATGTTACTGCCCCACCAAACCCGGTAAACTGGATACTGCAAGGCACCTTATTCCACTTATTGTTTTCGATGACTGACGCTGAACCGTGGATCAAGCACTTCCTAGGTCTAAAAAACACCTAATTAGCACTCCATCGACTAAAATTAGTGGGTAATATTCATCTTTGTAACATATATTGGCTCTATATTATTCATTAATTGTCATAGTGTCTGCTCACAGTTCTTCGCGATATTGTTACATGTCCACACAGTTCTGCGAACTACTGTTGCAATTGTTGTCGCGACTGTTAATAACATCATGATCAACATTGATTGAAAAGAATCAACCAAAAAAAGTAAATGAATGACGTTAAAAGTGTGTACTCTAAAGCACAAGAATGGACCAAGTAGATCCCTGATCAATATCTGAAAGTAAACAAGTGACGTTTCTGCGTGTATTCAGAATTTCTCCAATATCTCAGGTAGTTCTTGTCAGCACATTCACTAATATACGAGAAATGGATTGCATGACTAGAGACCTTATATAAAGCCGAGCTGAATAAATGGGGATATAGTAAAACTGCAATAAGAATAGAGCGCGAATTGAAGGCTATATTGATTGATAGCGAAGTAAAAGTTTTCCGTGATATATTTGAAGACAGTTGAAACATAAATCGATAGTACAAGTGAAAAGTGAATTAAAGTTTGATTTGTAAAATAGTGAAATTAATTATTCTGCATTCTTAGTAAATAAACTCTTTTAACTTAATTTAAAAGGCAGCGCGGTTTCCCTTCCCGGGGGCATTAAACATCGGCCAAGAACTGTAACACGCGACAATATGATACTTAAACAATTGATAGTATGGAATGTGCGGTTTCGTTGTGGATGTCAGACACTCCTCAGGAGCTGCCACATGCCATCATCTACAGGGCAGCTCGACCGCGTGGTCCCAAGTATGGAATGGGCAGTCTCTATAGCGATGCTGCACTTAAAACAGTTTAACTAACTGTTCTTATCTTCTGTTTTCTATTCACACTGTGGTTTGCGTTGCAGATTCATTGACGTTTTCGTAGCTTCTTTTCTTAGGAAAAGAGTTGCTACTTTGATTCAGCTGAAGCGACGATGTCTTTCCTGTTTTCATTCACTTTTTTAATGAAGACTAGCAGTTGCTGCATATTATCAAAATTATAAGCGGTCAGCATGTTTACCATACCCTTGTCTTCCATGCCCAATATGACATTAGTCATCGTTTCTCTTTCTGGTAGATTGATGCCTTTGGCCATAGCTGCAATGTGATAGAAATACTCTTCTACACATTCTTCGTTCTTCTATTTACGAAGCATGATCTGCATAAGTATGTCAGATTCATTTTTGGTGATGGAAAAACTGCGGACGAGTTCCTTTTTAAATTCTGGCCTGGTAGTGATATCAGTCCGCGATTGATGCCAATATTTCACAGCGCGATTGAGCCGTAATCACGCGTATAACAGAATTGTTCGCTCGTTCCACGAGAACACTTCGGCCAGTCGATCTAGGTTCTGGATCCACCTAGCTGTGATCCTGTAGCCGGGTCAAACAGAGGTATCAACGCGGACAGTTCTACCAGCATTGGTGTTTCGATATTACCATGGCTTGAAGATGCCACTGGACCATCGACCGATGTAATTGCGGAGGGAGTAGAGCTCAGCAGGGCCCGCTCATGCTTCAAAAGGGAATTCTCCCAACGAAGCATTCTCGCCTGAGCAGAAGCTTGCATAGGTCTTCCGGGGTTTACAGTTCCAGTACGCAATTCGTCGCGGTGCACACCCCCCAAATACCTCACCTTTTGTACTCGCCGATTTTTCACTAATGTATTCACGAACACTCATTTTGTAAGGAAGGAAATATTTTTTCTTACCTTACTCAACATTCAAGTATATAGATCGAAGAGCTTTGGAGAAAAAATAGCAGCTACAGGAGCTTTAGACACTTATTCCTCGATCTTCCCACAGATTTGGTTCCATTTTTGTATTTCAGCAGAAAATTCGATGGTAGGTAGACACGGGAAATTATTTGGTTCGGGTTGTGTCCACTGTGTACTGATATCCGCTAAATCGGCGTCAAATACTCCGCTGTCCTGTTTGGAATTTCCTTGGTAAATTGGTTGTTGATGAACGAGCTGTAGTGCAGGCATGAACAGTAAATGTAGTGTGAATAATGTGCCACACTTCGTGAAAATTGCTACCTAAAATGTTAAAAGTTTTACCATATTTGCAACCATCCCGAGCTTTCGTCAATCTCTTCGTGGAAAATGCCTCAAACTAGCAAGCGAGGTAAAATGACTTTGAAGAATATTTTGCAAGTAAGCCCCAGCAATTTTGGAAAGAGGGCATAACGAAAGTTATTGAGAGATAGAAAGAGCAAAATGGGCGCATACTTTATATAATACAATAAATTAATCATAAACAACAAATATTGTGTATTCATTTTACAGTGAAAAAAAACACCCTAATATATCAACGCTAATAATAATCCACTTGTATGTTATGTTGAGTTACGGATTTTGAAGTGAAACTTTTTTACTGGGGGGTAAATGTTTTCAGATGTAACGAAAAAGCAGAACCGTTTACACTCCGGGCGGAGAGCAAAACGACATTCCCGCGACAGTGTTTTCAGTAGGTGTTTATTCATGCTGCGATATAAATTTTCGACTAAATTATCGCATTCTGAACAAAGCCTTATTAGGAATATTAAGAAAGTTTGTTTGGTTGCCTAGTATGCATGTTTGATGGCGGCGGATGGTGGCCATACGATGGAGTGGGATGAGAAGAGAATGAATGAGGGTCGGATAGGAGTCCACTTCATTGTTAGGTGCTAGAACTGATTCCGCGGGCCATTGCCAGTTAGTGAACATTAGTTCTTGGTCATAACACCGTTGGCGTTGATATGCTATGTATTGAAGTGGTGACGTCGGATGGTTGTTGATGGGAAATTTGGAGACCATGGAATGATGGTACAGCGGTACCCGTGCTTAGTCCTAGCATTGGTGCTGCCGAAATGCAATGTTTTAAAGTCGCAACGATTACTAGTTGTTGGTGGGTATTTGGGATCCATGAACGCATGCATGGGGGTTCGGTGGTACCCGTGTTTGGTCCTAGTGACGCCATCGATGTGCATTGTATTGAAATGGTGACGATGAATGGTGTTTGGTGGATAGTTGAGAATCGTGGGAAAATGAATGATGGTTCGGCGGTAGCCGTGCTTGCTCCTAGAACCAATGTCACCGATGTGCAATGCATTGAAGTGGCGACGACGGGGGATGATTGGTAAGTCATTGGTAATGATTTGCGAATGCATTTTGGTTTCGCTGTAGACGTCTTTGGTACTAGCACTGACACCTCTGGTGTGCAGTGCATTGAAGTCGCGAGGACGGGTGATAGTTGATGGGTAATGATGAGCGAATGCATGATACTTCAGCGGTAGCCGTGCTTGCTTCTAGCACCGATGTTTCTAATGTGCAATGTATTAAAATGGCGACGGCGGATGATCGTTTATGTATTGTTAGAGATCATGGACGATCGTGTATTTGGTGGGTATTTGGGGATCATGGGTGAATGCATGGTAGTTCCGCAGTAGCCGTGCTTGCTCCTAGCTTCGATACCACTCATGTGCAATGTATTGAAGTAGCGATGACGGATGATGGTTTGTGGGTCGGTGGAGATCATGGGCAAATACATGATGGTTCGGCGGTAGCCGTTCTTTGTGTTAGCACTGATGCTACCGATATAAAATATATTGAAGTGGTGACGACGAATGATAGTTGGTGGGTTATTTATGAACATGAAGGGATGCATTTTGGTTCGGTAGTAGCCGTTCTTGGTCCTAGCACCGATGCTGCCGATGGGCAATGTATTGAAATGGTGACGACATATGATAGTTTGTGGAGCTTTGGGGGTCATAGGCGAATACATGGTGTTATGGCGGTCACCATGCTTGCTTCTAGCACCAATGCTGCCGATGTACAATTTCTAGACGTGGCGACGACAGATGATGATTGGTTGGTCCTTTGGATCCTTTGTCCTAGTACCGATGCCGCTGATGTACAATGGATTGAAGTGCCGATGAGATTTGGAGTATGTTTGATTAACATAAGCGTATGTATAATGGTCTGATGTAGTCGTCGTTGGTGTTCATACTGATTCCAGCGATATGCAGTCAATTGAAGTGGCGACAGCAGATGATATTTCGTGGGTGGTTGATGATCAGAGGTGAAAGCTCTCTGCTTACTATCTGACAATTTTTAAGTTTAACGGGACCGTTACCCTATTACAAAGACTACTTAGGTATGTTATGGGGAAAGTGGCAGAAATGGAGAATACCTTGCAAAGGATGTCGTATAAGATAATATAAATAGAATTGATAATTTATATCGAATTGATGATACACACATTTATATCGAATTGATGATACACACATTATTTTAATATTTAATAAAATGATAATAACACAGTGATTTAGGTAGGACAGTATCATACTAGATCGTATTTGAGCAAACAAATATATTGAATATTTACTTCGTGTACACAAGTTAATTATTTACTTCGTGTACACAAGCTAATTTTCATTGTGATATAATAACTAGTAAGACTGTACATGATTCTTTTCATTAAGATCGTTACGTGTATATTCTTGATAGTCTCGATATATTTCTATGTACAGACATACAAGCATTTATACATGTATGCAGATATATATATATATATATATATATATATATATACTCGTATATAATTGTTTATCATGAATTGCTAGAACCTGCAACAAGCAATTCAAAGAAACCGGCCAGAATTGATCAATAGAAAGGGCGTTGTCTTCCATCATGGCAATGCCAGACCACACACATCTTTGATGACTCGGCAAAAATTGACAGAGCTTGGCTGGGAAGTTTTGACACATCCACCATATAGTCCAGACCTTGCACCATCAGACTACCATTTGTTTCGGTCTCTGCAAAACTTCCTTAATGAAAAGAAATTCACTTCAAAAAGGGACTGTGAAAATCACTTGGCCAAGTTTTTCGCCGATAAACCACAGAAGTTCTACACAGATGGAATAATGGCTCTACGCAAAAAATGGCAAAAGGTCATAGATAATAATGGACAATATGTACTTAAATAAAATCCATTTTAAATAAAGAAATATTCAATCGAAAAATGACAAAAAAAGCTCAATACTTGTTAGAGTATCCAATATATATATATATATATATATATATATATATATATATATATATATATATATATATATATATATATATATACAAATATATGCATGTATATATATATATATATATATGCACATATATATATATATATATATATATATATATATATATATATATATATATGCACATATATACACCTAAAAGCAAGACGTTTCACTTTTATCGGGCGTGTACTCCACACGCATTTTATATTTTTTAATTATTGTATTATATTGTTTACAGAATCTGCCAATGGAGAAGTCTTTATTTGCCACTAATATTTTATATTTTCATTCCAGATTGAAAGTGCAACCAACACTATTGTTCTGAATTCTCTCGACCTTCAAATTAAAACAGCTTATGTTAAAACAGCTAAAGAGGGACCTTTCCCCGCAAAAGACATTACATTTTCATCAGAACAAGAAACGGTCACGCTTATATTCGATAATCAGTTTGAGCCTGGCACGGCTCAGCTCACAATTGAATTCAGTGGTGAACTGAATGATAAAATGAAAGGATTCTACCGAAGTAAATACTTCACTCCGACCGGCGAAGAACGTTATGCTGGCGTAACACAATTTGAGGCAACTGATGCCAGACGTTGCTTTCCATGTTGGGACGAGCCTGCAATAAAAGCGACTTTTGATATCACTCTGGTAGTGGCAAAAGATCGTGTGGCATTATCGAATATGCCAGTTAAGTCTGAAAAAGACCATGGCGATGACTATCGAATCGTTGAATTTGATACAACGCCCGTTATGTCGACATATTTAGTAGCTGTAGTTGTAGGAGAATATGATTATGTTGAAGATAAGTCAAGTGATGGAGTCTTAGTAAGAGTTTATACACCAGTTGGCAAAAAAGAACAGGGAACATTTGCCTTAGAGGTAGCAACCAAAGTTTTGCCTTACTACAAAGACTATTTCAATATAGCGTATCCACTGCCCAAAATGGATCTTATTGCAATCGCTGACTTTTCAGCTGGTGCAATGGAAAATTGGGGTCTTGTAACGTATCGTGAAACATTTGTTCTGGTTGATCCAGAAAACACTTCCTTGATTCGGAAGCAGTCGATTGCTTTGACCGTAGGACACGAGATCGCGCATCAGTGGTTTGGAAATTTGGTGACTATGGAATGGTGGACTCATCTATGGTTGAATGAAGGATATGCTTCTTTCGTGGAATTCTTATGCGTACATCATTTATTCCCAGAATATGATATTTGGACTCAATTCGTTACGGACATGTATACTAGAGCCTTAGAGTTGGACTGTTTACAAAATTCGCATCCAATTGAAGTACCAGTTGGCCACCCATCGGAAATAGACGAAATTTTCGATGAAATCAGTTACAATAAGGGAGCAAGTGTAATTCGTATGTTGCATCATTATATTGGAGACGAAGACTTTCGTAAGGGAATGAATATATATTTGACGCGACATCAATACAATAATACAAAGACTGAAGATTTATGGAACGCCTTACAGGTAATGATTTTATTTAATTTTTAATAATGAAATATATCTAGTTTTAACCCACAAAGTAAATTATCGAATGTAACCTGGACTATTCATCTTATAGGAAGCAAGCAGCAAACCAGTTGCAGCAGTTATGTCCACATGGATTAAACAAATGGGATTCCCAGTAGTCAGTGTTACTTCTAAGCAAGAGGGAAACAATCGAATTTTAACTTTGAAACAAGGGAAATTCACAGCTGATGGTTCTCACCCTATCGACAAATATTTTTGGATGATTCCAATCACTATTTCGGTTGCATCCAATCCTACCGAGATTGCGCATCAATTTATTTTGGAGAGCATGGAAACTAACATTACGCTTCCTAACGTTTCAGAAGATGAATGGGTTAAAATAAATCCTGGAACAGTGGGCTACTATAGAACTAAATACACACCACCAATGCTAGAGAAATTCATTCCAGCAATTAAAGATTTAAGTTTGCCGCCATTAGATCGGCTTGGTATGTTAGACGATTTGTTCGCTATGGTTCAAGCTGGTCAAACTTCAACAGTAGAGGTTAGAATTCAAATTTGTTCCATAGCATATACTACTAACATCTGAATTATTATTTTTAACACAGGCCTTAAAATTAATCGATGCGTATCGCAACGAAACTAACTACACAGTATGGTCGTCGATAACTAACTGCCTATCGAAACTTCAAATTCTTTTATCTCACACTGATCTGGGGGATCAATTCAATTCCTATGGAGTTAACTTATACAGACCGATTGCACACAAATTGGGTTGGGATGCTAAGCCAGGTGAAAGCCATTTAAATACGCTTCTTCGAAGCTTGGTCCTGAATCGGTTGGTGTCATTCAACTGCAAGAAGACTTGCGAAGAAGCAACCAAAAGGTACGTCATAAATTAAACCTCCTACTTTTTGACAGCCAATCATGCTCAATTTCTATTGCATGAATAGGTTTGAGCAACATGCGTCTGGAGTAGCAACATTGCCTGCTGATTTGAGGACAACTTGCTATAAGGCAGTATTGCAAGATGGCGATGAAGGCACATTCCAAAAAATGTTGTCTCTTTATCGTGCCACTGATCTTCATGAGGAAAAAGATCGAATTTCTCGAGCCTTGGGAGCTATTCGCAACGTGAATGTATTGAAAAAAGTCATCGATTTTGCAATGTCGGAAGAAGTACGAGCTCAAGATTCAGTTTTCGTTATTGTTGCTGTTGCGATGAATCCAAAAGGACGCAATCTGACCTGGGAATTCTTCAAAGAAAATAGTGAAAAATTACTAGAACAGTACCAAGTAAGACTAATATCTATTTAAATAAGTATGTATCTATTATTAATCAATTCTTCACATTTTTAAGGGTGGCTTTTTACTGGCACGACTAATTAAGTACCTAACCGAAAACTTTGCATCCGAAGAACGTGCTGCAGAAGTCGAACTCTTTTTCCATGACCACGAATTTCCTGGAACTGAAAGAACTGTATCACAGTCAGTGGAAACAATTCGATTAAACGCAGCTTGGCTCAATCGTGATCTGCAATCAATAACAAAGTATCTCACCGAGTCGAAATCTAAGATTAAAGCGACCGAGGCAAATTGAGCAGCTATCAACCTCCAATGGAGATGTATCGCTGTGTCTGATGGTACTTTAATTTGTTAGCAATTGCAAGCGAAACGGTTCAAAAAATAGTTAGGCAAGTTTAATCGACGGAAAAACATATTCAATACCAAGTACAATACAGTTTAGTGTTATTTCGGGTAAGCTGCATTGTAGAATTTTGATGCAGTCTCATTGTCACCGTCGACTATAACTTCGTAAATACGCGTAGTATATTTATTGCGATTCTTCCTGTTCAGCCTACCCCAAAATTTTAATATCGCCAAGTAAATTTATATAAACATTTTTATTTACAAAAAAACCAAAACCAAAGCCACATTAATTACCATAATCACTTCAAATCCCACATGATACACATAAAGAACACCCAAAAGCAACAAATTACATTTTATTGAGAGAACGGTTACGCGACGCAATGGAAAAACAATAAACTATAACATTAATCGGTTTATATATTTTATCTGATATTTTCTGATGTTGGTTGTATATGCCATTATTCGTTGAAAATTTGTACAATTCGATATTGAAACTGCAAATATTATAAAAACATAATTTTATCTTTTTTTTACAATGACCAGTATCTAGATGAATTTTCTAATTTATGTAAACATTTCTTCATTCATGCGATTAGTTCTTATTCCAATGCAATTGAATTGCATATTTAGAATGTTTTGTTGTTGAAATTTAATACAATCGCAAGGCAGTAATTGCTTTGTATGATGTTAATAATAAAAAATGAAAAAAAAATTGTGTTCTTATTTAAATGTAGCTAAATGAAAGAGCTAATTCCTAAAGAATGCTCTGAGGAAATCGTAGTAAGAAAATGGGTATATGCTTTTTCTCCATTTTAAGGTAGGATATGAATCTTGAGGTTAACCTCATTTGACTTAATGAATAAATAAAAAATCAGATTTAGGTTCTTTATGTGCATTTTTGTTATCCTCTTCAATCTCTGTTCGTATTTTTTTCGGGGATTTGCTAAAGCATTGTAGTATCAAAACCCCACCGGTGGAAGAGAGTACTAGAAATTACTCACTGCATACGCATACATGGCCGGACCAACAATACATACCAAAGAAGTTGGGTAGACAGAGCTACGCTTATGTCAAAAGGGTTTTGTACTCAACCTACGATATGCAGACACCAATAATGAATAAACTCGAGAAAAACTCTCAACATCTACAAGAAAAACATACTCATTTTAAAAGGGAAATCATTATTATACAATTTTAACTTGTTGCCAGTTTATTGCAATATCACTAACCATCATTGACTCAATAAGATTTCAAGGATATTTTTAATTATTCATTTTATCTGGACACTACACTAGTGTCTGGTTCGATGGAAAGCCCGAATGGTAGAAAAACCGTACATTGTTTTTTTCTTTGTACTCGGAGAGCTTTCAAATTGCTATTACTTCCGTGAATTCAATGTCTTCTTCTTCGTAGCACTACAGCCCCTCTCGGGCCTTCGCTTCCCGCAAATAGCGCCTCCAACTGTCTTGGTTCATTGACCGCGTCCTCCAATTTTGAAATCCGAGCAGCAATGAACCGTCTTCGTCGACCAATTCAGACCAGCGTGAATGCAATTTGACTTCATTGAAACTTCCAGACTATAAGGACATTTCCTTGAACAAATTTAATTTAAAGGTACCCGTATCAATTCATAGGAAAAATGATATATTTACAAATTCTACTATCAACAAATTTGAGTGAATTTCAACTTCTAAGGTATTTGTTACTGAAGTTAGGGAAAAAAAGTTAAATTTACTCAATATTCTCGTTTAAAACGGCTGCCATTTTGTTTTGCAATAACTAATATCACTCGTTAAATAGATTCTCGAAGATGTGCATGATATACATCAAGCCCGTAGTGTCTGACTCGATTGGAAGTACATGTTCCACAATAGCCACGTATGTTTGTTGTTGTAGCACCGAAAATTTAAAACACCATAATTTCGTTAAATACTATCCGATTCTTCTGAAATTTTCATATTTTATTAGCCTTATAAATGGCCATATATACATTGTACCCGTATATTTAATTATTCATCAAAATCACACGGAGCCAAATCTGGTGAATACGGTGGTTGATCGTTGGTATTTATTGTGTTTTTGGCTTTAAATTCGGTCACAATAAAAAAAATCACATCGCACTACTGAAGTGTACCGACTTAAGCAGCTGCTGTAAACAAATTTGTGGACAGATCGTGCTCATATTTGTCATAGTAGTTAAGGACAGTCCTACCAACTTAACATAATATATTTTTTTAAATATCACTTACCCGGGAAATTTAAATTACAATTTTCGGTTACTTCGTTGTCACAATGTATGTAATTTCATTGTATTTAAGGGCGCCCTTACGATTTTATACAAGAAAATGTAAAATTGATAAATCACGCTATTAGTAACAATGTTTTGAAAATTTCAGATTTTTCGGTCCACAGGTGTCCTATCGCGAGGTGGGGGACACTATTTTTTCGTTTTTTTCCGCTTCCCCTGCCTACCCCGTCAAATATATTGCAATTTTAATAACAGATATTAAAAGATGCCCTCAAGACCTTTCGCTTGGTACCCTACCCGACTATCTTTGGTGTTCAAGGGTTCACATCCTTCCCTTAAAAGCCTTTGAAATTTTTTTGATTACTTCACAAAATTTGATGACAGTAGCTTCTATATTTCCTGAGAAAACTTGCTGTGACGCACTGACGGATATTAGAGTATTTCAAGACTTTTTTTTTACAAAACCCTTAAAATCAAGTAAAGCTTAAATGACAGAAAAACTCCCTTCTCCTTTTATACTGGATACACAAAAACGAAAAATTTCATACTTTTAAATTGATAGATAAAGCGCCCAAACTAGCTATTGTTGACGGATTGGATGTGGATTTATTTCCAGAATGGAATGACTGCATAAAAAAAATGAACGGCGCAATTAAGACAGAATGACATGAAAATTATCGGCATAACAGCACTACACTAGCATACAGCCCTTGACTACAAACAGATCTCATATTCAGAACAAAACCATGGTTTCACTCTCCGCAAATGAAAAAGAAATATTTAAAAATTAATATACTATAGCCCAATTTTTCAAGAAAAATAATAAAAATTACTTAATCGATTAATATCCTTTCCAAATGAAGCCAACATTGAACTTAAAGCTCTTGCAAATTAATCCACACAAAGTACAAGCTTAATAATCTAATTCCCAAAAGGGAACTCAAATGTTTAGCCTACTAACCATTCTAAACTACTACTAACAAAATAACCAAGTATTACTAATCAATTAAAAAATCAAACAATAAGAAGAATCATAAATGTCACCATTAGGCCTACTAGACCATTATCGTTATATCAATGGCTTGTGCTCCTGTAGCCAATACACTCCTAACCCTGTTAGGCGGAGGAAAAAAAAGTGGCTGGGAGATGATGTCTAATTACACTGAGGCGCCTTCAAGTTGCGGGATCCCTCCTCTAGCGGAAGGAGAGGGAGGAAAAGGGATTGCTAGAAAAGTGGCGTCCCTGGCTGCTGTGAGCCCTTTTTATCATAACATATCATATGGTTCCATTTGTCAACAGATCCAAGCTTCTCGCCTATTAGACTATCCGGGGAAAGCTCTCTTGATTCCTTGTTGAGGTCCTGGCGCTGTCTGTCCAATTTTTTGCATGGAAAAACATGAGGCAGGCATCGTACGATATGTTCCACAAGTCTGGACGCAGAATAGATCCTTAAGCAACTTTCATCCTTCTTCGGCCCTGCAACGTATCGTAAACCAGGCTTCAGTCCTGCAGGTAGTCCCTCAAAAGCCGCATAAGATATTCTAGAATTTGAAAAGGGGTGTTCAACGTATCCAGAACATCCACACATCTAGCAGGGATAACGTATTCCGAACATCAAGCGTCACCAACAGACCCATCCCTCAATTGGTACCGCACTTACCACCTCTACTATTGCATAAATGGTAGCGCGTCCTGCTCTAAACCCGTACTGCTGGGGAGACAGGTCCCCAGCAGCACGAATCGCGTCGGTGGGTCTTCCCTTGATAAGTTTCTCTAGCACTTTTTCAGCCGTGTTTAGCATGCATAACGGGAAGTATGCATACGATGACACGGGATTCCCTTTCCGTTTGCTGATAAGTACGAGTCTCGCAAAGTACATACGTTCCGGGAAAACTGCTTTCCGCAGGCAAGCGTAGAATGTACTGAGCAGCAAGTCAAGGCAATGGTATAAGACAAACTGCAACATCTCAGCTGGGATGCCGTCCGGACTTGGAGCCTTACTTGGTTTCAGTAATAGGACTGCATCTTCCAGTTCCAGCCGCGTGTAGAGTGGGCATCCGGCTGCTGTTTCGCAGTGGACAGTATCAACACGACCGGGACGGGCGGGAAAAAGTGTCCGCACTATCTCGTCCATCTTTCCTGCTTCATATATGCAGGGCTTGTGTAGAGCACCTAGCTTCTGCATAACTAGCTTGTAGCCAAAGCCCCGCAGATCCCTGTCCACATTATCCACTAAATCATGACAACAGTGAGCCTTTCTGCTGTTAATCATTTTGCTAAGACATTTCCTGGTCGACTTATATGCTGCTATCTGGCTACATGCCTCGTCACGGTTCCGTGCCCGCCGAGCTACACGTCGAACCTTGTGACACTCCCGTCGCTTTCCAGCGATTTCAGTCTTGGAGGCTTGCCGTGCCGGGGTCTCCGATGGGGCATAGAAATGCTGAAATCAGACGTGATGATGCTTATAATTGAGTTCACCTCGTCTTGAGTTGCTAGGTCTTCATCCCCTGTAATGATTTCCTGTAGGAAATATAAACCAACCTCTCATCGGTTATAGATGTGGAGGCTCGTTACGTGCCAACGGACTGTACCCTACAGGTCACTGACCCGGGCAAACTTTGTGTACTCCGAGGTAGCTTCTAGATCGGAGAGAAATTTCGATCGTAGGTCACGCGAGTAGACGAAGCACAACTACAATCATTCAGCCACCGGTCAAATGCCAGTTAAAACGCGGCACTTTAATGAATTCATAGTGGCCTAATGGTGTTGACAATGCTGTTTTCTTTCTATCTTCCTCTTTAAGCAACACCTGATGAAAACTGTAATGTGACGCCTACGCCCGGGAATCGGAGTGATTCCGATCCCGAACCCTGGCACCCGGCCAGATATGTATGACTTCGAAATGCAAGCAGACTTTATCTTTCGTGCAGCCATCATTGCGCCGAAAATATTTTTCTTCAAATATTTATATTTGTGGAGAAATATTTTCTGTCAATGTGATCCGTTGAAGTAAAACACTGATGCATTTCGAAGCATATCTATCTGGCAATGCCTCCCACAGTTGCCATCCAAATGTCAGACGAGGATCGAAATAACCGGATGGTATCAACTCGTGGCGTACGGTATAAGTTTACTGAAGGAGAGCGGGTGTTGTGCTATGAACCGGATCCAACAAAGGCAAAAGTATTGTACGATTCTAAGGTTCTTGGTGTCGTGGAAACAAAAGACAAACGAGGCAAGAAACTAATTCAATATAAAATTCATTTTCAAGGCTGGAATTCATCTTGGGAGCGACGAGTTAATTCGGATTTCGTTCTTAAGGATACTGAGGAAAATCGTCAACTACAAAGGGATTTGGCAGAGAAAGCGCAACTTCAGTTAGCTGCCTATCTGTATAGAAGAGAAAAGCGCAAACGAACGCGATGTTCTAATAATGCATGAATCAGACCTTATGAAAGACGAATACGATTCTGAGGCTAGTTCAATAGAAAGTGGCATTGAAGAGGAAAAAGTTTGCCTTCAAGTGGGAGTAAAGTTGATGCTGTTGGTTGCGAAGGTGTTCGCGGTTAACTGTCCGTTGAGTGAGAAGTCTCGCGAGGGTAGCGGATTAGCGGTAAGTCCGAAGAAAATTAGCGTGGCGTGAATATATAACGCAAAATAAATTTATCTACAGGAGGAGGTAGTAAATGGGGGACTTGGCGAGCGGCTTGGAGGAACAGATGTCCAATCTACCGCAAGGTCTATGAATACGCGGTCATCAGTTTCAAGTGACGGATACAGCAGAGTGAAAGAGGCAGGCGACTTAATTCCAGGTTAGAGTAGACATAGTCAAAAAAGTGATGTAGCACGTGTTGGAACTCAAGGTTTTGCTTCTTATTCAGAAATTTGCTGGTTCAAACAAAATAATATTTACGTACAAACGGTATACGATGTAGAAACTTGTTCGCCTTATGTTTACTCTGGACTTGAGTGGATTTCCTATGAAGACGAACGAAGTTTAGAATGTAAGACACAATTTATCAAAGACAACGGTTATGGCGGTGCAATGATCTTTTCATTGAATACCGACGATTTTGCAGCCCATTGCGTGATTAAAGACGATATGAAAACCGATGTGAATAGTGTTAACTCAACATTTCCATTGTTACGCAAAATACATTCGGTCCTGTTTGAAAACCTGAATGATCAGTGCTGAAACTGTTAGTATTACGATAGACATTCCAAATAATTAACGCCATAACATGCTAATTGATCTTATGATGTGAATAATTCTGATTTAAACAGTCCACGAGCATGCGAATATGGTGCAAATTGCTTGACGCATCGTTTTATACGCTAATATTTTGGATTCCAGAACATTCTTATATCTCCCAAGGTACAGGCCGAGCTTATTCCTAAGATTAGATTTAGCAATATTTCGGTAGCTTTAATTAGCTGATATTAGATAAATATTAGTGACTAAAAATGAGGTATGAACACAATAACGTTAAATAATTAGATTTGATATCAAAAACAAAAACAATTTTATTGTGTTTTAAAGATATGGTTGAAATCTTAAATGTCGTTAAAGCCTAGAATTTTGGACTAATCGATATTTTACCTTCTGAATTGTAAAATTTTATATCTGAAAAACTATTTCAGTTGCATTATGCAGTTAAGTGGAATACATAATATTGGAAAGAATCCGGTGATTCCATATTCCAACATTTTATCACCTTTTCTCCAATTTTTTTATTTTCATTTGACGCATATTATTAAAATATGCATTTAGAAGTTAAGTTACGAAAATTTGTCAATCAACAAAAAAATTTCCAGACTTAGTTTGTAAAATACAAAAAAAAACTGAATGGGATTAATGGGTATGTATTTCATGCACTGTACAAATAAATTTATGACTTGCCGCAAAGCCACTTCAAACACATATCCTAAGATATGAACTGTAATGAACATGTTAGAAACGCATAAAAATATATTTTTAAATTTCTAATGCATGCTATATATCAATGAAAGTATGAAATTCCTGTTGAAACGTCGCTTTTGAATGTGCTACTGCAAAAATTTTATATTTTTGCAAGCAAATATAAAATTGATACAAAAAAAAAAATATTTACGTTTCATCAGAACTTTATTATTCTGTATTCAGACTTATTCAAATTAATTAACAAAATAATTTTTCGATAAAAGCATGACATACATATGTATTAAAGTATTTTTACTAAATTTACTTCGTTATACTCGTACAATATTATCAAGCATTATTATCTATGCATACATTTTTTTTAACACAAAACGTTTACACGTTCTGTTTATGCCTTTTTGACTTGACAAATTATCGTAACAATGAAAAAAAATACACACATACACATAAAAAAATATTTAAGAGTGAGAGAATTCCCATGGGAAATAACACATTTTAATAATTGTCTTTCCTTTTTTTTTTGTTATGCATGAAAACAAAAATAGAAAGAAATGAAATATTCTTGGTATGGTTTATAGGTTTGACACGATCAATAAGCTGTCATTAGTTACTACTATTACTACTTGTATGTCAGATCACTTTCAACCAATGAGATGCAGTTGTTTCTGTATGCATTCTTTGCATGTTTCAGTATCTATAGCTATTAATACCGTATTGATTTAATAGTTCTACAAAACTTGTAAATCATACTAACCTATCTATGAAAAGTATTTACACTGTCATGTAAATTTTGCATGCAATAATTACTTCAACCTCAGATTCACATAAAACGGTGCCTAATTCTAAGAGTTTCACTTACGATAAATAGTTGTTTATTCAATCGGACTGTTTTCGTTCATATCATTAAGAAGTTCAGCAGAAAAAATGTTTCAAATAGGATAAAGTTAAAAGCATTTCTCAAGCCAGCATATAAATGCACATCAATATAAAGCATTTACTGATTTACAGATAATTTAAAACAGAAAGAAATAATAATTTAGTATAAGAAGTATTCCACTTACGAGTAGATGATGTATTTCAAAGAAATTTCAACTTCTAGTGTTTGGATGTAATGTAGATCACGCATATATTTTAGAGCTGGCTAATTTAGATCATTTGTTTTTTTTCCGTTTATGTTATAGGTTTACTCGAAAAATTAATAAAATATGTTCAAAAAGTTGTCAATTGTACATGAAATATTTGCAAATTAAACATGAAGTACTAAAGGAGCCATAAGCCTTTCCGTTCCGCATGCTCTTTCTTTTGCAGCGGAAGTGATGACCGAGGGTAAGTATGTCTTGAAGAGGGTTAGGTTTTTATAATCTGCGGATGATTGATTTCGAGTCGGTTACGATCCGCGGTACCCTTGTTTGCGCTCGTCTATTTTTATTAGAGTAGGTTATTTAGGACTTGACGTAGTTTAGCTTGTTTTCTGGTACCGCGTCAGTGATTCGGTAACGCGCCTATGGTTTTAAATTTTGCAGGATTTTGAATTGAGATCTGTGGAGAGATCACATCCAGAACTAACGTAACGTAGGTTTCCTGTTCTGGATGAGTAGTTGTTGATGCGTTTGTAAATCGGGCATGTGAATCGGTGGCTGAGTTACGTAACTCGGACTTAGTCTGCTCGCGTAAGACCCGCGACCGAAACTCCTCTCCGAACTAGCTAGCCTACAAGCAGCCACCACGGAGTAGACTAAGTGTGACCTGACTTGTTGACCTGAAGGGTACAGTCCGTTGTCACTTCCAAGACTGCACGTCTCGAACCGATGAAAGGTCGGTTCTAATTGCGATCGAAAGAGACGGAGGTAGGAAACCGTTACAAAACCTTTGGCAAGATCCAAAGTTGAAAAATATTGAGCCCTACCTAGTTTTTCTAATATTAATTCAATATTGGAGATGGGAAACTTATCACTAATAATTTCCTCATTAAGGTGTCTATAATCGATATCGATTTTCTTCGGGACAATCCATAAAGGTGAATTGTAGGGTGAATTGCCTTCTTTAATAATACCCTGTTTCAGTATTTCCTTCATTTTTCTATTAATTTCCTCCTCGGATATTTGAGGATACCTATAAATTTTATAGTAAATATGTCTGCTGGTTTTTGTAAAGATTTCGTGCTGAATTTCATGGGTATGGGTTAATTTTTGGTCTTCCTTGAAAAACAGATCTTTGTTTCTTTCTATCAGAGTACCTAATTTAGCTTTTTCCTCAGAGTTCATATCGACCCTTACTAATTTATTTAGGACATCGTGTTCAACGGGTAATTCTTCTGATGAGTTTATTTCATCATAGTTGTAAGGACAAGAATTTAAAAATTTTGTTCTAATATTATTTATTTCAATGTACCCTTCATCTAAATTGATATTGTAATAGCCTGCATTAGTTTCAATACATTCTGCCCAATGAGACCATCGAAATCTTAGGTTTTGAAAGTCGACAGTTTCCAACTCATAAGACTACTTTCATTCAACTCGGTTGGAACTTTCGTCACAATTTCTTGGGTAACTTTTGTAAGACCACTGAGTGTGTTAAATTGGAGTGGACTTTTCAAAACTTCATGTTTGTAGTTAATTAACTTATTCTTACCTAATAAAGTCGTAGTGGATCCAGTATCGATTAAACATTTAATTTTGTCATTACTGATAGTCAGTTCCACCATCGGTAAGTTCTGTTGTGAGGCAATGATTGTAAATTTACTTCCCCTTGTAAATGATCGACCTCCATTGGTTCGACACGTCTGGTTTGTCTAGAATTTTCACAACTGAACAAATGTTGATAATGCCGAAACTGACCCGAGTTTGCCCGAATAAAATTATTATTTCTACAAAATTGTTCAGAGTTAGAATTGTTTGTGTTATTCCTAAATAGCCTTGTCTCATTATTCTGCGTTCGCTCAAAACCCCTTTCATAGTTCGTTCTAAGGTTTCCGTCCCCACTGAAAGACTGGTGGTTACGTTTATGTCTCTCTCCAAGAGTGGTAATGTTTCTACTATAAACAACACTCGCAAGATGTTGGTCGATACCATCTGTAATGTATTAATTATAATGGTTCTGGCAACCCTAGTTAAATCTGACATTCCATTCTATGTATACTAATTCAATCTTCTTCTTGTGCAAGTGACAGTTGAATTTAGTCATTCCTGAATAAAGACTAATTTTTGTGATTGAACACGAGTATCAAAATGCGTGCCTTTTTATTTAATACACAACAATTGAATGGCGACGAGGATTTTAAATCGTAAACTAATTGAAATAAGTGCATAATCACAATAACGCCTTCAAATTTACAAAGTGCGTGCATTGCATTAAAAACAGGTGGTCGTGATCGTGTTTAACCTCAAATCAACATGGAGGCTCAAGTACAGCAATTGCTACAAGCAATAAACGCCATGACTACAGCAATGCAACAACAACAGCAGCAGCAAAATCAACAAGCGAGCAGCACCAGCATCAACATAATAACAAACTTCGACTCATTCGACCCTAAAAAAGAATCATTTCGAATGTATAAAGAGCGTCTCGAAATTTATCTTCAAATCAAAAAGGTCTTTGACAACAAAGAATTATGCGCAAAATTACTTCTAGAATATATTGGATCGACGACGTACGCCATTTTAACAACATTAGCAGCGCCGAAAAATGTTAATGAACTTAAATACAACGAAATAATAGAGTTATTGGAAACGCATTTCTGTCCAAGGAAGAACATTTTAGTGGAGCAACACAAATTTCTTTCCGAAGTACAGAACAGTGAACAATCTATATCAGATTTTGTAGCAGCATTACAAAACCGTACAACAGAATGCGATTTTAAGTGTGAATGTGGTAAATTAGTTTCAAATATTTTTCTGAGATCACAATTCATCAGAGAACTTAGCGACGGGTACATCAGGGAGCAACTTCTTCAAGACCCAGAATTTTCTTTTTCGCAAATCGTCAATAAGGCAACAACTTTGGAAGCAGCCAAAATTAACAACAAAATGATTGAAAACAGCGCAACATGTTCAACAAGTAATGTTTTTCAAGTACGTCAACATGTTGACAATCGTCGTGTTGCTAACAATCGTAATCGCAACATGTCAAGAAGCAGGACATCAAATTCATCAACACGAGTAAACTACAGCGATTTGGGCATAGAAGGGTTGTGTCTTAGATGTGGCCGCAATAATCACCTATCAACCGAGTGCAAAACTAACAAAAATAAATTAAAATGTTTTTCGTGTGGAAAAGCTGGGCATGTACAAAAGGTCTGTATCAAAGATAGAATGCGGCGAAGTAAATCAAGAGAAAGAACAAGTGAGGTCAACAACAACTCAAATGCTATCGAGTCATTTTCGATCACAGCCGATAATAAATTTGGTGTAAACCAAATTGTCGACATCTATAACAAAATAGCTGTTCCAATAACAGATTTGCAAAAATTTTATACAAACGTTTACATTGAAGGAAAGGAGCAAGAGTTTGAAGTTGACTCAGGTGCCGGGTATACGTTAATACCACAAAATGACTTTGAGAAATTAAAGCTAAATACTCCTATACGAAGAACTAACATAGCATTTCGATCATACACGGGTGACGTTTTTATGCCATTGGGTGTAGTGAGTGTAAATGTGAAATATAAAGGCGAAACCTCTAAAGAAGATTTGTACGTTGTAGCCGCAGATCGTTCAGCACTTTTAGGACGTGTATGGATTCGCCACTTGAAAATTAATTTATCAGAAATCGACCAAATAGAAATTGATCAACATGCTGTCGATAAGATCAATTCAATATCAAAAATAAAGCAACAATTTTCTGATATTTTTGAAGAAAAGGTGGGATGTATTCCGAATTTAGTTTGTAGTTTAAAGTTAAAAGACGGAGCAGCACCAGTATTTTTGAAAGAAAGACAAGTACCTTTCGCTCTATGGGAAAAAGTTGAACGTGAGTTAGATAATTTAGAAAAAGACGGTATAATAACAAAAGTAAATACAAGCAACTGGGGTTCACCATTGGTTGTAATACCCAAAGCCGATGGCAATGTTCGACTTTGCGTCGACTATAAGGTGGCTGTTAATCCTCAACTAGAGGCAGCGCACTATCCAATTCGTAGAATCGACGAAATTTTTAACAAATTAAAAAGCGCAAAATATTTTTGTAAGCTCGATTTATACAAGGCGTATTTACATGTAATGGTTGATGAGCAGAGCAAAGAAATACAAACCATTTCCACACACCGAGGAACGTATCAATTTAATAGGTTATCTTTTGGTATCAAGACTGCACCAAATGAATTCAATCGTATTTTGGACCAAATTCTACAAGGCCTTGAAGGAACAATTTCCTATTTCGATGATATTGTCATCTATGGATCAACTCTAGCAGAATGTGAGCATCAGTTAATAAAATGTTTTCAAAGATTGAGCAAATATAATTTACATGTAAATAAGAACAAGTGCGAATATTTCAAACAACATATCAAATATCTAGGTTATGTCATCAGTTACAACAAAATATTAAAATGTCCAGATAAAATACGTGCCATAGTAGACCTACCGCGTCCACAAAACATGGAAGACACAAGAAGATTCCTCGGGATGATAACATATTACGCGAAATTTCTTCCAGACCTTTCAACAAAAACTTTTCCTTTACGTCAGCTTCTAGAAAAAAATAAAAAATTTATATGGACACCGAGATGTGAACAAGCTTTTCAAAAACTGAAATCAGAAATACAGGAAGATAGAGTTTTAGTTCCGTACGATCCAAACTTACCGGTTACGTTGGCCTGCGATGCAAGCCCAACATGAATAGCAGCAGTAATGTCCCACATTGTTGATGGAAATGAACGTCCTGTTGCATTTGTTTCAAGAGCGTTGACAAAAGCAGAACAAAATTACAGTCAATTAGACAGAGAAGCTTTAGCAATAATTTTCGCTGTTGACAAATTCTTTATGTATTTGTATGGAAGAGAATTTACCTTGTTGACAGATAATCGCCCATTATCTAGAATTTTCCATCAAAATGCAAAAACACCAGCTATGACTTCAGCTAGACTTCTCAGATATGCATCATTTTTGCAAGGGTTTAATTATCAGATACAACATCGTAATGCCGAAAATAACGTCAACGTAGACCACCAATTAACGATAAATCAAATTTTAAACATTTTTTAGATGAGGAAATGCAAAATATTCAAGATCAAACAATAAACGAAATATCAACATTATCAATTACGGCTACAACCATATCAAAAGAAACAGAGCGTGACCCTGAACTTTCAGTATTTAAACGAGACTTGATTGAAGGTAGGAAAACTGATTTCGAGTACACTGTTCAAGATGGTGTAATTTTTAGAGGAAATCGTGTTGTTATTCCAATGAGTCTTCGTTCCGAAATTTTTAAAGAACTCCATCACACACATATCGGCATTGTCAAAATGAAGCAGCTGGCAAGAAAGTATTGCTTTTGGAGAGGCATCGATTCGGATATAGAGCAGTTAGTAAAATCGTGTTCAAGCAGTGCAAAAGTAAGAAAAGACCCTCCAAAGATTTCAACACATCACTGGGAAGAACCGGGTCAAAATTTTCAAAGAGTGCACATTGACTATGCTGGACCATTTCAAGACCATTATTTCCTGGTACTGGTAGATGCTAAATCGAAATGGCCGGAAATACGCATCGTTAGAAGTGCCCCAACAAGTGAAAAAACCATAGAATTACTTCAAGATATATTTGTTAATCATGGTCTACCGCAAGTCATCGTCTCAGACAACGCCACAATTCTTCAGAGCACAATGTTCAAAAATTATTGTTTAGAAAATGGAATTATTCAAAAATTTATAGCCCCCGGACATCCAGCTACAAATGGCTTAGCGGAAAGGTATGTGCAAATCTTGAAAACTAAATTAAAAGCGATGGAAGAAGATAAATTACCACTGAACATCAAAGTGCAGCAAATAATTTTACGTTATCATGCTACACCACTAGCATGTGGTCGGAGTCCATCACAATTATACCTTGGCCGTGATATCCGTATTAAACTAGATGCTATCCGCCCGCATCAAGAACGAACTTCAGCTTCAATTAAACCTATAATTCGTCAGATAAGTGTAGGTGACAGAGTACAAGTGCGATGGTACGAGCGTAATAAGCCTACTTGGAAGTTTGGTGTAGTAAAAGCAAAATTTGGCCAACTTCATTATCAAATAAAGCTTGACAATGGATACGAATTAAAGCGCCACATAAACCAACTGCACAAATCGGGAGTAGAACTACCAAAGAAGACCGTAACGTTTCAAGAGGAACCTGTTCATGAAAATCCAAGACTAGAAGAGGTACTCATAGAGCGAAGTGTTGCCAACCAAAGAGATGAAACAGTTTTTGAACCACAGTTGACACCCCAAGCAGTAGAGAACCAAGAATCCAGCTTAAGAAGATCTAACAGGATTAGGAGATTACCTGCTCATCTAAGCGACCATGTACTCCATTAAGCGTGGGAGACTGTAATGTATTAATTATAATGGTTCTGGCAACCCTAGTTAAATCTGACATTCCATTCCATGTATACTAATTCAATCTTCTTCTTGTGCAAGTGACAGTTGAATTTAGTCATTCCTGAATAAAGACTAATTTTTGTGATTGAACACGAGTATCAAAATGCGTGCCTTTTTATTTAATACACAACACCATCCAAGAATATTTTTAAAATGATAGATTAGTTCGATGTATGAGAAAATCCTACAGGCTTAGAACTATCAAATTCAACTTTGTATTCAATGTATCCAATATATTCTTTAACAATCTATAACATTCACTTACATTGTTATTCCTAGTATTAATCGCTTGTTGATGTAGGCTATATGACTCTCGAACACCAAAGTTTTTGATTAGCTCGGATTTGACTTGCTCACAACTTGGACTAGCTCCCAAAGTTCTTACGACTTGTAATGCAAGACCCTGAATTTTGTTTGGTATATAACTGTTGTATACGCATTCGTGTAGAGGTACATTTTGCCGGAACATAAGAAGTAACATTTCCATTTCCCTGATGAAACATGATAAATCATAATTTCCATATCCGCAGAATTCCTTGATGGCTGCTGCTTTCTTTAGCATTTCAGAAGTAGAGATGTTAACTAGTTGATTAACAGGATTACTCATTTTCATTTACCTTTCCTTTTTGTTTTTTTTTTTCTTTGAACACTGTTTGGGTTTTCGGTACCAAGGGACCTTTATGAGCTACCTCCTTTTAAAGAAAGGGTAGGAGCGAATTCTCTTTAAATTCTAGTCAAGGCAATGCAAACCTTCATATTATAATTTCTTCTATTTTTTCTTTTCACTGATTTGGTTTTACGGTACCAAGGGACCTTTACTAGCTACCTCCTTCTAAAGAAAGGGTAGGAGTGAATTCTCTGAAAAGTCTGCTCAAGGCAATGCAAGCCTTCAATTTAAAACTTTTTAACTGCATTATTTCTTTTGAATTTAATTAACTTCCTTGTTTCACTGTCTTTTCTTCTTGTTCTTCTTATCACTACAGCCCCTCTCGGGCCTTCGCTTCCTGCAATAGTGCTCCGCCAGTCCGTCCGTTTTTGCTCGTTTCCACTTGTTCTCGGAACAAGCAATGCCAACCCTTAGCTAGTTACCTCCATTTTTCGACTTCGGTCGACCTTTTCTGTGACCCAAGAATTCGTGAATGTGAAATTCTTTTGTAGTGGGTCCTTGTGCTGGGGGAAGAACCCGCCCCACGACACCGCAACGCTGGCCTGCCAGCGCATTCACGCGTCCCCAGACAAGGCCAATCTCGGCGGATCTTAATATCCTCTTTAGCCGAGGCAGCAGACCACCGCTGCAGTCTTTTATGGACACTTCTATACCTACTGCCACTACAAATCGCCGAAGAATACAGCTCGCAAGTAAAATATTTTTCAGTATTGACAATCTTGAAAACCAGCTGCATACACAGGAAAACAAAGCTCCAAGCATACAAATCTGTGATAAGACCTGTGTTATGCTTTGGGTGTGAAACATGGACCCTAGCCCAAACATCCGCAAATATATTGAACGCCTTTGAGCGACGGGTCCTGAATCGAACGAAATTGAAATTTTTGACGAATCGGAGGTCTTAACGATTGTAAGACTGCGGAAGCTGCAGGTATTCGTTGGGAGAACAGAAGAGCGGAGACGAGTGGGGAAACCGAGGAAACGCCGATCTGACTCGGTCGGCGAAGACAGTTCATCGGTGCTCGGATTGCGTAATTGGAGGACGCGGTCAATGGACCAAGACAGTTGGAGGCGTTATTTGCAAGAAGCGAAGGTCCGAGACGGGCTGTAGTGCTAAGAAGAAGAAGAAAACAGGCCATGTCACGCACGTGAATTGGCCTATTGGGTCAGCTCTCGTAGCCTCTCCAGTTATTCCGTTCTTCAAAGATCGAAGACACTCACGGAGTAATTTACATAACCTGAAGTAAAGATAGACGCGGTTACATAAGTTACTGCGCGGTGCGTAATGCAAAAGTATAATTTAAATATATAAACATATAATGTCAATATTCAACAATAATCATACTAAAAAATTCGTTATCAAAAATTAAATAAAAATCAAGAACAATGTTAAAAGCATGTTTGGATGCCATAATTTCTACAAAAGACAAGTACACCGTGGCTAGCAAAAGTGCTTTTCTCTTTAGCCAATCAAATTTTTTATAAAACCGTTTGCATTAAGTGTTGCTTTTAAGACTAATTGAAAATGAAATGATGATAAAAATGATTTTGTATCATAAAAATAAAAATGATTCCAATGATCGAATTCCCAATAATTTGACGCTAAATTTATGGTGACAAGCCCGATAGTGAAATGAAGTAATATAAAGCGTTATTAAAATTGGATGGATTTTCGGCGGTGTAATTTTTTCATGGTCTTTCTTTCGCCTGCATACCTCACTATCAATTATGTACTTTTAAGACAGTATAAAGAAAAACTGCAGGACGATTCACTTTTTAGCAAAATTTTTAGGGATTATATCCTTAAAGGATGTCACATAACATCCTCTGCAAAATATTCAACTAGAAAACTTGCATAAAACTTACTAGACTACTCAAAAAGTTTGCGGATTCCATCTCCTGAAAAAAACTGCTGTGATATAGATGTACAGGAGCACACGTTCACATCTGTTCGAGACAGTACCGTGCAAAACTATTGGAAATCATGGTAGAATATTTTACGTAAAAGGAAATAGTTACGATTTAAATGAAGAATTATACTAATAACACAGGAGAGGTACTTATGGAAAAATCGAAAGCAGAATCAGTCATAAAATCTTTCGGAAATAAAACTAGCAAATGGCAATCTTAATGTTGATATCTCTATTCCTTAAGAAAATGATAAATAAATGCGTTCTGCCCGTTAGTTCCATAAAAACCCATGTTCTCGAAATGACATAAAATTTTTTTTATTTAAACTTTCTCCAACACTATCTATTTGATTATATAATGTTTAGGTTTTATTACTATCCGGTGTTCTCTTTCGTAAGTCCAAACAGTCTCTCCAAAATTTCTCCAACCGTTGATCTTGATTCGAACAAAAGTCCTTAAAATCACGAAGGGACCGCAGTTGAAAGAGTTCCCCATCCGGTGAACAATTTATCACCAATGATTTCCATTTTTTGTTCGGTATCATATTGTTCCATGACCATAAAAATCCAACCTATAAGACGAAAGAATAAAAATAAGAATTTATGTATTATTTTTAAGTTACCCTTCTTGATGAAGAGAGATCATCTTTTGCCAATCCGTAAACTAGTCTTGTAATGTACATTTCATGTGAGCTGGTGGCTTCTATTTTAACTTCAGTCTGGGGGCATCTGTAAAGAGGTTATTTTGTAGAATGTAAAAAAAAAACATTCGATTTTCGTGGCTTACCTAATCAACACCGACATGTTGCCTGAGCAATGAACATATTGGTAATCTTTCGGAGGCTAGAATAAAATAACTGGTCAACATTTTCTCACTTTGAGATAAATATATTTATACATTTGTTATATCTAGTTTGCTCTGTATTGCACATGGCATAAAGCCAAAACGTTTCAAAATTGCTTCTTGGAATAATAGCATCCGATCATTGCGTGATTCTTCTTTGAATTCTGTGAGATAAAAACAATTCAAGTTTAGCAACGAACATAATCAAATCAATTTAGATTACCTTCGAAAAGATTTCTTCCTCCATTCAAGGAGTCAACATTCAATGGTATGAAAATTGGTCCACGCAATGGATCCGATTTTTCAGTGAAGGGTTCAGCTATGGGATCTGCTGGTATGGAGACTAATTGAAAGCCACATTGATGTGCTTTTCTACACCAGCCATAAATCTAAATGTTTATAAATTATTTAATTTAATATAAGGCTTATCGCTGCTTTGGGCAATTAAACTCACTAGGTCATAAACTATTGGTCCAGAAGCTATGACCCATTGAACTACAATTTCAAATGCATTTCCTGGTTTCATAACACTATGGTATTTGACATGACCCCACTCAATTCTATCACTTTTTTGATTAACGTCAATTTCCAAATGAGAGTTTTTATAGACGCTGCCTGAAACGGGGGAAACTTTTATTTATCGATGAAGTTCTCATCAAAGTCTTACACACCTTTCCATTTATTTAGTGTTGGTTGATCACGAAGGAAATTTGGTATCGTACTTTCAGTTGAATCATCTTGGCTAGGTTCAAAATCACCACCTTGAATTTCTACTTCCATCCATTCATTTTCAAATGCCATGAGGTCACAAAGTGGTGGTGAGTACTCTAAAATCGAATATTAAATAAGTTCGCCATTTATATAGAAGGATCGTTTTTATGTACCTTTAGAAGTATCTTGAATTGCAATGAAATATAAATAAAATCCCGGTATAACGGGTTTATCCCAATTTCCTGATGCGTGGCAAATCATACGCTCTCTGAAAATAATCAACGATTAAGTAGCAAAAATTCATTGTTTTAATTGAAATTCAATTATAAATTAGGAACAGGCGTATCATCATCAATTAGGAACTGGTATATCATATTCCCATACAAATGTAATCATAAAATTATTGGGAACACGGCATTCAATTTGTGCGATACGGATTAGTGAGAGAGAGAGAGAGAGAGAGAGAGTGAGAACTTATGATATGCTAAGATTGTAAGACTTGAGGCCTGATCTAAGCATCCATAAACATAATGAATACCTTCAAAAAGATCTTTATGCCAATTGTTAGATTAAAGTCAGATGGGGACCGATGGCGAATAAGCTCATACCATGATCTGTGTGAAGTGTTCGAATGTTGCGAACGCGCGCCGCCTTATGTCATCGCTACCCAATGGCATCAATACTAAAGTAAGAGTAGCTTTCCGCTTTATGGTGATTCGCATGATACAACGTATGTTGTGAATATGCAAGCTCGCCGCCTCATGTCGTCGTCAGCCAAAGGCATCAAGACCAAAGAATATGAGCAGCGTCTCCTATAGTCTTCTCATTCGGTTTCCTGAAGTCAACGAGTACTCTCCATTGGCTCCGGTCTTCTTGGGCACAACCACAAGGGGGGAGTTTCAGGGGCTTTTGCTTGGTTGGACAATGTCATTATCTAACATCATCTTGAGCTGCTCATTAATTATGTCTTTCTGGGGCTAACTCAAACGATATATTTTCTGATTTATGGGCGCTTGGTTCGGCACCAACGGAATCCCATGTGTGATTGCCTCTGTTTAGCTCAACTTATCCCCCGGCAGGAAAAAGATGTCACTAAACTCTTGGCATAACTGCATAATGGCGGCCCTCTCCTCGGAGTTAATATGCTCATAGAGCGTAAGCTACTGTTTTAACAATTCATTGTGCATAAGGTCAGCCGGGAGGCCCTAATGCACCGGTACAGCCGGTTTGTCCCTTGATTTTCCTTTTACTAATTCTCTAGAATATACGGAAGCTGATGCAACACTACCTACGTGCTGCACAAATTGTTTTCGTAAGACGTTCGCTGGGAATCTACTTCCCTCTTCGTAGCCTCTAGACGTCAAAAACAAATACTCATTCAACCTCTTTAACCTTTTAACCTTTTTAAGTGTGACCGACGTCTCACTCGAGTTCATTACGCCTATTACAGGGCTGGCTGGATTTATAAGAGCATGGGCTAGAAAAATGCCATCCACTTTTGATCTTGTGGTACATAGCATTTCTTGGTTTAAACGGATCGGAACTTCCACTAGACGTTGTGCACGTGGCAACAGTGTAATCGCATAATTGAAAATGACCTGAAAGGTTCCATCGGAACCACCTGCATTGCCTTGACTGACATTCTGCTCTTCGACAGAGTTGCAGTTCACATTCTCAGCTTTGTTTGACAAACACGTCACGCTTTGTGTCACCCCTTCGGATAACGCACCAGCGCTAATCGACACCTCAACTGAAATCCGATGTGAACCCACTGCCCTTCCCTGGGACTCTAGAGGGACCCTGAATTCTTTGCTATTTGTTTCCGTGCGAGGAAACATTAGCGCCTGAACAGGGCCTTCTACAAGTATATTACAATTTTTCCCTAGGAAGTCATTTCCCAGAAGACCGTCGTTGAACTCTCCCTGAATTTTGTCCACCACTTGAAAAGTACAAGGAAGCCTGGTGGGAAGCTCGAAATCGCCTTGCGTAAAACCAAGGGTTTCTCCTTCTCCAAAATGACTTGCTCAAGTGAGTTTATGATTAGCATCTAAGTATCGCGTATTGCTGGCTTACTTATTATGCTAACTTCTGCGCCTCTGTCAATGGTAAATTTTGTCTTCCCCTGTTTCCTAATATCTAAAGGTAATGATGCCGTCATGAGGCTTGATTTTTCGTAAGCAATACGTATTGTGTTTTGCCCTTCGGTGACTTTCCGTGGAACGACCTTGCCGCCCCATGTTGCACCGTTTTCAGTGAAGCCGTGCCGGGGATTTTCGACACGACTGCGCCTCGTTTCCCTGTTGTCTGGTTTCCCATATTTTCTTCTGGAAGCATGCATCTACGCCATGACCCCTCCGACTACAAAAATCATTACTGATCCGGATACTATAGTCTCTTGGCCCCTCGTTAGTAACTGTTGCTGCTGTGATTGATTTCGTCCTGCAATCTTTCCGATCATGAACATGTAGCGCAATAAGGAGTATTTTTGCGACTATAACAGTCTGCTTATGAATGGCCACGGTTATGACAAGAATTACAAGTGACCTTTCGGTTTTTGTAAATTTGGATGACTTCAACCCAGAGCTGGGGTCCGGTGCCATTACTACCTGGGACTGGAAAGGTACGGTGCCTGGTTTAGGTGTTTGGCTAACTTGAAGGGGCGAAAAAGACTGTTGATTAGGCAGGTAGGTTGAACCTGAGATAATTGAGGATATACCTGTGTTGGATTGCCCTGCAGGAGGAAAATCCCTTGCTGCAGTTTTTCCATGTTCAAAGCTTTGGCGACTAGATCCTCAAAAGTAGACATTTCCAGTGTCAAAAGATGCTGGCAAAGATAAAGATTACTAACCCCGCTCTTAGAGGCATTCTTGGCGAAATCCTCCAGTGCGTATTCGCAAATTTACTCGCCTCTGAGCCATATTTGACGGTAGCTGCCCCTTGGCACCGCTTGAGAATTTTCCTCAGACGTGATGTATACTCGTATGCTAGCACTGACTTTCTAGGACTTTGTCTTGCTGATATGAGCCCGGTTATCAATTTCTGATAAGTTTCCCTTGGCAAATATACCCAGTTTAAGAGTTCTTCAGCCGCCTGTATAGTTGAAGGGAAATTGGATGATATTAGCTGCTAAGCCACACCTCAATGAAGAGTCGGAAAAATCTGCATAAAAGCAACTTGCTCCTGACTATTCAAACACTTCCAGACTTGCTTGCTGCAGCCAATAAGTCACGAGCTTGGAGCCCCTAAAAACAAAGAGATCATTTGCTCCAACAACTTAGCCACTTTCGCATAGTAGGCCATCTTATTTATGAGGTTTTTAACTTCCGCTACCTTATCAGTCATGCAAATGGAACCAAAATGGTTGGTTTGATCAACTGTAGAGTTTGAAGATGTGCTTGCCTCAAATGATAAATTCCAATCGTGGGACGTAATTAATGTTTTTAGTGATTGCGAACCATTCATTAAAACCAAAATATAGCACATCAGTTGAAAAGCCAAGCCACAGCAACGCCGTAACGTGAAAAATTTTCCATAACCTGCCCCCAAAAATATAAGGAACCTTATAAAAATTAGTATTCTTATGAAAAGTACTACAAATTTGTATTTGACGTAAACAACAGACTGACAGCTACAAAATGAGACCAAAATTTTCCAATCGAAAAAAAAACTGGTCTGGTTTAGCGAGACCTCGCCGAAATGCCTAATCGCTTCTTTAAATTGCCTTGTTCGTTCACGGAACTGACTAATCCGCTCTAACGATTTATATGAAAATGATCAACCGCATTAGTTAATTCAAGAACTGGGTCTAATTCAGTGGGCTCGTGTTCTCGCTTCACCGGTGGTTCTGAGCTGGAACAAGAAGATTCAACAGGATCATTTAGACATGTTTTCCCTGCTCTGATTCTGAAATTGGTGGACGCAGTCAGTGCGTCCAGGTGTTATGTCTGGAAGCTAAGATCCGGAAAGAGCTTTAGTGATAAAACGTTGGGGGTTGAAAAATTACTCTAAGTTATTCTTAAAGATATATCATCGTCTTGCGACACCTAAAATATAACCGGCAACTATTATTGTAGTAAAAAGGACTTCATCCATGTTCAGGCAAAGTAAACTCAAGATGGTATCTGATATGTGAAAAAATAAATAATATGGACTGAAAGGTCGGGCGAATTTAGTGAAATAAAATATCTTTTAAAAATAACGTCGACCTGTATTTATTGCCCTTTATCGGCTTTCGATTTTAGTATTCTTCCGATTGAATTGGCATAAACATTTCACGCATACTAGCTTCGATTCAAAAACTTAAATAATATGCCAGTCAAATATAAAGTAATGAAAGATATCATAATACTTACTTTCTCATTGTTTCCAAGATCTCTAATGGTTTACACCCATCTAAACGATTTTTCAGCCAATTTAATGCATCCCATGATACGAATGTACATGTTGGTAAGCTTTGAGTTGGTGTTATAAATCCTACACCAGTGATTGGATGTTTCATTGCATCAAAAATTTCCAGCAATGTTGCATTTGGTTTTAACTTTATTTCTCCGAGGAATCTAGGAATCTAATACAAACAAATGAATGTTACAAAGGCTACTGCGTAACTATAATCGTTTTTGTTTACGTTTCATCCATATCATCATTTGTGTTGAGATCTTGATGTAATGCTATTCCTGCAGCCTCTGTTGCTGGAGAAACTCGTCCTCGTTCGAGTGCTCTCGATCCGAGTCGTGTAATAACACTGTTTTTACAATTAATGTATATCAAATTTTAGATAAATGAACAATTATTTGTTAATATAAACGTTAAGTAACAAAACAATGCATGCACAAATGAATCTGAATTGCTAAGTAGACAGACTAACCTTGATGAATTATAAGAACGTGCTTCGCTTATTCTAGGCATTACATGCTGAAAGCCAAAATGTTAACATTACAAAAGTGTAAATAATAAGAAAGAAATTGCAAGAAATTTATGATAAGTGGATGATAACGTGACTAGCGAAAAGCAATTGAATAATAAAAGCGGAAATAATCAAACCACAACCGAAAGAAATTTCTTAAGAGGTGGTTCATTTCGTTGTACCTAAGGAAAATAAATTTAAAAACTATCTAAATAACTACAGTACTAAAGTATAACTTTTATCTTTCGTAAAGTTCTTCTTGTGAACAATTAAAATTAATTAATTGTCTGTAAGGTTTCCACTGAATTGATACTGGCTGTATTACTTCCTGTCTTATACATCAATAACGCAAGAATTTCTATTCCAAGTGAAAAAGTCTAATTATTCATTTTTGAATAAAAGTTTGAAGTTTCAGTTATAAGCTTAAAAAGAGCTAGTCTTTATCAAAGGTTCGAATTTTTTTTGTGTCGCACAAATATTTTTCTAAGATGCTTAAAGTTTATTTTGCGTAAAATAAAAAATAAGACCTGAAATCAATAATGAACGAAAACTAAATTGTTCCTTTTTTTAGGAATAGGATTTCCATTTGAAAAACGGCTTTAACCTAGCAAAAAGGTCCAAGTCCAATCAAAGCCGTCAATTTGAAAATAACATTTGGGGATATTTTCACGTGTTTGTTTAATGTGATTAAAATCTTTCTTAATCGTTCGTATGTACAATCAGAAACTGTAGTAGTCAGTTGAGAGACCTGTTGTGAGTTTGATTTTGTTGAGTTTGGTTTGATTCGTGAATTTGATTAGTTTATCTACTTATGTCCTTTTATTTATTTTTTTTGACAAAAATCGATAAAGGGCTATCCTTTTGAAATTTGGAATTTTAGATAATTGAACAGACCAGGTGCACTGCACTAACTTCTGGATGAAATAAAGAAATATTGAATCAACATCCTCGCAGTGCAAGAAACCAGATGGCACGGTGAAGACACATTAGACATGCAAACGCACACTGCGCTTAAAAGATTTTCCGCCGTGAGTTCGGAGTAGCTTTCATTGTTGACAGCACATTTAAACAAATCACGTTCGACTTGAAGCCCATTAATGAAAGAATCAGTTCATTTTTAATCAGGACCAAATTCTTTAATAACAGGCTGGTCAACTATCGCGCGCCCACAGAAGATGAGGGGGAGGTAATCAAGGATGAATTTTACCACACCCTGGAATGCAATGTCGATGCATTGCTTTCAAACAACATTAAAATTGTATAGATGTTTGCCAAATTTTTCAATTAAAACGCTATTTTTCCCCTTTATATATGATATATTTCAACATATATATATATATATATATATATATATATATATATATATATATATATATATATATATATATATATATATATATATATATATATATATATATATATATATATATATATATATATATATATATATATATATATATATATATATATATATATATATATATATATATATATATATATATATATATATATATATATATATACGAGTATATATATGTATGTATATTTCGGGAGTAGGTTGCCCCCTTCTTCAGTATCAAGTGACCTCAGACTCATCTAAGTAACCTTTTACATCGAATAATATGCAGAATATGGTCAGAATTACCAGAGGTCTGGCGAAAAAGTATAATACATCCTATACACAAAAAAAGGGGACAAGTTAATGTGTGAAAGCAATAAGAGGCATCGCTCTACTGTCTAAGTGTTATAAAGTGCTCTCCAAAATTATAAAAAGAAAATTAAAGCCGTTTTATGAAAAGTGCTGGAAAATCACGTCAACATATCCCCGCAGGCGGGAGAAAGTAATAATGACATCAAAACCATGTGGAAGACAGTAAGCGATGCGGTACCAGAAGCACTTTTTATTTGCGTTTCTTCTTTTGGAAGCCGACGAGGTTTTGGGGTACCACCCAAAGAAAAGTAGGAACGACTGGTAAGACGAAGAATGCAAGGAAGCGATTAAAAAAAGAGCCAAGCGCACAATGAATATATTCAGTGAGTAACTCGGGCCAAAGAAGAACAATATAAAACCCTTAGATGTCTAGCTAAAAAAAATGATCTCTGACAAGCGAATCCGAAAAGGCAGTGGACGTATTTGAATGAAAGTGCTCCGGAAAATTTACGGCCCAGTGAAACAAGGAACAGAGTGGAGCCTACCTTAGAACGATGAGTTGTATGAACTGTTTGACAATCCACCTGTTTCCTCTTGCGTAAATTTATGTAGATCACAATGAGCGGGCTATATAACATAGAAAGAATAGAAGAAAACCGGTTACCTAGAAGAACATTAACGGGTAGAGCACCAGGTAGGCGTCCAGGACTCGATGGGAAAACACGAAAGAAGCTGACAGCAGCTGGCGGGCAAGGTCGCGGAGCCGTGATGATTGACATAGATGATGACTTAATAATATGGCAGGCCGAGTATGATAGATATACTTAGTCCCAGCAAGCGCCCAATGTAGAATAGAAAAGAGATATAAGGAAAAAATATAGTTATTTTGCCTTCTAGCTAGACATCAAAAATATAATAATTCGATCCAAACAAATAGGGGAACAATTGCGAATAAAATAAATATTTATGAAGTCTTTCGCCACAATACAAGTAATAATGTTGCGGAAGCTACAAGTAACTATCCACGCGATACGTTTGGAAGAACTGTGGAAAGTTAAAAACCAGTATTTATACGAAAAATTGAGGTACAAAAAGAAGGAAACGCTGTTCTAGTCCCTTGACAGATACTTGAATTGGAAAACAAATTCGGTGACCCGAAACGACTAGAAGTGCTATGTGCATCAAGCGAAAAAGGCACCTAGAAGAATTCCCTATCATCTACGTTACGACGATACAATTGCATCAAGATCACAAGTTTTGTAGATACAAATAGCACATACATTAAAATAATATACCCAATCATTCAGCCAGGTTTCAAAAACCCAAAATAGTTATCACTAGCTATGTAATCAACTCTTTCATTGGTAATGCAATAAGTAACCTGGTCAGAATTTTTAGATGTACCTGTAAACTGGAAGTCAGTTTTCGAAGTGCTTTATTGAAATTAGTATCAATAGTAATTTTGCATAATAAATTCAAATTTCCTCTTAAAATTTCAGTGGCTCAATCCAAAATACAAAAACTAGCATTCATTAGTGTTTCATGAGTAAAATCCTGGATTGGATTGTAAGGAAAAGTAATAAAAACAAAACAATACAAGACATTTGTTTTCTTGCTGGCGCGGTTCGGCATAACTAGGAAGCGTTGAATGTTTACGCAAATGATCAGCACATGACTCGATCATTGCAATCTGTAAATGGTGCTTCGTTGTTTGCTGTAGAAGAGTAGAGCACCCGCTAATATGCTCGCCTATGCAATAAATAGATCATGTATTGCCATTTTCCAGTGTTGTTGTTGGCTGAATGAATCAGACCTAACAAATCACCGCATGAAGATAGTGCACTTGTGTAAATAATAAATATGAAAGGACTTCGTGGCAGGCTAGTCTTGACCGAACAGCAGGCCCGTCAGCGAGCTTTTGTCGTGTGTTAAATAATTTTTCTATAACAGTTCAGGTGTGGAGTTGAACAGCTCAACCAGTTTTTTACGTTTTTGATATAATTTTTTCGAAGACAATAGCGATAATTTGCGCGAGTGGAAAAATGATCGAAAGAATTCAGTGGCACTGTGCGTGAAAGCTGGTGACTAAAAGACATTGAAGGTTGTGGCGTAGAGGAAAACAAATATTTCGATATATTTTTGAAGAAGGTAAGGAAGTATTTAATCCTTTTTGAAAATTAAACATGTGTAAACGTGAAATCGCGATTAGTGGATATAGGGAAATAGTAGCACAAGAAGTACCCCATGAGCAAGTTGGTATAGCGGAGAGGGTTCAAGATCGTGAAGATGGGAGAACGAGCTGTTCAAACGAGAGTTAGCTATGAGGGGTCTGTCGAATGATTTGCATGTTCAAGTAGAAGGAGACAGACAACCAAGCTTCGATTTCATCGACCGGTAGCAGAAGTACGAGTATTGAATTGCCGCAGTTAAGGGTCAATTCCGCCGAGCCGAACTTCGACCCGCGCACTAAATGCCTCTATTCAACCTTACGACTGAAGTGTGCGGCACACCAACCTTGCACTGACACTGGGTCTTGGGCTGAATTTCGGTCGGAACTTCTGAAATTCTCTTAGCACAGAAAATAAGTCGGTCGTACTTATAAAAATTATGCTGCGGAAAAAGGGAGCGGACGAATGTATAGGGGAATATTTTTACCACATCATATCACTGGCTTATTCCGTTCAACTACCGGAAAAAGAGACTATGTCCAATATAATCTCGGGAATGGGCGATACATGGATGGTCGATATGTTAACAGCAACCAAATGCGAGAATTTGCAGGAACTTTTAACATTCATGCGGCGCGGGAGCTACAACATCAACGGAACGTACTGGTCAATGGTTCGGGAAATGCCGACAAAAGGAAATACGAGTGTATACGAAAATATCGTCGATATGCACTTAACTAAGTTGTCAAGAACAAAAGGTAAAGAATCAGGGAAGGAATCATCGTATCAGAGGAAGCCATTCGAATTCAAAGACAATAGCGAAAATAAATGTTTTAAGTGCAATAAAACTGTCATCGATTTAGAGCTTGCCCCGAAAGAATAATTAAATGTTTTAAATGTGGTAAATTACAACATTTTGCGAAAGATTGCGCTGAGCAAAGATGTCCATTAATCAATAAAATAGAGACAATAACAGACAATGGATATTATCCTTTTATTGCTTTGCTTTTTAGATTTAAGTAGTGAGTGTTCGACCGTGCAGCAAATGGCAACACAGAAACATTATTGGGAAATATCCCCATGTAATACTCGGTTAAATGAATGCTTGGGCCAAAAAAAGATGGTGATTATAGAATGTGCGTCGACTATCGAAAATTAATTGAAGTTACGGCACGCGAAACATTTCCTCTCCCTAACACCGAAGAAACACAGTCTTCTCGCTTACAAGCAAATGTTTGCACATTTTGGACTGATGAGTTGCTATCATCAAATACTGGTTGCTGAAGAATGTCGCAAATGTACAGCCTTTGTAACGCCGGAAGACCATTATGAATATATTCGGGTTCCCTTAGGTCTGACTAATTCACCTGCAGTTTTCTTAAGGCCAATGGAGAAGATTATGCAAGCGATTCCATTCGGGAAAGTTATCGTTTACATGGATGATATTTTGATGCCAACAGAGACAGTTCGATCGAATGTAATCTTGGTGTCAACTGGAGAACTTTGTTTGGATGGACTCTGAAACTGAATCGGAAGACGAAGTGGAGTTAAGCAGTGATCATAATGAATTAGATGTAAGTAGAGCATCCGATAAAATGTGAGCTCACTGTTAAATGACCGGAGTAGATGTAAATAAAAAGAAGAAGACTAAGTAATTTTATTTTTATATTCAGCTTAACCGCTGAAGCACTTCAGTTTTCAACATATTTAAGTATTCCCCAAGCGGCCGCAAATTAAGTGGCGACATGTGAGTGCAGGCACCTGGGTCTTACTTCGAAGTTGAGTTAAGGGGCATGCGGCTCGGTATTGAAGTTTAGCATGGAAGGTGGGAGCAATATGGCTCGTAGCCGTTGTTAGCACACTTGGCAAATCAAGGAGAATGAGAATTGATGCGGTGAGCTTGACTTCCGACTGCGTTTTCGTGATTGAGTTCAGGGGCATCCGGTTTGGTATTGAAGGTAAGAAGTGTGATGGCGGGAGTATTATGTCTCGTAAATGTCTGTCGCTGTTATCAAATCAAAGAGCTTGCAACATGAAGCGGTGACCCCGACTTACAACTGCTTTTTCGTAGTTGAAGTGTAGATGAAGTACGATGGCGGGAGGATTATTGCAATATGGATCGAGAGAAGGCACATTCACTGAGCGCAGTGAAAAATAGGTTAGCCGAATGTTACATGAGCAAAATCCTGGTTTAGAAATTTTATTGTGCAATAAATAGATCATGTGTGGTGGTTTTACTCTTCCAGTATTGTCATTGGCTGAATGAATGAGAACTAACAAACCGCCGAATGAAGATAGTGCACTTGTGTAAATAATAAAAGTAGGACACTTGAGTAGGTGAGGATATGTGGATATGAAAGGACTTCGTGGCAGACTAGCTTCGACCGAACGGCAGGCGCGTCAGCTAGTTAGCGAGCTTTTGTCGTGTGTTAAATAATGTTTGATAACAATTCAGGTTTGGATTTAAACTGCTCAACCACCACATATTCTCGTGGATATGTAAGAACTTCGTGGCAGGCTAGTCTTGGCCAAACGGCAGGCGCGTCAGCAATTTTTCTGTAAATTTCATTTCACATAATTTTGAACTCATTCGATCGGGATTTGTGTAATAAATCGTGTTCATTATGGATGTTTGAACGGCATTTGCTCCTGCAACATCTTGATATCTGGCGATATCGTTAATGTCAATTTATATGAGAAATATGCAATTTGTAATTCTTCTTCATTAACTCGAAAACTAAGGACTTTTTGCAGAAACGCTCAGAACAAACTTAATTTTTTACACCGTCTGATAAAAAAGCATCAAAAATATATGAAATGCAGCAGAAGGCGCAGCATCAATGCAGAAGTATTGAGGACAAATATACTTTGAGCTCCATAAACCATCTAGTATAGGAAAATAAAAAAAGATAATTTGAGAATAATATTAATTGAATCGACTCGCGGATATATGTGAAATATATTTGTATACTTTCACGTGAACCTCATTCTAAGGTTTGTTGAATCAGCCCATCAACAAGATACAATTTGCCATATTTTCTTAGACATAAGATAACAGTGATATTTTTGCAATAAGGGGACTTATAAGAAAGTTAAGCCGAGCAGAGGCTGTAATGTAATAAGGGTGCTGACAACGATGAGTGTGATAATTGTCATACTAAATTAAATATTAGTAGCAAATTTCAAACACGTCCACTATACATGGACACTTGCGAAATTATTGACTGCACCTCTCGATGCTTATATTAAGATCTGATTCTAAGAGTCGTTTCCTTTGTATTTGATACCCTACTCTACTGAATTTGACAAAAAAAACTTCTTCACGAGTCACTTCCGTATGTGAAGAGACCTTCCTTAATGCATGAATACATTTTTGAGCACATCGAATGTAAAAAAGTGACCGTTAGTTTGGCATTTGTATCTTGTAGGTTTTCGTTTCTCGTATTTTAGAATGAATCACCTGAAGGGCCCAAACGTGCCTAGGTTTTTCAGCAACGGCTATATCATTCAGAATAAGATGAAAACTTCTTGTTAAGAATCATAAATAGCGATGAATTAGGGGTTTCAGCTACGGCATCGAAATGATGGGCAGTCTTATCGCATGTTTTCATTTTGAACTCCGACAACCGCAAATATTGGACTCCGCTAAAAGCCTAGTAGCTAATCACTTGAGAAACGAGGTTATCATTAGCTGATCTGCACAAATTTAGTTGTTTTATTAAGATTTCGCTGGAACCAATTGGAGCCACGCAGTTCAAACAGTTCACGTATTTTTTTGAAGCGACCTCGTATCTTGAATATAGACTTCGTATGCGAATGAATAAAGCTAGGTGGATAATAGTAAGGGTGTTGCACATACAGGCTATCTGCGCGGTTTGGCTGGCACTTCTAATCAGTCGAGACAATTTCCCACTGCCTGTATTAATGTCTAGAGTTGTATCTCTAGCAAATGATTTTGGCGAGCAACGTAATATTGAGTTTTCATTCATATCACCAAGAAGTTATTAGAAGATTTAGAGGTGAGGACAGAAAATCCATCAAAAGCTCGCAATGAAATTAATAGTGATATGGAATTGTGGAGTATTTCCGTCGATTCAGCCGAAGATAGAATTTGATTGCGCTGGTTCACCATTATTTCTACAAAATTAATAGACTAGAGGAATAACCCGGTTGAAAGCAACGGAAGTATGGTTTTTTATTGAAGTAGGAAATTAAACTTTTGGGTGGCTAATCTTGCGTGTTTTATCTATTGTATTTAAAGATAGAATATAGGAATGGCAATAATCAAAGAAATTTGTTCTGATCTCTGGTCTTCCGCATACAATCTCCGGATGGACAGCTTAGAAAACGGTCAGCTCCAAACTAAACAAATTATAGCGTGAAGTGACTTTCATAGGAGGAGTCTAGTTGCCCTGGCGTGCAGTAGCAGTTCTTGATGAAAGATGCCGGTCACCTCGCCGAAACTGTTTATTTTTTATCCTTGCAATGCATTGATCTTCCATGGAAAAAATGACGGTTGCTTTTTATTTTGATATTCATTTTAAAATTTCTGGTTTCGGTGCTTGCAAACCATCGATTCATTACAATTAAGCGTAGTTTACTAGTGCGAATAAGAATTGGTCGGAATGGCTTTTAAGAGTAGAGTAAGCGTGATAAATATTTTTGTAGTATAGCTACGCAGTACGTTAAGAACCTGCTATGTTCTGATCCCGCATAAAGCTTGTCGATAAGCGAACGTACGCTGTCGCTCAGCGCATCTAACCAGCTGAGCCTTGTTTTATTCCTAGATCGCTGACATTCGTGCCGGATCATCGACATCCGTGTCTCGCTCGAACAAACATGGATAATGAGACAATAATTAATTACAGTGCTAGCCGAATTGTTTGAGAGCAAGATTAAATAGATAGTTATTATGAACCCTCACAATCAAGGACTCTGGGTGGCAAAATCTATAACCATAGATTCCATTGGACACTGATTATCCACAACCACAAAAACTCTATGTAAAGAAATGAATGGCGAAATAACACATACAAAAGGACTCATTCACTATCATCAAATCAACCCTCTGTAAAATCTTTTTAATTAAATTTCATAAATCTGTGTTGTGTTGTTCAACAAAAGCCTATTTTTTCAAAATAAAGAATATATGATCTATAGAAGTGTTGAACAACATTCAAACTTAAGTCGGAATGAATTAATGAATCTTTACAAAAATTAACAATCAAATGTGCTGCTAGCAATTAAAATAAAAAATTAATTTTGAAACCGTTTACGATCCATATTTCCATATCCAATTGATAATGAATCTGCAACTATGTTTAAAATACAATATAAAACCAAACACCTAAACATTATGAACAGCAATACTTTAAATTTCAAGCTTCACAATTAGTGACATCGTTAATGGGATGTTGTGATCATAAGCTAAAAAGAAAATACTATTTACAATAGATTTCAATGAAAGGAAACAAGTATGCATAAGAAATCAACAGAAATCCTTGCTAAGAGTCAAAGCATTTCCAACAATCTATCAATATAAATAAATTCATTCTTTAACCTGGGTCTTTTTTCTGGTAGACGATTGCTTCCAACTCTTTCACGAAACGGTGAATTGCCTATTCCCTATATCAATAAAATAGTCAATTAATGTTCAACAATGTGGCAAAATCTTCAGCTTAATATAAATTCAAATTAGTAATACGGTTATTTATGTTTATAGAAACGCGCCTTAAAGAATTAAAATATTAGAAAACAGACAAAAGATTCAAGTCAAACATTCAAAGAGCCAGAAAGAAAATATCATACAAAGTAAAACGTTAAAAAACTAGACCAAAATATTTCAAATAAAATGCATTGAAATCAACGATACTCGTATGTACAAATTTGTCCAGACACAATTAAAACCACAAATGCGTCCATTGGCACTTGACACTTGGACAGGTAAACAGACATCCAAAAAATTATACCAAGGATGAATACTGAACATCTGTAGAGTTTTTGTTTGAACAAATAATATTAAATATACAGAATATACGCACAGGAATTAAATATATGATGAAATTATGAAATTGAAACGATCTTAAAAATACTCAATGGCTACAATTAAAAATTGTTTCATTTGTTCGTTTAAAAATTAGGTACTAAAGTATCTGTCAGCACCTGATTGGGAGGTTGTCTGGATATAACGCTGGTACTATGACGCCGTTTTGTCAGATGCGATTGTTGTGTTGTCGGGCTTCCCTGAAATGAGTTACTTCAACCGTAAGCAAAAACGCAAAGCATGGAACAAAACAATGGCTATAATTTTTTTTTTGGATTTTGTTTTTTTTCAAAACGGATGCGATTATCCACAATACGCAAGAAAGTGCTTTGAGTTGTTGCATAAACAGGACGCAACCATTAATTAGGTTAATTTTGTATACAATCAATTTAGAATAAATTAGTTTTGGAAAAAAATAGAAAACGATTAAAATATGATATATTTCAATAAAAACCGAGCTCCATAAATAATATATTATACAAGCTTTTCCAATAACTTTTAAATCGAGATAAGAAGTAAAAAATCAATTAATTCCGTTCTCAGATAGAGAAATTCAACATGAGAATGGAAATAATTGAATTTTTATTTATAATTTCTATTTTGAACGGTTGCAAACACCCGAAACATAAAATAAAAAATAAAGCATTTTAAATGCTTTAAAAAGCCTATGTTTGCTATAATGAAAACAGTTCTTAGAAGCTGTTGTTAAAAAAATGAGGAAACTTGCGTTGAGAGTTTGCAGATAAATTTATGGACATAATTGTGAAGCAAAAGGCCAAAGCGGGATACTGACCATATTACCTTCTCGAGTGCCGATACATTCGATCAAGATAATGAGATACTCGAACTATCTCTAAGCGAAGGCCCGAAAGGGGCTGTAGTGCTAAAGCAAAAAAAAAATGAAGCAAAATGTAAGTTGGAGCGTAGTATTTTGCAGAAAATACAGATTTAATAGAAACGCTAATTGATGACCCATTCTGTAAGTTTAGTGTCGACGCTTGAAGGACTATATCTCATGTTCACTCCCCACATGAAGAAGGCGATTCGTTCGTAAGAAGATATTTTCAATGATTTTACGTAAAAGGCTCAAACGTGGTACAGAAAATCGTTTCACGTTATAAAGTATGAGCATAACCAAGTATGATAGGCACCGAGTCTAATCAGGTAGTTATTATAGAACAGGCGTTATTCAATCCGAATTGAAATTAATTCCTCCAATACATCTCAAAATCATTATTCAATTCTGATGCGGTATGGGCTCCATTATTTTTATGTTACAGGCAAGTATTTACTAACTCACTATCTTTATGAAATACGAGTACATCACGCAACATATAAAAATATATACACCTCAAACTGCTTCCTTAGATAATGTCGATCACTTTTTGAAACACTATGAATCCCGTCTAGTGATACCCTCGCGCTACAGAGTAGATAATAAATTAATAATCATCTTCTTGAACTGTTTTTGCCTTAGATCAATTCAATCATGATATATTATTTATGAATCTCTAGAATCGCCATTAATAAAAACAAACATTATAAAAATATATATAGTACCATGCATATAGAAAGCTGAAAAATAAAAAAAGTTTTGTGTTACATTAAACCAAAAAAAAGAATATCAAAATCATAAGAGTATTAAAGGCAATCAAAATAGAATAAAAAAATCATTAAAAATCTTACCCTTGCCTTTTTACACTGTAACCGTTTTATTTTATTCAAGTATGTTTCGACAAACTTTAAAAATTCATCAATTTGTTGCTCGGGTTTAACATCGTTAACAACTTCAGTGTAAATATCACAACGAGAAGAGGCCCCTTCAAGAATCTTTTTTGTTGCAGGATGCTCTTTTGGTAGTAAATACATACGATATCTCCAATATTTTAAACTCTGAAATTATACGAAACACAAGGTTTACTGATTTGTTTACTAGTAAGTAAACTTTGACATTTTTTTATTGACAAGACATTTCAAAATAATCATAACAATCAATTGACATGAATTTATTCTCTATTACCCTTTCGTTATTGTTAACGAGTGTTATTTTATTAAAATTTACAAATTGCTTTCATATTGTACCAGCAATATGCAAGTTAAGACCAAACCAAGGGAGATGTGAAGGAGTTTTTAAACGATTTTATTACGACCAACAGGCCGGCGTCTGCAAATTGTTTGTCTACACTGGATGTGATGGCAATGAGAATAATTTTGAAACTTATAGCGATTGTGACGAAATGTGTAATGGTTCAATAACAAATAGAATTAGACCAGAAAAAGTCTTTCCAATGTTGTTGGTGTATGTAATTGGGACTCCATTTTTGTTTTATAATTTAAAATATATGTTAATTATGAAATAATGAAATTTTAATTCTTGTTTTAATTTTTATATTCTAACAATTGCTGTAGCCGACATCACTATTTCGTTGCATTTGTTTTCGTCTCGTTAATTTGTGGGCCCACTTTTTTTTGCTTGTTGCGCTTTGCGTTGTGATGTAAGGCACTCCCCATTTCTTCTTGGCACTACAGTCCAGATCGGACGTTGGTCTCTCTTTCTTGATGGTTTCTTTTCCTTTGTTGAATGTTAATTTTCCAACTAGTTCTTCAAAGTCATAGTCAAAGTCAAAAGCGCTTTATTTAATACTAATCGTTATAAATTTTAAAAGAATATAAAGCAAATTCCAAACAATAACAATAAAAAACTTAATGGCCCAAATGGCTCTCTAAATTTGTACGTTATCATTAAACACATTTAAAAAAAAAAACTATAGCAAATTCAAATCAATGAAGATTATTACATATTTTTAAAATTCAATTGGAAAAAGGAGAAAAAACCAACCAACACTATTCTAAAATTATTTATCATCTTAACACTACAGTGAACTTTGATCCTACACCTAATATGTTTTAACTTAATTCTAATAAATGCAATCAAAAACTTTATATTATACTAAAAAAATCTATAACAATGTTCCTAACCTAACCGTTTTACCTTATCTCTAACCTAATATAATAAACATAATATAAACCTAACCTATACCTAATTTTTAAAAAAAATAAACAATAACACTAAATGTAGCAATAATGAGCTGAAACTCAAAAACTAAATAACGAAAAACACCAAAACTGAAAATAAACACGAATAATTTAGACATTGTCATTCAGCCACCAATACCTGGATTGCCCCGTCTCAACTCGATCAGCTTCAACGAATCTAGCAAATGAGTATCTCCATTGGAATTGTTGGTCTCGTGAACTCAAGTTCGGAGGATATTTTATCTTCCTATCGGTGGCCCGTCGATATATGTGGTATATGACTGGGACGCCGTCAAAATCAAAAACATATCGATTTATGTCCAAATACACGAATGCTTCTGGAGGAATGAAGCCAGTAGCGAGGCAAGTCGCTATATACCCGTCTGTAGGGTGGAACGGCTGTGAAATCCAAGGGTTTTCACACACATTTACAGATCTTGCGATATGATTCCGAAGAAGTTTCAATATGAAGATATCGATTTTGTCACTTAAGCAGTTTGATAAATTCTTCTATTCGATATATAATGCTTCCGATCCGTCTCAGGCTTTCTGTACAAACTCAACCAACTAGTTCTTCGGAGTTCCTCGTTTTCTCTCTCATACTTATTAGCTTTGACTAGTTGCTCGATCTCGATGACTGATAAAATTTTCGGTTTTTCTTCATTGCTATCGAATCTTCGTTTTAGCTTTTTCTCGCCCGTCATCGTTGGCGATGGACACGATCGTTCTAGTTGATGGCTGACGCCATCGGGCTTCTCCATCTCGTTGCTTTTGCAGTGAGATTAGAGGGAATGTTCATAAACCGGAACTTCCTTGAATGTATTGATACTTCTTCAGAAAAAGAAACTTCTGGTATTCGATAAATGTTCGAATAATTCGACGGCGATGATTTTCAATCAAAAAATTAGTTTCAAATGACTTTTATAAAAAATTATTTAATTTTTAAAATTATTGTTAGGAGCGATTAAAAACACGTCAAAGTCAAAGCGGTTTATTCAATACTAATCGTTATAAATATTAAAAGAATATAAAGCAAATTCCAAACAATAATAATACGAAAAAATAATGGGTCAAATGGCTCTCTGAATTTATACGTTATCAATTAAACATGTTTGATCAAAAAAACCATAGCAAATTTAAATTAATTAAGATTATTACATACAGGGTCCGCATAATAAGTAACCGGACTGGCCTCAGGAAATTTTTCATTGGCAAAATATATACAATTTTTCTTTAGAAATCTTCAAAGCAGTCCCCATTGGAGTCGATAACACGCTGATACCGGATTTTCCAATCCCTGAACGCTCCCTGGAAGTCGGCAACCCGATGCTGTCTAGAGCCCTCGTCGTAGCACGTTGAACGTTTTCCAGAGTCCCGAACCGCGTCCCCTGAAGGCGTCTTTTGATCTTGGGGAACAGAAAGAAGTCCGCTGGTGCCATATCCGGGCTGTAAGAACTCTGGTTCGGTTTGCAGTCGATCAAGGATTTCCGAAGCGACAGGAACACGACGCTCCTTTTGCTTATGTCAGGTGTTTGGGTACCAGCTTCGCGCAGATCTTCCTCATGCCCAGATCGTTCTTAATAATGTTGTGAACGGTCATCTTATTAATTCCAACCTCATCTGCGATAGCCCGAATGCTCAGACGACGATCACTGTTCAACACATCACGCACTTTTTGCACATTTGTGTCCGTGTGACTCGTTGATGGAGGACCGACGCGCTGTTTGTCATGGACGTCATGGCGGCCCTCCCGGAAATTTCTGTGCCACACTTGAGTTCTGGACAGAGCATCCTCACCGTAAGCCTCTTGAATCATTTGAAGAGTTTCCGTGGCCGTTTTCTTGAGTTTGACGCAAAATTTGATGCTAACACGTTGCTCGATCGTACGCTCCATTTTCACTCCGACGATGTAACTGAACACGCACTCCGTTCTCGCTCGATACTATCTCTCCAAGCGCTTGGAGGCAACTGCTGCAGCCCGGTTCCCTTTACCTAGACCCCCACCACCACTACAGCACCAGATACCAGTTAGCAGACGCTTTGACACCGCGGGGCAGGCTCAGTCCGGTTACTTATTATAAAGACCCTGTATTTTATGATTCGATTGGAAAAAGTGAAAAAAAACCAACCTACAACATTGACGTATACCAAATATTCATTGAGCATACGACAGTATTGATCGTAACGTGTCTGTGTCAAATAATGTCTTGCTTTGGTATCCCGGCCAAATTAATTCGTCTTACCAAAATGACAATGACGTCAAAAACCTCCCAAGTCCGCATCAATAACCAACTCACCGACGCCTTTGACAGAAATATCGGACTAAAGCAGGGGCTGGCCTCATTGTTATTCAATTTGGCTCTGGAATATGTCATAAGAAAGTTACTTGTTGATACAAAAGCTACGTCATTATATAAGTCGAGCCAACCTATGCGGACATCAACATTTTTTCACGGTCGTTAACAACCGCCAAAGAACTTTTCCTGAATTTCGGCAGCGAAGCAAAACTAATAAGGCCGGGGTCAAAAAAAATGTCGACCGAAGCCGAAACGGATGTAACCAATTGAGGGTCGGAAATTGCTGACGCAAAGGACAAACTGGACCTGAGGAAGACAGACAGATTTAAGGGGACTTCGTCGTTACCCGACGATTCACATGGCCCACAAATAAGAGTGGGGCATCCAGATGGAGGTGTTGCCCCATCGCACCCTCCCAACCGGATCAAGATCTAAACGTAGTTGTGGCCATATATTTTCCATTTGAGTGGAAAACTCATACAAACATAATTTGCATGAATTTTCCCATCAAATGAGAAATATAGACGTGGCCAATTTATGTTATAGAATTATGTGGTGGAATCACATAACTCTACACCATAAAAGGGCACGCGAGCGGAAGGGCACTCTACCCGGCAAGAGCCCCTGTTAACAACAAAAAAACGAAGGAGCGCACCGATGGCTAGCCCATGCTAGTGGAGGAGCCTGCCATCGATGCGGGTCCTATACCGGGTCAGGCTGAGAGAAATAGAAAGACCAACGGGTAAGGTTTAACAATTCATTTTATTCTTACAACCCTTAAAATTGGTGCGGATATATTTTAGTATTCTAAAGCTTTTTCATAGAAGATATCAGATTGGCGTTACTTTACCGCAATTATTCATTACGTTATATTGTGGTTTATTATTGCTAATAGTACTTTAAAACTAAAGTAATTTGTAAGTGATCATCAAAATGAAGTTAATCATAAATATGAAATTATTCGGATTATTGTAGCTACAATAAAAATGAAGTGTATGCAAATGCTAAAAGACCTAACGTTAAATACGAATGAGAAGAATTTATCCAAAAATTGTTGCCTCAAATTATGCCGAATTAATAACATGTCATAGTTAAAATGACAACTCAACTTTCTAACCAATCATTTTAAAAAATGAAATCTTTTCATTTTTGATAATCTATATACTCTACGCATGGCTTCTATGAAAAATGCATTAAAAGCTAAATTTTGATTCGTCTGTAACCCTATGTTGTTATCATTACAATTATTAATATAGTAAATTGCTTTTCTCATTCCATATACTATAAACATGCCAATTAAAATAGTGTTTTATAGATTTTTCTTGGTCTGTCATATGATTTCTATTTAAGATTTTTGATCGTTCATCAAGTAAATTTCCTCTCGGTGAAAAAGGATAATTATCTACTAGCAGTAAATTGCATGTTTCAAAAGATTTAATTGTAGTTGTTCTCGCATTCGCTGCAATGTAATTCCAACTTCTTCGCTTTTAGTGCTGCCAAATGAAACATCTTTGGCAAGAAGTGAAGGAAGTGAAGGAAGAGTAGGAACTTATGTCCCTATGGAAGCTTGAGCAAGAATTTCCACACAGCGCAGGATGATTTTTAGTAATACCTTTGCGGGTTTCGTTTGGATTCCTATATAATTGAGCATTTATCTCCTTCGATCCTCTCATGCCGTGATAGACAAAAGAAAACCAAATACAATTCGAATATTGAATTAGCGATTACCTGCCTGAGAGTTAACTTTTACCAATTTGAAATATAAACGTAGATACACGCTTCTGGTATCTGACGACTGATCAACCACGCTTTACCAAAATCACAATGGTTTTGTGATAAAATTCAAGGCTTGTTATACTGATGAATTCCAGCAAATGCTTCGCTCTAATACATGTACTTGGCAAGGTTATACAAGTATGGTTGACTACTCCCTTCTCACTAATTGCGTTGCTGTGCCTTGCTTGATTTTGAGAAGACCATATCCTCAGCCAAAACGATAATACGAACCATTCATAGCAATGCAAGAAACTGAAGCGAGTTTAGGGCTAAGGACATGAAAAACCTATGAGACGATGATATTGATTTATTTCCTTAGCCAAGCGTGCCAATCCAATTACGTGGACATCAATAAACGCGTTTCGGCTTCCGAATTGACAACTTCGAACATGACCGCCTTCGCTAAGGACTTCTCCCAATGAATTTCAACAGCAGAATTGAATTAAAAGCGATCACTCATCAGTTCTCGTTGAAAGCGCGACTGTGACCACGATGCATTACATATGTCTCCATTTCGTCAAGACTCACCAAATTTGAAGAGCTATTTATAAAGGAACTTAATAGGGTTCTGTCCAAAGTTTCTAATGGGTTGCCCGCATTGCTGTATATTTGGGCACTTCAATTTCGGTATCCCTGTCTTAATCGCAGCAACCACAGTACGGCACTCCGCTCATTAAAGGCGAAAATTAACTTTTCAAGTTTACTATGAAATTAACTTCGATTAGTTTTGTTAATTCGCTGCCCGTGTTCACAGAACAAATTCAACAATTCCAATAAATAATGACGGCACGAAAGTCACCCTTTACACCTACTCTTATGGAAGGTGCTCGAGAAACGCTTTCTTTGTCGGGTCGGGTATTTTGGGGACCGGTTTTCTTTGAAAGAACTGTCATCGCAAAAATCGTATCGAAGGAGTTCCTTGTATAAAAGAAGTTTGATGGCTCGCGAATATTAATCTGTATACTATATAATTTCTGATGTCTCGTTACTCGGATGAATAACAGCGTAGATTGTATTTGTTGTTTGGCAACTTTTAAGACAAAACTATGCGAAATTTTATATTTACAATATAGATGGAAACCGAAAAGAAGCAAAATTGGAGAAAATAATAAATTTTCGTTGCTATGTGCAACAGGGAACGAAGCGTCAAGTTTTCCTAACACTTTATACTCAACTCCCACATCATAAATTTGAGAGCTGCATTTTACTGTTCTTTTTATGGCAATCATTTTAAAACACAAAATTGATAGGATATATCCCACTACACACTTTAAATTTCCCACACTTGGAAAAATTACACTGCTCGGATGATTCACTGTTTTCATGCCACCTTGAAATTGCCTGTGGCTCGGCGCGGCGCCACCAAATGCTCGAGTGCACAAACGTCGTCCGTCACGCGAAATAGACGCAAAAACTTCGCATCACCGAATTGCACACTAATCTCTACACCCATATACGTCACACACGAGCGACAAAATCGAACTCCCTTTAATTAATATTATGCTGTTCCCGGTTTTCAGGACCTGGATGAGTCTCGTTCGAATCAAAGTCCTTTTTGGTTTTTATATCAAATATCAATGTGACACTATCTTAAAATTGCACAAATAAACTTCAATTTGTTCGAGACAGAACTACTATCTAACCGAGCACTAGTTGTCTGCAATCGTTCACCGGGATGAATCTTTTCGTTCGAAAATGAGGAAATCCCGGATATGTTTTATGCAGTCAGGCCATTTGCGCCACTCGAATCCGCCCGCCGTGCTTGCGGTTTTTCGCGAACTCCGTGCACTTTTTAATCCGTCCAAAACTTGTCTTTCTCGAGTAGCGGCTGTAAGTCGACTCACGGTCCGTCCCAGAAATTTCCGATCTTTCTTTTCCCTATTACCGTGTACACGGTAAATCGCCTCAGCTGAGTTCGATTGCCTTCCGTAAAGTAATACACCGTTGGGGTGCATTAAATCAGCGTTCCAATACTCGAAATTTTATTTGGCAGATTTAAAATTTTAAAAACAATAATTAACTGAAGTAAAGAGAAATGAAGAAGATTTTAAATAGTAATAATTGTTAAATCTCATGACGAATATAATTAAAGGGAAACGTTTAAATTTAATATAGAGGAAAATTGATGTATATATAAATAACGAGAACCGGTAATGAAAGATACGAAATGCGCCGAAAAATACAGCTCGCAAATATAATTTTTTATTCAGTTTTGACAATCTTGAAGACCAGCTACATACACAGGAAAACAAAGCTCCAAGTATAAAAATCGGTGATAAGACCTGTGCTATGCTATGGGTGTCAAACATGGACCCTAACCAAAGCATCCACAAATATATTGAACGTCTTTAAAAGGCGGGTTCTGAGACGAATAATTGGGGCGAGACTAAACGGGGACCTATGGGGAATATGATACAACCATGAACTGTATGAGATTTTTGACGAGCCGAAGGTCTCAGCGATTGTAAGACTGCAGAAGCTGCAACGGGCTGGCTACATGAATCGTATGGATGAATATCGGATACCCTAAAATACCTTCTCCCCACATAGGGGAGCGGCCCCTGGAAAAAAATTTCACCAAATATAGGCAATATGGGCATCAAATGAGAGGTCCTGATAAGAACTTTTCAAAACAACTTTTGCTTTGAGGAGTGCAAGGGGAGGGGAAATGTACGAAAATATTGTGTGGGTGTGTGTCCCCTCTGACCCGAAAAACCCGAAAAAATCGTTGTTGAATAATTATTATTATTATCTATGACGTGACAGTTCAAGCCGGGCCTTGGCCTCCAGGATTAATCTCCTTCAAAGTCGAAGTCAAAAACGCTTTATTCAATATCGATCGCCATTTAATGACTTCCGGCAAGGATCTGCTGTCAGCTTCTATCGTGTCTTTTCATCGAGCCCTCGGTCTTCCCGCTGGACGTTTACCCTTGAGTGTTCTTTTGGGTAGCCGGTTTTCTTCCATTCTTTCTAAATTACCCGCCCAATGCAATGTGTGTAACTTTACGCAAGCAGATACAGGTGGTTCGTCAAATAATTCATACAACTCATTGTTGTAACGTAGTATCCCTTTCTTGTTTCACTGGGCCGTAGATTTTCCGGAGGACTTTGCGTTCAAATATGTCCACTGTCTTTTCGGATTCGCTCATCAAGGTCCATGTTTTACTTCCATATAACAGCACAGGTTTTACTAGTGATTTGTAAATACGGAGCTTATTTTACCTGTGCATGACTCTCGTTTATGCAAAAAAAAAAAAACAAATTTAGGCCGATTTACTTAGAAAGTATTTCAATAGCGTAAAATTTTCTATGCTAACAGAGATTAGGTAGAAGGTGTGTGTGTTTTCTTAAGTACAACGTTGACGTGATCTGCATTTCACGTTTCGTCGCTTCGTCAGGTGTGCCCCCCAGATTATGTAAAAACGTCTGTATAACGGAGGCACACAAAATAATGTGAATTAATCTTTTCATGTATATCTAGTCCAATCCGTTATCAGCTCTCACAAATAAAAAAAAAATCATATAATACGACACATTAAAAAGAAAAAAGAGTTTATAAAAAATGCCCGTCTTTCAAGTATCTCGGTCAAAAATGCCTGAAGATACTGTATTAAAATCTTAAGGACTATTTCAATCAGTATTCATTAGATGATCCCTAAGTCAGTATATACACAGAGAATCATTCGCAGTATCGTTTTTAAACCGATTTGTTCTGGCAAAAGGTATATACTCGTATGTACATATGATAATTTTTTTTAAATTATGACATAATTTGTCCATTCAAAATTATTCCTTAGATAGCTATGCATTAAATTTCATGACAGCGACGCAAGGAGTGTAATGTGAAATGATAAGAAATTAATATATACATATGTATTTTGAAATTGACATGTAAATTTGAGCGTTATGGGTGTATTTTATACCACAGTTCGGGTATTTTTAATATGTCTTCTAATTCCATCTATCATTGGTAAGATTAAAATCTAGTATTTATTAATCAACTGTATATCTAGTTCTTCCGTTTTGAAGGTATACTCGACTGTACATCATCACCTGTGTATGGAAACTGTAAGGCTACCATTCCAAGATACTATTATGATCGAAATTACCGAAGTTGCATGCAGTTTATTTATTCTGGATGTGGCGGTAATCGAAATAATTATGAAACTAGGAGAAAATGCCTTATAAAATGTATATGGAGGTACAGAAAATTGAAAAGTAGTACCCCAGCAGATCTATCAGTGAATATTGAAACGAAATTCCTTATTACAGCATGTTTATGCTTAAGTATTATGTACTCTAACTCAAATAAACGATTACTAGCTTTTTGAAATATTTCCATTTTTTTAGGGTTTAAAGATCTCAAGGTGAAGTGTGTTGATATTAAAAATTTCCTCAAAGCCAAACGTCAAAAGCGCTTTCAAAGTCAAAAGTGCTTTATTCAATCCTAACCGTTATAAATTTTAAAAGAAGATAAAGCAAATTCCAAACAATAAACATACTAAAACTTGATGGCCCAAATGGCTCTCTACATTTATACGTTATCAATGAAACACATTCAATAAAAAAAAAAAACAGCACATACAGATTAATTAATATTATTACATATTTTATGATTCAATTGCAAAAAGGAGAAAAAATCAACCAACACTATTCAAAAATTATTTATAATGGCAACACAACAGTGAACTTTTATCGTTTACCTAAAATGTTATAACATAATTCTAATAAAATTCAATCAAAAACTTTATCTTGTACTTAAAAAATGCTATCACAACAATCCTAACCTAAATGTTAAACCTTATCTCTAAACGTAATATAATAGATTCTACGTCTAGCACTCGTTGCGTGTAGACGTGTTTTTAATTCGCTCCTGTCAAGAATTTTTAAATTAAAATAATTTTTAAAAAAAAACGTCAATTACAAAGTAATTTTATAAAGAAACTTATTACATCGTCGAACTATTCGAACAATTTATCGAGTATCTTGACTTTACCTACGAGAAAGTTTCAAGAAAGGAAAAAAAGTTTTTTTCACCGGGGGATGGAGGAGCCCGACGGCTTCCCACCGCTGGGGGACCCAGAGCCAGGCATTTTGAAAATTACAAATGACAAAATGAACAAGCGGAAAAATGAACAAGACAATTGTGAGCATGGAAAGCGAATTACGATTTCAAGCGAAGATTATGAAAAAGTAACCATGGACAATACAAGGATTACGAAACAAAATGACGAATTAAAACTCCGGATACAGAGTTTAGAAGATATGGTCCGGACGTTGTCAAATGGGAACAAACAAAAAGCCAAGCCGCAGAATACGTCCGGCCAAGAAGAGCCGATACTCACTAAGAAGAATGAAAAACTGGAAACAACAAGCAAGACCAACGGGAAAGGAGTACCAATAAATAAAATGAAATCGCAAGATATGAGCAAGACAATCCATGATGCGGAAAATATCCTGAGCGCAGGAGGAGCGAACGACAGCGCCAATTATTATGCGGTGCTGTCTGCAATGCACGAGGAAATGGACGTCGAGATGGAGAGCAACGATAAGACAGGTAATATTGATAGCGATAATAATTTCATTAAATATTTAAAATTAAAAAATAAGCAAAAGGAGAAGAAGCCAACCGGTGTGTCTGCTGGTCCTCCTAATAAAATTAATGTGGTAAATGAAAAAGTTCCTCCAATAAACGTTTTTGGGCAGCGTGGAGGAGATATGGTTCGGTTATTGGCAGCCGAACATAAAATCAAAAACTTTGAAATTAAGAGAGTGACCGGTGATAAGCTCTCGATCAAGACAAAGACACTGGCTGACTTCAAACAGGCGAAAGATGCTCTTAATAGTGTCCAAGCTCCCCACTTTACATATACGCCAAAGGCGGAAAAAAATCAGACCTTCCTGTTGAAGGGCCTGGACTGTGGGGAGAATACAGTTGATCTCCTTGAGATGTTGCAGGAAGCAGCACCAGCTGTTAAGTTCATGTGTGTGAAAAATTTTGCTACAAGGAGATCAACTGTAGAAGGTAAAATATTACCATTTTATTTGGTACAAATTTCCAACGACAGCAGTCCGAGTGCCCTCCAACAGGTAAGGTACTTAAACTTTAGAGTTGTGAGGTGGGAACGCCTCCAAAAAACTGAGGTCAACCAGTGTTACAGGTGTCAACGATTCGGTCATTCGGCTGCCAATTGTGCAATGCACTATCGCTGTGTTAAGTGCAAAGATATCCACGCCCCCGGTGAATGCAAATTGGCTCAGGTGGAGCCAAAAGAAAAATTGTATTGTGTTAATTGCGGTACATTTGGTCATCCAGCATCATACCGAGGATGCCCTCGGTATCAAGATGCAAGAGCTAAATTTTCCCCAAAGCAAACCAAAGTAAATCAGAATCTGTTACCTCCCAACTTCATCAAACCCGGGGTATCATTTGCACTTGCTGCCAGAGGACCAGCAGACAACAATATAAATAAAATAAATAATGTAAGTGGCAATAATGAGCTGCTTCTTAAAATCTACCAGCAACTTGAATCGCTTTCAGATAGAATTAATAAGCAAGACCAAAAAATCAATTTCGTTTTTCAAAGTTTAGGTCAACATGCTCCAAAATAGTTTGTCATCCAGTCACATTCCCATGGATAGGATTCGTCTCATCTCGATCAACGTCAACTCCATTGTTACTTTACATCGGCGTGATTATCTCCTTGAATTCATTGTTAAGCAAAAGCCTGACATCATGCTTCTCACCGAAACCCACCTCAATTCATGGCACTCCATGGCATTCAAGGATTTTGAATTCGTAAGAAACGATAGGGTAATAGGTGATGGGGGAGGTGGCACCGGGATATTGGTTCGAAGACCCTATCGTTTCCAAAATATTGAAAAAGTCGAATTCAAAAGCTTTGAATCTCTTGAAGTGTCCGTTATCAAAATTTCACTGCCAGGTGGGGATAACCTCTTCGTTATCTCTGCCTATGCAACTGGTGGAACTGTTCTCAGGCTCAAGGAGGAACTCAATTCCTTGTTTGAAATACTCGAATTGAACAGGCTTCATAATTATTATATTCTTGCTGGTGACCTGAACGCCAAGCATACATCATGGCTGAACGCCACCAATAATCCAAGAGGTGTATTCCTGAAATCGTGGATAACAGAGAACCAGATTGAATACAGGTGCAATCTATATGGGTCGGAGTTCCCAACATACCCTAGGACAAATTCATATTTGGACCTCTGCATTGCTGACGCAAGACTCGAATTCAACTTTAATAGTCCTCAACGGAAACTGCAGGTGCTTCCTTATGATAGCGACCATAACGCAATCGTAATGGAAATCAATCATCAAAGGGATGATTTCTTCCTCATTCCAGTTCAACATGAAAATCATCGGTTGAACTTCAAAAAAACAGACTGGGGAAAGTTTCAAAAGAAGTTTAATCGGGAATACCAGAAGCAATGTCCCCCTTCTGACGGTGGCAACTCTTGCTCAATGGTTCCTAATGACAGGAATTTAACTAACGATGAAATAGATGTCTATTTGTCGAAGTTAGAGAAGCTGACGTTGGAAACGATTGAGAAAGTAGTTCCCAAGATTAAACATCGAAACAATATGGAAGGATATGAAACACCAACCATCGCAAGGTTGAAAAGATTGAAAAGCCTTCTTCTCACACGCGTCAACAATATTTATCGACGATTTTTGGATTACAACCATCCCTCGTTGGCTTTGTTGAAATTACATCTGAAGAATGTCCGGAACTTAATCCGGTCATACTTCAGGAGTGAGGTCAGCAATCAATGGGCGGAAAAATTAAGGGGTATTAGCCCACAGGACCCAGACGGCGTGTTCACGAAAGTGAATAGCATATTCCGCAAGAAGTCTCGAGTGAAGGTATCGAATCTTGAAGTCACTAGTGATGAGATAAATCTTCTCGATAGGGCTGGTATCGAAATTGATAGTACGACTCCGGATAGAAATGGGAACAGGATCATTTGTGAAGGATTAGATAAACTTGCCCTGATTGGAACACATTTTGAATTGGTTCATCTACCAAACCTTGAGAGAGGGAATGAAATAGTTTCAGAGATCGTTGAAGCAAAAGTTTCCGACTTCAAGTCAAGCCTGAACGGCCAATCAATTCTTCATTTCAATGAAACATTAACATCTGACCTCATACCGAACTTGAATCTTATTGATTATTTTGTCAGCTATGAAGACTTGTGTTTCATATTTCGCAAAATAAACAACAAGAAATCATGTGGTACTGATGGTATTCCAAATGTAGTTCTCCGACATTTGCCTGAGGTTGCTATTAGGAACTATTGCATATTGTTCAACAACATGTTGAGCAATTCATATTTCCCAAATGAGTGGAAAAGGGCTAAGGTATTTCCGATCTTGAAGAAAGGAAAAGAATCTTCATGCCCCAAAAGCTATCGCCCAATCAGCTTGCTGCCTAACATCAGCAAGGTGTTTGAAGTGATACTCAATAGAGCATTAAACGCCCACATTGAGGAAAATGAGTTGATGCCGAATTGCCAATTTGGTTTTCGTGCCAGGCATTCGACCACACATGCAATAACGAAAGTAACCTCAGACATCTGTTGGAAACTAAATGATAAACAATGTGTTGGAGCATGTCTCATTGATATGGAGAAAGCCTTTGATACGGTATGGTTAGATGGACTAATTTTTAAACTCCTTCAGGACAAGTTCCCCAGACACCTTGTCGCCATGATGTGTAGTATGTTATACGGGAAATCGTTTGTTGTAACTGATGGAAATCTGACAACAATGCGCGAGTTCAAGGTCTTGAATGGTCTACAGCAGGGAACAGTTACTGCGCCTCTGCTCTTCTCAATATTCATTCGCAAGCTATTGAACGGCTTTGATTTTAACGTCTCGCCAACGCGATCATTGGTAGCGTTTGCTGATGATCTGATCATCTATACGGCAGACCGAAAAGCCACAGTAGTTCAGAGCAATCTCCAAAAAATGTTCAATGATGTACAGCTGTACACTGACAATTGGCGAATGAAAATCAATGCGCAGAAGTGTGAAACAATCTTGTTTCGGACAACGCTGCAGGGGGTCAGTCAAGACCTGAAACGTAATTGGAAAGATTTCCACATCATGGCTGGTGAGGGTAGTCTAGAACGGGTTCCACATAAATCCTGTGTTCGATACCTCGGTGTTTATCTCGATCAGTATCTGTACTATACTGAACATGTGAAAATCATGCTCAGTAAGGCACTTAAAGTAGTCATGGCCCTTCGAAAACTCTTTCATTCCAGATACATTGATCAAAAGGTCAAAATTATCTGTTACAAGACACTGGTTAGACCAGTTTTGACATATGGATGTCAGATCTGGTACAACCAGAGTGCTAGTACTATGGAAAAATTAAGAGTTTTCGAAAGGAAATGTCTTCGTGCGTGTACTGGTTTGTACAGAAAGCCTGAGACGGATTGGAAACATTATATATCGAATAGAAGAATTTATCAAACTGCTGAAGTGACTAGAGTCGATATTTTTATATTGAAACTTCTTCGGAATCATATCGCAAGATCTGTGACTGTGAGTGAAAACCCTTGGATTTCACAGCCGTTCCACCCTACAGACGGGTATATAGCGACTTGCCTCGCTACTGGCTTCATTCCTCCAGAAGCATTCGTGTATTTGGACATGAATCGATATGTTTTTGATTCTGACGGCGTCCCAGTCATATATCACATATATCGACGGGCCACCGATAAGAAGATAAAATATCCTCCTAATTTGAGTTCACGAGACCAACGATTTCAATGGAGATACTCATTTGCTAGATTCGTTGAAGCTGATCGAGTTGAGACGGCGCAATCCAGGTATTGGTGGCTGAATGACAATGTCTAAATTTTTCGTGTTTGTTTTCAGTTTTGGTGTTTTTCGTTATTTAGTTTTTGAGTTTTAGCTCATTATTGCTACATTTAGTATTGTTATATATTTTTGTTAAAATCAGGTATAGGTTAGGTATATGTAATGTTTACTATATTCCGTTAGAGATAAGATTAAACACTTAGGCTAGGAACATTGTTATAGTATTTTTAGTATAAGATAAAGTTTTTTTGATTGTATTTTATTAGAAATAAGTTACAACATATTAGGTGTAGGATCAAAGTTTCACTGTTGTGTATTAATTATAAATAATTTTTGGATAGTGTTGGTTGGTTTTTTCTCCGTTTTCCAATTGAATTGTAAAAATATGTAATAATCGTAATTAATTGCATTTGCTATAGTTTTTTTTTTTGATGAAATGAGTTAATGATAACGTACAAATTTAGAGAGCCATTTGGGCCATTAAGTTTTTTGATTGTTATTATTTGGAATTTGCTTTATATTCTTTTAAAATTTATAACGATGAGTATTAAATAAAGCGCTTTTGACTTTGACTTTGAAAACGTAATATAATAAACAATAAACAATAAACAATAAAAATTGAATCGGTTCGTCCGCCGATAGCAAAATTAAAAATGTGAGAACTCAAAGGAATTTGCTATAGTTTTTTTTGATGAAATGTGTTTGATAACGTATAAATTTGAGAGCCATTTGGGCTATTAAGTTTTTGTATTGTTATTGTTTGGAATTTGCTTTATATTCTTTGAAAAGTTATACCGATTAGTATTGAATAAAGCGCTTTTGACTTTGAATTTGACTTTTTCCCTTCGGGCCCCACGTTGGGCAGCATTTCATTTGTAATGAATTTTGTTTTTGCCAAATATCCGTGTAGGACACGGGCGCCGATTGTCTAGCGCAAGTGTCAGCGAGCTATAAACAACACCGAGCTCAGCTAACTAGCTTCGCTTAACGATCGCGTACGCGCGCTTGACGACTAGCATTCACGGGATCATATGAGGTGGGTTCTAGTCGAGCCACGAAGCTACACTACAAAATATTTATCATACGTACTCTACGAGACATACTGATCAATTTTTATTATCTTTAGAAATGTTCTATTATGTGTCAATTAAGCTACTCTAGAGTAATTCAACATTTTTTGTCTCGTTAAAGTTAGCGGACACGGAGGCTTGAGACAAACGCAAACTTTATACAAAAAGCAACCGTTTTTTCTCCGAAGAAGATCGTTGCATTTCAAGGGGAATGTCAAACCTAAAGATGTTAAAGTAGCTGAAGTGTACCACTCATCTCTGCTTAAAGGATGGAAACTTGACGGATGTAGTTTACTTTAAACTAGTTAAACAACAAACCAAGCAGTTTCGACGGGTTGACAACCTTATCTCTTCAGGAGCAGCCACTCCTGATCACCACGGGGATGCTCGACAGCTTATGGTTATTAGAATATGTAGCAAGAATGAGCTAAAACTCACACTATGCAACGGAAAACACCAGAAAAAAAAAATAAACACGAATAATTTAGACATTGTCATTCAGCCACCAATACCTAGATCGCTCCGTCCCAGCTCGACCAGCCCCAACGAATAGAATTAGGTTATAACACGTTAGGTGTAGGATAAAAGTTCACTGTTGTGTTGCAATTATAAATTTTTTTTGAATAGTGTTGGCGAGTTTTGTCTCCTTTTTCCAATTGAATCAGAAAATATGTAATAATTTTAATTAATTCGAATTTGCTGTTTTTTTTATTAAAAGTGATCATAATAAACCTAGAATTGAATTTCCAAATCAGTTCAGAAAATCGCTAACAAAATAAGTAAATAACGATATGACCAAATAATTGGAAATAGCAACACCAGTGCTTCGCGAATAAGCGAAGTAATTCCAACATTCCACTTGCAACCGAATCCGTCGTTACCGCCATGGCAAGAAATTGAGCAAGATGATGAGGCAGATAACTCGCCTGATGGAACGGGAGATGGGTTGGGACTTGATCCCGTACCGGCAGAGTGCAAGCAGCACGGGATTACAGAATTAACGTACGTCTAGTTCCGGTCGCGCTATCTTTTTATTATTTGTTTCATTTATGCATTTAAAAATAATTGCAACGCTCTTCGCTGTTTCACAATTTATGAAAAACCTATCGAAAGTGCACACTCATAGAAAAACAAATAGTTTAACACAGATAAGTTCTCGGGAAAAGATAGCAAAAAAGTTCACGTCAGTGGAGCTCGTTCGCCCCCCTTTCGTGAGTGGTGCCAATACGAACCTGTTGTGTGCTGTAGTGTACTTAAAAATTGCAATTGAAGATTTAATAAGGAATTATAACTAGTTGACACTAGTGTCGTTTAAGGATTTCACATAATCCTGAGTGGAAATTTTTTGAAATCTGCCTGCAGAAGTTCACACGCAAAATCTCTACTAAGTGAATGTTGTCGCAGTGTGCACAGTAGTCGGCCATTTGTCTCAGTGCCGCGCGAGTCTGATCGTCGTTTTTGCATAGTTTCCTTCGCGCGAACAACTACGTCCGTGTCGTTCCATTGCGCAAGAGTTAAAAAATATTCTCATAACAAATGCGCGCCATGCTCTACTTTGTTCCATTGTGCTTGCTAGTTCGCTGAAACGAAACTCTCACTTGTTCGATTAAGTGGCAAAGTAATCATTTGTTCCGTTTTGTTCGTATATTATGTATGTTTGACGTTCGCGCAAAAAGCCAAACGCGCAGTACGTGCGTGCAAAAAGTGTTTATCGCAATGTCAGTGATTGCAATTTGGATGCTTGAATCAATTGTTCGGATCGTTTTTGAATGTATTCCACTACTACTCGTTCACAGTTCTGACAGGGTTGTTTTGAATGTGCCTAAGTGATAAATGAAGAATGGTTTCTCGTCTCGAACAAATTCCGTTTGAGTGCGTATAACGAAATAAATTATATCAAAGTTCGAGAGTTTGTCCGAAGCAATATGTTGACTGTAGTGAAAGTAAGATTACACCTGGTTTAAAAATATAGATATTTTAAGCAGTGACATCGTAAATCGGAGCGAGGAACTCAATAAAGAGTGTAATGTGGATTATTTCTGGAAGGCAATGGGTTATCGATATGAGAGTGTTTTCTTTCCTAAGTAACCATTAAATCTTATTCATGTTCAATATTATTTTCTGATTTTGTGAAGTACTTTTAACAGTAAAAATCATATTTGCGATTGTATAAAGGAAAAAAAATTTAAATTTGCAGGCCCCTTGCACTCCCCCAACAACAAGCGCTCGTCGGAGGAGTGGGTAAGTACCCTTTTTGTTTCAATATTTATATTTATAAAGAAAAATGAAATAATTTTGCATTTTTATAATTACCATCAATATAATATACTTATTTGTATATATAATATCTGCTCGTATATATATATATATATATATATATATATATATATATATATATATATATATATATATATTTTTTTTTTTTTTTTTCTTTTTTTTTGATTATAGGAATTAAAGTATTTTTCTATTAAATAAATCTTTATAATATTTAATACTCTAAAAAATCGTCACGCATCCTGCGCGCGTTAATCGAGTCCGGTCAGTCACGGTTTTCATAGTTCATCCCTTCGGTGGGTTACCTTGGCCTCGACACCGTCGAACCTTTACCTTTTTATCATATAATTCGTGAATGCGAAAATTTTTTACAGTGGGAAAAAGAACCCGCCTCACGACAAAACAACGCTAGCCTGCAAGCGCATTCACGCGTCCTCAGACAAGGCCAATTCCGACGAGCACCAAAATCTTCGCTCGCTGGGGCAGCAGTCCATCGCTGCAGTCCTTTACGGACATCTAACACCCATTTTAAACACTACACAATTTTCATGCATTCGATGTAATTCTTGACAGAAAATTAGTTTATTAGGTTTATCATTCCCGGGAACTCCTTTAGTACAAATTTGGCGAGATGTTGTGTGGATACGTTGGTTGCGGCGATTATTTTCCTCAATTTTCCACCCGCTTTATGTATCTTCGGGAGGCATTTTATTCTAGGTAGGCTCGGGTGAGGCATTCTTAGGCTGGCGGTTTTGTCTCCTGCCTGCTCCTTAGCACTTTCCCAGTTTTGTCTCATCGTTTTCAGTACACCCACTTTGTTTCTTTTTTTCTAATACCTCCATTCTCTGCCACTCTCTCCATCACTCTTTCTTCGTCGCACAATGCTCTAGCGATTTGCATTCACATATCGTCGCTTCATCAAGTATGCCACCCAGACAATGTTCAATACATCGGTATAAGGGGGCACACAAAATAATGTGAATTAATCAGCTCTCAGAGATAAAAAAATCAATTTAATTCGACGCATTAAAAAAACTCTGAGTATCCTTCTCTTCAGTATCTCGCCGATAGGGTCAAAAATGCCCTAAAATACTTTAAAATCAGATCTTCAGGTCCACGCTTCAATCAGTGTTTATTAAATGATCCCTTAGTCTTTTTTTAAATACAAAAAGTGAGTTTGCTTTCTTAACCATTTCTGGTAGATTGTTATATATACGCAGAGCATCAATCCTGGCATCGTTCCTTAGACGATCTGTTCTGGCAAAAGTTATTACGAATTGATCCGCATTCCTCGCATTATATGGGTTGATCTGTGATACCTTAATTAACGGTGTTCGGTCCGAACCATTCGTATTTAAATTTTTGTAGATAAACTTAGCTTTCTCCATTATAATGATTTGACTAACGGTTAATGATTTTGCTAATCAGTAAACAACAAGTTTGAGTAAGCATTGGCAGATTCAGATTGTTTTTTACGCTTTGTTCAGCAGCGTGGATATACTATTAAAATGTTGTTTTGCCAATTGACTCCAAATAAGTACTCTTGGTATCTTTTCCTTTGTTTCCGGTACTGCAAATCTTGTTCCCGACTCAACGTCAAATTTTATTCCATCCTATGGTGATTTGTGGGTTTCGATGAAGAAATTTAGTTCCCCATTGACTAGGGTTAATTGCTCCGATGTGAATTTGTGGCATTGATAAGTTGGAGACGAAGTCCAGTATTATTTCAGATTTTCCTTTATTTGGCTGCTGAATTTGTCATGCTCGTGGTTTGTGAGCGTTGCCAATGAAGCCACCATCAGAAACATGATGAAAAAGGAGGAGATAAAATTACGAAGGAATCATCTTACAATCCTATTCGAGCACGAGTAACAAGAACCGCCCAGAACAAGAATAAACATCACGTATCACAGGGAAATAGTAATATATGGAAACTGTCACAAGCAGCAGAGCACACCAGTTGAATGAAGTATATGCTCGGATCCGCCAAGGACAGGAAGAAACTGGAGGGAAAAAGCGGCGTTTAAAATCGTGCAACGAATGCGATAAATCATATATTGGGCAAACGAGGTGACTAGTAGCTACAAGAATGAAGGAGTACATCAGGGAAGAAAAAAATAAGGTAGAAACTCTAAAAAATCAAGTTTTCGGTCAGCGGTAGCCAAGCACATCGTCCAAGAAGGTTGTAAAATCAACATGGGAGACAGAATCCTGCAGGAAATATGCGAGAAGTGGAAGCTGGAGGCCTGGGAAGCTTTAAAAATAGTAAAAACGGACAGAAATCCAGAAGAACCAGGATACTCATGGATAGTGAAAATTTAATTACCATGACCCAGGTATCTGAAAAACGTGAGTAGTACATAAGGTAGGATAAGCTTTTTGTAACATTTGCTCTGAAGAAGGCAGCAAGTGCTGCCAAAACCCGTCTTCAATAAAACTAAACTAAATAAACTGAAAAGGAACTTGTTTTTATTATTAAATGATTAATTTATTTGTCAATGATTTTTCTAATACTTCCATTCCTTATTCTTCTCTCCATCCCTTTTTCTTCATTAGACAGCTCTCGTGCGAGCTGTACTCAATTTTCTTTGGTTTCATTAAAATTGTTTACCAGAATTTTGGTATCCCAACTATAATTCCATTTCTTATCGGGGAATGATATATTAGCATATGTATGAGGCTTGAATGAATGTATGTTTGTATTTTTTGTTTTTGTAGCACTACGGCTGCTCTTTTTTTTCATGACCATATCGGCACTCAAGAAGGTAATATGATTAGTTTCACGCATGGCTGTGAGCCGACTCAGTGGACTATCCATCCGAAGAATTACTCGAAATAAATCTCATTGTCACCAACGGGCCCCGATCCAGGGACCGTCGACTTACACGGTGAATTCTCTAACCACTGCATTACGCAGACTACGACTATTCATTTGTAATGAAGGGATTAACAAAATGAAAATTGCATTGAAAAACTCTGTGTTGGGAAATGATAATTTCCTATTTAAGTATCTCGACAAAATTTATCTTTTTCATGCTCACAAGAAACAAATTTAACTAAACTCACCTCCATTAATGTATAGTCGGTATCACCCCTGGTGCAGATATAATGATCCATATAATTCCAATTATAATTTTCTAGCTTCTCAGTAGTGAAATTAACTCCTGAAATTTCATATGTGTCATGTTGTGGTGCCTGGAATCTGTATCTATAATCTACATTTATTGGAGGATATGGATGCCTGAAATTACAAATGTAGATTCACAATTGTAAGAATTTACTTTGTCTAACAGCAAGTATCGTTACCTTGGCCGATATCCTGTTACGGTAATCACTGATCCACTCAGCGATATTTTGTGGAAAATTCGCCCAATCGATAGCAAATATTCCTTTGACGGTTCACTTGGTTGTATCATTTTCAACAAAGAACTTTGTTTTTGCTTTTGCCCACCACAACACGGTGCTTGAGGTGGACTGGTACTACCTTTATCTTCCAACACGATCAATTGAAATCCTTGTGCTAAACGTGCTGAAACAATTTCTTTAAACACTTCATTAGTAGTTAGCGGCTTCCGATATACAGCTCGGCTGTTGGCATAATCCAAATTTACATCATCCGGCAAAAGAGTATAATCTGACACCACATAATCATTGTGCAATGAACGTATGTCAGGAAAGTAATCCGTTGTAATTGGAAGACACGCAGGAATGGTCAATGATTTCCAATCCACTCCTACATTGATGCATACAAATAATATGCTAAATATAATCGATATATACAATTGCGAATCAAAATTATAAAAGGTCATATTATAAAGGCATTTCTAAGAAAAACTACGGAAAGAAAGCAATTGTGCGAATACAACTAGCTCGTGATAATTACAAAGGAGCAATACAATCAGACCGCAGTGTTTTCATTGAACTGTGAAATAATCTGAAATAAATTTTCCAAGTAGAAACTTGAAAGCGATATATTGGTTTGTATTAAGAAGTGTGTAGTGTTTCAATATATGTAACGAGAACATATGCTATTGAAAAATATAGGAATTTTTCAATTCTAACAGCTTATCAACTAATAATTTAAAAAAGTGTAGGATTAAAAACCTATTCATGCAACTTGTGTTTGAATGCTATACAAATAATTAAGGCATGCAAACATTTTAGTGATTGTAACGGCCATTAAAGTAATTAAAGAATACTGAGGTAGTAGTGGCAGTTAAATATTCAAGTTTCATTAATGAAGCTTTTCACTTTCTCAGAAGAGGTAATGAAAACATATAGGTTCTTTCTACATTCTCAACACAGTTTCAGAGAAATAGTTCACTTGAATATCTTATTAATATAGATCCCTTTAAATCTAGTATAAATCAGTCGAAACTTGTGACTTTCTACACCTTTGAAACTTGTTAATTTGTAAGTTCAAGAATCGGCTTTTTAAAAATTTCTTTTTTTTGTAAATACTTCTGAGATAAATCATTTTACTTATTTCCATTGAAATCTCATTAACACTTATATTGCTAGTTAAATATTAAATTTTACTTGTTTTTTACCGTTGACTGGTGCCATTCTGAATTCTTGCTTTTGACTTTGGATTATTTTAGCAAAAATCGATCATAGAGTCTTATAAAACATTGCACCGTCTTGTTCCATGTTGTCATTTTGAATCCTGCACTCATATGCCCATCAAAATTATAACACCGTTAAATCTTATTAACATCATTTTCAATATAAAGCCTGGCCTGAACCCTATCCTGTCTTCCGTTCCATGTTCTTTTGAGTAGCCGGTTTCCCCCTTTCCTTTCTACATGACCCCAATTGTAATTTGCGTAAGTTTACGCAAGAAGATACAGGTGGTTCGTCAAATAATTCATACAACTCATCGTTGTAACTTAGTCTCCAGTCTAGTTGTCCACTGCCTTTTCGGATTGGCTCCTTAGGCTCCATATTGCACTTTCATATAACATCACAGGATTGACTAGTGATTTGTAAATACGGAACTTATTTTGCCTCTGCACAATTCTGGACTTTAGAACGGGAAATAAGGAATAAAAGGCTTTATTTGCGGCGCTTATGCGGCGTCCAATCTCATCCTTTTCGGCGTCTCTTCTATTCAGGTTGACTCCAAGATAGATACACGAAGTTATCACGTTTTGTCGAACTGGAGTGTTCTTCTTCGTTTGAGTCAAGAATTTAATTCTCGTTTCATTAACTCGTAGCCCAATTCGGTTTGCTTCAAATTTTAGGCTCAGAAATTCTCCTTTGGCATCTACATAGTTCTATTGTTCATGGTTGTATCGAATTCACCATTGGTCCCCGTCTAGCTTCGCTCCAATTATTCTCCTCCCGCCCCACATTTTCGATATTGTATTCGCCAAGTGTGATATTTTGGGTATTTGAAATATTTTTCCTATGAGCTTTGTTTTATTCTCATTGTTCTTTAGCGGTTATTAACGACCGTGACAAAATGTTGATGTGGTCCGCATAGGCTACCAGTTGGCTTGACTTGTATAATAATGTACCTCTTGTATCAACAGGTACCTTTCTTATGACATAATCCAGAGCCAAATTGAATAGCAATGGGGTCAGCCCATCTCCCTGCTTCAGTCCGATATTTGTGTCAAAGGCATCGGTGGGTTGGTTATTGATGCGGACTTGGGAGGTGTAGCTGACCACCTTTTTTGTGGATAGGGAATATAATTGATTGGCTCCACTCGTTCGGCATTGGGGCAAGTCCATCCACTTGTTTTAAGCCCAATTCCATTGTGAAACTGTCCGTTTACCTTGACCTGGGATTCTATGTTTAACATCGTGACTTTGACCATGCAGACTAATTTTGTTGGGACGCCAAAGTCAAGCATTATTTTCTACAGGGCATCTCTCTCCACACTATCATATGCTTGCTTGGTACACATCGATGTTCTATCCCCAGCGCTATTCAAGCACCTGCTTAACTGAGAATATTTAGTCTATTGTAGACCATCCACTTTGAAAGCCTCCCTGATATACTCCTATAATACTTTCATAGTACGGCTTTAATTTTCTTTCTATTATTTTGGAGAACACACACAGCGATGCTTCTATAATTTTCACACCTTAGTTTGTTCTCCTTTTTGTGCACAGGACATATTATACTTTTTCGCCTTATTTGATGGTTTAGTGCCACTTTTTTTGGTGGGCTCGCGCTCGCCACTTTTTTTGGTGGGGAAATTTGATGCGCGGTAGTAATTCACCAAAAGTGCTACAAAACATTTTGAATTGCTAATTAGTCCACGCGAAATCAGTCTCGAGTGCAAAAGGTAAATAGAGAGATACGCCGATCTGACTTCATGTGGGGTCATGTTTTCGTTTATCTGTTGGATTGGATGTTGATGGTCAGATGTTTCTTTCTTCGGTACATTTTTTTTAGCTTGTCGTCGGAGGATGTTGTACTGTCCTTGTTTGGCTCGCGCTGGTTGCTGGATATATTCTTTGTACGTCCGGTTTTTTTTTTATCCGCTTCCTTGCATTCTTTGTCGTACCAGTCGTTCCTACTTTTCTTTGGCCGGTGCCCCAACACCTCTTCAGTCGCTTGTGTTGCCGCATCTCTTACTGTCTTCGGAATGGTTTTGCTGTCATAATTACTTTCTCCCGCATGCGAGGATATTTTGATGCGGTTTTCAGCGCTGACATGTATGTGGACGTTAATGAGATATTATTTGGCTTGTGTATCTGGTACCTTGGTGTAACTGATTTTCCTTGTTTACAGCTCTTGGAAATGTAGCGCTAGAATCATCGACAGCGCCGCGGAACGAGCGCGTGTCGAGAATTCTGGTGGCCGCTCATTTTTGTATAACATGATTGATCTGGTTCAATGTGCAACCGTCTAGGGCTGCCCACGTTCTCTTGTGGATGTTTCGATGCGGGAAGTATGTGGAGCATACCGTGAAGCCTCTACTAGTAGGAAAGTCTATCAGGCGTTGTCCGTTTTTGCTGGTATCTGTATGAAGGCTTTGTCCTTCGGTTGTTCGTCTATGTACCATTTATCGGATGATTTTTGCATTGAAGTTACCTCGAACAATTTTAATGTCGTTTGAAAGCAATGCATCGACAGTGCGGTACAGGGTGCTGTAAAATCCGTCCTTGATTGCCTCCTTCTTGTCTTTTGTGAGCACGTGCCAGTTGACTAGCCAGACATTAAAGAATTCGGTCTTGATACGAGTCGCACAGATCCTTTTGTTCGTTAACGAACTTGACGTCGGTGATAATCTGTTTAAATGTACTGTCAACAATGAAGGCCACTTTGAACTCACGGCTTCTTTGCGATTTTTCGCTTTTAAACACGGTGTGCGTTCGCATGTCTTTATCATGCCATCTTGTTTCTTGCTAAGTGAGGATGTTGATTCTATATTTCGTTATTTCATCTAAAAATTGTCGCACTGCGGCTAGCCGGTAGGGCACACTCCATCCGCTACTGAAGATGATGATCTCCGTCCCCCATTCGACATTTTATGACAATGATTTTAGGTTATAACAACGGTAGTCATCTTCATCTGCTTAAGCGGCTAGCACGCAAACCATTATACCGTTATAGCACTCGATATTTGGGAAAATTTAAAAATAAAAGCAGGTGCTAGATTGATTAATTCCTACAAAACGTTAGTCTTACTTGACTCTCGAAACATCTCTACCAGGAAGCTTCAAAATTTAACCACGTATTTCTGTTAACAAATTGTTAGGTTTCTTTTAATACGCGCAATTATTTTTTTGAACACTCCTCCAATTTATTTATTATAGTATTATTACGTAAAAAATAAGCGATGTTTCCATTAAAACTAATACGAAGAGGGCAGAGAAAAAATTAAGAGGTTGATTTAGTTCCTTTCTATAATAGACTTTCCATGGATAAGCATGTATAGTATGTATGGAACTGTAAGTCTTTGTATATACTCGTAAATTGGGAAATTTTTTTAGACTGTGAATTTTTGGTAGTACCCGTAATTTCAGAGATATTTTCAACGTGTCAATTTTCTGTGATAAATGTTTCTCAAATATATTTGCAATACAAATTTAGATAGTAACTTGAAAATTGTCCACTTTTTCCTTAAACTCGGAGCAATTAAAACAACATATATATGTTTAATAATAACACCATAGTTCATGCATATTCTAGTAAATAAAATATTGATCAAAATGTTTTCCAATATCGAATTAAGAGAAACAACAATCAACGAAAATATCACGAGCCAGTATCAAAATAGTAAACCAATTAATTTTAATTCATGCTACAAAGCTAAACTACCATACGAGTACTAAAAATTGAAAATCGAAAACAAAATTACGTTTGTAAGACGTAAGTAAAACCACCACCAACAAAGGAATGAAATCAATTTTGAAGAGTGGATAGGTTTAAACGTGAATTTCCATGTATTTTAACATTTCATTCCTCAAACCGTTAAGTCACATTTCTACATAACGAAGTTACATCATTTAGTAAACACAAAAAAAATCACAATCAGTTCAACCACATACACATTAAAATAGTGAACACAAACTACATATGCAACATTGAAATTATTAATATCGACAGCGACCACGATAAGCTTGGCCTTTAAATTTTAAACTTAGATAATTCTACAGGACTACTGTGTGGCTGCTCTTAATTAACTGATTTAAACGTTATGAAATTTTTCTAACCTATTAATACTTTCCCAGCTGGTTTTGATATCGACGATGTTATTGTTCCATGATAATAAATTTACATGAAAGTTTGTTCGGAAGAAAAAAATGATAAAAATAAATTTAGTTCAAACAATTTATATATGTGTTATAAAATGAATTGCTAAATTTTGGGAATCCTTCCTCTCATAACCACATAGTATTGCATTAAAAAATTAAAATGATGGTTTGTTAATATTGTATTTTATCCAATAATAAAGAAATTGTCAATAGTTTATAGAAGGGTTGTTTAAATAATTTTAGAACAAATTTATCACCACCGTAATATGAGCTTTGGATGCCATAACAACACAAATCATCTATAAATCTGGACATTTTGTTGGAATTATAAAGTAGAAATGAATTCCTCTTCAGTTTAAACTGAAACTTCCATTTTATCTAATACTCCCTGAGCTATACTAAACACCAAAATAAAATTTTTTACATGGACAGATTTTCAACCCAAAAAGGATGAGGACGTTTGGGCAATGAATGTCGGCCGTCGCTAAGAAAGTTTATAAGAGGTACCTGCCGGCGTTTGTAACTTTCGAAGCCCAAAAGCCACCTCAAGTTCCAGTAAGATACCATGAGTGGATACGGAAGGTTACAAATCTATTTTTTAAGCACAAGTCGTCAACAATACAACTACACTTGAGTCTTGGCATTCCAACTATAACTTGTAACTACAGCAGAAAAATACAAGACCAACAAATCCCAAAACGGTCAGAGACGAGATCTTACTTTTTTATTGTACTGTCTCAGCAAATTATCTTTTTATTGTTTTGTCCTTCTTGTTGCAGTAATAAACAAGTTGAGTAAGCAGGAGGGTGCTCCTACCAGAAGGTCTTTGTAAACATCCTAGGGTTAGAAACAAGTTTTCTAATGGCGTGAATCGATAACTTGAATTATTCATCCAATACTTAGATATGAAATCGTTCAAATTTATACAAAAGATGCATAGTTTCTTTCATAAGCACAGTGCAGCCGCCATTTTAATCTAGCTTAAATGATTTTTCTGAATGCTCGGCCGATTGAACATGTTCAAGTTAAACACTATTCCTTAAATTTTCATGAAAATTGAAAGAAAATAAAAGTGCCTAAGTCAATTTTAAATATATAGGGTTTTCCAATAAGAGGTGTTATTTTGAATAGATCTTCTGATTTAACACCTTGCGACTTCTTCCTTTGGAGCCAGGTGATAGAGAAGGCCTATGCCAATAGCCCAGCGTCGATTCAAGATCTCAAAGATGAAATTCGTGAGGCTATTGAGGACATAGGGTAACCACTTTGCGATTTGGTTATGGAAAATTTCATGAAGAGGATATGGTCCTGTAAGCGTGTCGTAGAGGTTATTTGCTCAATGTTAATTATTGCTATTAACGGCATATCTTCTTCTTTACAATGAAATAAACATTCGATCATTTGTATTAAAAGTGGCATTTTTCTTTCAATATCAAAATAACACCTCTTATTGGAAAACCCTATATCAACCATAAACACGTGTTATTGTTGGTGTAATTCCATATAATTGAAATGGCTATAACTCACTTGATTATGATTCGATCTCAATTAAATTTTGTGAACGTATATATCTTATGTTAGTCTATATAATTGCGAAACTTCAAGAAGTTTAAAGGTACCGTTTTGATTTTATGGGCAAAAATGTAAAATCTACAAATCATACTATTATTAACAAAGTTGATTGAATTTCGATTTCTAAGGTATTTGTTGCCCTTGTGCTCATAAAGGTCCACGTTCGTGATAATTTTCAGATTTTTCGGCTAAAAGGTGTCCAATCGCGAGGGGGGGGGGGGGGGGGACACAAATTTTGGGTACATGATTTTTTTATTTCAGATTCTAAAAGTTCTAATCAAGACCTTTCATTTGATATCCCACTCGACTACCTTTGATGAAAAAAAATGTTTAAGGGCCAATTCGTTATTAGGGGGGACCCCCCTTAAACATTTTTTTTAAGGCCTTAACTTTTGAGAGACCATCATTTCTGACCTTTTCACAAAGTTTGAGCATTCTAGCTTCTATAGTTTCTGAGGAAATCAGCTGTGACGCACGGACAGACGGACGGACAGACGGACAGACGGACAGACAGGTCGCGAAACTAGTAGGTCTTTGTAAAAAAATTTTTTACAAAGACCTAAAAATCAATGTCGCGAAACAGGCAGTGACAGGGAATATTGAATTTCAGCTTCACCCCTTTTTTGTTTGTTAACGCTGTCAATACAACAATAAATGAATTTCTAATTCCGAAAATATATTTTATTTTTTTCCATTTTTTCGTTAACAATATTGTTTTCCTTTTCACAGACACGTGTTTCATCTGTGACATCCAGGCTTCTTCAGTGTGCACTAATCTTTTTTATCCCCGGTTGCCCCTTTTTATACCTGCTACTTTAATAAGTTTATTCATTTTGTCCACCCGTTACCTAAGTTGGTATTTAACCTCCGCCCCTAATCGCCAGCGTTTCCCATATGTCTAATTCGTTCGCATTTTTTAACCTGTTTAATTACTTTGAGATTTTAGATTTTTATTTGGTGCTTTTCCTCAATGGCGTGTTTTGCTACCGCTGAATTCAAATTATTTTTCTTGCCTTATTTCGTTGATGTCTCCACCTATTTCATATATTCTGCGAAACTCATTGTCACCAGCACGTAATTTCGTAGATACTACGTTTTCCGTTAACCCCGTCGGTCTTTTTCCATGCTTAAAATTCGATTGAGTTGGTTGTTTGTTGCTACCACTTCTATTTTTACGTTCCTCATCGCCATTTTCAATTTTTGGTGAATTCCTGCAAATGCAATACCAATTCTTTTCCGTTCCTTTCTGTTCGGTTCCAGTGTTGTGTATGTTTATAGCACTTTCCTTCTTTTTTTTCTTTTCCAGGATCCTTGTTATTTCGTGCTCTCGAAATCCGTTTTTTTTGCTGTGTCTAGTATGTTCCCGAGTTTCTTCTCGTAGTTTTCCTAGCTCATCGGTATCGTCAGTGACTTGTGGATCACTTCCATTTTATGATTGGTATAATGATACGATGTATTCACTACTGTAATCCAGTTGTTGTCCTACTTGTTCTCCATTTACGATTGCTAGTACATCTGTAGTAATCGAGCAGTCACCTAAGCAAACTGCTGGAAAACCGGCATAACACTGTTCCGAAATTTCAATTGCTGATTTGGAAAATTTAATTACTCAAAGTTAAGCCTTTGTAAATTATAAAACTTAGAGAGAAATTTACACTAAATGTAAATTTTCTCTACATTGACATTCTTCATGAGGTTTATCTTTTCATTATAATTTAACTCTTCTATATATTTTAATTTTTGTATTATCTTAATAACTCAAATCTGCTATTGAAAATTCTAACATGAGAACACTGATATGATACAGCATTCCACGGATTGCATTGCAAATGCAATCTACAGTGGCTGAGCAAGGCGTGACGATACAGTAGACGACGGACAAGCGAAGAGGGGAATCTGCTTGGGCGCTAGAAAACCACCGTTGTGGCATGCAGATTCGGCTGGGATTGGAAAGATGGTGATGAGTCAGTTATTCACGGCGGCGATCACGTCGAGACGCCCCAGAAAAGAACCGGCATTTACTCGTTTGTTGCATGTTAAGTGCTCCTCCTACTGAGGATTATTTATTTTGTGCGTGACAAGATTGGATAAAATTCCCGTGGCTATCGGAAAATGCGCGTTCGTCGTGTTCTAATTACGTTTTTCTGACGATGAGGTTTTGGGTGGTTGTGGACTTGCGGTTGGTGTCTCCTGAGATATATTGAGGCGCGCACGGGCGCGATTAGAGAATTTTTCCTCGTGAAAATTGTCATCGTAAATGAAAGAAAGTTTTCGGTGAGAATTTTGCATTCAAGAGTTTCCGCGTTGCAAAATTGAAGTGGGAAATCAGTGAAGTGACTTTGACGTGGAATTTCATTCATTCTCACATAATTGTGCGTTTTCGCAAATTGTTTTTAGGATTTCCTAATTGGGAAATACATTCGACCTGTGTGCGGGCCTAGTTGAGTGCGTTGTCTGATCGCAGCTGCGACTAGGATCTTGCGAGAAAAATATGAAGATAAGCGCCATATTGAAGAGCTGGCCAATGCAAAGTGGACGTTTCATTCGGGTTGTTTAATCAGATAATTTCAACCCCTGTGAAATTATTATTAAATTTTTCGTGACAAAGTTGTGAAATTGGATGATACATCGCTTTACCAATTGTTGAGGGTTAACTGAAAGTTCAGTGTAACAGCCGGGAAATCGAAAGCAGTGCGAGACGCCTCATTTAGCCACCGAACACCTTTCCCTAGACATAAGTGAAGGACAGTTTACGTGCGGTGCACGATTCGCTCTCGCTTGCACAGTGGCAGTTTTCCGCCGATTGGCTCATTGAATTGTCGCGTTTCTCATCTTTCTGTAGTAATTTATTGCACACCGGAGGGGAACGAAATTTTATATGACTTTTGACGGAATCAGCGGAACACTCGTACTCCAAAGACCTCATTTGTCTCCACAGATAAGAAGGAAGTTGGCTAGGTCGTGTATGAATTCACATAGGCAATATTTGAGTCATAGCATCTTTCAACATAATTTCTACAAGTCGATCGCGTCAACATCTAGGAAATCAGCAAAGCAAAAATAATCGGTTGTTAATTTTAAAAATCAGTTTCAGTCATTTCACACACATCACCAGCGGGCGCCCGGCGAGGATAAAGGTGAGTGCATATGTTTGCGTTACCTTGTTTTAATTTGTTTATTAAAAAAATATTATTCATTATTTATTAGAATGCATGCACCATTGAATGTAATGAGAAATAATATAATATATAATATTGTGCAAAGGTTGAACTCATAGTTTTGCGAGAAGGAGGTAGTAGTTAGATGAATTACCGTAAATAGTCACGATTGAATTAATTAAGATTTATTTAGGATTTGGAATGGTTGTGTGTACCTGTTTACTTATTTCAAATATTTGATGAATTTTGTAACGTAATTGAAACGAAACGCGGCTAGTGAAAAATTGATAATACCTTATCAATGAATTGACGCCCCACATATCAGCCTGTATGAACATAAATTAGTAAAGTGTAATAAAAAAATTGTGAGTAAAGAAGTACATTCGGTCTTTCTATTTGACCGAACCGTACCGCGTATGCGAGCCGAAACGATGGCTGGCCCCTCCACTATACTGAGCAAGCCGTCGGGCGAGCTCCTCTCTTTTTGTGCGATACGGAGGCTCTTGACCGGGTAGAGTGGCCTTCCGCTCAAGTGTCTTTTTATGTAAAGTGTTATGTGATTCCATCGGATAATACTATGACATAAATTGGTCACGTGTATATTTCTCATTTGATGGAAAAATTCATGCAAATTATGTTTGTATGAGTTTTCCACACAAATGGGAAATATATGGCCATGTCTACATTTGGATATTGATCCGATTGTGAGGGTCCGAGAGGGCATCGCTTCCACCTGGATGCCCCACTTTTATTTGTGGGCCATAAGTTCGTCGTAACGACGAAGTCTCTTTAAGTCTGTCCGTTTTCTCCAGGCCCGATTTGTCCTCTGTAGCAACAATTCTCTTGACCCTTAACAGGTTATTTCGTTCTCGACTTCGGTCGATATCTATTTGAACCCTTTTTTTGAAAATTCGTCGATGCGAATAATATTTTTGTAGTGGGTCTTGTGGAGAAAAGAAGAATATAATATGTATATATATAAACATATTAATTTTTGATTATAGGAATTAAAGTATTTTTTCTATTAAATAAATCTTTATAATATTTAATGATCTAAATCGCCTCGCGTCCTACGTGCGTTAATCGAGTCCGGTAAGTCGCAGTTTTCATAGTTCATCCCTTCGGTAGGTTACCTCGGCTCGACACCGTCGAACCGTTACCTTTTTATCATATAATTCGTGAATGCGAACATTTTTTTATAGTGGACCCTTGTGCTGGGAAAAAGAACCCGCCCCACAGCACCTCAACGCTAGCCTGTCAGGGCATACACGCGTCCCTAGACTAGGCCAAATCTCGACGAATCCTACCATCCTCTTTTGGGCAGCAGACCATCGCTGCAGTCCTTTACGGACATTTTTATCTACACCAAATTCACTACACATCGTCCATATATCTGATCCACACCTTCGGGAGAATTTCATCTTGCTCAATGTTATCCTCAATCGCCGTCATGCAAATTGCCGCTAGTACAGGTGATAGGGAATTTTTCATAACTAATCCCCGTGTTGATTTATAATAATTTCCCCTGAATGTAGGAAAACATTCATTCATACATAATTTAGCCAACCGTACATATGTTCTAATTTTCCCCCTCTTTCTGCATTTTTCCCCACTTGTTTTTTCCTGCCATTTTTTCAAATTAATATAGTGGCTGTTGAATGACACTATTTTCTCTTTCGGATGGATCGCTTCTATTCCCTTAATGATATTTACGAGTTCGTATGAGTTTTTGACTGTTTGTTTTCCTTGTATTGGTGCCAACTTTATGCATTCTTCCACTATCCATTTTGCATTTTTATAGGTAGGTAAATTTGAATCAGCTATGATTCTCCTCTTTATGTGCTTTAAGTTTGTATTTTATCTGTGGAAGTGAAGGGTTTGACATTCTTAATTTGGTAATATCTGGAAAAATGTTTTTTGCTTCTTTTAATACTTTGTGAACTCTTTTTATCGATTCTGCTAATGGATTTGTGCTTAGCTTGTAGTTACCGCCCGCTTCAATTTTTCCCATTACTCGTTTGTCATATTCTAATATCCATTATAACTATCTGATTTCCCTTGTCCGCTTTTAAGTAGTATACGGGTTTCGCTTTCAAATCTTTCATCGTTTCCAGTGCGCCAATATTCTTTTTTTCGTGTTTTTTTTTTTTAATTCTTTCTGCCGTGTTTTAAACCTTTTTTTCTATGTTGTTGGCATATTTTATTCCAGCTTCAACATTCACTATTATTCGCGCAAGGGTTCTTTTTGAACCGTAAATTTCCACCCCTTATTCAGAAGTTCTAATTCCTCTTTCTTGAATCTAATGCTCGATTTATTAATTACGTAGTTTTCGATTATTTCTACTTTATTTTTGATTTCCTTCTTGGTCTTAATTGTCATTTCGTGTAATTTATTGCTAAGTATTTCCTTTTTCCTTAATTTTGCGTATTCATACTAGACACAGTAAAAAAACGGATTTCGAGAGAACGAAATAACAAGGATTCTGGAAAAGAAAAAAAGAAGGAAAGTGCTACCAACATACACAACACTGGAACCGAACAGAAAGGGACGGAAAAGAATTAGTATCGCATTTGCAGGAATTCATCAAAAATTGAAAATGGCGATGAGGAACGTAAACAAATAAGTGATAGCAAGAAACAACAACCAACTCAATCGGATTTTAAGCATGGAAAAAGACCGACCGGATTTGACGGAAAAATTAGTATCTAAGAAATTACGTGTAGTAATTGTCAAAAATCGTACATAGGGCAAACGAAGAGGCTGGTGACAACGAGGTTCGCAGAACATATGAAAGAGGCGGAGACAGCAATAAAATAAGGCAAGAAAACTAATTTGAATTCAGAGATAGCAAAACACGACATTGAGGAAAAGCACCAAATAAAAATTGAAAATCTCAAAGTAATTAAACAGGTAAAAAAACGCGGACAAATTACCTGAGGGGCGGAGGTTAAATACCGACTTAGGTAACGGGTGTACAAAATGGATGAACAGATTAAAGTAGCAGGTATGAAAAGGGGCACTGAAGAAGCCTGGGTGTCACAGGCGAGATACGTATCTGTGAAAAGGAAAAAATAAAGTATATTTTTGGAATCCAAATTAATTTATTGTTTTAGTGATAGGGAAGTTTCTCCTCTTGCGAATTACTGTGGCTACAATTATTTTTTAGCTTCGAAAGCTTAAATTTTTATTGTTTCAGCTTTTTGGCGTATTTTGAAAAACTTATTTTGCGTTTGTGAATATCAAGCGGATTTAGTAGAAAAGCTTGCCAGACATTGTTACTTGGAGCATAGTGAAAATAAGAATAACCACAATTCAAACTATTACACGTTTGGTCTTAGATAGCTCTTTTTATTAAGACGTTAACTAAAGCTGTTATTCAAAGAATCACTGCATCAAAATGAATTCAAGAGGCACAAAATCAATTAACTAAACTGAAATTATTTTTTAGGAGATTGGAGTGACGAAAAATGATTTTGCACCGGCAGCGTTGATATTAAATAGTAACTTCATTTTTCACCAGGGGAACTATATTCTAGTTTGTTAGATTTTCTTCTGAGTTTAAACATTTATTGTTATAATTTTAAATAATTCTGGAGAAGAAACATGGAGATCTAAAAACTGATAAAAAGACAACATGGAAGAGAAGAAAGTAATTCCGATTCAACAGCAAACATTCACAATTAACCCGGTTCGCTGCTTTTCTTATATAACATTTACCAATAAATATGCAAAAATAAATAATACCTGTAGTCAAAGCGGGTGTCCACTCTTGTTCGCCAGTTACACCCCACAAATAGGTAATGCTTTTTGAAGGGGCAACAGTAACTAAGGGCCCAGCAGGAGAATGCAGCGATGATCCTCGTCTTTTTGCTTTTATAGAAAAAATGTTTTTTCTTATTACTAAAGTTATGGCATAAAATCAAATGCATACAATCATTGCTATCATCTAAATGAGCTCCATTCAACGTTTTGTCATGAGTTGAGCAGGTCGATGTATGCTCGTAATCAAAGGAATTATAGTTGGAATCGATCGCGGCGGGGAAGCTGGTATTTTGATTAGTAGGTACCGCTTGATAGTGATGTTGTTGGATTAGGACTCCAGTTGGACCCTTTAAACAATTCGCTAATTATGGGGATTTTTTATATATGCTTTATTTACTTTTGGGAATATATGAGTCCACCTCCTTCGATTAGAAGTCAATTTTATTGTAACATGCGATGGATCAAAAGGGTTAATCAATGCTCGACCAGGTCGGACAATAGGAGTCTTGGCAATAATTGAACGTCTTGTTTTTTCAACTGTGGTCGTTTCAATTAAATCCGGTGAGCCGTCCTGTATTTATAATTGGAAAAGCAATTAAAATGTTTAATATCTTGGAAAATCTTACAAAAGTAAGGAACACTCTTGATACGCCATGGTGAATATCTGGATCTGACATTTTTCTCCTTAGAGTAGGTAGGCCTGATGCAGTAGTATTACTCCACTCATTTGAAAGATGCGTTGTATAGGTTTCTAGACTTGGTACTGATGTTTTCTTAGCACGAATCACTCGTTGGAGTGAACTAAAGTAATATCCAAAATAGTGAATACGATACATAAATAACTAAAATCCAAACAAACCAAGTTCCTTGCGCCGGCGGTAAGTGGAATATTTCGGCATCATACGCATCATAGTCAAACAACGAATTATGAATGTACTCTGACTGTTTACAACTCAAAAATCTCATCTTCTGATTTTCCTTATTGTTTTCATCGGCACTTGCTTGAATTAGAGGTGGCAATTTGATTCGCGGAATAAATGTTGAGTAAGCAACTTTTTTATTTGTTGAATAGAAACTTAAATTTATCCAATGGGGCATTGAATAGTCATCAACAGCAGTTAGAGAAGTGTCTTTGTTATGAAATTTCAGCAATGGAACGGCGTGTAACGGTTGTTCACCGACACAAACCAAATCACTTCCAACACCATTGTCGATTATCTGAAAAATAAAAATTCGTAAAAAAATTACGAAATTTATTATTGTCATTTCAATTGAAAGATTATCAGATTGGTCTTGGCTAGTGCCAAATTTTTAACTAATTCAAATGCAGTAGTAATGTTCCAATAGCGATCCAAAGGACCGATTGCTTGGAAAAATTTCAGTTCTAAAATTTTCTCCATAACAATACGAACAAATGAGCCAGACAATAGATTTTAGGCAGAGGATAAATTTGAGGTCCCATATCCCATTGGCAGGGACAAATATTTTTTGTCATATTTATTTACTTTGAAAAGCTATCCAACCACCTTTATTGAAGTAAAAAAGAAACAAATCGCCACTTTGATTAAAAATCATAGCGCTGTCAGCGATTGTTATTCTAATTATTTTGATAATTTATTGGTGAAAAAGTCTCTTTTAAAACCTTATATTTAAATTTTTGTGAAGTGAAAGATGAAGTAAAAATAAAGAAATTTAAAAGGTAAAAGTGTGCTCAATAAAGTAGTAAATATTGTTCATGGGCGGATCATTGTTAAACGTCAGGTTAGTAATTCCGCCTAGTTTTCTTTCTCTAAATAATATTTGCACTACCTTTGATTAGGTGATTTCAGTTAAAAATATTTTAATTTATAATTTATATTGCAAAGCAAAATATTGTCATTTATGGGAAAATTAAAAATTGTGTAGACCGATTTTTAATAATTAACGCGATTTCGAATATTCGCAATGGTGGGGCGGTTATTAAAACGTCCATCAATGAAAATGCAACTTCTCTCTATAATTTAGCAACGGATGCAATAAAAGATGAGTAGGATATCACTCAGACTAGATTGCAACAACTTAGACTTATCATCAATGGCCTAGAAAATCAACATACGAATAAGGAATTAAGGAATGCAATCCAATCATTACAACCCAATAAATGGAACTTGTACATGCTAGGCGGACAAGAAATGGAACGTGGTTGCACATCATCCAGGTTAATGGGAGCATGTATTCTTCTTCGGGCCCTTTTTGGGTATCCATTGTTCGTCCATACGATTCATGTGGCCAGCCCATTGCAGCTTCAGCATTCTTACAATCATTAAGACCTCCGGCTCGTCAAAAATTTCATACATGCCCCCGTCTAGCTTTGCTCCTTTTATTTGCCTCAGGACCCGTCGCTCAAAAGCGTTCAATACATATGCGGACGCTTGGGTTAGGGTCCATGTTTCACACCCATAGCATAACACAGGTCTTATCACATATTTGTATACTTGGGGATCTTCAAGATCATCAAAACTAAATAAACTATTTTATTTCCGAGTTGTATTCTGCGGCGTATTTCGTCTCTTTCATTACCGGTTCTCATTATTTTAGCGCCTAAATATACAAATTCGCTCACATTTTTGATATTGTATTCGCCAAGTGTGATATTCTGGGTATTTGAGGTATTTTTCTTCGACTGCATCATTAGCTTTGTTTTACTCTCATTGATTTGTAGCCCTACTAGTTTTGCTTCGCTGTCGAGATTCAGGAAGAGTATTAGAGGCTTGTAAATAGTTACGTCAATAAAGATTATGGATCATATCTTGTGAAGGAAGACTATAACATAACGAGGTGTTTTAAATGATAACAAGTTGGGTAAACAGACCTACGCTCATGTCAGAAGGGTTTTGTATTCAATTTACAAAATGCAGTCACCAGATCGAATCAAATCAAGATGCATGTCAAAGACGATTTTATTGGAGAAAATATGAAATGCGAAGATCATACTATTTTTAACAAAGTTCAATGAATTTCGACTTTTGAGGTTTTTGGTATTGTTATACTCATAAATATCTCCCTTGATAATTATTTCAGATGTCCATCCGCGACGGAGGAAACACATTTTTCATGTATTTCCCCCTGTGCCCCCACTGAAGCAAAAACTGACAGTTTAACAACTGTTTTGACAAGCTCCCATGAAAACTTTCATTTTATACTCATATCGGCTACGTTTGATGAATTTTTTTTTTTTTCAGGGGCCACTCTCCTGTGCTGAAATCATCGATTCATGGCCAATTTTTTCGAATCCTAGAATGGTTACAAAACCCTTTTTCTAGGAGCTCTCTCCCACCTCCTTGAATTATTTCACTTATGAGCATTAATTGTAGGTACTCATCTTCAGTCATTCATTCATGCACCTTAAACGTTGAAGTTGGGAAAAAATAACTCCAAATTTTTCAATCTTCGCATTTAAAACAGCCACTATCTTGTTTTACGATTACTTATACTACTAGCTGAACCGATTCTCAAAGATATACATGACACCTATCATTCCTGAAATTTTCATGCAAATCCTAGCAAAACTGTAGTGTCTGAGTCGGTTAAAAGCGCATGTTGTTCCATAGCCATATGTTGTCATAGTAATACATGCAGCGCATATTGTTCCATAGTAATACAGGAAAATTCAAACCGCTATAACTTCGCTAAATATGATTCAATCTTTATGAAACTTTCAGGATAGATCAATCTTATAAATAAACATCCACGTACTGAATTTGATCGAATTTAAGGGTACCGTTAAGATTTTATTCAAGAAAACATAAAATCGAGAAATCATACTATTACTAACAAAGTTGAGTGAATTGTGACTTCTAACGTATTTGTTGTTGTTGTACGCACCAAGGCCTACATCCCTGATTTTTTTTCAGATTTTTCGGATCACAGGTGTCCAATCGCGAGGGGGGGGGACACACATTTTTCGTGTATTTCCCCTCCCTGTGCGCCCTCCGAAGCAAATTTTGCCAAACTAAGACCTGTTTTGAAAAGTTCTCATCAAGACCTTTCATTTGATATCCATATCGGCTACCTTCAATGAAATTTTTTTTTCGGGGGGTCACTCTCCTATATGGGGAGACCCCCCTTAAATACCTTATAAAATTTTTTTGTAGCCGAACTTTGAAGAGATCACCACTTTACATCTACACACAAAATTTGATGTTTCTAGCTTAAGTAGTTTCCGAGAAAAACTGCTGTGACACACGGACGGACGGACGGACGGACGGACGGACAGACAGACAGACGGACAGACTGGTCGCGAAACTAGTAGGGTTTTGTAAAATTATTTTACAAAACCCTAAAAAAACAGCCACAAAACACCAAAGTGTGAAGGGGGGGCGAATCTGTGTGAAATGTGGAGGAAAGCATGACTTAGAGCAGTCGAGGAAAAATACCTCAAGTACACAAAATATTACACTTGGCGAGTACAATATCGAAAATGTTAGCGAATTTGTGTATTTAGGCGCCAAAATAACGAAAACGGGCAATGAAAGAGACGAATAGGAGGTAGGAAGGTTTTCGAGCAGTTTGCTTGTGTGACTGCTCGATTACTGCAAAAATACCTCAAATACCGAAAATATCACTCTTGGCGAATACAATATCGAAAATGTGGGCGAATTTCTATGTTTAGGCGCCAAAATAACGAAAACGGGCAAAAAAGAGACGAAATGCGCCGTAAAATACAGCTGGCAAATAAAATATTTTATTCAGTGTTGACGATCTTGAAGACCAGCTGCATACACAGGAAAACAAAGCTCCAAGTATACAAATATGTGATAAGACCTGTGTTATGCTATGGGTGTGATACATGGACCCTAACCCAAGCATCCGCAAATATATTGAACGCCTTTGAGCGACGGGTCCTGAGGCGAATAATCGGAGCGAAGCTTGACGGGGACCAATGGCGAATTCGATACAACCATGAGCTGTATGAAATTTTTGACGAACCGGAGGTCTCAATGATTGTAAGACTGCGGGAGCTGCAATGGGCTGGCCACATGAATCGTATGGACGAACAACGGATACCCAAGAAGCTATTCGTTGGGAGAACTGAAGGCCGGAGACCAGTGGAGAAACCGAGGAAACGCTGGTCTGACTCGGTCGACGAAGACAGTTCATCCCTGCTCGGATATCGAAATCGGAGGACGCGGTCAATGGACCGAGACAGTTGGAGGCGCTATTTGCAGGAAGCGAAGGCCCGAAAGGGACTGTAGTGCTACGAAGAAGAAGAAGAAGCATGACTTAAAAGACTGCAAAAGCACGCTTGAGAAGTGCTGCAACTGTATTGGAAACAATAAGAATGTTGATCATTCTCACAGAGCTGACTCGATAGAGTGTCCGGGATTTCAACGTAGAGTTTTGATCGCCAGGAGGAACACCGATTACAATTTCGATAATTGTTAATTATACAAATCAATCAAGTGGAACAAATTTGGCACCCTTATACTCTAATATAAGAAGCTTAAGACACAAGGTGATTGATATTCAGATACAAAAAAATATATTATTTTTAAGCAAAAGAACAAAGACATAGAATTCGACCTAAATATTAACGGCAAATAATTACAAAGAGTGCTAGAAATGAAATATCTTGGTCTTATCATTGAACATCTTATGACGTGGGTGCCACACATAAATAGCTTAAGGAGGCAATTAGCCCAATAATAGTCTTAAGAAGATATGAGGATTTTCCAATGCACATCAAGAAACTTGTTTAAATGCATTTTTGCTGACGAAATTATATTATGGAGTAGCAAACTCACTTTTTGTATTTAAGAAAAGACTTAGGGAACATTTAATGAGCACGGATTGAAGCGTGGACCTGAAGATGCTTGAAGAGACAGTTACTCAGAGTTTTTCTTTCATGCGTCGTATTAGATTGAATGTGTTGTTTATCTCTGAGAGCTGATCATGAATCGGACTAGATATTCATGATAGGATTAATTCACATTATTTTATGTGCCCCCTTATACCCATGTTTTAAACATTATCTGGACGGCACACTCGACGAAATTTGAATGCAGATCGCACGAGCGTTGTGCGACGAAGAAAGACTGATGGAGAGAGTGGTAGGGAATGGAGGTATTAAAAAAAAAATTTTTTTTCCTAAAATTCAGCTAGTGCTTAAGATTTTTTTTGTGGTTGGGAGGTGAATGTCATTTATTATGCACACATTACTTCGGGCCAGGTCTCGTTCTGTTATGCTGTGAGGCGACTTCAAGCTGGAGGATCCCTCTCGTAGCGGGAGGGGAGAAGTGAAGAGGAATCCCTAGAAAAGCAATCCCCAGTACCTAACCCCCGGCTACTGTGTCCCTTTTATTTTTAGGACTTTGTCAACCGATCCAAGCATCACTGCGACTGTATTATCCGGGGTGAGCTCTCCCGTCTCCCTGTGAAGGTCGCTTCGCAGCCTGTCCCATTTAGTGCACGGAAAAAATGTGTGACAGGCATTGTCTTCCTCTCCTGGGCAAAACCGACAAACGCGGGACCATGACTTACCAATTTTGTGCAGGTTAGACTGAAAACACCCATGCCCGCTCCCAAGCTGGGTCATATAGAAGTCAGTCTCACCATGCTTTCGATTTAGCCACGGTCTTACATCCGGGATGAGGCGCGCAGTCCACCTTCTTTTCGTGCAATTCACACAAGACTGCTGCGAGTCGTTGAGTGAGCGCTGTTTCTCCTCGCGGACAACCATCCCGCTCGCGTCCTCGTTTCGGCGCAGGTAAATAGCGCAGCGCACTCTAGCAAGGAGGGAAACAGGTGTCACGCCTGCAATAACTCTCACCGCCGAATCAGAGACTGTCGGATATGAAGATGCAATCCGCAGTGCCCCTCGTCTCTGTACCTGTGCCAAGCGCTTTCGGTATACCCCATATTGCTGCTTCGCCCCATATTGCTGCTCCGTACAGTAGCGCTGACCCTACAGCACTCATCAAGAGACGTCTTCTTGATGGGTTGAGTCCCTCGACGTTGGTCATAAGTAGACTCAGAGCTGATACTTCCAAACTAGCCTTCTTAGCCGTTGGCCTGATTTGCTCAGAGAAACTCATCTTCGAGTCGATCAGTAACCCAGGTACCTCCCCGCTGGCTTCGATTCGATTAGTATGTCTTCAATACTGATCATCCTTACTCTAGGGATTCTCTTTTCGTCAAGATGACCACTTCAGTTTTCTCCCGTGCTAAACTGTACCCGTGAGCAGACATTCAGCCCCTCACTCGGCGCACTAGCTTACCTAGCCTAAGTTGCGCTTGTTCTACGGTGCGTCAAGTGACCAGAGCCGCAACATCATCCGCACAACCGATCAAGCGCGACTCATCTGGTATCTCCAGTCTCAGTAGCCCGTCGTAAGATACGTTTCACAGATCTGGACCAAGGATAGATCCCTGGGCAACACCCGATGAAACTTCCATGCTTCGTTGCCCCTGTGTCGCGTCATAAAGCAGGCTTCGGGCCTTCAGGTAATCCCTCAAAAGCCGCATTAGATATTCTGGAATTTGAAAAGAGTTTTCCAAAATATCCACCCATCTAGTGGAGTTGAAGGCGTTCTTAACGTCGAGTGTCACCAACAGAACGATCCGTTGTATGGTGCGGCTGTATGCTTCTGCCTTTTGGACCGCGCTCACCACCTCTGCAATTGTATCAATGGTTGAGCTTCCTGCTCTAAAGCCGTACTGCTGAGGAGATAGATCCCCAGCAGCACGAATCGCGTCAGTGGGTCTTCCCTTGATGAGTTTCTCTAGTACTTTCCCAGCATTATCTAGCATGCATAACGGGTGATATGCAGACGGCAATCTTAGATTTTCCTTCCCTTTGCTGATCAGCACGAGCCTCGCTACCTTCCATCATACCGGGAAAACCCCGTCCCGTAGGCAAGTGTTGAATGTGCTGAGCAGCAAGTCAGGACAATGGTGATAGACAAATTGCAATGCCTCAGCTGGAATACCATCTGGACCTGGAGCCTTGCTCAGTTTCAGTGAAAGGACTGCCTCCTCCAGCTCCAGCTGTGTGAAGAGTGGACAATCGACTGCTGTTTCACCATGGACAGCGTCCACACGGACGGGATGGGCGGGGAAGAGTACCCGCCCTATCTGGTCCATCTTTCCCGCATCCGTAGGGCACCAAGCTTCCATATAACCGCTTTTCATCGAATTTAGTCGACCACCAGTACACTAGAGGCTTGCCGTGCCGGAGTTTCCGACGGCGTTGCAAGCAATCGTAATGATGCTCATAGTTGAGTTCACTACGTCTTGTGCTGCCAGTTTTTCCGTTCACAGCGAATGTCCCTTCAGAGGAGCACTTGCTGTGAGCCCCTCGACGAACCTCTCGACATCCATCCTTCCGATGTTCCCCTCAATTGCAGAAGGTTGAAACCACGGACGTCGGGATCTCAAGTAGAATGCACTGATGATCACTGGCTGAGTAGTACTCTTATACTTCCAAGTGTGTCTCCTCCGTACTAAGGACTCTGAGGCCTTCCTTCCTTCACAGCCAATACGGCAGAAAGTCGGCGTGATTCCGGTGTTTAGTACGACGAGCACTGTCCTAGCTGCCATTTCTAGTTTTCGTTTTCCCAGCGGATCTCTTTGAGGCATGTTCCATTCGATTGCCTTAGCGTTGAAGTTAAAGCCACACGAAACCATCCCCCGTCCACAACTTTCCGCCTGGAAATCTCTGTTCCGAACCCAGATGGCGGTAGAGCCAGTTTTATCAGGATACCATGATGCAAAACTTTTATCATGGTGTTGCTCACTCAGCAGCACAAAGTCGGCTTTCATGTCCCTCGCAAACTGCTCCAGCAGATTTTGGGCGGTTGAACTGCGGTGTAGACTAAGCTGCAGGATACGGGTGATCGAAGTTCTGATTTTGCCTTGGCTAGGGCTTACTGGAAAACCCGACATTTTCCTGATCCCAAGACGTGCCCAAAATCCGTTATTGGTTTAGCATCCTTGCAAAGAATACAGTGTGCCTCCTTTGTACACTCTATTCTTTCATAATGAATTTCACCGCACTTGTAACAAAGGGAACTCCTATCGGTTGTGCGGTGTGACTACAGCCAAGGCAACATTGAAGAGGCGCTGCTCTTCGCCGTATCCTGCAGACAACCGACCCTATGCTTACTTTGCCAGAAATTGTTCGGCGTCCTTTTCGGTCAAGTCAATGATGGCCATGAATTGTCCCTTTTGGTATTCTGGTGTAAGCCACGCTTTGATCCTGCCCACGCTAGGGAAATCCCTTTTGATGGCCTCTTCTACCTCAGCCAGGTCCGTGACGCAGTCAATACTTCTTATTTCGAGGCTATAGTTACGCTTTTGCCGAGGACTTTCTTTACTGTGTCGCAAAATGCTTCCAACCAACCGCGTTGGTCGTACTGCTTTAGCGGCAGTGTTGGTGTCTTCGGGCCTTACATATCCCCTGATATCCCACAGGACTTCTGCGTATGATCAGCCATCTTGGGGTTTTACGAGCAGTGCCTGCTGCCCGAATCTTCTTCGGGGCTTCTTTTTCTCCTACTTCGCATCAGGCCTTTTTAATTGTTGGGTGTCCGTGCGAACTTTATTTTCTGGCGCTTTTTGAAAAAGTTTCTTTGCGGCTTTCTTCGCTCCTTTTGTCAGCACTATCTGGAACACTTGATCTGGCATTCCGCGCCCATCAAGTTCCTCTTCCTTCCTTCTTTCATCCCGATCTCTTTCGGCCTTCTGGTCCTCTTCGGCCTATAACCGGCTCCTCCGAAAATTCCCTGAGATATTTAGATATAGTGTAATATGTTGTTTTTAAAGTACATACTTTAATTGTAACTAAGGCAAAAAATTTCGAATACTCACCCTTTGTTTCGTAATATTAGTCAGTTCACGGTCAACTTCGAAAACTCCAACACCTGGTGTTATCACCACTGAAAGTTGACCAGTACGATCGAAACTCCTATCCAAATAATGCTTCTCAAATGCATTCAGGGAAATATTTAACACTTCCAAGAAATTCCCTTGCGCAGCTGTTGAGTTTGTAGCAGCCGGTATCACATAATTTTCTCTTTCGTGATATCTCAAAACAATTCCTTGATATGCCGTAAACAATTTCCTTAGTTGCACCAAGACTGTGCTCCAATCATCATTTCGTTCATTCTGTATAGCTACACGATAAAAATCCTCATAATATCGACCTTTATAATCCATTTGCAAACAATCTCGCATATGAGGTGGAAATTCATCCAGACGCTTGGCAGCATAAAATGTTCTGGAGAACAAAACTATAGTCACTTCATGGTTACACCCAAGCTTTTTCCATTTCATAAACAGATCGGTGAGGAAGCCATTGACCGCTTTTTCAAAGTACAGATCACCATGAATATCAAAGTCCCACATTTCCGAGGACATTTGAATGAACAAATAGACTAATGATGTACTACTTCGAAATACGACTTTTGTATCCTCTGTAATAACGCCACATGCTACTCGGTCGCCTTGAGACCACATTTCATATACTTGACATCGTATTGTATGATCACAAAATTCAATTTTTTTATTTATATACACGCAAGTGTTGGTCTGAAAAGAAAAGAAATTTATGTTCCTTAAATTAGTTACCAATGAGATACAAAAATTGAGAAATTGAAAATGCACAAAGAAGGTTGAAAAGATCATTCCACAAAGTCGTGCGATTAACCGCATTTCAAAAATAAAATGCTTCAAATATCTTTTTTTAAACCAAATATGAATAATTACCAAGAATGTCTTCAGTCGCCACATTTCCGACCGTCCCATATACTGATCCTTGAACGTTAGTTCTACTGAATCCAAAGCAACCGTGGTAGGATTCACTACTCTCATAATAACATCTGAATAAGCTTTTAAATTAAATGCAGCTGCTACACTCGATTCAATACTTATCGTCTCGCGCCCTTTGAGCTCTTCATTTAGCGACGCACTTGTAATTTGCAACAACAATCGACATCCTTCACTTTCCGGATCGTATATTTCCACCACATCGCCTTTTTTAGCATTAGCATGTTCTTTGGGATTCAGCACTAAGTCTTCAGCTAAAAACATAATTATTGTGTAAATAAATTTACGATTTGCGCTTTTCGATTAAATTATTGAGAAATTAATAAAGAATTTCCCTACTTACGACTAAAACTTTTCTGATGAGTATACAACTTGTACAACTTAATATCCGACATCTTTATGGATTTCAACAGCTTACGAGGTCATCACAAACAGGTCTAAGGGCACAATAGATTGGTATATTTGATAATGTTCCGCAGAAATAATTACTGGCAGCGCAGCGAGGTGATAGACCGAATGACAGCTAAATGTTTACTTTCGCTACTGATAACAGGTTGATTGGAATCAGCTGACCAACATATTATCTTGATTTGCACCATGGAGCTTTATTAGGCTAGTGGATGTACAAACATAATGTGGTTAATTTTTTAATTTATTTTAATTATAACGGCTATCATCATCCAACCTCACAGAAAAAGCTCTTCAATTAACATCACATGCTAAGCTTTTTTTATCTAAATTTATTGCGTGAATCTTCATGGAAATTTGTTTTTATAAATCGGAATATAAATAAACTGAAATATCTCATTAGATCGGGTAATTTATCTCAAAACATAATGAGTGTCATATCTTAAGCACTTTTTTTCACAGTTATGTGTTACTATTTACCTAATTGAAACAACTAAAAAAAACAAGTTCAGTCAGTTGAAATAACTCTAAAAAAAGAAAATTAACTTCAAGGTGTACTAAAAAGGACGAAATAAATTTTGTTGAATTAGTACAAATAAATTTTCCCAGCATGTTACAAAATTTTTGCTGATGAAAGAGTAAATTGAGGCAGCAGATTCATTCGTTTTAAGGCATAAAAACCAATATTTTTTGCGTGAAATTACTTTTTGACGTTCATCCATGTAGAAAAGGTAAACAAATATAGAGGCATCAATTTTCGACCACTGAATATATTTGATACCTTTGCGTCCCAACAAAACTAGTTCGCATGATCACAGTCACAATGTGAAACACAAAGTCCTAGTCTAATTACCTGCAATATTTTGGAGCGATACCCGACAGAGATCTGTCATCCCTACACAATTTGCTAACCAGCTTATTTTGAGTGAAGACCCAGTTACTCCAATTACATGTACTGGTAAACGAAAGTGTAACAAGAACTTAATCAAACGCTCTATCAGCTAATCGTGGGTTTCGATTGGCTGCAGAAAAAAGTGGAGAGCGGTATCGGTGTTGAACTCGCTGGGAACCTCGACTGGTGAAATTCGTTGCGACGAGTGTAATAAGATTACATTCTACGATCGCGATTAACAAACGCGTCGTCGTTTTTGAAGTGAAATCGGTCGCTCACGTTTCCCACAGCCCTGAGGGGTAAAATTTGACAAAAAAATATTCAGAGCAAAAGTTACGTTGCATGATAGGCACCAATTGAAGTAGCTTTGGATGTTTGTTCACTAGTTGGCATTTGAATTCAATCAAAACATTCACCGTTTTACTAGTGTGCTGCTCGGGGAGTTCGCAATGCGGGTAGGGATGTAGAAATAAAATTGCAGTGCTTACTAATTGTGTACATAGTTAATGCAACGCTCAATGCCAAGAGTCAACAGCAAAAAAGAACCGAGACAAATAGTGGCCTGGCATGAACTTGGTTTATCTGCGGGAGTTCAACGTGCGTTTGTTTGGGGGGAAAAAGGTGGTGCTATAACCGCCTTCCTTTCTAGCGACGGAAAAGTGCTGTTTTTAATTCAGCTGCTTTTAAATGTTTCTGTGCCTTCAAATACTACAAAGTGACAAAGCAATACAAAAATCTCGATGCCAGGGTAACTGATAAACATAAAAATAAAAAAATATGAAAAATCGAAATGCTCACAACTTTGACTACAGTTAGGGTAAACATGAAAAATAAATAATCCTAATGATGACAAAGACTCTTGTGATAAAACATATGATACACGGATAATCATATTCAAACTAATTTTGAAACGTTCTAATTTTCTCTTCCTCTACATCTCTACATTGGTGCTATCATATCCACTTAATTATATTAATAGTCATTGAATCAAATTGAAACAGCTCTTACCACCCAAATTAATGTGGCATTTTGCAAAGATAGCACAAGAGTAGAAATCAGAGAATCTCCATAAATGATAGTTCATTGCATTTAAAATAAATATTAAAAGGGGATTTAACTGTACTTAATTGAATGCGGTGCTGCAGTTATCGGCTGAGTTGTTATAAAAAGTATAATCAATTAGGACAATCTTTCGAATCCATGCATTCATTCATAATTATAAACAAAACCAGAAGTGAATATTATTCAATATTGATTATTTTCCATTAATTTAATTTAAGACAGAATTCGTCTGATAATATAAAGCTTGTTTTTTAGTATACATTTAGTTTTCATATGCTTTAAAGTGCAGATCCAATACACGCCTATGTCTAAAGTTAAAACAAAAATAATAAAAGTACAATTTTACTAATTTTTTTATATTCGTCCGATCAGCACGTACTACGTAAAATTGAAATATTCAATACATAATGCATAAAAATTACATATTTATTGCATCGACATTGTTGCCGATAGTTTTTATGCGATAACTATGCCACTATTGTTGCTGCAGTTGATTCTAAATTGTTATTGTTAATACATAAAAGGAAATACATTTAAACATATGTAAACATATGTAGCACTACTTGCTATTAGCTGTGGTAACTAATTTTACCGAAATAAACAAAAAAACTGACCATAAAGAAATATGGTCATGTAGGAAGTGGTCAGATTTAACGCAACATTCTAATTAGCTTCAATTTCTCGATATCTTAAACGTAATTATTATTTTTATTTTTTAAATGAATTCAAAGCTAGTTCGATATGATAAATGATCATTTTTTAACTAGTTATGCATATTGATCGAAAAAGTTTAATATAAAGATCTATAGAAGAAATTGTAAAAGATGACATAGTATTGGATTGCATAGAGTATAAAGCTTATATACAATATGAATTGCTAACCAAAACATAACTAAATCTTTTCTTTTCAGTAGATAGTCGTCCTTTTCCAGGAGGAAAGGAAGCCGAAGGTAAGTATGTCACCAATGGGGTAGGATTTCGATAGTCCGCAAATGGTCAGCTCGACGTTGCGGTATGGTGAAGGTGCTGTAGTTTGGTTACAATTAGAGTAGATTGATTCGGTTTTCGATTCAAGTAGTTTATTTCTAGCACAGCGCTGGTGAATGATCGGGAACTTGTGATTTTGATTGATTTGTCTCCTTTTTGTTTCTCTCTTTTGGACTGGACGTGCTGTCAAAAAGGGACAAAAATTAAGTAAAGTAGAGTCATTGGAAGTTGATTTGACGCGTTTTAATCGGCCATTTGAATCAGTGGCTGATAAATTTGTATTCGGACTTAGTTTGCTCCCGGAAGATCTGCCACCATAATTCCTCTCAGAACTAGCTAGCCTGCCATTAGACTAAGGGTGTCCGGACTTGTTGACCTGATGGGTATAGTCCGTTGACAGTTTCAAAGACTTCACATCAGGTCTAAATCAGGCGAATATGCTTACCCACATGCTTTTCAACATTACCTTGAAATACTTTATGAGAAAAATAATAGCAGACCACACAGGTACGCTATTATTCAAATTCACACAAAAAGTAGGATGATTCAACATTATGGCTAAGCTGATTCCAGATGTTAAAGAAGCGTGCTTTACGCTAGAGTCTGAAACAAAGAAAATTAACCTGACTAAATGAAACAAAAATTAAATTCTTGATTCAATCAAGACAAAATACAACAGCTTGACTTAACTTGAATGTAGGAGACTACAACCTCGAAAATTAGATCTACTTGAAGTATTTATGGGCCACCTTATTCGTAAATAAACCGAGAAGAACAAGATCAAGCAGCATGTCAATGCAGTAAACAAAGCCACCTTTTTTATTTCCTAGCTTGAAGTCTAGATATGTGCACAGAAGAAATAAGCATTGTATATATAAATCACTTTTTAAGCCTGTGCTGTCTTGCAAGTGGACTATTCGAACGTAAAGTGTGTAGTGAATTAGAATGGATGAGGATGTCCGTCCAGGACTGTAGGTGGTGAGCCAAGTATAACTACTTGTTGGAAATTGAGACAATATACCTTATCCCCCTCTTTCAACTCAGAAAGTCAAGATTGGAGATTATATAGCGCTTCATTTAATCATCCTGCATTCTTAATCTTTCGTAGGGCTCTAGCGCAATGATGGGGTCTTTCGGGCATTTTCATTGCCACAGCAACTTGTATGACTTACCATGACAGATCCCGTGCTGCCCAAAGGTGCCAAATTAAAGAATGACACTCGTTACAGAGTTATAAGAAGATCGCAGGGTGCTAGTGATTGTAGACAATCGGTTTTCTGGGTCGTATGAACATAGGAGGGGATTGTAGGTAATAAAGTGCGATAAAGCCATTTTGATACGTTGGATTTCATGATAGAGTTGTAAATTTACGAGTGGGTTCTATTAGCGGGCATTTCTACAATTCATCCAGAAAGATGATTGCATCAACATGTCTCATAGACGATTGTGGGTATGGATGGAGCAAGTCTATATAAAGCCACTGGAATATCCACTACGGAACGTTTATGAGATGAATAGGAGATCATACAAGTAGAAAAACACTTGATGGCTAAGGGGAGGTGGAATTATATTGTCCATCAGCCAAATCATAGTTTACGGTGCCAAAAAGCATAGTGACAAACTAATGTAAGGGCTGTCCAGGCACTATGAAACCCCTCAATTCTGCTTCAATCTCGCAGAAAGCTTCCTTTAGTTCAAGGCTTGTAATATAGGAGACTTTCTGCATTCAACCAAGTATTCCATCGGAGAATTGGAGAGGGGAAGCATCCTTTACTCTCATTACATTGTCTTTCCTGGCATCGAGATAAAGACGTAGACGTACCCCCAAGGATATGGGGAAGAACCAGGTGCTCTGCAACTCTTCTATAACTCCAAATGCTAACATCCTGTTAAGCTTGGTGTATCGTAATGATTCAGAGTCTAGTACATCTAAGTTCCTGGTACCAATGTTCTGGCACAGTGTCAGCGACCTATAATGAAGACCAAGCTCAGCTGACTAGCTTTCTTTTACAACTGCCTACTCATACTTATCGGCTAGCTATTTGTGGGATTATATGGGGTGGGCTATTGTTGCGCCACGAAGCTATACTACAAAACATTTATCACGCATACTCTACGTTATCAGACATCCCATTTTTTACAAATCATCACCAAAACATAAAGATCTTTGTAGCACGTCAATCATAGCTCAAATGGGCAAAGGGTTTTCAACTGATGCAAAAGAAGTACTTACGACTTTAAAAATGCTTTGCGCTTCTTTCGACTGCTGCCTGACAATCTACCAACTTATTACTACAAGTGAAGCATGGAACGCAGTAAAAATTTCGTCACAACGATGAGTTGTACGAACTGTTTGACCGTCGCCTTCGTAATATAATGGCCGGCTTCGTAAAAATGATGACGTTTTAAATATAGATAACATAGTGGCGATATATCAGCTGTACACTTTACTTTTGTCAATAAGTGACATTTCTCGATTTGAGAATGCTTCAAATATAGTGCAGCTAAATTTAGGAATTACAACTTCATTCGAAAGCTCAGAACCAATGACATCAGTGGGGAGTTGATATCATACTTAAGAAGGACATAAAATTCTCACGAATCTGGTTGAATACCACACAAGAAGCTATTGTGACTCAAGCGGTTAATATTAAATACGCGTCAAGACGTGTCTTTATCTCGATATCTGCTCCACCAAAAGTGGCTATATCAGTCTTCAAAACTGAAATGAAAAGTATCCAACGACGTCTGGACTATGCAAAACATCATGTCATAGGCGGCAACTTAAACGCTAGACACACCTGTTGAGGCGACAAACTATCCAACATTAAAGGAACAATTTCGAAGGACTTTATACGTTTAGAAGAATCACCGTTGATGGCAAATGGATTTTGTTCTCACTTGACGTTACCGTATCTAACATTCCTTTCAAGCTGACTAGTTGAAGAAGAAGGATCTGTGCAATTGTGGACATTCCTCTATTTAGATTACAATTTAAATGGTCTCAAGCCAGCGGTAGTTGTGTCGAAATAGGAACAATATTATGAATGATATCGCAGCTGTAATTTAGTGAGATTATTAACGATTTGAGTCAAATCATCAACAATAATACTACTGGCAAGAAAGTCAAATTTAGTAACAAGTATTGGTGGTCAATCAACCTAATGAAAACCTGGAAAAAGAAGAAAGAGAAATTCAAACGTTTAAAAAACTTAGTCAACTGGTCTCCTTATTTCATTCGGATTAAGTGGAAAGCTGCTGTAAGAGATGTCAAAAGAATAGGCTGGGAAAAAGCAGTCCTCAATATCTGCAAGGTTGGCAATATAAAAAGCTTTTGGAAGTTCATTAGCAAAATAAAAATCCACAAGAGTAGAAACCCGCATGAACAGATGGACAAAAAAGTATGTCTGCATTTTCTTCAAGGCATCTGAAGCAAACATCATGCCAGCAGTAACACCTCCTTCGAAACTGAAACTGCCGTTGACCCTGAGCACCTCTTCAAAGTTTGGAAACTGTTACAGGTCTTTGACACTAAAAAAACACACTGTTTCACATTTTGACTCTATCGATTATAGCAGGTTGAGAATTCTTGCAGTGAACCAGCCTCAGTATCTCCTTGAAGCGTGCAATAATGCTATCATAGAGTGTAACATCCCCGAAGCCTATAGGCTCATCAGGATTGCCCCAGTTTTAAAACCTAACAAGGATCTAGCAAATTGCAACAGCTCTAGACCTATATTGCCGATCAGCGTTCCCATCAAGATGATAAACAAACAGATCAAAATCAAAATTGATCGATTTATCGAAGTCCACAATGCCCCAAATTAAAAAAAAAAGTCAAACTCTTCCTGTCTCAACGCACTAATGTTAAAGCTGACAAAGGATTCAAGTTCAAAATAGCTGTCATTCTGGGTATCTTTTATGCTTAAGAACATGTGGATTTGAATACGCTTAAGCTAATTTTGATTAACACGAGCGAATGCCATGTATCTACTGGATAATCAAACTCTTCAGCAGAAGAACCCTGGTACTGTACAATCAAAGGATCTTGATCACCAATGGTCCACCTAAGGGTGACGTACTTAGTCCTCTTCTCTTTAATGTATACATTGAAAGCCTGCACAACCTGGCTGACGATAAGACTACCATCCTAAAATATGCCGCCGACTTTCTTATATTTGTACTAATCTCCGATTCCGCGAAGCAACACACGACAGAAATCTGTCATTCCTACACAATTGCAATCATTTGTAAAATGTTGGTTGACACAGATCTCTGCCACTGAACCACCACTTAGTGTAGGCAGTGTGATGAGTTGACGTATTTCATATAACGGTTCAGATTTGCAGTCATGTCCTACTGTACGAGATGTGGTGACCGTATTTGTGCGCGGTCTCATACGTGGGTAAAAGGAATCCATGAAGAAATTTAGTTCATCAAATCATTCAGTAGATTATAAAATTAAAGTAATATTTGGAGCAACGGTCCTTTTGAAATAATTAAAACTGTAGTAAGTGCACGGTGGGTATTTGTGATTAGATACAAGTGCATGTAAGGTTGAAGGTCAATTGAAATGTAGGCTGATTCGTGTCGAGTCACCCGCACATGGTCGGAGCCGTGAGGCCGAAATTTTTCGCAGATATCATTGAGGTACGAGATGGGATCTCGAATGTATTTTGTGAACAACATTCGCTTCGTATGAATTCCAGCTTTCATGTGTTTCAATAAACACATCCATTACATTCATATGAAATTCACATCTTTTTGAAAAAGGTCACATTAAGAGTTGCATTAAATAGTAAGAGAACTTATCGAAATAACATATATTGTATATTGTCTCAGATTTTAGAGCAGCACTTTTAAACTGCGATCATAAAAGGGTTGTTAACGATATCTGGCAAGTGATTAGGAAATATCCGAGCTAACTTCAATTTCCTCAAGAGTCCTGGACATAAAGGGGTTGATGTGGGGGTAGAAATTGATAACTTTGCCAAAGAAGGCATCAAGAGGGGCACCCCATTATATATACACAACCTGAACAGGATGGCATTATGGACATAATCGCTTCAAAGACTTAAACATGATTCGATAAATCGTTGCCAAGAAAAAGGGTAGTGGCTCTCCGATTGCATTGGAAAAGAGGCGACCAAGTGAGGGGGTGAAATACCATGGTTTCATAATCTGCCCATAAGCAGCCTTCTGATTAAATCCATAATGGAGTCCTTGTTAATAAGGACAATAACAATCTAAGCTTGTACAAAGCTAAGTGAGTTGATTCGGATCACCAGATGTGCAGCCTTTGCAATAAAGTTGACGACCTAGATCACAAATTCTTCAAATGCAGAGTTTGAGTTTTTCAATAAATTCAATGGTATCATAAATCCGATCGTAGAGTTTTGTGCCCACATCCATGTCGCTAAAGTTAGGATCTAAGTCTCTATTGAACTCAGAATATAAATCTCTGTAAATTCGATCAGCCACTTTTTTTATAAAAGCGCTATCGCATACCGCACTACATATATTACTTTAAATTACCTCACTATGTGCACCCTTTATAGTTATTGATCGTTAAGGCTAAGTTTATCGGTCAAGTTACACCACAAGGGTTGAGACTCAGACGGTGTTTATCCACGTAGGTTTATGGATTTAAGCCTGGTTTTGCCTTCATAATTGTATTATGATTGGTAGAGACCCATAGGCTGATGCCACTTTGGCTGTAATTTTAACACCGGCTCTTGCCAAATGGATTATTTTTTATTCTCTAAATTGTTTTCCCTTAAAAGATGGTTAAGGTGCTTCCTCCTTCCCTCTCCTATAATTTTTAATACAAACACCTCCCAATCCCTTTCTTATTACAAATATATAATATTGTGCACTCTTTGTGCTCGTAACCCATTCTGCCTCGCCCTGACGAGGCCATTATTAGACCGATTTTTACCGGTCTTCATGCAATTAAAAAAAAAGAGTTTAGTATAGGAATTTGAAAAATAGTAAAAACCATGTGATTTGAGTTGTTAAATTTCGATGAACGTAGCTTAATAAATTATTGTAGTAAAATCAATTGCGTTCACTAGCCTATTTGCATTAAAATGTGAAATCATTTGCTGAAGTTGGTGACATAAGTTAGTAAGTTGAAAAATGTTGTGCCGAGAAATATAGGTTTGTGAAACCAAAGCCTGGTGTGCATAAAACCACACAAATGAACACCGGCTATCTAAAAGAATATATTGAGGCAGAACGCAAGGGAATGGTCCAGTTGGAAAGCCTTTGAAACGATGGGAATATACCATGAAAGCTGACAGCAGATCCTCGCTCTGAAGAACAAAGAACGATAATTGGAGACGTATACTTCAAATGGTTAAGGCGCGAAGCGGGCTGTTGAGGCATAGATAATGATTTTGTCACCATATACCGCCCTTGATTAAAAATATTCGTGCATATCCGTATTTGATATAATAAGGTGATCAAATCATGTTAACATAATTGAATAAATGATTATCATACATATTTGTTTATTATAATTTTATTGCAAACCATCCTCCATATCCAAAGTAAAGCTAATTGTTTTAATCATGTTAATTTAGTAATTAGATAAAGAATCAATTATAATTTTTCTCTCACTTGAAGGCTTTTTCTGTACAGCCATAAAGGTAACATGTTGACTGAATATTAAAACATAAATTATTTAAAATTTGTATAACAAAACTAAATAGATTATTCACACAAGAATGTAGCTCCGACTTCCGCTTTTGGTCCATAAAATGAACCTTATCGGAGCAACCAGAAGCCTTAATTATCTTGTTTGTTTATTTGATAAACAAAAATGTTTGGTCGTTATCATTTTTGATTTATGGCTGTGTGACCCTTATGCGAACTTTGACCTGAACAGATTAATTCGATTTGGATCCTAAGATGTTCACCAGTGACCAATCAGGAAAACATACGTTGAACTGTAAAGAGTTCCTCCTCAATGCGTTTGTTACAATTCTCTACCCATCACATCACATTCTCATCACTTTCCATTTTAAAATATTTACCTCTCCGTGCTTCAATTGAAATGACCTCCAATCACCCTCCTACTATTTGGCTACATTCGCTTCGCAGACTACCAACAGCTGAACACATAAACTCCCGCACTGCAAGAATGAATTGTCAGCTGCTCGCTACTGTCAAACAACGATTTATTTTGCTTCGACTGTCGCTGATTGGACGTCGCTGTCGCTCAAGTAGGAGAATCAACAGTGAATTTCTATCGGTTGTCGCGATAATATTCTAGTTTGAATATGTCGAATAGACTGTAATGAACCGTCGGTGTGAATTATTCGTTCGGTGAATATGTGAACAAATTCAGAAATTGTGTGGAGAAACGAATGGAATTTCACTTCTCCCGATGGCGAATATTACTTGGTATGTGGGATTTTCTTTGATATCTTGGTAACGTAACGATTTGAAATGATGCATTTCTCAGAAGATCTAATTGATGAAGATATCAATCAATTAAAAATAGTTTCCTATCAATGCATAAATGGGGATATTGCTCGAGTTCTGCACAGTAGACTTGGCTTGACATTACTGCATCTTTCGCGGCCAATTTAATCACCTGAGTGGCGAAGAGTGTTATTTAAAAAATGTTTAATGATTCGTCACTGCACCTCACTAAATAGTTGATCTAAAATGTTCTCATATGTTATTGTTATATCACACAATACAGCGTAAATACTTGTTGCGGTTGAGTTCTTTCAAAACAATGCAGGAGCAAAGGCAGTCTGTCGGTTGACTGTGTTTCGCACGTTACCGGAAGCGAAGATGTTACTAATGAATTGTCCATTGTTCTGAAACTGTGGACATGTGATGCTTCTGCCCTAATTATAAACTGCATTTGCATTTGAAAGTGAAATTGTGCAATGACTCACATTTGTGGAGATGTCAATGCTAAACCACCATTTGTGCATCTACATTTTACGCAAGGTGTTTCGCCATAAATGCGACGAATATAAGGTAAAATATGATTAGGAGGGCTTGGTCGTCGAATGTTTTGAAAGCAGTTATTTGTATTGCGTTTTGCAATCAAGACTGCAATAGTAAAGACGAATAGATTAATGTATGTATTCTGGCAGAAATTAAAATATTTGACGATATTTCAGAGCCTTAATCCTTCTCCTTTAAATCTGTTTTGATAAAACATCAAAGTGGATATATTTATTCAATGCGTTTTGGGCTAAAAATACAGAAAACACAGGAATTATTTAATTGTTCCTGTAATTCCCCAAATCATCGGCAATAACAGACAACAAAAAATAAAAGCAACTTCAAAACTTGTATTCAACAAGTTTTAGCTTAAATTCATTGATGGTGATGAAGGTCGTTTGAGTCACATTCTAGCCCAATAATATACAAAAAACTAAAACGCTATTTAAATAAAATAAAATTGATGCTCTTTTAATTTTTTTAAAAACAACTAATTTATCATTCATTTGAAATTATAAAATTTTTATTTTAGAGAAAAATTGTCTCATTTTTTCCGGCTTTTAGTGTTAGTTTAAAGTTCGTCTCTCCTGGTAAATCCTAAACTCAATGGTTCCTGGTAATTTTCTATTAAAGACATCATCATCATTTATGGTATAGCTCCAAGTCGGGCGAAGCCGAATTTTTCGCTTCTGACTCCAGTCGTATTATGAAGGTCTCGTCATCAGAGATTGATGTGGACATAATTTTAACGTCATTGGCATACGCTATTAGCTGTGTGGACTCGTGGGCAGTGTCCGTTGGGGTTTTCCTGACCTCATATTCGAGGTAATGTTGAACAGCATTGCGGCAAGTCCCTCCCCTGTTTTAGACCGAAATCAGTTGGGAAGCAGTCAGTGAGATTTCCATTAACTTTGATCTGAAACTCTGTTTTTATCACAGTAACTTTGATCATGCGGACAAGATTAGGTGAGACGCCACAGTTAAGCATTATTTTGTACAGGACATTTCTGTCGATACTCTACGCAGAGCTGGTGCACATCGATATTGTATTCCCAGAGTATTTCGAGCACGATTGTCACAGAATATTTGTTCAATCCTAGACCGTCCATAGTAGGACTTCAGTTCTCGTTCTATGACGTTGGACAACACTTTTTAGGATGTGCAGAACAGAGCAATTCTTATTTAGTTTTTAGAGCGTAGCCTGTTTCTCTTTTTATTTATGGGATATATGAAGCTTTTCCGCCTGCCGTCTGGTAGCTGCTGGCGTTAATACATCCTAAATATCAGCCGACGAAGGAGCTCTGACATAATTCTATCTATTACAGGAGTTTTTTTCTTCTTCAGATCGCGAATGATCTGTACCTTGTCTACTGTTAGTGGTGTAATTATGTCATCTTCTTCAGCTCCTGAGACGATCTGTCGATGGTTCTTAGGGGTGTTATGAAGAGTTTTTGTAAATACTGCCTCCACCCATTTTTAGGGTTTTGTACTAAAAAACAAAACCCTATTAAAATCGTTACATGTGTCCGTCTGTCCGTCCGTCCGTCTGTATGTCACAGGAGTTTTTCTCCGAATCTATAAATGATACAGCCATGAAACTTTGCGGAAAGGTTGCAAGTTATGACTTCTAGAAGGTTTTGGAGTGAAAAAAAATTTCAAAGAGTTTTAAGAGGATCCCCCTATATAGACGAATGACGCTAGAAAAAAAATTTTTCGTCAAAGGTAGTTAAGTGAGATATCATATAGAAGGCCTCAATAAGATCCTTTCAAAACAGGTCCTGAATTATTTTATCAGTTTCGAGGGAGGCAGGAGAAGGGAAAATGCACGAGATTTAGGCGTGCCCCTCCTCACGATTGGAATCCTTTCGCCCGAAAAATCTGTAACAAATCATGAGTATAGACCTTTATGAGTACTACTACAACATATACGTCAGAAGTCGAAATTCATTCAACTTTGTTTGAATAATATTGTAGGAGCAATTTACAAGTTTGATCACTACGGAAATTTTCAGAAAGATCAAATCGTATTTAACAGAGCTATGGCGGCTTAAATTTTTCTGTATTACAACAGCAACTATACATGGCTTAGGACAATATGTACTTCCAATCAAATCAGACACTATGGGTTTGCTAGGATTCGCAGGAACGTTTCAGGAATTAGATTCATGATGAATATCTTTGCGAATTTGTTCAACGGGGTGACATCCATAATCGCAAAAAAATGGCGGCAGTTTTAAATGAGAATATTGCAAAAAATTGTGTTATTCAACATTTAAGGTACGTGCTATTAACACTTGATTGAATCTATTTATGAATAGCTGAAGATGAGCAGCTTAAAAGTAATCGGTGAAAAAATCATCTAATTAAATCTAATTCTTTGAATTCTGCTAATAATAGTAGGATTTGTAAATTTGATATTTTCGCCAGTAAAACTGTATTAGTATGATTAAATTGGATGAAAGTAAATATTTAGGTATCGTTTAAAATGTCCTTATAATCTAGAAGTTTTGATAGAATGTACAGAAGTTATTGCCGTTTGAATTTTCTCCGATTACAACAATCAAATACGATTGCTGCATGGGCTTTTCATCAAACCAGACACTACCCTTTTGATTGCATTGTCTCCAAATATATAATATAACAAAAAGACATTTAAGATTCGGCTTAGCAATATTGCAACAAAATTTTGGACAGTTAAAATAGAGTAATACTGGTTTTTCTTTTAAAGCAAAAATATATTCGTTGTACATGTCATTAAAGTTTTTCTTGAATTAAATCATTCTATATTCGCATGTTAAGTACAAAACCCTTCTGACACGAGCGTAGATCTGTCTACCCAACTTGTTAATGTTAATAAGGCAGCCTAATAGTGTGGATGTGTATCCCTCTCGAAGTTGTTTGATTGGGGCATACGCCGTTCCGGTTTCTTTCACTTTGATATGTTCATTAATTTGTTCGTCTTGTAATGGACCGACGTTGCTGTAGTGTTTATGGATGGGTGAAAGGTCCGTAAAGGATTGCAGTGATGGTTTGCTACCTCAGCGAGCGAAGATATTAGTGCTCGCCGAAATTGGCCTTGTCTGAGGACGCGTGAATGCGCTTGCGGCTAGCGTCGCTGTTTCGTGGGGCGGCTTGTTTTTCCCCAGCACAAGGGCCCACTACAAAAAATTTTCGCCTTCACGAATGGTCGATTAAAATACACCGGTTCGACGGTGTGGAGGCCGAAGTAACCTACCGAAGCGATGAACTAGACAAAAGCGACTGACTATGCTCGATTAACGCGCGCGGGACGCGAGACGATTTCGTCCTTACTCCGAACACTTACGACCCCTAAATAAGAGTGGGGCATCCAGATGGAGGAAGTGCACCCTCGCACCCTCCCATCCGGATCAAGGATCCATCGTAGACGTGGCTATGGTATTTTTTTATATTTACAGGGAAAATTCATATAAATTATTTTATATGAATTTTTCATGTAAATATAAAAAAATGTTTGGAGGGCCACTCTACCCGGCAAGAGCCCCTGAAACTACAAAGAAGGAAAGAGCTACAGCCCGATGGCTAGCTTAAAAGAGAGGATTGACCAGTCACCTAGGCTGGTCCCATACCCGTTGGAAATTCTCCAAATGAGAAGACCGAACGTGTTAGCGTTTAACAATTAGTCCGCGTGGCTTAGTGGTTAGAGCACTAAGCCCGTAAGCTGTGAAGGTCTCTGGTTCAAGTTTCGTTGGCGTCAACGAGATTTAGTTCGAGTGGTTCTTCGGACGGACTATATGCCTCTTCAGGTATGATACTTGCTGGTTTAAAAATCCAGAACGTATCGCAGCTGGGTGGACGGACATACGGCCAAAGCGTGATAATGATCATATCACCTTGTAGAGCGCCGATACATTAGATCATGATAATGAGAGATGCTCTAACTATCTCTAAGCGAAGGCCCGAAAGGGGCTGTAGGGCTACGAAGAAAAAAATTCATGTTATATTCAAAAAATAGTCGAAAAAAATATATATAATTTGAAATATTAAAATAATTTCTTTCACTTGATAATATTTCATGTTAAACATTGGTGGTTTATCTTTACTTGCTGTTATAGAAATAAATGTACGCGACGTAAAAAAACAAATTCATCTTTAATAGTAAGTCAATAAGTACGGAAAATGCAATGAGCTCATATCAATAATTATAATGTAGTAATCGAACAGTCACCTAGGCAAACTGCTTGAAAAATGCCATGACACATCATTCAATTTTAATTGCAAATTAAAAAATAAAAATATTTAAATTTACAATTAAAATTCGATGACGGCAACCCCGTTGCAATGCAACTTAGAAAAGATCCGTTGTCGGCGACCTGTAATTTGCAGACGGAAAAGTGAGTGCTGAACGCATTGAGGGAGTACGCGGAACCATCAAGACGGGAGTTGATCATATAAGTGGCCGGGGGAGAAATCTTGAGACGCTTTGGGATCGTGTACAAATTTCATCCCTTGGTCGATTTTCTTGACTTTTAATTTCAACTTCTTCTTAGCCCCTCTCGAGCCTTCGCTTCCTGCAAACAGCGCCTCCAACTGTCTCGGTCCGTTGACCGCGTCTTCCAATTTCGAAGTCCGAGCAGCGATGAACTGTCTTCGTGGACCGAGTCAGACGAGCGTTTCCTCGGTTTCCCCACTGGCCTCCGGCCTTCAGTTCTCCCAACGAATACCTTCTTGGGTATCCGTTGTTCGTCCATACGATTCATGTGTCAAGCCCATTGCAGCTTCCGCAGTCTTACAATCCTTGAGACCGCCGGTTCGTCAAAAATTTCATACAGCTCATGGTTGTATCGAATTCACCATTGGTTCCCGTCTAGCTTCGCTCCGGTTATTCGCCTCAGGACCCGTCGCTCAAAGGTGTGGATGCTTGGGTTAGGGTCCATGTTTCACACCCATAGCATAACACAGGTCTTATCACAGATTTGTATGCTTGGAGCTTTGTCCTCCTGTGTATGCAGCTGGTCTTCAAGATCGTTAAGACTGAATAAAATATTTTATTTGCCAGCTGTATTCTTTGGCGTATTTCGTCTCTTTCATTGCCCATTTTCGTTATTTTGGCGAATAAATACACAAATTCGCTAACATTGTCGATACTGTATCCGCTAAGTGTGATATTTTGTATATTTGAGATATTTTTCCTCGACTGCGTCATGAGTTTTTCCTTTTCATTGTTTTGTAGCCGGACTAGTTTTGCTTCGCTGTCGAGTTGCAGGAAGAGTTTTTTGGCAGTTGTTAATGACCGTGACAGAATGTTGATGTTCTTCGTATAGGCTACTGCTTGGCTCGACTTGTATAGTAATGTACCTCGCTTATCGACAGGTAGCTTCCGTATGACGTACTCCAGAGCCAAATTGAATAGCAATGGGGCCAGCCCATCTCCCTGCTTTAGTCCGATATTTGTGTCAAAGGCATCGGTGAGTTGGTTATTGATGCGAACTTGGGAGGTTGTCGACGTCATTGTCATTTTGGTAAGACGGACTAATTTGGCTAGGATGCCAAAGCCAAGCATTATTTGGTACAGTACGTTACGATCAATACTGTCGTATGCTTGCTTGAAATCAACGAAAATTTGGTGTACGTCTATGTTGAACTCCCGGCATTTTTCAAGTACCTGGTTGACTGTGAACAATTGGTCTGTTGTTGATCTACCTGCCTTAAAACCACCTTGATACTCCCCAATAATACTATTTTCGTATGGTCCGATTTTATTTTCTAAGTGGTGATATGCCTCTATAATTTTCGCACTGTAGGTTGTCACCTTTTTTGTGGATAGGGAATATAATTGATTGGCTCCACTCTTTCGGCATATGTTCTTGTTGCCAAATGTACTGGATGACTTTGTAGCTTCATGAACACTGCTGCCACCATATTTAATGAGCTCCACTGGAATCTCATCGATGCCCCCACCAGAGTTGGTGGGGCCAATAGAAGCTCTTCACAGATATCTATAGGCTCCGATGTTCTGGAGCTGTGCGGAGGATTAAGGAGGTTCTTGAAATACGATGACCATCTTTCCTTAATCTTGGTTTCAGCGATTATATTGCCGCTATCATCAAGACAGAGCGTGGTTTTGGGCTGATAACCACATTTCAGGCTTTTCACTACTTTGTATGCTTGTCTTGTGTTGTTGCTCGCTAAACTTACATTTATACTTTTTAATTGGTCGTCATAGTATTTTCTTTTCTTAACCCTAATTATCTTATTCGCTACTCTTCTGAGATTTTCATAGTGTTCTCTCTTTGTCCTGGTTTTCCTACCTACGTATTCTTTGTACGCATGATTCTTTTTATCTAACGCATTCTGGCACTCATCATCGAACCAATCATTCCTCTTGCGCCGGGCTTGATATCCGATCGTCTGTTCTGCCACGGTCCTGATAGCCGCTTTCACTTCCATCCAGAGCTCGTTGCTGGTCTTTAAAGATGCGTCTAATAAGATGGGAGCCAGCTGGTTGTCGAGGGTCTCCGTGAAATGTTTGGCCACAGACACCGTTTGGAGCGTTTGACATACAACATCGATAGGTTAATTTGATCAAGTAATGATCTGAGTTACAATTGGCTCCTCGGTATGTAAGGACGTCAAGTATGCTCGAGGTCCAACGTCGTTGGATCAAAACATGATCGATCTGGTTTTGTGTGTTGCCATCCGGTGTCGGCGGTGATGTGGGAAGCAAGCCGAACGTATGACTAGATTTCTGCTACATGCAAAGTCAATCAGGCGCTGGCCGTTGTCATTTGTTTCATCGTGGAGGCTATATCCTCCAGTCGTTCCTCGATGAGATCGTTCATTGCCAACCTTAGCCTTGAAATCACCCAGAATTATTTTTGTGTCGTTTGTGGGCAATGAGTCGACCAGTCTTTCCAGGTGATTGTAGAACGTTTCCTTCGTTTCTTCGTCCTTTTCTTCGGTCGAGGCGTGAACATTTATCAGTCAGATTTTGAAGAATTTCGCTTTTATACGGATCGCACACAACCGTTAATTGACTGCCTTAAAATCAATAACGTGCGATTTGAACTCCCTACCCACAATGAAGGCCACTCCGAATTCTCTTTTTCTAGTAGGCTTCCCACTTTTGTCTATTGTGTGCCATCTCATGTCTTGAACGTTTTTTCCACTCCAATTCGTTTCCTGGACTGCCAGTATTTTTAATTGATACTGACAGGCCTGTTGTAAAAGGTCCGTAACAGCGCCAGGGTAATTGAGTGATGTGACATTCCAGGATCCAATGCCAAAGTCCTTTTTTTGTTTGCGAGGTCGTTGCCGTGAGTCCAATCCATTCCGAGGCCTATCTGCAGGTTTCGAAACATTTCAAGGTTTTCCAGGGACGCGGAGTTAGCCCGTCGCAGACGGTCCCAAGCCCGTTTGAGAAAGGAGGAGGGAACCCCTTTTTTCCCAACCCACAGCTTCCATGATTCCTCATCCCAAACCCCACAATTAAATGGTAGTAAATGCTCTCGGGGTGTACATTGGGTTTACCGGTTCCCCAATAATGGGACATTAAATCCCGAGAAATGCTAATAACTGTAAATACATCTACAGCTCTGCTACTAAATTCTACTTATACCTCCTTTGTGAGGACGTAAGAGGGTGAAGGCGAATCTTCCGCGCCTGATAACGGAATCGACGTAATAAGCATGCCGCCGGAATGGAGTTCCAGAAGTTACTCAAATTGAAAATAATACAAAGATGAACACATATAGATGGTGAAAGAAGAGGCTAAGATATAGGCTGTAGAGCAGATTACGAGTGAGAAGGAATGAATCCTCAAACAACCCCTAGATCCATACCGTTTGAATAGCAAAACGAATTAGGGGCACAACCATTAATACGATGGGCTGCTCACAGGCTGTGGAATGCCGTCAAAGTGATTTTGCTTGAGTTGTAAGCTTTATGTGCGAAAGGGGAAGGCGGAACTCCTAAGCCGCAAACTATACACGCCTACCTTCCAAAAGGTACTAGTCAGTAAGGATCTCAGTTTGAGTCAATAAAATACTGTCTATGTTCTGTGTTCAGGCTTCGATGAATATTCAAAAGATTTCATCAAGCGAGAATCAAGCCTGTGTATCAGATTCGGCATGGTCCATGTACGCGACTAAGGAAAGCAAAAAATTCGATAATGCTCCAATACAATCATAGAAGCCGACTCTAGGACCCAATATAGAGAAAGTTCACGAAACTTCATCTAGTGAAGCGGCCACGGCAGTCACAGTAGTGGCAGATATTTGAAGAAAATTGCACAGGATCCTTACTTCCCGCGTGGCATCCTGAGCTCTTCCAACGCTCAGTCTTGTCATGGTTCTTAAAGGAGGACCACCCTGTCCGTGCTAGACTACCTACATACATAATATGCAAATGGTAGCTAAAGGGAATGAAGGATTAGTTTTTAAAAATAAAGTAGGTAATAGTTATCGTGTTTTTTACAAAAAATTTCAATACTATTTACTAAAAATAATGTTTATATTTTAAAGACAACTATATTATAATATTTCGTTATTACTCTCGTTACTGATTACTATTTAAAACAGCAAACTCAGAAATACGTAATATTTTTTTACACAATTAAAATACAGATCGAACTTTTGCACAAAATAATTACTTAAGCGCTCGACAACTAGAGACGGCGAGAACTAAAAAATTAAGTTTTAAGAAAACAAAATCCCTGGTTGGTTTTTTCTTCTGTTACCTATGATCAAACAAAGTTGATTACTGCGCCACAATCCTCTACTCTCTACAGCTTAATAAGTATTTTCAACCCATTCTTGATTCTAATCTCCTAGCATATAACAAGTAGACAGTTTAGGGCCTTTTGTACAAATTTCAAGGAAAAATTTGCCGCAGCGAGATTTCGTAAAGGCTTTGGAAAAAAGGAAACCACCATAAACAAAATCTCTTTCAAATGAAGACTCGAATCCGAAGGGGTGAGATTATAAATAAAGAGATTGTCAAGAATGATTCATTAGTGAAGCCGAACCACTCTGCATGGAAAGAAGCGACCGCCATCTATGCTGAAAAGTGTATGTAATGGGCGTCCAAGTTTTCAAATCACCAGATAAAGATTTCGTACTTATTAGGACATTCTTGTCAGGAATTTCAAAAATGTTCTATTTTTACCTTTTTTAGCATAGAATGTAGTGTAAGTCAATATAAAATTTTGCATAGATATTTATTGGTGTTAAAAAATTAAGAATTTTTTTTTAGAAAAAAAATACTCAAAAAAGTTGGTTGCAGTAATTTCCGACGGCAGATAATCTGAAAATATTTAAAAAATAATTTTTTTTTGTATTCACGTGGCTATCTTGAGAACTGGAATAAAGAAAATGGCGGACAATTTTCATTTTTGAGCCTACAAAATCGGCTGAAAATCGGAAAACCCGTAACCAATTTTCAAAAGTTCAGAAGACAGCCATACATGTGTACAATAACGTATCAAAAAATGAGAGCAATCGGCCGAGTGTTTTGTTTTTATCGCTGCAATTAGTTAAAAAAAACATAGTTTTGAAAATAAGCGCGTTGAAAGCTTTAAAAATAATTTTTAAAGTCAAAAAACTACGTCAAGTTAATCTGCCATACCTGCTAAATTACTCATGTTTTGTTTTTTCGTTACTTTGTGTTTATGTTCGGCTTATTATTGCTATATTTAGTGCTATTATTATCTGTTTGTGTTAACAAGTTTGTCAAAAATTAGGGATAAGTTTCAACATTAGGTAAGAATAGGTAGATTGTGAGGTGTATTATATTAAGATAAGAGATAATTAGGAAGGAAGAAAACGTCCTACACTCATCTGGAATTACTTGCCGACTCATAGCCTACAAATGACACAAAAATAATTCTGGGTGATTTCAACGCTAAGGTTGGCAATGAGCTACAGTCTGTTAAGTAAGAGCGTGTCCAGCATAATTTTGAAATAGTTTATTTAACAACAGTTTTTGACTTATACATACATTAAATACATTCTGAGGTAACGCGCTTTCAGTTTAATAGTGAGACCAATCACCACCTGCATCAATTATTGCTTAGCATCTCCGAGGCATACTTTCGACTAAATTTTCGGCGTATTCGAGTGGAAGCGCCTTCCAAATGAGTCGAATTTATCGGGAGAGCTGCTTCAAAGTGTAAACACGTTTTCCACGGAGCTTCTGCTTGATGTAGGCCCAGACGTTTTCGAAAGGATTTGCACCATTTTACATTGTTTGCGCACAGATATTCCCGAATGGTGACGTGTGATAATTCGAGAGCTTTTTGCTTAAATTTCACTTGTCCTTGACTAAGGACAAGCCAGGAGTGCGCGAAAACAAAGCCACGATTCGCTTTTCGTCCTTTTTGGTCACTTTTCTACCGAACTACGATTTGGAAGGTCATCGACGACTTTTGACTCTTTAAATCATTGAACCCACTTCTTCACAAACGATACAGACTTTTTAATATATTGTTACATGTACAAATAATTACATGTACAAATAATTCTGCGAGCTACTGTCGCAATTGTTTTCATCATCATTAAGAACGTCAACGAACGAATTTACTCGAACCCAACAAGCATGATCAACATCTGCAAGTGACGTCACTCCATTCATGAACTTGCTCGAACCTACCAGGTACCTCTCGGTAGAATATTCGCCCATGTACGAGAAATGGGTGAATAGGTAGAGACCCTATATAAAGGCGAGCTGAATGAATGGGAGATAATAATTCATTCGACCGCGATAAGAACTGCGAAAGTGTGTAGGAAGTGTGTTTCGTAATAGTGAAGTGATTTAGAAGACAATTGCGATAAGGAATTTATGGACAAGTGTTAGATTTTATTTTAATAGTGAAAATTAAAATTAGTGAAAGTGTTAAACTGATTATTGTGCATTTTCTTGAATTAAATAAACTGTTTTAACTTAAATTAAAAGACATTGCGTTTTCACTTTCCCGGAACGTTAAAATTATAGGCCGCGAACCAATAACACGCGACAGTGGTGTCAGAAGTGGGATAAAAAAATTTTGAAAGTGAAAATTTGAACATTTTTATAGTGCACAATAGTAGAATTTAAAGAAACATTAAAAATGCCACGAAGCTTAAACTTAAAAATTAATGAATTGACCATATCGGAGCTCAAGGAGGAGTTGGAACAGCGGAATCTGGCCACACAAGGTACAAAGGCCATACTGATTGCACGCTTGCGTGACGCGATCGAGTCGGAAGGCGTGAATCTGGATTCGGGTGAGCTCTCAGATGCGGAAAAAGGCGCAGAAGGTGGAGAAGTGGACACACCAAAATCAAAGGAGCCAGAAAATGCGCTGATGCAAATGTTGATGCTAATGTCATCCAGTCTGACTGCGAAGCTAGATGAACAGTCATCCAATTTAACTGCGAAGCTCAATGAACAGTCATCGAATTTAGCTGCGAAGCTAAACGAACAATCAGCGAAGCTGGACCAACAAGCGATTGAAATCAAGGCAGACATCACACAGAAGCTGGAGAAACAGTCAACCGAAATAAAAGCGGAGCTCGGTCATCTGAACAAACAAATTAAAGGCGTCGAGGAAAAGGTTGACCAGGTCGAGGAAAAGGTTTACCAGGTCGAGGAGAGAATTAACCATGAGATCAGCCAGGTCGAGGGGAGAATAAACCATGATATCAGCCAGGTAGAGGAGAGAATCAACCATGAGATGGGAAACATGAAAAAGGAATTGGAAGCAGCAAAGGCAGTAGTAACCTCTTCACCAGCCTCGCTTATAACCGCAGCGCAAAGCACATACAGAAATGTCCAAGCACCAATATTCGATGGGCAAACGGTCTGGAGTATTTACAAGACCCAGTTTGAAGCTGCCGCAAGGGCGAATCGCTGGAATGACCAGGAACGAGCAACTGCGCTGATTCTTGCTCTAAGAGGCCCAGCTGCCGAGCTTTTGCAGACCATCCCCGATGAATTGCACTCAAGCCCGAATGCTATAATGAATGCGCTCGACATGCGTTATGGTGCGCCTAGATGCTGGTATTGCGGAGAGAAGGGGCACTTGCAAAGAGACTGCAAGAAGCGAAGAAAACCGAGCTATTGTCCAGGGTGTGCAGCTAGGAGGAGATCCAGACCGAGTCAGGAGCCCAGAATGGAAGCCCTTCAAACAGAGGGGTCGGGAAACATGTAAGAGCCAACTTCGTGGGGCAGAGGTTGGCTAGGAGGATCGACGTCCCCAGCACCACCATCACCGTGTCAAGACTACATCGTGGAGAAGCAGACTTATGCCTTCCGGGTCAAATTGACGGAGAACACTGCACCATAACAATCGACACTGGTGCAACCCGATCGATTATCCGACCAGACCTAGTTAGACAGCAACAACTTCACAAGGGCAGAATTTTCTCACTACGGACAGCTACGGGAGAAACTGCACCTGTTCATGGAGAGGTCAACCTCCAGATACAGTTGGGAGACCTTGTGTTCCGACATAATTTTCTGGTCGCGAACATTATGGATGACTGCATTCTCGGAATGGATTTTCTGCGACCACATGGAATCACGTTGGACTTGGGAAAACGTGTCTTGAAATGGCAGAATGTCGAAGTACTGATGGAGGATCCCAGCGTCCAAATCCCCAAGATGAATGTAGTGGTATGTACTGACACTGATGTACCGAATTCTTCCGAAAGCATTGTATGGGCCAAGCTTGATGGTGATTCTGGAGACCACCGATCTTATCTGATAGAGCCAACGAAGACATCCGCATTGCGCAGTTTGATTGTAGGACGAAGCCTTGTAAGATCTTTAAGGAACGGATATGTGCCGGTTAGAGTCCTTAACACCGCAGACTCAACCACGAGCATCAAAGCGGGAGAAGTCATCGGCAGCTGCCAGCCTGTTTCCACCATCACCTCTTTGGAAGCTACTCACAACCATCATTGGAAAAGGAGGCAAGACACAGAAAAAGCCAGGGAATCCACGTCTGCAATATTGAAGCAAGTCAAATTGCCGGTGCAGCTATTCAAACGAGCCTCTGATCTGGTCACCAAGTACAGTGACATCTTCTCAACAAGCCCGGATAACCAAGGCCGAACGAGTTTGGTAACTCACGTCATAGACACACAGGGAGCCAAGCCGATTCGACAAGCACCAAGACGTCTCCCTATAGCCAAACAAGGAGAAGTGAGCGCGCTGATCTCGGACATGGAAAAACAAGGCATTATCGAACCTTCTGTAAGTCCATGGGCCGCGCCTGTAGTTCTAGTAAAGAAAAAGGATGGTAGCACTCGCTTTTGTGTCGACTATAGGCAGCTTAACGACGTCACTAAGAAAGATAGTTACCCGCTCCCACGCATCGATGACATCATGGACACTTTAGCCGACGCAAAATGGTTTTCTACACTCGATCTCAAGAGTGGCTACTGGCAGGTAGAAATTGACAAGAAGGACCGAGAGAAGACCGCATTTTCAGTTGGGACCGGATTGTGGCAATTTGTCGTGATGCCGTTTGGGCTTTGCAATGCTCCAGCCACTTTCGAACGCTTGATGGAATACGTGCTACGTGGTCTAACCTGGAAAACCTGCTTGGTGTACCTAGATGACATCATCGTCATCGGGAGAACGTTCGAAGAGCATGTGCGGAACTTAGAAGAGGTTTTTTCCCGACTGCGACTGGCAAATTTGAAACTTAGTCCCGACAAGTGTACCCTTTTCGCAGCGGAAGTAAAATACCTGGGACATGTCGTATCAGCTGAAGGGGTCAAAACAGACCCTGAGAAAATTGAAGCCGTGAAAAGCTGGCCAACACCAAACAACAAGCGCCAACTACGAAGTTTCCTGGGCCTGGCAACCTACTATCGAAGATTCGTCAAAGACTTTGCCAAAATAGCTAAGTGTCTTCATCAGCTAACCGAGAAAAATCGTCCGTATGTCTGGAATGAACAATGCCAGACAGCTTTTGAGACCCTGAAAGAAAAGCTATGTGAATCACCCGTACTGGCGTATCCGAAACCCGGAAAAATGTTTGTGGTTGACACCGATGCAAGCAACGGCGGTATTGGAGCTGTACTCTCCCAGCAGATCAATGGCGAAGAAAGAGTCCTCTCGTATTACAGTCGAGTTCTTTCAAAAAGTGAGAGGAACTACTGTGTGACCAGGAAGGAGCTATTGGCTATAATAGAGGCCACCAAGCAGTTCCACAAGTACCTATATGGCCAGAAATTTGTTCTTCGAACGGACCATGCATCATTGAGATGGCTACTTAACTTCAAAAACCCCGAGGGACAAGTTGCGAGATGGATCGAAAGATTGCAGTCATACGACTACGAAATTGTTCATCGAAAGGGCGGAGTTCATGGAAATGCTGACGCCCTATCTCGTCGCCCATGTCCAGTTAACTGCAAGCATTGCCGACGGATTGAGGAAAAGGAACCGCCCGTTGATCTGCGAGTGATAACGGCCGAATCCGATGAAGGTTGGTCATCGGAGGAGATTCGAAATGCCCAGCTAGCCGATGAAGACATCGGACCACTGCTCGTATGGAAGGAGACGACTGGGCGACCTGAGTGGAAGGACGTTTCAACGCATGGCACAACCCTGAAAAGCTATTGGGCACAATGGAACTCCCTTCAGGTGGAGGGTGGTGTACTCAAGCGGAAATGGGAAACGGCGGATGGCAGCTCCTATAGGATGCAAACTATACTACCCAAAAGCCGAATCCACGATGTGGTTAAGGAAATGCATGAAGGATCCTCGGGAGGCCATCTTGGTGTTAACAAAACCTTAGCGAAATTGCGGGAAAGATTCTACTGGCTCCACGCTCGAGAAGACGTAGAGGACTGGTGTCGCAGATGCACAATTTGCGCTTCCGTCAAAGGCCCAAAGCGACGACTGAGAGGACAAATGCAAACCTATAACGTAGGCGTGCCATTCGAAAGGATTGCTGTTGACATCGCTGGACCCTTTCCTGAATCTGAATGGGGAAATCGATACACGCTGGTTGTAGCTGATTATTTCAGCAAGTGGCCCGAGGTCTACCCCATTCCCAACCAGGAAGCAACTACTGTAGCCGAACAGCTAGTGTTAAATTGGGTCAGCAGGTACGGCGTGCCTTGTGAACTACATTCGGATCAAGGCCGAAACTTTGAGTCACTAGTTTTTAGCGAAATGTGTGAGCAGCTGGGAATACGGAAAACGAGGACAACACCGCTGCATCCCCAATCCGATGGAATGGTCGAACGTTTCAACGGCACGCTCAATAAACACCTTGCCAAGATGGTTGACGAGAACCAAAGGGACTGGGACCGACATATCCCACTATTTTTAATGGCGTATAGAGCCGCTGAACATGCGTCGACGGGCCAAGCCCCAGCCAAAGTCATTTTCGGAAAGACTATTCGTTTGCCAGCCGATATAAAGTTCGGAACACCCCCTGAGAAACCCCAAACGATCTCGGAGTACGCAAGTGATCTAAGACAACGGTTGAACCAGATACATCGGACAGTGCGAAAACACCTCGAATCGGCTACTGATCGCATGAAGACCAGGTATGATCTAAAGGCTAATTCTACTGGCTTCCAGCAAGATGAATTGGTGTGGCTTTATAACCCGCAACGGCGAAAGGGTAGGTCTCCAAAGTTGCAACATAATTGGGAGGGACCGTACCGAGTTACAAAGCGAATCAACGACGTCGTATACCGAATACAGGAACATCGTAAGCCGAGAGCTAAAATGAAAATCGTGCATCTGGACCGTCTTGCCCCATATTACACCCAGGGAGAATTGACTACAAATAGCGACACATCTTTTCGGGGCGAAAAGAACTGAGGTGGGGGCAGTGTTACATGTACAAATAATTACATGTACAAATAATTCTGCGAGCTACTGTCGCAATTGTTTTCATCATCATTAAGAACGTCAACGAACGAATTTACTCGAACCCAACAAGCATGATCAACATCTGCAAGTGACGTCACTCCATTCATGAACTTGCTCGAACCTACCAGGTACCTCTCGGTAGAATATTCGCCCATGTACGAGAAATGGGTGAATAGGTAGAGACCCTATATAAAGGCGAGCTGAATGAATGGGAGATAATAATTCATTCGACCGCGATAAGAACTGCGAAAGTGTGTAGGAAGTGTGTTTCGTAATAGTGAAGTGATTTAGAAGACAATTGCGATAAGGAATTTATGGACAAGTGTTAGATTTTATTTTAATAGTGAAAATTAAAATTAGTGAAAGTGTTAAACTGATTATTGTGCATTTTCTTGAATTAAATAAACTCTTTTAACTTAAATTAAAAGACATTGCGTTTTCACTTTCCCGGAACGTTAAAATTATAGGCCGCGAACCAATAACACGCGACAATATTTAGCCGCAACTACATACTTCATTTTTGGTCCTTTAGGATGTGTGCAAAGGAACACGGCCTCGAAGCGCTTTGCGTAAATGGCATTCATCGCGATTTTAGTGTTTTGCCGACTTAAGATTGACTTGGACTGAAATTTTTTTTTCAAAGCGCCATAGACAGAAGTTCTCTCAACCGATAAAAAAAAATTTGAAGTCGATATCACTTACCGATCGCAAGCTATGCTGGACATGCTCTTACTTAAGAGGCTGTATCTCATTAGGGAACGACTGGAGGACATAGCCTCCACGATGAAACAAATGACAATCTAGTCATACGTTTGACTTGCTTCCCGCATCGACGCATACATAAAATTACCTGAATATAATCGGACGGCAACACAAAAAACCATGTTCTGATCTAACAACGTTGGGTCTCGAGCATACTTGACGTCCGTACATACCGAGGAGCCAATTGTAACTCGGATAATTACTTGATCAAATTAACCTATTGATGTCGTATGTCAAAGGTGTATTCGGCGAAGGCCAGCCCTCTAAAAAACTTCAACATCGACAGGCTCCATACGGCGTCTGTAGCAAAAAATTTCATGGATACCCTCGACAAATAGCTAGCGCCCATCCTATCAGATACATCGCTGCAAACAAGCAACGAGCTATGGGTGGAATTGAAAGCGGCAATTAAGACCGTGGCAGAATAGACGATCAGACAGCAAGCCCGCCGTAAAAGAAATGATTGGCTCGATGATGAGTGCCAGAAGCGAAGGCCCGAAAGGGGCTGTAGCGCTACGAAGAAAAAGAAGAGATAATTTTTAACGTTTAGGTTAGATATATTGTGACAGGATTATATTAGGATAAGATGTATTTTTTTGATTGAATTTTATTAGAGTTAGGTTAGAAGATATTCAGATATAAGCTGAATGTTCACTATTTTTTTGTGTTCTTTGTACAATATGTTAGTTTTTAATGATTTGATTTTTTCTCCTTTTTCCAATTAATCGATTTATTTTCTTTGTCTAATTTTTTGATTGAATATTATTTAAATTTAGAGTCCCATGTAGGCCATTAAGTGTTTGAGTATTAAAAGTTTTAAAACTTGCGCTTTTTTTTATAAAATTTATAACGATTGAATCAATAGCGCATTTGAATTTGAATCTACCTGCAGCGTACTAAATTATATTTACTATCAAATAAGCAATGTTTACGTTCAAAATAAGTTAAAAAAAAGGTTTGAAAATTCCAAAGCTTGTCCCCTTAACACGGATTTACAGAAGCAATCGTACTTTGGAAAGAATGCCAAAATATTTTTTTTTTCGTAGCAACGATGTGAAGGTAGTTTACGTGTGAGATTTCCAATCACTCACTGCTCCTGGACTATCCACTAAACATCTCCCCTGTCAATCTGGAATCGTTTAACACATGATTTCGGGCTAAGCCTCATTTTCCTACGCTGTAAAGCTCCTTCAAGTTACAGGAATCTCCTCTTCAGTAACAAGGGAGAAAAAGAAGGGATTGCGAGGAAAGAGACATCCCTACCTCCGACACCTCCCCGCGCGGCACTCTGCCCTACTCATCTATTAGGACAGCTCCAACATAATGTGCCACTCGGCTGCATTTGTCAAGTGATCTAAGCATTTCCTACAATTATAATTTCCGAGAACAGCTTTTCAAAATCAATGAAGGGGTGACGCCGCAGCCTATCCCATCTTTTGTAGATAAAGAAGATGTGGTTGGTGTCATCTATCCCTCCTGTACAAAACATGCAGTCGAGAAACCGTGACCTCCCAAGCTTATGGCTAAGACCGAAAACATCCATGGCCGCTCAAGAGCTGGGTTAGGTAGAGATCAGTCACCGTGTTTTCAACTGAGCCGCGGCCTCAGATCTGAGATTAGCCGCGCGGTCCACCTTCCCTTTGTGTCGCCTTCCCAGGGCTGTTGTAGCGTCGATGATAAAGCGACCTGCCCTAAAGCCATACTACCGTAGAGATAGGTCCCCAGCAGCATGAACCGTGTCAGCGAGTCTTCCCCTAATGAGTTTTTAGAGCACTTTTCCTGTCGTGTCCATACACAACGGGCGGTATGCAGACGGCGACTCGGGACTCCCCTTCCTCTGATGGGATGTCATCTTCATAAAGAGTAGGCAATCTGCTGGAGTTTCATCGTGGACCGCTTCATAAAGAACGGGGTGTGTAGGGAAAAGAGCCTACACAATCTCGTCCATCTTTCCTGCCTCGTATATGCAGTGCAAACGCCAAAACATTGCATGGAGGCAAAAGTGATCTTTATTCTGAAGGTAGGTAGGAAAAACACAATAAACCTAAAGGCGTGCAGATTAATAAGCTTTTAACATGTAGCTAATAATTGGATACTAGCCAGCTAACAAGCAAGTTGGTTAGTTAGAGTCAGTAAAGATGATTCGCATTTTGGGAGAAGTTAGTTTCTTGCAGAAATTTTACGCACTCTTCAGGAGATCGTGGGTACGATAAATTGTTTGTTAGAAGTGCAGAATACCTAATTCTTATTCTAGGCTCACAAACGCCGATTGTGATTCCACAATTACTCAACGCACGATTATCTTCGATGTGAATAGAGATATGAACTGGCCTGAACATAACATATGGAATCAACGATTTTTAGAGATGCCCCTGGAATCGCTATGAGCATGCCTCTGAATCGAATAGTTTATGTTTTAGTTCCATGTCTCTTGCGTCTAGCTTTAATCTTTTCATCAGCTGAGTTTTGCGATTCTGAGCTACCAAAACTGCAGGAGACTACCGAGTATCTCCATTCAAACACGTCCTTTCGCTTCTCCTTCGCATTTTGCCCTTTTTAAATTATTGCCCGAAATTCATGAAGTTTGTCTTTCAGCCACTTCCCTACTATCTCTAGGCAGTGATATGAATCAACGCGCTAATGGATAGTGAATCGGTCTTTACAGGTACTTCTCTGTTTTCCAGTGGAGCAAGCCTTTCATCAACTACTACTAGTATACCATGTATTTTAATCGTGGAACCTTATTTTAATTCCGTATTTAAAATATGATACTTGTAAAAATATATTTGCATAAAAATATTCAATGTAATACATCATATACAACTAATAAATTTGCTAGATAATTGTTTTTAGACGGGTCTAACTCAATAGCCATCCAACCATGCGGACATTTGTTCCTCATTCTTTCCAATGTTTTTACTTTCATTTTGATTGTACACTCAAACCTTCCGCACTATGGCCACCAATAGTAGGTTGATGTGTAGTATATATTAACTTTTCGAAATAAGGTCATTTTTACATTAAACCCGCAAGCGAACAATTGAATTTTGAACGAGTGTATATATTACTTGATCGTGTTGTTTTATTTTCACTTCTCCTCATTAAGTATGCATTCATGTGAACACGACTATCCACCACCCATCTAGAGGTACAATTGTTGTCAATGATTGCTGGGATTGGCTTAGGCAATTGCAGCGTACTGCACCGTAGCTTCTATTTTGTCAGCGGTTACCATTTAATTGAAGATTTCAATTATAGCTAATGTGAGTTGTATTAAATCATATCAAACGTGCAAATGTAAGTTTTGTGCAAATTGTTATGTGTCAATTGCATTTGAATGTGAGATAACCGACATATGTTTAAGATAAATAAATATTTAACATTGAAGTATTGATTGTTTTGTTAGTATTCATTGGAAATGTAAAATATAATAAATTTATTTAATATTTAATAGATCAGTGATGCACTGTTTCTTATAATTATATAATTAGTAAGAAGTTTTAAACGTTTAAGATTGTACATAACTAATGGTGTATGCATTTTCTTTTCAGGCACCCGAAACCAAAGTCATCACCGAATGATCCAAAAATCACACCCTGTGATCATGTGCCATTATGCTCGACAACTCAAGTACAGCTCAGATTTTTATGTCCGGACGATTTGGGAGAGGTAATACAAAACGCACAAAGATATTGCGAAAGAGTTATGCAAAAAGTCGTCGTATCATCAAAACTTAATAAATCAAAGGCTTTAATTCATTGATATACTTTACTCACCAACTATCGATAACTTTATCTGTTAATCTACATGCGATTTTTCGTCTTATCTATTTAAAAAGACTCTGCAATTTTTTGTTAGCAAAGGCTTATTTAAGGGTTACAGTAATGGTCATTTTAGGTATTCTAGTCATATAACATTTTTGGAATATTCGTTGTTTTTTTTTTCTCAGATCTCGATTGTAATATCTGCAGAGTCTGGAACTTGCATGAAATTGATATTTCCATTAAATACAACGATCTGCATAATTTCATCAGATATTAGAATTTTGATTGTGTTGAGTATGTATGATTAAAATAATAAACATTTCTCAATCTTTACCATTCTTAGTTGTGTTATAATCCCAAACAAATATTGAATAATAATTAAGATAAAAAACAGTACGCTTTAAAAATATTGTAATATTTTGTCAAATTTCTTACAATTATTCCTCTGAATTTCTAAATAATTTCCCATAAAATTTAGGTTCGGACATTATGCCAAGACTGGTTCCCAATCGATTATCCATTATCATGGTACGAAGACATAACATCGAGCACTCGATTTTTTGCCCTTGCCGCTGTTTATAATTTAGCCATTATCGGTTTAATAGTTGCTGAAATCAAACCATATACAAAATTAAACAAAGAGGTATAGGTAAGCATTATTTAAATATTGATAAATTTAACTCATCGTATTTTTTTCGTCTCGCTTCGTTTTGTTTATACGTTTATGTTCATGTATCACTATCCAATTGGTTTGTTTGGAAAATTGATGATTTAGGATAAAGGCATTTTACCGGAGTGGATGGGAAAAAATGCCGAGGTCGGTTATATATTATCATTAGGTGTACATCGAAAACATAGACGTAATGGAATTGGATCATTATTGCTGGAATCGTTAGTGAATCATTTAACGACAGCTGAACGAAATTCAGTGAAAGCAATATTCCTTCACGTTCTCACAACAAATCAACCTGCCATTTTATTTTATGAAAGACGAAGGTGAGTCGTACTCAGTTGATTGGAATTGTTTTTTTGAAACGATATTATTGCTTAACATTTTTTTATCAATATTTTCAGATTTAGCCTTCATTCATTTTTGCCTTACTATTACAATATTAGAGGGAAAAGCAAAGATGGGTTTACCTACGTATCATATTTAAATGGAGGTCATCCACCGTGGACATTATTATATCCTTTACAAACAAATTTTAAAATTAATTTAGAAAGTTTTATTTATCACGTTATAAACCCTATTAATCTTAACTCTTAAATGATCATACTTTTTTATACGAAGTACTCATACTAAGGGAGTGGTTCTTCTAAAAACTCTTAATGTTTTAAAATTAATTCAACTGCGCCTACTACTGGATGATAATCCGTCAATAAATATTTGAGATATTAGAAGATTATCTTCTGATTTATAGCATAGCCATATCCGCCCTAAATCAATTTAAAGGTATATTAGATAGTTTTTAGGGTTTTGTAAAAATAATTTTACAAAACCCTACTAGTTTCGCGACCTGTCTGTCCGTCTGTCCGTCCGTCCGTGTGTCACAGCAGTTTTTCTCGCAAACTACTACTACTACCTAAGCTAGAAACATCAAATTTTGTGTGCAGGTGTAAAGTGATGCTCTCTTCAAAGTTCAACTACAAAAAATGTTATAAGGTATTTAAGGGGGGGGGGGGGGTCTTCCCATATAGGGTAGTGGCCCCCGAAAAAAATTTTTATCAAAGGTAGCCGATATGGGTATCAAAGGTCTTGATGAGAACTTTCCAAAACAGGTTTTAATTTGATACTTTTTGCTTCGAGGGACGCGCAGGGAGGGGAAATACACGAAAAATTTGTGTCCCCCGATTGGACACCTGTGATCCGAAAAATCTGAAAAAAATTATGTTGATAGGTGTTTATGACTACTACAACAACAAATACCTTAGAAGCCGAAATTCGCTCAACTTTGTTAATAATAGTATGATATTCGAATTACACATTTTCCCCAATAAAATCGCATCGGTACCCTTAAACTGAACGAAATTCGATATTTAGGTAGTCCTACTAAGGGTTCTTAAACTCTGTAAGTTTGATGAAAATCGAACGATATACACGGAAGTTATAGTCGGTTGAAATTTCTCTAATTACAACAACAATAACACATGACTTTCCATCGAATCATTCACTGCAGTTTTGACTTGATCTTCTTGAAATTTTCCAATAAGATCAATAACATAAATATTTTTGAGAATTCATGATTTGAGTGATTTTTGTTTGTTTGCAATAAAATGGCGACCGTTGAAAATAGAATAACAATAGATTTTCCTTTGAACGTGCACATCTCTTTGTCATATTTCTTGATGTTATTCATTACTGGTGACTGCATTTCTGAGAAGTTGGGTACAAAACCCTTCTGGCATGAGCGTAGGTCTTTTTACCCAACTTGTTTATCGTTCGATTTCTCTGACTACTTCCAACGAAAAATTAAATTCTAACCAGTATCTGAATAGATAAAAATAATCCATATCGAATTATGTGCTAGGCACCGATAATTTACCCGCACCGTATATATTGCTCTATTTTTAGTATGTTGTGAAGAATATCGTCTGCTTGTTACTCATCTCCTTTCACTCCCGATTGGAAATTTTCAACTCTAAAGGAAATTAATACAATCATTGAAGGATGCTGCAATTAATAGTAATTTTCGTTCTGCACAATTTACAATGAAATTATCCATTTGAGGAAAAGTTCACTAATTACAATTTTGTGGCGCTTCAATTATTTTCGATGGAGAGTGCTGGTTTTTAAATCTGTGTAAACAAACAATTTTACAATTGAGATGAATGAATGTTGCTCCGATTTTAAATGCTTTTTGCCAATGTCATTTATCTCTGGCTTTTAGTTGACACCTCTGCAGTGTTTATAGATGCCAATTGATTGATTTTTTTCATTGAAAACAGTGATTTAATTATAAACTAATGATCAAAAGTAATCAAGCACACTGTGGCAAACTGGGGATGCAGTCGTCAAGTCAGATGAAGATGAGGTGGTAGCACTTGCCGATGGGTTGTTATACTACGTTCACACCAGCCCAAATTACCTAATTTCGTGAACGTAATTTTCAAATTATAGTAGTCTGTGTGGCCTAGTGGTTAGAGCATGGACGCATAAGCCGAAGGTCCCAGGCTCAAATCTTGTTGGGAGTAACGTGGTTTAGTTCAGGGGATTTTTCGGACACACTATGTGTGTTCGCTCAGTGGTGATATGTACTGATTTAATCAGATCATATCATAGCTGAGCAGGCACACGGGAGCATGGTACTGACCAAACCAACTTCCGAAAAAACAATACGGTCATGAAAATGAGATACTCTAACTATCTCTAAGCGAAGGCCCGAAAGGGGCTGTAGTGCTACAAAGAAGAAGAATTTTCAAATTATATGAAAGTCTTTTCCCCTCTGCCTAACCAGCGTTAGGTGTGTATTAGCTTTGGCACATGAGCAGAAGCCATCGATGTATCGATGATCCTTCTTATGGTTTAATTTTTTAATTGATTAATATTACTTCTTTAGTTTGTTAGTAGTAGTTTGGAATGGTTATAGGTTAAATATTCGAATTAAATTGTTAAGTTTGGATATTGAGTGGATTAATTTTCAAAGAGCTTTAAGTTCAGTGTTTGCTTCATCTAGAAAGGATATTAATTGATTAAGTAATTTTTCATACCCAACACCGTTTCGACATGAAAATCTAAGAAAAGGAAATACTATAACTATCAATTGAGAAGCATCGATACGTAAGTCTAGCGAGCTACAACACAAGACAAACATACAAAGTAGTGAAAAACCTGAAAAGAGGTTATCAGCTCAAGACCACACTCTGCCGTGATGACATCGCCAATATCATTGCTGATGAAAACAGGATTAAGGGAAGGTGAGCATCATACTTCAAGAACCTTCTAAATCCTCCGCACAGCTGCAGAACATCGGAGCCTTTAGAGGTCTGCAGAGAGCTTCTATTGGCCCCACCAACTGGATGAAGTTTGTTCCATCATCAAAGCCCAAAAGAATAATAAAGTGCCGGGCATCGGTGAGATTCCAGTGGAGCTCATTAAATATGGTGGCAGTGGTATTTATTCAGCTTTGACGATCTTGAAGATCTAAGTATACAAATCTGAGATAAGACCTGTGTTATGCTATGGGTGCGAAACATGCACCCTAAACCAAGCATCCATAATTATATACGCCTTCGAGAGACGGGTCCCGAGGCGAATAATTGGAGCGAAGGAAGACGAAGACCAATGGAGAATTCGATACAAACATGAGCTGTATGAAATTTTGACGAGCCAAAGGTCTCAACGATTGTAAGACTGCGAAAGCTGCCATGGGCTGGCCACGTGAGTCGTATGGATGTGCAACGGATACCCAAAAAGGTATTCGTTGCGAGAACTAAACGGTGGAGAGCAGTGGGGAAACCGAGAAAACGCTGGTCTGACTCGGTCGACGAAGACAGTTCATCGCTATTCGGAGTTCGAAATTTTGGGACTCGGTCGATGGACCGAGATAGCTCGAGGCGCTTGTTGCAGGAAGCAAAGGCCCGAGAGGGGCTGTAGTGTGCTACGAAGAAGAATTTTTTCATTATTTTTGTTGAAAATTGGGCATATAATTGGCTATAAAATTTCATATTTGTTCCTGATAGTTTAAAGTGTTTGCGATTTAGTATTCTATGTTCGAGATCATCAGTTACATCACACCACTTGCACCCTTGGGAGGCAACCACTTTTGCTTGCTTTAGTATTTTGTGATTATTTACTCTATTGAGGAGAATTTTTTAAATTTGTTTTTGAATATTTCCATTTGCGGTGACATTCACTATGTCATAATTTTGTTCTGAATATGAGATCTGTTTGTAGCCAAGGGCTATATGCTAGTGCAGTGCTGTTATTGCGATAATATTCATGCCATTCTGTGTTAATTGCGCCGTTAGTTTTTTTTTTATAGAGTCTTCCTATTCGTGTGGGGTTTTCGGTCCCCCATTATGTAGCGGATAGAGGGTGTATGGGGAAAATAAAATACCACTCGTAGATGAAAACCGACTGAAGTCGAAGCGCTGACAACGCCCCACTTAGTAGTTACTTGTCATTGAACCAGGAGAACAGCCTCGGATCGGATTAAACGGCAACGACAATCGCAACGTATAAAAGATTATTCTTTTGGAACTTGGAATATTAGATCATTGAAGAGACCAGGTATACTGCAACAACTTCTGGATGAAATAAAGAAATATAAAATCAACATCCTCGCTGTGCAAGAGACTAGATGGCACGGTAAAAACATATTTGACATGCGAACGCACACCATGTTTAAAAGCGAAAAACTGCAGGGAAGCCATGAGTTCGGAGTGGCGGACAAATTATGGTGTGAAAATTACAGAGGCATTTGTCTACTGTGCACGTCTTATAAAGTGTTCTCCAAAACAAAAAAAGACGTACTATGAAAGTAATATAGGAGAGTATCAAGAAGGCTTTCGAAGTGGACAGTCTACAATAGAGGAAATATTCTCAGTAGAGCAGGTGCTCGAAAAGCACTGCAAATATAACATTGATGTGCACCAACTCTTTATAGGCTTCAAGTAAGCATACGACAGTGTAGAGAGAAATGCGCTGGAGAAAACAATGCTTGACTTTGGCGTCCCAGCAAAATCAGTCCGCATGGTCTGAGTCACGATGCTAAATACAGAGTCCCAGGTCAAGGTAAACGGTGAACTAACGGATAGCTTTATAACAGAATCAGGCTTAAAACAAGGGGATGGACTTGCCCAAATGATATTTTATATTGCGCTGGAACACGTCATCAGGAAGACATCAGCTGAAACCTCCAATACACTAATGTTTAACTCAACACAATTAGTGGCATATGCTGTTGACGTCAATATTATGGCACGTTCAATCTTAGATGCCAAAGTAGCATTTCTGAGTCTAGAATCTGAAACAAACCGAATTGGCTAATGAAACTAAAATTAAATTCATGACTCAAACGAGGAAGAAAACTCCAGTTCGACAAAACCTGACCGTAGGCAACTACAATCTTGAAAGTGTGGATAATTTTGTGTATCTTGGAGCCAACCTGAATAGAAGAGGCGCCAAAAAGGACGAGATTGGATGCCATATAAACGCCGCAAATAAAGCATATTACTCCGTACTTCCCATTCTAAGGTCCAGAGTTGTGCGCAGGCAAAATAAGCTCCGTATTTATGAAACACTAGTTAAACATGTGCTGTTATATGGAAGTGAAACATTGACCCTGACGAACGAAGCGGAAAAGGCATTGGACGTATTTGAATGCAAAGTGCTCCGAAAAACCTACGGGCCCAGTGAAACAAGGAATAGAGCGGAAACTATGTTTCAACGATGGGTTGTATGAACTATTTGATGAAGTGCCTCTATCTGCTGGCGTAAACGTATGCAAATTGCAATTTGTGGGTCATGTAGAAAAATGGAAGAAAACCGGTTACCCAAAAGAACCTTAAAGCACAAGGTAGACGTCCAGCGGGAAGACCAAGAACTCGATGGGAAGACCAGATAGAAGCTGACAGCAGATCCTTGCTGGGTGTGATTAACTGGCGAAAGAGGTCGCAGAACTATGATGATTGGATGAGATTAATCCTGGAGGCCAAGGCACGGCTTAGGCTGTTGCGCCATAGATGATGATGGCTATTGCAAATCATCTGCGAGTTGTATAAGGGTGGTTTGTTTCTCAGTTATTTTGTGAAAGCTAGAGGTGTGGAGATTAAATAAGAGAGGGCTCTGTACGTCCCCTTGAAAAAGGGCCATTATTTATTACGATTGAATCTACCTAGGTGAAGTTTTCCGTACGTTAGAAAGTTTAAAATCCAGTTTATGTAGTCACAGTTGGTGCTTAGATTAGACATTACATTGAACAGCTCAGGAATGTCTATCCTTTCATACGGACTACATATTATCATATATCCACATCTTTTTAGGGTTTTGTAAAATTATTTTACAAAACCCTACTAGTTTCGCGACCAGTCTGTCCGTCTGTCCGTCCGTCCGTGTGTCACAGCAGTTTTTCTCGGAATTTACTTAAGCTAGAAACATCAAATTTTGTGTGCAGGTGTAAAGTGGTGATCTCTTCAAAGTTCAACTACAAAAAAATTTCATAAGGTATTTAAGGGGGGTCTCCCCATATAGGAGAGTGACCCCCCGGAAAAAAAATTCATTGAAGGTAGCCGATATGGGTATCAAATGAAAGGTCTTGATGAGAACTTTTCAAAACAGCCTTAGTTTGGCAAAATTTGCTTCGAGCGGTGCACAGGGAGGGGAAATACACGAAAAATTTGTGTCCCCCCCCCCCTCGCGATTGGACACCTGTGATGTGAAAAATCTGAAAAAAATCAGGAATGTAGGCCTTGGTGAGTACAACAACAAATACGTGAGAAGTCGCAATTCACTCAACTTTGTTAGTAATAGTATGATTTATCGATTTTATGTTTTCTTGAATAAAATCTTAACGGTACCCTTAAATTCAATGAAATTCAGTACGTAGATGTCTATTTATAAGATTGACCTATCCTGAAAGTTTCATAAATATCAATCATATTTAGCGAAGTTATAGCGGTTTGAATTTTCCTGTATTACTATGGAACAATATGCGCTGCATTTATTACTATGGCAACATATGGCTATGGAACTACATGCGCTTTTTACCGACTCAGACACTACAGTTTTGCTAGGATTTGCATGAAAATTTTAGGAATGATAGGTATCATGTAAATCTTTGAGAATCAGTTCAGCTAGTGGTATCAGTAATCGTAAAACAAAATAGTGGCTGTTTTAAATGCGAAGATTGAATAATTTTGAGTTATTTTGCCCCAACTTCAACGTTTAAGACGCATGCTTTGAACACTTGATTCAATTTAATGAATGACTGAAGATGAGTACCTACAATTAATGCTCATAAGTGAAACAAGTCAAGGAGGTGGGAGAGAGCTCCTAGCAAAAGGGTTTTGTAACCATTCTTGGATTCGAAAAATTGGCCATTAATCGATGATAACAGTGCAGGAGAGTGGCCCCTGGAAAAAAAAAATTCATCAAACGTAGCCGATATGAGTATGAAATAAAAGTTTCCATGGGAGCTTTTCAAAACAGTTGTTAAACTGTCAGTTTTTGCTTCAGTGGGGGCACAGGAGGGAAATACATGAAAAATGTGTTTCCTCCGTCGCGGATGGACATCTGAAATAATTATCAAAGGAGATATTTATCAGTATAACAATACCAAAAACCTCAGAAGTCGAAATTCGTTCAACTTTGTTAATAATAGTATGATCTTCGTATTTCATATTTTCTCCAATAAAATCGTCTTTGACATGTTTCTAGATTTGATTCGATCTGGTGACTGCATTTTGTAAATTGAATACAAAACCCTTCTGACATGAGCGTAGGTCTGTTTACCCAACTTGTTTGAATATATATTATATCATTGACTTGTTGTATATTACATTACATTTCCATACTGTTTCTTTGTTCTTCCTTAGATAACTTCGAAGTATATTTAACAGTTATAGCTTAGCAGACATGAAAGTAATTTTAAAAGTTGCTCGGTGATTTCCTGCAGTTGTAAACATCGTCTTAGCATTCTTACAAGAGGTTATTACATTTTATTTAGCCCTTAAGTAACTATGCTTAAAAAAATCTATGTAAAAGCCCAAGCGGGCTGTAAACCGGACCCCACTTATTTAGCTAATAACAAACGTAGCTGGTACTAATTTCAAACGTAATTTCTAAGAAAAACAAGTTGAGTTGGTAGGAGAGCGCTTCTAGCAGAAGGGCTATGTAACCATCGTATGGTTCAAAAAAACTTTTCTCATGACATGAGTCAATGATTTGAATTATGAATTCATTGAATATACAAGAAATCGTTCGCCATTTTGTTCCAGCTTAAATAAATTTTCTGAACACGGCCAATCAAACATATTCAAATAAAATACTATTTTTGAAATTTTCATGAAAACCGGAAGGAAATAGGTCGATTTGAAATATAAAGGGTGGTCCAATCATACTTGTAATGCACGATGTTAATTGTGAGTCACACCTTAACGTCAAGTTTTTCGCCCAACTTTATTTGACATTTCTTTGTTTTAGTGTTTGACAACTTCAACCATGCAGATGTACACAATTGAGCAGCGCGTTAAGGTTATTGAAGCCTTTTACGAAAATGGGCGTTCAAATCAAAATGCATTTCGTGCACTTCGTGATTTTTTTGGTCAGCATAATCGACCAAATGTGTCCGCAATCGGGAGAATTGTAAGCAAATTTCAGCAAACTGGGTCTGTAGGAAATATGAAATCACCTGTGCATTCTCGCCCAGTTCGTTCTGTGGAAAACATTGCTGTTGTTTGTGATAGTGTGGCAGGAGAGCCGTCAACCTCGACTCGTCGTCGTGCCCAACAATTGAACATGTCACGAACATCACAGATGCAAATTTTGAATAAAGATTTGAATCTACACACTTACAAAGTTCAATTGACTCAAGAGCTAAAGCCTACTGACCATTTGAACAGGCAGACAGAAGGGAATGGTGGCTTTACAAAGAAAATCATCTTCAGCGACGAGGCACACTTTCACCTCAGTGGATTCGTTAACAAGCAGAATTGCCTCATTTGGGCAAATGAGAATCCACGAGTGACTATTAAAAAGCCGATGCATCCACAAAGAGTGACTATTTGGTGCGGTTTATGGGCTGGCGGCGTCATCGGCCCGTCCTTCTTCGAAAATGAGGACGGTCAAGCAGTTACCGTGAATAGTGTTCGCTATTGCGAGATTATAACTGACTTCTTGTGGTCAAAAATTGAGGCTATGGACGATATGTGGATCCAACAGGATGGTGCCACTTGCCACACAGCCAACGAAAAAATGGCTCTTTTGCGCGAGAAATTCAATGGCCGTGTTATCTCACGTTGTGGCGATGTTAATTGGCCGCCACGATCATGTGATTTGACACCGTTGGACTTCTTTCTCTGAGAATATTTAAAAGGAAAAGTGTACGTCAATAAGCCAAGAACAATTTAAGAGCTAAAGTATGAGATAATTCAGTACATTAACGACATTGAACCTCAATTATGTCTCAGAGTCATTGTAAATATGGACCATCGGATAGAAGTATGCGACCATAGCCGTGGCGAGCATTTGGGCGATATTTTGTTTTACACATAATTGTCATAGATCCTTCTAGTATAATAAAAAATACTAACTTAATTCTCTGAAAACTTTTTGTTTTATTTACAATTAACATCGTGCGTTTTGGTTGGACCACCCGTTATTTGAAGAATTCCTTGCCTCGTCACTGTGAAGCAAAATGTTATTACGTTTGCTTCATATCTTGAACTTACGCTTCGATGGGCAGCTATTGACCTTAATTTTTTGAATTTAGAGTAATAAACATTCACGCTTGCGCCTTGTTTGCTTATCAATTTCCCTTAACGAACAGCTTACAAGTGGATAACATACTTTACATTTTCGACCACACTGCTTCACTGCACTATGTGCTTTATGTGTGGTAATCATTCATTACAATCTGGTAACATAAAACGCCTGTAAAGTCTTTGAGTTCGCTGAAAGAGTTTGATAACACGCTATTTTACAAGCCCCCTTTTTTGTAAACCTCTTCGAGTTTCCTCATCCAACTTTCATGAAGATTTCAATTATGTCAAAGGTCTTCTGTCTAATCGTTTGCAAAGACGCCTTCATTTAAAACCAATAACCAATAACCAAAGTTGTTAAGTGAAATTAATTAAATATCCAGTATTCATAGGAAAAAGTTCCATCAGTGATTAAATGACTCCTTCCTTTATTTTTTTTCTTGAAAACCCGTCGGGCCTTGCTTTTTTGAGTGAACAGATGCATTTCGACTCCTTTGAGTGATCTCAGTAACTCCTTTTATCTCACCTTCAAATATATTGTCGCGTGTTATTGGTTCGCGGCCAATAATTTTAATGTTCCGGGAAAGTGAAAACGCAATGTCTTTTAATTTAAGTTAAAAGTGTTTATTTAATGCACAATAATCAGTTAACACTTTCACTAATTTTAATTGTCACTATTAAAATAAATCTAACACTTGTCCATAAATTTATTATCGCAATTGTCTTCTAAATCACTTCACTATTACGAAACACACTCCATAAATTCACTATCGCAGTTCTTATCGCGGTCGAATGAATTATTATTCATTCAGCTCGCCTTTATATAGGGTCTCTACCTATTCACCCATTTCTCGTACATGGGCGAATGTTCTACCGAGAGGTACCTGGTAGGTTCGAGCAAGTTCATGAATGGAGTGACGTCACTTGCAGATGTTGATCATGCTTGTTGGGTTCGAGTAAATTCATTCGTTGACGTTCTTAATGATGATGAAAACAATTGCGACAGTAGCTCGCAGAATTATTTGTACATGTAACAATATTTACTTTGTGGAATCTGTAAAGCTTATTTAACTTACATAGCAAGACTTATCTAAGCAAACAAAATACACAAAAGTACAACTTTCTTAAATTTTCATTTATTAAAGCTTTTCAAATTTTTTTTAGTTAAGCAAAAACTTGAGTACAAATATTCAAAGCTTAAAACGAGAAGCGAAAACGATTTTGTTATCTAAACTCGTTCATAATTACAATTTAAAACATTTTATTTTTGATCACTTTTGCAAATGCTCCTTAACTCCAACCACACAGATCATCTGAAGCATTGGGGATCGATGTTACGACAAACAGGTGGTGTATGCTCATGGATAGGCACAAGAATACGTCGAATGTTCAATTGGCTATGTCAACGAACTGTATCGAGATTTAATTTCGCACATTAGACCTAAGAAAAAAAAGTAAATATAAATTAAATAATTAAAGTTAATTTACCAATAAGAAAGACTAATAACAAAATGACTAGTGTAACAGTAATATCATAGATAAACACTTTTACCGAAATCAATGGTATGTTATAGCACATGTAAACACAAAGATATTTTTTAAGAATGAATAGTTGTAAAATGTTGTATTTTTCATTTCCATTGCCCGATAATGTTCACATCATCGGTGAACAACGTAAATTGTTCATCTTTTCTGGTTTTTAGAACATTTTCAATAGAAGCAAAATTTATTTTTGCAAAAAAAAGGTTGTTCTAGTGCATTAATAGCTTCTTCTAATCGTAAAATGTGTTTCAAGCATGCATCTCAACGACCAAATACCAAGCCATTTATAACAATCTAAGGTATTAGGCACTCTAATCAAAAATATTAACTCAAAATCATCATTTATTAATTAACCATTAAATAACAAACATTGGAGATTGTGTTAAAATATGTAGATTCAAAGTACGATAAAATGTTTTTAGATAAATTTTTTTTGTAAATATGAAACAGGAAGATTTGTTGATTATTTCAAAGACAGAAAATAAGTGATTTAATTATTAAATAATTGTATAAATTAAATTACGTATTAGATGGATATAAGCATAAAATATAAATAATAAACGCAAGAACAATAACGAACAATAAATAACGAGATCTAGTACAATTGAAAAAAAATCAGATATTCAAGATTGCACTGTCTGTCTGTCAAAATTAACTAATAAAATATAGATAAAAGAAAATATATGAAAAAACCTCGTTCTATATTAAATATGCTGCTATTTACTTCGTTATTTAATTTTTAATTAATTTTCCAACACGTGATTCGTTGTTCACTATCCATTCACAAATTTCTGTGTTCGTTTCTAACAAAAGCATGTATTGTATATAATATGTATTATCATTTTCATCTTTTTTTTTTTTCAAGTACCATGTTCATACATAAAATTGATAGTATTTTAAATGATTTATTTATTATTTTTATTGTTATTAATTTTTATGCCCACTGGTAGGATATAGGATAATAGAACAGTTTGATGCAGCGCTAATTGAAAATAAGTATTTTTTCTGCGATGAAAAGTGTTTGTAAATCATAAATGTGTATGTATCAAATAAAATGTTTTATCAAAACTTGTTTGCACTTATTGGATATTCTTGAGAGGATCAATGTTGCTTGATGTAGAATAACACAATGGAAAAAGTCAATAACCAGCTAAAAATTACTTTACACTCGTAAATTTACGGAACCGAGAGAAGAGATGAAGGGGCGAAAATTTTATTTCCTCGGTTTTTTATGCCATTCGATCCGATTTAGTTCTCTAAATCGCCACCAGATGTAGCAAAACTGCAGGAGCTAATTTATATGGGCAAACGCTGATTCTCATCGTTGATTTCGAAAACTAAAATTTTTTTCGCAGTTTTCGGCGTTTGTGAAAGTCTTTAATTAAACTAAAGAATTTTTTATAAACGCCAAAACAAGCATGGTTTTTACACCAAACTTTAACAAATATCGTCAAAATCTTATGAAACCAAAGAACAGAAAAATGAATCGAGGGACGAACAGACGGATAGACTGAAAGATGGACTAACAGACAGACAGCAGGAAATCTACTTCAAATAAGCAGTCGAATTGCTCCGAGACGATAATCTGTGGCAATTTCTGATGAGAAAAACTAATCACCTCGTCAAAGCTGCTTGCAAAAGCAATGCTTGTGGTTCTAAAGGGTATTATATTGTTACATGTACAAATAATTCTGCGAGCTACTATCGCAATTGTTTTCACAACAATTAAGAACATCAACAAAACGAATTTACTCGAAACCACGAGAACCTAACAAGCATGAACAACATCTGAAATCGAGTCACTGCTCCATTCATTCATGCTGGAATGTTCCCGCTAATTCACCAATGTACGAGAACTGAGTTGAATGATTAGACACCCTATATAAAGGCGAGCTGAATGAATGGGGGGATCATTCATTACAACCACGATAGAAAACTGCGATACGCGAAGTACAGGCGATATTGATTGTTTGAGTGTGAAGTGATTTTAAGTAGACAATTGCGATAGAAATTTATGGACAAGTGGAGGGTAGAATTTTAATAGTGAAAATTAAAGTTGTGAAATTGTTAGTGAAGTGATTGTGCATTTATGACGAATCAAATAAACTCTTTTAATTTAATTTAAAAGACATTGCTTTTCACTTTCCCGGAACATTAAAATTATTGGCCGCGAACCAAAAACACGCGACAATATTATTACACCTGTCAGGTCTTCGCAGTTTAGGTAGAGATGACTGATTCACTTTAGCCACCTTTAAAATCTTTAGGTTTGACACCTTCTGTGCTCTTTCCTTTCCCTTGTGATGCAACGACCTTCTGGGAGAAGAACGAAAGTTGTCTGAAAGACAATCTACCAGTTGATGCCAAATTTAATAAATTTAAAACTGGACTGCAAGATGCAGGAATAGCGCTTAATGAAGCTGAACTAAATACTAAAAAGAAACAGAAATGATATGCAGTTTCAAAAAAGCAACAGACCTAGAATTATTATACTAGCAAGAGCAAGACATTGTTACTCCATCCAATGTTGAAACACCTGCGCCGAAACGAAGATGCGAGGGAGATGGTTGTCCGCGAGGAGAGGCAACGCTCGCTCAACGATTGGCAGCAGTCTTGGAGTAATTGCACGAAGGGAAGGTGGACTGCGCGCCTCATCCCGGATGTGAGACCGTGGCTAAATCGAAGGCATGGTGAGACTGACTTCTATCCGACCCAGCTTTTGAGCGGGCACGGGTGTTTTCAGTCTTACCTGCACAAGATCGGTAAGTGACGGTCCTTCGATTGTCGGTTTTGCCCAGGAGAGGAAGACAATGCCTGTCACACATTTTTTGCGTGTACCAAATGGGCCAGGCTGCGAAGGGAACTCTACAGGGAGACGGGAGAGCTCACCCCGGATAATATAGTTGGGGTGATGCTCGAATCGGTTGACAAATGGAACCAGGTGGCACATTATGCTCGGGCAGTCCTAAAAGATAAAAGGGACACGCAGCAGCCGGAGGTGCTGGGGCTGGGGGATCGCTCTTCTGGCATTTCCTCTTCCCCTCTCCCCTCCCGCTAGGAAAGGGACTCCCCAGCTTGAAGGCGCCCCACGGCGTAAAAAAACGAGACCTGACCCGAAGTAATGTGTCAAACGGTTCCAGGCTAGGTTCTCAGATTGACAGGGGAGGTGTTTAGTGGGTAGTCCAAGGGTATCCTCCATGGGAGTCCCACACTGCCAGACTCGGCGGGCGTAAATGCCTTCACCTCCCTACCACAAAAAAAAAGTGTTGAAACACGATGTATGGGTACAATTTCAGCAACAGGATTACATCGAGCCCCTATTGTTCTAATCAAAACGGCAAATTACATGAAGCCATCAAACTATATCGAACTATGTTGAATGACGTGAAAACAAGAACCCCTCAATCACTTCGGTTAACACTTGCCCGCCAATTGGCTGAGGTGCTGTTGCGCGGTGTCTCAGGAATCATACATAGTATACTCCACCCGTGAATATCTCACCGACAAAGAAATTGTCCTAGTGCTAGAAAGTTGTGGCAACCTCGGAAGTACTCAGGAAGAAATCAATTTACTCCACGAAATCATCATGAAGATATTACATTATTACGTTTGATCTCAGAATCACACTCTGGACTTTCACAAAGTCCAGAGTTTGAGGAGCAAAGCCGCACGCCGTTGGCAATGCGACAGCCGTGTACGATTTATTAGCTTTGTCTACCATCCGATGGGGTTGGGCGAATGTGTTATAAAAATCTTTTGAAAATGCTTTGAAGTTTACCTTTGGAGAGCAACATGTATGGAGACAATATGCACTGAATCCTGTATCATTGGGAAAACGCAAACTCGCTGTATCTGCATTTAGAATATTCGGATCTTTGTCCACACGATCCATTACCGCTTCTCATGTCAGATCGAATATGTTATGAAAATCTTAATTTGATACAGGAGGGACTGGAGTATTTTTTGAAAGCATTAAACAAAGAAGTGAAGGGATTGCGTCCATCTAGATCACAACTTTATGTAGGCATAAGTTAACAACTCGTAGCGACGACTGCTTTGAAATCTGAAAAAGAAAAGTATACGAAACTTGCAATCGAAGCATTAGAAAAGGCTGTGCAAAACGATTCAAATGATCATTGAGCAGAGTATTACTTAGCTTTCAGTACGCGCATAACTCAAATCTACCTGAAGCTTTGATCCACATCACCTTTGCACTATCGCTGCGAGCTGAACACGCTTCTAGTTTACACTTGTTTTCATTATTGTTGACAGAAACTCGAAGATCACGAGATGCTTTGCATTTAGTCGAAAATGCAGTAGACGAATTCCCTGACAACCTTAACCTTTTACATATTCGTGCGCATCTATAATTGCACTTGCACGATATCGATACAGTACAATAATTCGGATCATCCTTGTCTGGGGCGAGAATGGTAGGGAAAAGTTTGGTTTTGTTCGGTGACGAGTAGAGGTGCGCTTGGCGACAACGGGGAGTTGAATAGAAAACGTCAGCGAGTGAACGCTGAAGAGACGGTGAAAAATAGAAACGGTAATTCTTGTTCTGTCGAGAAGAAAGAAACTTGAGTGCAGATCTGAAGAGAAACGTGACGGGTTGAACCCCTGCTAACGTTTTCATCGCGTGTGTGAAATCAAATTGAACCCCTGAGAGGGACAATTTTTCGTGCGAGGGACCAAGTCACCGCGATTCAATAATTTACATTTCTGTGCATGTGCAATTACAATTTATAGAAAATAAATTGTTCATTAGAGTGATACATCGCGCTCAAGTGTCGTTTGATAAGTTTTGGCGTATAAATCGCGTGCGAAAAATATTTCTGTAGTGTGCCCTTGTGCTGTGGAAAAAGAACCCGCCCAAGACACCGCAAAGCTAGCTTGCCAGCGCACGCACGCGTCCCCAGATAAGGTCATTTCCAACGTAGCATTAATTCCGCTCGATGAGGCAGCAGAACACCGCTGCAGTCCTTAACGGATAAATAATACCACACTAAAACACTGCATGTACCTGACTACTGGTGCATATGTTTCTTGATAGTCAATGCCAGCACGCTGGGAAAATCCTCAAATAACAAGTCTTGTTGTATGCCTGATTATTTCACCATTGGTTCCGGGATTAATCTTCAAGACCCATTTGCAGTCAATTGGTATATTGTCTCTCGGCAACTATCAAAGTCAAGTTTAATTACCTAGTAAGGAATTAAATCCTCCATTAATTTTTTGAGGTGAGAAAAAATTAGATTTAAGTATTTTTTCAATTAAATTTAATGTGTTTTAGTTTTGACATGACAGAAAGGAAGCACCACATTCTTTCGTCGGTTTACAGCTACCAAATTTATTTCTTTTAGAAAAGTGTCCTAAAGGAAAGAAGGGTGTCCTTCTAAAAAATAGACGGATGCCTTCCTAAAGAAGAATATTTAACATCGAATGTCTCCTCATCTTGATATACTCGTATTTGCCACTTAAACTACAATATTTCGGCGCCATCGGGCTTCTGTTAGTGATGAGATAAATCTTCTCGATAGGGCTGGTATCGAAATTGATAGTACGACTCCAGATAGAAATGGAAACAGGATTATTTGTGAACGATTGGATAAACTTGCCCTGATTGGAACTCATTTTGAATTGGTTCATCTACCAAACCCTGAGAGAGGGAACCAAATTTTTTCAGAGGTCGTTGAAGCAAAAGTTTCTGACTTCAAATCAAGCCTGAACGGCCAATCAATTCTTCATTTCAATGAAACATTAACATCTGACTTCATACCGAGCTTGAATCTTATTGATTATTTTGTCAGCTATGAAGACTTGTGTTTCATATTTCGCAAGATAAACAACAAGAAATCATGTGGTAATGATGGTATTCCAAATGTAACTATTGCATATTGTTCAACAACATATTGAGCAATTCATATTTCCCAAATGAGTGGATAAAGGCTAAGGCGTTTCCGATCTTGAAGAAAGGAAAAGAATCTTCATGCCCCAAAAGCTATCGCCCAATCAGCTTGCTGCCTAACATCAGCAAGGTGTTTGAAGTGATACTCAACAGAGCATTAAACGCCCACATTGAGGAAAATGAGTTGATGCCGAATTGCCAATTTGGTTTTCGTGCCAGGCATTCGACCACACATGCAATAACGAAAGTAACCTCAGACATCTGTTGGAAACTAAATGATAGACAGTGTGTTGGAGCATGTCTCATTGATATGGAGAAAGCCTTTGATACGGTATGGTTAGATGGACTAGATTTTAAACTCCTTCAGGACAAGTTCCCCAGACACCTTGTCGCCATGATGTGTAATATGTTATACGGGAAATCGTTTGTTGTAACTGATGGAAATCTGACAACAATGCGCGAGTTCAAGGTCTTGAATGGTCTACAGCAGGGAACAGTTACTGTGCCTCTGCTCTTCTCAATATTCATTCGCAAGTTATTGAACGGCTTTGATTTTAACGTCTTGCCAACGCGATCATTGGTAGCGTTTGCTGATGATCTGATCATCTATACGGCAGACCGAAAAGCTACAATAGTTCAGAGCAATCTCCAAAAAATGTTCAATGATGTACAGCTGTACACTGACAATTGGCGAATGAAAATCAATGCGCAGAAGTGTGAAACAATCTTGTTTCGGACAACGCTGCAGGGGGTCAGTCAAGACCTGAAACGTAATTGGAAAGATTTCCACATCATGGCAGGTGAGGGTAGTCTTGAACGGGTTCCACATAAATCCTGTGTTCGATACCTCGGTGTTTATCTCGATCAGTATCTGTACTATACTGAACAGTAGTCATGGCCCTTCGAAAGCTCTTTCATTCCAGATACATTGATCAAAAGGTCAAAATTATCTGTTACAAGACACTGGTTAGACCAGTTTTGACATATGGATGTCAGATCTGGTACAACCAGAGTGCTAGTACTATGGAAAAATTAAGAGTTTTCGAAAGGAAATGTCTTCGTGCATGTACTGGTTTGTACAGAAAGCCTGAGACGGATTGGAAACATTATATATCGAATAGAAGAATTTATCAAACTGCTGAAGTGACTAGAGTCGATATTTTCATATTGAAACTTCTTCGGAATCATATCGCAAGATCTGTGACTGTGAGTGAAAACCCTTGGATTTCACAGCCGTTCCACCCTACAAACGTGTATATAGCGACTTGCCTCGCTACTGGCTTCATTCCTCCAGAAGCATTCGTGTATTTGGACATGAATCGATGTTTTTGATTCTGACGGCGTCCCAGTCATATATCACATATATCGACGGGCCACCGATAAGAAGATAAAATATCCTCCGAACTTGAGTTCACGAGACCAACAATTCCAATGGAGATACTCATTTGCTAGATTCGTTGAGGCTGATCAAGTTGAGACGGGGCAATCTAGGTATTGGTGGCTGAATGACAATGTCTAAATTATTCGTGTTTATTTTCAGTTTTGGTGTTTTTCGTTATTTAGTTTTTGAGTTTCCGCTCATTATTGCTACATTTAGTGTTGTTGTTTATTTGTGTTAAAAATTAGGGATAGGTTAGGTTTATATTATGTTTATTATATTAGGTTAGAGATACGGTAAAACGCTTAGGTTAGGAGCATAGTTATCGATTTTTTTAGTATAAGATAAAGTTTTTGATTGCATTTATTAAAATTAAGTTAAAACATATTAGGTGTAGGATCAAAGTTCACTGTAGTGTTAAGATGATAAATAATTTTAGAATAGTGTTGGTTGGTTTTTTCTCCTTTTTCCAATTAAATTTTAAAAATATGTAACAATCTTCATTGATTTGAATTTGCTAGAGTTTTTTTTTAAATGTGTTTAATTATAACGTACAAATTTAGAGAGCCATTTGGGCCATTAAGTTTTTTATTGTTATTGTTTGGATTTTGCTTTGTATTCTTTTAAAATTTATAACGATTAGTATTAAATAAAGCGCTTTTGACTTGACTTGACTTGACATCGGGCTTCTGTTAGTATAGATAAGGTGAGGAGACATTCGATGTAAACTTCTTCTTTAGAAGGGTACCTTTCTATTTTGTAGAAGGGCACCCGTTTTTTTGTAGGACACTCTTCTAAGGAAATAAATTTTGTAGCTATAAGCTGACGAAAGAATGTGGCGCTTTTCATCGGTCATGTCAAAACTATAATACATTAAATGCAATTGATAAAATGCTTAAATCTAATTTTTGCTCATCTTATCGGTTTTGTAATTAAAAATTCTAAGGCAGATAAAATTTCAGCACAATTGATCCAGTGCTCCAACCGAAGTTTCCTTGAGGAAAAATGATAATCATTAAGCTTTGTTTTCTCGAAAATCAAGGACATTTCGCACAAATGTCCAGAGCAAATATGATTTCTTACACTCACCTGGATGGTACGCTATCAAAATTGCACTCCGCCTCCCTTATCACAATGTTACCCGGATTTCTTCGAAAAAATTCTTTTCGCGCACCTACGGTAAAAATATAAACGCGTTTGGTATCAACTTTAATCGATAAAATAAATAAATTAAAAATATTTCGACGAATTTAAATTACATTCTGTCAATTAATTTCATTAGAAGTCAAGATCTTAGGGAGGGAAGAAAAGGGGTAAATGATAGCCCAAATAAACTTCGAATATCGGATATGTATTTGTAAGGCTTCCTTGATAGTATTGGTAGTGGCTTAAACCAAGGGTAGTCTCAGAAAAGCAGGGGCAAATTTAATCAAATGGTGTGGAAAATTCAAATTGAAAGCAGCATGATAAAAATATTTAACTCAAAATGAATTTATATATTTTATAAGTTTATCATTTAAGGTGCCTAAGGCGAATTTGGGAATTAACTTAACTTTTGATTAAATGCAATCATTGAGCATGTATCTTTAGAGATTATTGATAAAAATCGAATAAGATAATGAAGAGCAACTGTTTAATTTTCTATGGAACATTTTTTTAACAGGCTCAAATCGCCTTCATGCTAATTATTGAGCATTAATCTGATAATAATGTATTGTCATACAGATTAAATTTGTAACTGGTCCACCTACGCCTTAGCCAAATCAAAATGCTATGTAAGACATTGTGAGTTGTTGCCACGGGCTACCACGTGGAGGTTGGAGTTAGGAGATTTAGACACAAACAATGTGAAGAAAATATTGAAACAAATAAATCAGATAAAAAAATAACGTTGTGTGTATCTCATTTAGTCCCCAGGTCTGGAAGACCGTTTACATTTATGGCGATTTTTAATATTCATGGCAATATTTTTTCTATTAAATATTTTTTCATTACATACCGCAAAAGTGTATTGCCTTATTCAGTTTTTGGTGAATAGAACATATTTCTGACTTTTTCTCAGATATAAAATAATACCGGGTGTTGAGGTTCTTCTTGATTATCAAACTTAAAAGGGAGTGACCACTTCCAATCATATGTTGTTTATAGTCACTGAATAACTATATATTGTTTTCTGTTCAATATATTTTCATCAGTTTTTATTCGTTATTTTCGTCTAAGGATGCTTTCTGTCTGTTGACAAATTTGTTTTACACTATCCGAGGGTGATTTCAAGTAGACTTTTGTTTTGTAGGCCATAAGTGAACTTTCCAAAACTTCGCCTTCGATGGAAGCTAAACACTCCATGCATTTTAACGTTTTATCTATTTTGAAGACAACAAACCCAGCGATATAATCTACGACGTAGGAAACATATTCAGTTAATTTTGTTGGATAATTAGCATAGCTATGTTCCATACTGAATTGCTCATCAAGATTTTCATAGATAGTGCTAAAGTCAAAAGCGCTTTATTCAAAACTAATCGTTGTAAATTTTAAAAGAATATAAAGCAAATTCCAAACAATAACAATACAAAAATGTAATGGCCCAAATGGCTCCCTAAATTTATGCGTTATTAGTTAAACATATTTTATCAAAAAACTATAGCAAATTCAAATTAATTAAGATTATTACTTATATTATGATTTGATTGGAAAAAGGAGTAAAAATCAACCAACACTATTCAAAATTTTTTATAATTTTAACACAACAGTGAACTTTGATCCTACCTCTAATATGTTATAACCTAATTCTAATAAAAATTCAATCAAAAACTTTATCTTATACTAAAAAATTCTTTCACAATATTCCGAACCTTCGCGTTTAACTTTATCTCTAAACCTAATAAAGTAAACATAACATATACCTAACCTATCCCTAATTTTTAACACAAATAAACAACAACACTAAATGTAGGAATAATGAGCTGAAACTCAAAAACTAAGTAACGAAAAGCACAAAAACTGAAACATGTTCACCCGGGCCATCATTGGCTATCAACATGATAGCACATTTTCTTGGCCCGATAGACTGAAAATAAACACGAATCATTTAGACATTGTCATTCAGCCACTAATATCTAGATTGCTCCGTCTCAGCTAAACCAGTTTCAACGAATCTAGCAAATGAGTATCTCCATTGGAATTGTAGGTCTCGTGAACTCAGATTCGGAGGATATTTTATCTTCTTATCGGCGGCCCGTCAATATATGTGATATATGATTGTGATGCCGTCAGAATCAAAAACGTATTGATTCATGTCCAAATACACGAATGCTTCTGGAGGAATGAAGCCAGTAGCGAGGCAAGTCGCAATATACACGTTTGTAGGGTTGAACGGCTGTGAAATCCAAGGGTTTCCACTCACTGTTACAGATCTTGCGATATGATTCCGAAGAAGTTTCAATATGAAGATATCGACTTTTGTCACTTGAGCAGTTTGATAAATTCTTCTGTTCGATATATAGAACTTCCAATCCGTCTCAGGCTTTCTGTACAAACCAGTACATGCACGAAGACATTTCCTTTCGAAAACTCTTAATGTTCCCGTAGTACTAGCACTCTGGTTGTATCAGATCTGACATCCATATGTCAAAACTGGTCTAACCAGGATCTTGTGACAGATAATTTTGACCTTTTGATTAATGTTTTTGGAATGAAAGAGTCTGAGCATGTTCAGTATAGTACAGATACTGATCGAGATGAACACCGAGGTATCGTACACAGGATGTATGTTGAGCCCGTTTTGAATTATCCTCGCCAGCCATGATGTGGATATCCTTCCAATTACGTTTCAGGTCTTGACTGACCCCCTGCAGCGTTGTCCAAAACAAAATTGTTTCGCACTTGTGCGCATTGATTTTCATTCGTCAATTGTCAGTGTATAGCTGCACATCATTGAACATTTTTTGGAGATTGCTCTGAACTAATTTAGCTTTTCGGTCTGCCGTATAGATGATCAGATCATCAGCAAACGCTACCAATGATCGCGTTGGCAAGACGTTAAAATCAAAGCCGTTCAATAGCTTGCGAGTGAATATTGAGAAGAGGAGAGGCGCAGTAAATTTTCTCTGCTGTAGACCACTCAAGACCTTGAATTCGCGCATTGTCAGATTTCCTTCAGTTACAACAAACGATTTCCCGTATAATATATTGCACATCATAGCGACAAGGTGTATGGGGAACTTGTCCTGAAGGAGTTTAAAATCTAGTTCATCTAACCACACCGTGTCGAAGGCTTTCTCCACATCAATGAGATACGCTCCAACAGATTCTCTGTTGTTTAGTTTCCAACAGATGTCTGAGGTTACTTTCGTTATTGCATGTATGGTCGAATGCCTGGCATGAAAACTAAATTGGCAATTTGGCATCAACTCATATTTCTCTAAGTGGGCGTTTGATGCTCTGTTGAGTATCATTCCAAACAACTTGTTGATGTTAGGCAGCCAGCTGGTTGGGCGATAGCTTTTGGGGTATGAAGATTCTTTTCCTTTCTCCAAGATCGGAAATACCTTGGCCTTTTTCCACTCATTTGGGGAATACGAATTGCTCAACATGTTGCTGAACAATATGCAATAATTCCTAATAGCAACATCAGGCAAATGTCGGAGAGCTACATTTTTAGTACCATCATTACCACATGATTTCTTGTTGTTTATCTTGCGAAATATGAAACACAAGTCTTCATAGGTGACAAAATAATCAATAAGATTCAAGCTCGGTATGAGGTCAGATGTTAATGTTTCATTGAAATGAAGAATTGATTGGCCGTTCAGGCTTGATTTGAAGTCGGAAACTTTTGCTTCAACGACCTCTGAAAATACTTCATTCACTCTCTCAGGGTTTGGTAGATGAATCAATTCAAAATTTGTTCCAATCAGGGCAAGTTTATGCAATCCCTCACAAATAATCCTGTTTCCATTTCTATTCCGAGTCATACTATCAATTTCGATACCAGCCCTTTCGAGAAGATTTATCTCATCACTAGTGGCTCCAAGATTCGATACCTTCACTCGAGACTTCTTACGGAATAAATTATTCACTTTCATGAAAACGCCATCTGGGCCCTGTGGGCTAATACCCCTCAGTTTTCCACCCATTGATTGCTGACCTCACTCGTGAAGTATGATTCAGTTCCGGACATTCTTCAGATGTAATTTCTACAAAGCCAACGAGGAATGGTTGTAGTCCAAAAATCGTCGATAAATATTGTTGACGTGTGTGAGAAGAAGGCTTTTCAATCTTTTCCACCTAGCGATGGTTAGTGTTTCATACCCTCCCAAATTGTTTCGTTTTTTAATCTTGGGAACTACTTTCTCAATCGTTTCCAACGTCAACTTCTCTAATTTCGATAAATAGAGATCTATTTCATCGTCAGTTAGATTTCTGTTATAAGGAACCATTGAGCAACCGTCACCATCATCAGAAGGAGGACATTGCTTCTGATACTCTTGATTAAGCTTCTTTTGAAACTTTCCCCAGTCTGTTTTTTTGAAGTTCAACCGATGATTTTCGTGTTGAACTGGAATGAGGAAGAGATCATTCCTTTGATGATTGATTTCCATTATGATTGCGTTATGGTCGCTATCATAAGGAAGCACCTTTAATTTCCATTGAGGACTATCAAAGTTGAATTCAAGTCTTTCGTCAGCAATGCAGAGGTCCAAATATGAATTTGTCCTAGGGTATGTTGGGAGCTCCGATCCATATAGATTGCACCTGTATTCAATTTGGTTCTCTGTTATCCACAATTTCAGGAATACACCTCTTGGATTATTGGTGGCGTTCAGCCATGATGTATGCTTGGCGTTCAAGTCACCAGCAAAAATATAATAATTATACAACCTGTTCAATTCGAGTATTTCAAACAAGGAATTGAGCTCCTCCTTGAGTTTGAAAACATTTCGACCAGTTGCATAGGCAGAGATAATGAAGAGGTTATCCAATGCCTCCTCACACAGGCCCAAAAGCGGAAGCATGACGTGAAAATGCGCACCAGGTTTTAAGACCTATTGACCCATTCTTTTAGACCAATTAAACAGCTTTTGGCACTTCCCGCTGTGACGTCGTGCTCATTAATTGCAATCCTTCTGGGCCTGAGTAAACAGGCGTTGGATTATCCTCACCTGGCAGTGAGATTTTGATAACGGACACTTCAAGTGATTCAACGCTTTTGAATTCGACTTTTTCTATATTTTGTAAACAATAGGGTCTTCGAACCAATATCCCGGTGCCACATCCCCCCTCGCCTATTACCCTATCGCTTCTTACGAATTCAACATGCATGAATGTCATGGAGTACCAAGAAATGAGGTGGGTTTCAGTAAGAAGCATGACGTCAGGCTTTTGCTTGACAGGAAACTCCAAGAGCAGTCACGTCGATGTAGACTCACAATGGAGTTGACGTTGATCAAGATGAGACGAATCCTATCCGTGGGAATGTGACTGGATGACAACTTATTTTGAGGCATTTGAAAGCCCTAAACGCTGAAAAACAATGTTCATTTTAGAATCTTGTTTATTGATTCTCTCTAAGGAATTTAATTGCTGTAAAATTTTGAGAAGCAGCTCATTATTGCCACTTACATTTTTTATTTTATGTACATTGTCTGCTGGTCCTCTCGCAGCAAGTGCAAATGACACCCCGGGCTTGACGAAGTTGGTAGGTATCACACTGCATTGTACTTGACTTTGTTTTGGAGTGAATTTTACCTTTGCATCTTGATACTGGGGGCATCCTCGATATGATGCTAGATGACCAAAGACACCGCAGCTCACACAATATAATTTTTCTGTTGGCTTCACCTGAGCCAATTTGCACTCGCCGGGAGCATGGATATCTTTGCATTTCTTCTTCTTCTTTGTAGCTCTATAGCCCATTTCGGGCCTTCGCTTAGAGATAGTTAGAGTATCTCATTGTTATGATCTAATGTATCGGCACTCCACAAGGTGATATGATCATTATCACGCTTTGACCGTGTGTCCGTCCACCCAGCTGCGATACGTTCTGATTTTAAACCAGCACGTATCATAACTGAACAGGCTTATAGTCCGTCCGAAGAACCACTCGAACTAAATCTCGTTGACGCCAACAAAACTTGAACCAGAGACCTTCGGCTTACGGGCTTAGCGCTCTAACCACTAAGCCACGCATCTATATTTCATGGCGCAATTGGCCGCCGAATACCCGAATCTTTGGCACCTGTAGCACTGGTTGACTTCACTTTTCTGGAGGCGTTCCCACCTCACCACACGGGAATTCAAGTACCTTATTTTTTGCAGGGTACTTGAACTGCTTTTGCTGGAAAGTTGGACTAAGTAATAAGGCGTGTTTTTACGCTCGCCTTGTTGCAAAGTCTTTAACGGAAATAAATTCTATTTCTGGTGCAACTTCTTGAAGCACCCTAAGGGGATCGAGTGTGTCCTCTCCGCAGTTCAGACCCTTCATTAAAAAGATTTGGTTTCTTTCGCTTTTGGGGGTGTATGTAAAATGCGGAACATCTCCAGAATTTAACGAACTTTTTGCTGCCTTGAAATCAGCCAGCAACTTAGTTCTAATTGTCAGTTTCTCGGCATTGACTCTTTTGATCTCAAAATCATTTAACTTATTTTCGGCTACAAAACCGGAACCATATCTTTGCCTGTTTGCCCAAATACATTGAGTGATGGGACTTTTTCTTTCTTTTGATTAATCTTGACGGACGGACCAGCAGACAAAATTTTTGGTTTTTTCTCCCTGTTTTGAATTTTTAAGTATTCAATGAATTCATTATCTGGCTTAGCAGTGCAATGTTCAGAAGTTCCATACCTGTATCCTCTTCAATACTCATGGTATCTTCTAGTCCAGCTAGCGCTGCATAATAATTCGTGCTGACGTTTGCTCCACCTGCGCTGAGGACATCCTCTTGATCAGTTTCTTGTTTCGGTTTCTTAGATTTCATATCTTCAGTCACTTTTGAATTTACTTCTTTTTCTTTCTTGCTAATTTCTTTTGCTTTGTTGAACGTCAATGTTCCAATTAGTTCTTCTAGTGATTTGATCCGAGGTCTGAGCTCTTCGTTTTCTTTCTCCACCTTCTCAGCTTTCTCGTTAGCTTTGATTAACTGCTCGATCTCGATGACCGATAAAATTTGCGGTTTTTCTTCGTTATTATCGTATTTTCGTTTCAGCTTTTTTTTCGCCCGTCATCGTTGGCGATGGACACGATCCTTCTGATTGATGACTGAAGCCATCGGGCTCCTCCGTCTCGTTGCTTTTGCAGCGAGACTAGAAGGAATGTTCTTAAACCGGGACTTCCCGTGAACGTATTGCCACTTTTGATATTTCTTCAGGAAATAAATATCAGGTATTCGATAAATGTTCGAATAATTCCACGGTGATGGTTTTCAATTAAAAAAATTAGTTTCAACTGACTTTTGTGAAAAATTAATTAATTTTTAAAATTAATGACTGGAGCGATTCGCCCAATGACCAGTAAGCCCTACTCACATAATTAAGTCACCTGGCTTACAATTACGGCAGCAGATTCCTGCTTGCTATTTTAAACAGGTAAACGAAAAGATATAATCGGAACTGCTTAATTAATTTGTTCCCTAATGAGCCTGGGCTTTCGTAAGCACGGTTGTGTTCGACACTGATAGAAATTCTAAGGGTGCGGGCAGACCACGAGTGATAGTGGTGCGGCTATCACAATTTACACATGGTTAAATGGAGGCACGTTAACTGTGACTTCCCTTCGCGTACAGTACGACTTCCTTTTAACCATGCGTAAATTGTGATTGCCGCTCGTCTATCGTGTCGATGTCTGCCCGCTCTCTAATTCTTCGGGAACATTATATCAAGCGATGAAGAGTTTAGAAAACTATTTCTAAAATCAACCCAGAGGTGTTTTATCAATTACATAAAGCAATATTACAAAAATTAGCAAAATAGCCTCCATATTGTCTGTTTGAATTCATAGCTAGATGGGTTGCACCAAACACTATTGAGAAGCTGAAGTGGTGCAAATCAAACTCGCATCTTTTTATATATTGGCAGCCCTCCGCAATCACGTTTCGTATTTGTCAGTGTCACAACTGACAGTTTACGGTGTTGATTTTTTCCTTTCAATTGTATCAGTATCTTTGGTGGTTGGCTGCATGCAAATAGTACTTACGGGCATGGTCTTGTGTTGAGTTGATCAGTTCAAATAGATTCGCCGGGACGTGAAATAGTCGGGTGCCGACATTCAATTCGACTCAATACTTCACTTAATATCAAATCAGTAGCGCTAATTCTAAATGAGGTGTTGATTTTAATTTAATTTGTTGTGCTTTTTCGCTTTATCGTGACGTGTGCACATCGTCTCAGTGCCATCGTGGATTATTCAAAATGAATCGCTACTGTAGTCCTTTGGAATTTCTGCTACTCTTCCTTGCTGTTGCATTATGTGGTCTTACTACGAGTCCTGTTATGTCATGGGGTAAGTCTATTGCAACTCCTGCTTATGGATCAGATAATGGAGATTTGATTGGGAAAGATAGCGAGGAATACATTTTCTCAATTTTCCCATCATGAGTGGCGCGGAAAAATTTTAATCTTGGCAATTTTACTAGTGGAATTTATACAAGCTCGTGAAAAATTTCTTTCTTACGTAACAACATGCGGCAGGTCAATTGAATATTTTATTATGGCATGAATAGTGCGATGCCAGCCAACAGTTTCAATTGATTGATTGGTTCTAGAGTCTCGTGTTCCAATTACGAATGTAATCAGACGGCAAGAGTTAAGTGATCCAAATATTCGCGAATCAATTAGATGAAACTCGAATCAAATTGGCTCAACTCTTGAGCGATTGAGAGGAGGGCAGGTCGATGTGCTTTCGGATAGTCTGTGTGAATAGTTTGCATAGTTTCCAGGATGCGAACTGAGTGTAGTGTGGAGTTCATTTACCATTGGAAGTTGGACAGTGCACCATTCGCGAATTGGCTTCAGTCACGTAGCCTCCAAGTAAATGTGGCCAGAACTCGTTCGTGTTCTACTATTTAATATTGCAAATCAATGGAATTTGCATTTGCCTCTTTTTTTTCGTAAAGAAAGTGGAAAGTGCTGAGGCGGCATACCACGTCATAACCGAAGGTAAGTCAGAAAATTATTATATTATAGTTTGTAACACGTTCTTGCAATTGGATTTCATGTTGACTATAATTTGACGGACTCATGACTAGTTTTATTTAACAAAATTCATATCAAGTTCATAATATTACCTATATTATCAATGAAAATCTTATTATCTAGATATTTCCAATAAAATGCAATAAAACTGAAAGCTAGATGTTTTGAAAAATGTCTTCCAATTTAAGATTAGTAGGTCGATGAGCTGCTCTAACAACTCTTTAGTGTTAATGGTACAGTTTTATCGCAAACTGAATTCAAAAATCCTCAAAATTGTGTTCAGAGTCAATTTTATGCACACAATTGTCAATTGATTCGACCTTTTTTATAGATTGTAACTCATATAGGTACACAGAAAGGCAAAATATTAATTTTTTACAATGACGCGAATTATTGCCTTGAAGAGGGATTTTATTTATCATTGCTTAATTTTATGTGCATGATCCGATGGCCCTCAAAGTCTCGTATTCGTTTTTAATCGAATATTCCTGGGTTCAGGGCGATAAACGAATTAATGCCTCAATTTGGTGATACTAGATTCGTGTTAAATCGTGTTTTAAACAAGTTGAGTATATAGCACTACGCTCCTATCAGAAGGGTTTTGAACTCAACCTACGATTCGCAGTCACCAGCAATGAATAAACTCAAGAAACATTTCGATGATATGTGCAGTACATGCTTAAAAGAAAAACAATTTTTGCTCCAATTACATCGACCCCCACTTTGTTGCAATGTAACAAAAATCACTCGCATAATGAATTCCCAGAAATATCTGTTTTAGTCATATTATTTGAAGATTTTTCCAAAGATAGAATCAAAACTGTAGTGTCTGATTCGTTGGAAAGTCCATAGAATAGTAGTAGTTGTAATTATAGAAATTTCAAACGGCTATAACTTCCGTGCATATAATTCGATTTTCTTCAAACTGATAGAGTATTAGGAACTTTTGTAAGACTACTTAAATCTCGAATTTCGTTGAGTTTAAAGGTATCCATACGATTTTATTGGGGAAAATGTGAAATCTGAAGATCATATTATTATTATGAAAGCTGAGCAAATTTCAATTTGTAAGGTAGTGGTTGTTGCTGTACTCAAAAAACCTACCTTCATGATTATTTCCAAATTTTACGGAACACAGATCTCGAATCGAGAGGGGGACACTTCTTTTTCGTTTATTTCCCCTTCCCCTGCACTCCACGAAGCTAGTAACACTGTTTTACTATCTGTTTTGGAAACTTCTCATCATCATTTGACAGACCACACGACTACCTTCATTGAAAAAAAATGTTAAGACTCCCCTTCCGATATGAATATTGATGGATACCCAAACTTTTAAGGGGTCATCACTTTTGATCTGCCTACCTGTAGCTGCGATACTTTCAGAGAAAAACTGCTGTGATACACAGACAGACGAAACCGATTTCAATAAGGTTTTGTAATTATTTCAAACCGCTAAAATGTAAATTTTAAAAAATTCAATCAAAAGTTTAACTAATCATGAGCGCGAATAAATTAATAACAGTTTGATGAAAATATGAAATTTTCTTAAAATTTTTGACTTTCAAAACCATTAAATAAAAAAACGTTTTTCATTCCAATGGCCGGACACTCAAAGGTTGATAAATTGCATCTGCAGCTCTGGGAAATCTTGCTGCAATTGATGCTCATCCAAATAGAATAATGTCAACTTTGTCCAGCTCAGAATGCGAAGGCATTTCCTATCCAATTTATATAGTTTCAAAGTGCGACAAATTTCAAACTTAATCCAATTTTGTTTTCTTGAAAAGCCGTCGAGCCTTGCTTCTTAGCTTTTCAAGAAAAAAAAAAAGAATTGGCCTGCGGATATCAAACAAACGAAATTATTGTATGTTCCATATTATTTAATAGTCGCACAAGCGTCCTTTAAGCGGCCAGTTTCACAGAGGCCAGCAGAGTTCCAATTGGGAAGCTATAAGCTGCCTCCGAAAAAATTTATCATCGCCAACTCGTCTGTTTTGTTGCTACACTTTAAGTCCAATCTCCTGGTAGCTATTGCAGGTTTATAATCGAAAGTTGCGATATCTCGTTAAAATATGAATGTATCTCTTAGAAAGAGTGCAAAACCAATCAAAACTTTGGATAGCTTTTGACAACCTTAAAAATTTAAATCTGCTTCTTCTTCTTTGTAGCACTACAGCCCCGCTCGGGCCTTCGCTTCCTGCAAATAGCGCCTCCAACTATCTCGGTCCATTGACCGCAGCGATGAAATGTCTTCGTGGACCCAGTCAGACCAGTGGTTCCTCGGTTTCCCGACTGGCCTCCGCCCTTCAGTTCTCCCAATGAATACCTTTTTGGGTATCCGTTGTTCGTTCATACGAAACCTTTGGCTCGTCAAAAATTTCATACAGCTCATGATTGTATCGAATTCGCCATTGGTCCCTGTCTAGCTTCGCTCCGATTATTCGCCTCGGATGCTTGGGTTAGGGTCCAAGTTTTACACCCATAGCAAAACACAGGCCTCATCACAGATTTGTATACTTGGAGCTTTGTTTTCCTGTGTATGTAGCTATTCAGATGAAAAACATATTTTGTTTGCGAGCTATATTCCTCGGCGTATTTCGTTTCTTTTATTACTGGGTCTCGTTATTTTGGCGCCTTATTACATAAATTCGCTCACATTTTCGATACTGTATTCGCTAAGTGTGATATTTTGTGTATTTGAGGTATTTTTCCTCGACTGCGTCATGAGCTTTGTTTTATTCGCATTGATTTGTAGCCCTACTAGTCCTAAGTCTTAAGTCCTGTTCAGCCACCATGGTCAATAGAACTCTCAGCGAATCGTATCTCACGACTGGCGAGGTCTCCGTGTAGTCGAGTCCCTCTTTTTGTGGAAATCCTCGTGCACAAAGTCTCGCTTTGTACCGGTATACGTCACCTGACGTGTCTCGTATAACCTTGAACACCCATTTCGAATCTAAGGGCTTTCGATCCGTTTTCCTTGGTACGATTGACCAAGTCTCGTTCTGTTCGTATGCGCCGAACTCTTCCTGAATCGCCTCGGCCCAATTTTCTGCCTCGACACTGTTCATCACCTCCTGAAATATGTTTGGCGGATTATATTCAGCGAAGTCGACCTCATACCTTAACGGTCGTCGGATGTTTGCACGATCCCGCAGTTGTTTGTCATTATCCGGTTGATTTTGATCTTCTCGGGGATCTTCTGGTTGTTCGTTTTCTCAGGTTCTTCCTGAGCTTCCTGGCACCCTACCTCCTGTTGCTGCTTGACGGGTTATGCCACATCTTTGTTTTCGTCCGCTGGAAGAATGTATTCGAATTGTTTTTCTTTTTCTGCCCCAAGTTGCGACTTCTCGTTGAATGTGACGTCTCTCGATACAGATATTTTCTTGTTCCGTGGATTGTACAAACGGTAAGTCGTTCTGATACCCAACTAAGATCAACTATGTAGCCTTTGGATCTAACTTCTTGCGAAATCGTTTGTCGATATGCATGTACGCATCCAATCCGGACACTCGAAATTGAGACACATCTGGTGTTTTTCCAAACCAGATCTCGTATGGCGTTTTCTCTTTACTGGTAGCCAGAACTCGGTTGAGCACGTTCACTGCTGTACCGACTGCTTCCGCCCATAGCGACAGAGGAAGTTTCTTTGCCGTTATCATCGTGCGCGCACTCTCAATGATCGTTCTGCTGTCGCGCTCGGTTTTCCCGTTCTGCTGAGGAGTGTAAGGTGCCGTGTTTACTAGCTCGATACCACGAGCCTCGAGATATTGCTTCATTTCACGGTTGCAATACTCTCGTCCATTGTCCGTACGTAACACCTTCATCGGCTTGCCGAATTTGTTGTCGATCAACCTTTCGTATTTCTTGAAAATATCGAAAACATCAGACTTGTGTTTCATGAAGTAAAAATACCGAAATCCTGATGCGTCATCCTTGAAGGTTATGCAGAATCTTGCACCACCGATGGACTCTGTTGAGAATGGTCCGCATACGTCTGAATGTATGCATTCTCCCGGTTTTGTGTTCCTTTTTGTCTCGTTCTTTTTGAACGGTAGTCTGTGTGCTTTTCCGAAAGCACACGATTTACAGAAGAAATTGTCAATGTTCGCTAATTTCACAGCCAGAATTAGCCCTTTTTGCGTCATTTCGCGCAAAACTTTGTTGTTTACGTGTCCCATTCGTTCGTGCCAGACACGCATGTTGACAGTTGACACATTTGCTTCTCTCGCAACACTTGGTTTTCTCACTTTAAAGAGCATTCGGTAAATCTGATTGTCTTGTTGCACACCGGCACCGAAAACTTCATCGTCACGGTTAATTGTTACTAGTTTTCCTCTAAACGAAACATCGAAACCTTTTTCAGTGCATACGCCGATTGAAAACCAGTTCTTTCGAATCTTTGGAACGTAGAGCACATTTTCGATTCCAGCTTCACACCATTTACAGTTCACTAGTCTATGGATGAGCACAGTGCCACTACCGGTAACGTTGCATACGCCATTGTCCCCGAGCGATATCGAATCGCCACTGCTTGTACCAGTCCCGTCGGTAAGTGATATGCCTGGATGCACCGCTGTCGGTAATCCAGACATCGCTTGTGTCGACTGCCATGAGTCGTTCTACAACCTCGCTACTCGGCACTGTCTCCGATTTTACTTGTCGATGTTTTTGTTCACTTGTCGAATCGACGAACGCACACTCGCGAGGGTTTCACCGGCATTGTCCTTGTTCCTTTTCTTTTTCCGACAATCGCGAGCTAGATCCCCCTTCCTTTTACAATAGAAACACTCGACACTCGTATTTCTACTTTCGCGGTTTTTCTCACTGTTATTGTTTTGATTCGCGGCGAACTTTTTCTTCTTGTTCCCTCCAAGACTAACAGCGGCTAACGCTCGAGTGACGTCATCGTCACCTTCAAGTCTTCTTTCTTACTTCAATAATCGTTCTAGTAGATTACCAAGGGTTTGACTTTCTTCGGGTACACTGTCCCATGCTGTCTGGAGAGGATTATACTTTACCGGTAGGCTGCCAAGTACCTTCGCCATTATGGCCGTGTCCGAAACCGCTTCTCCCAGATCCTTCAGTTGAGACGCCATGTTTTGTTTCCGGGATCTATGCGATGTCCATGTAACTTTTGTAGCAAGAGCATCTTGTTCAACGCTGATTTTTGCAATTTGTCCCACATTTGCTTCGCTGTAGTGCAGTTGAGCATACAGTCGAGCTGAGAATCCTCTATCGACGAGGAAACTATGCACATGGCCGTCGCGTTGTCTTTCGCCCACTTTTTGCCATGGGCCGAGTTTGCGTCTGTCGGTATAACTAACGCACCCGTAACGACGCCTTGTAACGCGTTCGCGATAAGCATCGAGTTGATTCGAAATTTCCACGCTTGAAAATTCGAGCCATAAAACTTCTTGATGTTCTTTATCAGAGTTGATTCCGCCATTTTCGTTTACCGGCACACTACAATGGCGACCACGTGTCGACCACCCAGGAAGAAAAAATCGAGATAACCGTTTTCTCTTTATCGTTCTCTGACTTCGATAATCGGTTGTTACGCGGGCTGCTTGTCTGGGCCCATAACCTGTTGAGATTATCGAAGGGACAGAGGGGCGATAGGTTTGAAGAGAAAGATAACTTTGAATATATATGAGTACGCTATATTTGTTTCACATAAAGGAACTTCTTATTGCACACGTCTCGTGGGCAGCAGTCACAGACCAACTAAAGAAAAATTACTGGTGATGCAAGTAGTACGCTCCGACGCACGATAACTTTAGCTCGACGTACGATAACTTCACTTCTCAACACTGTTGGCGTATGATCCAATTTTATATTCTAAGATCTTTGAAAATATTTTGTATGCCGTGCAGTAAGTGATATGCCTCTATAATTTTCGCACTGTAGCTTGTCATCTATTTTGTGGATAGGGAATATAATTAAATTGGCTCCACTCTTTCGGTATATGTTCTTGTTGCCAAATGTGCTAGATGACTTTGTAGCTTTATGAACACTGCTGCCACCCACTGGAATCTCACCGGTGCTTGGCGCTTTATTATTCTTTTGAACTTTGATGGTGGCACAAACTTCATCCAGAGTTGGTAGGGCCAACGGAAGCTCTCCGGGAATATCTATAGGCTGCGATGTTCTGGAGCTGTGCGGAGGATTAAGGAGGTTCTTGAAATATGATGCTCATCTTTCTTTAATCCTGTTTTCATGGCAGAGCGTGGTGGCACAGGTACAGAGAAGTGGAGCCCTGCGTATCCGACAGTCTCTGATTCGGCGGTGAGAGTTATTGCAGGTGTGATACCTGTTGCCATCCTTGCTGGAGAGCGCCGCGCTATTTACTTGCGTTGAAACGAGGACGCGAAGGAGATGGCTGTCCGCGAGGAGAGACAGCGCTCACTCAACGATTGGCAGCAGTCTTGGGTGAATTACACGAAGGGAAGGAGGACTGCGCGCTTCATCCCGGATGTGAGACCGTTGCTAAACCGAAGGCATGGGGAGACTGACTTCTCTCTGACGCAGCTTTTGAGTGGGCATGGGTGTTTGTTTTAGTCTTACCTGCACAAGATTGGTAAGTGACGGTCCTTCGATTGTCGGCTTTGCCCAGGAGAGGAAGACAATGCCTGCCACACAATTTTTGCGTGCACAAAATGGGACAGGCTGCGAAGGGACCACTAGAGGGAGACGGGGGAGCTCACTCCGGATAACATAGTCGCGGTGATGCTCGAATCGATTGACAAATGAACCATGAGGCACATTATGTTCGGGCAGTCCTAAAAGATAAAAGGGACTCACAGCAGCCGGGCGTGTTGGGGCTGGGGGTTCGTTTCTCTGGCACCTCCTCTTCCCCTTTCCCCTCCTGCTAGAAGAGGGAGCCCCCAGCTTGAAGTTGCTCCTGGCGTAACAAAACGAGACCTGGCCCGAAGTAATGTGTGAAACGGCCCCAGGTTGCGTTCTCTGGTTGACAGGAGAGGTGTTTAGTGGGTAGTCGAGTCGGCTTCTTGCGGGCATGGGAGGGGAGAAATAATCTCAAGGATAGTTGAGTGGGTTATCATATGAAAGACGTAATTTTGTATTATCTAATCTTACGAGTAAAATACGAAAGAAAACGTAAAATCATTCATTAGATAGTTCAATGTATCTACAAATTAACTCCCAAAAATTCAATGAGTTGTGTCTGGTTTGTATTCATTGAGACCATTTCTCGTACATTTTTCTTTGTTCTACTCACCTTTTTGATTTACGAAGCTGTTTGTTTAGATTTCATTTAGAACGTTTATATGGCATATTCAACTTATGAATCGTATGGACGAACCACGGATACCCAAAAAGGTATTCGTTGAGAGAACTAAAGGCCGGAGGCTAGTGGGGAAACCGAGGAAACGCTGGTCTGACTCGGTTGACGAAGACAGTTTATCGCTGCTCGGATTTCGGAATTGGAGGACGCTGTCAATGGACCGAGACAGTTGGAGGCGCTGTTTGCAGGAAGCGAAGGCCCGAGCGGGGCTGTAGTGCTAAGAAGAAGAGGAAACTTATGGGTCACCTCCATACATGGGACAGCCACCAAATTTTTTTTCCTAAATAAATTCTGCAATTCAAGGCTTTAAAATTTTAAATTGCAGCCCAAAACGGTAAAAACGCAAAGAGAAAAATGCGGCTGCTAGTGTCCTATGGAAGTCAGTTAAAAATTTTAACACTCAATTTAATTTTTTTTACAAATTCGTTCAATTATTTAGAATTCAATTTACGTTTGCAGTGACGCAAACACTTGCTGTCCTAGATCAGTTGTCTTTTCATTTTCTACTTCAAATAAATCCTGACCACTTTACTATGTTACCTACCCACACAGTAGAACGATTTATCTACAAGCAACAATTTTACAGACGATCGATTGAATTGTTGAGAAATAGATGTGTTGCTGTGAGACTTTGGCTGCAAAGAATAGATAACAGATATTTTAAGTCTTCTCCAAGTCAAAGCAATAAATTTGCCTTCCAACATTACCGACGTAGGAGTTAAAAATTGATTCGGATGTTGTTAAGAAAAGATACAGATGATATGCCTGAACTATGAACTAAATGATGATGGTGTCAAATTTTCAATACATGTTTAAGTATACTTCTGTTTTAATATTTTAGGTATAGGATAATATTCATTAAGTAGATTGTATTTCATAGTTAATCGTCTTCAATTACGAGTATCAAGGGTGCAAAATATTGTTAATTGGATATATATTGTTTCGAAAATAAAATTGTGAGAAATCTATGTATATTTTCATAAGAAGTTTTCCATGTTATTCACAGATTTCAAGTCTAGTAATATAGGGTATTTTTGTAGAGGCGGAGAACTTTATTTGAAAGATATTTTTTGTCATTAATATATATTATTGAGGCACCAAGTCAGTAATATGTTTCTGTATCGCCCACCGTTGACTTTAACATTGTGGCCATCATTGTTTTTGAAAACATATAGACCAATTATCCTACCGGCCCATAAAGTTTACCAACAGTAACTTTTTCTGAATGTATGTAATGGCGTTTTGACAACTGCTTGTGGATTATCATCGCTCCAAATGTGGCAATTCTTCTGTTGACGTAGCCATTTAATCAAAAGTGTGCTTCACCACGGAACAAAATTTTCAAATGAATTGAACGTGTTTTTTTTAAATAAATTTGAACAAGTTGCAAACGTTGCTGCGGTATGAGTCTGTTCATGATGAATTGCCAAACAGGATTAACCTCAAACAATCGAGAGCCTTGAAATCCGCTGTCACCAAAAACTGCAAATATTTTTGATTAAATCATACATGGAATTCTGCCTAGCATTCAATGACAATTTTTAACCAGTTTAGATAAATAATAAGGGAGGTGCAGCAATTTCTTTTAAATCGGCTATGTCGTCCCTGTTTCAATACAGAACAAGATTAGCAAAACAGATCAAGGAATAGTTCATTTTTCTACTACGTGCTACAATGCGAGGGCCACTACAAATGTTTTTTAAGTATGAAAATACATTCGGTTTTAAACAAATTTTTTTTAAGCGTGTTTCAAAATATTCTCCATGAAAAGCACTTTTCCCACTCCAATTGAGACATCTCAAAAACATGGCTTTTAAACGCTTCAACAACTGCTTCGGGCATAGAAAAACGTTCATCACGTGGAAAACCGATCAATTCGATGTAATCGCTCAAAACAAATCTCGTCGTAACCAAGGAGATTCGAACCAGCGATCTTCGGCTTATGCAGCGAGTACTCTAACTACCACACTTCGCGGACTACTGTAGCCTCCCATATATAGTGTTAATGTTAACACATGATTCACCGTAGTTTTCTTTCCATTTTGAAGATGTTAAATGAATGCGCTACGTCACTGTACACTGTCTTCAATATTAAATGCAATTTTTTGAATCAACCGAGTATATTAGCCAAAGTTATCCAGATTTTTAATTCTGTTGTTTTGAAAAACGTCGTGGAACCATTTTACTTTTGGGTACGTTTTTATTCTTATTCTCATTTCTACTTCTTGCCTTTAGTACTTATTTTTTGTGCCGCTTCAATTATGTAGTTATTCTCTTGAAGGTCGCGCTGAGTACCGGCCTTTGTGTATGCGTTTTATTTACGTCATTAATGCCAAGGAACGGTTAGTTCATTATTTTCGGTTTGTATCTGACTTAAATTTTTTGAAACTTGTTCAGTTTTTCCAATAGGTAACCCACATAGTGAAGCCAAACACTTGATAAATACTAGTATAAGATCCTGACTTTAATACTATTATTTTAAATTGCAGGAATACTTTTTCTTGACCCAATTCATGTAAGCAATCTAACACTGTCGTATTTGCAGTAAAGCTACCTGTATTTTGATACATATTTTAATTAATTAACAGGCGAATGTAATTTGGAACATCAACACACCTATTTATATAAGGTTTTGCATTAGGGACATAACAGTTTCGTATCTTTGTATGAAGGCACCTTAAAACTTTTTTAATGAACTGTCAATATCTAAGCATTAGCTAAAGTCAACATTTTCATCATGGTAAAGTTCACGAACCAGCAATGTTTGGAAATTATTAAAAATTACTATTAATAACTATTATATAAAAATCTCAAAAGAGTAGCGAATAAGATAATTAGGACTAAGAAAAGAAAATACTATGACGACCAATTGAGAAGTATAGATGTAAGTTTAGCGAGCAATAACACAAGACAAGCATACAAAGTAGTGAAAAGCCTGAAACGTCGTTATCAGCCCAAAACCACACTCTGTCGTGATGACAGTGGTAATATAATCGCTGATGAAATCAAGATTAAGGAAAGGCGGGCAACATATTTCAAGCACCTCCTTAATCCTCCGCACAGCTCCAGAACATCGGAGCCTATAGATGTCTGCGGAGAGCTTCCATTGGCTCCACCAACTCTGGATGAAGTTTGTTCCATCATCAAAGCCCAAAAGAATAATAAAGCGCCGGGCATTGATGAGATTCCAGTGGAGCTCATCAAATATGGTGGCAGTAGTGTTCATCAAGCTATTCACAAAGTCATCCAGTACATTTGGCAACAAGAACATATGCCGAAAGAGTGGAACCAATCAATTATATTCCCTCCCTATCCACAAAAAAGGTGACAAGCTACAGTGCGAAAATTATAGAGGCATATCACTACTTTGTACGGCGTACAAAATATTTTCTAAAATCTTAGAAAATAAAATCGGATGATACGCCAACAGTATTATTGGGGAGTATCAAGGTGGTTTTAGGGCATGTAGATCAACAACAGACCAATTGTTCACGGTCAAGCAAGTACTTGAAAAATGCTGGGAGTTCAACATAGACGTACACCAAATTTTCGTTGACTTCAAGCAAGCATACGACAGTATTGATCGGAACGTACTATACCAAATAATGCTTGGTTTTGGCATCCCAGCCAAATTAGTCCGTCTTACCAAAATGACAATGACGTCGACGACCTCCCAATTCCGCGTCAATAACAACTCACCGATGCCTTTGACACAAATATCGGACTAAAGCAGGGAGATGGGCTGGCCCCATTGCTATTCAATTTGGCTCTGGAGTACGTCATACGGAAGCTACCTGTCGATACGCGAGGTACATTACTATACAAGTCGAGCCAGGTAGTGGCCTATGCGGACGACATCAACATTTTGTCACGGTCATTAACAACTGCAAAGAACTCTTCCTGAAACTCGACAGCGAAGCAAAACTAGTAGGGCTACAAATCAACGAAAATAAAACAAAGCTCATGACGCAGTCGAGGAAAAATACCCCAAATACACAAAATATCACACTTGGCGAATACAGTATCGAAAATGTAAGCGAATTTGTGTATTTAGGCGCCAAAATAACGAGAACCTACAATGAAAGATACGAAATACGATGAAGAATACAGCTCGCAAATAAAATATTTTATCCAGTATTGACGATCTTGAAGACCAGCTGCATACACAGAAAAAAACGAAGCTCCAAGTATACAAATCGGTGATAAGACCTGTGTTATACTATGGGTGTGAAACATAGACCCTAACCCAAGCATCCGCAAATATATTGAACGCCTTTGAGCAACGGGTCCTGAGGCGAATAATCAGAGCGAAGCTAGACGGGGACCAATGGCGAATTCGACACAACCATGAGCTGTATGAAATTTTTGACGAACCGGAGGTCTCAAGGATTGTAAGACTGCGGAAGCTGCAATGGGCTGGACACAGGAATCGGATGGACGAACAACGGATATCCAAGAAGGTATTCATTGGGAGAACTGAAGGCCGGCGGCCAGTGGGGAAACCGAGGAAACGCTGGTCTGACTCGGTCGACGGACAGTTCATCGCTGCTCGGATTTCGGAATTGGATGACGCGGTCAACGGACCGAGACAGTTGGAGGCGCTGTTTGCAGGAAGCGAAGGCCCGAAAGGGGCTGTAGTGCTAAGAAGAAGATTAATAACTATTATCGAAAAATCATCTACACCGATGGAGCTCATTTCTGGCTCAATGGCTTTGTTAATAAGCAAAATATGCATTATTGGTCAGCAACAAACCAACATGTGTTTCTTGAGACACCGTTGCATCTGCAGAAAATAACTGTTTGGTGCGGTTTTCATGCAGGAAGTGTGATTGGGATGAAAACGACCGTCAGGTCATCGTCAATCGAGAGCGCTATCGTGTTATGTTGGAAGATTATTTGTAGCCAAAATTGAATGAACTTGACATCAACGATATGTGGTTTCAACAAGACGGTGCCACTAGCCCATACAGCTTGCCTCACAATCGATTCATTGAAATTCATTTATTTATTGCTATATCCTTAGTGGAAAACCCTATACGTTTGAATCGAAAAAGATAGGTAACTCAATAATTTCTCGGTCCTTACCCTCTTTGCTTTCCATTTTTGTTTTGCAAATGAGCGGAAAACTTAAAAAAAGTGCATTACATTAATTTAAATTAAGTTAAGTTTGGGCCAACATTTTATCAGGCATTATTTTACCACCACGTTCGTTCATGTATAATATTTAGAGAAAAATATTGTTCGTTAAGGTCGATCTTAGACTACAACTTATGACCCGATAATATCTTCTACATGTCCGATGAAAAAGTCACTCAGTTGTAGTAGTAGTTGGTTTGAAAAACCTTCTCAAATATGAAGTCAGTCCCATTCATGCAAAATTTTTCACTTAGAGTATGCTCTCATCTTCTTTTATATTCCTTGAAGAAATCTTCTCTATAGAAGAAGACCTTTAAATCGCTAGCGTTTGCATCACGGAAACACTTGGATTTTACATCAAAGTAGACTATAATTTCATCTATCTACAGTGTCTCCACCTGTTGCAATTTAATTTCTTTAGATTGTACTAACGCGGAAAGAGATCATTGAATTCCTTATGTCAATTCTTCAAGTCTCCTTATGTCAATTCTTCAAGTCTCTACTTAATTTTACGCTTTGCCCAAGCCCTCCAATTCTATAGCCTCCTATTTAAATTTAAAAAAAGTTTGTACAAAGTGCTGAGTCGCTGTGATGTGTACCTGCCCACACTTCAAATTTGTTTATGGTTCAAAATATTCAACAATTGCCCATGCCAATTAAATCTAAACGATTTCTATAGAATAGGATGAATGGGGACTTAATCTTTAATCACCATTATTTTTACGTTGATTGTAGAACGTGTCCTTTGGATTTTAATAGAAATTAACCTTTATATTCTAAGAATAAAAATTGAATTTAAGAAGTAGTGAATTCTGACACCGAGCAGCATCGCAGTCGCAACAGTGATCACCATTTACTTCCTTACTACCTTTTTTGCACATCTGCCGATTGTATTCGTAAAGCCTGTTACGGCCTTTCTGTGGTATCGATAGCTGCCAAGATAAGTCCTTTCGCCTCGTAACCCAGTAGGAGATAATCAAGATTAACTTTATCTACTCGATAGGGTTCAATTTAAAACCATTGTAAGATAAACTTTAAATTAACACTAAAAATATTTAAAAAAAAATATTCGAAGCTTTCAGACCATTTGAGCATATGGTAAAGAAATCTTTTTCTTAAATTTATTTCAATTCACGTATTATCTCAGGCGGAATTTTAATTTAAACTTGGCTATTTGACTAAATTCAAAAATAAATTGTCATTGTAATAAATATATATGCTACTCGTATGTAGACAAAAATTCCCAATAAATATTATCTATCTAACCCGTTCGAAGAATCATTCGAAACAAATCTCGTTATAATCAACGGGATTGAACCAGGGAGCTTCGGCTTGTGGGATGAGCACTCTACCCACTGCACCATGTAGACTATTCAATTAGAAGTAACTAAAACCAAGTTACATTTATTTGTCAAGATTTAAAAATGTCTCTTTATAAAAAATTTCCAAGCAAATAAACTAACATAGACTACACCGTAAGTTATAGTATCTGCAATTGTATCTACTCGCCACAATCTTAAAATATATTAGTCACGAAATAGCGATAAATTTATTTTCCCGCCAATACCAATGTCTACTTTGAGATTCTAATATGAAAACTAATCAATAAAGTGCTCCTAAAAAATAAGCCGCTAAAGATACTAATAGGTATTTAATCAATACTCGTAATTCCTTATCGGTCACGTAGACATATATCTACAAGAATACCTTTTGATGAGGTTAAATAATTGCTGAAAATTGCCAATATTTATTAAAAGCTGCAAATAATTCTGAAATGTCATTTCCCATTACTCACAGCAAAATAATAAATAAACTGCATAAGTTTCAAATCAATTTTCAACCTGGAAACTAAATTTTTCAAACCATACATGTGTTCAAATATATGTACTTTATACACTTCACTGTCCATTTATAAATAATTTACACTGCAGTCAGCAATTTTAACGCTTACTGAAAGATATTGCGATATTTGTATGACGCAATGTTTGTAGTGTGTCCATACTTTGTTTGCTTTTATTAAATATTTTAATTCTTCTGTTTGTTATGTATGGACTAAAGAGGAAACTTCCATAAACTGTGGAGTTAATTTTTATGAATAAAACTAATGGAACTCTAACAAAGTTTCTTTAGTAAGTAGTGGAGACATTTCATTTCTTAACAATCCAATGAGTCGATATTAAGTGGAGAAACTAACTGTAAAAAATTCATTAGATATGCTGGGGCATATCACAAAATTTCTCGAGTTTTTTCATACTACGTAAATAATAGTAACAACATATATTAGGGCAGTAATATGATCGAGACAAATGCTCTGATGCGTTTATTTATTATCGAAAAAATTTTCAGTTTCTCGTAACTTGTAAGGGGGAGTCTCTTACAAGTTACGCATTTTGTCCACCTTTCCGGAAGCTTTTTGATGCCGGTATCGTAGAATTCCTTGGGCAACTTGGACAGCAATGTGCGTACGAACTCCTCTACCTCGTCGTCAGTGTTGAATCTTTGACCTCCGAGGGCTTCTTTCAGTGGTTCAAACATGTGGTAGTCGCAGGGTGGTAAATCTGGACTGCAGGGGGGGGGGGGGGGGGGGGGGGGGGTTCCAGTACCTCCCAACCGAATTTCGATATTTAATCGGTAGTGAGTCGCGCGGTACGAGGTCGCGCGTTATTCTGGGGAGGAATCGCACTTTGTGCTAGAATGCACCTCCGTTTCGAGCGTTATTATGCGATATTGAAGGTGTTCGTGGATGATAGACTCTACACTACCAATACTGATGCCGAATTCGGCCGAAATGTCTCGAACGTTCATCCTACGGTCCTCCAAAATGAGTTGTTCTATGCGCCAAATGTTGTCTGGTGTGATGCTGGTTCACGGTTGACGATCAAGCGGCTCATTTTCGACGGTTTCGTGACCACCCTTGAATGCTTTGGCCCATTTAAACACAGAAGTCCTACTCAGGCACTCACTACCGGACTGATTTCGCAAACGCAGAAAAATTTTCGCGTTTTTAACAGCTTCCCACACTAAAAAATGAATTACAATACGTTGCGCAACGGCGGTCGAGACTTGACGTTCACTCATGGTCGTAGCACGCGCGTGAAACATGCACTCCCGACGAAAACTATGCCACACTGTCTGTAAGGGACCCAGCTATCATATACTCAAGCCACGACCTTCAAAACACACATGCGTGCCGTCTACAGTGATTGACTCGATCATATTGGAACCACCCTTGTAACTTAAACTCGGATATTATATTTAGGAAAAAATTCCTAAATTTTACAAAAAATTCTACGAAAACATGGTAATTAGTCTATGTTCGAGAGTGCGATTAGTTTTTTTTTTGAATCAAGATAATGAACAAGTAGAAAATCAATTTCTTTTCAAGATTGTCATTACTTCTACGTAGAATTCCATAATCATCGAATGTAGTATTATCATTCGTATTAGAAATAAGCTCCCAAAATTGCGTTGAAAATTTTCTTTCTACTTGAATTTCAAAATTTCTCGCATAATTTTCCCTTATCAAAACATATATGTAATTCATAAAAGCGTTATCAAGAACGTCATAGAATTAACAGAATGACAGTAAAGTATTAAAATTCTTCACGTTTGTTTGATAACGTTTTGGCATTTTATTTGTTTAAACCCTGACCATTGAATAATGCTCGTATCTGTAATTTTCAAGATCAATTACGCTAAAATTTTTGCACACAGTTGCTTGCGTCTAAAGAGCAAACCAGCAAAATTTTGCTAATTTATTTATAGGTCATTGTAGAAGATATTATTAGAATAGTCTTTCGTCTTTTCTGCCCAAAAAAGACAACATAAAGATGCTGTTTATGTTATCTAAAACACCTCGTGATGGGGATGATGATTAAAGTCGTGACACTTTAATTTTGCACGTAGCGCCCATACAAATACTATGCGAGTTGTGAAATGTTTAATTGCTGCAGATCAAATCTGATAAGAGACTGGTAATATGTCGTTTTATCTATGTTAAGGTGTTCAGGTGTTCACAGTGCAAGTGGTTTGGAAAACAATTAGAATTTCCAAGTCATTGAAATGTGGGTGTGGTTATATCACAAAGTTGAAAATAAAAGTTCAATTACTTAATATTTGATAAGAAAAAGATAAAGGATGTATGAGGAAGCCTCTTTAATAATGTGTGGGTATGTTCTGATTGGAAAGGAAATTAAAAAAAAGAAACTAGACATACCAATATCTCCTCAATCGGATCTTGTGAAATTAGAAGTTGAAGGAGTCGAGTAGGCAAGAAAATTCTCCTTGCGAAGGGGTTTGCACTGCGTCTTCGTTGGTCATACGTTTATCTCAGTGTTCTCTGAATGAACTCAGAAATATTTTGAATTTGATGAAGTGAAATGTCATAAAATTTACGTGTATTTCTCTTCTATTCAGGTTGGTTCCAAGATATAAGAAGTTATCCCCATTCTCAAGGTTATAGTCCACTACGGTCAGCTTTGTCAAACTGAATTGTTCTTCCTCGTTTGAGTTATGAATTTAGTTTTAGTTTCATTAACTCGTAGGCCAAGTCGATTAGCTTCAGATTCTAGGCTCAGAAATGCTGCTTTGGCATCTGAGATTGGTCATGCCATAATATTGACGTCACCAGCATGTGCTACCAAGTGTGGACTTGAACATTAGTCTATCAGAGGTTTCAGCTGATGTCTTCCAGATGAGGTGTTCTAGCGCAATTTTAAAGAGCATTTGAGCAAGTCCATCTCTTGGTTTTAAGCCTAATTCTATTATAAAGCTGCTGTCCGTTAGTTCACCGTTTACCTTGAGCTGGGACTCTGTGTTTAGCATCGTAACTTTGACCATGCAGACCACTTTTGTTGGGATGCTAAAGCCAAGTATTATTTTGTAGAGGGCATTTCTACAGACACTGTCATACGCTTGCCTGAAGTCTAAGAAGAGTTGGTGCTCATCGATGTTATACCGGTTGGGCCATATAGTACTTTCTTTTTAAATCACATGTTATTATGACACTGACAGCTGTTTCCCGCTCAAAATTATGTTGAAATGAATTATGAATTGAAGCCGAATGACCATCCGCTTCGTTATCGCTTCGCAGTTGTGTCATTAGAGCAGCTCGAACTGGATGCCGATTTTTCTCAAAAAATCAACTTTTCTGATGAGGCACATTTTCATCTCGGCGGCTATGTGAACAAACAAAATTGCCGCATCTGGGGCTCGGAAAACCCACACCTGATTGTCGAGAAGCCAATGCATCCTCAAAGAGTGACAGTGTGGTGTAGATTCTGGAGTGGTGGCATCGTTGGACCGTTTTTCTTTGAAAATGGAGCTGGAAATGCTGTTTCGGTCAACGGGAAGCGTAACAGAAGCATGATAACCGACTTTTGTGGCCGGAGATTGAGAATTTGGAGTTGACTGACCTTTGGTTTCAACAGAATGGCGCGCCATGCCATACAGCTCATCAAACAATCGATCTTTTGCGCACGAAATTCGGAAATCGTGTAATCAGCCGCCTTGACGATGTCAATTGGCCGCCTCAAAGCTGCGATTTGACATCCTTCGAATTCTATTTATGGGGCGCTGTGAAAGATCGATGTCATGCGGAAAATCCACAAACGATTCAAGCACTGAAACTGAATATTCAACAAACCATTGCTCACATAGGGCCCTAAACCATCAATAGTGTCTTAGAAAATTGGGCGGAGAGGATGGCCTACTGTCACGCCAGCCGTGGCACCCATATGAATGAAATTGTATTTCACAACTAGCGGGAAGTTTGTTCTTGCGCATAAAGCCAAAATATAAGAAAAAATTTTGATTTTTGTTCATTTTATTGCATTTTTAAAAAGAAACTTGTATTTTGCCCACCACTATACTCCCAGTAATTTTCGAGCACGTTTAACTGAGAATATTTATTCTATTGTAGATCGTCCACTTCGAAAACCTCCCCGATAGTCTCCTCTAATACTTCCATGGCTCACCTCTTAACTAACGGATAATATAATCTTTATTACGTAATATACGTATTATAACTGTAGAGAGTAACTTATTAGGAGGTCTGAATATACGTTCATTACTGCCATAACAAAATTAATTTAGCATAACTAAATCAATGATTTAAATTTTATTTATATATTTACATAATCTGAAGGAAAAATTTAAGCAAGAAACGTTATTTCAACTTAAAATTGCCCAAAAAAAAAATTATAAGAATATGGTAAGACTTAGTTTTACGACTGAGGTATCTTCTGTTATGTTGTCGTTGCATCAATATTCCGTTCTAACCCATATCAGTCCAATCTGGTAGATCTCATATGTAACCTCAATAATTAAAATCCATGCTTGCGTCGTTTTTATGCAAAGACATCCCCAAGTAACAAAAAGGTCCTTCTTAACCGTAACACTTGTTTTCGTTTATTCGATGCCCATTGTCTTCGTAATAGCTTTCATAAAAATTATGTGCCATAGTACAGTGAAAGCTCAACTACACTACCGCTCAAAAGTGTTTAGGCAGCCCTTTTTTCATGGATTATTCATACTGTATTATGTTTACAAGAAAAACATAATAAAGCGAAATACGTACGAGGGTGGTTCAAATGTGATAGAGACAAACGCTCTAGATGGCGTCATGTGTGTTTTGAAGGTCGTGGCTTGAGTATGTGATAGCTGGGTCCCTTGCAAACAGTGTGGCATAGTTTTCGTCGGAAGTGCATGCTTCACGCGCGTACTATGACCATGAGTGAACGTCAAGTACCCACCGCCGTATTGTGATTCGTTTTTGAGTGTGGGAAGGCGTTAAAACACAGAAATTTTTCTACGTTTGCGAAATCAGTTCGGTAGTGAGTATCTGAGTAGGGCTGCTGTGTTTAAATGGGCTAAAGCATTCAAGGATGGTCGCGAAGCCGTCGAGAATGAGCCGCATGATCGACAACATTTGCCGCGTAGAACAACTCATTTTGGAGGACCGTAGGATGAATGTTCGAGACATTTCGGCTAATTTCGGCATGAGTATTGGTAGAGTCTATCATCCAAGAACACCTTCAATATCGCAAACTGCGCTCGAAACGGAGGTGCATTCCAGCACGAAGTGCGATTTTTCTCCAGAATAACGCGCGCCCTCATACCGCGCGTCTCACGCTCGATTCAATATCGGAATTGGGGTGGGAGGTACTGGAACACTCCCCTTACAGTCCGGACTTATCACGCTGCGACTGCCACATGCTTGGACCACTGACAGAATCCCTCGGAGGTCAAAGATTCAACACCGACGACGAGTTAGAGGAGTTCGTGCGCATATGGCTGTACAAGTTGTCCAAGGAATTCTTCGATACTGACATCAAAAAGCTTCCGGAGAGGCGGAAAAAATGCGCAACTTGTAAGGGCGAGTACTTAAAAAAAAAATGTAAATTTTTGCAAATTTTTTCGATAGTGAATAAACGTGAGAGCCTTTGTCTCGACCATATTTCAACCCCCCTCGTATTTAAAATATGGTTCGGTTAGAAACACTCATTATATAAGATAAGGATTACTGTCCTTTACCCGCACTAGGCCAGATTCCGGCAAATTGTTTATTCCGATGTAATTACAATAATAATTCGTAGAAATTTCTGGGGAAAGTTATTTATCAGGTAAATTGTAGGTAATGATGTTTAAATGACCTTCCTAGAAGATTAAAGTGATATCCGTAACTTGTGATCAGTTGCAGTGTGGTATTTACTCTGTTAACGTCGTGAGCGAAATATCGAGTGATAATTTTTTTGAAAATGCCTCTGCGAAACGAATTGAGTACGGATACGCGTGCGCTTATAAAAGCGTACCTTAAAAATGATCGCAGAATAGTGGTTACCAGCAAATTAAATAGGCGTAAAACAGCCCCAGAAATCACCGCAGGGTTAAATGTTGGTCGCCCAAAGCCAGTTTTGACAGTAAAACGTCGTCTACAGAAAGCCGGGCTCCACGGCCGCATCGCGATGAAAAAGCCGTTACTTCGCAAACAAAATAAGCGAAAGCGACTTAAATGGGCTCGTGAATACCAACATTGGACCATAGAAGAGTGGAAGAACGTATTATGGACAGATGAGTCCAAATTTGAACTGTTTGGAACCCGTAAGCAAATATTCGTGAGAAGATTTGTGGGTAAACGTGCCAGAGAAGTGTGTATTGCTGCTACCGTGAAGCATGGAGGCGGTTCATTGATGGTGTGGGGCTGTTTTGCTGGTAGTAGTGTACGGGACATTGCGAAAATTGACGGTGTATTAAAAAAAGGAAGGCTACCGTGAAATTTTGGAGAACCACGCAATCCCTTCTGGAATTCGTCTGTTGTGTCAAAATGTTATCTTCCAGCAAGAAAATGACCCAAAAAATTCCTCCAAATTATGCAAATGCTATTTACGCCATATAGAAGAGGAAGGAACTCTCAAAATTACGGAATGGCCTCCCCAGAGCCCCGACTTGAATCCGATCGACTTTCTATGGAAAGAACTGGATCCGGAAGTATGGAAATCGGCTCCAACCTCAGCTACTGACATGTGGAACAAATTGCACTCATGTTGGACTTCAAAAGCACAAGCAACTCTGGCAAAACTCATTGCAAGAATGCCTCGATTGTGTGCTCCAATTGTAAGTCAAGAGGAGGTCATATAGATGAAGGCAATATTTAGCATTTATTTAGTGTTTTTTATGAACGTTTGTGTAGATGCACATAAAAAATAAATATCACATATTGCTGGGTTTTCATACATTTTGTTGCTAAACAGAGTGCCTAAACACTTTTGAGCGATAGTGTATATATTTTCATGTTCATCTTCAAACTTCGGATCAGTTATATAAAGAAAAATATCGTCTTTTAAGGGCGCAAATTTTGTTAGTCTTTAGGATATAAATCACTAATTTAAACTTCCCGGGAACATTATGTATAAAATTATTTAGCAAGTAACGAATCAATTTTCAAATCATTATTTATGGCCTACCTCCAATTCGGATCATCGGCTCCAGTAGTAGTCGCAACCAATCGTTGCGGTTCTGCGAACTCGTTCGCCAATTGAAAATCCCAAGCAGGGATCTACTGTCAGCATCGATTAAATTTTCTCGTCGTTTCCTCGGTTTCTCAACTGGACGTTTCCCTTGCGCTCTACACTTCAACGTTCGTCTGTGAAGCCTGTGCTTTTCCATTTTCTACACATGTCCTGCCAATTGTAGTTTGTGTAGCTTTACGCATGTGGATGCAAGCGGGTCGTTCATATAACTCGTCGTTGTAGCGAAGTCTCCACTCTGCTCCATGCTTTACTGGGCCATATATCCTCCTAAAAACATCAGCATAGGTCTTATTAGTGATTGCATAAGCGAATTTATTTTCCCTCTGAACATCACTGGATCTTATCACAGAAAGTACTGAAAAGTAAGCTTTGTTTGCTACGTTTGTCCTTTTCTATATTTTATTCTTTTTTGTGCCCTTTCTATCAAGATGGACTCTTAATTATGAAGAGCTATCCACACTTTCCAGGTTGTAGTCTCCCAAGGTCAGGTTTTGTCGTGCAAGCATGTCTTTCCTTGTTTCGATTATAATTCAATTTAAGTTTCATTGACCAGGAGGCCGACCTTTTTCGCTTCTAGCTCCATCCGTATGGAGACTTTCTTCGCATCTGGAATTGATCTGGATAAAATGCTAACGTTGGGAAAACTCAAGGCCGGAGGCCAGTGGGGAAACCGAGGAAACGCTGGTCTGACTCGGTCGACGAAGACAGTTCATCGGTGCTCGGATTTCGGACGCGGTCAACGGACCGAGACAGTTGGAGGCGGTGTTTACAGGAAGCGAAGGCCCGAAAGGGGCTGTAGTACTAAGAAGAAGAAGAAAATGCTAACGTTGTCGGCATATGCTACTAGTTGTGTGGACTTGTAGAGTAGCGTGCTCGTGGTGTCTGCTGGTGTTTTCCTGACCGCATGCTCCAGAGCAATATTGAACAACATTAGGGTAAGCTCATCCTTCTGTTTTAGGCCTGAGTTCGTTGGGAAGCTTTCAGTCTAATCTCCGTTAACTTTGACCTGAGATTCGGTATTGAGCATTATAATTTTGGTCATGCAAGCGAGTTCAGTTGGGACGCCAAAATGAAGCATTATTTGGTACAGGAAATTTCTGTCAAAACTGCCATATGCCTGATAAAAGTCTACAAAAAGCTGGTGTACATCGATATTATAGTCCCAGTACTTTTTGAGCACCGGTCGTACTGAAAACATCTGGTCAATCGTAGACCAGATATTTTCAGCAGTACTCCGATTACATTTTCATAAGAGGGCTTTAATTTTCGTACAATTACTCTGGACAGCATTTTATATGATGTGATCAACAGAGCAATCCCTCTGTAATTTGCACAGCGGAGCCTGTCTCCCTTTTTATGTAAGGAGCATATGATGCTTTTCGCCAGTCATCTGATAGCTGCTCCTCTGTCCATATCTTACATATTAACCAATGAAGGAGGTTGTGTGGGGATGTTCCCCTGGCTTTGAGCAGTTCTGTCGGTATTTCGCCAATTCTAGGAGCTTTGTTCTTTTTGAGATCACAAATGGTATCCTGTATCTCTTCAACCATTGGTAGCATTGTCAGGATATCTTCTTCAGCCCCTAGAATACTTAGTTTCAGGAGATATTGTTGGTGCTGTGAGTTTTTGGAAATATTGGTTCTACCTGTTTTCAATATCGATAGGGCTGCCTAATATTGCACCTTGTGCGTCTTTGCAGGGGCTTGTGCGTGGTGTGTATCTCTGTCGAAGCTGTTTAATTGAGGCGAACGCTGATCTGGCTTCTTTAATGTCATATGTTGGCTAATTTGCTCTATCTTCCGGTTGTTGCCCCGTCGTTTCTTCTGTTCGCACAGCATTTTTGCTTGTTGACGGAGGGTGATGTATTTTTCTTTTCTCGCCTGAGTTGGAATTTTCAAATCGCGATTAACTATAATTTGCAGTCATTCATTCCTTTTTTTGGGGGCAAATTTGCAAATCGTACGTATAAGATCTTCATCTGAGGAAGTAAGAAGGAGCACGAATGCTGACGGGAAAAGCAATTATGAAATTTTCCCCAAAGATATTGCTCATAATCATCTTAAATTATAGCATTCAAGCTACATTTAGAATTAACTTACTGGTTATTGCCGATAGAAAGATTGGCTAAAATGTAGCAATTATTGAAAAAATTAAGCATACTGATCTTTTTTATCGTGCATGGCCAAAATGTTTTAAGTACATCATCAAATCCTTGTAGAGTCACAAAATAATGAGTATATTCCATACGGACGAGCATTAAAAATCAATTTATGGCTGTCCACGTCTGAGGAGAACACGTTGAAAATCCCTGATACGCTAAAACTGAAAACTCTGCTCATTAATTCTGCTAGCATTTTGCTCATAGTCAAAACCAAAAACAATGGTGATATTATTTCTCGTTCGGATGTACCCATTGCAATTCTCTTCTCGGATATTGCTGTTCGAAGGAAATCTGGTGCCCATGACTGACTTACCTTTTGTTGTAAAAATGTTCCAACTTCCATGCGGCGTAGTAGAGTGAGAGCCAGCGCCTGCCAGACATACGTTAAAGTATAAAAGCTGAAATTTTTTTTTGCGTGTTCTCACTGGTGTAGGGAACAATGTTTGGGGGTTACAAACCTTGAGTAACGGTGCCTTCGGTAGGTATTAGATAATTAAGGTGTGCAGTACCTGAGCTCCATCAGGTTAAATTATAAATGCTGAAATTTACACAGAATGTTCAAATGACCATTCTAAGTCATTATTGAAAAGGCCAGAAGGGTCTAACACTCCCCAAGACGCGGTAGAAGGTAAACTGCACTGTTTCTTTCGTTGATAGTTTAATTTCTATGTTGAAATCGACTCTACATACAGTGTGATAGTATATTGGGACCAATAATTCGGCATAGTAGAGCTCTGTGGCCGTTCCTCTAGACGATTGGTGCAGATCACACCTTGTGAAAATCAGAACACGGTGGCCATCACCTTGGTAGGACTGTCTTCTTCCACTGTTTCGGCCGCTTCTTGATCTCTCGTGTGTAGCAGTGAAACCATGTTTCGCCGACGGTCACGAAACGATACAGAAACTCCTTCGGATTGCGCTTGAACAGCGTCAAACACTGATTTGAAGTGTTCTCACGTTTGCGTTTGTTGGACGAAGTGAGCAAACACGGCACCCATCGCACTGACAGCTTTCTCATGCCTAAAATTTCATGCAGAATATTACCAACTCGGTGTTTTGAGATGCCTACTGTATCAGATATCTCGTGACAGTCAATCGGCAGTGTGCCAATACGAGCTCGTGGTAGCCGTTTTCGGGGTATCTGGGCTTATCAAAAACCGACGTACGACCGCGTTGAAACTCGTTAAACAAATTTTTTACGGTCGCCATCACAGGAGCAGAGTCACCGTACACAGCATCAAAGCCCGCTTTGATTTCGCTGCGCGATTTCCCTTCCAAAAACAAGAATCGAATCATCGATTGCTATTGCTCTTTCTTCATTTTTCTTAAACCCGCGGCCACGCGATCAAAACTAACATACGAGTCCGATTCGGCTGAAATTTTGACAGTAGTAGTCTACGAGAATGTACTACGATAGTGAACCTCTCATGCGATAGTGGCACTATCGGGCGGTAAGGCCAAGTACTTATCGGACCGTCTTTGTAAGTATCAAATGCATGAATAAAAGCAAAAACAATTTTTCCTCTTATTTAAGTTATCGCCATTTTGTTGCAATAATGTTAATATCATCGATTGAAATATCTTCTGAGAGATATTTATGTTATTCATCTCATCTAAAAACTTTGTGTAGATTAGATCAAAAGTATAGTGTCTGGTTTGATATCAAGCCCATACAGTGGAAAAATTGTGTTGTTTTGATAGTAGAAAATTTAAATAGCTATAACCTCAGTAAATATGGATATAAGGACCTTATATATGACTATGAGTGCATAAAATTTCTTTGCATTCAAAAGTACCCAGACAACTTTATTGGGGGAAATGTGAAATTTACAAATTGTAGTATTTTTAACAAAGTTGAGTGGATTACAATTTCTAAAGTATTTGTTATTGCTGTACTCATAAAGAAGTGTCCCCACGATTTATTTCAGATTTCTCGGATCAAAGGTGTCTAACCGCGTTAGGGGGAACACACATTTTTCCTACATTTCCCCTCCCCCTACACCCTTCGATACTTTTAACACTGTTTTAAGAGACTTATTATAAAAAGTTTTCGTCAAAATCTTTCAATTATTACCCCACATGACCAACTTTGGTGGAGAAAATGTTAAGGGTCGTGTTCACGTATGGGGAGCCTCCCCTTAAGAGCCTTAGAACATTTTTGATATATGAACTTGGAAGAGGTAATTACTTTTAACATGCGCACTAAGCTTGGTGTTTCTAACTAATATAGTTTCGGAAAAAAATACACACAAACACACATATAGACGGACGAACATAATTCCAATAATGTTTTATAAGTTTGTACTTACAAAACCTTAAAAATAAGCTTGTGTAAGTTCTTCCATTTTTTTTTATTATACCTTTTAAATTATATACCTGTCTTGCCTCTCTGTCTATCACATCAAATTTTTTTCAGGCGCTAGAAAGTTAGAATGATCAAACTTAGTATACTGCTTCAAACTGGCGCTCTAATGTAAATTTTCGTGTCGAGTATTTATCCAAAGTGTTTTTTGGGATTATTCTGTCAAAATAAGATGACACTTGATAAAATTACATCAAAAATTGTCGAGCAGCGTATCAAGTGACAAGCCTTGACATGATCTTTTGCATTATCGATATTGAGGTCTGCAGGAAAATGGACATACATGAAAATAATAAGCCATCCCACTTCATCGCAATTAGACAAACCTTCAAACAACAAGTCCCTTAAGAGATATTTGGTCTTCCAAGACTCCGAAAAATGAGCGGATTTGTGATAATGATGGGTTTCACAGCTTTTTTATGATCCACCAGTTTTTATGATTAAATGCTTAAAAAATTATAGTGGTCGATTAAAATTCTTATAAATTTATAATGGGCCGGTTTTATGAAAGTATCTATACAAAGCTCAATTAATTCAGTCAAAATACTCTGCTTTCAGCACTAATTTTAAATATGAAAACGAGAAGAAATCATTGCGAGCAAGATCTGAGGAGTACAGAGCATAGTGGAGGACATTCATGTTGTTTTTGCCAAAAAACTGCCGGGCCAATAATGCTTAGTGGGCAAGCGTTCTGTCACGGTGTAGAATTCATGACTTTTTCGTTGCACTTTAATCCCTTTTGCGAATTTTTCGCAAAGCTTGGTCAAAACTGTTATATAGACTGAGAAGACCGCGATGAACGGACCTATCATGCTTTTTTCGACGTGGAGATCACAACAATGGCTGCACTTTTGTCAGAATATAAGCTTGCGTCAAACGTTTCACGAATGTTAACTTCAGTTCGAAGAAAAATTTCTTGCAAAAGTTACATTGAAGCATGCTGAATTTGACTATTAACAACGCGGGAACGAAACGAGAAGTGAACTACAGAATACATACACAAGCAGATAACATAAACATCGCATTTCACTCAAATCAGCCATGCAGCTTTGAGTACTATAAATTCACTTACTTGTTGTTTTCGTTTAAAACAAGTTTTTGTGTGGAATCGCGAAATCTCAATGATTTGTAAGTGATCGGTACGATTGAGCGATTTTTTTCGATACTTTTCTTCCAACGTGTAAAACGCATAATATGCAAGAGGCTATGACTGCTAAGTTTCTGTGAAGTGTTCGTCACTACGAATGGTATTTCATTGCCTAATAAGTATAAAAGTTGAATTATAGTCAATTATTTTGTTTATTTAATATCCGCAGGCCAAATCTCTTGTTTTCTTGAAATGTCGTCGGGCCTTGCTTTTTTGAGTGAGCAGACGCGTTTCGACTCGTTTGAGTCATCTTCAGTGTCTGAAAATTTAAATAAATCATTCGAAATTTTAAAACGAACTCACACCAGTATGCAATGATATTCAAAAGTTAATGCAAAATAAAACATGAATAAATAAAATCATGTTAACCGTCTTTGGCCTGTTCCCGTGTACGTAACCAAATTATCAATTTTTTTTTATTTGTATTCATCGTAAAGTCACATTAATGTTTTGTTTGTATAAAAGTAAATTTTATTCTTGCATAATATGTACTAAATATTCAATCTCAAGCTTGACCCTTTCGACCCGGCTTCTAAGAATAAATGTGATGTTAGAATGTGTTCAATGTATTGTACCATAACCTAAAATAAATCAACTACAACCGACATTCAATCAGTTCAGCAATCAATCAAACGGCGAAAAGTGTAAATTTCAATTGATTAAATAATGATAGTAAAAACATAGTTACGACATCGCATTCTTAACGCCACTTAGGTCATGTTTGTAATTATTATTGCTACTGTCCATAACATTCTGGACTTTCCAATCTACGGAAGTAATTTTTCCATTTTTATTTACAACGTCGATGGTGGTGGTCGGTTATTGATAACATTAGAAAATATGTTTTTTTATTTGATGTATGTTAATTAGATTTTCTTCACATTTGCTAAGTGCTTGAATGAATTCTTTATGAAATACTTGTTGCTGTATAAATACGTACATCAAGTAGTTACTTATAAGACAAGTAGGGAAAGATTCGTATTTTAATACCTTTGTAATTCATGGTGTTTGATATGGATTAAATTCAGTTTAGAACATCGAAACGCGGTAGATGAAAAATTTGAGAAAGAAAATCAGATAAATTAACAAACTTAAAGAGGATGAAGTCGACTAAAGCAGTATATAAGGCAAAGAAATTCCGTATGATTTTCGATTTTCCAAAAAAGTATTCTGCAAGAGTCTAGGAAGCATTGAAAATAAAGAAAGTGCTGTTATCTACAAGACGATTTTTGCAAAAAGAAAGCAGTGTGAATGGCCATTTGTCATTCAAACTCCTGTTCCAGATCTCTAGCTCCGGTGTAAATTCAAATTATAATTTGAAGTTAAGAATTTTGAATATATGTAGTGCAGAGTAATACAAATTAAGTCGTCGGAGTATCATATTTAGAATAAACAGTATCATATGCAAGATATCTAAAAGAGTTTGCTTACAAATCACATCCGAGTAATCTAAGTAAAACGACGGGCACATCATTTTTCTACGATTCTCTATAAGTACAAAGGCGTCAAAAGTGATGATGCGCTGCATTTCAAAATTAATACGACACCTTCATTCCTCCACATGGTCTGATCCCAGAGGAACTCGCATGTCGATTATGAGCTTGCAGTCACGTAGTCCACTTTGAACCTGATATCCTCTGACATAAACAATAAAATATTAAATACGTTCGTGGCTTCGATAAAAAATTGTTTAATCGACAGATTATAATTAAAATGCACTGGAAAAAAATTATGTAAGTTTCGCGGTTTTGAATCCCAATCATTGAAATGCGTGGAGCGTGTATTTGGGTTACAGAGATAAATGAAAGTATTTCAGAGATTGCAATTAATTGTATTTATGTATGTACCTCCCATTTGTAAAGGGAACACAAACTGCAACATTAGGATTCGTTTTTGAATTAACCCTTAACAAGTTGCGTGGGGTATATAAGCGGTAGGGTTTGTAATATTTTGATGAATACTTGGTATACATATCTAGTATAATCATGGAATTCCACCAAAATTAAAATCGGGTACTATCTATTGCGTAGTATGTTTTCGTTCAAAACAAGTTTTTTTGTATGGGACCAAATTTTTTCGCGTATCTTGAGGTCTCTGGTACAGTTGAATGAATTCGTTCGAGCTTTACTTTCTATGTGTTTCTATTCTATCGTTCTGATAGCTTCGTTCGTTCCCAGGCAGAACGATAGTAGTTGAGGTCTAACTGACTTTTTTTCGATAACTCTTCTTTCGTGTATATCGAAAAAAAATTATGGCTGTCCACCATGCCCCAAGATGTAGCTTATCCGCAAATGATGGACAAAGCTGAAATACAAGGTTTTCCAATAAGACGTGTTATTTTTATATTGAAAGAAAAATGCCATTTTTAGTATAAATGATCGGATGTTTATTTTATTATAAAGAGGGAAGTATGCTGTTAATATCGGAAAATAACATCAGACAAATGACCATCAGGACCACGCTTACAGGACCCTATCCTTTTCATGAAATTTTCCATAACCAAATCACAAAGTGGCTGCCCTATGTCCTCGATAGCCTCACAAATTCCATCTTTGAGGCCTTGAATCGACGCTGGGCTGTTGACGTAGATCTTCTCTTTCACATGGCCCAAAGGAAGAAGTCGCAAGGTGTTAAATCGCAAGGTCTCGGTGGCTAATTGTGATCACCTTTTCGAAAGATAACACGGTCCGGAAACTTTTCCCGTCAAAGATCAATGGTTTCGTTACTTGTGTGGCACGTAGCGCCGTCTTGTTGTAAGTAAACGTTATTCAGATCAACACCATCCAATTCCGGCCATTAAAAAATCATTAATCACCTCTCGATAGCGCAAGCCATTCACCGTAACTGTTGCTCCAACCTCAATTTCGAAAAAGTAAGATCAAATGACTCCGCCGGACCATAAACCGCACCAAACAGTCACGCGTTGAGGATAGAGAGGCTTTTCAACAATAACTCTTGGGTTTTCCGAGTCCCAGATGCGACAATTTTGCTTTTTGAGACGGCACCGAGGTCACTCAAGATGATTTTTCGATGGAATTCCGGATCATTTTCATGCATTTCAAGGACCCAATCAGCAAAAACACGACGTTGTTGATGATCGACCGGCTTGAGTTCTTGTGTCAACTGAACTTTATAAGCCTTAAGACCCAAATCTTTATGCAAAATACGGTGTAATGACGTTTGTGGAATGCCTAATTCCAAAGAACGACGAGGAATGGAGAAAATCTGGGGTTTCTTCAACAATTTCGGCTACAGCAGCAATATTCTCGGCTGTTCTTGAGTGACGTGCACGAGTTTTATTCTTCATATCACAAAAAATTTTTCCACCAATTTCTGTACTGCGGTCCGACAAGTTGCTTCACGACGACCCAAAAATGTTCGAGATTTACGAACCGTCTCTGCCAAATTTTCACCATTTTTATAGTGAATTTTAATAATTTCAATGCGTTGTTGAAGCGTGTGTCGTTCCATATTTATTAATGGCGTAGTTTCTACTTGTCAAATGTCAAAAAAATGTCAAAGGTGACATCTACCGAAATAGCGGGCTATTCAAAATAACACCTTATTGGAAAACCCTTTAGTAAGATTTATTACGTTTTCAGCTATAAAATTATGAAATGCTTTAGTAACTAAAAGTTGCGTATCATTCGAGCTTTAAGCAACAAAGTTACAGCCAATTGAAATTTTCACAAATCAGAGATTCACAAACGAAAATATCGCACCTCTCTAAAAACCGTCTAGCTAATCAACAAATGAAGATATTAGCAATCAGTAAAAGGCGTTATCATCAACTGGTCTGTCCAAATCTAGCGACACTAAGTGGATTCTCCTGGAACTAACTGAACCCACGAAATTCAAACAGTCCGCGACTTTTTTTGAATAGACCTCGTAGAATCTAAGCCTAAGATTATAAAGGCTGAAAAGTCCCGATTCAAGCCACACCAATTTATCGTAAATATCTTGCGTTTGTTGTCTATACACGGATAAAGATGGAGCGACCCTAATACTACAAGCAAGCAGGGGTGTGATGGACATAAAATGAAAATGATAGAAGAGTTAAAAGTTCCGCTCAAGTTCAAAAGTAGACAGGGGGTTAAAAAGAGTATAAATCAATACGGAGATAAACTGTCTGTTACGTTTTTTCTTAAACAGACTTAAAGCTCCTTAGTATAAGTATGACCTCTAAAAGGTTCGGAAATCTACCAGGAAGCTATCGAACTATCGAACTTTATAATTAATGCCAACTCCTCCTCGCAGTTTTTAATCTGTGGGGACTTCAATATGCCGCTCGTTAACTGGGATGCAGATACTAAATCCATTGCCTCTTCTCATGACCTTTCTATAGCCTTATCCTCGTTTTTATCCCTCTGCAGGCTAACTCAATTGAACTATGTAATGAATGTTTTCAATCGCATTCTGGACCCAATTTTTTCAAATAACCCTGCTGCAGATTCTGTTTTCCCTGCTGCTTCTCTTTATACTAAGCCGAACCATCACCACCCCCCTTTAGAGATCCGATGATCATTGGATCCAATTCGTGGCAAGCCTAAAGCGAAACCAAGTCGATTTAACCTTTTCCAGGCTTACTACGAAGGATTGGCTGCTGACTTTGACGTTCTTAATTGGCATGCTACCCTCAATTTAGACAATCCCAACCTCGCAACACAGCAATTCTATGCAGTGCTTAACAGCATTATCCCACTACATACACTGACCACATTGCCGCATTCAAATCGTCCTTTGTGGATCACGAGAGAAGTTGAATCTGCTTTGTCCTTGAAGGATTCGGCCCGGAAATGCTACAGGGTTTTCCAATAACAGGTGTTATTTTGATATTAAAAGAAAAATGCCATTTTTTAATATAAATCGGATGTTTATTTCATTATAAAGAGAAAGGTATGCCGTTAATAGTAGAAAATTAAATCAGCCAAATGGCCACGACGACCACGCTTACAGGACCATACCCTTATCATGAAATTTTCCATAACCAAATCGCAAAGTGGCTGCCCTAGGTCCTCGATAGCCTCACGAATTCCATCTTTGAGGCCTTGAATCGACGCTGGGCTGTTGGCGTAGACCTTCTCTTTCACGTGGCCCCAAAGGAAGAAATCGCAAAGTGTTAAATCACAAGATCTCGGTGGCCAATTGTGATCACCTCTTCAAGAGATAACACGGTCCGGAAACTTTTCCCGTATAATATCAATGGTTTCGTTGCTTGTGTGGCACTTAGTGCCGACTTGCTGTAAGCAAACGTTGTCCAAATCAATACCATCTAATTCCGGCCATAAACAATCATTACTCATCTCTCGATAGCGCAATCCATTCACCGTAACTGTTGCTCCAGCCTCATTTTCGAAAAAGTAAGGTCCAATGACTCCGCCGGACCATAAACCGCACCAAACAGTCACACGTTGAGTATAGAGAGGCTTTTCAACAATAACTCTTGGGGTTTCCGAGCCCCAGATGCGACAATTTTGCTTGTTGACGAAGCCACCGAGTTGGAAATGGGTCTCATCACTCAAGATGATGTTTCGATGGAATTCCGGATCATTTTCATGCATTTCAAGGACCCAATCAGCAAAGACACGACGTTGATGATGATCGACCGACTTGAATTCTTGTGTAAACTGAACTTTATAAGCCGTAAGACCCAAATCTTTATGCGAAATACGGTGTAATGACGTTTGTGGAATGCCTAATTCAAAAGAACGGCGAGGAATGGACAAACCTGGCTTTTCTTCAACACTTTCTGCTACAGCAGCAATATTCTCGGCTGTTCTTGAGGCACGTGCATGGGTTTTATTCTTCACATCACTAAATTGCCCCGACAGCTCGAATTTTTCCACCAGTTTCTGTACTGCGGTCCGACAAGGTGCTTCACGACGTCCCATAAATGTTCGAGTTTTACGAACCGTCTCTGCCAAATTTTTACCTTTTTAGGTCTTTGTAAAAATTTTTTTTTAACAAAGACCTACTAGTTTCGCGACCTGTCTGTCCGTCTGTCCGTCCGTCCGTCTGTCCGTCCGTCCGTCTGTCCGTGCGTCACAGCTGATTTCCTCAGAAACTATAGCAGCTAGAATGTTCAAACTTTGTGAAAAGGTCAAAAGTGATGGTCTCTCAAAAGTAAAGGCCTTAACAAAAATTTTAAAAAATTTTAACGAATTGGCCCTTATAATATTTTTTTAATCTAAGGTAGTCGAGTGGGGTATCAAATGTAAGGTCTTGATTAGAACTTTTAGAATCTGAAATAAAAAAATCATTTTATGACTTAGGGGGTCCAGGGGAAGGCAAAATGTACTCAAAATTTGTGTGTCCCCCCCCCTCGCGATTGGACACCTTTGAGCCGAAAAATCTGAAAATTATCACGAACGTGGGCCTTAATAAGTACAAGGGCAACAAATACCTTAGAAATCGAAATACGCTCAACTTTGTTAATAATAGTATGATTTGTAGATTTTACATTTTTCCCCATAAAATCAAAACGGTACCTTTACACCTCTTGAAATTTTGCATTTATATAGACTAACATAAGATATATATGTTCACAAAATTTAATTGAGATCGAATCATAATAAAGTGAGTTATAGCCATTTCAATTACATGGAATTACAGCAACAATAACACGTGTTTAAGTTGATATAGGGTTTTCCAATAAGAGGTGTTATTTTGATATTAAAAGAAAAATGCCAATTTTTAATATAAATGATCGGATGTTTATTTCATTATAAAGAAGAAAATATGCCGTTAATAGCAAAAACTAACATCAGGCAAATAACCACTGCGACACGCTTACAGGACCATATCCTCTTCATGAAATTTTCCATAACCAAATCGCAAAGTGCCTGCCGTATGTGCTCAATAGCCTTACCAATTTCATCTTTGATATCTTGAATCGACGCTGGGCTATTGGCGTAGGCCTTTTCTATCACGTAGCTCCAAAGGAAGAAGTCGCAAGGTGTTAAATCACAAGATCTATTCAAAATAGCACCTCTTATTGGAAAACCTTATAAATACAGGTATTTAAATTGACTTAGGCACTTTTATTTTCTTTCAATTTTCATGAAAATTTAAGAAATAGTGTTTAACTTGAACATGTTCAATCGGCCGAGCATTCAGAAAAATCATTTAAGCTAGATTAAAATGGCGGCTGCACTGTGCTTCAGAAAGAAATTGTGCATCTTTTGTATAAATTTGAACGACTTCATATCAAAGTATTGGATGAATAATTCAAGTTATCGATTCACGCTATTAGAAAACTTGTTTCTAACCCTAGGATGTTTACAAAAACCTCCTGGTAGGAGCACTCTCCTGCTTACTCAACTTGTTTATAGTGAATTTTAATAATTTCAACGCGTTGTTGAAGCGTGTATCGTTCCATTTTTATTAATGGCGTAGTTTCTACTTATCAAATGTCAAAAAATGACAGCTTCAAAAGTGACATCTACCGAAATAGCGGGCTATTCAAAGTAACACCTCCTATTGAAAGCCCTTTAGTGATGAATTAAATTAATATATAAACACGACAATAGCAATAAATCCATGTTGATGTAGTCTTTTCGACGACCCGATTTTCTACATATTAGATTAATTCATTCGCTTATAGCTTTCTCCCACTAAATAAATAATGTTAATAATTTTATGGGCTTGTGAAGCATATTTTGATTTTATTCGTGAATTGCTTCCAAAACCCTTCTGGGATGAGAGCACTCTTGCTACTCAAAACTGTTACTTGGCGTTCGTATAGTAATAAAATTTTTGGTTTGCAATTTATGTATCCCTACACACTTCATTGAAACACAACGTATCGTAAACAAACTTTCACTCAAACTTTCCAACTTTCCTTTTGTGGCGCCCTCAAAACATTAGTCCTCTTGCAAGTGGCTTAACCTTGACTTGAAAATAATTAAAAATTCATCATAACACTTTGCGGATTCAAAAAAGATTCAATTCAATTCAAAAGCTCGAAACAACAACTATTAGGGGTCATCGATTTGTAACATATGATTTTGTAACAACGTAATCAATGTTGCATAATTCACCATGTATAACTAAGCTACAATCTAAACTCGTATTTCAAAATTCACTGAATAGTAATTTTTTTTTAAGATGAAGGTCACACATGTTCGTATATGCACTCATTACATGCTATGCATCTTTTTTGTTGAGCCAGTGCGTTGAATCTCGTAAGTTTCTTACTTCTCCGATTGTTTATTATCTGCAAAATATCTATCTTCAAGATCGTGATTATAGGAAATAAAAGCAGTTTGTTATTGTTTTTGTTGACTTGTCGTGAAAGAGTTTATCTTTTTGCTGACACAAGTAGAATTGTACTATTTGTATAAATTGTAAGATTCGAAATGATTTATAAATTTACCGGGTAACCAATTTCATGTCCTCACCAAATTCCAACTGTGCATGCACAAATTTTTTTATCTTAAAACTTGATTGTTTAAAATATATGTATATCAACGCATTTGTAAGTGAATCATTACCTTCGTTTTGTATGTTACGCTTTGTTTTTTCTACACGCATAATTTACTATAGGTTAAGTAAATAGATCCGGAATTAATCAAACGGAAAGTCTTCTATCTTTTCCGGAAGTTAAACCGATAAAATAATTAAATCAGCAGCAGCGTAGACAACACGCTTATTTATTCAATAATTGGCTGAAATTGAATCTTGATTAAGGTCATAAATTACATGAAAATAAAAGCTTTTTTAAACAGAAACAAGTTCAGTTAGTCGTCATTATCATACATAGAATACTTTTTCCATGATTGCGAATCGTCGTTAAAATTGCAGGAATATTATACTTTTTTCGAAATCTACAAGCCAGTTGTATTTGCGCAGAAAAGCAATTTATTCGTCAGACACCTGAACTCGGTTCATAGTTTTAATTCCAATCGAAAAAACCACAATTTTATTGAGAATAAGACGTTCACCGGTTTAACTGGTTTAAATTAGTGCACGAAATTTTACATGGACGTCACATACTCGATATTTGTTTTGATAGCATTTCTGATTATGGTAAATTGAACGTGTTGAGAAGAATTTCAAAAATTTTAACTGAGTCATTTTCTTAACAATGTTGCACGTTTTCTGAGGTGTTCCCCGAGATTGGATTTTTAATTTTACCTCATTAGAACAGCAAAATTACCTAGGAAAAAATTCTCTGAATAGTTTTGCCTAATTGAAATTATACCATGTATGGACAAATTAGACAATTATTACCATGTGTGGACAAATTAGACAATTAAATGCACACATATATATTCATTTTGAAATACTATACTGCCTTGCAACATGTTAGCATCTTATTCTAATATTGACATTGTTAATACTAGAATAAGGTTCAAATTTAATTTAAGGTACAGCATCGTAAAAACAAGTCCGAAACTTTTAAAATTGATGTCTTGGTGCGCGCTTTAATTTAAAATAAGCCAATAAGTCTTAAAAGTAAAACACCTAATCTTATAACGATTAAAAAATAAGCTGACGTTAAAATTTCCATTCGGCTTCTTCTACAATACTTCAACTTGCAGCGATCTACGGCCATAATCACTAAATTTCAGCATAAAAGAAAATATGTATAACAGATACAGATAGTGGACCTCACGGTTTGAATTTGAAAAAATAGCTGTAAACTGTTCAACATAGTGAAAAGCACAATCTCGTGCTAACTTTTTAAAATTAAAAATTTCGGAGATGATTGCCAAAAGATAAACCTTGTTAACATTCTGTGAAAAGTTCAGACCTCAAAAAAATCGACATCCTAAATAAAAACCTGGCAATTTCCAAGAACATATAGAACCTGCCCATCATTACTTCAACAAGACACAGTACAGCTGATAACACACCTACTTTTTAGGTTTGAAGGTGTCCAATCGTAAGGGAGAGGAACACGAATTTTCCGTACTTTCAATCCCCATAGATCTCCCTAGGCATAAACAGACTTTTTACTTTCAAATCCTTAAAGTTGCCACATCTTATCAAGCCGTTTCTTTTGATACCCCACTTACCTACCTTTGAAATTAAAAACTTCGAGGTCTAGTCCGCGTAGTATAGTGGTTAGAGCTCTCATCCCGTAAAGTCCTAAGTTCGAATCCTGTTGGCGACAACGAGATTTATTTCGAGTGATTTTTCGGACGGACTTTAAGCCCGTTCAGTTATGATACGTACTGGTTTAAAATCAGAACGTATCGCAGCTGGCTGGACGGACACACAGCTAAAGCTTGGTACTGACTTTATCACCTTGACGAATGCCAATACATTCGATCAAGATAATGCAATATTCTAGCTATCTATAAGCGAAGGTCTGAAAGAGGCTGTAGTGTTAAAGCAACAAAGTGTCGATTCGGCAACCAACTGGTAGTTAATCGTCTCGGTGTCGCATATTAGCTTTACTGGTTCCCCAATGATGGCACATTAAACACCAAGAAATGCCAATAACTGCACTTACACCAACAGCCCTGCTACCAAACCCTACTTAGTAGTCGCTGGAAGTTTTAACCTGTTGTGAAAGTCTGAAGTAAGAGGGCGAAGGCGAGTCTTCCGTACCTAATAACGGAATTGAAAGTGACAATCACGTTGCCGGAATGGAGGTTGGGTGACCTCCCCCCTAAATTGTTCCGAAACCCGCAACAGAGCCTCTGAATGGATGGAACCTACAATAAAGACCTCGCAACCGAAAAAAAGAACTATGATTTTGTATTATGGAATGCTAGCTCACTGAAAAACCCTGGTTAAGAACGTTCAACAACAGAGCAGTCGATACAAATTAAACGTGCTAGCAATCCAGGAAACGAACTGAACTTGGAGCAATATTCAAGACATGTGATCCTACACAATATTGAAGAGTGGGCAGCATGCTGGAAAGCGAGAATTCGGAGTGGCCTTTTTTGTGCAACTTAGGGAGTTCAAATCGCGCGTTATTGGCTTTCAGGCAGTCAATCAACAATTGTGTGCAATACGCATAAAAGCAAGATTCTTCACAATTTAAAAAAAACGGTGAAAACGTTCAACAATCACATAGAAACACTACTTGACTCATTGCCCACAAATGATACAAAAATGATTTTGAGTGATCTCCAAAGGATATAGCCTCCATGAAGAAACATACGGGTATCACCAGCTAGCAACAGCCAAAACCAGATCGACCATATTCTGATCCAACAAAGGTAGGCCTTGAGCATACTTGACGTCGAGGAGCCAATTGTAACTCAGACTATTTCTTGATAAAATCAACCTATCAATGTCGTATATCAAAGGCGTATTCGGTGAAGACAAGTCCTCTACGAAAATTCGATATCGACAGGCTCTAAACGGTGTCGGCACGAAAACCCTCGACAATCTGCTGGTTCGCATCCAAAGTAAAGAGCTGTGGGTTTGCATCAGCGCAGCAATTAAGATCGTGGCAGAACCGACGATCGGACATCAAGGCCGGCGCAAAAGAAATGATTGGTTTGATGATGAGTGCCAGCATGCGTTGTGCAAAAAGAATCCGGCAAACAAACAATATTTAAATAGGAAAAACAGGATGAAGAGAGAACATTTCAAAAATCTCATAATAGTAGTGAATAAGATTAGAATTAGGAAAATGGAAATACTATGGCGACCAATTGAGAAGCATCGATGTAAGTCTAGCGAGCAACAATAAGTCAAAAAATTGTGAAAAGCCAGAAACGCGAGTATCAAGACCACGCTTTGCCGTGATTATATCGGCAACATAATCGCTGATAAAAGCAGGATTTAGGAAAGGTAGGCATCATATTTCAAAAACCTTTTTAATCCTCCGCAAAGTTACAGAACGTCGGAGTATATCGATATTCCCAGAAAAATTCCATTGTTCTCACCAACTCTTTACGCAGTTCGTTCCACCATCGAAGCACAAAAGAATAATAAAGCATCGAGCATTCATGTGATTCCAGTGAAAATCATCAAAAATGGTGGCAGCGGCGTTCAGTAAGCCATTCATAGTCATCCAGCACGTTTGGAAACAAGAAAAAATGCCAAGCTAGGGAAGCCAATAAATTATATTCCCTACCCACAAAAAAGGTGGCAAGATGCAGTGCGAAAATTATAAAGGCATATTACTACTTTGTATAGCGTAAAATATAAAAATTGTCTAAAATAATGGAGAATAGGATCAGATTATACGCCACCAGTTTTATGCGGGAGTATCGGGGTGGCTTTAGAGCAAGTATATCGATGATAGATCAATTGTTTACAGTCAAGCATGTACTGGAGAAATGCTGGGAGTTCAACATAAACGTACACGAAATTCTCGTTGACTTTAAGCTAGCATACGACAGTATTGATTGTAACGCTCTGTACCAAATAATATACTGCCTTGTTATCCCAGCGAAATTAGTCCGTCTTACCAAAATGACAATGACGTCGACAACCTCCCAAGTCCGCATTAGTAACCAACTTTCCGACACCTTTGACACAAATTTCATACTAAAGCAGAGCGATATACTGGCCCCATTACTATTCAATTTGTATCTGGTACAAGTCATAAGAAAGCCACTTATCGATGCAAGAGGTGTATTACTAAACCAATCTAGCTAAGTAGTAGCTTATGCAGATGACATCAACATCTTGTCACACGCGTTAACAACCGCTAAAGAACTCTTCCTGGAACTCACCAGCTAAGCAAAACTAGCAGGGCTACAAATCAGTGAGAATAGAAAAAAAAACATTTCCCAATCGAAGAGAAATACCGCAAATATCCAAAATATCACATTTGGCGGATGCAACATCAAAAATGATAGCAAATTTGTATATTTAGGCGCCAAAATAACGAAGAATGGTAATGAAAGAGACGTGATACGCCGAGGAATACAGCTCACAAATAAAATATTTTTTTCAATTCTGACGATCTTGAAGATCCACTGCAAACACAGAAAAGCAAAGCTGTGTTATGCTACAGATGTCAAACATGGACCCTCAAGCACCCGCAAATATATTGAACGCCTTCGTGAAAAGAGTCCTGAATTGAATAATCCGGGCATAGCTAGACGGTGAGTGTTATACAACCATGAGCTGTATGAAGTTTTTGACGAGCCGAAGGTTTCAACGATTGTAAGACTGCAAAACCACCAATGCGCTGGCCACGTGTATTGAATGGGCGAACAACGGATACCCAAAAACGTCTTCATTGGGAAAACCGACGGACGAGAAAACTGACGGACGGGAAAACCAAGGAAGCGCTGGTCTGACTCGGTCGCTGATAACAGTTCATCGCTGCTCGGATTTCGAAACTGGAGGACACGGTCAATGGACCGAGATATTTGGAGGTGCTTTTTGCAGAAAACGTCACTCCACTCTTCTTAGAAACCTTCGAGCTTTTTACTATACCATCAGTTTTGACTTTTCCATTAATTTTGATAATTGTAGCTCACAAAGTTTCCATGCTTTGACGCACGGATGGGCGGATGGATAAGTAGACAAACACGGACTGCCTTTTTAAAATTCGTTTTTTTTTAAGCCTTCCTTATTGTCGTCGTTTCGGCAGATGAAAGTACCAACTCAGAGAGCTGTCGAAAAAATCCTCCCTCAGTAAATTGTCGATGGTGACCTTACTCGCATCCTTAACTGCTAGCATATCCAAAAAGCTGAAGATATCCTCCCTTGTCTGGTATAGGTCGTTCAAAATTATTATATGTAACCAAAGCACTTATTTCACATCATTATTACCATAGTTCGGATTGAACTGTGACCTTGGGATGTGCAAGAGCACCTAATATCGTGATGCGGGCTCTACTTTAGAAGTTGATATGGTTTATACACTTCACCTTATGATAATTACTTGATTGATAAATTAGTACTCATCGCACTAGGGGCTGACAGTCCATTCAAAGAACCACTAGACTCAAATATTATCGACACCGACATGTTTGAATAAGTTAACTTTGGTATAAATGGCCAGCGCATTGTCATATCCTCTCAATTTTTCCACAATCGATTTCCTGATCCGATCATGAAATTGCAACCAATTAATCGTGAAACATTGCTTTGGTCATTGTATTTCGACTTTATCACGTGCAGTCATGAGTATGATGCAACGAACCTGTACCATATTAGTTAACTGGTCAGCCTCTTATAAAGGCGGCTGCGAACAATCAGCTCAGATTTGCGATAGTATTCGATAAGGGTCGAACTACATGCCGATTTCCGCTCGAGTTTCATAGAAAAGTTTTGCCTTATTAAAGCTCGATTATTAGAAGCATTTCTTCCTCTTTCACCAGTTGATCACTCCCAGCAAGGATCTGCTGTCAGCTTCTTTCGTGTCCTCCTACCGAATCCTCGGTCTTCCCGCTGGACGCCTACCTTGTGCTCTACCCTTTAATGTTCTTTTGCTTAGCCGGTTTTCTTCCGTTCTTTCTACACGGCCCGCCCATTGCAATTTGCGTAACTTAATACAAGCAGATACAGGTGGTTTGTCAAATAGTTCATACAACTCATCATTGTAACCTAGTCTCCATTCTGTTCCTTGTTTCACTGGGCCGTCAATTTTCCGGAGCACTTTGCGTTCAAATCTGTCCACTGTCTTTTCGGACTCGCTTTTCAGGGTCTATGTTTCACTTCTATACGACGCATATGAGTTTGATATCATCATTACTTTTTCCCGCCTGCGGAGATATTTTGATGCGGTTTTCCAGCGCTGGCATACAAGTATATGTGGACGTTACTAAACTATCATTTAGCTTGTGTATCTGGCACCTTGAAGTAACTGATATTCCTTGTTTACAGCTATTGGAGATGCGGCATCGGAACTTAACGTTTATAAAATAGTGGTCTGAATCGCAAACAGCGCCGCGGGACGAGCGCGTATCGAGAATGCTGGTGGTCGCTCGTTCTTATATGAGAACATGGTCAATCTGGTTGATGTGTGACCCCCAGACGATCACACATCAACCAGATTGACCACGTTTTCATATAAAAAGGAGCGACCACCAGCATTCTGAGATGCCCACGTTCTCTAATATATGTCTCTATGCGGAAAGTGTGTCGAGCTTACTATGGAGCCTCTGCTAGTAGCGAAGTCTATCAAGTGCTGTCCGTTATTTCTGGCCTGTGCATGGAGGCTGCGCCCTCCAGTTGTTCCTCTACGTGCCGTTTCTCGGCCGATTTTTGCATTGAAGTCAGCGAGAACAATTTTAATGTCGTTTGACAGTAAAACGTTGACAGTACATTTCAGGATGTTGTAAAATTCGTCTTTGATTGCCTCCTCCTTGTGTTCTGTGGGCGCGTGACAGTTTACCAGCTAGACATTAAAGAAGTTGGTCTTAATACAAATCGCATAGATCCGTTCGTTAATGGGCTTGAAGTCGCTGATAATTTGTTTAAATGTGCTGTCAAAAATGAAATCCACCCCGAACTCACTGCTTCCGTGTAATTTTTCTTCACCATGCCATTAGGTTTCTTGCGCTGCGAGAGTGTTGATTCGGTACCTCTTTATTTCACCCAGAAGTTTTCGCAGTGCACCTGGTCTATTCAACATTCCAAAAGAATAATCCTTTATACGTTGCGATAGTCGTTGTCATTTATCCAATCCAATCCGAGGCTGTTGCCTTGGTTCCATGACAAGTAAATACTAAGTGGAGCGTTGTCAGCGCTTCGAGTTAGTCGGTTTAGGTCCACGAGTGGTATTTTATTTTCCACATACCCCCACGGAACCCTCCAATTATGGGCAATCACAAACGTAATTATCTATTTAAAAAAATGAACGAATTTACACTCTATAGTCCAGTCACTGAAGCTAAAAATATGCTACTAACGTAGGAAAAATTAATTAAAATTAGTTCATCTATCGATTTGCGGGGTTATTTTAAATATTAATGTGCACACCCCCCAGAACTGGGTGCATTCATCCCCGAGAGCGGAAGATTTGGACAATAATTGGTCCATTTCCAGGGACGATAGGGATAACTTTAGTACTAGACAAACACGTGGAGGTGGCGTATTGATTGCTGTACTCAACTCCCTCCCTAGTGAGCCCGTCAACACCCTGCCAAATTCATATTTCAGCATAGAATAGTGGAAATAAAGCTGCACAAATTTTCTATGTAAATTGAGGTTTTCTATGTCCCTCCAAAATCATGTTTACCTACAGAATCTGTTGAAATTGTCTACAACAGTGTTTGTTATATTATATTTGGAATTAATGCCGGAACTAATGAAGAAGACATAGTTATTATAACTGGAGACTTTAACCGGCCAAATATTAGATTGGCTACTGATGAACTCGATCATCACCTTCCCATCAGTATTCTATACAGTAATGATTTTAATTTAATGATCACCTTTTATGGCAATGATTTCCAGAAAATCAATTCTATCCCCAACCAAAATGGAAATTGGTTAGACCTCATTTTCACAAATGCACATGACGAAGTAGTGGTCAATCCAACTGATGACAACGAGCTCCTTTTTTTCCAACACTATTCGTCACTCCGAATTTCTATTGAATTTTCCACTCCTGATTCACTAAATCTTATTTCTCACAATAATGAGATTGTACGAGTATATGACTTTCGTATTGGCGACTATAATAGTATTAACAGCCTTCTATCAACTTTCAATTTGGCTGGTACTTTGTCAACATTAGACGTGGATCAAACGTTATCCACCATTCATCAGATAATTCATGACGCTGTTGATTCATTTGTACCTAAAATAAAGAAAAATAACAAGGTTTCGGAATCATGGCTGGCGAGTGACCTTGGACGTTTGCGTGATCAAAGAAACAAATTACATAAAATATTTAAAAAAAGTAATAACGTTTGCGACGATATTAAGAGAAATTATGACGAGCTTACTAATGAATTTAAAATTAAATCACGAGAAGCATATCAATTCTATGTAAATACTCGTATTTTAGGTGAAGAAATTACTTGGAATCTCAGAAAATTTTTTCATAAAAGTTAAACGTAAGAAGATGTCATACTAGGATTTCGTATCTTCATCAGATCTGTGAGTTTTTTGCTGAATATTTACAAGAAGTCTACTGCGACTCCGGCAACTCCCAAAACCTCCCGTGCTCTGAATTAGCGCCAAGAACTCGAATCGATAGTAATTCAATATCTGAAGAGGAAATTCGTCAAGCCATCGAAGGTCTTGACTTGAATAAAGAACCTAGCCTGATCTTATTCCCCATTGCGTTTTGGCCCTTTGTAAATATAATTTGATCCGCCCTCTTTTCATCATTTTCAATAAATCATTTTCATGTGGTATCTTCCCCTCGCACTGGAAACCATTTTACATAATACAAATCTATAAAAAAGGCGAAAAGCGATATGTTGAAAATTATATGGGAATTGCTACATTATCTACTATACCAAAGCTTTTTGAAAAGATTGTATGCAATAAAATTTCGCCACTTATTCAACCATATCTCAACGACGAACAACATGGTTTCTGAAAATGCAGATCCATTACCACAAACCATGTTGGGTTAACATCAGACATTTTTTGAGAGATGGAAAAAGGTAGCCAAATCGACGCTATATACACTGATTTCAGATAAGCGTTTGACAGAGTGGATCATGAAATATTGATAAAATAACTATATAGCTTTGCAATCACCGGCCGACTTCTTAACTGAATTCATTCCTATTTGAAGAACCGCTTACAATTTGTCAAGTTTCACGGTCGTTTATCTTAAAAAATTAATGTTCTCTCTGGGGTTCCTCAAGGTAGTCATCTTGGTCCACTACTTTTTAATATTTTCATATCAGATCTTTCAGTGGCACTATCAGATATACCCCGCCTTTTTTATGCCGATGATTTGATACCATATATTCGGATAATGAGCCAATTTATATACGTAGCAAGTCATTTAAGAAATTCAGCAATCATTCTTCCCGGATACAGTAGATCTTAAATTTACAAAATTTAAACTTGTCACATAATTTAATTTTTAATTTATTTATACCGATGTCTTGTTTGGTAATAAATAAATAATATTTGAATCTAGCAGCGATTGATAATATTGCCATTTGTATTTTGGATTCTGTAGATTGTTCGCCTCATTTTCTGCTTAACATTTTACAAGCAAGTTAGCAAAGCATGCAAATCATAAAAAAATTTCGCGTACAATTCAAATATCCCGTAAAAATGTTTGAATACATTTTTGCTACTCAAATGAGTACCATTTCATGACAGCTCGTCTGGTAATGTCTTTAAATGAAACAGTTTTCGCGTCGCTAGAGTCTTCCAACTAATTTATTTAAGATAATTGGATACTTTGGCAAAAAATTCATTGTCATCACATCGAGAGAGAAAAGCTGTTGCAAAATAATCTAAGATGATTTGGAAAATTTGTTTCAATAGACCAAAAGAAATCATACATAACTTGAATCGAAATCAATTACTGCTTTAGGCAATTGCACGATATCAACCTCGAAAACTATTCAAGTATATCAATCAACTCTTTGCTCAAAACCGCGAAGATAATCATTTGTTTGAATGTACCTCATGTAGATGATTTAGCTCAGATTAAGATAAGCTGTCTCACACTCGATAAGAGGGCTTTCCCTTGTGATCCGTGATATGAGTATTCGATTCCAGCCCAGGTCCTAGCAAGTATGGATTTGAGTGAATAAATGTTCGAAGGAATTGAAATGAATGAGTATTTGTTTAACATAGAATGGAAAATGGCAGTGCCACAATAATTGTATGGCGGAGGACAGGGAAAGAGTGAGAATTAAAGTAAGCAAAATGTTTTACTAAAAAAATTGTGTTTATCATGTTTTAAATTGGGTGCCTGGACATGAATTTTTGTAATTTGTCTATAATAATGCAATTGTTTGGCTACTCATTAAAGGGTTACATTGGATTCTCACATGCTTTGTATTCCTCACATTTTTCATCAATAATGCATTTTTAGGTCTTTGTAAAAATTTTTTTTACAAAGACCTACTAGTTTCGCGACCTGTCTGTCCGTCTGTTCGTGCGTCACAGCTAGTTTCCTCAGAAACTATAGAAGCTAGAATGCTCAAACTTTTTGAAAAGGTCAGAAGTGTGGTCTCTCAAAAGCTAAGATCTTACCAAAACGATTCAGCCCTTAAACATTTTTTAATCAAAGGTAGTCGACTGGGGTACCAAATGAAAGGTCTTGATTAGAACTTTTAGAATCTGAAATAAAAAAACCAATTTAAGAATTAGGGGGTCCAGGGGAAGGCAAATGTACCAAAAATTTTTGTGTTGCTTATATTACCCACATTTCTTTTTACAAGAAACTTTTTCTTTTTAATTTAAATTTACAATTATAATTACAGAATAAATTCTTCACTGAGTGAACTTTTCGATAAAAATTATTCATTGTAAAGCGGAAAAATCACTTTTCAAGTATATTTGCGAATTAAAATTTACGAAAACTATTAACAGATAATAACTAGCATTACATAAATTAATTTTCTATTTAAAATTCTTAATCAGTGAATAACAATTTTTGTTAGAAATATACTGTTCTCATAAGGCCAAACCAATGGATTTTCGTCCGTTTGATTTTGAATTTACAGTATATGTATTGGATACAATTGATTTTAATGTTGGTGGAAGTACAGAAGTGAACATAAATTTTTACACTCTGAATATCCATAAAAAATGCGTTAGTATTTTACGAACGTGCTAACTCAAAAATAACTGTTATTAATAACTTTCTAATGTCGTTTAAGGTAATTTTTCTAATACACCCTAAATCAGTCTATAATGAATTTCCCTCCCTCTTTCTGAATATCTCTACTTTGAAGGTCAATTCTATTATCAAATTTTAATATGATTCGAAATAAAATCCAATCCTGATAATATACAATGGCTGTGTGGAATTGATTATTCCGCCATTTTTCCAAAATATGGAGGATTAATACCAGAGCCTCCATATTTGAAGTGATTAAATTCAGTTTAGTGTAAAACGCAATAATAATAAAAACTGTCATTGAAATTATCGCGTGCAAATATTGAGATCGTGCGCGTTATATTATGCGCTCGTGATTTATGAGGTGCAACGCATGCAGAAGAAAATCTTCGAATAGAATTTAATAGATTACAAATTATATACAATCACTATGTGACATGTTCAGAATATTAAATTACCATATTTCAGTCAACAATAATAATAACCTCATCTAAAATTTTGACTAAATTTTTTTTATGACGTTATCGTCTATAGAATAGCATAATTTAGCACCTGAATGTAAATTCAAGTATAAATTCCCGAATGAATCAACTCTGATTTTAAAGTTTGCAGATGATTTTTGCTGGTAGAAACAAATTGACTTTATTTTACGAATTCATATATTGTATTTTATCAAAGTATGAGCAATTCATAAACAATAGTAAACACTCCCAAAACTACCTGATAACCAAAATTATTCAAATTTATTCGTTCATGCTGCATATAATATACCATTATCGCAATGTGAAGAAGCCGGTAGCTAAAACGAAGCGACATTTTCGCATAAGTAAATTACAGGTGCGAAAACGAAGAATATTCATTAACCGAATTATTCGTATAACCAAAATGAAGTTAACCATCTGGGAATAACAAAAACGAAAGTCCTAAAAGCTTCGAAGCATAACATATTCGTATACATGAAACACCCATATCTTGCTGTATGATTCATTCCACTTTTTCAACTCTTCAAAGACTGCCTATTGGCGATTTGCTTTTATTTGCGTTAATACTAATGCACTCGTATTGTAGCAAATTGAAGATTGAACTAGAAAAATAATATGTCGATAAACAGTTTAGCAATTGTAGCCTTGGCTGTCGTCAGAAATGTAACAAATAATTAACTGGCATTGTTTTGAGTATTGGAAAGGAAATTATCATAAATAGTTTAAATGAACGTGCTTAACTTTTTATCGATTGCTCGACCCTTTTTAACATAAACTTAATATAAATCTTTATGTTTTTATGTACTCTACACTGAGCTCTAATTGTAACGCACGGGTACGGATCATGTTTCGAATAGCTCCGATAGCGCGAATATCTTTATATTTTTCCTCCTTAGCGTTTTTTAATCGAGTTGCATTAACATTTTTTTACTTGAAAAATTGTTAAAGAAAAAAAATTGTTGGTTGAAAGTGGTTTCGACGTGTGTACCAAATTTCTCTTCAGGGCATCACACTATAGACACACACACGGGTGATGCTGATCACGCTTAGAAGTGAGAAATATTAATGCCTCATTCAAAAAAAAAAAAATAGTCTCGAAGAAAAAATGTTCATGAAGAAGTTTAAATTAATTTTTCTCAATTACTATTAACGGCACTCAATCATATAGAAAATATTTGTAATAATAATAAACACGATTGGGATTCAAATGAAATTTGAAAATATTGAATTTGTTAAGACATTTCTCAAGTTCACTCTTTATTGCTGAAATTTCACACAGGTTAAATGTATGTTATTGAAAACCTGCAATTTTTCAGGTAAAATTAAAAAATTATAGTAAAAAATTAAAGCATGGCGTCTATCAAACTGGCGAAATAAAAGTAGTAATATTTGAATAATCTTCGATATTGCAGTAGAATACCATTGAAGTATCCCATTTCCCAAATGCGAGGTGTGACAATTAAGTAATGAGACTGATTTTATTGCCGCGCTTGTGGTAACCCTGCGACCTTGAAATTCCCTTCCCCTCTCCATTAATATATTTATCATTGCTCTAGCTTGTTTAGTTCGCCTGCTGTGTTGTGTTGAGTAGACATGTGTTGGAGGTGCTCGTCACAAAAATGGAGAAACGATATCAAGAGCAACGCGTCGAGATTAAATTTTGCGCCAGATTGGGCGAACGTACGCTAAAATTGCATGGTGATAGTACTCTTAGTCGTGCCCAGGTGTTTCGATGGCATAAAGAGTTTAAGCGGGAGACCAGTCTACGTGCGGACTGACGCGAATGCGCGCCCTAATCCGTGAAGAGCGGCGTTTAACAGTTCGAATGTTGGCCTCGTGAAACAGTTAGACAAATTTTAACCGACGATTTTGGGATGAAAAATTTGGGCGCGAAGATGGTTCCAAAGAACCATACCACACCGCCTTCAGCGTTTCCCAGTATTTGGCCTCTAAAGGGATCGCCGTGCTGCAACAGCCGCCTTATCCGCCGGATATGTCACCCTGTGACTTTTTTTTGTTCCTTAGAATAAAATCGGTGGTCAAAGGAACCCATTTTGAGTCGATTACGCACATCCAGGCGGCCGTGACGAGGGGACTACTTTGAAGGGGATGGCAGGGTTGTAGAGTAATTTTTAAATATACGGTTTTCATGGAATCAGTCTCATTACTTAATTGGCACACCTCGTACTAGTGCCCAATACTCAGTAACTGCCGAGAAAACGGTTACGAAAATTCATAAAGAACGATCTCTTGGATTATTGTTTGTTTCTATTGATTCATTGTGTAGCCGTAAAGTCTAACCTCCGAACCAAAAGCATAAGGATTCAGTGCTGGTTCCACACTCATGTTTTATTTTCTCTCTTACTGTTGTAATTCATAGTTTCTTATCTGTTTAGAATGTTTTTTTTCTTATTTTTTGTAACGAAAAGTCAGCACTTATTAATTTATGCATCATTGTTATCATATATTACTAATTGGTAATTTTAACGTTGGCAAATAGTTCCCAAAGTAAATATGATCAAGTTTTTTGTTGCATTTTATTTCGTCAAAATTTAGAATAAGTAAATGCGAATATGAGAATATATGTACATCCTTTTAAAAGTAGTTTTATTTTCATAGATATTTAGTTGGTTACACGAATTCCGAATTTCACCGAATTTAACTGGAACCCAAATGATGTTATTGGGTAAAACGATAAATTGGGCGGCTATGGAATTCGAAGGTATTTTGTGATCTTATACTTAGAAATAACTGGGAGGTAGTAAACAAATTTTTCATATATTTTCTCTTCCCTTGCACACCTCAGGACCAGCACTGGTAAAAAATTTTTATGGGACCTCTTAAGGACCTGTTGCACCTTTCTTACAAACCTTCCATAATATGTTGCTGTCTAAACTTTCAAGAGGAAATCGCTTTTGATCCAATCGCAAACTGATCGCAATATAAATAGGGTTTTGTAAGTAAGTAACATATAAACCAATCGCCGCCTAAGAGAGTAGCCTTATCATTTTCCAACAAACGTCTCGAAATTATACGACGATGCTTGTAACGTACCCAAACCGAGTTTATAGGCCTTAATTTCATAGCTCAATTAGTTTTATCTTCTTCAAAATACTAAATGGCAAGCAACATGTGCTAAAACTCAAAACAGCTTACACTTCTCGCACTTATTCTCTATAGGGAGCCGCCATTCTTTGATAGCGGTAACTGTGCCTACGCACACGAAAAAATCTCTACTCCTAAAAGCTCAACAGGATTGAAGGAATCGGCTCATTTCCAATATTTTTGTGTCCGGAAAAACTGCCGACTTCACTTGTTTTATTAAAATCTTGAAAACAACTTGTTAAATAAATATAAATTCACAAGATAGACTATAGATGACTCTGATTTTCTGTTTGCCAACACTAGTGGCGCAGTTGTACTTCTTCTTTTCTATGCGAATGTCATATCGTTTTGTGCTCAATAATAATTATCGTATTCATAGAAATCTAACGTAAGTTTTATTGAAATATTACTGAATACCAACAGGTCATAGGCCCAGACACGTAAGAAGTCAATATTTCAATAAAGAATACAAGTTAAGAGCAAGATTTCAACTGATGCAAAAATAATCTACGAAATGGAGGCTAAGAACGGAATGAAAATTGATAAGTTTGATGGCAGAAATTTCAAACAATGGAAGCTTCAAGTGAAATGTGCATTAAGAGCAAAGGAATTGAACATAAACAAGTTGGGTAGACAGACCTATGCTCATGTCAGAAGGGTTTTGTACTCAACTTACAAAATGCAGTAACCAGCAACAAATAAAATCAAGAAACATGTCAAAGACGATTTCATTGGAGAAAATGTGAAATTCGAGGATCATACTATTATTAACAAAGTTGAAAGAATTTTGACTTCTGAGGTATTTGTTATAGCTATACCCATAAATATCTCCCTTGATAATTTTTTCAGATTTTTGAGATCAAGGGTGTCCATTCGCGAGGGAGGAAACAAATTTTTCATGTATTTCCCTCCTGTGCCCCCACTGAAGCAAAGACTGTCAGTTTAAGAACTGTTTTGAAAAGCTCTCATAGAGAACTTTCAGTTGATACTCATATCGGCTACCTTTCATGAAACGCGAAAAGTTCGTACATTTTCCCTTCCCCTGCCCCCCCTCGGTACTCATAAGGCAATTTTAAGACTTGTTTTGAAAAGATCTCGTTGAGACCTTTCCAATGACATCCTACTCGACTACCAATGGTGAAATTTTTTTTTTGGGGGGTCAATTCCCTATATGGGGAGACCCCCCTTAAACCCCTTTGAAAAATTTTTCAACCCTTGAACTTTCAAGAAGTCACCACTTCTGACCTTTCCACAAAGTTTCATGGCTGTAGCTTCTATAGTTTCGGAGAAAAAGTGCTGTGACATACAGACGGACGGACAGACGGACAGACGGACACAGGTCGTGATTGCAATAGGGTTTTGTATTTTAGTACAAAACCCTACAAAGGTAAGACTCGAAGAAACCAGTTCGCAAGTGCAGTGGAATAAAGATGATGGCATGGCCATGTTTATTTTAACGTGGTCCATAGATTTGAACCAAATATCTCTCATAGAAAGCTGCGAGACTGCAAAGCAAGTCATGGCGAAATAAGAAGAAGTCTATGAACAGAAGTCAGAATATAACAAAATTTTAATCCATGAGAAATTCTACCAATATACATATAATGCCAGTGATACGATGGCACGTCATGTGTCCAAGGTGGAAGGCTTAGCAAAGTAGCTACGGGAGACTGGTGAGAAGAGCAATGACAAAAATTCCAAGCACATTACCAACAACATATCGTTCGCTTAGACAAGCATGGCTGTCACTCGATGAAGATAACTAAACAATTCAAAACACCACTTCTCGCTTAAAAGATGAAGAATCAAGCCTTGCTAACGATACAAATATTAGTGAGACTGCATTAGTGACGTCAAAAAGAAATTTCAAACCAGAAAATGGAAATAAGCAAAATACTTCAAATGATCAAAGAAATTCAAGTCATAAATTTATTTGCTACAATTGCAATAAAAGAGGCCATTTCGCTAGAAAGTTACACTTCTGAGCTTGTTGAAGATGTATGGATACTAGATAGTGGAGCCTCGATGCACATTACCTTCAAGCGCGACTACTTCTGTGAATTGAACGAATCTAAATACAACAATTCGATTCAATTGGGTAACAAACGGTGTATCAAAGTATATGGTGAAGGAACTATGGTATACTGTTAGATAAAAAAAAGTTAATGGCACATGGGAGAGATGTACACTTGAGCATGTGTTATATGTACCTGATTTACGAAGAGATCTGTTTTCCGAAGGCACTGCCACCAGAAGAGGATATATTATCGTTAAAAATAATGAAAAAGCAATGATAATGCACAATAATGTTGTTGTTATGAGTGCACAATTAACGGAAAACAATTTATATGAATTGAATCTTAAAACGATTAAACAAGAAAACTGTAATATTGTGCAAACAGATATAAAAGTTTGGCGTGAAAGGCTAGAACATTTGAATGTCAAGGAACTTCAAAGTATGTGTAAGAACGGGTTGATTCCAGTTACATTGAGAGAAAACCCAAATTTTGTTTGGGAAGCGTGTCAATATGGGAAGCAAGCAAGACGCCCCTTCTTGAAATCTATTCGTGGTCCAACACAATCTGGAGAAATTGTATACAGCGATGTATGTGGTCCTATAGAAGAACCATCTGTGTCGGGTATGCGGTACTTTGTGTTGTTCAAAGATGGAGCTACAAGCTATCGCCATGTTTACTTCATGAAATATAAAAGTGAAGTGTTTGAATATTTTCGGAAGTATAATGCAATTGTGAAGAACAAATTCCAATGTGGTTTGCACATCCTACATACAGATAATGTTTGTGAATATGTGACCCAAGAATTTACATCGTTTTTGAAGAATAATGGAATAATGCATGAACGCACCGCACCGTATACTTCACAACAAAACGAAGGAGCATAGAGAGATGCCTTCTATTATGGAAACTGCAAGAACAATGTTATATGTGAAGGACATTCCCTTAAACATGTGGGCAGAAGCTGTCAACTGTGCAATATATTTGATAAATAGAAAACCATCAAGCCAGACGGCAGATTCGACACCATTTGAACTGTGGCATGGACTTAAACCTAAAACCTACAACATATCAAAATATTTGGATCTATTGGAGATGTACATCTACCAAAAGAAAAACGAAGGAAGCTTGCCTAGAAAAGTGTGAAGATGGTGTTAGTTGGATACGACCATGATAATTACAGAATGTATGATCAAAATATTAGGAAGATTACAATATCACGGGACGTTAAGTTTGATGTACTCGTATGTACAGAGTTTTCCAATAAGAGGTTTTATTTTGATATTAAAAGAAAAATGCCATTTTTTAAATATAAATGATCGGATGTTTATTTCATTATAAAGAGGAAGGTATGCTGTTAATAGTGGAACATAACATCTGGCAAATAACCACCACGACCACGCCTACAGGACCATATCCTTTTCATGAAATTTTCAATAACCAAATCGCAAAGTGGCTGCCCTATGTCCTCGATAGCCTCACGAATTCCATCTTTGAGGTCTCGAATCGACATTGGGCTCTTGGTACAGACCTTCTCTTTCTCGTGGCTACAAAGGAAGAAGTCGCAAGGTGTTAAATCACAAGGTCTCGGTGGCCAATTGTGATCACCTCTTCGAGAGATAACACGGTCCGGAAACTATACCCCTAAAAGATCAATGGTTTCGTTGCTTGTGTGGCACGTAGCGCCGTCTTGTTGAAAGCACACGTTGTCCAGATCAATACCATTCAATTCCAGCCATAAAAAATCATTAGTCATCTCAGGCTTTTCAACAATAACTCTTGGGTTTTCCGAGCCCCAGATGCAGCAATTTTGCTTGTTGACGAAGCCACCGAGGTGGAAATAGGTCTCATCACTCAAGATGATTTTTCGATGGAATTCCGGATCATTTTCATGCATTTCAAGGACCCAATCAGCAAAGACACGACGTCGTTGATGATCGACCGGCTTGAGTTCTTGTGTTAACTGAACTTTATAAGCCTTAAGACCCAATTTTTTATGCAAAATACGGTGTAATGACGCTTGTGGAATGCCTAATTCCAAAGAACGACGAGGAATGGACAAACCTGGGGTTTCTTCAACACTTTCGGCTACAGCAGTAATATTCTCGGCTGTTCTTGAGTGACGTGCACGGGTTTTATTCTTCACATCACAAAGTTGTCCCAACAGCTCGAATTTTTCCACCAATTTCTGTTTTGCGGTCCGACAAAGTGCTTCACGACGACTCAAAAATGTTCGAGTTTTACGAACCGTCTCTGCCAAATTGTCACCGTTTTTATAGTGAATTTTAATAATTTCAATGCGTTGTTGAAACGTGTGTCGTCCCATATTTATTAATGGCGTAGTTTCTACTTGTCAAATGTCAAAAACTGACGGCTTCAAAAGTGATATCTACCGAAATAGCGGGCTATTCAAAATAACACCTCTTATTGGAAAATCCTTTATTTCAAAAACTGTAATTAATTTTTAAAATTAGTTCTAACGATTGTGATGTTATCTATAGCGCAGCTAATGGAATTTAATATTCCCCCTTCATCGATTCAATAATAATTGGTGTTCATCAACAATAAATAATGTATGCTGCCAAACTCGACTTTCTATAATGAGTACAAATTTTTGTGAACTGTAAATTTACCATTAAAATTTTTTAAAGTTAAAAATTAAAATGAAATCAATTTCCAATTAGCTATTACAATATTAATTACAGTCTTATGTATGCAATCACGATCGTCAATAAAACCTGATGCATGCACGCTAAACTACAATTGAATAAGTTTCCAAGTTGAGTTAAATAATTTAAGTCCATTACAGCCAATAATATCGAATTAAATAAAATACAATATGCTAAATAATTTATTCTTCTTTTAGGTTTTTAACTACGATCTGCATGCTTATTTTGAAATGAATTAAAAAGTTGCTTGATCACTGGCGGAAAATAATCAAACAGTATATTCACTATTGCAACTTCGAAGCATGTACAAGTACTTGTATACGTATATATAGAATACCCAGAAGAAAATGCTTTTTCAATTACAAAAGATGTTAAGTAATCATTGGCAAGATGCACGCAATGCATCTCATTGGGGGTATATCAACATTATAATAGATGTGAATGCTTTCATTGAATAATTTTATTTTTGTTATTTCAGGTGGAATCTACGAGAAGCAAAAATTGCTATGATAGATTAAAATAAGATTTTCGACAAAGAAGTATTGATTAAACAATATAAAAACGCTGTTTGCATATCAAACATGGAAATAATTAAAGTGCAATATTTGATAAATTATATTGCTGAAATGAATAAAAAGGATGACTACGATAAATGCAAAATTATCTTCATATGTAAAGAAAAATAAGTTTAAATTTAAGCAATAAAATTTATACAATAATTGTTAAACAAGTGTTTTAAAAAGAATATAAATGTATGTGAAAAAACCTTTCCATATTGCAATGGCCAAATTTTGTTACCTGTTAAAGATAAATGAAAAGTTCCTCTTTATTGGCTCAGTATGCGCTATTGTAGTTTTTTATAATCTCCGACAGTCTGTCTACTTGTATAAAAATAACGAGAATGTGAAGATGACTCAAATAAGCCGAAACGGGTCTGTTAAAAATTCAAAGTAAAGTCCGACGGATATTAATTTTAGTAAAACTGATTGATTAGCTACTCTACTCTTAAATCCCGGCCAAAATACATAATTTTTTTTAAGAGTATTGTAACGTTGAAAACAATAAAATTGCACTTCCCCTACTCTGCAAAGTTCGTTCTGTATCAAATGGGACACTTTGACTATTGCAACACTTCACAGAGAATTGAATCAGAGGGATATAGCTTCAAAATCGCTGAGTCAGATAGTTTCTTTTTACCATGTTGCCATTTTTGATTGCGAATTTTCATTGAAAAAGGATATAATCAGTCAATTAAGAAAAAAGAAACTCTAATAGTGCGATTCTAATATATTAGGAACCGATTTCATGACTCACCTGAAGTACTTTATATTCTTTAAACTTACATTCAAGAAGAGAACAAAGGAACTTTTCACAAACTTAAATCACTTACAAATTAATTTTCTGTTCACTTAAAAGAAATGTGCTCACTTCTGCACTTGGGCGGCCAATGAAGTAGTAATGCTTCAAGCTTCTCAAAACAGATTTCCATGTTCTATTACAAACAAATTTCCCTCAACGTTATTAGGGGAAAAACTACAAAAAGATAACAAAGTGAAAATGTGATTCACTTGGTATACGTACTGAAACGGAGAGTTTTAAAAAAACTGCACGCAGTTCAATTTAGCTTTCTTTCTTGGTTTGTGCTGCCAATATCACACTGCATAAAATAATGATAAGCCTCTATGTTTTATTTTATTTGTTGCGTATGTGCCCCGCTATCTTATTTTGTTGTAAAGTAACCGCTCAAAACAATTCAATCTTTTATTAACCATGAATTAATTTCTTCATTGCAGAATTTGCCGTAACAACGAAAAATAAAATCTTATTCTATGACGAAAAATGGTCGGAGCTTACATCGGCTGCACATCAATTCGACGAAATAACTGCAATTGCTTTCGATGAAAGTCTAGAAGAAATATATTTTAATGATCACCGGCACAGCAACGGAAGTATCTTTTCAGTTAAACTGTCTCGTGAAAATGACGGCAATCACCAAACTGAGCGAATTTTAACTAAAACTCAAAATGAAACAATTGCCGGTATGGCTTTCGATCCGGTCGAGCATTATGTATATTGGACGGATATGCTAAACAAGAAAATCTATCGAATGTCAGTGAAAACTGAAAATATAAACCCTCAACCGGAAGTAGTTCTAGATCTGTCCGATAGTGCTGAACGGCCTGATGGTATAGCGATTGATTTTTGTCGTCGGAAAATCTATTGGACAAATTCCAATCATAAAAATCCAACAATAGAGCAAGCATCATTAACGGGTGAACATCGTCAAGTATTAATAGATACAGGGTACTTACCACATGGAATTGTTGTTGATCAGTACTCGCGTAGGATATATTGGGTAGATGATCAATCAGGAATATATTATTCGATTGAAAGTGCGAATCTAGATGGTAGTGATCATAAGGTCATATACACTGGAAAAAATGGAATCCCATTGAGCTTAACTGTAACACAAAACAACATCTATTGGACTGATATAACAGCTAACAGTGCTGTTTGGTCCCTACCAAAGAATGCCGACAATCAAACAACACCTACGAAAGTCTTAACCCTACCAAACAAGCCAAAAGGGCTCGTTGCTCGAATTGGACTATTCCAAAAACTTGAGAACAATGTAGACTGCAAAGACCAAATTAAGGAGCTCCGTTCATACTTACTATCACCAAAGGTTTTAGATTTCACATCGGAAAAGGATGCGTTGCGTAAACGACGAGAATATTGTTTGCATCGTGGAGAATATAGTGTTGTGAGTGGAGAATGTATTTGTAAAGTTGGATTCACAGGCCGGCGATGTGAGGTGCAAGATTGTCATAATTTTTGTGTTCACGGAACATGTTCGATAAATACTGATGGTTTTCCGCGCTGTTTATGTCAAGAAGGTTTTCACGGAGATCGGTGTCAGTCATCAAAGTGTTCAAATTATTGTTTAAATGAGGGACGATGTAAAATAAAGCACGATGAGCCGGTATGTGAATGTCTGGATAGCCATACGGGTGCTAGATGTGAGACTAATATTACAGAAGTATGTTTGATGTACTGCAAATATGGACAAAATAACACCGATTGGATTAAACCTCTGGAATGTCCAAATACGTAAGTATTCTTTTTTGAGCATAATTTCCTATATTTGCCATTTCGACTTGTTCGAGAAAATATTCTTAAAATATTTTAAAGTCGCTAAACATTATAAACAATATTGAAACAAAAAACAAATGTTACTTCGTTTTCAGTGAATTTTATTTTTATTTGCACATACGCGTGTTTCTGAAGGTACTTCCTTCATCCATGAACAAAATAGTTTATGAATCAACGATTCTTACACTTATTTTTATACATTCTACTTTTTGAGAAAGAAACAAATTAGTGAGTAATTATTGCCTGGGTCGGTGTTCATCCTTTTTTGTTATTCTACCCGAAACCAGCGGTAATTGGACCCTCACGAAAGCCTACACATCAGGCTTTCGTGAGAATCCAATTACCGTTGGTTTTTGACCTCTTTGATTACTCTAACTTTGTCACTGCTTATTGTGTGGTTTGTTTTGGTCACGTGCCTTCCCACTGTGGATTTGACATCGCATTGTTTCTATTTGCCAATTTTGCAGTTTTCAGCTTCTCTCAAGTTTTCCTGCAGTCTTACCCCGATCAAGCATTTGCTTTGTCCGAAATATAAAGCTTCGCATCCCGGGCATGTAATTTTTATAGATACCATTCTTCTCTCACATGTTTTCTAGTGTAAAAATAGGATTATCTGTTATAAGTTTAAGCAATTAAAGGACAGTTAAAAGTAGATTATATAAAAGTAAGTGGAAGAATCGTTAGTTCACAAACTAATTTGTTCACTGGGGAAAGAAGGAAGTACCTTCCGAAACGCGCGTATGAGCAAATAAAAATAAAATTTACCCAAAAAGGAAAACAGTACGGAAAATAAAAGTTTTGTTGATTATAAACAATGTTACAAAAAGTTGAATTTAATAGAAATGCGACGAAAAATATACTTATGGATCGATATCTAGACAACCGCTTAGAATTTGTAGTCCTTAATCCATTCGTTTGTTTAGTATAATGTATCTCATGCTGCGATATTTGTGACTTGAAACCGGCCTAAGTGTATTTTTACTACGAAAGCTACTAAGCGATTCTCCTCATGCAGAGTATGATGTACTTCTCAGTAATGGTTGATACAGGGCTTTCCAATAAGAGGTGTTATTTTGATATTAAAAGAAAAATGCCATTTTTGAATATAAATGACCAGATATTTATTTCATTATAAAGAGGAAGGTATGCTGTGTCACGGACAAATTCTTACCAGACCTCAGCACTTGCCTCTGCAACAAGTTTACCAGAATCACCCGAGCCAAGTATAATAGGAAACTTTGTAAATAGAAATATGTTGTAATCATTATTAATACTAAGAGTAAACATAGTATGTAAGTTAGGAAGATAGATAATGGTTCTGCGAAAGTTTGCCTCCGAAGACCAAACGTTGAAAAATGCTCGTATCATTGGCGGTACACATATCAATGCACATACGGTAGTTTTAATCGAGACCCTGGTTGAATTAGATGCAACGATTCGATGGGCGGCTTGTAATATATACTCGACACAGAATGAGGTTGCTGCGGCATTGGCTGAAGCAGATTATCCGATATTCGCATGGCGTAGTGAGACCGAAAGAGAGTTTTGGTGGTGTAACAATAATTGTTTAAATGCTGAAAATGGGCTACCAAATATGATTTTGGATGATGAAGGCGATGCAACACTGTTAATGCTGAAGAAATATCCAGCCACGTTTATAATGTTTAAAGACATGGTAGAGGGAAGCATCACTGGGATACATAGAGTGTACCAGCTTTCAGAATCTGAGAAGTTAACAGACCCAGTAATGAATGTATTGGATTCCGTCACTAAAACAAAATTTGATAGTTGGTATAGCTGCAAAAGGGTCTATTATTGATAGGGGAAAGCATTCAACAAAAGTTGGAAGTTGGAAGAGGATGCGCACAAGTATTGGAAGGATTGAAATGCACCGTGTATATTTCTGAAATTGACCCTAGCTGCGCTTTTCAGGCCAGCATGGACGGTTTTCGTGCGGCGAAACTTAATGAAGTTACTCGAAATGTAGACGTTTTTGTGACCGCCACCGGTAATCAAAATGTGTAATTTGTGATCATATGGACGTTTACGTAGCAAGTTTACATCTTCCCACACCCAATAACATCTACTGCTGGAAAAAATAAACATAAAACAACCGGAAGACACTTGAAGTCTGAATCAGGCACGGCCACCAACATCGAAAATAAGCAAAACTAATTTAAAAAACACAGGGAAAAAACTTGCAGCAAAGAAGGTTCGAGCCACGGATATCTGGAGCTCCAAGACGCAATGATAGTACTAGAATCTATGAGTCCAAGAAGTCGCGGCCAACTTCACCGAAGGGAATTTCAACGGGGCGAAGACATCCCATCCAATGCGAGGACGGACCGAGTCGTGAGTGAAGGGGTCTCTTTCTCGTTTTGGACTCCGTGTGGGAAGGTCACGCCATCGAGCGAAAGAAGTCATCCCAGTTAGGGATTCTCGAGTTGGTGACTGGACTATTTTTTGGAACTCGAGTGTAAGACGTGACTCCCATCAAAAGGACAACGCCAGGAATTCTTTCGCGAAGACGAAAAACAAAAATATCGGGCCGCCAAGGACACGACTCGAGGAATCAGAAGATATTTTCATCAGAATACACGTGGCTAGCGTGCAACGGGACACGAACGAGGCAGAAAATTTACCGGGGCCCCCCGTCGTCGAGATAGTCAGGTTAGGTAAATATAGTTTAGAATTAAGGCAAAATTTCTTGAGAATGATTTACCATGGTAGTTTATAAAAAAGAAAAATATTCTTTGCGTTTGTTTCAAAACTAACTTGTGAAATAATAATGAATTGTGAATTTACAGTGAATCGCCTCAATTTTTATTTCTTCTCTCAGTGATACTTGATTCGGGAGTGATTAAGGCAATTTCAAGGCGCCCATTTTCCGCCTCAATAATCTGCAAGTTCTGGGGTATATATGGGTCTTTGTTTGGTGCGAATTCCAGCTCACGGGGAACTTAATTCCACGTATACTAGGATTTCGGACAGGTAGAGTGCAGAATTGTCGCGGGAGTAGTTACGTGTGTTGTCCTCCTTCTCTAGGCTAGTGATTTCCTTTCTTCCCTAAAAGTGAAGACTCCGGCGCGAGCCATGCTCGTCTCAAGGCTTGGGGGGACAACTTTACGGGTAGACGAGTGACGCCCACGCGACCCGGAACCCAAAACGCCCCCGGCCGGAGTTAGAAGGTATGGTTGAATCATCTTCGCGAGGAAGTGTTATCGTGTAAAAGCTGTTAATAGTGGAAAATAACATCTGGCAAATGACCACCACAACCACGCTTACAGGACCATATCCTTTTCATGAAATTTTCCATAATCATATCGCAAAGTGGCTGCCCTATGTCCTCGATAGCCTCACGAATTTCATCTTTAAGGTCTTGAATCGACGCTGGGCTGTTGGCGTAGACCTTCTCTTTCACGTGGCCCTAAACGAAAAAGTCGCAAGGTGTTAAATCGTAAGATCTCAGTGGCCAATTGTGATCACCTCTTCGAGAGATAAGACGGTCTGGAAACTTTTCCCGTAAAAGATCAATGGTTTCGTTGCTTGTGTGGCACGTAGCGCCGTCTTGTTGAAAGTACACGTTTTCCAGAGCAATACCATCCAATTCCGGCCATAAAAAAATCATTAATCATCCCTCTATAGCGCAATCTATTCACCGTTACTGTTGCTCCAGCCTCATTTTCGAAAAAGTAAGATCCAATGACTCCGCCGGACCATAAACCGCACCAAACAGTCACACGTTGAGGATAGAGAGGCTTTTCAACAAACTCAACAAACTCTTAGGTTTTCCGAGCCCCAGATGCGACAATTTTGCTTGTCCAACGAGGTAGAAATGGGCCTCATCACTCAAGATGATTTTTCGATGGAGTCCCGGATAATTTTCATGCATTTCAAGGACCCAATCAGCAAAGACACGACGTTGTTGATGATCGACCGGCTTGAGTTCTTGTGTTATCTGAACTTTATAAGCCTTAAGACCTAAATCTTTATACAAAATACCGTGTAATAAAGTTTTTGGAATGCCTAATTCCAAAGAACGATGAGGAATGGACAAACCTGGGTTTCCTTCAACGCTTTCGGCTACAGCAGCAATATTCTCGGCTGTTCTTGAGTGACGTGCACGGGTTTTATTCTTCACATCACAAAGTTGTCGCAACAGCTCGAATTTTTCCACCAATTTCTGTATTGCGGTCCGACCAAGTGCTTCACGACGACTCAAAAATGTTCGAGTTTTACGAACCGTCTCTGCCAAATTTTCACCGTATTTATGGTGAATTTTAATAATTTCAATGCGTTGCTGAAGCATGTATCGTTCCATTTTTATAATGGCGTAGTTTCTACTTGTCAAATGTCAAAAAAAATGTCAAAAGTGACATCTACCGAAACAGCGGGCTATTCAAAATAACACCTGTTCGTTTCTGAGAAAACTTGTTATGACGCACGGACGGATGGACAGACAAGCCTCGATTTTAGTAGGGTTTTGTAAAATTATTTTCCATAATCCTTAAAAATCAAAAGACATACGAGTGGATAATTTTACTTTCTTAAGACTTTTTCCTCTTTGGAGCACTACAGCCCTTCTCGGCCATTCGCTTCCTGCAAAAAGCGCCTCCAACCGTCGTGCTGCAATTTCAAAATCCGAGCAGCGATGAATTGCCTTGGTCGGCAGAGTCAGACCAGCGAGCGGTTCCTCGGTTTCCCCACTGGATACTTAGGACTTAGCAGTGCAAGTATCAGCCAAGCATTGATGTCATTAATAAAATAATTTTCAGAGGAAGGCTCTCGTCTAACTCTGCTGGTTTCAATATCATTTTCAGTATGTTCTCTCAAAGTTTTCATTACATCACTGTTTTACAGTTCTTTTTGTATTTTTATTGGCATGAATGTTTCTTGTCCTTTTCTTAGAGTACAAATGGCCGTTTTGGGCCTTAACCTCCCGCATACAGTGCCTCCAATTGCCTTGTTCTGCTATTCCAAAGCCCACGGGGTGAAAACGTTTTTCGTCTACAGTACTAGGCCAGTGGTACTTTGATTTTCTCACTGGGCTCCGGCCCTGATTCCCTCTATTTTACAAAACGTCATGCTAAGAGTTGTAATTGCTCTGCTTGTTGTAGTTATTAATGTAGATATTATAACGACAACCATCTTGATTGCTTTGTATCGATTATCCTGATTGGACATTCAAGTAGGTTTTCTCTATTTTAATTGCTGCACCCGTATGACAATTATAAACTATTCAGTTCCAGTTCCATATCGCCTTCTTTGAGTAACGTAAAATCTAGTTTGCCAAACGTAGCCACTTGCTTCTGTCAGAGACTATTACATAAAATCTCCTGGTAAAATTTTTTAAAACAGTCATCCTGTTAGATGACAAAGCCGCCTCAGGAACGGATACTTCCTAGATGCCTTAACATCATAAGTCTTTTAGGATCATATGCCTAATGACTCGAAATACAGCAAAGTTGTGTGAAAAGGAAGACGCTGGAGCACCTCTTATGTAGTTGCCCAACTCTCGCCCAGAGGAGTTAGAAAGCGCTCAGGGTAGCGAGTTTCAATGATCTGAATGTGGTATGAGGTGAATCTTAATGTTCGCATTGGTTGCTGGTACGTTCGAACCTTAACAGGAAACCTCAGCCGAACAAATACACATGCTCTTTGTCGTTAGGCACAATATTAAAGTGGTATTGCTATGGCCCCTTAAGGCCTATGTGAATCTAAGGCCACCATAGTTACCTAACCTAACCATAAGCTCTAGGGCAGAGCCTCTTATTTGTAGTAATCGAGCAGTCACACCAGCAAACTGCTCGAAAACCTTCCTATCTCCTATTCGAAATTTAATGGCAGATTTAGAAAGTATTTAATTATTTACATTCATAATCGTCATTTATAAAATAGTTTGCTTTCCTATTATTATTAAATGTTATTTTATATCAATTTTCCTTTATATTAAATTTAAATGTTTCCCTTTAATTATATTCTTCATGAGAGTTAATTTTTATTAATATTTAAAAAAATTTTGTTTTTAAAATTTTAAAACTGCCAAATAAAAAAAAATAAATTTTCTTTTCCATCCCTTAAAAAAAAGAATGAAAAATAGTCGGAACCTGTGCAACCAACAACCAATCAATAGTTCGACCAATTTGCTGAGTTCACAGCATCTTTAGCCCAGTCATATTAGGGCTTTCACCTCGGAATGAAAGATAATAAGCTGCAAATTGGTATGAACCTTTGTTTTGTCATTCTAAATGTTGTCTCAAAAGTCAAAATCATTATCGTGTTCGCGTCTCAAGATATTCAAGGTCAAAGGTCACAAAAATCGGTTTTTCGCGAATATCTGGCTTCCTATCGGTTAAATGAGATTTGCATTTATTATAAAAGTTGTAGGCTATAAAATTCCCTACAACTTTTGTTTAAACTTTTTTTTCATACGACCAACCGTTTTGAAGGTAGAGCGCGAAGAGTGCACATCGTACAGTCATATACGGCCTAATGCAAGGTCAAGCGTGAGTTATGGTTATCAGTACGTTATAAAGTCAATTATTTACTTGGAAATTATAATTATTAAACAATGCCTATTATTTATGTACTAACTATTAATTATTTATATTTAATTAAAGTAAGTAACTTGATTATTTATATATAATTATTCATATTTAACTCATCATTGACACAGCTATTGCCTTATCAGAACATCAAAAGACTGCTGTCATCATAGGAGAAGATATCGATTTGCTCGTTATTTTAATTGGACGTACTCAGTCACATCATCAGGAAATTTTTTTGAAAAAAGTTGGCAAAGGCAATGTCAAAACACAAATATATTCTACTAAAAGTTTTGACCAATATCCTCGTACTAAAAAGCACATTTTATTTTTACACGCATTCAGTGGCTGTGACACGACTTCTGCGCTATTTAAAAAAGGAAAAAAAACTGTTACTAGAGCATTGGAAAAAATTCCTGATTTAGATAAACTGGTGGAAGTATTTCAACAAGAAAACTGCCCAAAACAAACATTATTAGAAAATGGAGTGCGCATCTTGTTGGCATTATATAATGCTCCAAAATCTGAGGACAACATTGATCATTTCCGCTACACGCAATTCATCAAATTTACAAAACTAAATAAACCTGTACAACTGTCAACACTTCCACCAACAAGTGTAGCAGCTCATCAACACATAAAACGTGTCTACTACCAGATTCAAACGTGGTTAGGGAAGGACTTAGAACCTAAAGAATGGGGCTGGATGCTTGAAAATGAAATCCTGGAGCCCATACGAACGTTATTACCTCCAGCACCAGCCGAACTACTAAACGTAACATTTTGCAATTGCAAAAATGGTTGTGGTTCCCGCTGTGGATGCAGAAAATCAGGGCTACAATGTTCTTTAGCTTGCGGCCAGTGCAACGGACAAGCTTGCCTCAACGCTTCACTGTATCCAAGTAATCCCGATGAAGAAAATACATATGATCCCGATATTCTGGAAGGTTTGGAGATGAACATGACAGATAATGAGGATGATGACAATGAATCGAACATTTTTGAGCGACAAGAAGAAGAAGACGACGAACAAGAAGAAGATAATTAGCTTCCATTTCCAATTTCATTACAATTAAAATCAACAAAGATACTTTTGATATTTGAACTCACATTTTGATAAATGTATATTATGCCGTATTTAATAATAAATAAAAATATGTGTAAAATATATACTCTTACTATCATTTTAACTTAAAATAAAACTAAAATATATAATCCAGAATTAATAATATTTTATACTTAAATAGTTAAATATGAATAATTATATATAAATAATCAAGTTACTTACTTTAATTAAATATAAATAATTAATAGTTAGTACATAAATAATAGGCATTGTTTAATAATTATAATTTCCAAGTAAATAATTGACTTTATAACGTACTGATAACCATAACTCACGCTTGACCTTGCATTAGGCCGTATATGACTGTACGATGTGCACTCTTCGCGCTCTACCTTCAAAACGGTTGGTCGTATGAAAAAAAAGTTTAAACAAAAGTTGTAGGGAATTTTATAGCCTACAACTTTTATAATAAATGCAAATCTCATTTAACCGATAGGAAGCCAGATATTCGCGAAAAACCGATTTTTGTGACCTTTGACCTTGAATATCTTGAGACGCGAACACGATAACGATTGTGACTTTTGAGACAACATTTAGAATGACAAAACAAAGGTTCATACCAATTTGCAGCTTATTATCTTTCATTCCGAGGTTGACCCCTTTTTTTACCTAATATGACTGGGCTACTTAAACATCGTGAAAGAAACGTGGTCCCACTTTTAAAGCATTGGAAAAGATATTAAACTTTCCCCATAGTGCTGCGGCCCACAAACTATAAGGAAACTCGATTGCACGCGATATTGCCATCGTTGAACCTTTTAGTGGCTTGCGTCCTCTTCATCTCGACAAGAGTCTTTGGGTCTACCTACATTTCTACCGTTTACGACCTTGAAGCACGCAACCGTGTTTAAAAGTCGAAAAGTGCCGTCTCCCCGAATTGCCCATGAGTTCTGCGAGTTTTCGTTATACCGCGCGGAAGCATAACTTAACATTTGTGAATAACTCGTCTGATCAGCATTTTGACATGCATTCAATAGCGGCGGCGCAGTCATCGCGAACGTAAACATAACGTCAATCGACGTCGCATACGATTTTGCGTGTACAACCCGAAACAAGGAAATTCGTTTTCACGCGATATTGCCATTGTTGGACTTCGTAGTGGCTTGCGTCCTCTTCACCTCACATTTTTACATCATTCAATAGGTGCAGCGCAGTCATCTGGAACGTAGACATAACGTTGATAGACGTCGCATGCAGTTTTGCATGTACAACCCGGGATTCGGCCTGAAATTAGTGCGTGCAGTGACTGCGAAAGCGTCAATGGATTTATGGAAGGTGTTTGCAAGGTCTACGAAGAGCGCGGGAGTCTGCTATGCACCTTGATGACGGTCAAGTCGCGACGCGAAAAGAAGGAAAGATGTGAGGTGGAATGTATTTTTGGTTTGTGTCAAAGAGTTCATTTCTTGTAGCGAAAACCACGTTCGTCGGCACCAAAATTAACGTAGCGGTTACTTGTGACGCATATAATAGTTCGCTGGAAGAAGCCAGCATTCAGTGACGTTTAAGGCAAATGCACTGCTATCAGGACTTGTTTTCGATTGCGAACGGAACGATAAAACACAGTCAAAATAATACCTTTGAAGTACAAGCCCCTGAAGTATTAGAAAAGTGCATTGGAAAAATATCGTACCCGAATTTAGATTTCTTGATGAAAATTCGGGCAATAAAGAAAATCATAATGTCGCACTAACGGCCAAATACAGCAGTACCACGTTGGAAAAGTTGAAAATTTTCGTTGACCGAGAAATTGATGTGGCGCAACCAGCGCTGAGAACAGCGGAACTGGGAGAAATAGGAACGGCTTGTCAGTACTTTGCGGCTTACTTTAAGGAGTTTGGTTTCGAGTCGTTTAGTATTGTGCACGCTGTCTTCTCCACTTGTGTGACGAAAGAGGCAAGAAGGCGGAGGATATCCAGTTTTCTGTTTAATGATTAGGTTTATCTTGGTGTTATTCGATACTTTAACTCACTACACAGTTTGCCACTTTCGCATTGCCTTCCCACCAAAATTATATAAAACTCAAAATCATCCCAAACATTTCAAACTAGGTAAAGCATCCCCAAGTGTAAAAATCAGCTCCCTAATATAGTCCAAATATATTTCCTTACTGTAAAGATAGTGTCTGGCATGTAGTAAATATGTTAGTTATGCGGGCTATAAGTGCGCATTATAAACTTGTATCCCTATTTGAAGTTAATAGCAACGATCAATGTGAAACCACCGCATCATCAGCGGGCGCCCGGCGAGGATGTAGGTGAGTACCCGTTTGTTTTTTCTAAATTTTTGATATTGATCGTAAATATTATTTCTACTATTTAATTTTTATTAAAAATTTTAATTTATAAAAAAAAAAAAATATAAGAGAAACGTACGCAAATCCCTCCAAATAACTGTAACGTTCGACATTGAGGTGATTTTGATATGTTATAAAAAAAATAAAATTATGAAGTCTTGAGGAAGCGGTCGTTGCGTACGTATCAATACCAAGTTGTTAAACCAAAAGAAGAAACGACATGCACAATTCAACATTAAGATCAGCTCCGCACCCCTTTGAAACTTATTCATAAATTTATAAATTTTATTTTCTTTCTTTATTAAATTCTATTTTTGGACTAAATTTACATTTTTGGTGTTTTATATGTATGACCCGTATTTGAATTCATTTTTGCATTACTATTAAACATAATTAGCATCTTCATGTTGTTGTAACTTATCAAGAAATAAAGATAATCGAAAAGATAAACTCGGTCTTTCCATTCCCTCATACCTGACCGGGTATAGGACCCGCATCGATGGAAGGCTTTTTCGCTGATATGGGCTAGCCATTGGGCGCGCTCCAACGTTTTTGTCGCTTAACAGCGGCTCTGGCCGGGTAGAGTGGCCTTCCGCTCGCGTGCCCTTTAATGATATAGGGTTATGTGATTTCATTGCATAACTCTATAGCATAAATTGGTTGCGTTTGTGCTTCTCATTTGAGGAAAGTGTCATACTAAGTGCTTTTGTAAGAGTTTTTCACTCAAATGGGAAACACATGGCCACATCTACGTTTGGATCTTGATCCGGTTGGGAGGGTGCGACGGGGCACCACCTCTATCTGGATGCCCCACTCTTATTTGTGGGCCATAATAATCGTCGGGTAACGACGAAGTTCCCTTATGTTCGTTTGTCTTCCCTAGGTCCAGTTTGTCCTTTTTCATCTGCAATGTCCAACCCTTAGTTGGTTACCTCCTTTTTTTCGACTTCGGTCGACTTTTTTGTGACCCAGGAATTCGTGAATGCGAAACTCTTTTGTAGTGGGTGCTTGTGCTGAGGGAAAGAACCCGCCCTACGACACCACAACGCTAGCCTGCCAGCGCATTCACGCGTCCCCAGACAAGGCCAATCTTGGCAGATCTTACCATCCTCTTCCGCCGAGGCAGCAGACCATCGTTGCAGTCCTGAACGGACATCTAAATACCTATTTTACTACATTTTTTATGAACGCGTATCACGTCTTTGTCTTTGCTAGTGTTATTGCATTGATAATTCGTAAACGTAGAAATCTTTACTGACTATCCAGGACATTCGCACACTGATAAAGAGTTCCCTGTAATCTGATGGCGCCTTGCAGCAAAAAAAATAAGGCCTGGCCCGAAGTAATGCATCAAACGATTCCAGGCTAGGTTCTCAGGTTGAAAGGAAAGGTGTTTAGTGGATAGTCTAAAATCCTGTCGTGTTCGAGAACCCCACAATCAGGGCGTATATGGCCATTGCTTTCCTACCACAAAAAAAAAAAAAAACGGAACGTTTAAACTCGAATTACCGAAATATTCTAGCTCGGTTTTTCGATTTTTTTACAACGATTTAAATATTTCTTACCATATTATATTAAAATAGAATAATTTTTCCTGTGTCTTTCCAGCTGTGATGAAGAGGCATTTATAAATTTCCAACCACGTACTTATGCACTCGCAGCAGAAATGAATGCTTCATGCAATAGTAAAAGATATAATTATACACTGATCTTCACTGTAATTGGAGTTGTAACGGCCCTAAGTCTTACATTATTTATAATCAAAGCGATACGGAAAATCTACAAACCCGCTCGACCACGTATAAAGAAAACATTTGTGGTACAAAAGAAAATTTCCCAAACGCCTCTGACAAGTCGTCCTGTAGCAACGGAGCAATGCGAAATAACTATTGAAAATTGTTGTAACATGAATATTTGTGATACGGTAAGTTTTAGAAATACTGTTTGATTTGTCCCATTTTAAAATTTCTCTTTTCATATCATTACAGCCTTGCTTCGACCCTAAATTATTACAGCAAAATCTATCATGTGATAGTGGGAAAGATGATAAGAAAACGCTTATTAATAATATGGAAGAAGATTTATATTAAATCTGACCAATTCTACAGCATGTATTAACTCATTCGGCAAAAATTAGGAAGGCTATCAGTAGCATAAAGTGGGGGAAAAAGAAAGAGCTAAAAAACTTTTACGGGCTAAGAAAGTTAGTTTTTTTGTTTGATTTTTATTTATTTGACGTTATCAGAAGAAAACCAAATTAGTTAAAATTGATAATTTCATTCAGGATTTAATTCGGTACGTATTCAATTTTATATTCTAAATAGATAATCGAGACACTTAAAATTACTTAATAATGAATTTAACTTATTTTCATATTTGTAGACAAAACTTTTGTCCTGTATTTGAATTTTTTATTTTATAAAATTTCTTTATTATATTTCTAAAGTCATGTTTTTCGGCAATATATCTATGATTTAATTATAAAAGAAAATTTCAAAGATTGTATAAAATGTTTTTAAAATGAAAACGTTTAGTGATTACGGGGGGTAAAAGTTAAATTTTTCGAACAAGGCGTTATGTGCAGAACATATAGTTATAAAAATAAGTTTGGACAGAGACTTATAAAATAAAAACTGAGGCAGCAATATACTTTAAGAAATATTTCAAATTATAGAGACATTATTTCCTTTTTTGAATTTAAGAAATAAGAATGGAAACTTAATTTTTAATTTATATTATTCAATCGTAAGTGAATACAATGGGTATGTAAGTAACGAATAATTTTTAAGACAATATGTTCCTTTGTTTGAAGCGTACTTTTATGTTCATCGTAGATAATGCTGTGCGATCTTGGTAATTTACTCGTATTACTACGGTCAGTGAATATAAGAAGTTTTTTTGCATATAAAATAAGAGAATCGTGAATTCAAATGACTTCGATTGATAAGATGGCTATTAAAGAGAATGAGATATTTAAAAAAATACAAACATATTTATCTACAAGCCATTTATGGTATTTTCAAATTAAATTTATTCTTATGAAGAATAACGGAAAAGATGATGTGGATTCTATACAACTTGAAGTTATTTGGATTTATGATTAATTTTAGTAGCAGTTTGTTATAACCAACGTTTGAACAGCTTCTACGATGAATAAGTCTTTATAAAATTATTGAATATTTATGTACAATTTATTAGATTTATTAGAAGTCTTATTCATTTATTCATTCTTTTAGTCAAACTTATCAATTAATAGGAAAATCACCCTTGCCACTTGCCGTTTCAACAAAATGTCAAGAATCTGACATGGTATTCCTTTATGTATATTTTATTCTGCATATTCTAAATTGGCACGCAACGAAAAGCACATGCAAACGAACCTTGAAATATGTGGTTTTCAATGATTTTATTCTTAGAATTTACTCACTGAGATTTTTCCACCCTCCACCAGTAAGCTAGATAAAGTTATTACTACGCTGGTCACTTAAAATAACTTTAATATTTCTTCTTCTTCTTCTTAGCAATACAATCCCTCTCGGGCCTTCGCTTCCTGCAAATAGCGCCTCCAACTGTCTCGGTCCATTGACCGCGTCCTCCAATTCCGAAATCCGAGCAGCGATGAACTGTCTTCGTCGACCGAGTCAGACCAGCGTTTCCTCGGTTGCCCCACTGGTCTCCGGCCTTCAGTTCTCCCAACGAATACCTTTTTTGGTATCCGTTGTTCGTCCATACGATTGATGTGGCCAGCCCATTGTAGCTTCCGTAGTCTTATAATCGTTGAGACCTCCCGTTCGTCAAAAATTTCATACAGCTCATGGTTGTATCGAATTCGCCATTGGTCCCTGTCTAGGGGCGACACCTCAAATAAATTAGGGTGCTCCGGCGGGGCTTACGGACCCGGTTCAGCTCGTCCCGAGATGGGCGTGGGGCGCCACTCGCTTGTCCACCAAGACCCCAATAAGCCACCAAGCGAGAATACGGCTTACCGGTTTCTCTTTCTCGCAGCACAAAAAAGCAACTTCACCACTATACTTTTTGTGTCGCTGAGAACACTCGTGCAACTTAGCACAACCATTTTTCGGCCAGAAATTTAGAATGGCTACGAATAAATACACTTTTCTCGGAACTCCCTAACAATGGAACATTGCCACCCCATAGGTATGTTACACAGCTCCCCTGAACACTAACATTAAACTTTAAATTTTCTTCTCGCGATTTACCATAATAGCCGTACCTGTTACAATCTCAAACTCAAATTCAATTGGATTATCTAAAGAAAATTTATCTTTTTTCTGGAATTTAACTTTAATTACAACATGAAATAAATTTCAAATAATAACTAATTTAAACTCTCAATTGTAATCGAATGAAAAAAAAGAAATCTTTAAAAGGAAAACTTACTGTCTACAAGTTATAAAGGGGCCACTTCTCCGTTATTCGACTTGCTTCGCCACTTGCTGCTCAAAATACGTCCTCGTCGCTTTACTTCGTTCTGGTGTTCCACTATGTTTTAATCCGTCTCGTACGCACTTGCTACTACTGCTTTGAAAATCCAGCCGAAGCTCGTCCTCTGTCTTCTCCGCCGTCGCTTCACTTTTCCACCTTCGCTTCGCCAAACCCAAGAAAAAGGAGGAGGCGCGTCATTCGTCGCGCTCTTGGGTTAGAGTCCATGTTTCAAACCCATAGCATAACACAGGTCTTATGCTTACAACCATTAAAATTTTATGAAAAAAATATCCTCACCAAAGAAATACATTTCTACCAATGAAAATAATAATCTCTGTTATACCTCCATAACACCAAAGTGGTTTATCCGAGGGGGCCATTCAGTTTTTGTGGCGGGGTCAAAAGTGGCATGTGCTTGCGCTCTTCTTCTAATCCTGCCTACTTGAAAGCAAAAACCGAAAAACAACACCGCTCCCTTTCAATGCTCAGCACCCCTCTACCGTTCTAATTAAACGCAACGGTAACTATCGTAGGCCATTTTAGAGAGCTTAACTATATTTGATTGAAAATAACATAAAGTTTGTTCAATTACATGTGCATTCTAACAACTTTCGATATTTCTTTTTTTCAAAATAATTATATTTTAATAAACATGAAATTTTCCTTCAAATCATAATTTTTCTTTCTTATTTTCTTTTCTTTCAGCTAAAAATTCACTTTCATTGAATAGTTATTCTTTCATGTTTGAGCTTTCCCAATTTCATCTATATTCACTGAATAATAAAGACTATGGTTTCTACTAAAATAATAACACCATTGTTCCTGATAACAGTATAAAATTTATGAGATCAGATACTAGTATTTCGGAACTCAGTTGGCATCTTTTTCTGCGCAATGTTTATACAAAACTAATTTTGATTTTTTACTACATATACCTGTTGGAAGTTAGTACAGGCAAAAAGAAATAAGTCGAGTAGACAGGAGTATGCTCCTACGAGGGCGATCCCAAAAGTACCTGACCCGACAAAGAAAACAGTAAAAAAATTGCGAAAATGTTTTTTTATTTTTCAACATATTCTCCTTTCACCTCGACACACTTTTCCCAACGATGTTAAATAGCTTCGATACCCGCTTTAAAGTAGGAACCGTCAAGCACTTCAAAATAGTTATGAAGAGCAGACTCTACCTCTTCATTGTTGGCAAATCTTTTGCCGCCGAGCCATTATTTCAAATTCGCAAAAAGGAAATAATCTAAGGAAGCCAGATCTGTTGAATAGGGTGCGTGATCATTGATTTTAGCCATCGCAATGACGCACTTGTGGATTGGTACGTTGTCGTGATGAAACAACACTTTCTTTTTCGTCAGATGGGGCAGTTTTTTCTTGATTTTATCACTCAAACGCTGCAATAAGGCTGTGTAATATGCGCCGTTGATTGTTTTTCCTTTTTCGATATAATCAATAAATATTATTCCACGCGCATCCCAGAAAACGGATGCCATGACCTTGCCAGCTGACTGAATTGTCTTTGCTTTCTTTGGAGCCGGTTTCCCCTTTTCAGTCCATCTTTCATCTTGCGCACAGCTTTCTCATGTTCAAATTTTCGATCAAAATGCGATGCACAGCACTTTTTGAAATGCCTGCCATGTCTGCTATCTCGCGCACTTTTAGTCGACAGGCATCCAATACCATTTTGTGGATTTTCTTTATATTTTCTGACGTAGTGACCTCACTTAGTCGACCACTGCGGTGTTCATCTTGGCAGCTCGTACAACCTCGCTTAAACTTAGCTACCCAATATTTGACCATTGTAAGCGAAGAAGCAGACTTCCCCAAAGTAGAATCCAACTCGGCTTTGATATCGGTTGGACTTAGACCATTCAATTGAAAGAATTGTATCACATTACGATGCCCGATTTTTTCCATATTTACAAATTGTGGTGGTGTTGTCAATCGCAGTAATTTTTTTTTAAACTACCTGTATTCATAAGTCATGTCGGGTACTTTTGGGACTACTCTCGTATCAAAAGGGTTTTGTGCTGAGCCCATGAAATCCAGACATTTACATTGCGTAACTAATGTACAAAGTCAAGTCAAGGCTTAAAGGAAATCAAATTTTACTCTAATTTAGGTGGCCACAATTTTTTTACAGTGTAAGAAATATTCAGCGTTTCAAAGATATTTAAGTTATTCATCTTTCCTGAAGTTTTCAAGAAGATCCAATCAATAATGTAGCATATAGTTTGATCAAAACTCCACAGAGTAGAAAGCCGCGCACTGTTGCTGTGGTATATGAACATTCAAATGGCTATAACTTCACTGAATATGGTTGGATTCTGTTAAAAATTAAAGGATATGACAATATTGTATTGAACTATCTAAGGGTACAATTTTGACTTCTAAGGTATTTCTCGTTTTTGTACTCATAAAGATCTACCTCCATGATTATTTTCAGTGTGGGGGACACAATTTGTTCGTATTCTTCGGCTTCACTTGCCTACCCCGTTATCTTTATTGCTATTTTAATATTAAAATATCTCATCAAGGCCGTTGGTTTGATACCCTACCTGACTTTCTTCGGCGGAAAAAAAGTGGGGCCACACAAATATATGGAGACTTCCCTTAAAATTCTACCAATTTTAATACCGTATTATAAAATTTTTTTATTCAAAAAACCCCAAAAAAAGCTAAATAATTTAAACAATAATTATTTTCTTTGCTAATCACAAAAAAACATTTTTGTTTTGCTTTAGCACTACAGCCCCTTTCGGGCCTTCGCTTAGAAATAGAGCATCTCATTATCTTGATCGAATATATCGGCACTCGAGAAGGTGACGTGGTCAGTACCACGCTTTGGCCGTACGTCCGTCCACCCAGTTGCGATACGTTCCGATTTTAAACCACCATATATCATAATTAAATGGACTTATAGTCCATCCGGAGACACACTCGAAAAAATTCTTGTTGTCACTAACAAGATTCGTAACAGGAACCTTCGGCTTACGCAGCGAGTACTTTAACCACTACACTACGTGGACTAAAAAAAAAAATACTTGTGTCAGAATGGCAGAATGGCAGAATGGGTAATGAATAAAACCAATCGAGTCAACCAGTTTAGCTTTTTTATTTAATTAATTTCTCTCCGTAAGCAACACACGTCTACTCGGCTTCGCTGGCGTGTTCGACTGACTGCATTTCACGACTGGCATCCGTTGTTGCCAGTTGTCCAGTTTCTCCAGTGTTAACAGCTCGGCCATCCTGGGGTGACTCGTCCCGAGACACACCTTCAACCAAGGCGGGATCGGAATTAACTTCTGATTCGTCATCCGTTGATTCATCGTCGCTGTTCGATTCTGGTCCCAAAGAACACGAGGGTTTCAACCGCTCCGCGTGGAATACAGATTGGAACGATCGTTGATTCCGTTGGCTATCTTCTAAATCTCCAATGAGGTATCGGTCGCAATCCAATACCCGATTAATCACATACGGTCCCTTATTGCGTGGCTGTAATTTTCGAGATTCTCCGGTCGCAGAAGGCATGCTATTGACCACAACCAGATCATTAACCGCAAACTGTTTTGATTGCCCGTGTCGTTTGTCGAAACGTTCTTTCCATTTTTGCTTTTCGATGTTAATTCTATTCGCGATTTAGTCATAGCCGATTTCCGTGGATTTAGTCCCATCCAACTAGTGTAGCGCTTGGAGCAGCTTATTCGGTAGAATGTCACGTAGCTGGTATCAGAATACAATCGCATTCAGCGTGTGACCGGTAGTCAAGTTTGCTTGGGAATTTAAAACAAACTGAAGCCTTTTAAGATTTCGGTCCCATTTGCGGTCGTTATCTGTTGAAGTTCGCAAATATAGAAGAACAGATTGATGCGCTCTCTCGATTTGGCCATTTGCCCTGGGGGTTCTAACCGCATTCAAAACAAATGGCTGATATCGATATCAGCACAATAACTTTAAAACTTTTTGGAATTGAAGTCTGCGCGTCTGCGCCCAAAAAAGGTAGTTCGATCATTTAGTGCATGAATTACTGGGAGCGTACTCGCCGACTTTACAGCTTTTACTACAATATATTTCGAAAATGAGTCAGTTATTCCTAGCACGTATTGGTTTCCAGCGGTACTTTTAGGAAAGGGTCCCAGGTGGTCTACGTGTATCGTTTCGAACGGGATAGGTACAACCGGGCTAACATACAGTTTCTCAACTGACTTCCCAGCAGCCCTTTTAAAATAACAGCATTCGATACAGCCAGCGGTATATCCCTTAACGTAATTTCGCATTCGCTTAAACCAATAATAGGGCCGTATCTTTTCTAACGTTTTGTCCACCTGAAAGTGTCAGTCATCATGAGCTTTCTTCACAACTCTCCAGCGTACAGCTTTTGGCACGACCCATCGAAGCTCTCCCCGCACTTTCCGATATACGAGTAGTAGATTGGTTGCCAGTATGTAATCCTCCACTAACTGCGCCAGCTGGCCGGAACACTGTTCGCCTTGAATTACCCGCGTGATATTTCGTAGCGCCTCGTCCTGTTGTTGTATTGTAACAAGCCAGTCTTCGTCAGTAATGTTGACTGTTAAAATCCTCTCAACAACTTCAGTGGTGTTTTCGGTAGGTGCACGAATTAAGGCATCCACATGCTGCATCCTGCGGCTGTCCCGGTGAATTAGTTTAAAATCATACTCGGACATCTTCAGCCACCATCGTGCTATTCTTGGAGGTAGGGGCTTCTTTAGTCGCACCGTGGTAACTGCAGAACAATCTGTTACAATCGTGAAAGGTTTCCCTAACAAATAGATTCGGAACCTTAATCACGATTCTACGATAGCGAGTACTTCCAGCTTATACGAATGGTAATTTTTCTCTGCTTCGCTACAACAACGGCTATAGTAGCAAATCGATTTAATCTCACCCGAAGATTTTTCCTGGAATAACACTCCGGCCAGCCCTTTGGAACTCGCATCTGTATGGATCTCATGGCGTTTCGTCTGATCGTACAAGCACAGAATAGGCTCGTTGGATAACACCTCCTTCAGACGGCTAGATGCGGCTTCTTGATCAGCATCCTATAGGAAAGTTGCATTTTTCTTCAGTAGGTGGGTTATTGGTCGTGCTATTTCGGCACATTTTTCAATATACTTCCGAAAAAATCCGGTTAACCGTAAAAATCTTCAAACGTTGTTAACATTTTCGGGTGTTGGGAAATCTTTAATCGCTGGTACTTTATCTCCCCAGGTGCTGGCGTTCACTCGGTGGCCCAAAAAGTTAATCTCACTTTCCAAAAATCAGCATTTTGAGCGGCGGAGAGTAATTCCGACTGCTGGAATCACTTCAAGTACCTTCCGCAGCTTTCCCATGCCTTCGGCAAAATTTTTGCTTTTGATCATTAATTCGTCGAAAAATGTAATGAGTATCCCAGGAGGCAACATACGCTCGATTTTTTTCATTGCTTCCTGGAACACAGCTGGTCCGTTTACAACTCCGAATGGCATTCTTAGAAATTCAAAATGCCCATCGTGCGAAATAAAGGCAGTATATTTTCGAGACTCTGGCTCGACTTCGGTTTGGTAGTATCCGGATAGCAGGTCCAGAGTTGTGAACAACTCAGCATCTGCAAGTTGTGCTAGCAGCTCATCCACTACAGGCATGAAGAAGGGACGTTCCACGGTAATGTTACTTAGTTCTCGGTAGTCCACACATAGTCTATCTTTTGAATTCGATTTTAGTTGGTTCGAGTGGCCCACTGGTTCGAGTGGCACTGGTTTAAAATAAGAACGTATCGCAGCTGGATGTAGCTACACACGGCCAAAGCGTGGTACTGACAATATCACCTTTTCAGTGCCGATACATACGATTAAGATAATGAGATACTCCATCTATCACTAAGGGAAAGCCCAAAAAGGGCGTTAGTGCTAAAACAAAAACTAAAATTTAGGCTTCGCGGTATTGATTTCTTCAAGAAATTTTACGTCGCGTGAAATTTCTAATTTTCTTGTCCTTTCGACGCATCTATAAGCATTATGAGCTGCGCTGTATCTCACGGTAATCATTTCATTTGCATTTTGATTCCATATTCCATGCTTTATGCTTAAAACCACTTTTGCCATAAAATTAGAATTTTCAAGTTGACTCTTTTCGCAGGCCAAAACTCTTCAGAATTTATCCGTGGCCCGAAGTAGTCAACGTATTAATAATGAGCGATGCCTACCATATTTCTGTTGAATCCGCATCGAAAAACATGCGCTTGTTTTTGACGTAGAGTTCCGAAACGTGATTAAGCTGCCTCAGTTTCGAGGTTATGACGCCTTAAATTTGGATGATAGCTTGCTGGGCAAACACAATTGTAATTAAATCACTTTTCCTGAAATTCACAAAATCACTTCGAATCGTTTATCGCTTTAAGAGTTTGCAGTGAGACTGGGAAAGCTAATCTTTATTGATTCATTGATAAGTCGAAAGTCCCTGGCTCAAATTCCGTTCGTGACATCAAGATTTGCTTGAGTAATTCTTCGGACGGACTATGAGCCCACTCAATTATGATACGTACTTATTAAAAATCAAAACTTGTCACAGCTTGAGTGGACATACGGCTAAGCGTGGTACTGACCCTATTACCTTCTTGAATGCCGGTACGATCGAGATAATGTGCTCCCTTTTACCGATGTATTGAAAATTGTCTGGGTGGCACACTTGACGAAGCGATGCGATGTGAATGCAGATCGCATGACCGTTGTGCGACGAAGAAAGAGTGATAATAGGGAATGAAGGTATAAAAAAAATTCTAAGCGAAGGCCCAAAAGGGGCTGTAGTACTAAAACCAAACAAAACTGCGTATTCCGCAAAACTGAATTCAACCCAAAATCAAAGCCTTAACCTTTTGGATTTACATGTATCAACTTTTCTCCGCTGTACAAAAATGCAATCTTTCTTCACCGGAAAAAACCCCTTAAATTTTTTTTCTCCCATCAATTTTCTTTTTTCGCCTAGCAGATCTTGAGAATTCTGTGTCACTACAGAACTTGCCTCTGAATTCAATCACCAGGAACTTATATTGTCATTTGTAAAATAAGCCATCGCAGTAAATAAATGTATGTCCATTTCAAGTACAAAAAAAAAACAAATTTATTAAAAATTTTCAATTCCAAATACTTAATGCGAAAAAATTTATTTAATATGGCTCATACACGATAAAATAATGTACACCTTGCTGTTTCTTCTTCTTCATCTTCTTAATACTACAGCCCCGCTCGGGCCTTCGCCTCCTGCAAACAGCACCCTCAACTGTCTCGGTCCATTGACCGCGTCCTCCAATTTCGAAATCCGAGCAGCGGTGAACTGTCTTCGTCGACCGAGTAAGACAGCGTTTCTTCGGTTTCTCCACTGGTCTCCTGCCTTCAGTTCTCCCAACGAATACCTTTTTAGGTATCCGTTGTTCTTCCATACGATTCATGTGGCCAGTTTCTACACATTATCATTTTCTTCGTTGTTCCAAAATTATTAAAAACGATTGCTTCTTCTTTCTAGTTCTCACAATTGATCACAGCAATTAGTGATTTATTTTTAACTTCTGTCTTTAATTCTGTCTGCTCTGTCTTTCATGTGATATGAATTATGACTCAGCATCGGTGATTGAGATGTTTTGCGAACTATGCTTCACTAACAAGTAAAATCGAACAGTACCTGCAATAGAGCATTTCAGAGAATCTTGATTTTTCCACCCTTGTTGATTCTGATCGTTTTTCTAAATTATTGAAACAAATGGATTGCCTATTGCCAGTCCGCTATTGTTTACGGCAAAGCTATACAGTAACTTGGCCTAAAGTCGTAAATTGCATACAACTGAAAAAAAAACATTTTCTCGTATTTTTTTAAAATTATATCTGTAGGAATGTAAAAAAATGCTTACAAAAGAACTTCATCCTTGATTTATTTACATACGAGTATCTCTTATCAGGAGTAGTCCACGCGGTGTAGTGGTTAGAGTGCTCACCCCGTTAGCCGAAGGTCCCTGGTTCGAATCCCATTGCTGACAATGCGATTTGTTTCGAATGATTCTATGGACGGACTATAACCCCGTTCAGTCATATGTGCTGGTTTCGGAACGTATTGCAGCTACGTGGATGGACATACGGCAAAACCGTGGTACTTACATTATCACCTTCTGGAGTGCCGACACATTCGATAAAGATAATGAGATACTTTTAACATCTCCCAGCGAAGGCCCGAAAGGGGCTGTAGCGCTAAAACGACAAAAAAATCTATCAGGAATAGTTCGCGTTTCGTTTTGGTCAAAGTGCCCACCGCTTGACAAGTATTTCCTGAGTTCCAAGCCGCCGTTGATGGCAACGAATTTGTTTTAGTGGTTCTTCTGTCGGAATATAAGCCCACCCTGCTGTAATGGGTGCTGATTATAAAATCGGGTAACAATCATACGGTCAAGCGTGATACTGACCAAATAACTTTCGAGAATACCGTTACAGTCAATATATTATATCCTCTAAAGTTTTCAACGCCAAGCTTCAATTTGGATTAGTGGGAGATGATTATATCTTATCAAAATCAGCACATGCAATAATCGATCTATTATAAGATTGTTTTCAATATGATCCATAAAAGCTTTAGCTTATTGCTAGAATGGATAGCCGTTTTATTTGCTTCTTTGCCGCTTAATTCTTGTTCTGTTTTATTATTAATTTGCTTGCCTTCGGCAATGAAAAATAAATCATTTATTTCAATATGTATTTATGTTTCAAGATTAATAAATAATATGTTGTTCACTATTTATAGCCTGATGATGGGTCAAACCATGACCCGAAATATTGAAACATAAATATTCATGAGGATTTTCTTAATCAATCACCTAAAACCTTGCAATCCTTTACTATCAAATTATCATTAAAATCATATTGAGCTAGCAAAAGTTAACTCTGTGCAGAATAACTTCCAACAAAACCAAAATTAATAGACTGGGGCGGAGAGTTTGCACCATCTTATTTGTCAGTCAAATAAATTTAAAACAATTCCTTAAAGTAATTTTTAACTGATAATATTGCAGATAAAGTTTTCAATTCATCAGTACCTAAACTGTTTCTTATATAAAACAATTAGTAATGATATATTAATTTTACTGCCAATATTTCAAATAACTGATATTCCTAACGTGCGTCGTAGATAGTCATTGAAATTGGAATTCAAACTATTCTAATGAAATGTTACCAAATACAAAAACCATCAAAAAAATATATGTACATAAAAAAATGTTCAGCTTAAAGTAAATAGACATTGTTCTACAAAATAAAAATATATATTATTTACATAAACATAATTATCTTATTTATAATAAATATCATTTATTTTATCTATTAGTTTAAGATATTTGATTGTTATTGGAAATCGAAACAAAGTGTACCAACAATATCAGAATTGAAATTACTTCATTTTTCATATAAGTTATTTATGTCATAGTTTTTAAATGAAGTGCGCTTAGTACATACCCAATCCTTTTTTTAAAGCACACAAAAAAAATAAAAGATTTGATATAAAATAGTAAAACCATATGAAGTCAAATTTCTAAATTATTTTGTGCTATGTAGTTAACCAAAAACTGCCTTAGACATCCAAGAAGGAGTTAATGCAGAGATGGCATAATAATTCAGCGATTGAAAATACAATAAAAATGTAAATTCTGAGGAAAAAAATCTTAAAAAAAAGGAAATTGTGATATAATTCTAGGTTTGTACTTTAATAAAGACTTAAATATATAATATTTTTAAATTGCTGCATTTTTATTTTATGGAAATTGCATGAGAAAATCCAATTAAAATCATATACATGTTTGTTGTTTTACACGGTGGTCAGTATATTAGAATTAGTTGAAAGCTATTAATATGAGTCCTGTTGGCTAGAAAGTGATTAATATTGTCGCGTGTATGGTTCGCGGCCAATAATTTTAATGTTCCGGGTAAGTGAAAACGCAATATCTTTTAAATTAAATTAAAAGAGTTTATTTATTCACTAAAAATGTACAATCACTCAGTTAACTATTTCACAATTTTAATTAGAATCTAACTTTCACTTGTCAATAAAATTTCTCTAACAACTGTCTTCACTTAACAATCAACGAAAATCACTCCACTATTACTCGATCAACATCGCTTTTCAATTCGCTATCGCAGGTTTTACTATATCGCGGTTCTAATAAATGATCCCCCCATTCATTCAGCTCGCCTTTATATAGGGTCTCTACCCATTCAACCCATTTCTCGTACCTGGTATATTCGAGCAGCTTAATGAATGGAGTGACGTCACTTTCAGATGTTGATCATGCTTGGTGGGTTCTCGTGGTTTCGAGTAAATTTACTTTGTTGATCATGAGGTTCTTAATGGTTGTGAAAACAATTGCAACAGTAGCTCGCAGAATTATTCGTGCATGTAACAATATAATAACACAATTAATTTCTTTCGCTTTACAAATGAGTATTTTAAGAGCCCGGAAATGAAATCGACGCAATATTTTTCGTTTGGGAGATTATAAAATTTGCCGTTTTTGTTGTCAAAGTCAAAAGCGCTTTATTCACACCATCAGAGTCAAAAACATATCGATTCATATCCAAATGCACGAATGCTTCTGGAGGAACGAAGTCAGTAGTGAGTCAAGTTTCAATATACCCGTCTGTAGGGTCGAACGGCTGTGAAATCTAGGGGTTTTCGGTCACATTTATAGATCTTGCGATATAATTCCGAAGAAGCCTCAATATGAAGATATCGACTCTGGTCACTTAGCAGTTTAATAAATTCTTCTGTTCGATAGATGTTTAGTGTTTTCAATCCGTGTCAGGCTTTCTGTACAAACTGGACATTTCCTTTCGAAAACTGTTAATCTTTCTTTAGTACTAGCACTCTCTGGTTGTATATGATCCTTACTAACCAGGGTCTTGTAACAGATAACTTCGACCTTTTGATCAATGTATCCAGTGGCGATAGGGGGGTGAGTATTAAATTTCTCAAAATTCTTTTGCTAAGTTCTTTTTTTGTATTACGAAAATTAACTTTCATGCAGTATGTAGAAAATTTGTTTAAATTATAGATATTATGGATTGTTGAAAATTTCGCAACAATCATAGAAGAAAATCTAGTTTCCGGGTTTTTCTTTTGATAATTCATCGATGACTTCGTCAGCTATGGTTTCAATGTCACGATGAATTGCCAAAGCAACCAGTCCTACAATAACGAAAAAATGAAACCAAAATAAGTTACAAATTCTATGCTGAAAGTCAGAAAATCATAATAAACATATCAAACTCACTTCTTCTGTCGTGTTTCTTTGAATAGTTTTTATTCGTTTCAAACAAGAGAATATTTTTCTGCAATTGACGTTGATTCCGGCAATGTAGCTAAGATCTTGAGGAACACATTGGGATCATTCCATATAAAAACGTCCAACGTGGAAGTTGCATGATTTTTGATTTTGTTGAAAAGAATTGAGTTTAACCTTATAACTGTCTAATACGAAAATCTGTTGTAATTTTTTTTTCAGGTGCTTAACTGCGGATTAGCACTGGCTTGAAGTCCGAAATTGGCTGATTTTTAGTGTATCATTTAGTCAACTGACACTTTTTTTCCATAACATGTGCGGTAATGATTGTTGTTAAATTTTACTTCACAAAATATGTTCTTCTTATAAAAAATATAAAGATCCTGTTTCTAAAATTAACGAATGAGTGATAGTAAACTGAAAATGCGATAAAATTTGCTAATTTTTCCGATTTTCACCTGTATCCTATTGCAAAACTATGTTATAAAAATTTTTAATTTTTTTGCTACATGGAACTTGAACAACGGAAAGCAAAATTATAGATTTGAGTTAGTGGATATTATATTAAGAGAGAAAAAATAAATAAAAATTTCAAATTTTCAAAATGGCGCCCTCTGTAAAAACCATGTTGAGGAAAATATAAACATCGGAAAATTTCATGAATTTATACAATCAAATAAAAAGTGTGGCCACACTAAGCGATCGAAGCTGGAAATCTGCACGAAAATTGCACGTGTTCTAGAAACAGCTATTTCTATGCCTCCTACATTCTAGATAATATGCCTAAAATATTTTCCGACCATAAAACACTCATTCGGGTTAAGACAAAAACTAAAAAATATCAAACCGAAATTCGCACGTTTAAGGGGAGAAAAATCGATTTAAAGTTTTTGGGTAGTGACACGTAAAAAATTGGAAATTTTTTGCCTTTCAGCCACTAAAACTGCTCTTAAACTTTTCCAAAGTACCATAAATTTATACTTTTTGGAAAATTCAGACGCTAATCTATACACCAATATCAAAATATTGCAAATCGGTTGGAAAATCTGGCCACAGCAAAGTCATAAAGGGAAGAGTTCCCCAAACCTGCCCCCCAAAAAAATACTATCTCGCTTATTAGATCACCTAGAAACATAATTTTTGCTTTGATTTGTTTGTTTACACTCACTTTTTTAAATTACACATGGCTTTTTATGTAGACAAGTCTGTTTTTTCGGTCTAATAAGCGAGAAAGTATGTTTTTGGGGGCCAGGTTTTGAGACTTTTTCCCTTTATGACATTGCTGTGGCCAGATTTTCCAACCGATTTGCAATATTTTGATATTGGTGTATAGATTAGCGTCTGAATTTTCCAAAAAGTATAAATTTATGGTACTTTGGAAAAGTTTAAGAGCAGTTTTAGTGGCTGAAAGGCAAAAAATTTCCAATTTTTTACGTGTCACTACCCAAAAACATTAAATTGATTTTTCTCCCCTTAAACGTGCGAATTTCGGTTTGATATTTTTTAGTTTAAAGGCTTAACCCAAGTGAGTGTTTTGGTGGTTGGAAAATATTTTAGGCATATTATCTAGAATGTAGGAGGCATAGAAATAGCTGTTTCTAGAACACGTGCAATTTTCGTGCAGATTTCCAGCTTCGATCGCTTACTGTGCCCACAATTTTTATTTGATTGTTGAAATTTTGGTTTTATCTTGTAGCTGGCTTTGTGTAGTTTTCGTCAAGTGTAAATATGTAGTACTTTGTTTGAGAATACAATTTATTATGGCGTTTAGGAAGCAAGGACATGGATTTTCCTAAAACACGTCCATTTCTACGGCAGATGTCTGCCTTTGATCGTCCACTGCGACCACAGTTTCCATCCGATTGCCAAAATGTTGGTCTCATTTTTTAGCTGATATTCTGTAGTTTACGTTGATTATAAATTTGTAGTGCTTTGCGGAAGAGCGCTGTATTTAGTGAGGGTCAAAGTAGGAGTACGGCGAAAAATAGACTTCGCTGCATAAAAAGTCACGTGTAATTTAAAAAATGTTTTTCATTGCTGATAAGTGATACATGAGTGTAAACAAACAAATCAAAGCAAAAATTATTTTTCTAAGTGGTCTAATAAGCGAGATAGTATGTTTTTGGGGGGCAGGTTTTGGGAACTTTTTCCCTTTATGACATTGCTGTGGCCAGATTTTCCAACCGATTTGCAATATTTTGATATTGGTGTATAGATTAGCGTCTGAATTTTCCAAAAAGTATAAATTTATGGTACTTTGGAAAAGTTTAGGAGCAGTTTTAGTGGCTGAAAGGCAAAAAATTTCCAGTTTTTTACGTGTCACTACCCAAAAGCTTTAAATTGATTTTTCTCCCCTTAAACGTGCGAATTTCGGTTTGATATTTTTTAGTTTAAAGGCTTAACCCAAGTGAGTGTTTTGGTGGTCGGAAAATATTTTAGGCATATTATCTAGAATGTAGGAGGCATAGAAATAGCTGTTTCTAGAACACGTGCAATTTTCGTGCAGATTTCCAGCTTCGATCGCTTACTGTGCCCACAATTTTTATTTGATTGTTGAAATTTTGGTTTTATCTTGTAGCTAGCTTGGCGTAGTTTTCGTCAAGTGTAAATATGTAGTACTTTGTTTGAGAATACAATTTATTATGGCGTTTAGGAAGCAAGGACATGGATTTTCCTAAAACACGTCCATTTCTACGGCAGATGTCTGCCTTTGATCGTCCACTGCGACCACAGTTTCCATCCGATTGCCAAAATGTTGGTCTCATTTTTTAGCTGATATTCTGTAGTTTACGTTGATTATAAATTTGTTGGGCTTTGCGGAAGAGTGCTGTATTTAGTGAGGGTCAAAGTAGGAGTACGGTGAAAAATAGACTTGTCTGCATAAAAAGTCACGTGTAATTTAAAAAATGTTTTTCATTGCTGATAAGTGATACATGAGTGTAAACAAACAAATCAAAGCAAAAATTATTTTTCTAAGTGGTCTAATAAGCGAGATAGTATGTTTTTGGGGGGCAGGTTTTGGGAACTTTTTCCCTTTATGACATTGCTGTGGCCAGATTTTCCAACCGATTTGCAATATTTTGATATTGGTGTATAGATTAGCGTCTGAATTTTCCAAAAAGTATAAATTTATGGTACTTTGGAAAAGTTTAGGAGCAGTTTTAGTGGCTGAAAGGCAAAAAATTTCCAGTTTTTTAGGTGTCACTGCCCAAAAGCTTTAAATTGATTTTTCTCCCCTTAAACGTGCGAATTTCGGTTTGATATTTTTTAGTTTAAAGGCTTAACCCAAATGAGTGTTTTGGTGGTCGGAAAATATTTTAGGCATATTATCTAGAATGTAGGAGGCATAGAAATAGCTGTTTCTAGAACACGTGCAATTTTCGTGCAGATTTCCAGCTTCGATCGCTTACTGTGCCCACAATTTTTATTTGATTGTTGAAATTTTGGTTTTATCTTGTAGCTAGCTTGGCGTAGTTTTCGTCAAGTGTAAATATGTAGTACTTTGTTTGAGAATACAATTTATTATGGCGTTTAGGAAGCAAGGACATGGATTTTCCTAAAACACGTCCATTTCTACGGCAGATGTCTGCCTTTGATCGTCCACTGCGACCACAGTTTCCATCCGATTGCCAAAATGTTGGTCTCATTTTTTAGCTGATATTCTTTAGTTTACGTTGATTATAAATTTGTTGGGCTTTGCGGAAGAGTGCTGTATTTAGTGAGGGTCAAAGTAGGAGTACGGCGAAAAATAGACTTGTCTGCATAAAAAGTCACGTGTAATTTAAAAAATGTTTTTCATTGCTGATAAGTGATACATGAGTGTAAACAAACAAATCAAAGCAAAAATTATTTTTCTAAGTGGTCTAATAAGCGAGATAGTATGTTTTTGGGGGGCAGGTTTTGGGAACTTTTTCCCTTTATGGCATTGCTGTGGCCAGATTTTCCAACCGATTTGCAATATTTTGATATTGTTGTATAGATTAGCGTCTGAATTTTCCAAAAAGTATAAATTTATGGTACTTTGGAAGAGTTTAAGAGCAGTTTTAGTGGCTGAAAGGCAAAAAATTTCCAATTTTTTACGAGTCACTACCCAAAAACTTTAAATTGATTTCTCTCCCCTTAAACGTGCGAATTTCGGTTTGATATTGTTTAGTTTAAAGGCTTTGGTGGTCGGAAAATATTTTAGGCATATTATCTAGAATGTAGGAGGCATAGAAATAGCTGTTTCTAGAACACGTGCAATTTTCGTGCAGATTTCCAGCTTCGATCGCTTACTGTGCCCACAATTTTTATTTGGTTGTTGAAATTTTGGTTTTATCTTGTAGCTGGCTTTGTGTAGTTTTCGTCAAGTGTAAATATGTAGTACTTTGTTTGAGAATACAATTTATTATGGCGTTTAGGGAGCAAGGACATGGATTTTCCTAAAACACGTCCATTTCTACGGCAGATGTCTGCCTTTGATCGTCCACTGCGACCACAGTTTCCATTCGATTGTCAAAATGTTGGTCTCATATTTTAGCTGATATTCTGTAGTTTACGTTGATTATAAATTTGCAGTGCTTTGCGGAAGAGCGCTGTATTGAGTGAGGGTCAAAGTAGGAGTACGGCGAAAAATAGACTTGTCTGCATAAAAAGTCACGTGTAATTTAAAAAATGTTTTTCATTGCTGATAAGTGATACATGAGTGTAAACAAACAAATCAAAGCAAAAATTATTTTTCTAAGTGGTCTAATAAGCGAGATAGTATGTTTTTGGGGGGCAGGTTTTGGGAACTTTTTCCCTTTATGACATTGCTGTGGCCAGATTTTCCAACCGATTTGCAATATTTTGATATTGGTGTATAGATTAGCGTCTGAATTCGTCCAAAAAGTATAAATTTATGGTACTTTGGAAAAGTTTAAGAGCAGTTTTAGTGGCTGAAAGGCAAAAAATTTCCAATTTTTTACGTGTCACTATCCAAAAACTTTAAATTGATTTTTCTCCCCTTAAACGTGCGAGCTTCGGTTTGATATTTTTTAGTTTAAAGGCTTAACCCAAGTGAGTGTTTTGGTGGTCGGAAAATATTTTAGGCATATTATCTAGAATGTAGGAGGCATAGAAATAGCTGTTTCTAGAACACGTGCAATTTTCGTGCAGATTTCCAGCTTCAATCGCTTACTGTGCCCACAATTTTTATTTGGTTGTTGAAATTTTGGTTTTATCTTGTAGCTGGCTTTGTGTAGTTTTCGTCAAGTGTAAATATGTAGTACTTTGTTTGAGAATACAATTTATTATGGCGTTTAGGAAGCAAGGACATGGATTTTCCTAAAACACGTCCATTTCTACGGCAGATGTCTGCCTTTGATCGTCCACTGCGACCACAGTTTCCATCCGATTGTCAAAATGTTGGTCTCATTTTTTAGCTGATATTCTGTAGTTTACGTTGATTATAAATTTGTAGTGCTTTGCGGAATCAAAGCAACAATTATTTTTCTAAATGGTCTAATAAGCGAGATAGTATGTTTTTCGGGGGCAGGTTTTGGGAACTTTTTCCCTTTATGACATTGCTGTGGCCAGATTTTCCAACCGATTTGCAATATTTTGATATTGGTGTATAGATTAGCGTCTGAATTTTCCAAAAAGTATAAATTTATGGTACTTTGGAAAAGTTTAGGAGCAGTTTTAGTGGCTGAAAGGCAAAAAATTTCCAATTTTTTACGTGTCACTACCCAAAACTTTAAATTGATTTTTCTCCCCTTAAACGTGCGAATTTCGGTTTGATATTGTTTAGTTTAAAGGCTTAACCCAATTGAGTGTTTTGGTGGTCGGAAAATATTTTAGGCATATTATCTAGAATGTAGGAGGCATAGAAATAGCTGTTTCTAGAACACGTGCAATTTTCGTGCAGATTTCCAGTTTCGATCGCTTACTGTGCCCACAATTTTTATTTGGTTGTTGAAATTTTGGTTTTATCTTGTAGCTAGCTTTGTGTAGTTTTCGTCAAGTGTAAATATGTAGTACTTTGTTTGAGAATACAATTTATTATGGCGGTTAGGAAGCAAGGACATGGATTTTCCTAAAACACGTCCATTTCTACGGCAGATGTCTGCCTTTGATCGTCCACTGCGACCACAGTTTCCATCCGATTGTCAAAATGTTGGTCTCATTTTTTAGCTGATATTCTGTAGTTTACGTTGATTATAAATTTGCAGTGCTTTGCGGAAGAGCGCTGTATTGAGTGAGGGTCAAAGTAGGAGTACGGCGAAAAATAGACTTGTCTGCATAAAAAGTCACGTGTAATTTAAAAAATGTTTTTCATTGCTGATAAGTGATACATGAGTGTAAACAAACAAATCAAAGCAAAAATTATTTTTCTAAGTGGTCTAATAAGCGAGATAGTATGTTTTTGGGGGGCAGGTTTTGGGAACTTTTTCCCTTTATGACATTGCTGTGGCCAGATTTTCCAACCGATTTGCAATATTTTGATATTGGTGTATAGATTAGCGTCTGAATTTGTCCAAAAAGTATAAATTTATGGTACTTTGGAAAAGTTTAAGAGCAGTTTTAGTGGCTGAAAGGCAAAAAATTTCCAATTTTTTACGTGTCACTACCCAAAAACTTAAAATTGATTTTTCTCCCCTTAAACGTGCGAATTTCGGTTTGATATTTTGTAGTTTAAAGGCTTAACCCGAATGAGTGTTTTGGTGGTCGGAAAATATTTTAGGCATATTATCTAGAATGTAGGAGGCATAGAAATAGCTGTTTCTAGAACACGTGCAATTTTCGTGCAGATTTCCAGCTTCGATCGCTTACTGTGCCCACAATTTTTATTTGGTTGTTGAAATTTTGGTTTTATCTTGTAGCTGGCTTTGTGTAGTTTTCGTCAAGTGTAAATATGTAGTACTTTGTTTGAGAATACAATTTATTATGGCGTTTAGGAAGCAAGGACATGGATTTTCCTAAAACACGTCCATTTCTACGGCAGATGTCTGCCTTTGATCGTCCACTGCGACCACAGTTTCCATCCGATTGTCAAAATGTTGGTCTCATTTTTTAGCTGATATTCTGTAGTTTACGTTGATTATAAATTTGTAGTGCTTTGCGGAAGAGCGCTGTATTGAGTGAGGGTCAAAGTAGGAGTACGGCGAAAAAACAGACTTGTCTGCATAAAAAGTTACGTGTAATTTAAAAAATGTTTTTCATTGCTGATAAGTGATACATGAGTGTAAACAAACAGATCAAAGCAACAATTATTTTTCTAAGTGGTCTAATAAGCGAGATAGTATGTTTTTGGGGGGCAGGTTTTGGGAACTTTTTCCCTTTATGACATCGCTGTGGCCAGATTTTCCAACCGATTTGCAATATTTTGATATTGGTGTATAGATTAGCGTCTGAATTTTCCAAAAAGTATAAATTTATGGTACTTTGGAAAAGTTTAGGAGCAGTTTTAGTGGCTGAAAGGCAAAAAATTTCCAATTTTTTACGTGTCACTACCCAAAAACTTAAAATTGATTTTTCTCCCCTTAAGCGTGCGAATTTCGGTTTGATATTTTTTAGTTTAAAGGCTTAACCCAAGTGAGTGTTTTGGTGGTCGGAAAATATTTTAGGCATATTATCTAGAATGTAGGAGGCATAGAAATAGCTGTTTCTAGAACACGTGCAATTTTCGTGCAGATTTCCAGCTTCGATCGCTTACTGTGCCCACAATTTTTATTTGGTTGTTGAAATTTTGGTTTTTTCTTGTAGCTGGCTTTGTGTAGTTTTCGTCAAGTGTAAATATGTAGTACTTTGTTTGAGAATACAATTTATTATGGCGTTTAGGAAGCAAGGACATGGATTTTCCTAAAACACGTCCATTTCTACGGCAGATGTCTGCCTTTGATCGTCCACTGCGACCACAGTTTCCATCCGATTGTCAAAATGTTGGTCTCATTTTTTAGCTGATATTCTGTAGTTTACGTTGATTATAAATTTGTAGTGCTTTGCGGAAGAGCGCTGTATTGAGTGAGGGTCAAAGTAGGAGTACGGCGAAAAAACAGACTTGTCTGCATAAAAAGTTACGTGTAATTTAAAAAATGTTTTTCATTGCTGATAAGTGATACATGAGTGTAAACAAACAGATCAAAGCAACAATTATTTTTCTAAGTGGTCTAATAAGCGAGATAGTATGTTTTTGGGGGGCAGGTTTTGGGAACTTTTTCCCTTTATGACATCGCTGTGGCCAGATTTTCCAACCGATTTGCAATATTTTGATATTGGTGTATAGATTAGCGTCTGAATTTTCCAAAAAGTATAAATTTATGGTACTTTGGAAAAGTTTAGGAGCAGTTTTAGTGGCTGAAAGGCAAAAAATTTCCAATTTTTTACGTGTCACTACCCAAAAACTTTAAATTGATTTTTCTCCCCTTAAGCGTGCGAATTTCGGTTTGATATTTTTTAAGTTTAAAGGCTTAACCCAAATGAGTGTTTTGGTGGTCGGAAAATATTTTAGGCATATTATCTAGAATGTAGGAGGCATAGAAATAGCTGTTTCTAGAACACGTGCAATTTTCGTGCAGATTTCCAGCTTCGATCGCTTACTGTGCCCACAATTTTTATTTGGTTGTTGAAATTTTGGTTTTTTCTTGTAGCTGGCTTTGTGTAGTTTTCGTCAAGTGTAAATATGTAGTACTTTGTTTGAGAATACAATTTATTATGGCGGTTAGGAAGCAAGGACATGGATTTTCCTAAAACACGTCCATTTCTACGGCAGATGTCTGCCTTTGATCGTCCACTGCGACCACAGTTTCCATCCGATTGTCAAAATGTTGGTCTCATTCTTTAGCTGATATTCTGTAGTTTACGCTGATTATAAATTTGCAGTGCTTTGCGGAAGAGCGCTGTATTGAGTGAGGGTCAAAGTAGGAGTACGGCGAAAAATAGACTTGTCTGCATAAAAAGTCACGTGTAATTTAAAAAATGTTTTTCATTGCTGATAAGTGATACATGAGTGTAAACAAACAAATCAAAGCAAAAATTATTTTTCTAAGTGGTCTAATAAGCGAGATAGTATGTTTTTGGGGGGCAGGTTTTGGGAACTTTTTCCCTTTATGACATTGCTGTGGCCAGATTTTCCAACCGATTTGCAATATTTTGATATTGGTGTATAGATTAGCGTCTGAATTTTCCAAAAAGTATAAATTGATGGTACTTTGGAAAAGTTTAAGAGCAGTTTTAGGCAAAAAATTTCCAATTTTTTACGTGTCACTATACAAAAACTTTAAATTGATTTTTCTCCCCTTAAACGTGCGAATTTCGGTTTGATATTGTTTAGTTTAAAGGCTTAACCCAAATGAGTGTTTTGGTGGTCGGAAAATATTTTAGGCATATTATCTAGAATGTAGGAGGCATAGAAATAGCTGTTTCTAGAACACGTGCAATTTTCGTGCAGATTTCCAGCTTCGATCGCTTACTGTGCCCACAATTTTTATTAGGTTGTTGAAATTTTGGTTTTATCTTGTAGCTGGCTTTGTGTAGTTTTCGTCAAGTGTAAATATGTAGTACTTTGTTTGAGAATACAATTTATTATGGCGTTTAGGAAGCAAGGACATGGATTTTCCTAAAACACGTCCATTTCTACGGCAGATGTCTGCCTTTGATCGTCCACTGCGACCACAGTTTCCATCCGATTGTCAAAATGTTGGTCTCATTTTTTAGCTGATATTCTGTAGTTTACGTTGATTATAAATTTGTAGTGCTTTGCGGAAGAGCGCTGTATTGAGTGAGGGTCAAAGTAGGAGTACGGCGAAAAAACAGACTTGTCTGCATAAAAAGTCACGTGTAATTTAAAAAATGTTTTTCATTGCTGATAAGTGATACATGAGTGTAAACAAACAAATCAAAGCAACAATTATTTTTCTAAATGGTCTAATAAGCGAGATAGTATGTTTTTCGGGGGCAGATTTTGGGAACTTTTTCCCTTTATGACATCGCTGTGGCCAGATTTTCCAACCGATTTGCAATATTTTGATATTGGTGTATAGATTAGCGTCTGAATTTTCCAAAAAGTATAAATTTATGGTACTTTGGAAAAGTTTAGGAGCAGTTTTAGTGGCTGAAAGGCAAAAAATTTCCAATTTTTTACGTGTCACTACCCAAAACTTTAAATTGATTTTTCTCCCCTTAAACGTGCGAATTTCGGTTTGATATTTTTTAGTTTAAAGGCTTAACCCAATTGAGTGTTTTGGTGGTCGGAAAATATTTTAGGCATATTATCTAGAATGTAGGAGGCATAGAAATAGCTGTTTCTAGAACACGTGCAATTTTCGTGCAGATTTCCAGCTTCGATCGCTTACTGTGCCCACAATTTTTATTTGGTTGTTGAAATTTTGGTTTTATCTTGTAGCTAGCTTTGTGTAGTTTTCGTCAAGTGTAAATATGTAGTACTTTGTTTGAGAATACAATTTATTATGGCGGTTAGGAAGCAAGGACATGGATTTTCCTAAAACACGTCCATTTCTACGGCAGATGTCTGCCTTTGATCGTCCACTGCGACCACAGTTTCCATCCGATTGTCAAAATGTTGGTCTCATTTTTTAGCTGATATTCTGTAGTTTACGTTGATTATAAATTTGCAGTGTTTGCGGAAGAGCGCTGTATTGAGTGAGGGTCAAAGTAGGAGTACGGCGAAAAATAGACTTGTCTGCATAAAAAGTCACGTGTAATTTAAAAAATGTTTTTCATTGCTGATAAGTGATACATGAGTGTAAACAAACAAATCAAAGCAAAAATTATTTTTCTAAGTGGTCTAATAAGCGAGATAGTATGTTTTTGGGGGGCAGGTTTTGGGAACTTTTTCCCTTTATGACATTGCTGTGGCCAGATTTTCCAACCGATTTGCAATATTTTGATATTGGTGTATAGATTAGCGTCTGAATTTGTCCAAAAAGTATAAATTTATGGTACTTTGGAAAAGTTTAAGAGCAGTTTTAGTGGCTGAAAGGCAAAAAATTTCCAATTTTTTACGTGTCACTACCCAAAAACTTTAAATTGACTTTTCTCCCCTTAAACGTGCGAATTTCGGTTTGATATTTTTTAGTTTAAAGGCTTAACCCGAATGAGTGTTTTGGTGGTCGGAAAATATTTTAGGCATATTATCTAGAATGTAGGAGGCATAGAAATAGCTGTTTCTAGAACACGTGCAATTTTCGTGCAGATTTCCAGCTTCGATCGCTTACTGTGCCCACAATTTTTATTTGGTTGTTGAAATTTTGGTTTTTTCTTGTAGCTGGCTTTGTGTAGTTTTCGTCAAGTGTAAATATGTAGTACTTTGTTTGAGAATACAATTTATTATGGCGGTTAGGAAGCAAGGACATGGATTTTCCTAAAACACGTCCATTTCTACGGCAGATGTCTGCCTTTGATCGTCCACTGCGACCACAGTTTCCATCCGATTGTCAAAATGTTGGTCTCATTCTTTAGCTGATATTCTGTAGTTTACGCTGATTATAAATTTGCAGTGCTTTGCGGAAGAGCGCTGTATTGAGTGAGGGTCAAAGTAGGAGTACGGCGAAAAATAGACTTGTCTGCATAAAAAGTCACGTGTAATTTAAAAAATGTTTTTCATTGCTGATAAGTGATACATGAGTGTAAACAAACAAATCAAAGCAAAAATTATTTTTCTAAGTGGTCTAATAAGCGAGATAGTATGTTTTTGGGGGGCAGGTTTTGGGAACTTTTTCCCTTTATGACATTGCTGTGGCCAGATTTTCCAACCGATTTGCAATATTTTGATATTGGTGTATAGATTAGCGTCTGAATTTTCCAAAAAGTATAAATTTATGGTACTTTGGAAAAGTTTAAGAGCAGTTTTAGGCAAAAAATTTCCAATTTTTTACGTGTCACTACCCAAAAACTTTAAATTGATTTTTCTCCCCTTAAACGTGCGAATTTCGGTTTGATATTGTTTAGTTTAAAGGCTTAACCCAAATGAGTGTTTTGGTGGTCGGAAAATATTTTAGGCATATTATCTAGAATGTAGGAGGCATAGAAATAGCTGTTTCTAGAACACGTGCAATTTTCGTGCAGATTTCCAGCTTCGATCGCTTACTGTGCCCACAATTTTTATTAGGTTGTTGAAATTTTGGTTTTATCTTGTAGCTGGCTTTGTGTAGTTTTCGTCAAGTGTAAATATGTAGTACTTTGTTTGAGAATACAATTTATTATGGCGTTTAGGAAGCAAGGACATGGATTTTCCTAAAACACGTCCATTTCTACGGCAGATGTCTGCCTTTGATCGTGCACTGCGACCACAGTTTCCATCCGATTGTCAAAATGTTGGTCTCATTTTTTAGCTGATATTCTGTAGTTTACGTTGATTATAAATTTGTAGTGCTTTGCGGAAGAGCGCTGTATTGAGTGAGGGTCAAAGTAGGAGTACGGCGAAAAAACAGACTTGTCTGCATAAAAAGTCACGTGTAATTTAAAAAATGTTTTTCATTGCTGATAAGTGATACATGAGTGTAAACAAACAAATCAAAGCAAAAATTATTTTTCTAAGTGGTCTAATAAGCGAGATAGTATGTTTTTGGGGGGCAGGTTTTGGGAACTTTTTCCCTTTATGACATTGCTATGGCTAGATTTTCCAACCGATTTGCAATATTTTGATATTGGTGTATAGATTAGCGTCTGAATTTTCCAAAAAGTATAAATTTATGGTACTTTGGAAAAGTTTAAGAACAGTTTTAGTGGCTGAAAGGCAAAAAATTTCCAATTTTTTACGTGTCACTACCCAAAAACTTTAAATTGATTTTTCTCCCCTTAAACGTGCGAATTTCGGTTTGATATTTTTTAGTTTAAAGGCTTAACCCAAATGAGTGTTTTGGTGGTCGGAAAATATTTTAGGCATATTATCTAGAATGTAGGAGGCATAGAAATAGCTGTTTCTAGAACACGTGCAATTTTCGTGCAGATTTCCAGCTTCGATCGCTTACTGTGCCCACAATTTTTATTTGGTTGTTGAAATTTTGGTTTTATCTTGTAGCTGGCTTTGTGTAGTTTTCGTCAAGTGTAAATATGTAGTACTTTGTTTGAGAATACAATTTATTATGGCGTTTAGGAAGCAAGGACATGGATTTTCCTAAAACACGTCCATTTCTACGGCAGATGTCTGCCTTTGATCGTGCACTGCGACCACAGTTTCCATCCGATTGTCAAAATATTGGTCTCATTTTTTAGCTGATATTCTGTAGTTTACGTTGATTATAAATTTGTAGTGCTTTGCGGAAGAGCGCTGTATTGAGTGAGGGTCAAAGTAGGAGTACGGCGAAAAAACAGACTTGTCTGCATAAAAAGTCACGTGTAATTTAAAAAATGTTTTTCATTGCTGATAAGTGATACATGAGTGTAAACAAACAAATCAAAGCAAAAATTATTTTTCTAAGTGGTCTAATAAGCGAGATAGTATATTTTTGGGGGGCAGGTTTTGGGAACTTTTTCCCTTTATGACATTGCTGTGGCCAGATTTTCCAACCGATTTGCAATATTTTGATATTGGTGTATAGATTAGCGTCTGAATTTTCCAAAAAGTATAAATTTATGGTACTTTGGAAAAGTTTAGGAGCAGTTTTAGTGGCTGAAAGGCAAAAAATTTCCAATTTTTTACGTGTCACTACCCAAAAACTTTAAATTGATTTTTCTCCCCTTAAACGTGCGAATTTCGGTTTGATATTTTTTAGTTTAAAGGCTTAACCCAAATGAGTGTTTTGGTGGTCGGAAAATATTTTAGGCATATTATCTAGAATGTAGGAGGCATAGAAATAGCTGTTTCTAGAATACGTGCAATTTTCGTGCAGATTTCCAGCTTCGATCGCTTACTGTGCCCACAATTTTTATTTGGTTGTTGAAATTTTGGTTTTATCTTGTAGCTGGCCTTGTGTAGTTTTCGTCAAGTGTAAATATGTAGTACTTTGTTTGAGAATACAATTTATTATGGCGTTTAGGAAGCAAGGACATGGATTTTCCTAAAACACGTCCATTTCTACGGCAGATGTCTGCCTTTGATCGTGCACTGCGACCACAGTTTCCATCCGATTGTCAAAATGTTGGTCTCATTTTTTAGCTGATATTCTGTAGTTTACGTTGATTATAAATTTGTAGTGCTTTGCGGAAGAGCGCTGTATTGAGTGAGGGTCAAAGTAGGAGTACGGCGAAAAAACAGACTTGTCTGCATAAAAAGTCACGTGTAATTTAAAAAATGTTTTTCATTGCTGATAAGTGATACATGAGTGTAAACAAACAAATCAAAGCAAAAATTATTTTTCTAAGTGGTCTAATAAGCGAGATAGTATGTTTTTGGGGGGCAGGTTTTGGGAACTTTTTCCCTTTATGACATTGCTGTGGCCAGATTTTCCAACCGATTTGCAATATTTTGATATTGGTGTATAGATTAGCGTCTGAATTTTCCAAAAAGTATAAATTTATGGTACTTTGGAAAAGTTTAAGAACAGTTTTAGTGGCTGAAAGGCAAAAAATTTCCAATTTTTTACGTGTCACTACCCAAAAACTTTAAATTGATTTTTCTCCCCTTAAACGTGCGAATTTCGGTTTGATATTTTTTAGTTTAAAGGCTTAACCCAAATGAGTGTTTTGGTGGTCGGAAAATATTTTAGGCATATTATCTAGAATGTAGGAGGCATAGAAATAGCTGTTTCTAGAACACGTGCAATTTTCGTGCAGATTTCCAGCTTCGATCGCTTACTGTGCCCACAATTTTTGTTTGGTTGTTGAAATTTTGGTTTTATCTTGTAGCTGGCTTTGTGTAGTTTTCGTCAAGTGTAAATATGTAGTACTTTGTTTGAGAATACAATTTATTATGGCGTTTAGGAAGCAAGGACATGGATTTTCCTAAAACACGTCCATTTCTACGGCAGATGTCTGCCTTTGATCGTGCACTGCGACCACAGTTTCCATCCGATTGTCAAAATGTTGGTCTCATTTTTTAGCTGATATTCTGTAGTTTACGTTGATTATAAATTTGTAGTGCTTTGCGGAAGAGCGCTGTATTGAGTGAGGGTCAAAGTAGGAGTACGGCGAAAAAACAGACTTGTCTTCATAAAAAGTCACGTGTAATTTAAAAAATGTTTTTCATTGCTGATAAGTGATACATGAGTGTAAACAAACAAATCAAAGCAAAAATTATTTTTCTAAGTGGTCTAATAAGCGAGATAGTATATTTTTGGGGGGCAGGTTTTGGGAACTTTTTCCCTTTATGACATTGCTGTGGCCAGATTTTCCAACCGATTTGCAATATTTTGATATTGGTGTATAGATTAGCGTCTGAATTTTCCAAAAAGTATAAATTTATGGTACTTTGGAAAAGTTTAGGAGCAGTTTTAGTGGCTGAAAGGCAAAAAATCTCCAATTTTTTACGTGTCACTACCCAAAAACTTTAAATTGATTTTTCTCCCCTTAAACGTGCGAATTTCGGTTTGATATTTTTTAGTTTAAAGGCTTAACCCAAATGAGTGTTTTGGTGGTCGGAAAATATTTTAGGCATATTATCTAGAATGTAGGAGGCATAGAAATAGCTGTTTCTAGAATACGTGCAATTTTCGTGCAGATTTCCAGCTTCGATCGCTTACTGTGCCCACAATTTTTATTTGGTTGTTGAAATTTTGGTTTTATCTTGTAGCTGGCCTTGTGTAGTTTTCGTCAAGTGTAAATATGTAGTACTTTGTTTGAGAATACAATTTATTATGGCGTTTAGGAAGCAAGGACATGGATTTTCCTAAAACACGTCCATTTCTACGGCAGATGTCTGCCTTTGATCGTGCACTGCGACCACAGTTTCCATCCGATTGTCAAAATGTTGGTCTCATTTTTTAGCTGATATTCTGTAGTTTACGTTGATTATAAATTTGTAGTGCTTTGCGGGAGAGCGCTGTATTGAGTGAGGGTCAAAGTAGGAGTACGGCGAAAAAACAGACTTGTCTGCATAAAAAGTCACGTGTAATTTAAAAAATGTTTTTCATTACTGATAAGTGATACATGAGTGTAAACAAACAAATCAAAGCAAAAATTATTTTTCTAAGTGGTCTAATAAGCGAGATAGTATGTTTTTGGGGGGCAGGTTTTGGGAATTTTTTCCCTTTATGACATTGCTGTGGCCAGATTTTCCAACCGATTTGCAATATTTTGATATTGGTGTATAGATTAGCGTCTGAATTTTCCAAAAAGTATAAATTTATGGTACTTTGAAAAAGTTTAAGAACAGTTTTAGTGGCTGAAAGGCAAAAAATTTCCAATTTTTTACGTGTCACTACCCAAAAACTTTAAATTGATTTTTCTCCCCTTCAACGTGCGAATTTCGGTTTGATATTTTTTAGTTTAAAGGCTTAACCCAAATGAGTGTTTTGGTGGTCGGAAAATATTTTAGGCATATTATCTAGAATGTAGGAGGCATAGAAATAGCTGTTTCTAGAACACGTGCAATTTTCGTGCAGATTTCCAGCTTCGATCGCTTACTGTGCCCACAATTTTTATTTGGTTGTTGAAATTTTGGTTTTATCTTGTAGCTGGCTTTGTGTAGTTTTCGTCAAGTGTAAATATGTAGTACTTTGTTTGAGAATACAATTTATTATGGCGTTTAGGAAGCAAGGACATGGATTTTCCTAAAACACGTCCATTTCTACGGCAGATGTCTGCCTTTGATCGTGCACTGCGACCACAGTTTCCATCCGATTGTCAAAATGTTGGTCTCATTTTTTAGCTGATATTCTGTAGTTTACGTTGATTATAAATTTGTAGTGCTTTGCGGAAGAGCGCTGTATTGAGTGAGGGTCAAAGTAGGAGTACGGCGAAAAAACAGACTTGTCTGCATAAAAAGTCACGTGTAATTTAAAAAATGTTTTTCATTGCTGATAAGTGATACATGAGTGTAAACAAACAAATCAAAGCAAAAATTATTTTTCTAAGTGGTCTAATAAGCGAGATAGTATGTTTTTGGGGGGCAGGTTTTGGGAACTTTTTCCCTTTATGACATTGCTGTGGCCAGAGTTTCCAACCGATTTGCAATATTTTGATATTGGTGTATAGATTAGCGTCTGAATTTTCCAAAAAGTATAAATTTATGGTACTTTGGAAAAGTTTAGGAGCAGTTTTAGTGGCTGAAAGGCAAAAAATTTCCAATTTTTTACGTGTCACTACCCAAAAACTTTAAATTGATTTTTCTCCCCTTCAACGTGCGAATTTCGGTTTGATATTTTTTAGTTTAAAGGCTTAACCCGAATGAGTGTTTTGGTGGTCGGAAAATATTTTAGGCATATTATCTAGAATGTAGGAGGCATAGAAATAGCTGTTTCTAGAATACGTGCAATTTTCGTGCAGATTTCCAGCTTCGATCGCTTACTGTGCCCACAATTTTTATTTGGTTGTTGAAATTTTGGTTTTATCTTGTAGCTGGCCTTGTGTAGTTTTCGTCAAGTGTAAATATGTAGTACTTTGCTTGAGAATACAATTTATTATGGCGTTTAGGAAGCAAGGACATGGATTTTCCTAAAACACGTCCATTTCTACGGCAGATGTCTGACTTTGATCGTGCACTGCGACCACAGTTTCCATCCGATTGTCAAAATGTTGGTCTCATTTTTTAGCTGATATTCTGTAGTTTACGTTGATTATAAATTTGTAGTGCTTTGCGGAAGAGCGCTGTATTGAGTGAGGGTCAAAGTAGGAGTACGGCGAAAAAACAGACTTGTCTGCATAAAAAGTCACGTGTAATTTAAAAAATGTTTTTCATTGCTGATAAGTGATACATGAGTGTAAACAAACAAATCAAAGCAAAAATTATTTTTCTAAGTGGTCTAATAAGCGAGATAGTATATTTTTGGGGGGCAGGTTTTGGGAACTTTTTCCCTTTATGACATTGCTGTGGCTAGATTTTCCAACCGATTTGCAATATTTTGATATTGGTGTATAGATTAGCGTCTGAATTTTCCAAAAAGTATAAATTTATGGTACTTTGGAAAAGTTTAGGAGCAGTTTTAGTGGCTGAAAGGCAAAAAATCTCCAATTTTTTACGTGTCATACCCAAAAACTTTAAATTGATTTTTCTCCCCTTAAACGTGCGAATTTCGGTTTGATATTTTTTAGTTTAAAGGCTTAACCCAAGTGAGTGTTTTGGTGGTCGGAAAATATTTTAGGCATATTATCTAGAATGTAGGAGGCATAGAAATAGCTGTTTCTAGAACACGTGCAATTTTCGTGCAGATTTCCAGCTTCGATCGCTTACTGTGCCCACAATTTTTATTTGGTTGTTGAAATTTTGGTTTTATCTTGTAGCTGGCTTTGTGTAGTTTTCGTCAAGTGTAAATATGTAGTACTTTGTTTGAGAATACAATTTATTATGGCGTTTAGGAAGCAAGGACATGGATTTTCCTAAAACACGTCCATTTCTACGGCAGATGTCTGCCTTTGATCGTCCACTGCGACCACAGTTTCCATCCGATTGTCAAAATGTTGGTCTCATTTTTTAGCTGATATTCTGTAGTTTACGTTGATTATAAATTTGTAGTGCTTTGCGGAAGAGCGCTGTATTGAGTGAGGGTCAAAGTAGGAGTACGGCGAAAAAACAGACTTGTCTGCATAAAAAGTCACGTGTAATTTAAAAAATGTTTTTCATTGCTGATAAGTGATACATGAGTGTAAACAAACAAATCAAAGCAAAAATTATTTTTCTAAGTGGTCTAATAAGCGAGATAGTATGTTTTTGGGGCGCAGGTTTTGGGAACTTTTTCCCTTTATGACATCGCTGTGGCCAGATTTTCCAACCGATTTGCAATATTTTGATATTGGTGTATAGATTAGCGTCTGAATTTTCCAAAAAGTATAAATTTATGGTACTTTGGAAAATTTTAAGAACAGTTTTAGTGGCTGAAAGGCAAAAAATTTCCAATTTTTTACGTGTCACTACCCAAAAACTTTAAATTGATTTTTCTCCCCTTAAACGTGCGAATTTCGGTTTGATATTTTTTAGTTTAAAGGCTTAACCCAAATGAGTGTTTTGGTGGTCGGAAAATATTTTAGGCATATTATCTAGAATGTAGGAGGCATAGAAATAGCTGTTTCTAGAACACGTGCAATTTTCGTGCAGATTTCCAGCTTCGATCGCTTACTGTGCCCACAATTTTTATTTGGTTGTTGAAATTTTGGTTTTATCTTGTAGCTGGCTTTGTGTAGTTTTCGTCAAGTGTAAATATGTAGTACTTTGTTTGAGAATACAATTTATTATGGCGTTTAGGAAGCAAGGACATGGATTTTCCTAAAACACGTCCATTTCTACGGCAGATGTCTGCCTTTGATCGTGCACTGCGACCACAGTTTCCATCCGATTGTCAAAATGTTGGTCTCATTTTTTAGCTGATATTCTGTAGTTTACGTTGATTATAAATTTGTAGTGCTTTGCGGAAGAGCGCTGTATTGAGTGAGGGTCAAAGTAGGAGTACGGCGAAAAAACAGACTTGTCTGCATAAAAAGTCACGTGTAATTTAAAAAATGTTTTTCATTGCTGATAAGTGATACATGAGTGTAAACAAACAAATCAAAGCAAAAATTATTTTTCTAAGTGGTCTAATAAGCGAGATAGTATGTTTTTGGGGGGCAGGTTTTGGGAACTTTTTCCCTTTATGACATTGCTGTGGCCAGATTTTCCAACCGATTTGCAATATTTTGATATTGGTGTATAGATTAGCGTCTGAATTTTCCAAAAAGTATAAATTTATGGTACTTTGGAAAAGTTTAGGAGCAGTTTTAGTGGCTGAAAGGCAAAAAATTTCCAATTTTTTACGTGTCACTACCCAAAAACTTTAAATTGATTTTTCTCCCCTTAAACGTGCGAATTTCGGTTTGATATTTTTTAGTTTAAAGGCTTAACCCAAATGAGTGTTTTGGTGGTCGGAAAATATTTTAGGCATATTATCTAGAATGTAGGAGGCATAGAAATAGCTGTTTCTAGAATACGTGCAATTTTCGTGCAGATTTCCAGCTTCGATCGCTTACTGTGCCCACAATTTTTATTTGGTTGTTGAAATTTTGGTTTTATCTTGTAGCTGGCTTTGTGTAGTTTTCGTCAAGTGTAAATATGTAGTACTTTGTTTGAGAATACAATTTATTATGGCGTTTAGGAAGCAAGGACATGGATTTTCCTAAAACACGTCCATTTCTACGGCAGATGTCTGCCTTTGATCGTGCACTGCGACCACAGTTTCCATCCGATTGTCAAAATGTTGGTCTCATTTTTTAGCTGATATTCTGTAGTTTACGTTGATTATAAATTTGTAGTGCTTTGCGGAAGAGCGCTGTATTGAGTGAGGGTCAAAGTAGGAGTACGGCGAAAAAACAGACTTGTCTTCATAAAAAGTCACGTGTAATTTAAAAAATGTTTTTCATTGCTGATAAGTGATACATGAGTGTAAACAAACAAATCAAAGCAAAAATTATTTTTCTAAGTGGTCTAATAAGCGAGATAGTATGTTTTTGGGGGGCAGGTTTTGGGAACTTTTTCCCTTTATGACATTGCTGTGGCCAGATTTTCCAACCGATTTGCAATATTTTGATATTGGTGTATAGATTAGCGTCTGAATTTTCCAAAAAGTATAAATTTATGGTACTTTGGAAAAGTTTAGGAGCAGTTTTAGTGGCTGAAAGGCAAAAAATTTCCAATTTTTTACGTGTCACTACCCAAAAACTTTAAATTGATTTTTCTCCCCTTAAACGTGCGAATTTCGGTTTGATATTTTTTAGTTTAAAGGCTTAACCCAAATGAGTGTTTTGGTGGTCGGAAAATATTTTAGGCATATTATCTAGAATGTAGGAGGCATAGAAATAGCTGTTTCTAGAATACGTGCAATTTTCGTGCAGATTTCCAGCTTCGATCGCTTACTGTGCCCACAATTTTTATTTGGTTGTTGAAATTTTGGTTTTATCTTGTAGCTGGCTTTGTGTAGTTTTCGTCAAGTGTAAATATGTAGTACTTTGTTTGAGAATACAATTTATTATGGCGTTTAGGAAGCAAGGACATGGATTTTCCTAAAACACGTCCATTTCTACGGCAGATGTCTGCCTTTGATCGTGCACTGCGACCACAGTTTCCATCCGATTGTCAAAATGTTGGTCTCATTTTTTAGCTGATATTCTGTAGTTTACGTTGATTATAAATTTGTAGTGCTTTGCGGAAGAGCGCTGTATTGAGTGAGGGTCAAAGTAGGAGTACGGCGAAAAAACAGACTTGTCTTCATAAAAAGTCACGTGTAATTTAAAAAATGTTTTTCATTGCTGATAAGTGATACATGAGTGTAAACAAACAAATCAAAGCAAAAATTATTTTTCTAAGTGGTCTAATAAGCGAGATAGTATGTTTTTGGGGGGCAGGTTTTGGGAACTTTTTCCCTTTATGACATTGCTGTGGCCAGATTTTCCAACCGATTTGCAATATTTTGATATTGGTGTATAGATTAGCGTCTGAATTTTCCAAAAAGTATAAATTTATGGTACTTTGGAAAAGTTTAAGAGCAGTTTTAGTGGCTGAAACGCAAAAAATTTCCAATTTTTTACGTGTCACTACCCAAAAACTTTAAATTGATTTTTCTCCCCTTAAACGTGCGAATTTCGGTTTGATATTGTTTAGTTTAAAGGCTTAACCCAAATGAGTGTTTTGGTGGTCGGAAAATATTTTAGGCATATTATCTAGAATGTAGGAGGCATAGAAATAGCTGTTTCTAGAACACGTGCAATTTTCGTGCAGATTTCCAGCTTCGATCGCTTACTGTGCCCACAATTTTTATTTGGTTGTTGAAATTTTGGTTTTATCTTGTAGCTGGCTTTGTGTAGTTTTCGTCAAGTGTAAATATGTAGTACTTTGTTTGAGAATACAATTTATTATGGCGTTTAGGAAGCAAGGACATGGATTTTCCTAAAACACGTCCATTTCTACGGCAGATGTCTGCCTTTGATCGTGCACTGCGACCACAGTTTCCATCCGATTGTCAAAATGTTGGTCTCATTTTTTAGCTGATATTCTGTAGTTTACGTTGATTATAAATTTGTAGTGCTTTGCGGAAGAGCGCTGTATTGAGTGAGGGTCAAAGTAGGAGTACGGCGAAAAAACAGACTTGTCTGCATAAAAAGTCACGTGTAATTTAAAAAATGTTTTTCATTGCTGATAAGTGATACATGAGTGTAAACAAACAAATCAAAGCAAAAATTATTTTTCTAAGTGGTCTAATAAGCGAGATAGTATGTTTTTGGGGGGCAGGTTTTGGGAACTTTTTCCCTTTATGACATTGCTGTGGCCAGATTTTCCAACCGATTTGCAATATTTTGATATTGGTGTATAGATTAGCGTCTGAATTTTCCAAAAAGTATAAATTTATGGTACTTTGGAAAAGTTTAAGAGCAGTTTTAGTGGCTGAAACGCAAAAAATTTCCAATTTTTTACGTGTCACTACCCAAAAACTTTAAATTGATTTTTCTCCCCTTAAACGTGCGAATTTCGGTTTGATATTTTTTAGTTTAAAGGCTTAACCCAAATGAGTGTTTTGGTGGTCGGAAAATATTTTAGGCATATTATCTAGAATGTAGGAGGCATAGAAATAGCTGTTTCTAGAACACGTGCAATTTTCGTGCAGATTTCCAGCTTCGATCGCTTACTGTGCCCACAATTTTTATTTGGTTGTTGAAATTTTGGTTTTATCTTGTAGCTGGCTTTGTGTAGTTTTCGTCAAGTGTAAATATGTAGTACTTTGTTTGAGAATACAATTTATTATGGCGTTTAGGAAGCAAGGACATGGATTTTCCTAAAACACGTCCATTTCTACGGCAGATGTCTGCCTTTGATCGTGCACTGCGACCACAGTTTCCATCCGATTGTCAAAATGTTGGTCTCATTTTTTAGCTGATATTCTGTAGTTTACGTTGATTATAAATTTGTAGTGCTTTGCGGAAGAGCGCTGTATTGAGTGAGGGTCAAAGTAGGAGTACGGCGAAAAAACAGACTTGTCTTCATAAAAAGTCACGTGTAATTTAAAAAATGTTTTTCATTGCTGATAAGTGATACATGAGTGTAAACAAACAAATCAAAGCAAAAATTATTTTTCTAAGTGGTCTAATAAGCGAGATAGTATGTTTTTGGGGGGCAGGTTTTGGGAACTTTTTCCCTTTATGACATTGCTGTGGCCAGATTTTCCAACCGATTTGCAATATTTTGATATTGGTGTATAGATTAGCGTCTGAATTTTCCAAAAAGTATAAATTTATGGTACTTTGGAAAAGTTTAAGAACAGTTTTAGTGGCTGAAAGGCAAAAAATTTCCAATTTTTTACGTGTCACTACCCAAAAACTTTAAATTGATTTTTCTCCCCTTAAACGTGCGAATTTCGGTTTGATATTTTTTAGTTTAAAGGCTTAACCCAAATGAGTGTTTTGGTGGTCGGAAAATATTTTAGGCATATTATCTAGAATGTAGGAGGCATAGAAATAGCTGTTTCTAGAACACGTGCAATTTTCGTGCAGATTTCCAGCTTCGATCGCTTACTGTGCCCACAATTTTTATTTGGTTGTTGAAATTTTGGTTTTATCTTGTAGCTGGCTTTGTGTAGTTTTCCTCAACTGTAAATATGTAGTACTTTGTTTGAGAATACAATTTATTATGGCGTTTAGGAAGCAAGGACATGGATTTTCCTAAAACACGTCCATTTCTACGGCAGATGTCTGCCTTTGATCGTGCACTGCGACCACAGTTTCCATCCGATTGTCAAAATGTTGGTCTCATTTTTTAGCTGATATTCTGTAGTTTACGTTGATTATAAATTTGTAGTGCTTTGCGGAAGAGCGCTGTATTGAGTGAGGGTCAAAGTAGGAGTACGGCGAAAAAACAGACTTGTCTGCATAAAAAGTCACGTGTAATTTAAAAAATGTTTTTCATTGCTGATAAGTGATACATGAGTGTAAACAAACAAATCAAAGCAAAAATTATTTTTCTAAGTGGTCTAATAAGCGAGATAGTATATTTTTGGGGGGCAGGTTTTGGGAACTTTTTCCCTTTATGACATTGCTGTGGCCAGATTTTCCAACCGATTTGCAATATTTTGATATTGGTGTATAGATTAGCGTCTGAATTTTCCAAAAAGTATAAATTTATGGTACTTTGGAAAAGTTTAGGAGCAGTTTTAGTGGCTGAAAGGCAAAAAATTTCCAATTTTTTACGTGTCACTACCCAAAAACTTTAAATTGATTTTTCTCCCCTTAAACGTGCGAATTTCGGTTTGATATTTTTTAGTTTAAAGGCTTAACCCAAACGAGTGTTTTGGTGGTCGGAAAATATTTTAGGCATATTATCTAGAATGTAGGAGGCATAGAAATAGCTGTTTCTAGAACACGTGCAATTTTCGTGCAGATTTCCAGCTTCGATCGCTTACTGTGCCCACAATTTTTATTTGGTTGTTGAAATTTTGGTTTTATCTTGTAGCTGGCTTTGTGTAGTTTTCGTCAAGTGTAAATATGTAGTACTTTGTTTGAGAATACAATTTATTATGGCGTTTAGGAAGCAAGGACATGGATTTTCCTAAAACACGTCCATTTCTACGGCAGATGTCTGCCTTTGATCGTGCACTGCGACCACAGTTTCCATCCGATTGTCAAAATGTTGGTCTCATTTTTTAGCTGATATTCTGTAGTTTACGTTGATTATAAATTTGTAGTGCTTTGCGGAAGAGCGCTGTATTGAGTGAGGGTCAAAGTAGGAGTACGGCGAAAAAACAGACTTGTCTGCATAAAAAGTCACGTGTAATTTAAAAAATGTTTTTCATTGCTGATAAGTGATACATGACTGTAAACAAACAAATCAAAGCAAAAATTATTTTTCTAAGTGGTCTAATAAGCGAGATAGTATATTTTTGGGGGGCAGGTTTTGGGAACTTTTTCAACCGATTTGCAATATTTTGATATTGGTGTATAGATTAGCGTCTGAATTTTCCAAAAAGTATAAATTTATGGTACTTTGGAAAAGTTTAGGAGCAGTTCTAGTGGCTGAAAGGCAAAAAATTTCCAATTTTTTACGTGTCACTACCCAAAAACTTTAAATTGATTTTTCTCCCCTTAAACGTGCGAATTTCGGTTTGATATTTTTTAGTTTAAAGGCTTAACCCAAATGAGTGTTTTGGTGGTCGGAAAATATTTTAGGCATATTATCTAGAATGTAGGAGGCATAGAAATAGCTGTTTCTAGAATACGTGCAATTTTCGTGCAGATTTCCAGCTTCGATCGCTTACTGTGTCCACAATTTTTATTTGGTTGTTGAAATTTTGGTTTTTTCTTGTAGCTGGCTTTGTGTAGTTTTCGTCAAGTGTAAATATGTAGTACTTTGTTTGAGAATACAATTTATTATGGCGTTTAGGAAGCAAGGACATGGATTTTCCTAAAACACGTCCATTTCTACGGCAGATGTCTGCCTTTGATCGTGCACTGCGACCACAGTTTCCATCCGATTGTCAAAATGTTGGTCTCATTTTTTAGCTGATATTCTGTAGTTTACGTTGATTATAAATTTGTAGTGCTTTGCGGAAGAGCGCTGTATTGAGTGAGGGTCAAAGTAGGAGTACGGCGAAAAAACAGACTTGTCTGCATAAAAAGTCACGTGTAATTTAAAAAATGTTTTTCATTGCTGATAAGTGATACATGAGTGTAAACAAACAAATCAAAGCAAAAATTATTTTTCTAAGTGGTCTAATAAGCGAGATAGTATATTTTTGGGGGGCAGGTTTTGGGAACTTTTTCCCTTTATGACATTGCTGTTTCCAGATTTTCCAACCGATTTGCAATATTTTGATATTGGTGTATAGATTAGCGTCTGAATTTTCCAAAAAGTATAAATTTATGGTACTTTGGAAAAGTTTAGGAGCAGTTTTAGTGGCTGAAAGGCAAAAAATCTCCAATTTTTTACGTGTCACTACCCAAAAACTTTAAATTGATTTTTCTCCCCTTAAACGTGCGAATTTCGGTTTGATATTTTTTAGTTTAAAGGCTTAACCCAAATGAGTGTTTTGGTGGTCGGAAAATATTTTAGGCATATTATCTAGAATGTAGGAGGCATAGAAATAGCTGTTTCTAGAATACGTGCAATTTTCGTGCAGATTTCCAGCTTCGATCGCTTACTGTGCCCACAATTTTTATTTGGTTGTTGAAATTTTGGTTTTATCTTGTAGCTGGCTTTGTGTAGTTTTCGTCAAGTGTAAATATGTAGTACTTTGTTTGAGAATACAATTTATTATGGCGTTTAGGAAGCAAGGACATGGATTTTCCTAAAACACGTCCATTTCTACGGCAGATGTCTGCCTTTGATCGTGCACTGCGACCACAGTTTCCATCCGATTGCCAAAATGTTGGTCTCATTTTTTAGCTGATATTCTGTAGTTTACGTTGATTATAAATTTGTAGTGCTTTGCGGAAGAGCGCTGTATTGAGTGAGGGTCAAAGTAGGAGTACGGCGAAAAAACAGACTTGTCTTCATAAAAAGTCACGTGTAATTTAAAAAATGTTTTTCATTGCTGATAAGTGATACATGAGTGTAAACAAACAAATCAAAGCAAAAATTATTTTTCTAAGTGGTCTAATAAGCGAGATAGTATATTTTTGGGGGGCAGGTTTTGGGAACTTTTTCCCTTTATGACATTGCTGTGGCTAGATTTTCCAACCGATTTGCAATATTTTGATATTGGTGTATAGATTAGCGTCTGAATTTTCCAAAAATTATAAATTTATGGTACTTTGGAAAAGTTTAGGAGCAGTTTTAGTGGCTGAAAGGCAAAAAATCTCCAATTTTTTACGTGTCACTACCCAAAAACTTTAAATTGATTTTTCTCCCCTTAAACGTGCGAATTTCGGTTTGATATTTTTTAGTTTAAAGGCTTAACCCAAATGAGTGTTTTGGTGGTCGGAAAATATTTTAGGCATATTATCTAGAATGTAGGAGGCATAGAAATAGCTGTTTCTAGAACACGTGCAATTTTCGTGCAGATTTCCAGCTTCGATCGCTTACTGTGCCCACAATTTTTATTTGGTTGTTGAAATTTTGGTTTTATCTTGTAGCTGGCTTTGTGTAGTTTTCGTCAAGTGTAAATATGTAGTACTTTGTTTGAGAATACAATTTATTATGGCGTTTAGGAAGCAAGGACATGGATTTTCCTAAAACACGTCCATTTCTACGGCAGATGTCTGCCTTTGATCGTGCACTGCGACCACAGTTTCCATCCGATTGTCAAAATGTTGGTCTCATTTTTTAGCTGATATTCTGTAGTTTACGTTGATTATAAATTTGTAGTGCTTTGCGGAAGAGCGCTGTATTGAGTGAGGGTCAAAGTAGGAGTACGGCGAAAAAACAGACTTGTCTGCATAAAAAGTCACGTGTAATTTAAAAAATGTTTTTCATTGCTGATAAGTGATACATGAGTGTAAAAAAACAAATCAAAGCAAAAATTATTTTTCTAAGTGGTCTAATAAGCGAGATAGTATGTTTTTGGGGGGCAGGTTTTGGGAATTTTTCCCTTTATGACATTGCTGTGGCCAGATTTTCCAACCGATTTGCAATATTTTGATATTGGTGTATAGATTAGCGTCTGAATTTTCCAAAAAGTATAAATTTATGGTACTTTGGAAAAGTTTAAGAACAGTTTTAGTGGCTGAAAGGCAAAAAATTTCCAATTTTTTACGTGTCACTACCCAAAAACTTTAAATTGATTTTTCTCCCCTTAATCGTGCGAATTTCGGTTTGATATTTTTTAGTTTAAAGGCTTAACCCGAATGAGTGTTTTGGTGGTCGGAAAATATTTTAGGCATATTATCTAGAATGTAGGAGGCATAGAAATAGCTGTTTCTAGAACACGTGCAATTTTCGTGCAGATTTCCAGCTTCGATCGCTTACTGTGCCCACAATTTTTATTTGGTTGTTGAAATTTTGGTTTTATCTTGTAGCTGGCTTTGTGTAGTTTTCGTCAAGTGTAAATATGTAGTACTTTGTTTGAGAATACAATTTATTATGGCGTTTAGGAAGCAAGGACATGGATTTTCCTAAAACACGTCCATTTCTACGGCAGATGTCTGCCTTTGATCGTGCACTGCGACCACAGTTTCCATCCGATTGTCAAAATGTTGGTCTCATTTTTTAGCTGATATTCTGTAGTTTACGTTGATTATAAATTTGTAGTGCTTTGCGGAAGAGCGCTGTATTGAGTGAGGGTCAAAGTAGGAGCACGGCGAAAAAACAGACTTGTCTGCATAAAAAGTCACGTGTAATTTAAAAAATCTTTTTCATTGCTGATAAGTGATACATGAGTGTAAACAAACAAATCAAAGCAAAAATTATTTTTCTAAGTGGTCTAATAAGCGAGATAGTATATTTTTGGGGGGCAGGTTTTGGGAACTTTTTCCCTTTATGACATTGCTGTGGCCAGATTTTCCAACCGATTTGCAATATTTTGATATTGGTGTATAGATTAGCGTCTGAATTTTCCAAAAAGTATAAATTTATGGTACTTTGGAAAAGTTTAGGAGCAGTTTTAGTGGCTGAAAGGCAAAAAATTTCCAATTTTTTACGTGTCACTACCCAAAAACTTTAAATTGATTTTTCTCCCCTTAAACGTGCGAATTTCGGTTTGATATTTTTTAGTTTAAAGGCTTAACACAAATGAGTGTTTTGGTGGTCGGAAAATATTTTAGGCATATTATCTAGAATGTAGGAGGCATAGAAATAGCTGTTTCTAGAATACGTGCAATTTTCGTGCAGATTTCCAGCTTCGATCGCTTACTGTGTCCACAATTTTTATTTGGTTGTTGAAATTTTGGTTTTATCTTGTAGCTGGCTTTGTGTAGTTTTCGTCAAGTGTAAATATGTAGTACTTTGTTTGAGAATACAATTTATTATGGCGTTTAGGAAGCAAGGACATGGATTTTCCTAAAACACGTCCATTTCTACGGCAGATGTCTGCCTTTGATCGTGCACTGCGACCACAGTTTCCATCCGATTGTCAAAATGTTGGTCTCATTTTTTAGCTGATATTCTGTAGTTTACGTTGATTATAAATTTGTAGTGCTTTGCGGAAGAGCGCTGTATTGAGTGAGGGTCAAAGTAGGAGTACGGCGAAAAAACAGACTTGTCTTCATAAAAAGTCACGTGTAATTTAAAAAATGTTTTTCATTGCTGATAAGTGATACATGAGTGTAAACAAACAAATCAAAGCAAAAATTATTTTTCTAAGTGGTCTAATAAGCGAGATAGTATATTTTTGGGGGGCAGGTTTTGGGAACTTTTTCCCTTTATGATATTGCTGTGGCTAGATTTTCCAACCGATTTGCAATATTTTGATATTGGTGTATAGATTAGCGTCTGAATTTTCCAAAAAGTATAAATTTATGGTACTTTGGAAAAGTTTAGGAGCAGTTTTAGTGGCTGAAAGGCAAAAAATCTCCAATTTTTTACGTGTCACTACCCAAAAACTTTAAATTGATTTTTCTCCCCTTAAACGTGCGAATTTCGGTTTGATATTTTTTAGTTTAAAGGCTTAACCCAAATGAGTGTTTTGGTGGTCGGAAAATATTTTAGGCATATTATCTAGAATGTAGGAGGCATAGAAATAGCTGTTTCTAGAACACGTGCAATTTTCGTGCAGATTTCCAGCTTCGATCGCTTACTGTGCCCACAATTTTTATTTGGTTGTTGAAATTTTGGTTTTATCTTGTAGCTGGCTTTGTGTAGTTTTCGTCAAGTGTAAATATGTAGTACTTTGTTTGAGAATACAATTTATTATGGCGTTTAGGAAGCAAGGACATGGATTTTCCTAAAACACGTCCATTTCTACGGCAGATGTCTGCCTTTGATCGTGCACTGCGACCACAGTTTCCATCCGATTGTCAAAATGTTGGTCTCATTTTTTAGCTGATATTCTGTAGTTTACGTTGATTATAAATTTGTAGTGCTTTGCGGAAGAGCGCTGTATTGAGTGAGGGTCAAAGTAGGAGTACGGCGAAAAAACAGACTTGTCTGCATAAAAAGTCACGTGTAATTTAAAAAATGTTTTTCATTGCTGATAAGTGATACATGAGTGTAAACAAACAAATCAAAGCAAAAATTATTTTTCTAAGTGGTCTAATAAGCGAGATAGTATATTTTTGGGGGGCAGGTTTTGGGAACTTTTTCCCTTTATGACATTGCTGTGGCTAGATTTTCCAACCGATTTGCAATATTTTGATATTGGTGTATAGATTAGCGTCTGAATTTTCCAAAAAGTATAAATTTATGGTACTTTGGAAAAGTTTAGGAGCAGTTTTAGTGGCTGAAAGGCAAAAAATTTCCAATTTTTTACGTGTCACTACCCAAAAACTTTAAATTGATTTTTCTCCCCTTAAACGTGCGAATTTCGGTTTGATATTTTTTAGTTTAAAGGCTTAACACAAATGAGTGTTTTGGTGGTCGGAAAATATTTTAGGCATATTATCTAGAATGTAGGAGGCATAGAAATAGCTGTTTCTAGAATACGTGCAATTTTCGTGCAGATTTCCAGCTTCGATCGCTTACTGTGTCCACAATTTTTATTTGGTTGTTGAAATTTTGGTTTTATCTTGTAGCTGGCTTTGTGTAGTTTTCGTCAAGTGTAAATATGTAGTACTTTGTTTGAGAATACAATTTATTATGGCGTTTAGGAAGCAAGGACATGGATTTTCCTAAAACACGTCCATTTCTACGGCAGATGTCTGCCTTTGATCGTGCACTGCGACCACAGTTTCCATCCGATTGTCAAAATGTTGGTCTCATTTTTTAGCTGATATTCTGTAGTTTACGTTGATTATAAATTTGTAGTGCTTTGCGGAAGAGCGCTGTATTGAGTGAGGGTCAAAGTAGGAGTACGGCGAAAAAACAGACTTGTCTTCATAAAAAGTCACGTGTAATTTAAAAAATGTTTTTCATTGCTGATAAGTGATACATGAGTGTAAACAAACAAATCAAAGCAAAAATTATTTTTCTAAGTGGTCTAATAAGCGAGATAGTATATTTTTGGGGGGCAGGTTTTGGGAACTTTTTCCCTTTATGATATTGCTGTGGCTAGATTTTCCAACCGATTTGCAATATTTTGATATTGGTGTATAGATTAGCGTCTGAATTTTCCAAAAAGTATAAATTTATGGTACTTTGGAAAAGTTTAGGAGCAGTTTTAGTGGCTGAAAGGCAAAAAATCTCCAATTTTTTACGTGTCACTACCCAAAAACTTTAAATTGATTTTTCTCCCCTTAAACGTGCGAATTTCGGTTTGATATTTTTTAGTTTAAAGGCTTAACCCAAATGAGTGTTTTGGTGGTCGGAAAATATTTTAGGCATATTATCTAGAATGTAGGAGGCATAGAAATAGCTGTTTCTAGAACACGTGCAATTTTCGTGCAGATTTCCAGCTTCGATCGCTTACTGTGCCCACAATTTTTATTTGGTTGTTGAAATTTTGGTTTTATCTTGTAGCTGGCTTTGTGTAGTTTTCGTCAAGTGTAAATATGTAGTACTTTGTTTGAGAATACAATTTATTATGGCGTTTAGGAAGCAAGGACATGGATTTTCCTAAAACACGTCCATTTCTACGGCAGATGTCTGCCTTTGATCGTGCACTGCGACCACAGTTTCCATCCGATTGTCAAAATGTTGGTCTCATTTTTTAGCTGATATTCTGTAGTTTACGTTGATTATAAATTTGTAGTGCTTTGCGGAAGAGCGCTGTATTGAGTGAGGGTCAAAGTAGGAGTACGGCGAAAAAACAGACTTGTCTGCATAAAAAGTCACGTGTAATTTAAAAAATGTTTTTCATTGCTGATAAGTGATACATGAGTGTAAACAAACAAATCAAAGCAAAAATTATTTTTCTAAGTGGTCTAATAAGCGAGATAGTATATTTTTGGGGGGCAGGTTTTGGGAACTTTTTCCCTTTATGACATTGCTGTGGCTAGATTTTCCAACCGATTTGCAATATTTTGATATTGGTGTATAGATTAGCGTCTGAATTTTCCAAAAATTATAAATTTATGGTACTTTGGAAAAGTTTAGGAGCAGTTTTAGTGGCTGAAAGGCAAAAAATCTCCAATTTTTTACGTGTCACTACCCAAAAACTTTAAATTGATTTTTCTCCCCTTAAACGTGCGAATTTCGGTTTGATATTTTTTAGTTTAAAGGCTTAACCCAAATGACTGTTTTGGTGGTCGGAAAATATTTTAGGCATATTATCTAGAATGTAGGAGGCATAGAAATAGCTGTTTCTAGAACACGTGCAATTTTCGTGCAGATTTCCAGCTTCGATCGCTTACTGTGCCCACAATTTTTATTTGGTTGTTGAAATTTTGGTTTTATCTTGTAGCTGGCTTTGTGTAGTTTTCGTCAAGTGTAAATATGTAGTACTTTGTTTGAGAATACAATTTATTATGGCGTTTAGGAAGCAAGGACATGGATTTTCCTAAAACACGTCCATTTCTACGGCAGATGTCTGCCTTTGATCGTGCACTGCGACCACAGTTTCCATCCGATTGTCAAAATGTTGGTCTCATTTTTTAGCTGATATTCTGTAGTTTACGTTGATTATAAATTTGTAGTGCTTTGCGGAAGAGCGCTGTATTGAGTGAGGGTCAAAGTAGGAGTACGGCGAAAAAACAGACTTGTCTTCATAAAAAGTCACGTGTAATTTAAAAAATGTTTTTCATTGCTGATAAGTGATACATGAGTGTAAACAAACAAATCAAAGCAAAAATTATTTTTCTAAGTGGTCTAATAAGCGAGATAGTATATTTTTGGGGGGCAGGTTTTGGGAACTTTTTCCCTTTATGACATTGCTGTGGCTAGATTTTCCAACTGATTTGCAATATTTTGATATTGGTGTATAGATTAGCGTCTGAATTTTCCAAAAAGTATAAATTTATGGTACTTTGGAAAAGTTTAGGAGCAGTTTTAGTGGCTGAAAGGCAAAAAATCTCCAATTTTTTACATGTCACTACCCAAAAACTTTAAATTGATTTTTCTCCCCTTAAAGGTGCGAATTTCGGTTTGATATTTTTTAGTTTAAAGGCTTAACCCGAACGAGTGTTTTGGTGGTCGGAAAATATTTTAGGCATATTATCTAGAATGTAGGAGGCATAGAAATAGCTGTTTCTAGAACACGTGCAATTTTCGTGCAGATTTCCAGCTTCGATCGCTTACTGTGCCCACAATTTTTATTTGGTTGTTGAAATTTTGGTTTTATCTTGTAGCTGGCTTTGTGTAGTTTTCGTCAAGTGTAAATATGTAGTACTTTGTTTGAGAATACAATTTATTATGGCGTTTAGGAAGCAAGGACATGGATTTTCCTAAAACACGTCCATTTCTACGGCAGATGTCTGCCTTTGATCGTGCACTGCGACCACAGTTTCCATCCGATTGTCAAAATATTGGTCTCATTTTTTAGCTGATATTCTGTAGTTTACGTTGATTATAAATTTGTAGTGCTTTGCGGAAGAGCGCTGTATTGAGTGAGGGTTAAAGTAGGAGCACGGCGAAAAAACAGACTTGTCTTCATAAAAAGTCACGTGTAATTTAAAAAATGTTTTTCATTGCTGATAAGTGATACATGAGTGTAAACAAACAAATCAAAGCAAAAATTATTTTTCTAAGTGGTCTAATAAGCGAGATAGTATATTTTTGGGGGGCAGGTTTTGGGAACTTTTTCCCTTTATGACATTGCTGTGGCTAGATTTTCCAACCGATTTGCAATATTTTGATATTGGTGTATAGATTAGCGTCTGAATTTTCCAAAAAGTATAAATTTATGGTACTTTGGAAAAGTTTAGTAGCAGTTTTAGTGGCTGAAAGGCAAAAAATCTCCAATTTTTTACGTGTCACTACCCAAAAACTTTAAATTGATTTTTCTCCCCTTAAACGTGCGAATTTCGGTTTGATATTTTTTAGCTTAAAGGCTTAACCCAAATGAGTGTTTTGGTGGTCGGAAAATATTTTAGGCATATTATCTAGAATGTAGGAGGCATAGAAATAGCTGTTTCTAGAACACGTGCAATTTTCGTGCAGATTTCCAGCTTCGATCGCTTACTGTGCCCACAATTTTTATTTGGTTGTTGAAATTTTGGTTTTATCTTGTAGCTGGCTTTGTGTAGTTTTCGTCAAGTGTAAATATGTAGTACTTTGTTTGAGAATACAATTTATTATGGCGTTTAGGAAGCAAGGACATGGATTTTCCTAAAACACGTCCATTTCTACGGCAGATGTCTGCCTTTGATCGTGCACTGCGACCACAGTTTCCATCCGATTGTCAAAATGTTGGTCTCATTTTTTAGCTGATATTCTGTAGTTTACGTTGATTATAAATTTGTAGTGCTTTGCGGAAGAGCGCTGTATTGAGTGAGGGTCAAAGTAGGAGCACGGCGAAAAAACAGACTTATCTTCATAAAAAGTCACGTGTAATTTAAAAAATGTTTTTCATTGCTGATAAGTGATACATGAGTGTAAACAAACAAATCAAAGCAAAAATTATTTTTCTAAGTGGTCTAATAAGCGAGATAGTATATTTTTGGGGGGCAGGTTTTGGGAACTTTTTCCCTTTATGACATTGCTGTGGCTAGATTTTCCAACCGATTTGCAATATTTTGATATTGGTGTATAGATTAGCGTCTGAATTTTCCAAAAAGTATAAATTTATGGTACTTTGGAAAAGTTTAGGAGCAGTTTTAGTGGCTGAAAGGCAAAAAATCTCCAATTTTTTACGTGTCACTACCCAAAAACTTTAAATTGATTTTTCTCCCCTTAAACGTGCGAATTTCGGTTTGATATTTTTTAGTTTAAAGGCTTAACCCAAATGAGTGTTTTGGTGGTCGGAAAATATTTTAGGCATATTATCTAGAATGTGGGAGGCATAGAAATAGCTGTTTCTAGAACACGTGCAATTTTCGTGCAGATTTCCAGCTTCGATCGCTTACTGTGCCCACAATTTTTATTTGGTTGTTGAAATTTTGGTTTTATCTTGTAGCTGGCTTTGTGTAGTTTTCGTCAAGTGTAAATATGTAGTACTTTGTTTGAGAATACAATTTATTATGGCGTTTAGGAAGCAAGGACATGGATTTTCCTAAAACACGTCCATTTCTACGGCAGATGTCTGCCTTTGATCGTGCACTGCGACCACAGTTTCCATCCGATTGTCAAAATGTTGGTCTCATTTTTTAGCTGATATTCTGTAGTTTACGTTGATTATAAATTTGTAGTGCTTTGCGGAAGAGCGCTGTATTGAGTGAGGGTCAAAGTAGGAGTACGGCGAAAAAACAGACTTGTCTTCATAAAAAGTCACGTGTAATTTAAAAAATGTTTTTCATTGCTGATAAGTGATACATGAGTGTAAACAAACAAATCAAAGCAAAAATTATTTTTCTAAGTGGTCTAATAAGCGAGATAGTATATTTTTGGGGGGCAGGTTTTGGGAACTTTTTCCCTTTATGACATTGCTGTGGCTAGATTTTCCAGCCGATTTGCAATATTTTGATATTGATGTATAGATCAGCGTCTGAATTTTCCAAAAAGTATAAATTTATGGTACTTTGGAAAAGTTTAGGAGCAGTTTTAGTGGCTGAAAGGCAAAAAATCTCCAATTTTTTACGTGTCACTACCCAAAAACTTTAAATAGATTTTTCTCCCCTTAAACGTGCGAATTTCGGTTTGATATTTTTTAGTTTAAAGGCTTAACCCAAGTGAGTGTTTTGGTGGTCGGAAAATATTTTAGGCATATTATCTAGAATGTAGGAGGCATAGAAATAGCTGTTTCTAGAACACGTGCAATTTTCGTGCAGATTTCCAGCTTCGATCGCTTACTGTGCCCACAATTTTTATTTGGTTGTTGAAATTTTGGTTTTATCTTGTAGCTGGCTTTGTGTAGTTTTCGTCAAGTGTAAATATGTAGTACTTTGTTTGAGAATACAATTTATTATGGCGTTTAGGAAGCAAGGACATGGATTTTCCTAAAACACGTCCATTTCTACGGCAGATGTCTGCCTTTGATCGTGCACTGCGACCACAGTTTCCATCCGATTGTCAAAATGTTGGTCTCATTTTTTAGCTGATATTCTGTAGTTTACGTTGATTATAAATTTGTAGTGCTTTGCGGAAGAGCGCTGTATTGAGTGAGGGTCAAATTAGGAGTACGGCGAAAAAACAGACTTGTCTTCATAAAAAGTCACGTGTAATTTAAAAAATGTTTTTCATTGCTGATAAGTGATACATGAGTGTAAACAAACAAATCAAAGCAAAAATTATTTTTCTAAGTGGTCTAATAAGCGAGATAGTATGTTTTTGGGGGGCAGGTTTTGGGAACTTTTTCCCTTTATGACATTGCTATGGCTAGATTTTCCAACCGATTTGCAATATTTTGATATTGGTGTATAGATTAGCGTCTGAATTTTCCAAAAAGTATAAATTTATGGTACTTTGGAAAAGTTTAGGAGCAGTTTTAGTGGCTGAAAGGCAAAAAATCTCCAATTTTTTACGTGTCACTACCCAAAAACTTTAAATTGATTTTTCTCCCCTTAAACGTGCGAATTTCGGTTTGATATTTTTTAGTTTAAAGGCTTAACCCGAATGAGTGTTTTGGTGTACGGAAAATATTTTAGGCATATTATCTAGAATGTAGGAGGCATAGAAATAGCTGTTTCTAGAACACGTGCAATTTTCGTGCAGATTTCCAGCTTCGATCGCTTACTGTGCCCACAATTTTTATTTGGTTGTTGAAATTTTGGTTTTATCTTGTAGCTGGCTTTGTGTAGTTTTCGTCAAGTGTAAATATGTAGTACTTTGTTTGAGAATACAATTTATTATGGCGTTTAGGAAGCAAGGACATGGATTTTCCTAAAACACGTCCATTTCTACGGCAGATGTCTGCCTTTGATCGTGCACTGCGACCACAGTTTCCATCCGATTGTCAAAATGTTGGTCTCATTTTTTAGCTGATATTCTGTAGTTTACGTTGATTATAAATTTGTAGTGCTTTGCGGAAGAGCGCTGTATTGAGTGAGGGTCAAATTAGGAGTACGGCGAAAAAACAGACTTGTCTTCATAAAAAGTCACGTGTAATTTAAAAAATGTTTTTCATTGCTGATAAGTGATACATGAGTGTAAACAAACAAATCAAAGCAAAAATTATTTTTCTAAGTGGTCTAATAAGCGAGATAGTATGTTTTTGGGGGGCAGGTTTTGGGAACTTTTTCCCTTTATGACATTGCTATGGCTAGATTTTCCAACCGATTTGCAATATTTTGATATTGGTGTATAGATTAGCGTCTGAATTTTCCAAAAAGTATAAATTTATGGTACTTTGGAAAAGTTTAGGAGCAGTTTTAGTGGCTGAAAGGCAAAAAATCTCCAATTTTTTACGTGTCACTACCCAAAAACTTTAAATAGATTTTTCTCCCCTTAAACGTGCGAATTTCGGTTTGATATTTTTTAGTTTAGAGGCTTAACCCAAGTGAGTGTTTTGGTGGTCGGAAAATATTTTAGGCATATTATCTAGAATGTAGGAGGCATAGAAATAGCTGTTTCTAGAACACGTGCAATTTTCGTGCAGATTTCCAGCTTCGATCGCTTACTGTGCCCACAATTTTTATTTGGTTGTTGAAATTTTGGTTTTATCTTGTAGCTGGCTTTGTGTAGTTTTCGTCAAGTGTAAATATGTAGTACTTTGTTTGAGAATACAATTTATTATGGCGTTTAGGAAGCAAGGACATGGATTTTCCTAAAACACGTCCATTTCTACGGCAGATGTCTGCCTTTGATCGTGCACTGCGACCACAGTTTCCATCCGATTGTCAAAATGTTGGTCTCATTTTTTAGCTGATATTCTGTAGTTTACGTTGATTATAAATTTGTAGTGCTTTGCGGAAGAGCGCTGTATTGAGTGAGGGTCAAAGTAGGAGTACGGCGAAAAAACAGACTTGTCTGCATAAAAAGTCACGTGTAATTTAAAAAATGTTTTTCATTGCTGATAAGTGATACATGAGTGTAAACAAACAAATCAAAGCAAAAATTATTTTTCTAAGTGGTCTAATAAGCGAGATAGTATGTTTTTGGGGGGCAGGTTTTGGGAACTTTTTCCCTTTATGACATTGCTGTGGCTAGATTTTCCAGCCGATTTGCAATATTTTGATATTGGTGTATAGATTAGCGTCTGAATTTTCCAAAAAGTATAAATTTATGGTACTTTGGAAAAGTTTAGGAGCAGTTTTAGTGGCTGAAAGGCAAAAAATTTCCAATTTTTTACGTGTCACTACCCAAAAACTTTAAATTGATTTTTCTCCCCTTAAACGTGCGAATTTCGGTTTGATATTTTTTAGTTTAAAGGCTTAACCCAAATGAGTGTTTTGGTGGTCGGAAAATATTTTAGGCATATTATCTAGAATGTAGGAGGCATAGAAATAGCTGTTTCTAGAACACGTGCAATTTTCGTGCAGATTTCCAGCTTCGATCGCTTACTGTGCCCACAATTTTTATTTGGTTGTTGAAATTTTGGTTTTATCTTGTAGCTGGCTTTGTGTAGTTTTCGTCAAGTGTAAATATGTAGTACTTTGTTTGAGAATACAATTTATTATGGCGTTTAGGAAGCAAGGACATGGATTTTCCTAAAACACGTCCATTTCTACGGCAGATGTCTGCCTTTGATCGTGCACTGCGACCACAGTTTCCATCCGATTGTCAAAATGTTGGTCTCATTTTTTAGCTGATATTCTGTAGTTTACGTTGATTATAAATTTGTAGTGCTTTGCGGAAGAGCGCTGTATTGAGTGAGGGTCAAAGTAGGAGTACGGCGAAAAAACAGACTTGTCTGCATAAAAAGTCACGTGTAATTTAAAAAATGTTTTTCATTGCTGATAAGTGATACATGAGTGTAAACAAACAAATCAAAGCAAAAATTATTTTTCTAAGTGGTCTAATAAGCGAGATAGTATGTTTTTGGGGGGCAGGTTTTGGGAACTTTTTCCCTTTATGACATTGCTGTGGCCAGATTTTCCAACCGATTTTCAATATTTTGATATTGGTGTATAGATTAGCGTCTGAATTTTCCAAAAAGTATAAATTTATGGTACTTTGGAAAAGTTTAGGAGCAGTTTTAGTGGCTCAAAGGCAAAAAATTTCCAATTTTTTACGTGTCACTACCCAAAAACTTTAAATTGATTTTTCTCCCCTTAAACGTGCGAATTTCGGTTTGATATTTTTTAGTTTAAAGGCTTAACCCAAATGAGTGTTTTGGTGGTCGGAAAATATTTTAGGCATATTATCTAGAATGTAGGAGGCATAGAAATAGCTGTTTCTAGAACACGTGCAATTTTCGTGCAGATTTCCAGCTTCGATCGCTTACTGTGCCCACAATTTTTATTTGGTTGTTGAAATTTTGGTTTTATCTTGTAGCTGGCTTTGTGTAGTTTTCGTCAAGTGTAAATATGTAGTACTTTGTTTGAGAATACAATTTATTATGGCGTTTAGGAAGCAAGGACATGGATTTTCCTAAAACACGTCCATTTCTACGGCAGATGTCTGCCTTTGATCGTGCACTGCGACCACAGTTTCCATCCGATTGTCAAAATGTTGGTCTCATTTTTTAGCTGATATTCTGTAGTTTACGTTGATTATAAATTTGTAGTGCTTTGCGGAAGAGCGCTGTATTGAGTGAGGGTCAAAGTAGGAGTACGGCGAAAAAACAGACTTGTCTGCATAAAAAGTCACGTGTAATTTAAAAAATGTTTTTCATTGCTGATAAGTGATACATGAGTGTAAACAAACAAATCAAAGCAAAAATTATTTTTCTAAGTGGTCTAATAAGCGAGATAGTATGTTTTTGGGGGGCAGGTTTTGGGAACTTTTTCCCTTTATGACATTGCTGTGGCTAGATTTTCCAGCCGATTTGCAATATTTTGATATTGGTGTATAGATTAGCGTCTGAATTTTCCAAAAAGTATAAATTTATGGTACTTTGGAAAAGTTTAGGAGCAGTTTTAGTGGCTGAAAGGCAAAAAATTTCCAATTTTTTACGTGTCACTACCCAAAAACTTTAAATTGATTTTTCTCCCCTTAAACGTGCGAATTTCGGTTTGATATTTTTTAGTTTAAAGGCTTAACCCAAATGAGTGTTTTGGTGGTCGGAAAATATTTTAGGCATATTATCTAGAATGTAGGAGGCATAGAAATAGCTGTTTCTAGAACACGTGCAATTTTCGTGCAGATTTCCAGCTTCGATCGCTTACTGTGCCCACAATTTTTATTTGGTTGTTGAAATTTTGGTTTTATCTTGTAGCTGGCTTTGTGTAGTTTTCGTCAAGTGTAAATATGTAGTACTTTGTTTGAGAATACAATTTATTATGGCGTTTAGGAAGCAAGGACATGGATTTTCCTAAAACACGTCCATTTCTACGGCAGATGTCTGCCTTTGATCGTGCACTGCGACCACAGTTTCCATCCGATTGTCAAAATGTTGGTCTCATTTTTTAGCTGATATTCTGTAGTTTACGTTGATTATAAATTTGTAGTGCTTTGCGGAAGAGCGCTGTATTGAGTGAGGGTCAAAGTAGGAGCACGGCGAAAAAACAGGCTTGTCTTCATAAAAAGTCACGTGTAATTTAAAAAATGTTTTTCATTGCTGATAAGTGATACATGAGTGTAAACAAACAAATCAAAGCAAAAATTATTTTTCTAAGTGGTCTAATAAGCGAGATAGTATATTTTTGGGGGGCAGGTTTTGGGAACTTTTTCCCTTTATGACATTGCTGTGGCCAGATTTTCCAACCGATTTGCAATATTTTGATATTGGTGTATAGATTAGCGTCTGAATTTTCCAAAAAGTATAAATTTATGGTACTTTGGAAAAGTTTAGGAGCAGTTTTAGTGGCTGAAAGGCAAAAAATTTCCAATTTTTTACGTGTCACTACCCAAAAACTGTAAATTGATTTTTCTCCCCTTAAACGTGCGAATTTCGGTTTGATATTTTTTAGTTTAAAGGCTTAACCCAAATGAGTGTTTTGGTGGTCGGAAAATATTTTAGGCATATTATCTAGAATGTAGGAGGCATAGAAATAGCTGTTTCTAGAATACGTGAGATTTTCGTGCAGATTTCCAGCTTCGATCGCTTACTGTGCCCACAATTTTTATTTGGTTGTTGAAATTTTGGTTTTATCTTGTAGCTGGCTTTGTGTAGTTTTCGTCAAGTGTAAATATGTAGTACTTTGTTTGAGAATACAATTTATTATGGCGTTTAGGAAGCAAGGACATGGATTTTAGGCATATTATCTAGAATGTAGGAGGCATAGAAATAGCTGTTTCTAGAATACGTGCAATTTTCGTGCAGATTTCCAGCTTCGATCGCTTACTGTGCCCACAATTTTTATTTGGTTGTTGAAATTTTGGTTTTATCTTGTAGCTGGCTTTGTGTAGATTTATTCAAGTGTAAATATGTAGTACTTTGTTTGAGAATACAATTTATTATGGCGTTTAGGAAGCAAGGACATGGATTTTAGGCATATTATCTAGAATGTAGGAGGCATAGAAATAGCTGTTTCTAGAACACGTGCAATTTTCGTGCAGATTTCCAGCTTCGATCGCTTACTGTGCCCACAATTTTTATTTGGTTGTTGAAATTTTGGTTTTATCTTGTAGCTGGCTTTGTGTAGTTTTCGTCAAGTGTAAATATGTAGTACTTTGTTTGAGAATACAATTTATTATGGCGTTTAGGAAGCAAGGACATGGATTTTCCTAAAACACGTCCATTTCTACGGCAGATGTCTGCCTTTGATCGTGCACTGCGACCACAGTTTCCATCCGATTGTCAAAATGTTGGTCTCATTTTTTAGCTGATATTCTGTAGTTTACGTTGATTATAAATTTGTAGTGCTTTGCGGAAGAGCGCTGTATTGAGTGAGGGTCAAAGTAGGAGTACGGCGAAAAAACAGACTTGTCTGCATAAAAAGTCACGTGTAATTTAAAAAATGTTTTTCATTGCTGATAAGTGATACATGAGTGTAAACAAACAAATCAAAGCAAAAATTATTTTTCTAAGTGGTCTAATAAGCGAGATAGTATATTTTTGGGGGGCAGGTTTCGGGAACTTTTTCCCTTTATGACATTGCTGTGGCCAGATTTTCCAACCGATTTGCAATATTTTGATATTGGTGTATAGATTAGCGTCTGAATTTTCCAAAAAGTATAAATTTATGGTACTTTGGAAAAGTTTAGGAGCAGTTTTAGTGGCTGAAAGGCAAAAAATTTCCAATTTTTTACGTGTCACTACCCAAAAACTTTAAATTGATTTTTCTCCCCTTAAACGTGCGAATTTCGGTTTGATATTTTTTAGTTTAAAGGCTTAACCCAAATGAGTGTTTTGGTGGTCGGAAAATATTTTAGGCATATTATCTAGAATGTAGGAGGCATAGAAATAGCTGTTTCTAGAACACGTGCAATTTTCGTGCAGATTTCCAGCTTCGATCGCTTACTGTGCCCACAATTTTTATTTGGTTGTTGAAATTTTGGTTTTATCTTGTAGCTGGCTTTGTGTAGTTTTCGTCAAGTGTAAATATGTAGTACTTTGTTTGAGAATACAATTTATTATGGCGTTTAGGAAGCAAGGACATGGATTTTCCTAAAACACGTCCATTTCTACGGCAGATGTCTGCCTTTGATCGTGCACTGCGACCACAGTTTCCATCCGATTGTCAAAATGTTGGTCTCATTTTTTAGCTGATATTCTGTAGTTTACGTTGATTATAAATTTGTAGTGCTTTGCGGAAGAGCGCTGTATTGAGTGAGGGTCAAAGTAGGAGTACGGCGAAAAAACAGACTTGTCTGCATAAAAAGTCACGTGTAATTTAAAAAATGTTTTTCATTGCTGATAAGTGATACATGAGTGTAAACAAACAAATCAAAGCAAAAATTATTTTTCTAAGTGGTCTAATAAGCGAGATAGTATGTTTTTGGGGGGCAGGTTTTGGGAACTTTTTCCCTTTATGACATTGCTGTGGCTAGATTTTCCAGCCGATTTGCAATATTTTGATATTGGTGTATAGATTAGCGTCTGAATTTTCCAAAAAGTATAAATTTATGGTACTTTGGAAAAGTTTAGGAGCAGTTTTAGTGGCTGAAAGGCAAAAAATTTCCAATTTTTTACGTGTCACTACCCAAAAACTTTAAATTGATTTTTCTCCCCTTAAACGTGCGAATTTCGGTTTGATATTTTTTAGTTTAAAGGCTTAACCCAAGTGAGTGTTTTGGTGGTCGGAAAATATTTTAGGCATATTATCTAGAATGTAGGAGGCATAGAAATAGCTGTTTCTAGAACACGTGCAATTTTCGTGCAGATTTCCAGCTTCGATCGCTTACTGTGCCCACAATTTTTATTTGGTTGTTGAAATTTTGGTTTTATCTTGTAGCTGGCTTTGTGTAGTTTTCGTCAAGTGTAAATATGTAGTACTTTGTTTGAGAATACAATTTATTATGGCGTTTAGGAAGCAAGGACATGGATTTTCCTAAAACACGTCCATTTCTACGGCAGATGTCTGCCTTTGATCGTGCACTGCGACCACAGTTTCCATCCGATTGTCAAAATGTTGGTCTCATTTTTTAGCTGATATTCTGTAGTTTACGTTGATTATAAATTTGTAGTGCTTTGCGGAAGAGCGCTGTATTGAGTGAGGGTCAAAGTAGGAGCACGGCGAAAAAACAGGCTTGTCTTCATAAAAAGTCACGTGTAATTTAAAAAATGTTTTTCATTGCTGATAAGTGATACATGAGTGTAAACAAACAAATCAAAGCAAAAATTATTTTTCTAAGTGGTCTAATAAGCGAGATAGTATATTTTTGGGGGGCAGGTTTTGGGAACTTTTTCCCTTTATGACATTGCTGTGGCCAGATTTTCCAACCGATTTGCAATATTTTGATATTGGTGTATAGATTAGCGTCTGAATTTTCCAAAAAGTATAAATTTATGGTACTTTGGAAAAGTTTAGGAGCAGTTTTAGTGGCTGAAAGGCAAAAAATTTCCAATTTTTTACGTGTCACTACCCAAAAACTTTAAATTGATTTTTCTCCCCTTAAACGTGCGAATTTCGGTTTGATATTTTTTAGTTTAAAGGCTTAACCCAAATGAGTGTTTTGGTGGTCGGAAAATATTTTAGGCATATTATCTAGAATGTAGGAGGCATAGAAATAGCTGTTTCTAGAATACGTGAGATTTTCGTGCAGATTTCCAGCTTCGATCGCTTACTGTGCCCACAATTTTTATTTGGTTGTTGAAATTTTGGTTTTATCTTGTAGCTGGCTTTGTGTAGTTTTCGTCAAGTGTAAATATGTAGTACTTTGTTTGAGAATACAATTTATTATGGCGTTTAGGAAGCAAGGACATGGATTTTAGGCATATTATCTAGAATAAAGGAGGCATAGAAATAGCTGTTTCTAGAATACGTGCAATTTTCGTGCAGATTTCCAGCTTCGATCGCTTACTGTGCCCACAATTTTTATTTGGTTGTTGAAATTTTGGTTTTATCTTGTAGCTGGCTTTGTGTAGATTTATTCAAGTGTAAATATGTAGTACTTTGTTTGAGAATACAATTTATTATGGCGTTTAGGAAGCAAGGACATGGATTTTAGGCATATTATCTAGAATGTAGGAGGCATAGAAATAGCTGTTTCTAGAACACGTGCAATTTTCGTGCAGATTTCCAGCTTCGATCGCTTACTGTGCCCACAATTTTTATTTGGTTGTTGAAATTTTGGTTTTATCTTGTAGCTGGCTTTGTGTAGTTTTCGTCAAGTGTAAATATGTAGTACTTTGTTTGAGAATACAATTTATTATGGCGTTTAGGAAGCAAGGACATGGATTTTCCTAAAACACGTCCATTTCTACGGCAGATGTCTGCCTTTGATCGTGCACTGCGACCACAGTTTCCATCCGATTGTCAAAATGTTGGTCTCATTTTTTAGCTGATATTCTGTAGTTTACGCTGATTATAAATTTGTAGTGCTTTGCGGAAGAGCGCTGTATTGAGTGAGGGTCAAAGTAGGAGTACGGCGAAAAAACAGACTTGTCTGCATAAAAAGTCACGTGTAATTTAAAAAATGTTTTTCATTGCTGATAAGTGATACATGAGTGTAAACAAACAAATCAAAGCAAAAATTATTTTTCTAAGTGGTCTAATAAGCGAGATAGTATATTTTTGGGGGGCAGGTTTTGGGAACTTTTTCCCTTTATGACATTGCTGTGGCCAGATTTTCCAACCGATTTGCAATATTTTGATATTGGTGTATAGATTAGCGTCTGAATTTTCCAAAAAGTATAAATTTATGGTACTTTGGAAAAGTTTAGGAGCAGTTTTAGTGGCTGAAAGGCAAAAAATTTCCAATTTTTTACGTGTCACTACCCAAAAACTTTAAATTGATTTTTCTCCCCTTAAACGTGCGAATTTCGGTTTGATATTTTTTAGTTTAAAGGCTTAACCCAAGTGAGTGTTTTGGTGGTCGGAAAATATTTTAGGCATATTATCTAGAATGTAGGAGGCATAGAAATAGCTGTTTCTAGAATACGTGCAATTTTCGTGCAGATTTCCAGCTTCGATCGCTTACTGTGCCCACAATTTTTATTTGGTTGTTGAAATTTTGGTTTTATCTTGTAGCTGGCTTTGTGTAGTTTTCGTCAAGTGTAAATATGTAGTACTTTGTTTGAGAATACAATTTATTATGGCGTTTAGGAAGCAAGGACATGGATTTTCCTAAAACACGTCCATTTCTACGGCAGATGTCTGCCTTTGATCGTGCACTGCGACCACAGTTTCCATCCGATTGTCAAAATGTTGGTCTCATTTTTTAGCTGATATTCTGTAGTTTACGTTGATTATAAATTTGTAGTGCTTTGCGGAAGAGCGCTGTATTGAGTGAGGGTCAAAGTAGGAGTACGGCGAAAAAACAGACTTGTCTTCATAAAAAGTTACGTGTAATTTAAAAAATGTTTTTCATTGCTGATAAGTGATACATGAGTGTAAACAAACAAATCAAAGCAAAAATTATTTTTCTAAGTGGTCTAATAAGCGAGATAGTATATTTTTGGGGGGCAGTTTTTGGGAACTTTTTCCCTTTATGACATTGCTGTGGCCAGATTTTCCAACCGATTTGCAATATTTTGATATTGGTGTATAGATTAGCGTCTGAATTTTCCAAAAAGTATAAATTTATGGTACTTTGGAAAAGTTTAGGAGCAGTTTTAGTGGCTGAAAGGCAAAAAATCTCCAATTTTTTACGTGTCACTACCTAAAAACTTTAAATTGATTTTTCTCCCCTTAAACGTGCGAATTTCGGTTTGATATTTTTTAGTTTAAAGGCTTAACCCATGTGAGTGTTTTGGTGGTCGGAAAATATTTTAGGCATATTATCTAGAATGTAGGAGGCATAGAAATAGCTGTTTCTAGAACACGTGCAATTTTCGTGCAGATTTCCAGCTTCGATCGCTTACTGTGCCCACAATTTTTATTTGGTTGTTGAAATTTTGGTTTTATCTTGTAGCTGGCTTTGTGTAGTTTTCGTCAAGTGTAAATATGTAGTACTTTGTTTGAGAATACAATTTATTATGGCGTTTAGGAAGCAAGGACATGGATTTTCCTAAAACACGTCCATTTCTACGGCAGATGTCTGCCTTTGATCGTGCACTGCGACCACAGTTTCCATCCGATTGTCAAAATGTTGGTCTCATTTTTTAGCTGATATTCTGTAGTTTACGTTGATTATAAATTTGTAGTGCTTTGCGGAAGAGTTTAAAGGCTTAACCCAAATGAGTGTTTTGGTGGTCGGAAAATATTTTAGGCATATTATCTAGAATGTAGGAGGCATAGAAATAGCTGTTTCTAGAATACGTGAGATTTTCGTGCAGATTTCCAGCTTCGATCGCTTACTGTGCCCACAATTTTTATTTGGTTGTTGAAATTTTGGTTTTATCTTGTAGCTGGCTTTGTGTAGTTTTCGTCAAGTGTAAATATGTAGTACTTTGTTTGAGAATACAATTTATTATGGCGTTTAGGAAGCAAGGACATGGATTTTAGGCATATTATCTAGAATGTAGGAGGCATAGAAATAGCTGTTTCTAGAATACGTGCAATTTTCGTGCAGATTTCCAGCTTCGATCGCTTACTGTGCCCACAATTTTTATTTGGTTGTTGAAATTTTGGTTTTATCTTGTAGCTGGCTTTGTGTAGATTTATTCAAGTGTAAATATGTAGTACTTTGTTTGAGAATACAATTTATTATGGCGTTTAGGAAGCAAGGACATGGATTTTAGGCATATTATCTAGAATGTAGGAGGCATAGAAATAGCTGTTTCTAGAACACGTGCAATTTTCGTGCAGATTTCCAGCTTCGATCGCTTACTGTGCCCACAATTTTTATTTGGTTGTTGAAATTTTGGTTTTATCTTGTAGCTGGCTTTGTGTAGTTTTCGTCAAGTGTAAATATGTAGTACTTTGTTTGAGAATACAATTTATTATGGCGTTTAGGAAGCAAGGACATGGATTTTCCTAAAACACGTCCATTTCTACGGCAGATGTCTGCCTTTGATCGTGCACTGCGACCACAGTTTCCATCCGATTGTCAAAATGTTGGTCTCATTTTTTAGCTGATATTCTGTAGTTTACGTTGATTATAAATTTGTAGTGCTTTGCGGAAGAGCGCTGTATTGAGTGAGGGTCAAAGTAGGAGTACGGCGAAAAAACAGACTTGTCTGCATAAAAAGTCACGTGTAATTTAAAAAATGTTTTTCATTGCTGATAAGTGATACATGAGTGTAAACAAACAAATCAAAGCAAAAATTATTTTTCTAAGTGGTCTAATAAGCGAGATAGTATATTTTTGGGGGGCAGGTTTTGGGAACTTTTTCCCTTTATGACATTGCTGTGGCCAGATTTTCCAACCGATTTGCAATATTTTGATATTGGTGTATAGATTAGCGTCTGAATTTTCCAAAAAGTATAAATTTATGGTACTTTGGAAAAGTTTAGGAGCAGTTTTAGTGGCTGAAAGGCAAAAAATTTCCAATTTTTTACGTGTCACTACCCAAAAACTTTAAATTGATTTTTCTCCCCTTAAACGTGCGAATTTCGGTTTGATATTTTTTAGTTTAAAGGCTTAACCCAAATGAGTGTTTTGGTGGTCGGAAAATATTTTAGGCATATTATCTAGAATGTAGGAGGCATAGAAATAGCTGTTTCTAGAATACGTGCAATTTTCGTGCAGATTTCCAGCTTCGATCGCTTACTGTGCCCACAATTTTTATTTGGTTGTTGAAATTTTGGTTTTATCTTGTAGCTGGCTTTGTGTAGTTTTCGTCAAGTGTAAATATGTAGTACTTTGTTTGAGAATACAATTTATTATGGCGTTTAGGAAGCAAGGACATGGATTTTCCTAAAACACGTCCATTTCTACGGCAGATGTCTGCCTTTGATCGTGCACTGCGACCACAGTTTCCATCCGATTGTCAAAATGTTGGTCTCATTTTTTAGCTGATATTCTGTAGTTTACGTTGATTATAAATTTGTAGTGCTTTGCGGAAGAGCGCTGTATTGAGTGAGGGTCAAAGTAGGAGTACGGCGAAAAAACAGACTTGTCTGCATAAAAAGTCACGTGTAATTTAAAAAATGTTTTTCATTGCTGATAAGTGATACATGAGTGTAAACAAACAAATCAAAGCAAAAATTATTTTTCTAAGTGGTCTAATAAGCGAGATAGTATGTTTTTGGGGGGCAGGTTTTGGGAACTTTTTCCCTTTATGACATTGCTGTGGCCAGATTTTCCAACCGATTTGCAATATTTTGATATTGGTGTATAGATTAGCGTCTGAATTTTCCAAAAAGTATAAATTTATGGTACTTTGGAAAAGTTTAAGAACAGTTTTAGTGGCTGAAAGGCAAAAAATTTCCAATTTTTTACGTGTCACTACCCAAAAACTTTAAATTGATTTTTCTCCCCTTAAACGTGCGAATTTCGGTTTGATATTTTTTAGTTTAAAGGCTTAACCCAAATGAGTGTTTTGGTGGTCGGAAAATATTTTAGGCATATTATCTAGAATGTAGGAGGCATAGAAATAGCTGTTTCTAGAACACGTGCAATTTTCGTGCAGATTTCCAGCTTCGATCGCTTACTGTGCCCACAATTTTTATTTGGTTGTTGAAATTTTGGTTTTATCTTGTAGCTGGCTTTGTGTAGTTTTCGTCAAGTGTAAATATGTAGTACTTTGTTTGAGAATACAATTTATTATGGCGTTTAGGAAGCAAGGACATGGATTTTCCTAAAACACGTCCATTTCTACGGCAGATGTCTGCCTTTGATCGTGCACTGCGACCACAGTTTCCATCCGATTGTCAAAATGTTGGTCTCATTTTTTAGCTGATATTCTGTAGTTTACGTTGATTATAAATTTGTAGTGCTTTGCGGAAGAGCGCTGTATTGAGTGAGGGTCAAAGTAGGAGTACGGCGAAAAAACAGACTTGTCTGCATAAAAAGTCACGTGTAATTTAAAAAATGTTTTTCATTGCTGATAAGTGATACATGAGTGTAAACAAACAAATCAAAGCAAAAATTATTTTTCTAAGTGGTCTAATAAGCGGGATAGTATATTTTTGGGGGGCAGGTTTTGGGAACTTTTTCCCTTTATGACATTGCTGTGGCCAGATTTTCCAACCGATTTGCAATATTTTGATATTGGTGTATAGATTAGCGTCTGAATTTTCCAAAAAGTATAAATTTATGGTACTTTGGAAAAGTTTAGGAGCAGTTTTAGTGGCTGAAAGGCAAAAAATTTCCAATTTTTTACGTGTCACTACCCAAAAACTTTAAATTGATTTTTCTCCCCTTAAACGTGCGAATTTCGGTTTGATATTTTTTAGTTTAAAGGCTTAACCCAAATGAGTGTTTTGGTGGTCGGAAAATATTTTAGGCATATTATCTAGAATGTAGGAGGCATAGAAATAGCTGTTTCTAGAATACGTGCAATTTTCGTGCAGATTTCCAGCTTCGATCGCTTACTGTGCCCACAATTTTTATTTGGTTGTTGAAATTTTGGTTTTATCTTGTAGCTGGCTTTGTGTAGTTTTCGTCAAGTGTAAATATGTAGTACTTTGTTTGAGAATACAATTTATTATGGCGTTTAGGAAGCAAGGACATGGATTTTCCTAAAACACGTCCATTTCTACGGCAGATGTCTGCCTTTGATCGTGCACTGCGACCACAGTTTCCATCCGATTGTCAAAATGTTGGTCTCATTTTTTAGCTGATATTCTGTAGTTTACGTTGATTATAAATTTGTAGTGCTTTGCGGAAGAGCGCTGTATTGAGTGAGGGTCAAAGTAGGAGTACGGCGAAAAAACAGACTTGTCTGCATAAAAAGTCACGTGTAATTTAAAAAATGTTTTTCATTGCTGATAAGTGATACATGAGTGTAAACAAACAAATCAAAGCAAAAAGTATTTTTCTAAGTGGTCTAATAAGCGAGATAGTATGTTTTTGGGGGGCAGGTTTTGGGAACTTTTTCCCTTTATGACATTGCTGTGGCCAGATTTTCCCACCGATTTGCAATATTTTGATATTGGTGTATAGATTAGCGTCTGAATTTTCCAAAAAGTATAAATTTATGGTACTTTGGAAAAGTTTAAGAACAGTTTTAGTGGCTGCAAGGCAAAAAATTTCCAATTTTTTACGTGTCACTACCCAAAAACTTTAAATTGATTTTTCTCCCCTTAAACGTGCGAATTTCGGTTTGATATTTTTTAGTTTAAAGGCTTAACCCAAATGAGTGTTTTGGTGGTCGGAAAATATTTTAGGCATATTATCTAGAATGTGGGAGGCATAGAAATAGCTGTTTCTAGAACACGTGCAATTTTCGTGCAGATTTCCAGCTTCGATCGCTTACTGTGCCCACAATTTTTATTTGGTTGTTGAAATTTTGGTTTTATCTTGTAGCTGGCTTTGTGTAGTTTTCGTCAAGTGTAAATATGTAGTACTTTGTTTGAGAATACAATTTATTATGGCGTTTAGGAAGCAAGGACATGGATTTTCCTAAAACACGTCCATTTCTACGGCAGATGTCTGCCTTTGATCGTGCACTGCGACCACAGTTTCCATCCGATTGTCAAAATGTTGGTCTCATTTTTTAGCTGATATTCTGTAGTTTACGTTGATTATAAATTTGTAGTGCTTTGCGGAAGAGCGCTGTATTGAGTGAGGGTCAAAGTAGGAGTACGGCGAAAAAACAGACTTGTCTGCATAAAAAGTCACGTGTAATTTAAAAAATGTTTTTCATTGCTGATAAGTGATACATGAGTGTAAACAAACAAATCAAAGCAAAAAGTATTTTTCTAAGTGGTCTAATAAGCGAGATAGTATGTTTTTGGGGGGCAGGTTTTGGGAACTTTTTCCCTTTATGACATTGCTGTGGCCAGATTTTCCCACCGATTTGCAATATTTTGATATTGGTGTATAGATTAGCGTCTGAATTTTCCAAAAAGTATAAATTTATGGTACTTTGGAAAAGTTTAAGAACAGTTTTAGTGGCTGCAAGGCAAAAAATTTCCAATTTTTTACGTGTCACTACCCAAAAACTTTAAATTGATTTTTCTCCCCTTAAACGTGCGAATTTCGGTTTGATATTTTTTAGTTTAAAGGCTTAACCCAAATGAGTGTTTTGGTGGTCGGAAAATATTTTAGGCATATTATCTAGAATGTGGGAGGCATAGAAATAGCTGTTTCTAGAACACGTGCAATTTTCGTGCAGATTTCCAGCTTCGATCGCTTACTGTGCCCACAATTTTTATTTGGTTGTTGAAATTTTGGTTTTATCTTGTAGCTGGCTTTGTGTAGTTTTCGTCAAGTGTAAATATGTAGTACTTTGTTTGAGAATACAATTTATTATGGCGTTTAGGAAGCAAGGACATGGATTTTCCTAAAACACGTCCATTTCTACGGCAGATGTCTGCCTTTGATCGTGCACTGCGACCACAGTTTCCATCCGATTGTCAAAATGTTGGTCTCATTTTTTAGCTGATATTCTGTAGTTTACGTTGATTATAAATTTGTAGTGCTTTGCGGAAGAGCGCTGTATTGAGTGAGGGTCAAAGTAGGAGTACGGCGAAAAAACAGACTTGTCTGCATAAAAAGTCACGTGTAATTTAAAAAATGTTTTTCATTGCTGATAAGTGATACATGAGTGTAAACAAACAAATCAAAGCAAAAATTATTTTTCTAAGTGGTCTAATAAGCGGGATAGTATATTTTTGGGGGGCAGGTTTTGGGAACTTTTTCCCTTTATGACATTGCTGTGGCTAGATTTTCCAACCGATTTGCAATATTTTGATATTGGTGTATAGATTAGCGTCTGAATTTTCCAAAAAGTATAAATTTATGGTACTTTGGAAAAGTTTAGGAGCAGTTTTAGTGGCTGAAAGGCAAAAATTTCCAATTTTTTACGTGTCACTACCCAAAAACTTTAAATTGATTTTTCTCCCCTTAAACGTGCGAATTTCGGTTTGATATTTTTTAGTTTAAAGGCTTAACCCAAGTGAGTGTTTTGGTGGTCGGAAAATATTTTAGGCATATTATCTAGAATGTAGGAGGCATAGAAATAGCTGTTTCTAGAATACGTGCAATTTTCGTGCAGATTTCCAGCTTCGATCGCTTACTGTGCCCACAATTTTTATTTGGTTGTTGAAATTTTGGTTTTATCTTGTAGCTGGCTTTGTGTAGTTTTCGTCAAGTGTAAATATGTAGTACTTTGTTTGAGAATACAATTTATTATGGCGTTTAGGAAGCAAGGACATGGATTTTCCTAAAACACGTCCATTTCTACGGCAGATGTCTGCCTTTGATCGTGCACTGCGACCACAGTTTCCATCCGATTGTCAAAATGTTGGTCTTATTTTTTAGCTGATATTCTGTAGTTTACGTTGATTATAAATTTGTAGTGCTTTGCGGAAGAGCGCTGTATTGAGTGAGGGTCAAAGTAGGAGTACGGCGAAAAAACAGACTTGTCTGCATAAAAAGTCACGTGTAATTTAAAAAATGTTTTTCATTGCTGATAAGTGATACATGAGTGTAAACAAACAAATCAAAGCAAAAATTATTTTTCTAAGTGGTCTAATAAGCGAGATAGTATGTTTTTGGGGGGCAGGTTTTGGGAACTTTTTCCCTTTATGACATCGCTGTGGCCAGATTTTCCAACCGATTTGCAATATTTTGATATTGGTGTATAGATTAGCGTCTGAATTTTCCAAAAAGTATAAATTTATGGTACTTTGGAAAAGTTTAAGAACAGTTTTAGTGGCTGAAAGGCAAAAAATTTCCAATTTTTTACGTGTCACTACCCAAAAACTTTAAATTGATTTTTCTCCCCTTAAACGTGCGAATTTCGGTTTGATATTTTTTAGTTTAAAGGCTTAACCCAAATGAGTGTTTTGGTGGTCGGAAAATATTTTAGGCATATTATCTAGAATGTAGGAGGCATAGAAATAGCTGTTTCTAGAACACGTGCAATTTTCGTGCAGATTTCCAGCTTCGATCGCTTACTGTGCCCACAATTTTTATTTGGTTGTTGAAATTTTGGTTTTATCTTGTAGCTGGCTTTGTGTAGTTTTCGTCAAGTGTAAATATGTAGTACTTTGTTTGAGAATACAATTTATTATGGCGTTTAGGAAGCAAGGACATGGATTTTCCTAAAACACGTCCATTTCTACGGCAGATGTCTGCCTTTGATCGTGCACTGCGACCACAGTTTCCATCCGATTGTCAAAATGTTGGTCTCATTTTTTAGCTGATATTCTGTAGTTTACGTTGATTATAAATTTGTAGTGCTTTGCGGAAGAGCGCTGTATTGAGTGAGGGTCAAAGTAGGAGTACGGCGAAAAAACAGACTTGTCTGCATAAAAAGTCACGTGTAATTTAAAAAATGTTTTTCATTGCTGATAAGTGATACATGAGTGTAAACAAACAAATCAAAGCAAAAATTATTTTTCTAAGTGGTCTAATAAGCGAGACAGTATGTTTTTGGGGGGCAGGTTTTGGGAACTTTTTCCCTTTATGACATTGCTGTGGCTAGATTTTCCAACCGATTTGCAATATTTTGATATTGGTGTATAGATTAGCGTCTGAATTTTCCAAATGTGTAAATTTATGGTACTGTGGAAAAGTTTAAGAGCAGTTTTAGTGGCTGAAAGGCAAAAAATCTCCAATTTTTTACGTGTCACTACCCAAAAACTTTAAATTGATTTTTCTCCCCTTAAACGTGCGAATTTCGGTTTGATATTTTTTAGTTTAAAGGCTTAACCCAAATGAGTGTTTTGGTGGTCGGAAAATATTTTAGGCATATTATCTAGAATGTAGGAGGCATAGAAATAGCTGTTTCTAGAACACGTGCAATTTTCGTGCAGACTTCCAGCTTCGATCGCTTACTGTGCCCACAATTTTTATTTGGTTGTTGAAATTTTGGTTTTATCTTGTAGCTGGCTTTGTGTAGTTTTCGTCAAGTGTAAATATGTAGTACTTTGTTTGAGAATACAATTTATTATGGCGTTTAGGAAGCAAGGACATGGATTTTCCTAAAACACGTCCATTTCTACGGCAGATGTCTGCCTTTGATCGTCCACTGCGACCACAGTTTCCATCCGATTGTCAAAATGTTGGTCTCATTTTTTAGCTGATATTCTGTAGTTTACGTTGATTATAAATTTGTAGTGCTTTGCGGAAGAGCGCTGTATTGAGTGAGGGTCAAAGTAGGAGTACGGCGAAAAAACAGACTTGTCTTCATAAAAAGTTACGTGTAATTTAAAAAATGTTTTTCATTGCTGATAAGTGATACATGAGTGTAAACAAACAAATCAAAGCAAAAATTATTTTTCTAAGTGGTCTAATAAGCGAGATAGTATGTTTTTGGGGGGCAGGTTTTGGGAACTTTTTCCCTTTATGACATTGCTGTGGCTAGATTTTCCAACCGATTTGCAATATTTTGATATTGGTGTATAGATTGGCGTCTGAATTTTCCAAAAAGTATAAATTTATGGTACTTTGGAAAAGTTTAGGAGCAGTTTTAGTGGCTGAAAGGCAAAAAATCTCCAATTTTTTACGTGTCACTACCCAAAAACTTTAAATTGATTTTTCTCCCCTTAAACGTGCGAATTTCGGTTTGATATTTTTTAGTTTAAAGGCTTAACCCAAATGAGTGTTTTGGTGGTCGGAAAATATTTTAGGCATATTATCTAGAATGTAGGAGGCATAGAAATAGCTGTTTCTAGAACACGTGCAATTTTCGTGCAGATTTCCAGCTTCGATCGCTTACTGTGCCCACAATTTTTATTTGGTTGTTGAAATTTTGGTTTTATCTTGTAGCTGGCTTTGTGTAGTTTTCGTCAAGTGTAAATATGTAGTACTTTGTTTGAGAATACAATTTATTATGGCGTTTAGGAAGCAAGGACATGGATTTTCCTAAAACACGTCCATTTCTACGGCAGATGTCTGCCTTTGATCGTGCACTGCGACCACAGTTTCCATCCGATTGTCAAAATGTTGGTCTCATATTTTAGCTGATATTCTGTAGTTTACGTTGATTATAAATTTGTAGTGCTTTGCGGAAGAGCGCTGTATTGAGTGAGGGTCAAAGTAGGAGTACGGCGAAAAAACAGACTTGTCTGCATAAAAAGTCACGTGTAATTTAAAAAATGTTTTTCATTGCTGATAAGTGATACATGAGTGTAAACAAACAAATCAAAGCAAAAATTATTTTTCTAAGTGGTCTAATAAGCGAGATAGTATGTTTTTGGGGGGCAGGTTTTGGGAACTTTTTCCCTTTATGACATCGCTGTGGCCAGATTTTCCAACCGATTTGCAATATTTTGATATTGGTGTATAGATTAGCGTCTGAATTTTCCAAAAAGTATAAATTTATGGTACTTTGGAAAAGTTTAGGAGCAGTTTTAGTGGCTGAAAGGCAAAAAATCTCCAATTTTTTACGTGTCACTACCCAAAAACTTTAAATTGATTTTTCTCCCCTTAAACGTGCGAATTTCGGTTTGATATTTTTTAGTTTAAAGGCTTAACCCAAATGAGTGTTTTGGTGGTCGGAAAATATTTTAGGCATATTATCTAGAATGTAGGAGGCATAGAAATAGCTGTTTCTAGAACACGTGCAATTTTCGTGCAGATTTCCAGCTTCGATCGCTTACTGTGCCCACAATTTTTATTTGGTTGTTGAAATTTTGGTTTTATCTTGTAGCTGGCTTTGTGTAGTTTTCGTCAAGTGTAAATATGTAGTACTTTGTTTGAGAATACAATTTATTATGGCGTTTAGGAAGCAAGGACATGGATTTTCCTAAAACACGTCCATTTCTACGGCAGATGTCTGCCTTTGATCGTGCACTGCGACCACAGTTTCCATCCGATTGTCAAAATGTTGGTCTCATATTTTAGCTGATATTCTGTAGTTTACGTTGATTATAAATTTGTAGTGCTTTGCGGAAGAGCGCTGTATTGAGTGAGGGTCAAAGTAGGAGTACGGCGAAAAAACAGACTTGTCTGCATAAAAAGTCACGTGTAATTTAAAAAATGTTTTTCATTGCTGATAAGTGATACATGAGTGTAAACAAACAAATCAAAGCAAAAATTATTTTTCTAAGTGGTCTAATAAGCGAGATAGTATGTTTTTGGGGGGCAGGTTTTGGGAACTTTTTCCCTTTATGACATCGCTGTGGCCAGATTTTCCAACCGATTTGCAATATTTTGATATTGGTGTATAGATTAGCGTCTGAATTTTCCAAAAAGTATAAATTTATGGTACTTTGGAAAAGTTTAAGAACAGTTTTAGTGGCTGAAAGGCAAAAAATTTCCAATTTTTTACGTGTCACTACCCAAAAACTTTAAATTGATTTTTCTCCCCTTAAACGTGCGAATTTCGGTTTGATATTTTTTAGTTTAAAGGCTTAACCCAAATGAGTGTTTTGGTGGTCGGAAAATATTTTAGGCATATTATCTAGAATGTAGGAGGCATAGAAATAGCTGTTTCTAGAATACGTGCAATTTTCGTGCAGATTTCCAGCTTCGATCGCTTACTGTGCCCACAATTTTTATTTGGTTGTTGAAATTTTGGTTTTATCTTGTAGCTGGCTTTGTGTAGTTTTCGTCAAGTGTAAATATGTAGTACTTTGTTTGAGAATACAATTTATTATGGCGTTTAGGAAGCAAGGACATGGATTTTCCTAAAACACGTCCATTTCTACGGCAGATGTCTGCCTTTGATCGTGCACTGCGACCACAGTTTCCATCCGATTGTCAAAATGTTGGTCTCATTTTTTAGCTGATATTCTGTAGTTTACGTTGATTATAAATTTGTAGTGCTTTGCGGAAGAGCGCTGTATTGAGTGAGGGTCAAAGTAGGAGTACGGCGAAAAAACAGACTTGTCTGCATAAAAAGTCACGTGTAATTTAAAAAATGTTTTTCATTGCTGATAAGTGATACATGAGTGTAAACAAACAAATCAAAGCAAAAATTATTTTTCTAAGTGGTCTAATAAGCGAGACAGTATGTTTTTGGGGGGCAGGTTTTGGGAACTTTTTCCCTTTATGACATTGCTGTGGCTAGATTTTCCAACCGATTTGCAATATTTTGATATTGGTGTATAGATTAGCGTCTGAATTTTCCAAATGTGTAAATTTATGGTACTGTGGAAAAGTTTAAGAGCAGTTTTAGTGGCTGAAAGGCAAAAAATCTCCAATTTTTTACGTGTCACTACCCAAAAACTTTAAATTGATTTTTCTCCCCTTAAACGTGCGAATTTCGGTTTGATATTTTTTAGTTTAAAGGCTTAACCCAAATGAGTGTTTTGGTGGTCGGAAAATATTTTAGGCATATTATCTAGAATGTAGGAGGCATAGAAATAGCTGTTTCTAGAACACGTGCAATTTTCGTGCAGACTTCCAGCTTCGATCGCTTACTGTGCCCACAATTTTTATTTGGTTGTTGAAATTTTGGTTTTATCTTGTAGCTGGCTTTGTGTAGTTTTCGTCAAGTGTAAATATGTAGTACTTTGTTTGAGAATACAATTTATTATGGCGTTTAGGAAGCAAGGACATGGATTTTCCTAAAACACGTCCATTTCTACGGCAGATGTCTGCCTTTGATCGTGCACTGCGACCACAGTTTCCATCCGATTGTCAAAATGTTGGTCTCATTTTTTAGCTGATATTCTGTAGTTTACGTTGATTATAAATTTGTAGTGCTTTGCGGAAGAGCGCTGTATTGAGTGAGGGTCAAAGTAGGAGTACGGCGAAAAAAGAGACTTGTCTGCATAAAAAGTCACGTGTAATTTAAAAAATGTTTTTCATTGCTGATAAGTGATACATGAGTGTAAACAAACAAATCAAAGCAAAAATTATTTTTCTAAGTGGTCTAATAAGCGAGATAGTATATTTTTGGGGGGCAGGTTTTGGGAACTTTTTCCCTTTATGACATTGCTGTGGCCAGATTTTCCAACCGATTTGCAATATTTTGATATTGGTGTATAGATTAGCGTCTGAATTTTCCAAAAAGTATAAATTTATGGTACTTTGGAAAAGTTTAAGAACAGTTTTAGTAGCTGAAAGGCAAAAAATTTCCAATTTTTTACGTGTCACTACCCAAAAACTTTAAATTGATTTTTCTCCCCTTAAACGTGCGAATTTCGGTTTGATATTTTTTAGTTTAAAGGCTTAACCCAAACGAGTGTTTTGGTGGTCGGAATATATTTTAGGCATATTATCTAGAATGTAGGAGGCATAGAAATAGCTGTTTCTAGAACACGTGCAATTTTCGTGCAGATTTCCAGCTTCGATCGCTTACTGTGCCCACAATTTTTATTTGGTTGTTGAAATTTTGGTTTTATCTTGTAGCTGGCTTTGTGTAGTTTTCGTCAAGTGTAAATATGTAGTACTTTGTTTTAGAATACAGTTTATTATGGCGTTTAGGAAGCAAGGACATGGATTTTCCTAAAACACGTCCATTTCTACGGCAGATGTCTGCCTTTGATCGTCCACTGCGACCACAGTTTCCATCCGATTGTCAAAATGTTGGTCTCATTTTTTAGCTGATATTCTGTAGTTTACGTTGATTATAAATTTGTAGTGCTTTGCGGAAGAGCGCTGTATTGAGTGAGGGTCAAAGTAGGAGTACGGCGAAAAAACAGACTTGTCTGCATAAAAAGTCACGTGTAATTTAAAAAATGTTTTTCATTGCTAATATGTGATACATGAGTGTAAACAAACAAATCAAAGCAAAAATTATTTTTCTAAGTGGTCTAATAAGCGAGATAGTATGTTTTTGGGGGGCAGGTTTTGGGAACTTTTTCCCTTTATGACATTGCTGTGGCCAGATTTTCCAACCGATTTGCAATATTTTGATATTGGTGTATAGATTAGCGTCTGAATTTTCCAAAAAGTATAAATTTATGGTACTTTGGAAAAGTTTAGGAGCAGTTTTAGTGGCTGAAAGGCAAAAAATCTCCAATTTTTTACGTGTCACTACCCAAAAACTTTAAATTGATTTTTCTCCCCTTAAACGTGCGAATTTCGGTTTGATATTTTTTAGTTTAAAGGCTTAACCCAAGTGAGTGTTTTGGTGGTCGGAAAATATTTTAGGCATATTATCTAGAATGTAGGAGGCATAGAAATAGCTGTTTCTAGAACACGTGCAATTTTCGTGCAGATTTCCAGCTTCGATCGCTTACTGTGCCCACAATTTTTATTTGGTTGTTGAAATTTTGGTTTTATCTTGTAGCTGGCTTTGTGTAGTTTTCGTCAAGTGTAAATATGTAGTACTTTGTTTGAGAATACAATTTATTATGGCGTTTAGGAAGCAAGGACATGGATTTTCCTAAAACACGTCCATTTCTACGGCAGATGTCTGCCTTTGATCGTGCACTGCGACCACAGTTTCCATCCGATTGTCAAAATGTTGGTCTCATTTTTTAGCTGATATTCTGTAGTTTACGTTGATTATAAATTTGTAGTGCTTTGCGGAAGAGCGCTGTATTGAGTGAGGGTCAAAGTAGGAGTACGGCGAAAAAACAGACTTGTCTGCATAAAAAGTCACGTGTAATTTAAAAAATGTTTTTCATTGCTGATAAGTGATACATGAGTGTAAACAAACAAATCAAAGCAAAAATTATTTTTCTAAGTGGTCTAATAAGCGAGATAGTATATTTTTGGGGGGCAGGTTTTGGGAACTTTTTCCCTTTATGACATTGCTGTGGCCAGATTTTCCAACCGATTTGCAATATTTTGATATTGGTGTATAGATTAGCGTCTGAATTTTCCAAAAAGTATAAATTTATGGTACTTTGGAAAAGTTTAGGAGCAGTTTTAGTGGCTGAAAGGCAAAAAATCTCCAATTTTTTACGTGTCACTACCCAAAAACTTTAAATTGATTTTTCTCCCCTTAAACGTGCGAATTTCGGTTTGATATTTTTTAGTTTAAAGGCTTAACCCATGTGAGTGTTTTGGTGGTCGGAAAATATTTTAGGCATATTATCTAGAATGTAGGAGGCATAGAAATAGCTGTTTCTAGAACACGTGCAATTTTCGTGCAGATTTCCAGCTTCGATCGCTTACTGTGCCCACAATTTTTATTTGGTTGTTGAAATTTTGGTTTTATCTTGTAGCTGGCTTTGTGTAGTTTTCGTCAAGTGTAAATATGTAGTACTTTGTTTGAGAATACAATTTATTATGGCGTTTAGGAAGCAAGGACATGGATTTTCCTAAAACACGTCCATTTCTACGGCAGATGTCTGCCTTTGATCGTGCACTGCGACCACAGTTTCCATCCGATTGTCAAAATGTTGGTCTCATTTTTTAGCTGATATTCTGTAGTTTACGTTGATTATAAATTTGTAGTGCTTTGCGGAAGAGCGCTGTATTGAGTGAGGGTCAAAGTAGGAGTACGGCGAAAAAACAGACTTGTCTTCATAAAAAGTCACGTGTAATTTAAAAAATGTTTTTCATTGCTGATAAGTGATACATGAGTGTAAACAAACAAATCAAAGCAAAAATTATTTTTCTAAGTGGTCTAATAAGCGAGATAGTATGTTTTTGGGGGGCAGGTTTTGGGAACTTTTTCCCTTTATGACATTGCTGTGGCTAGATTTTCCAACCGATTTGCAATATTTTGATATTGGTGTATAGATTAGCGTCTGAATTTTCCAAAAAGTATAAATTTATGGTACTTTGCAAAAGTTTAGGAGCAGTTTTAGTGGCTGAAAGGCAAAAAATCTCCAATTTTTTACGTGTCACTACCCAAAAACTTTAAATTGATTTTTCTCCCCTTAAACGTGCGAATTTCGGTTTGATATTTTTTAGTTTAAAGGCTTAACCCAAATGAGTGTTTTGGTGGTCGGAAAATATTTTAGGCATATTATCTAGAATGTAGGAGGCATAGAAATAGCTGTTTCTAGAACACGTGCAATTTTCGTGCAGATTTCCAGCTTCGATCGCTTACTGTGCCCACAATTTTTATTTGATTGTTGAAATTTTGGTTTTATCTTGTAGCTGGCTTTGTGTAGTTTTCGTCAAGTGTAAATATGTAGTACTTTGTTTGAGAATACAATTTATTATGGCGTTTAGGAAGCAAGGACATGGATTTTCCTAAAACACGTCCATTTCTACGGCAGATGTCTGCCTTTGATCGTCCACTGCGACCACAGTTTCCATCCGATTGTCAAAATGTTGGTCTCATTTTTTAGCTGATACTCTGTAGTTTACGTTGATTATAAATTTGTAGTGCTTTGCGGAAGAGCGCTGTATTGAGTGAGGGTCAAAGTAGGAGTACGGCGAAAAAACAGACTTGTCTGCATAAAAAGTCACGTGTAATTTAAAAAATGTTTTTCATTGCTGATAAGTGATACATGAGTGTAAACAAACAAATCAAAGCAAAAATTATTTTTCTAAGTGGTCTAATAAGCGAGATAGTATATTTTTGGGGGGCAGGTTTTGGGAACTTTTTCCCTTTATGACATTGCTGTGGCCAGATTTTCCAACCGATTTGCAATATTTTGATATTGGTGTATAGATTAGCGTCTGAATTTTCCAAAAAGTATAAATTTATGGTACTTTGGAAAAGTTTAGGAGCAGTTTTAGTGGCTGAAAGGCAAAAAATCTCCAATTTTTTACGTGTCACTACCCAAAAACTTTAAATTGATTTTTCTCCCCTTAAACGTGCGAATTTCGGTTTGATATTTTTTAGTTTAAAGGCTTAACCCAAATGAGTGTTTTGGTGGTCGGAAAATATTTTAGGCATATTATCTAGAATGTAGGAGGCATAGAAATAGCTGTTTCTAGAACACGTGCAATTTTCGTGCAGATTTCCAGCTTCGATCGCTTACTGTGCCCACAATTTTTATTTGGTTGTTGAAATTTTGGTTTTATCTTGTAGCTGGCTTTGTGTAGTTTTCGTCAAGTGTAAATATGTAGTACTTTGTTTGAGAATACAATTTATTATGGTGTTTAGGAAGCAAGGACATGGATTTTCCTAAAACACGTCCATTTCTACGGCAGATGTCTGCCTTTGATCGTCCACTGCGACCACAGTTTCCATCCGATTGTCAAAATGTTGGTCTCATTTTTTAGCTGATATTCTGTAGTTTACGTTGATTATAAATTTGTAGTGCTTTGCGGAAGAGCGCTGTATTGAGTGAGGGTCAAAGTAGGAGTACGGCGAAAAAACAGACTTGTCTGCATAAAAAGTCACGTGTAATTTAAAAAATGTTTTTCATTGCTGATAAGTGATACATGAGTGTAAACAAACAAATCAAAGCAAAAATTATTTTTCTAAGTGGTCTAATAAGCGAGATAGTATATTTTTGGGGGGCAGGTTTTGGGAACTTTTTCCCTTTATGACATTGCTGTGGCCAGATTTTCCAACCGATTTGCAATATTTTGATATTGGTGTATAGATTAGCGTCTGAATTTTCCAAAAAGTATAAATTTATGGTACTTTGGAAAAGTTTAGGAGCAGTTTTAGTGGCTGAAAGGCAAAAAATCTCCAATTTTTTACGTGTCACTACCCAAAAACTTTAAATTGATTTTTCTCCCCTTAAACGTGCGAATTTCGGTTTGATATTTTTTAGTTTAAAGGCTTAACCCAAATGAGTGTTTTGGTGGTCGGAAAATATTTTAGGCATATTATCTAGAATGTAGGAGGCATAGAAATAGCTGTTTCTAGAACACGTGCAATTTTCGTGCAGATTTCCAGCTTCGATCGCTTACTGTGCCCACAATTTTTATTTGGTTGTTGAAATTTTGGTTTTATCTTGTAGCTGGCTTTGTGTAGTTTTCGTCAAGTGTAAATATGTAGTACTTTGTTTGAGAATACAATTTATTATGGTGTTTAGGAAGCAAGGACATGGATTTTCCTAAAACACGTCCATTTCTACGGCAGATGTCTGCCTTTGATCGTGCACTGCGACCACAGTTTCCATCCGATTGTCAAAATGTTGGTCTCATTTTTTAGCTGATATTCTGTAGTTTACGTTGATTATAAATTTGTAGTGCTTTGCGGAAGAGCGCTGTATTGAGTGAGGGTCAAAGTAGGAGTACGGCGAAAAAACAGACTTGTCTGCATAAAAAGTCACGTGTAATTTAAAAAATGTTTTTCATTGCTGATAAGTGATACATGAGTGTAAACAAACAAATCAAAGCAAAAATTATTTTTCTAAGTGGTCTAATAAGCGAGATAGTATATTTTTGGGGGGCAGGTTTTGGGAACTTTTTCCCTTTATGACATTGCTGTGGCCAGATTTTCCAACCGATTTGCAATATTTTGATATTGGTGTATAGATTAGCGTCTGAATTTTCCAAAAAGTATAAATTTATGGTACTTTGGAAAAGTTTAGGAGCAGTTTTAGTGGCTGAAAGGCAAAAAATCTCCAATTTTTTACGTGTCACTACCCAAAAACTTTAAATTGATTTTTCTCCCCTTAAACGTGCGAATTTCGGTTTGATATTTTTTAGTTTAAAGGCTTAACCCAAATGAGTGTTTTGGTGGTCGGAAAATATTTTAGGCATATTATCTAGAATGTAGGAGGCATAGAAATAGCTGTTTCTAGAACACGTGCAATTTTCGTGCAGATTTCCAGCTTCGATCGCTTACTGTGCCCACAATTTTTATTTGGTTGTTGAAATTTTGGTTTTATCTTGTAGCTGGCTTTGTGTAGTTTTCGTCAAGTGTAAATATGTAGTACTTTGTTTGAGAATACAATTTATTATGGCGTTTAGGAAGCAAGGACATGGATTTTCCTAAAACACGTCCATTTCTACGGCAGATGTCTGCCTTTGATCGTGCACTGCGACCACAGTTTCCATCCGATTGTCAAAATGTTGGTCTCATTTTTTAGCTGATATTCTGTAGTTTACGTTGATTATAAATTTGTAGTGCTTTGCGGAAGAGCGCTGTATTGAGTGAGGGTCAAAGTAGGAGTACGGTGAAAAAACAGACTTGTCTGCATAAAAAGTCACGTGTAATTTAAAAAATGTTTTTCATTGCTGATAAGTGATACATGAGTGTAAACAAACAAATCAAAGCAAAAATTATTTTTCTAAGTGGTCTAATAAGCGAGATAGTATGTTTTTGGGGGGCAGGTTTTGGGAACTTTTTCCCTTTATGACATTGCTGTGGCTAGATTTTCCAACCGATTTGCAATATTTTGATATTGGTGTATAGATTAGCGTCTGAATTTTCCAAAAAGTATAAATTTATGGTACTTTGGAAAAGTTTAGGAGCAGTTTTAGTGGCTGAAAGGCAAAAAATCTCCAATTTTTTACGTGTCACTACCCAAAAACTTTAAATTGATTTTTCTCCCCTTAAACGTGCGAATTTCGGTTTGATATTTTTTAGTTTAAAGGCTTAACCCAAATGAGTGTTTTGGTGGTCGGAAAATATTTTAGGCATATTATCTAGAATGTAGGAGGCATAGAAATAGCTGTTTCTAGAACACGTGCAATTTTCGTGCAGATTTCCAGCTTCGATCGCTTACTGTGCCCACAATTTTTATTTGGTTGTTGAAATTTTGGTTTTATCTTGTAGCTGGCTTTGTGTAGTTTTCGTCAAGTGTAAATATGTAGTACTTTGTTTGAGAATACAATTTATTATGGCGTTTAGGAAGCAAGGACATGGATTTTCCTAAAACACGTCCATTTCTACGGCAGATGTCTGCCTTTGATCGTGCACTGCGACCACAGTTTCCATCCGATTGTCAAAATGTTGGTCTCATTTTTTAGCTGATATTCTGTAGTTTACGTTGATTATAAATTTGTAGTGCTTTGCGGAAGAGCGCTGTATTGAGTGAGGGTCAAAGTAGGAGTACGGTGAAAAAACAGACTTGTCTGCATAAAAAGTCACGTGTAATTTAAAAAATGTTTTTCATTGCTGATAAGTGATACATGAGTGTAAACAAACAAATCAAAGCAAAAATTATTTTTCTAAGTGGTCTAATAAGCGAGATAGTATATTTTTGGGGGGCAGGTTTTGGGAACTTTTTCCCTTTATGACATTGCTGTGGCCAGATTTTCCAACCGATTTGCAATATTTTGATATTGGTGTATAGATTAGCGTCTGAATTTTCCAAAAAGTATAAATTTATGGTACTTTGGAAAAGTTTAGGAGCAGTTTTAGTGGCTGAAAGGCAAAAAATCTCCAATTTTTTACGTGTCACTACCCAAAAACTTTAAATTGATTTTTCTCCCCTTAAACGTGCGAATTTCGGTTTGATATTTTTTAGTTTAAAGGCTTAAACCAAATGAGTGTTTTGGTGGTCGGAAAATATTTTAGGCATATTATCTAGAATGTAGGAGGCATAGAAATAGCTGTTTCTAGAACACGTGCAATTTTCGTGCAGATTTCCAGCTTCGATCGCTTACTGTGCCCACAATTTTTATTTGGTTGTTGAAATTTTGGTTTTATCTTGTAGCTGGCTTTGTGTAGTTTTCGTCAAGTGTAAATATGTAGTACTTTGTTTGAGAATACAATTTATTATGGCGTTTAGGAAGCAAGGACATGGATTTTCCTAAAACACGTCCATTTCTACGGCAGATGTCTGCCTTTGATCGTGCACTGCGACCACAGTTTCCATCCGATTGTCAAAATGTTGGTCTCATTTTTTAGCTGATATTCTGTAGTTTACGTTGATTATAAATTTGTAGTGCTTTGCGGAAGAGCACTGTATTGAGTGAGGGTCAAAGTAGGAGTACGGCGAAAAAACAGACTTGTCTGCATAAAAAGTCACGTGTAATTTAAAAAATGTTTTTCATTGCTGATAAGTGATACATGAGTGTAAACAAACAAATCAAAGCAAAAATTATTTTTCTAAGTGGTCTAATAAGCGAGATAGTATATTTTTGGGGGGCAGGTTTTGGGAACTTTTTCCCTTTATGACATTGCTGTGGCCAGATTTTCCAACCGATTTGCAATATTTTGATATTGGTGTATAGATTAGCGTCTGAATTTTCCAAAAAGTATAAATTTATGGTACTTTGGAAAAGTTTAAGAGCAGTTTTAGTGGCTGAAATGCAAAAAATTTCCAATTTTTTACGTGTCACTACCCAAAACTTTAAATTGATTTTTCTCCCCTTAAACGTGCGAATTTCGGTTTGATATTTTTTAGTTTAAAGGCTTAACCCAAGTGAGTGTTTTGGTGGTCGGAAAATATTTTAGGCATATTATCTAGAATGTAGGAGGCATAGAAATAGCTGTTTCTAGAACACGTGCAATTTTCGTGCAGATTTCCAGCTTCGATCGCTTACTGTGCCCACAATTTTTATTTGGTTGTTGAAATTTTGGTTTTATCTTGTAGCTGGCTTTGTGTAGTTTTCGTCAAGTGTAAATATGTAGTACTTTGTTTGAGAATACAATTTATTATGGCGTTTAGGAAGCAAGGACATGGATTTTCCTAAAACACGTCCATTTCTACGGCAGATGTCTGCCTTTGATCGTGCACTGCGACCACAGTTTCCATCCGATTGTCAAAATGTTGGTCTCATTTTTTAGCTGATATTCTGTAGTTTACGTTGATTATAAATTTGTAGTGCTTTGCGGAAGAGCGCTGTATTGAGTGAGGGTCAAAGTAGGAGTACGGCGAAAAAACAGACTTGTCTGCATAAAAAGTCACGTGTAATTTAAAAAATGTTTTTCATTGCTGATAAGTGATACATGAGTGTAAACAAACAAATCAAAGCAAAAATTATTTTTCTAAGTGGTCTAATAAGCGAGATAGTATATTTTTGGGGGGCAGGTTTTGGGAACTTTTTCCCTTTATGACATTGCTGTGGCCAGATTTTCCAACCGATTTGCAATATTTTGATATTGGTGTATAGATTAGCGTCTGAATTTTCCAAAAAGTATAAATTTATGGTACTTTGGAAAAGTTTAGGAGCAGTTTTAGTGGCTGAAAGGCAAAAAATCTCCAATTTTTTACGTGTCACTACCCAAAAACTTTAAATTGATTTTTCTCCCCTTAAACGTGCGAATTTCGGTTTGATATTTTTTAGTTTAAAGGCTTAACCCAAACGAGTGTTTTGGTGGTCGGAAAATATTTTAGGCATATTATCTAGAATGTAGGAGGCATAGAAATAGCTGTTTCTAGAATACGTGCAATTTTCGTGCAGATTTCCAGCTTCGATCGCTTACTGTGCCCACAATTTTTATTTGGTTGTTGAAATTTTGGTTTTATCTTGTAGCTGGCTTTGTGTAGTTTTCGTCAAGTGTAAATATGTAGTACTTTGTTTGAGAATACAATTTATTATGGCGTTTAGGAAGCAAGGACATGGATTTTCCTAAAACACGTCCATTTCTACGGCAGATGTCTGCCTTTGATCGTGCACTGCGACCACAGTTTCCATCCGATTGTCAAAATGTTGGTCTCATTTTTTAGCTGATATTCTGTAGTTTACGTTGATTATAAATTTGTAGTGCTTTGCGGAAGAGCGCTGTATTGAGTGAGGTTCAAAGTAGGAGTACGGCGAAAAAACAGACTTGTCTGCATAAAAAGTCACGTGTAATTTAAAAAATGTTTTTCATTGCTGATAAGTGATACATGAGTGTAAACAAACAAATCAAAGCAAAAATTATTTTTCTAAGTGGTCTAATAAGCGAGATAGTATGTTTTTGGGGGGCAGGTTTTGGGAACTTTTTCCCTTTATGACATTGCTGTGGCCAGATTTTCCAACCGATTTGCAATATTTTGATATCGGTGTATAGATTAGCGTCTGAATTTTCCAAAAAGTATAAATTTATGGTACTTTGGAAAAGTTTAGGAGCAGTTTTAGTGGCTGAAAGGCAAAAAATCTCCAATTTTTTACGTGTCACTACCCAAAAACTTTAAATTGATTTTTCTCCCCTTAAACGTGCGAATTTCGGTTTGATATTTTTTAGTTTAAAGGCTTAACCCAAATGAGTGTTTTGGTGGTCGGAAAATATTTTAGGCATATTATCTAGAATGTAGGAGGCATAGAAATAGCTGTTTCTAGAATACGTGCAATTTTCGTGCAGATTTCCAGCTTCGATCGCTTACTGTGCCCACAATTTTTATTTGGTTGTTGAAATTTTGGTTTTATCTTGTAGCTGGCTTTGTGTAGTTTTCGTCAAGTGTAAATATGTAGTACTTTGTTTGAGAATACAATTTATTATGGCGTTTAGGAAGCAAGGACATGGATTTTCCTAAAACACGTCCATTTCTACGGCAGATGTCTGCCTTTGATCGTGCACTGCGACCACAGTTTCCATCCGATTGTCAAAATGTTGGTCTCATTTTTTAGCTGATATTCTGTAGTTTACGTTGATTATAAATTTGTAGTGCTTTGCGGAAGAGCGCTGTATTGAGTGAGGGTCAAAGTAGGAGTACGGCGAAAAAACAGACTTGTCTTCATAAAAAGTCACGTGTAATTTAAAAAATGTTTTTCATTGCTGATAAGTGATACATGAGTGTAAACAAACAAATCAAAGCAAAAATTATTTTTCTAAGTGGTCTAATAAGCGAGATAGTATATTTTTGGGGGGCAGGTTTTGGGAACTTTTTCCCTTTATGACATTGCTGTGGCTAGATTTTCCAACCGATTTGCAATATTTTGATATTGGTGTATAGATCAGCGTCTCAATTTTCCAAAAAGTATAAATTTATGGTACTTTGGAAAAGTTTAAGAACAGTTTTAGTGGCTGCAAGGCAAAAAATTTCCAATTTTTTACGTGTCACTACCCAAAAACTTTAAATTGATTTTTCTCCCCTTAAACGTGCGAATTTCGGTTTGATATTTTTTAGTTTAAAGGCTTAACCCAAATGAGTGTTTTGGTGGTCGGAAAATATTTTAGGCATATTATCTAGAATGTAGGAGGCATAGAAATAGCTGTTTCTAGAACACGTGCAATTTTCGTGCAGATTTCCAGCTTCGATCGCTTACTGTGCCCACAATTTTTATTTGGTTGTTGAAATTTTGGTTTTATCTTGTAGCTGGCTTTGTGTAGTTTTCGTCAAGTGTAAATATGTAGTACTTTGTTTGAGAATACAATTTATTATGGCGTTTAGGAAGCAAGGACATGGATTTTCCTAAAATACGTCCATTTTTACGGCAGATGTCTGCCTTTGATCGTGCACTGCGACCACAGTTTCCATCCGATTGTCAAAATGTTGGTCTCATTTTTTAGCTGATATTCTGTAGTTTACGTTGATTATAAATTTGTAGTGCTTTGCGGAAGAGCGCTGTATTGAGTGAGGGTCAAAGTAGGAGTACGGCGAAAAAACAGACTTGTCTGCATAAAAAGTCACGTGTAATTTAAAAAATGTTTTTCATTGCTGATAAGTGATACATGAGTGTAAACAAACAAATCAAAGCAAAAATTATTTTTCTAAGTGGTCTAATAAGCGAGATAGTATGTTTTTGGGGGGCAGGTTTTGGGAACTTTTTCCCTTTATGACATTGCTGTGGCCAGATTTTCCAACCGATTTGCAATATTTTGATATTGGTGTATAGATTAGCGTCTGAATTTTCCAAAAAGTATAAATTTATGGTACTTTGGAAAAGTTTAGGAGCAGTTTTAGTGGCTGAAAGGCAAAAAATCTCCAATTTTTTACGTGTCACTACCCAAAAACTTTAAATTGATTTTTCTCCCCTTAAACGTGCGAATTTCGGTTTGATATTTTTTAGTTTAAAGGCTTAACCCAAATGAGTGTTTTGGTGGTCGGAAAATATTTTAGGCATATTATCTAGAATGTAGGAGGCATAGAAATAGCTGTTTCTAGAATACGTGCAATTTTCGTGCAGATTTCCAGCTTCGATCGCTTACTGTGCCCACAATTTTTATTTGGTTGTTGAAATTTTGGTTTTATCTTGTAGCTGGCTTTGTGTAGTTTTCGTCAAGTGTAAATATGTAGTACTTTGTTTGAGAATACAATTTATTATGGCGTTAAGGAAGCAAGGACATGGATTTTCCTAAAACACGTCCATTTCTACGGCAGATGTCTGCCTTTGATCGTGCACTGCGACCACAGTTTCCATCCGATTGTCAAAATGTTGGTCTCATTTTTTAGCTGATATTCTGTAGTTTACGTTGATTATAAATTTGTAGTGCTTTGCGGAAGAGGGCTGTATTGAGTGAGGGTCAAAGTAGGAGTACGGCGAAAAAACAGACTTGTCTTCATAAAAAGTCACGTGTAATTTAAAAAATGTTTTTCATTGCTGATAAGTGATACATGAGTGTAAACAAACAAATCAAAGCAAAAATTATTTTTCTAAGTGTTCTAATAAGCGAGATAGTATGTTTTTGGGGGGCAGGTTTTGGGAACTTTTTCCCTTTATGACATGGCTGTGGCTAGATTTTCCAACCGATTTGCAATATTTTGATATCGGTGTATAGATTAGCGTCTGAATTTTCCAAAAAGTATAAATTTATGGTACTTTGGAAAAGTTTAGGAGCAGTTTTAGTGGCTGAAAGGCAAAAAATCTCCAATTTTTTACGTGTCACTACCCAAAAACTTTAAATTGATTTTTCTCCCCTTAAACGTGCGAATTTCGGTTTGATATTTTTTAGTTTAAAGGCTTAACCCAAATGAGTGTTTTGGTGGTCGGAAAATATTTTAGGCATATTATCTAGAATGTAGGAGGCATAGAAATAGCTGTTTCTAGAACACGTGCAATTTTCGTGCAGATTTCCAGCTTCGATCGCTTACTGTGCCCACAATTTTTATTTGGTTGTTGAAATTTTGGTTTTATCTTGTAGCTGGCTTTGTGTAGTTTTCGTCAAGTGTAAATATGTAGTACTTTGTTTGAGAATACAATTTATTATGGCGTTTAGGAAGCAAGGACATGGATTTTCCTAAAACACGTCCATTTCTACGGCAGATGTCTGCCTTTGATCGTGCACTGCGACCACAGTTTCCATCCGATTGTCAAAATGTTGGTCTCATTTTTTAGCTGATATTCTGTAGTTTACGTTGATTATAAATTTGTAGTGCTTTGCGGAAGAGCGCTGTATTGAGTGAGGGTCAAAGTAGGAGTACGGCGAAAAAACAGACTTGTCTGCATAAAAAGTCACGTGTAATTTAAAAAATGTTTTTCATTGCTGATAAGTGATACATGAGTGTAAACAAACAAATCAAAGCAAAAATTATTTTTCTAAGTGGTCTAATAAGCGAGATAGTATGTTTTTGGGGGGCAGGTTTTGGGAACTTTTTCCCTTTATGACATTGCTGTGGCCAGATTTTCCAACCGATTTGCAATATTTTGATATTGGTGTATAGATTAGCGTCTGAATTTTCCAAAAAGTATAAATTTATGGTACTTTGGAAAAGTTTAGGAGCAGTTTTAGTGGCTGAAAGGCAAAAAATTTCCAATTTTTTACGTGTCACTACCCAAAAACTTTAAATTGATTTTTCTCCCCTTAAACGTGCGAATTTCGGTTTGATATTTTTTAGTTTAAAGGCTTAACCCAAATGAGTGTTTTGGTGGTCGGAAAATATTTTAGGCATATTATCTAGAATGTAGGAGGCATAGAAATAGCTGTTTCTAGAACACGTGCAATTTTCGTGCAGATTTCCAGCTTCGATCGCTTACTGTGCCCACAATTTTTATTTGGTTGTTGAAATTTTGGTTTTATCTTGTAGCTGGCTTTGTGTAGTTTTCGTCAAGTGTAAATATGTAGTACTTTGTTTGAGAATACAATTTATTATGGCGTTTAGGAAGCAAGGACATGGATTTTCCTAAAACACGTCCATTTCTACGGCAGATGTCTGCCTTTGATCGTGCACTGCGACCACAGTTTCCATCCGATTGTCAAAATGTTGGTCTCATTTTTTAGCTGATATTCTGTAGTTTACGTTGATTATAAATTTGTAGTGCTTTGCGGAAGAGCGCTGTATTGAGTGAGGGTCAAAGTAGGAGTACGGCGAAAAAACAGACTTGTCTGCATAAAAAGTCACGTGTAATTTAAAAAATGTTTTTCATTGCTGATAAGTGATACATGAGTGTAAACAAACAAATCAAAGCAAAAATTATTTTTCTAAGTGGTCTAATAAGCGAGATAGTATGTTTTTGGGGGGCAGGTTTTGGGAACTTTTTCCCTTTATGACATTGCTGTGGCCAGATTTTCCAACCGATTTGCAATATTTTGATATTGGTGTATAGATTAGCGTCTGAATTTTCCAAAAAGTATAAATTAATGGTACTTTGGAAAAGTTTAAGAACAGTTTTAGTGGCTGAAAGGCAAAAAATTTCCAATTTTTTACGTGTCACTACCCAAAAACTTTAAATTGATTTTTCTCCCCTTAAACGTGCGAATTTCGGTTTGATATTTTTTAGTTTAAAGGCTTAACCCAAATGAGTGTTTTGGCGGTCGGAAAATATTTTAGGCATATTATCTAGAATGTAGGAGGCATAGAAATAGCTGTTTCTAGAACACGTGCAATTTTCGTGCAGATTTCCAGCTTCGATCGCTTACTGTGCCCACAATTTTTATTTGGTTGTTGAAATTTTGGTTTTATCTTGTAGCTGGCTTTGTGTAGTTTTCGTCAAGTGTAAATATGTAGTACTTTGTTTGAGAATACAATTTATTATGGCGTTTAGGAAGCAAGGACATGGATTTTCCTAAAACACGTCCATTTCTACGGCAGATGTCTGCCTTTGATCGTGCACTGCGACCACAGTTTCCATCCGATTGTCAAAATGTTGGTCTCATTTTTTAGCTGATATTCTGTAGTTTACGTTGATTATAAATTTGTAGTGCTTTGCGGAAGAGCGCTGTATTGAGTGAGGGTCAAAGTAGGAGTACGGCGAAAAAACAGCCTTGTCTTCATAAAAAGTCACGTGTAATTTAAAAAATGTTTTTCATTGCTGATAAGTGATACATGAGTGTAAACAAACAAATCAAAGCAAAAATTATTTTTCTAAGTGGTCTAATAAGCGAGATAGTATGTTTTTGGGGGGCAGGTTTTGGGAACTTTTTCCCTTTATGACATGGCTGTGGCTAGATTTTCCAACCGATTTGCAATATTTTGATATCGGTGTATAGATTAGCGTCTGAATTTTCCAAAAAGTATAAATTTATGGTACTTTGGAAAAGTTTAGGAGCAGTTTTAGTGGCTGAAAGGCAAAAAATTTCCAATTTTTTACGTGTCACTACCCAAAAACTTTAAATTGATTTTTCTCCCCTTAAACGTGCGAATTTCGGTTTGATATTTTTTAGTTTAAAGGCTTAACCCAAATGAGTGTTTTGGTGGTCGGAAAATATTTTAGGCATATTATCTAGAATGTAGGAGGCATAGAAATATCTGTTTCTAGAACACGTGCAATTTTCGTGCAGATTTCCAGCTTCGATCGCTTACTGTGCCCACAATTTTTATTTGGTTGTTGAAATTTTGGTTTTATCTTGTAGCTGGCTTTGTGTAGTTTTCGTCAAGTGTAAATATGTAGTACTTTGTTTGAGAATACAATTTATTATGGCGTTCAGGAAGCAAGGACATGGATTTTCCTAAAACACGTCCATTTCTACGGCAGATGTCTGCCTTTGATCGTGCACTGCGACCACAGTTTCCATCCGATTGTCAAAATGTTGGTCTCATTTTTTAGCTGATATTCTGTAGTTTACGTTGATTATAAATTTGTAGTGCTTTGCGGAAGAGCGCTGTATTGAGTGAGGGTCAAAGTAGGAGTACGGCGAAAAAACAGACTTGTCTGCATAAAAAGTCACGTGTAATTTAAAAAATGTTTTTCATTGCTGATAAGTGATACATGAGTGTAAACAAACAAATCAAAGCAAAAATTATTTTTCTAAGTGGTCTAATAAGCGAGATAGTATATTTTTGGGGGGCAGGTTTTGGGAACTTTTTCCCTTTATGACATTGCTGTGGCTAGATTTTCCAACCGATTTGCAATATTTTGATATTGGTGTATAGATTAGCGTCTGAATTTTCCAAAAAGTATAAATTTATGGTACTTTGGAAAAGTTTAGGAGCAGTTTTAGTGGCTGAAAGGCAAAAAATTTCCAATTTTTTACGTGTCACTACCCAAAAACTTTAAATTGATTTTTCTCCCCTTAAACGTGCGAATTTCGGTTTGATATTTTTTAGTTTAAAGGCTTAACCCAAATGAGTGTTTTGGTGGTCGGAAAATATTTTAGGCATATTATCTAGAATGTAGGAGGCATAGAAATAGCTGTTTCTAGAACACGTGCAATTTTCGTGCAGATTTCCAGCTTCGATCGCTTACTGTGCCCACAATTTTTATTTGGTTGTTGAAATTTTGGTTTTATCTTGTAGCTGGCTTTGTGTAGTTTTCGTCAAGTGTAAATATGTAGTACTTTGTTTGAGAATACAATTTATTATGGCGTTTAAGAAGCAAGGACATGGATTTTCCTAAAACACGTCCATTTCTACGGCAGATGTCTGCCTTTGATCGTGCACTGCGACCACAGTTTCCATCCGATTGTCAAAATGCTGGTCTCATTTTTTAGCTGATATTCTGTAGTTTACGTTGATTATAAATTTGTAGTGCTTTGCGGAAGAGCGCTGTATTGAGTGAGGGTCAAAGTAGGAGTACGGCGAAAAAACAGACTTGTCTGCATAAAAAGTCACGTGTAATTTAAAAAATGTTTTTCATTGCTGATAAGTGATACATGAGTGTAAACAAACAAATCAAAGCAAAAATTATTTTTCTAAGTGGTCTAATAAGCGAGATAGTATATTTTTGGGGGGCAGGTTTTGGGAACTTTTTCCCTTTATGACATTGCTGTGGCCAGATTTTCCAACCGATTTGCAATATTTTGATATTGGTGTATAGATTAGCGTCTGAATTTTCCAAAAAGTATAAATTTATGGTACTTTGGAAAAGTTTAAGAGCAGTTTTAGTGGCTGAAAGGCAAAAAATCTCCAATTTTTTACGTGTCACTACCCAAAAACTTTAAATTGATTTTTCTCTCCTTAAACGTGCGAATTTCGGTTTGATATTTTTTAGTTCAAAGGCTTTACCCAAATGAGTGTTTTGGTAGTCGGAAAATATTTTAGGCATATTACCTAGAATGTAGGAGGCATAGAAATAGCTGTTTCTAGAACACGTGCAATTTTCGTGCAGATTTCCAGCTTCGATCGCTTACTGTGCCCACAATTTTTATTTGGTTGTTGAAATTTTGGTTTTATCTTGTAGCTGGCTTTGTGTAGTTTTCGTCAAGTGTAAATATGTAGTACTTTGTTTGAGAATACAATTTATTATGGCGTTTAGGAAGCAAGGACATGGATTTTCCTAAAACACGTCCATTTCTACGGCGGATGTCTGCCTTTGATCGTCCACTGCGACCACAGTTTCCATCCGATTGTCAAAATGTTGGTCTCATTTTTTAGCTGATATTCTGTAGTTTACGTTGATTATAAATTTGTAGTGCTTTGCGGAAGAGCGCTGTATTGAGTGAGGGTCAAAGTAGGAGTACGGCGAAAAAACAGACTTGTCTTCATAAAAAGTCACGTGTAATTTAAAAAATGTTTTTCATTGCTGATAAGTGATACATGAGTGTAAACAAACAAATCAAAGCAAAAATTATTTTTCTAAGTGGTCTAATAAGCGAGATAGTATGTTTTTGGGGGGCAAGTTTTGGGAACTTTTTCCCTTTATGACATTGCTGTGGCCAGATTTTCCAACCGATTTGCAATATTTTGATATTGGTGTATAGATTAGCGTCTGAATTTTCCAAAAAGTATAAATTTATGGTACTTTGGAAAAGTTTAGGAGCAGTTTTAGTGGCTGAAAGGCAAAAAATCTCCAATTTTTTACGTGTCACTACCCAAAAACTTTAAATTGATTTTTCTCCCCTTAAACGTGCGAATTTCGGTTTGATATTTTTTAGTTTAAAGGCTTAACCCAAATGAGTGTTTTGGTGGTCGGAAAATATTTTAGGCATATTATCTAGAATGTAGGAGGCATAGAAATAGCTGTTTCTAGAACACGTGCAATTTTCGTGCAGATTTCCAGCTTCGATCGCTTACTGTGCCCACAATTTTTATTTGGTTGTTGAAATTTTGGTTTTATCTTGTAGCTGGCTTTGTGTAGTTTTCGTCAAGTGTAAATATGTAGTACTTTGTTTGAGAATACAATTTATTATGGCGTTTAGGAAGCAAGGACATGGATTTTCCTAAAACACGTCCATTTCTACGGCAGATGTCTGCCTTTGATCGTGCACTGCGACCACAGTTTCCATCCGATTGTCAAAATGTTGGTCTCATTTTTTAGCTGATATTCTGTAGTTTACGTTGATTATAAATTTGTAGTGCTTTGCGGAAGAGCGCTGTATTGAGTGAGGGTCAAAGTAGGAGTACGGCGAAAAAACAGACTTGTCTGCATAAAAAGTCACGTGTAATTTAAAAAATGTTTTTCATTGCTGATAAGTGATACATGAGTGTAAACAAACAAATCAAAGCAAAAATTATTTTTCTAAGTGGTCTAATAAGCGAGATAGTATGTTTTTGGGGGGCAGGTTTTGGGAACTTTTTCCCTTTATGACATTGCTGTGGCCAGATTTTCCAACCGATTTGCAATATTTTGATATTGGTGTATAGATTAGCGTCTGAATTTTCCAAAAAGTATAAATTTATGGTACTTTGGAAAAGTTTAGGAGCAGTTTTAGTGGCTGAAAGGCAAAAAATCTCCAATTTTTTACGTGTCACTACCCAAAAACTTTAAATTGATTTTTCTCCCCTTAAACGTGCGAATTTCGGTTTGATATTTTTTAGTTTAAAGGCTTAACCCAAATGAGTGTTTTGGTGGTCGGAAAATATTTTAGGCATATTATCTAGAATGTAGGAGGCATAGAAATAGCTGTTTCTAGAACACGTGCAATTTTCGTGCAGATTTCCAGCTTCGATCGCTTACTGTGCCCACAATTTTTATTTGGTTGTTGAAATTTTGGTTTTATCTTGTAGCTGGCTTTGTGTAGTTTTCGTCAAGTGTAAATATGTAGTACTTTGTTTGAGAATACAATTTATTATGGCGTTTAGGAAGCAAGGACATGGATTTTCCTAAAACACGTCCATTTCTACGGCAGATGTCTGCCTTTGATCGTGCACTGCGACCACAGTTTCCATCCGATTGTCAAAATGTTGGTCTCATTTTTTAGCTGATATTCTGTAGTTTACGTTGATTATAAATTTGTAGTGCTTTGCGGAAGAGCGCTGTATTGAGTGAGGGTCAAAGTAGGAGTACGGCGAAAAAACAGACTTGTCTGCATAAAAAGTCACGTGTAATTTAAAAAATGTTTTTCATTGCTGATAAGTGATACATGAGTGTAAACAAACAAATCAAAGCAAAAATTATTTTTCTAAGTGGTCTAATAAGCGAGATAGTCTGTTTTTGGGGGGCAGGTTTTGGGAACTTTTTCCCTTTATGACATTGCTGTGGCCAGATTTTCCAACCGGTTTGCAATATTTTGATATTGGTGTATAGATTAGCGTCTGAATTTTCCAAAAAGTATAAATTTATGGTACTTTGGAAAAGTTTAAGAACAGTTTTAGTGGCTGAAAGGCAAAAAATTTCCAATTTTTTACGTGTCACTACCCAAAAACTTTAAATTGATTTTTCTCCCCTTAAACGTGCGAATTTCGGTTTGATATTTTTTAGTTTAAAGGCTTAACCCAAATGAGTGTTTTGGTGGTCGGAAAATATTTTAGGCATATTATCTAGAATGTAGGAGGCATAGAAATAGCTGTTTCTAGAACACGTGCAATTTTCGTGCAGATTTCCAGCTTCGATCGCTTACTGTGCCCACAATTTTTATTTGGTTGTTGAAATTTTGGTTTTATCTTGTAGCTGGCTTTGTGTAGTTTTCGTCAAGTGTAAATATGTAGTACTTTGTTTGAGAATACAATTTATTATGGCGTTTAGGAAGCAAGGACATGGATTTTCCTAAAACACGTCCATTTCTACGGCAGATGTCTGCCTTTGATCGTGCACTGCGACCACAGTTTCCATCCGATTGTCAAAATGTTGGTCTCATTTTTTTTTAGCTGATATTCTGTAGTTTACGTTGATTATAAATTTGTAGTGCTTTGCGGAAGAGCGCTGTATTGAGTGAGGGTCAAAGTAGGAGTACGGCGAAAAAACAGACTTGTCTGCATAAAAAGTCACGTGTAATTTAAAAAATATTTTTCATTGCTGATAAGTGATACATGAGTGTAAACAAACAAATCAAAGCAAAAATTATTTTTCTAAGTGGTCTAATAAGCGAGATAGTATGTTTTTGGGGGGCAGGTTTTGGGAACTTTTTCCCTTTATGACATTGCTGTGGCCAGATTTTCCAACCGATTTGCAATATTTTGATATTGGTGTATAGATTAGCGTCTGAATTTTCCAAAAAGTATAAATTTATGGTACTTTGGAAAAGTTTAAGAACAGTTTTAGTGGCTGAAAGGCAAAAAATTTCCAATTTTTTACGTGTCACTACCCAAAAACTTTAGATTGATTTTTCTCCCCTTAAACGTGCGAATTTCGGTTTGATATTTTTTAGTTTAAAGGCTTAACCCAAATGAGTGTTTTGGTGGTCGGAAAATATTTTAGGCACATCATCTAGAATGTAGGAGGCATAGAAATAGCTGTTTCTAGAACACGTGCAATTTTCGTGCAGATTTCCAGCTTCGATCGCTTACTGTGCCCACAATTTTTATTTGGTTGTGGAAATTTTGGTTTTATCTTGTAGCTGGCTTTGTGTAGTTTTCGTCAAGTGTAAATATGTAGTACTTTGTTTGAGAATACAATTTATTATGGCGTTTAGGAAGCAAGGACATGGATTTTCCTAAAACACGTCCATTTCTACGGCAGATGTCTGCCTTTGATCGTGCACTGCGACCACAGTTTCCATCCGATTGTCAAAATGTTGGTCTCATTTTTTAGCTGATATTCTGTAGTTTACGTTGATTATAAATTTGTAGTGCTTTGCGGAAGAGCGCTGTATTGAGTGAGGGTCAAAGTAGGAGTACGGCGAAAAAACAGACTTGTCTGCATAAAAAGTCACGTGTAATTTAAAAAATGTTTTTCATTGCTGATAAGTGATACATGAGTGTAAACAAACAAATCAAAGCAAAAATTATTTTTCTAAGTGGTCTAATAAGCGAGATAGTATATTTTTGGGGGGCAGGTTTTGGGAACTTTTTCCCTTTATGACATTGCTGTGGCTAGATTTTCCAACCGATTTGCAATATTTTGATATTGGTGTATAGATTAGCGTCTGAATTTTCCAAAAAGTATAAATTTATGGTACTTTGGAAAAGTTTAGGAGCAGTTTTAGTGGCTGAAAGGCAAAAAATCTCCAATTTTTTACGTGTCACTACCCACAAACTTTAAATTGATTTTTCTCCCCTTAAACGTGCGAATTTCGGTTTGATATTTTTTAGTTTAAAGGCTTAACCCAAGTGAGTGTTTTGGTGGTCGGAAAATATTTTAGGCATATTATCTAGAATGTAGGAGGCATAGAAATAGCTGTTTCTAGAACACGTGCAATTTTCGTGCAGATTTCCAGCTTCGATCGCTTACTGTGCCCACAATTTTTATTTGGTTGTTGAAATTTTGGTTTTATCTTGTAGCTGGCTTTGTGTAGTTTTCGTCAAGTGTAAATATGTAGTACTTTGTTTGAGAATACAATTTATTATGGCGTTTAGGAAGCAAGGACATGGATTTTCCTAAAACACGTCCATTTCTACGGCAGATGTCTGCCTTTGATCGTGCACTGCGACCACAGTTTCCATCCGATTGTCAAAATGTTGGTCTCATTTTTTAGCTGATATTCTGTAGTTTACGTTGATTATAAATTTGTAGTGCTTTGCGGAAGAGCGCTGTATTGAGTGAGGGTCAAAGTAGGAGTACGGCGAAAAAACAGACTTGTCTGCATAAAAAGTCACGTGTAATTTAAAAAATGTTTTTCATTGCTGATAAGTGATACATGAGTGTAAACAAACAAATCAAAGCAAAAATTATTTTTCTAAGTGGTCTAATAAGCGAGATAGTATGTTTTTGGGGGGCAGGTTTTGGGAACTTTTTCCCTTTATGACATTGCTGTGGCTAGATTTTCCAACCGATTTGCAATATTTTGATATTGGTGTATAGATTAGCGTCTGAATTTTCCAAAAAGTATAAATTTATGGTACTTTGGAAAAGTTTAGGAGCAGTTTTAGTGGCTGAAAGGCAAAAAATCTCCAATTTTTTACGTGTCACTACCCAAAAACTTTAAATTGATTTTTCTCCCCTTAAACGTGCGAATTTCGGTTTGATATTTTTTAGTTTAAAGGCTTAACCCGAATGAGTGTTTTGGTGGTCGGAAAATATTTTAGACATATTATCTAGAATGTAGGAGGCATAGAAATAGCTGTTTCTAGAACACGTGCAATTTTCGTGCAGATTTCCAGCTTCGATCGCTTACTGTGCCCACAATTTTTATTTGGTTGTTGAAATTTTGGTTTTATCTTGGAGCTGGCTTTGTGTAGTTTTCGTCAAGTGTAAATATGTAGTACTTTGTTTGAGAATACAATTTATTATGGCGTTTAGGAAGCAAGGACATGGATTTTCCTAAAACACGTCCATTTCTACGGCAGATGTCTGCCTTTGATCGTGCACTGCGACCACAGTTTCCATCCGATTGTCAAAATGTTGGTCTCATTTTTTAGCTGATATTCTGTAGTTTACGTTGATTATAAATTTGTAGTGCTTTGCGGAAGAGCGCTGTATTGAGTGAGGGTCAAAGTAGGAGTACGGCGAAAAAACAGACTTGTCTGCATAAAAAGTCACGTGTAATTTAAAAAATGTTTTTCATTGCTGATAAGTGATACATGAGTGTAAACAAACAAATCAAAGCAAAAATTATTTTTCTAAGTGGTCTAATAAGCGAGATAGTATGTTTTTGGGGGGCAGGTTTTGGGAACTTTTTCCCTTTATGACATTGCTGTGGCCAGATTTTCCAACCGATTTGCAATATTTTGATATTGGTGTATAGATTAGCGTCTGAATTTTCCAAAAAGTATAAATTTATGGTACTTTGGAAAAGTTTAAGAACAGTTTTAGTGGCTGAAAGGCAAAAAATTTCCAATTTTTTACGTGTCACTACCCAAAAACTTTAAATTGATTTTTCTCCCCTTAAACGTGCGAATTTCGGTTTGATATTTTTTAGTTTAAAGGCTTAACCCAAATGAGTGTTCTGGTGGTCGGAAAATATTTTAGGCATATCATCTAGAATGTAGGAGGCATAGAAATAGCTGTTTCTAGAACACGTGCAATTTTCGTGCAGATTTCCAGCTTCGATCGCTTACTGTGCCCACAATTTTTATTTGGTTGTGGAAATTTTGGTTTTATCTTGTAGCTGGCTTTGTGTAGTTTTCGTCAAGTGTAAATATGTAGTACTTTGTTTGAGAATACAATTTATTATGGCGTTTAGGAAGCAAGGACATGGATTTTCCTAAAACACGTCCATTTCTACGGCAGATGTCTGCCTTTGATCGTGCACTGCGACCACAGTTTCCATCCGATTGTCAAAATGTTGGTCTCATTTTTTAGCTGATATTCTGTAGTTTACGTTGATTATAAATTTGTAGTGCTTTGCGGAAGAGCGCTGTATTGAGTGAGGGTCAAAGTAGGAGTACGGCGAAAAAACAGACTTGTCTGCATAAAAAGTCACGTGTAATTTAAAAAATGTTTTTCATTGCTGATAAGTGATACATGAGTGTAAACAAACAAATCAAAGCAAAAATTATTTTTCTAAGTGGTCTAATAAGCGAGATAGTATGTTTTTGGGGGGCAGGTTTTGGGAACTTTTTCCCTTTATGACATTGCTGTGGCCAGATTTTCCAACCGATTTGCAATATTTTGATATTGGTGTATAGATTAGCGTCTGAATTTTCCAAAAAGTATAAATTTATGGTACTTTGGAAAAGTTTAGGAGCAGTTTTAGTGGCTGAAAGGCAAAAAATTTCCAATTTTTTACGTGTCACTACCCAAAAACTTTAAATTGATTTTTCTCCCCTTAAACGTGCGAATTTCGGTTTGATATTTTTTAGTTTAAAGGCTTAACCCAAATGAGTGTTTTGGTGGTCGGAAAATATTTTAGGCATATTATCTAAAATGTAGGAGGCATAGAAATAGCTGTTTCTAGAATACGTGCAATTTTCGTGCAGATTTCCAGCTTCGATCGCTTACTGTGCCCACAATTTTTATTTGGTTGTTGAAATTTTGGTTTTATCTTGTAGCTGGCTTTGTGTAGTTTTCGTCAAGTGTAAATATGTAGTACTTTGTTTGAGAATACAATTTATTATGGCGTTTAGGAAGCAAGGACATGGATTTTCCTAAAACACGTCCATTTCTACGGCAGATGTCTGCCTTTGATCGTGCACTGCGACCACAGTTTCCATCCGATTGCCAAAATGTTGGTCTCATTTTTTAGCTGATATTTTGTAGTTTACGTTGATTATAAGTTTGTAGTGCTTTGCGGAAGAGCGCTGTATTGAGTGAGGGTCAAAGTAGGAGTACGGCGAAAAAACAGACTTGTCTTCATAAAAAGTCACGTGTAATTTAAAAAATGTTTTTCATTGCTGATAAGTGATACATGAGTGTAAACAAACAAATCAAAGCAAAAATTATTTTTCTAAGTGGTCTAATAAGCGAGATAGTATATTTTTGGGGGGCAGGTTTTGGGAACTTTTTCCCTTTATGACATTGCTGTGGCTAGATTTTCCAACCGATTTGCAATATTTTGATATTGGTGTATAGATTAGCGTCTGAATTTTCCAAAAAGTATAAATTTATGGTACTTTGGAAAAGTTTAGGAGCAGTTTTAGTGGCTGAAAGGCAAAAAATCTCCAATTTTTTACGTGTCACTACCCAAAAACTTTAAATTGATTTTTCTCCCCTTAAACGTGCGAATTTCGGTTTGATATTTTTTAGTTTAAAGGCTTAACCCAAGTGAGTGTTTTGGTGGTCGGAAAATATTTTAGGCATATTATCTAGAATGTAGGAGGCATAGAAATAGCTGTTTCTAGAACACGTGCAATTTTTGTGCAGATTTCCAGCTTCGATCGCTTACTGTGCCCACAATTTTTATTTGGTTGTTGAAATTTTGGTTTTATCTTGTAGCTGGCTTTGTGAAGTTTTCGTCAAGTGTAAATATGTAGTACTTTGTTTGAGAATACAATTTATTATGGCGTTTAGGAAGCAAGGACATGGATTTTCCTAAAACACGTCCATTTCTACGGCAGATGTCTGCCTTTGATCGTGCACTGCGACCACAGTTTCCATCCGATTGTCAAAATGTTGGTCTCATTTTTTAGCTGATATTCTGTAGTTTACGTTGATTATAAATTTGTAGTGCTTTGCGGAAGAGCGCTGTATTGAGTGAGGGTCAAAGTAGGAGTACGGCGAAAAAACAGACTTGTCTGCATAAAAAGTCACGTGTAATTTAAAAAATGTTTTTCATTGCTGATAAGTGATACATGAGTGTAAACAAACAAATCAAAGCAAAAATTATTTTTCTAAGTGGTCTAATAAGCGAGATAGTATGTTTTTGGGGGGCAGGTTTTGGGAACTTTTTCCCTTTATGACATTGCTGTGGCCAGATTTTCCAACCGATTTGCAATATTTTGATATTGGTGTATAGATTAGCGTCTGAATTTTCCAAAAAGTATAAATTTATGGTACTTTGGAAAAGTTTAAGAACAGTTTTAGTGGCTGAAAAGCAAAAAATTTCCAATTTTTTACGTGTCACTACCCAAAAACTTTAAATTGATTTTTCTCCCCTTAAACGTGCGAATTTCGGTTTGATATTTTTTAGTTTAAAGGCTTAACCCAAGTGAGTGTTTTGGTGGTCGGAAAATATTTTAGGCATATTATCTAGAATGTAGGAGGCATAGAAATAGCTGTTTCTAGAACACGTGCAATTTTCGTGCAGATTTCCAGCTTCGATCGCTTACTGTGCCCACAATTTTTATTTGGTTGTTGAAATTTTGGTTTTATCTTGTAGCTGGCTTTGTGTAGTTTTCGTCAAGTGTAAATATGTAGTACTTTGTTTGAGAATACAATTTATTATGGCGTTTAGGAAGCAAGGACATGGATTTTCCTAAAACACGTCCATTTCTACGGCAGATGTCTGCCTTTGATCGTGCACTGCGACCACAGTTTCCATCCGATTGTCAAAATGTTGGTCTCATTTTTTAGCTGATATTCTGTAGTTTACGTTGATTATAAATTTGTAGTGCTTTGCGGAAGAGCGCTGTATTGAGTGAGGGTCAAAGTAGGAGTACGGCGAAAAACAGACTTGTCTGCATAAAAAGTCACGTGTAATTTAAAAAATGTTTTTCATTGCTGATAAGTGATACATGAGTGTAAACAAACAAATCAAAGCAAAAATTATTTTTCTAAGTGGTCTAATAAGCGAGATAGTATATTTTTGGGGGGCAGGTTTTGGGAACTTTTTCCCTTTATGACATTGCTGTGGCTAGATTTTCCAACCGATTTGCAATATTTTGATATTGGTGTATAGATTAGCGTCTGAATTTTCCAAAAAGTATAAATTTATGGTACTTTGGAAAAGTTTAGGAGCAGTTTTAGTGGCTGAAAGGCAAAAAATCTCCAATTTTTTACGTGTGACTACCCAAAAACTTTAAATTGATTTTTCTCCCCTTAAACGTGCGAATTTCGGTTTGATATTTTTTAGTTTAAAGGCTTAACCCGAATGAGTGTTTTGGTGGTCGGAAAATATTTTAGGCATATTATCTAGAATGTAGGAGGCATAGAAATAGCTGTTTCTAGAACACGTGCAATTTTCGTGCAGATTTCCAGCTTCGATCGCTTACTGTGCCCACAATTTTTATTTGGTTGTTGAAATTTTGGTTTTATCTTGTAGCTGGCTTTGTGTAGTTTTCGTCAAGTGTAAATATGTAGTACTTTGTTTGAGAATACAATTTATTATGGCGTTTAGGAAGCAAGGACATGGATTTTCCTAAAACACGTCCATTTCTACGGCAGATCTCTGCCTTTGATCGTGCACTGCGACCACAGTTTCCATCCGATTGTCAAAATGTTGGTCTCATTTTTTAGCTGATATTCTGTAGTTTACGTTGATTATAAATTTGTAGTGCTTTGCGGAAGAGCGCTGTATTGAGTGAGGGTCAAAGTAGGAGTACGGCGAAAAACAGACTTGTCTGCATAAAAAGTCACGTGTAATTTAAAAAATGTTTTTCATTGCTGATAAGTGATACATGAGTGTAAACAAACAAATCAAAGCAAAAATTATTTTTCTAAGTGGTCTAATAAGCGAGATAGTATATTTTTGGGGGGCAGGTTTTGGGAACTTTTTCCCTTTATGACATTGCTGTGGCCAGATTTTCCAACCGATTTGCAATATTTTGATATTGGTGTATAGATTAGCGTCTGAATTTTCCAAAAAGTGTAAATTTATGGTACTGTGGAAAAGTTTAAGAGCAGTTTTAGTGGCTGAAAGGCAAAAAATTTCCAATTTTTTACGTGTCACTACCCAAAAACTTTAAATTGATTTTTCTCCCTTTAAACGTGCGAATTTCGGTTTGATATTTTTTAGTTTAAAGGCTTAACCCAAATGAGTGTTTTGGTGGTCGGAAAATATTTTAGGCATATTATCTAGAATGTAGGAGGCATAGAAATAGCTGTTTCTAGAACACGTGCAATTTTCGTGCAGATTTCCAGCTTCGATCGCTTACTGTGCCCACAATTTTTATTTGGTTGTTGAAATTTTGGTTTTATCTTGTAGCTGGCTTTGTGTAGTTTTCGTCAAGTGTAAATATGTAGTACTTTGTTTGAGAATACAATTTATTATGGCGTTTAGGAAGCAAGAACATGGATTTTCCTAAAACACGTCCATTTCTACGGCAGATGTCTGCCTTTGATCGTGCACTGCGACCACAGTTTCCATCCGATTGTCAAAATGTTGGTCTCATTTTTTAGCTGATATTCTGTAGTTTACGTTGATTATAAATTTGTAGTGCTTTGCGGAAGAGCGCTGTATTGAGTGAGGGTCAAAGTAGGAGTACGGCGAAAAAACAGACTTGTCTTCATAAAAAGTCACGTGTAATTTAAAAAATGTTTTTCATTGCTGATAAGTGATACATGAGTGTAAACAAACAAATCAAAGCAAAAATTATTTTTCTAAGTGGTCTAATAAGCGAGATAGTATATTTTTGGGGGGCAGGTTTTGGGAACTTTTTCCCTTTATGACATTGCTGTGGCTAGATTTTCCAACCGATTTGCAATATTTTGATATTGGTGTATAGATTAGCGTCTGAATTTTCCAAAAAGTATAAATTTATGGTACTTTGGAAAAGTTTAGGAGCAGTTTTAGTGGCTGAAAGGCAAAAAATCTCCAATTTTTTACGTGTGACTACCCAAAAACTTTAAATTGATTTTTCTCCCCTTAAACGTGCGAATTTCGGTTTGATATTTTTTAGTTTAAAGGCTTAACCCGAATGAGTGTTTTGGTGGTCGGTAAATATTTTAGGCATATTATCTAGAATGTAGGAGGCATAGAAATAGCTGTTTCTAGAACACGTGCAATTTTCGTGCAGATTTCCAGCTTCGATCGCTTACTGTGCCCACAATTTTTATTTGGTTGTTGAAATTTTGGTTTTATCTTGTAGCTGGCTTTGTGTAGTTTTCGTCAAGTGTAAATATGTAGTACTTTGTTTGAGAATACAATTTATTATGGCGTTTAGGAAGCAAGGACATGGATTTTCCTAAAACACGTCCATTTCTACGGCAGATGTCTGCCTTTGATCGTGCACTGCGACCACAGTTTCCATCCGATTGTCAAAATGTTGGTCTCATTTTTTAGCTGATATTCTGTAGTTTACGTTGATTATAAATTTGTAGTGCTTTGCGGAAGAGCGCTGTATTGAGTGAGGGTCAAAGTAGGAGTACGGCGAAAAACAGACTTGTCTGCATAAAAAGTCACGTGTAATTTAAAAAATGTTTTTCATTGCTGATAAGTGATACATGAGTGTAAACAAACAAATCAAAGCAAAAATTATTTTTCTAAGTGGTCTAATAAGCGAGATAGTATATTTTTGGGGGGCAGGTTTTGGGAACTTTTTCCCTTTATGACATTGCTGTGGCCAGATTTTCCAACCGATTTGCAATATTTTGATATTGGTGTATAGATTAGCGTCTGAATTTTCCAAAAAGTGTAAATTTATGGTACTGTGGAAAAGTTTAAGAGCAGTTTTAGTGGCTGAAAGGCAAAAAATTTCCAATTTTTTACGTGTCACTACCCAAAAACTTTAAATTGATTTTTCTCCCCTTAAACGTGCGAATTTCGGTTTGATATTTTTTAGTTTAAAGGCTTAACCCAAGTGAGTGTTTTGGTGGTCGGAAAATATTTTAGGCATATTATCTAGAATGTAGGAGGCATAGAAATAGCTGTTTCTAGAATACGTGCAATTTTCGTGCAGATTTCCAGCTTCGATCGCTTACTGTGCCCACAATTTTTATTTGGTTGTTGAAATTTTGGTTTTATCTTGTAGCTGGCTTTGTGTAGTTTTCGTCAAGTGTAAATATGTAGTACTTTGTTTGAGAATACAATTTATTATGGCGTTTAGGAAGCAAGGACATGGATTTTCCTAAAACACGTCCATTTCTACGGCAGATGTCTGCCTTTGATCGTGCACTGCGACCACAGTTTCCATCCGATTGTCAAAATGTTGGTCTCATTTTTTAGCTGATATTCTGTAGTTTACGTTGATTATAAATTTGTAGTGCTTTGCGGAAGAGCGCTGTATTGAGTGAGGGTCAAAGTAGGAGTACGGCGAAAAACAGACTTGTCTGCATAAAAAGTCACGTGTAATTTAAAAAATGTTTTTCATTGCTGATAAGTGATACATGAGTGTAAACAAACAAATCAAAGCAAAAATTATTTTTCTAAGTGGTCTAATAAGCGAGATAGTATATTTTTGGGGGGCAGGTTTTGGGAACTTTTTCCCTTTATGACATTGCTGTGGCTAGATTTTCCAACCGATTTGCAATATTTTGATATTGGTGTATAGATTAGCGTCTGAATTTTCCAAAAAGTATAAATTTATGGTACTTTGGAAAAGTTTAGGAGCAGTTTTAGTGGCTGAAAGGCAAAAAATCTCCAATTTTTTACGTGTCACTACCCAAAAACTTTAAATTGATTTTTCTCCCCTTAAACGTGCGAATTTCGGTTTGATATTTTTTAGTTTAAAGGCTTAACCCGAATGAGTGTTTTGGTGGTCGGAAAATATTTTAGACATATTATCTAGAATGTAGGAGGCATAGAAATAGCTGTTTCTAGAACACGTGCAATTTTCGTGCAGATTTCCAGCTTCGATCGCTTACTGTGCCCACAATTTTTATTTGGTTGTTGAAATTTTGGTTTTATCTTGTAGCTGGCTTTGTGTAGTTTTCGTCAAGTGTAAATATGTAGTACTTTGTTTGAGAATACAATTTATTATGGCGTTTAGGAAGCAAGGACATGGATTTTCCTAAAACACGTCCATTTCTACGGCAGATGTCTGCCTTTGATCGTGCACTGCGACCACAGTTTCCATCCGATTGTCAAAATGTTGGTCTCATTTTTTAGCTGATATTCTGTAGTTTACGTTGATTATAAATTTGTAGTGCTTTGCGGAAGAGCGCTGTATTGAGTGAGGGTCAAAGTAGGAGTACGGCGAAAAAACAGACTTGTCTGCATAAAAAGTCACGTGTAATTTAAAAAATGTTTTTCATTGCTGATAAGTGATACATGAGTGTAAACAAACAAATCAAAGCAAAAATTATTTTTCTAAGTGGTCTAATAAGCGAGATAGTATGTTTTTGGGGGGCAGGTTTTGGGAACTTTTTCCCTTTATGACATTGCTGTGGCCAGATTTTCCAACCGATTTGCAATATTTTGATATTGGTGTATAGATTAGCGTCTGAATTTTCCAAAAAGTATAAATTTATGGTACTTTGGAAAAGTTTAGGAGCAGTTTTAGTGGCTGAAAGGCAAAAAATTTCCAATTTTTTACGTGTCACTACCCAAAAACTTTAAATTGATTTTTCTCCCCTTAAACGTGCGAATTTCGGTTTGATATTTTTTAGTTTAAAGGCTTAACCCAAATGAGTGTTTTGGTGGTCGGAAAATATTTTAGGCATATTATCTAGAATGTAGGAGGCATAGAAATAGCTGTTTCTAGAACACGTGCAATTTTCGTGCAGATTTCCAGCTTCGATCGCTTACTGTGCCCACAATTTTTATTTGGTTGTGGAAATTTTGGTTTTATCTTGTAGCTGGCTTTGTGTAGTTTTCGTCAAGTGTAAATATGTAGTACTTTGTTTGAGAATACAATTTATTATGGCGTTTAGGAAGCAAGGACATGGATTTTCCTAAAACACGTCCATTTCTACGGCAGATGTCTGCCTTTGATCGTGCACTGCGACCACAGTTTCCATCCGATTGTCAAAATGTTGGTCTCATTTTTTAGCTGATATTCTGTAGTTTACGTTGATTATAAATTTGTAGTGCTTTGCGGAAGAGCGCTGTATTGAGTGAGGGTCAAAGTAGGAGTACGGCGAAAAACAGACTTGTCTGCATAAAAAGTCACGTGTAATTTAAAAAATGTTTTTCATTGCTGATAAGTGATACATGAGTGTAAACAAACAAATCAAAGCAAAAATTATTTTTCTAAGTGGTCTAATAAGCGAGATAGTATATTTTTGGGGGGCAGGTTTTGGGAACTTTTTCCCTTTATGACATTGCTGTGGCTAGATTTTCCAACCGATTTGCAATATTTTGATATTGGTGTATAGATTAGCGTCTGAATTTTCCAAAAAGTATAAATTTATGGTACTTTGGAAAAGTTTAAGAACAGTTTTAGTGGCTGAAAGGCAAAAAATTTCCAATTTTTTACGTGTCACTACCCAAAAACTTTAAATTGATTTTTCTCCCCTTAAACGTGCGAATTTCGGTTTGATATTTTTTAGTTTAAAGGCTTAACCCAAATGAGTGTTTTGGTGGTCGGAAAATATTTTAGGCATATTATCTAGAATGTAGGAGGCATAGAAATAGCTGTTTCTAGAACACGTGCAATTTTCGTGCAGATTTCCAGCTTCGATCGCTTACTGTGCCCACAATTTTTATTTGGTTGTTGAAATTTTGGTTTTATCTTGTAGCTGGCTTTGTGTAGTTTTCGTCAAGTGTAAATATGTAGTACTTTGTTTGAGAATACAATTTATTATGGCGTTTAGGAAGCAAGGACATGGATTTTCCTAAAACACGTCCATTTCTACGGCAGATGTCTGCCTTTGATCGTGCACTGCGACCACAGTTTCCATCCGATTGTCAAAATGTTGGTCTCATTTTTTAGCTGATATTCTGTAGTTTACGTTGATTATAAATTTGTAGTGCTTTGCGGAAGAGCGCTGTATTGAGTGAGGGTCAAAGTAGGAGTACGGCGAAAAAACAGACTTGTCTGCATAAAAAGTCACGTGTAATTTAAAAAATGTTTTTCATTGCTGATAAGTGATACATGAGTGTAAACAAACAAATCAAAGCAAAAATTATTTTTCTAAGTGGTCTAATAAGCGAGATAGTATGTTTTTGGGGGGCAGGTTTTGGGAACTTTTTCCCTTTATGACATTGCTGTGGCCAGATTTTCCAACCGATTTGCAATATTTTGATATTGGTGTATAGATTAGCGTCTGAATTTTCCAAAAAGTATAAATTTATGGTACTTTGGAAAAGTTTAGGAGCAGTTTTAGTGGCTGAAAGGCAAAAAATTTCCAATTTTTTACGTGTCACTACCCAAAAACTTTAAATTGATTTTTCTCCCCTTAAACGTGCGAATTTCGGTTTGATATTTTTTAGTTTAAAGGCTTAACCCAAATGAGTGTTTTGGTGGTCGGAAAATATTTTAGGCATATTATCTAGAATGTAGGAGGCATAGAAATAGCTGTTTCTAGAACACGTGCAATTTTCGTGCAGATTTCCAGCTTCGATCGCTTACTGTGCCCACAATTTTTATTTGGTTGTGGAAATTTTGGTTTTATCTTGTAGCTGGCTTTGTGTAGTTTTCGTCAAGTGTAAATATGTAGTACTTTGTTTGAGAATACAATTTATTATGGCGTTTAGGAAGCAAGGACATGGATTTTCCTAAAACACGTCCATTTCTACGGCAGATGTCTGCCTTTGATCGTGCACTGCGACCACAGTTTCCATCCGATTGTCAAAATGTTGGTCTCATTTTTTAGCTGATATTCTGTAGTTTACGTTGATTATAAATTTGTAGTGCTTTGCGGAAGAGCGCTGTATTGAGTGAGGGTCAAAGTAGGAGTACGGCGAAAAAACAGACTTGTCTGCATAAAAAGTCACGTGTAATTTAAAAAATGTTTTTCATTGCTGATAAGTGATACATGAGTGTAAACAAACAAATCAAAGCAAAAATTATTTTTCTAAGTGGTCTAATAAGCGAGATAGTATGTTTTTGGGGGGCAGGTTTTGGGAACTTTTTCCCTTTATGACATTGCTGTGGCCAGATTTTCCAACCGATTTGCAATATTTTGATATTGGTGTATAGATTAGCGTCTGAATTTTCCAAAAAGTATAAATTTATGGTACTTTGGAAAAGTTTAGGAGCAGTTTTAGTGGCTGAAAGGCAAAAAATTTCCAATTTTTTACGTGTCACTACCCAAAAACTTTAAATTGATTTTTCTCCCCTTAAACGTGCGAATTTCGGTTTGATATATTTTAGTTTAAAGGCTTAACCCAAATGAGTGTTTTGGTGGTCGGAAAATATTTTAGGCATATTATCTAAAATGTAGGAGGCATAGAAATAGCTGTTTCTAGAATACGTGCAATTTTCGTGCAGATTTCCAGCTTCGATCGCTTACTGTGCCCACAATTTTTATTTGGTTGTTGAAATTTTGGTTTTATCTTGTAGCTGGCTTTGTGTAGTTTTCGTCAAGTGTAAATATGTAGTACTTTGTTTGAGAATACAATTTATTATGGCGTTTAGGAAGCAAGGACATGGATTTTCCTAAAACACGTCCATTTCTACGGCAGATGTCTGCCTTTGATCGTGCACTGCGACCACAGTTTCCATCCGATTGCCAAAATGTTGGTCTCATTTTTTAGCTGATATTTTGTAGTTTACGTTGATTATAAATTTGTAGTGCTTTGCGGAAGAGCGCTGTATTGAGTGAGGGTCAAAGTAGGAGTACGGCGAAAAAACAGACTTGTCTTCATAAAAAGTCACGTGTAATTTAAAAAATGTTTTTCATTGCTGATAAGTGATACATGAGTGTAAACAAACAAATCAAAGCAAAAATTATTTTTCTAAGTGGTCTAATAAGCGAGATAGTATATTTTTGGGGGGCAGGTTTTGGGAACTTTTTCCCTTTATGACATTGCTGTGGCTAGATTTTCCAACCGATTTGCAATATTTTGATATTGGTGTATAGATTAGCGTCTGAATTTTCCAAAAAGTATAAATTTATGGTACTTTGGAAAAGTTTAGGAGCAGTTTTAGTGGCTGAAAGGCAAAAAATCTCCAATTTTTTACGTGTCACTACCCAAAAACTTTAAATTGATTTTTCTCCCCTTAAACGTGCGAATTTCGGTTTGATATTTTTTAGTTTAAAGGCTTAACCCAAGTGAGTGTTTTGGTGGTCGGAAAATATTTTAGGCATATTATCTAGAATGTAGGAGGCATAGAAATAGCTGTTTCTAGAACACGTGCAATTTTTGTGCAGATTTCCAGCTTCGATCGCTTACTGTGCCCACAATTTTTATTTGGTTGTTGAAATTTTGGTTTTATCTTGTAGCTGGCTTTGTGTAGTTTTCGTCAAGTGTAAATATGTAGTACTTTGTTTGAGAATACAATTTATTATGGCGTTTAGGTCGCAAGGACATGGATTTTCCTAAAACACGTCCATTTCTACGGCAGATGTCTGCCTTTGATCGTGCACTGCGACCACAGTTTCCATCCGATTGTCAAAATGTTGGTCTCATTTTTTAGCTGATATTCTGTAGTTTACGTTGATTATAAATTTGTAGTGCTTTGCGGAAGAGCGCTGTATTGAGTGAGGGTCAAAGTAGGAGTACGGCGAAAAAACAGACTTGTCTGCATAAAAAGTCACGTGTAATTTAAAAAATGTTTTTCATTGCTGATAAGTGATACATGAGTGCAAACAAACAAATCAAAGCAAAAATTATTTTTCTAAGTGGTCTAATAAGCGAGATAGTATGTTTTTGGGGGGCAGGTTTTGGGAACTTTTTCCCTTTATGACATTGCTGTGGCCAGATTTTCCAACCGATTTGCAATATTTTGATATTGGTGTATAGATTAGCGTCTGAATTTTCCAAAAAGTATAAATTTATGGTACTTTGGAAAAGTTTAAGAACAGTTTTAGTGGCTGAAAGGCAAAAAATTTCCAATTTTTTACGTGTCACTACCCAAAAACTTTAAATTGATTTTTCTCCCCTTAAACGTGCGAATTTCGGTTTGATATTTTTTAGTTTAAAGGCTTAACCCAAGTGAGTGTTTTGGTGGTCGGAAAATATTTTAGGCATATTATCTAGAATGTAGGAGGCATAGAAATAGCTGTTTCTAGAACACGTGCAATTTTCGTGCAGATTTCCAGCTTCGATCGCTTACTGTGCCCACAATTTTTATTTGGTTGTTGAAATTTTGGTTTTATCTTGTAGCTGGCTTTGTGTAGTTTTCGTCAAGTGTAAATATGTAGTACTTTGTTTGAGAATACAATTTATTATGGCGTTTAGGAAGCAAGGACATGGATTTTCCTAAAACACGTCCATTTCTACGGCAGATGTCTGCCTTTGATCGTGCACTGCGACCACAGTTTCCATCCGATTGTCAAAATGTTGGTCTCATTTTTTAGCTGATATTCTGTAGTTTACGTTGATTATAAATTTGTAGTGCTTTGCGGAAGAGCGCTGTATTGAGTGAGGGTCAAAGTAGGAGTACGGCGAAAAAACAGACTTGTCTGCGTAAAAAGTCACGTGTAATTTAAAAAATGTTTTTCATTGCTGATAAGTGATACATGAGTGTAAACAAACAAATCAAAGCAAAAATTATTTTTCTAAGTGGTCTAATAAGCGAGATAGTATATTTTTGGGGGGCAGGTTTTGGGAACTTTTTCCCTTTATGACATTGCTGTGGCTAGATTTTCCAACCGATTTGCAATATTTTGATATTGGTGTATAGATTAGCGTCTGAATTTTCCAAAAAGTATAAATTTATGGTACTTTGGAAAAGTTTAGGAGCAGTTTTAGTGGCTGAAAGGCAAAAAATCTCCAATTTTTTACGTGTCACTACCCAAAAACTTTAAATTGATTTTTCTCCCCTTAAACGTGCGAATTTCGGTTTGATATTTTTTAGTTTAAAGGCTTAACCCAAGTGAGTGTTTTGGTGGTCGGAAAATATTTTAGGCATATTATCTAGAATGTAGGAGGCATAGAAATAGCTGTTTCTAGAACACGTGCAATTTTCGTGCAGATTTCCAGCTTCGATCGCTTACTGTGCCCACAATTTTTATTTGGTTGTTGAAATTTTGGTTTTATCTTGTAGCTGGCTTTGTGTAGTTTTCGTCAAGTGTAAATATGTAGTACTTTGTTTGAGAATACAATTTATTATGGCGTTTAGGAAGCAACGACATGGATTTTCCTAAAACACGTCCATTTCTACGGCAGATGTCTGCCTTTGATCGTGCACTGCGACCACAGTTTCCATCCGATTGTCAAAATGTTGGTCTCATTTTTTAGCTGATATTCTGTAGTTTACGTTGATTATAAATTTGTAGTGCTTTGCGGAAGAGCGCTGTATTGAGTGAGGGTCAAAGTAGGAGTACGGCGAAAAACAGACTTGTCTGCATAAAAAGTCACGTGTAATTTAAAAAATGTTTTTCATTGCTGATAAGTGATACATGAGTGTAAACAAACAAATCAAAGCAAAAATTATTTTTCTAAGTGGTCTAATAAGCGAGATAGTATGTTTTTGGGGGGCAGGTTTTGGGAACTTTTTCCCTTTATGACATTGCTGTGGCCAGATTTTCCAACCGATTTGCAATATTTTGATATTGGTGTATAGATTAGCGTCTGAATTTTCCAAAAAGTATAAATTTATGGTACTTTGGAAAAGTTTAAGAACAGTTTTAGTGGCTGAAAGGCAAAAAATTTCCAATTTTTTACGTGTCACTACCCAAAAACTTTAAATTGATTTTTCTCCCCTTAAACGTGCGAATTTCGGTTTGATATTTTTTAGTTTAAAGGCTTAACCCAAATGAGTGTTTTGGTGGTCGGAAAATATTTTAGGCATATTATCTAGAATGTAGGAGGCATAGAAATAGCTGTTTCTAGAACACGTGCAATTTTCGTGCAGATTTCCAGCTTCGATCGCTTACTGTGCCCACAATTTTTATTTGGTTGTTGAAATTTTGGTTTTATCTTGTAGCTGGCTTTGTGTAGTTTTCGTCAAGTGTAAATATGTAGTACTTTGTTTGAGAATACAATTTATTATGGCGTTTAGGAAGCAAGAACATGGATTTTCCTAAAACACGTCCATTTCTACGGCAGATGTCTGCCTTTGATCGTGCACTGCGACCACAGTTTCCATCCGATTGTCAAAATGTTGGTCTCATTTTTTAGCTGATATTCTGTAGTTTACGTTGATTATAAATTTGTAGTGCTTTGCGGAAGAGCGCTGTATTGAGTGAGGGTCAAAGTAGGAGTACGGCGAAAAAACAGACTTGTCTGCATAAAAAGTCACGTGTAATTTAAAAAATGTTTTTCATTGCTGATAAGTGATACATGAGTGTAAACAAACAAATCAAAGCAAAAATTATTTTTCTAAGTGGTCTAATAAGCGAGATAGTATGTTTTTGGGGGGCAGGTTTTGGGAACTTTTTCCCTTTATGACATTGCTGTGGCCAGATTTTCCAACCGATTTGCAATATTTTGATATTGGTGTATAGATTAGCGTCTGAATTTTCCAGAAAGTATAAATTTATGGTACTTTGGAAAAGTTTAAGAACAGTTTTAGTGGCTGAAAGGCAAAAAATTTCCAATTTTTTACGTGTCACTACCCAAAAACTTTAAATTGATTTTTCTCCCCTTAAACGTGCGAATTTCGGTTTGATATTTTTTAGTTTAAAGGCTTAACCCAAATGAGTGTTTTGGTGGTCGGAAAATATTTTAGGCATATTATCTAGAATGTAGGAGGCATAGAAATAGCTGTTTCTAGAACACGTGCAATTTTCGTGCAGATTTCCAGCTTCGATCGCTTACTGTGCCCACAATTTTTATTTGGTTGTTGAAATTTTGGTTTTATCTTGTAGCTGGCTTTGTGTAGTTTTCGTCAAGTGTAAATATGTAGTACTTTGTTTGAGAATACAATTTATTATGGCGTTTAGGAAGCAAGGACATGGATTTTCCTAAAACACGTCCATTTCTACGGCAGATGTCTGCCTTTGATCGTGCACTGCGACCACAGTTTCCATCCGATTGTCAAAATGTTGGTCTCATTTTTTAGCTGATATTCTGTAGTTTACGTTAATTATAAATTTGTAGTGCTTTGCGGAAGAGCGCTGTATTGAGTGAGGGTCAAAGTAGGAGTACGGCGAAAAACAGACTTGTCTGCATAAAAAGTCACGTGTAATTTAAAAAATGTTTTTCATTGCTGATAAGTGATACATGAGTGTAAACAAACAAATCAAAGCAAAAATTATTTTTCTAAGTGGTCTAATAAGCGAGATAGTATATTTTTGGGGGGCAGGTTTTGGGAACTTTTTCCCTTTATGACATTGCTGTGGCCAGATTTTCCAACCGATTTCCAATATTTTGATATTGGTGTATAGATTAGCGTCTGAATTTTCCAAAAAGTGTAAATTTATGGTACTGTGGAAAAGTTTAAGAGCAGTTTTAGTGGCTGAAAGGCAAAAAATTTCCAATTTTTTACGTGTCACTACCCAAAAACTTTAAATTGATTTTTCTCCCCTTAAACGTGCGAATTTCGGTTTGATATTTTTTAGTTTAAAGGCTTAACCCAAGTGAGTGTTTTGGTGGTCGGAAAATATTTTAGGCATATTATCTAGAATGTAGGAGGCATAGAAATAGCTGTTTCTAGAACACGTGCAATTTTCGTGCAGATTTCCAGCTTCGATCGCTTACTGTGCCCACAATTTTTATTTGGTTGTTGAAATTTTGGTTTTATCTTGTAGCTGGCTTTGTGTAGTTTTCGTCAAGTGTAAATATGTAGTACTTTGTTTGAGAATACAATTTATTATGGCGTTTAGGAAGCAAGAACATGGATTTTCCTAAAACACGTCCATTTCTACGGCAGATGTCTGCCTTTGATCGTGCACTGCGACCACAGTTTCCATCCGATTGTCAAAATGTTGGTCTCATTTTTTAGCTGATATTCTGTAGTTTACGTTGATTATAAATTTGTAGTGCTTTGCGGAAGAGCGCTGTATTGAGTGAGGGTCAAAGTAGGAGTACGGCGAAAAAACAGACTTGTCTTCATAAAAAGTCACGTGTAATTTAAAAAATGTTTTTCATTGCTGATAAGTGATACATGAGTGTAAACAAACAAATCAAAGCAAAAATTATTTTTCTAAGTGGTCTAATAAGCGAGATAGTATGTTTTTGGGGGGCAGGTTTTGGGAACTTTTTCCCTTTATGACATTGCTGTGGCTAGATTTTCCAACCGATTTGCAATATTTTGATATTGGTGTATAGATTAGCGTCTGAATTTTCCAAAAAGTATAAATTTATGGTACTTTGGAAAAGTTTAGGAGCAGTTTTAGTGGCTGAAAGGCAAAAAATTTCCAATTTTTTACGTGTCACTACCCAAAAACTTTAAATTGATTTTTCTCCCCTTAAACGTGCGAATTTCGGTTTGATATTTTTTAGTTTAAAGGCTTAACCCAAATGAGTGTTTTGGTGGTCGGAAAATATTTTAGGCATATTATCTAGAATGTAGGAGGCATAGAAATAGCTGTTTCTAGAACACGTGCAATTTTCGTGCAGATTTCCAGCTTCGATCGCTTACTGTGCCCACAATTTTTATTTGGTTGTTGAAATTTTGGTTTTATCTTGTAGCTGGCTTTGTGTAGTTTTCGTCAAGTGTAAATATGTAGTACTTTGTTTGAGAATACAATTTATTATGGCGTTTAGGAAGCAAGGACATGGATTTTCCTAAAACACGTCCATTTCTACGGCAGATGTCTGCCTTTGATCGTGCACTGCGACCACAGTTTCCATCCGATTGTCAAAATGTTGGTCTCATTTTTTAGCTGATATTCTGTAGTTTACGTTGATTATAAATTTGTAGTGCTTTGCGGAAGAGCGCTGTATTGAGTGAGGGTCAAAGTAGGAGTACGGCGAAAAACAGACTTGTCTGCATAAAAAGTCACGTGTAATTTAAAAAATGTTTTTCATTGCTGATAAGTGATACATGAGTGTAAACAAACAAATCAAAGCAAAAATTATTTTTCTAAGTGGTCTAATAAGCGAGATAGTATGTTTTTGGGGGGCAGGTTTTGGGAACTTTTTCCCTTTATGACATTGCTGTGGCCAGATTTTCCAACCGATTTGCAATATTTTGATATTGGTGTATAGATTAGCGTCTGAATTTTCCAAAAAGTATAAATTTATGGTACTTTGGAAAAGTTTAAGAACAGTTTTAGTGGCTGAAAGGCAAAAAATTTCCAATTTTTTACGTGTCACTACCCAAAAACTTTAAATTGATTTTTCTCCCCTTAAACGTGCGAATTTCGGTTTGATATTTTTTAGTTTAAAGGCTTAACCCAAATGAGTGTTTTGGTGGTCGGAAAATATTTTAGGCATATTATCTAGAATGTAGGAGGCATAGAAATAGCTGTTTCTAGAACACGTGCAATTTTCGTGCAGATTTCCAGCTTCGATCGCTTACTGTGCCCACAATTTTTATTTGGTTGTTGAAATTTTGGTTTTATCTTGTAGCTGGCTTTGTGTAGTTTTCGTCAAGTGTAAATATGTAGTACTTTGTTTGAGAATACAATTTATTATGGCGTTTAGGAAGCAAGAACATGGATTTTCCTAAAACACGTCCATTTCTACGGCAGATGTCTGCCTTTGATCGTGCACTGCGACCACAGTTTCCATCCGATTGTCAAAATGTTGGTCTCATTTTTTAGCTGATATTCTGTAGTTTACGTTGATTATAAATTTGTAGTGCTTTGCGGAAGAGCGCTGTATTGAGTGAGGGTCAAAGTAGGAGTACGGCGAAAAAACAGACTTGTCTGCATAAAAAGTCACGTGTAATTTAAAAAATGTTTTTCATTGCTGATAAGTGATACATGAGTGTAAACAAACAAATCAAAGCAAAAATTATTTTTCTAAGTGGTCTAATAAGCGAGATAGTATGTTTTTGGGGGGCAGGTTTTGGGAACTTTTTCCCTTTATGACATTGCTGTGGCCAGATTTTCCAACCGATTTGCAATATTTTGATATTGGTGTATAGATTAGCGTCTGAATTTTCCAGAAAGTATAAATTTATGGTACTTTGGAAAAGTTTAAGAACAGTTTTAGTGGCTGAAAGGCAAAAAATTTCCAATTTTTTACGTGTCACTACCCAAAAACTTTAAATTGATTTTTCTCCCCTTAAACGTGCGAATTTCGGTTTGATATTTTTTAGTTTAAAGGCTTAACCCAAATGAGTGTTTTGGTGGTCGGAAAATATTTTAGGCATATTATCTAGAATGTAGGAGGCATAGAAATAGCTGTTTCTAGAACACGTGCAATTTTCGTGCAGATTTCCAGCTTCGATCGCTTACTGTGCCCACAATTTTTATTTGGTTGTTGAAATTTTGGTTTTATCTTGTAGCTGGCTTTGTGTAGTTTTCGTCAAGTGTAAATATGTAGTACTTTGTTTGAGAATACAATTTATTATGGCGTTTAGGAAGCAAGGACATGGATTTTCCTAAAACACGTCCATTTCTACGGCAGATGTCTGCCTTTGATCGTGCACTGCGACCACAGTTTCCATCCGATTGTCAAAATGTTGGTCTCATTTTTTAGCTGATATTCTGTAGTTTACGTTAATTATAAATTTGTAGTGCTTTGCGGAAGAGCGCTGTATTGAGTGAGGGTCAAAGTAGGAGTACGGCGAAAAACAGACTTGTCTGCATAAAAAGTCACGTGTAATTTAAAAAATGTTTTTCATTGCTGATAAGTGATACATGAGTGTAAACAAACAAATCAAAGCAAAAATTATTTTTCTAAGTGGTCTAATAAGCGAGATAGTATATTTTTGGGGGGCAGGTTTTGGGAACTTTTTCCCTTTATGACATTGCTGTGGCCAGATTTTCCAACCGATTTGCAATATTTTGATATTGGTGTATAGATTAGCGTCTGAATTTTCCAAAAAGTGTAAATTTATGGTACTGTGGAAAAGTTTAAGAGCAGTTTTAGTGGCTGAAAGGCAAAAAATTTCCAATTTTTTACGTGTCACTACCCAAAAACTTTAAATTGATTTTTCTCCCCTTAAACGTGCGAATTTCGGTTTGATATTTTTTAGTTTAAAGGCTTAACCCAAGTGAGTGTTTTGGTGGTCGGAAAATATTTTAGGCATATTATCTAGAATGTAGGAGGCATAGAAATAGCTGTTTCTAGAACACGTGCAATTTTCGTGCAGATTTCCAGCTTCGATCGCTTACTGTGCCCACAATTTTTATTTGGTTGTTGAAATTTTGGTTTTATCTTGTAGCTGGCTTTGTGTAGTTTTCGTCAAGTGTAAATATGTAGTACTTTGTTTGAGAATACAATTTATTATGGCGTTTAGGAAGCAAGAACATGGATTTTCCTAAAACACGTCCATTTCTACGGCAGATGTCTGCCTTTGATCGTGCACTGCGACCACAGTTTCCATCCGATTGTCAAAATGTTGGTCTCATTTTTTAGCTGATATTCTGTAGTTTACGTTGATTATAAATTTGTAGTGCTTTGCGGAAGAGCGCTGTATTGAGTGAGGGTCAAAGTAGGAGTACGGCGAAAAAACAGACTTGTCTTCATAAAAAGTCACGTGTAATTTAAAAAATGTTTTTCATTGCTGATAAGTGATACATGAGTGTAAACAAACAAATCAAAGCAAAAATTATTTTTCTAAGTGGTCTAATAAGCGAGATAGTATGTTTTTGGGGGGCAGGTTTTGGGAACTTTTTCCCTTTATGACATTGCTGTGGCTAGATTTTCCAACCGATTTGCAATATTTTGATATTGGTGTATAGATTAGCGTCTGAATTTTCCAAAAAGTATAAATTTATGGTACTTTGCAAAAGTTTAGGAGCAGTTTTAGTGGCTGAAAGGCAAAAAATCTCCAATTTTTTACGTGTCACTACCCAAAAACTTTAAATTGATTTTTCTCCCCTTAAACGTGCGAATTTCGGTTTGATATTTTTAGTTTAAAGGCTTAACCCAAATGAGTGTTTTGGTGGTCGGAAAATATTTTAGGCATATTATCTAGAATGTAGGATGCATAGAAATAGCTGTTTCTAGAATATGTGCAATTTTCGTGCAGATTTCCAGCTTCGATCGCTTACTGTGCCCACAATTTTTATTTGGTTGTTGAAATTTTGGTTTTATCTTGTATCTGGCTTTGTGTAGTTTTCGTCAAGTGTAAATATGTAGTACTTTGTTTGAGAATACAATTTATTATGGCGTTTAGGAAGCAAGGACATGGATTTTCCTAAAACACGTCCATTTCTACGGCAGATGTCTGCCTTTGATCGTGCACTGCGACCACAGTTTCCATCCGATTGTCAAAATGTTGGTCTCATTTTTTAGCTGATAATCTGTAGTTTACGTTGATTATAAATTTGTAGTGCTTTGCGGAAGAGCGCTGTATTGAGTGAGGGTCAAATTAGGAGTACGGCGAAAAAACAGACTTGTCTTCATAAAAAGTCACGTGTAATTTAAAAAATGTTTTTCATTGCTGATAAGTGATACATGAGTGTAAACAAACAAATCAAAGCAAAAATTATTTTTCTAAGTGGTCTAATAAGCGAGATAGTATGTTTTTGGGGGGCAGGTTTTGGGAACTTTTTCCCTTTATGACATTGCTGTGGCCAGATTTTCCAACCGATTTGCAATATTTTGATATTGGTGTATAGATTAGCGTCTGAATTTTCCAAAAAGTATAAATTTATGGTACTTTGGAAAAGTTTAGGAGCAGTTTTAGTGGCTGAAAGGCAAAAAATTTCCAATTTTTTACGTGTCACTACCCAAAAACTTTAAATTGATTTTTCTCCCCTTAAACGTGCGAATTTCGGTTTGATATTTTTTAGTTTAAAGGCTTAACCCAAATGAGTGTTTTGGTGGTCGGAAAATATTTTAGGCATATTATCTAGAATGTAGGAGGCATAGAAATAGCTGTTTCTAGAACACGTGCAATTTTCGTGCAGATTTCCAGCTTCGATCGCTTACTGTGCCCACAATTTTTATTTGGTTGTTGAAATTTTGGTTTTATCTTGTAGCTGGCTTTGTGTAGTTTTCGTCAAGTGTAAATATGTAGTACTTTGTTTGAGAATACAATTTATTATGGCGTTTAGGAAGCAAGGACATGGATTTTCCTAAAACACGTCCATTTCTACGGCAGATGTCTGCCTTTGATCGTGCACTGCGACCACAGTTTCCATCCGATTGTCAAAATGTTGGTCTCATTTTTTAGCTGATATTCTGTAGTTTACGTTGATTATAAATTTGTAGTGCTTTGCGGAAGAGCGCTGTATTGAGTGAGGGTCAAAGTAGGAGTACGGCGAAAAACAGACTTGTCTGCATAAAAAGTCACGTGTAATTTAAAAAATGTTTTTCATTGCTGATAAGTGATACATGAGTGTAAACAAACAAATCAAAGCAAAAATTATTTTTCTAAGTGGTCTAATAAGCGAGATAGTATATTTTTGGGGGGCAGGTTTTGGGAACTTTTTCCCTTTATGACATTGCTGTGGCCAGATTTTCCAACCGATTTGCAATATTTTGATATTGGTGTATAGATTAGCGTCTGAATTTTCCAAAAAGTGTAAATTTATGGTACTGTGGAAAAGTTTAAGAGCAGTTTTAGTGGCTGAAAGGCAAAAAATTTCCAATTTTTTACGTGTCACTACCCAAAAACTTTAAATTGATTTTTCTCCCCTTAAACGTGCGAATTTCGGTTTGATATTTTTTAGTTTAAAGGCTTAACCCAAATGAGTGTTTTGGTGGTCGGAAAATATTTTAGGCATATTATCTAGAATGTAGGAGGCATAGAAATAGCTGTTTCTAGAACACGTGCAATTTTCGTGCAGATTTCCAGCTTCGATCGCTTACTGTGCCCACAATTTTTATTTGGTTGTTGAAATTTTGGTTTTATCTTGTAGCTGGCTTTGTGTAGTTTTCGTCAAGTGTAAATATGTAGTACTTTGTTTGAGAATACAATTTATTATGGCGTTTAGGAAGCAAGAACATGGATTTTCCTAAAACACGTCCATTTCTACGGCAGATGTCTGCCTTTGATCGTGCACTGCGACCACAGTTTCCATCCGATTGTCAAAATGTTGGTCTCATTTTTTAGCTGATATTCTGTAGTTTACGTTGATTATAAATTTGTAGTGCTTTGCGGAAGAGCGCTGTATTGAGTGAGGGTCAAAGTAGGAGTACGGCGAAAAAACAGACTTGTCTTCATAAAAAGTCACGTGTAATTTAAAAAATGTTTTTCATTGCTGATAAGTGATACATGAGTGTAAACAAACAAATCAAAGCAAAAATTATTTTTCTAAGTGGTCTAATAAGCGAGATAGTAGATTTTTGGGGGGCAGGTTTTGGGAACTTTTTCCCTTTATGACATTGCTGTGGCTAGATTTTCCAACCGATTTGCAATATTTTGATATTGGTGTATAGATTAGCGTCTGAATTTTCCAAAAAGTATAAATTTATGGTACTTTGGAAAAGTTTAGGAGCAGTTTTAGTGGCTGAAAGGCAAAAAATCTCCAATTTTTTACGTGTCACTACCCAAAAACTTTAAATTGATTTTTCTCCCCTTAAACGTGCGAATTTCGGTTTGATATTTTTAGTTTAAAGGCTTAACCCAAATGAGTGTTTTGGTGGTCGGAAAATATTTTAGGCATATTATCTAGAATGTAGGATGCATAGAAATAGCTGTTTCTAGAATATGTGCAATTTTCGTGCAGATTTCCAGCTTCGATCGCTTACTGTGCCCACAATTTTTATTTGGTTGTTGAAATTTTGGTTTTATCTTGTATCTGGCTTTGTGTAGTTTTCGTCAAGTCTAAATATGTAGTACTTTGTTTGAGAATACAATTTATTATGGCGTTTAGGAAGCAAGGACATGGATTTTCCTAAAACACGTCCATTTCTACGGCAGATGTCTGCCTTTGATCGTGCACTGCGACCACAGTTTCCATCCGATTGTCAAAATGTTGGTCTCATTTTTTAGCTGATAATCTGTAGTTTACGTTGATTATAAATTTGTAGTGCTTTGCGGAAGAGCGCTGTATTGAGTGAGGGTCAAATTAGGAGTACGGCGAAAAAACAGACTTGTCTTCATAAAAAGTCACGTGTAATTTAAAAAATGTTTTTCATTGCTGATAAGTGATACATGAGTGTAAACAAACAAATCAAAGCAAAAATTATTTTTCTAAGTGGTCTAATAAGCGAGATAGTATGTTTTTAGGGGGCAGGTTTTGGGAACTTTTTCCCTTTATGACATTACTGTGGCCAGATTTTCCAACCGATTTGCAATATTTTGATATTGGTGTATAGATTAGCGTCTGAATTTTCCAAAAAGTATAAATTTATGGTACTTTGGAAAAGTTTAGGAGCAGTTTTAGTGGCTGAAAGGCAAAAAATTTCCAATTTTTTACGTGTCACTACCCAAAAACTTTAAATTGATTTTTCTCCCCTTAAACGTGCGAATTTCGGTTTGATATTTTTTAGTTTAAAGGCTTAACCCAAATGAGTGTTTTGGTGGTCGGAAAATATTTTAGGCATATTATCTAGAATGTAGGAGGCATAGAAATAGCTGTTTCTAGAACACGTGCAATTTTCGTGCAGATTTCCAGCTTCGATCGCTTACTGTGCCCACAATTTTTATTTGGTTGTTGAAATTTTGGTTTTATCTTGTAGCTGGCTTTGTGTAGTTTTCGTCAAGTGTAAATATGTAGTACTTTGTTTGAGAATACAATTTATTATGGCGTTTAGGAAGCAAGGACATGGATTTTCCTAAAACACGTCCATTTCTACGGCAGATGTCTGCCTTTGATCGTGCACTGCGACCACAGTTTCCATCCGATTGTCAAAATGTTGGTCTCATTTTTTAGCTGATATTCTGTAGTTTACGTTGATTATAAATTTGTAGTGCTTTGCGGAAGAGCGCTGTATTGAGTGAGGGTCAAAGTAGGAGTACGGCGAAAAAACAGACTTGTCTGCATAAAAAGTCACGTGTAATTTAAAAAATGTTTTTCATTGCTGATAAGTGATACATGAGTGTAAACAAACAAATCAAAGCAAAAATTATTTTTCTAAGTGGTCTAATAAGCGAGATAGTATGTTTTTGGGGGGCAGGTTTTGGGAACTTTTTCCCTTTATGACATTGCTGTGGCCAGATTTTCCAACCGATTTGCAATATTTTGATATTGGTGTATAGATTAGCGTCTGAATTTTCCAAAAAGTATAAATTTATGGTACTTTGGAAAAGTTTAAGAACAGTTTTAGTGGCTGAAAGGCAAAAAATTTCCAATTTTTTACGTGTCACTACCCAAAAACTTTAAATTGATTTTTCTCCCCTTAAACGTGCGAATTTCGGTTTGATATTTTTTAGTTTAAAGGCTTAACCCAAATGAGTGTTTTGGTGGTCGGAAAATATTTTAGGCATATTATCTAGAATGTAGGAGGCATAGAAATAGCTGTTTCTAGAACACGTGCAATTTTCGTGCAGATTTCCAGCTTCGATCGCTTACTGTGCCCACAATTTTTATTTGGTTGTGGAAATTTTGGTTTTATCTTGTAGCTGGCTTTGTGTAGTTTTCGTCAAGTGTAAATATGTAGTACTTTGTTTGAGAATACAATTTATTATGGCGTTTAGGAAGCAAGGACATGGATTTTCCTAAAACACGTCCATTTCTACGGCAGATGTCTGCCTTTGATCGTGCACTGCGACCACAGTTTCCATCCGATTGTCAAAATGTTGGTCTCATTTTTTAGCTGATATTCTGTAGTTTACGTTGATTATAAATTTGTAGTGCTTTGCGGAAGAGCGCTGTATTGAGTGAGGGTCAAAGTAGGAGTACGGCGAAAAAACAGACTTGTCTGCATAAAAAGTCACGTGTAATTTAAAAAATGTTTTTCATTGCTGATAAGTGATACATGAGTGTAAACAAACAAATCAAAGCAAAAATTATTTTTCTAAGTGGTCTAATAAGCGAGATAGTATGTTTTTGGGGGGCAGGTTTTGGGAACTTTTTCCCTTTATGACATTGCTGTGGCCAGATTTTCCAACCGATTTGCAATATTTTGATATTGGTGTATAGATTAGCGTCTGAATTTTCCAAAAAGTATAAATTTATGGTACTTTGGAAAAGTTTAGGAGCAGTTTTAGTGGCTGAAAGGCAAAAAATTTCCAATTTTTTACGTGTCACTACCCAAAAACTTTAAATTGATTTTTCTCCCCTTAAACGTGCGAATTTCGGTTTGATATTTTTTAGTTTAAAGGCTTAACCCAAACGAGTGTTTTGGTGGTCGGAAAATATTTTAGGCATATTATCTAGAATGTAGGAGGCATAGAAATAGCTGTTTCTAGAACACGTGCAATTTTGGTGCAGATTTCCAGCTTCGATCGCTTACTGTGCCCACAATTTTTATTTGGTTGTTGAAATTTTGGTTTTATCTTGTAGCTGGCTTTGTGTAGTTTTCGTCAAGTGTAAATATGTAGTACTTTGTTTGAGAATACAATTTATTATGGCGTTTAGGAAGCAAGGACATGGATTTTCCTAAAACACGTCCATTTCTACGGCAGATGTCTGCCTTTGATCGTGCACTGCGACCACAGTTTCCATCCGATTGTCAAAATGTTGGTCTCATTTTTTAGCTGATATTCTGTAGTTTACGTTGATTATAAATTTGTAGTGCTTTGCGGAAGAGCGCTGTATTGAGTGAGGGTCAAAGTAGGAGTACGGCGAAAAAACAGACTTGTCTGCATAAAAAGTCACGTGTAATTTAAAAAATGTTTTTCATTGCTGACAAGTGATACATGAGTGTAAACAAACAAATCAAAGCAAAAATTATTTTTCTAAGTGGTCTAATAAGCGAGATAGTATGTTTTTGGGGGGCAGGTTTTGGGAACTTTTTCCCTTTATGACATTGCTGTGGCCAGATTTTCCAACCGATTTGCAATATTTTGATATTCGTGTATAGACTAGCGTCTGAATTTTCCAAAAAGTATAAATTTATGGTACTTTGGAAAAGTTTAGGAACAGTTTTAGTGGCTGAAAGGCAAAAAATTTCCAATTTTTTACGTGTCACTACCCAAAAACTTTAAATTGATTTTTCTCCCCTTAAACGTGCGAATTTCGGTTTGATATTTTTTAGTTTAAAGGCTTAACCCAAACGAGTGTTTTGGTGGTCGGAAAATATTTTAGGCATATTACCTAGAATGTAGGAGGCATAGAAATAGCTGTTTCTAGAATACGTGCAATTTTCGTGCAGATTTCCAGCTTCGATCGCTTACTGTGCCCACAATTTTTATTTGGTTGTTGAAATTTTGGTTTTATCTTGTAGCTGGCTTTGTGTAGTTTTCGTCAAGTGTAAATATGTAGTACTTTGTTTGAGAATACAATTTATTATGGCGTTTAGGAAGCAAGGACATGGGTTTTCCTAAAACACGTCCATTTCTACGGCAGATGTCTGCCTTTGATCGTGCACTGCGACCACAGTTTCCATCCGATTGTCAAAATGTTGGTCTCATTTTTTAGCTGATATTCTGTAGTTTACGTTGATTATAAATTTGTAGTGCTTTGCGGAAGAGCGCTGTATTGAGTGAGGGTCAAAGTAGGAGTACGGCGAAAAAACAGACTTGTCTGCATAAAAAGTCACGTGTAATTTAAAAAATGTTTTTCATTGCTGATAAGTGATACATGAGTGTAAACAAACAAATCAAAGCAAAAATTATTTTTCTAAGTGGTCTAATAAGCGAGATAGTATGTTTTTGGGGGGCAGGTTTTGGGAACTTTTTCCCTTTATGACATTGCTGTGGCCAGATTTTCCAACCGATTTGCAATATTTTGATATTCGTGTATAGACTAGCGTCTGAATTTTCCAAAAAGCATAAATTTATGGTACTTTGGAAAAGTTTAGGAACAGTTTTAGTGGCTGAAAGGCAAAAAATTTCCAATTTTTTACGTGTCACTACCCAAAAACTTTAAATTGATTTTTCTCCCCTTAAACGTGCGAATTTCGGTTTGATATTTTTTAGTTTAAAGGCTTAACCCAAGTGAGTGTTTTGGTGGTCGGAAAATATTTTAGGCATATTATCTAGAATGTAGGAGGCATAGAAATAGCTGTTTCTAGAACACGTGCAATTTTCGTGCAGATTTCCAGCTTCGATCGCTTACTGTGCCCACAATTTTTATTTGGTTGTTGAAATTTTGGTTTTATCTTGTAGCTGGCTTTGTGTAGTTTTCGTCAAGTGTAAATATGTAGTACTTTGTTTGAGAATACAATTTATTATGGCGTTTAGGAAGCAAGGACATGGATTTTCCTAAAACACGTCCATTTCTACGGCAGATGTCTGCCTTTGATCGTGCACTGCGACCACAGTTTCCATCCGATTGTCAAAATGTTGGTCTCATTTTTTAGCTGATATTCTGTAGTTTACGTTGATTATAAATTTGTAGTGCTTTGCGGAAGAGCGCTGTATTGAGTGAGGGTCAAAGTAGGAGTACGGCGAAAAAACAGACTTGTCTGCATAAAATGTCACGTGTAATTTAAAAAATGTTTTTCATTGCTGATAAGTGATACATGAGTGTAAACAAACAAATCAAAGCAAAAATTATTTTTCTAAGTGGTCTAATAAGCGAGATAGTATGTTTTTGGGGGGCAGGTTTTGGGAACTTTTTCCCTTTATGACATTGCTGTGGCCAGATTTTCCAACCGATTTGCAATATTTTGATATTCGTGTATAGACTAGCGTCTGAATTTTCCAAAAAGTATAAATTTATGGTACTTTGGAAAAGTTTAAGAACAGTTTTAGTGGCTGAAAGGCAAAAAATTTCCAATTTTTTACGTGTCACTACCCAAAAACTTTAAATTGATTTTTCTCCCCTTAAACGTGCGAATTTCGGTTTGATATTTTTTAGTTTAAAGGCTTAACCCAAATGAGTGTTTTGGTGGTCGGAAAATATTTTAGGCATATTATCTAGAATGTAGGAGGCATAGAAATAGCTGTTTCTAGAACACGTGCAATTTTCGTGCAGATTTCCAGCTTCGATCGCTTACTGTGCCCACAATTTTTATTTGGTTGTTGAAATTTTGGTTTTATCTTGTAGCTGGCTTTGTGTAGTTTTCGTCAAGTGTAAATATGTAGTACTTTGTTTGAGAATACAATTTATTATGGCGTTTAGGAAGCAAGGACATGGATTTTCCTAAAACACGTCCATTTCTACGGCAGATGTCTGCCTTTGATCGTGCACTGCGACCACAGTTTCCATCCGATTGTCAAAATGTTGGTCTCATTTTTTAGCTGATATTCTGTAGTTTACGTTGATTATAAATTTGTAGTGCTTTGCGGAAGAGCGCTGTATTGAGTGAGGGTCAAAGTAGGAGTACGGCGAAAAAACAGACTTGTCTGCATAAAAAGTCACGTGTAATTTAAAAAATGTTTTTCATTGCTGATAAGTGATACATGAGTGTAAACAAACAAATCAAAGCAAAAATTATTTTTCTAAGTGGTCTAATAAGCGAGATAGTATGTTTTTGGGGGGCAGGTTTTGGGAACTTTTTCCCTTTATGACATTGCTGTGGCCAGATTTTCCAACCGATTTGCAATATTTTGATATTCGTGTATAGACTAGCGTCTGAATTTTCCAAAAAGTATAAATTTATGGTACTTTGGAAAAGTTTAGGAACAGTTTTAGTGGCTGAAAGGCAAAAAATTTCCAATTTTTTACGTGTCACTACCCAAAAACTTTAAATTGATTTTTCTCCCCTTAAACGTGCGAATTTCGGTTTGATATTTTTTAGTTTAAAGGCTTAACCCAAATGAGTGTTTTGGTGGTCGGAAAATATTTTAGGCATATTATCTAGAATGTAGGAGGCATAGAAATAGCTGTTTCTAGAACACGTGCAATTTTCGTGCAGATTTCCAGCTTCGATCGCTTACTGTGCCCACAATTTTTATTTGGTTGTTGAAATTTTGGTTTTATCTTGTAGCTGGCTTTGTGTAGTTTTCGTCAAGTGTAAATATGTAGTACTTTGTTTGAGAATACAATTTATTATGGCGTTTAGGAAGCAAGGACATGGATTTTCCTAAAACACGTCCATTTCTACGGCAGATGTCTGCCTTTGATCGTGCACTGCGACCACAGTTTCCATCCGATTGTCAAAATGTTGGTCTCATTTTTTAGCTGATATTCTGTAGTTTACGTTGATTATAAATTTGTAGTGCTTTGCGGAAGAGCGCTGTATTGAGTGAGGGTCAAAGTAGGAGTACGGCGAAAAAACAGACTTGTCTGCATAAAAAGTCACGTGTAATTTAAAAAATGTTTTTCATTGCTGATAAGTGATACATGAGTGTAAACAAACAAATCAAAGCAAAAATTATTTTTCTAAGTGGTCTAATAAGCGAGATAGTATATTTTTGGGGGGCAGGTTTTGGGAACTTTTTCCCTTTATGACATTGCTGTGGCCAGATTTTCCAACCGATTTGCAATATTTTGATATTCGTGTATAGACTAGCGTCTGAATTTTCCAAAAAGTATAAATTTATGGTACTTTGGAAAAGTTTAGGAACAGTTTTAGTGGCTGAAAGGCAAAAAATTTCCAATTTTTTACGTGTCACTACCCAAAAACTTTAAATTGATTTTTCTCCCCTTAAACGTGCGAATTTCGGTTTGATATTTTTTAGTTTAAAGGCTTAACCCAAATGAGTGTTTTGGTGGTCGGAAAATATTTTAGGCATATTATCTAGAATGTAGGAGGCATAGAAATAGCTGTTTCTAGAACACGTGCAATTTTCGTGCAGATTTCCAGCTTCGATCGCTTACTGTGCCCACAATTTTTATTTGGTTGTTGAAATTTTGGTTTTATCTTGTAGCTGGCTTTGTGTAGTTTTCGTCAAGTGTAAATATGTAGTACTTTGTTTGAGAATACAATTTATTATGGCGTTTAGGAAGCAAGGACATGGATTTTCCTAAAACACGTCCATTTCTACGGCAGATGTCTGCCTTTGATCGTGCACTGCGACCACAGTTTCCATCCGATTGTCAAAATGTTGGTCTCATTTTTTAGCTGATATTCTGTAGTTTACGTTGATTATAAATTTGTAGTGCTTTGCGGAAGAGCGCTGTATTGAGTGAGGGTCAAAGTAGGAGTACGGCGAAAAACAGACTTGTCTGCATAAAAAGTCACGTGTAATTTAAAAAATGTTTTTCATTGCTGATAAGTGATACATGAGTGTAAACAAACAAATCAAAGCAAAAATTATTTTTCTAAGTGGTCTAATAAGCGAGATAGTATGTTTTTGGGGGGCAGGTTTTGGGAACTTTTTCCCTTTATGACATTGCTGTGGCCAGATTTTCCAACCGATTTGCAATATTTTGATATTCGTGTATAGACTAGCGTCTGAATTTTCCAAAAAGTATAAATTTATGGTACTTTGGAAAAGTTTAGGAACAGTTTTAGTGGCTGAAAGGCAAAAAATTTCCAATTTTTTACGTGTCACTACCCAAAAACTTTAAATTGATTTTTCTCCCCTTAAACGTGCGAATTTCGGTTTGATATTTTTTAGTTTAAAGGCTTAACCCAAATGAGTGTTTTGGTGGTCGGAAAATATTTTAGGCATATTATCTAGAATGTAGGAGGCATAGAAATAGCTGTTTCTAGAACACGTGCAATTTTGGTGCAGATTTCCAGCTTCGATCGCTTACTGTGCCCACAATTTTTATTTGGTTGTTGAAATTTTGGTTTTATCTTGTAGCTGGCTTTGTGTAGTTTTCGTCAAGTGTAAATATGTAGTACTTTGTTTGAGAATACAATTTATTATGGCGTTTAGGAAGCAAGGACATGGATTTTCCTAAAACACGTCCATTTCTACGGCAGATGTCTGCCTTTGATCGTGCACTGCGACCACAGTTTCCATCCGATTGTCAAAATGTTGGTCTCATTTTTTAGCTGATATTCTGTAGTTTACGTTGATTATAAATTTGTAGTGCTTTGCGGAAGAGCGCTGTATTGAGTGAGGGTCAAAGTAGGAGTACGGCGAAAAAACAGACTTGTCTGCATAAAAAGTCACGTGTAATTTAAAAAATGTTTTTCATTGCTGATAAGTGATACATGAGTGTAAACAAACAAATCAAAGCAAAAATTATTTTTCTAAGTGGTCTAATAAGCGAGATAGTATGTTTTTGGGGGGCAGGTTTTGGGAACTTTTTCCCTTTATGACATTGCTGTGGCCAGATTTTCCAACCGATTTGCAATATTTTGATATTCGTGTATAGACTAGCGTCTGAATTTTCCAAAAAGTATAAATTTATGGTACTTTGGAAAAGTTTAGGAACAGTTTTAGTGGCTGAAAGGCAAAAAATTTCCAATTTTTTACGTGTCACTACCCAAAAACTTTAAATTGATTTTTCTCCCCTTAAACGTGCGAATTTCGGTTTGATATTTTTTAGTTTAAAGGCTTAACCCAAGTGAGTGTTTTGGTGGTCGGAAAATATTTTAGGCATATTATCTAGAATGTAGGAGGCATAGAAATAGCTGTTTCTAGAACACGTGCAATTTTCGTGCAGATTTCCAGCTTCGATCGCTTACTGTGCCCACAATTTTTATTTGGTTGTTGAAATTTTGGTTTTATCTTGTAGCTGGCTTTGTGTAGTTTTCGTCAAGTGTAAATATGTAGTACTTTGTTTGAGAATACAATTTATTATGGCGTTTAGGAAGCAAGGACATGGATTTTCCTAAAACACGTCCATTTCTACGGCAGATGTCTGCCTTTGATCGTGCACTGCGACCACAGTTTCCATCCGATTGTCAAAATGTTGGTCTCATTTTTTAGCTGATATTCTGTAGTTTACGTTGATTATAAATTTGTAGTGCTTTGCGGAAGAGCGCTGTATTGAGTGAGGGTCAAAGTAGGAGTACGGCGAAAAAACAGACTTGTCTGCATAAAAAGTCACGTGTAATTTAAAAAATGTTTTTCATTGCTGATAAGTGATACATGAGTGTAAACAAACAAATCAAAGCAAAAATTATTTTTCTAAGTGGTCTAATAAGCGAGATAGTATGTTTTTGGGGGGCAGGTTTTGGGAACTTTTTCCCTTTATGACATTGCTGTGGCCAGATTTTCCAACCGATTTGCAATATTTTGATATTCGTGTATAGACTAGCGTCTGAATTTTCCAAAAAGTATAAATTTATGGTACTTTGGAAAAGTTTAGGAACAGTTTTAGTGGCTGAAAGGCAAAAAATTTCCAATTTTTTACGTGTCACTACCCAAAAACTTTAAATTGATTTTTCTCCCCTTAAACGTGCGAATTTCGGTTTGATATTTTTTAGTTTAAAGGCTTAACCCAAATGAGTGTTTTGGTGGTCGGAAAATATTTTAGGCATATTATCTAGAATGTAGGAGGCATAGAAATAGCTGTTTCTAGAACACGTGCAATTTTGGTGCAGATTTCCAGCTTCGATCGCTTACTGTGCCCACAATTTTTATTTGGTTGTTGAAATTTTGGTTTTATCTTGTAGCTGGCTTTGTGTAGTTTTCGTCAAGTGTAAATATGTAGTACTTTGTTTGAGAATACAATTTATTATGGCGTTTAGGAAGCAAGGACATGGATTTTCCTAAAACACGTCCATTTCTACGGCAGATGTCTGCCTTTGATCGTGCACTGCGACCACAGTTTCCATCCGATTGTCAAAATGTTGGTCTCATTTTTTAGCTGATATTCTGTAGTTTACGTTGATTATAAATTTGTAGTGCTTTGCGGAAGAGCGCTGTATTGAGTGAGGGTCAAAGTAGGAGTACGGCGAAAAAACAGACTTGTCTGCATAAAAAGTCACGTGTAATTTAAAAAATGTTTTTCATTGCTGATAAGTGATACATGAGTGTAAACAAACAAATCAAAGCAAAAATTATTTTTCTAAGTGGTCTAATAAGCGAGATAGTATGTTTTTGGGGGGCAGGTTTTGGGAACTTTTTCCCTTTATGACATTGCTGTGGCCAGATTTTCCAACCGATTTGCAATATTTTGATATTCGTGTATAGACTAGCGTCTGAATTTTCCAAAAAGTATAAATTTATGGTACTTTGGAAAAGTTTAGGAACAGTTTTAGTGGCTGAAAGGCAAAAAATTTCCAATTTTTTACGTGTCACTACCCAAAAACTTTAAATTGATTTTTCTCCCCTTAAACGTGCGAATTTCGGTTTGATATTTTTTAGTTTAAAGGCTTAACCCAAATGAGTGTTTTGGTGGTCGGAAAATATTTTAGGCATATTATCTAGAATGTAGGAGGCATAGAAATAGCTGTTTCTAGAACACGTGCAATTTTCGTGCAGATTTCCAGCTTCGATCGCTTACTGTGCCCACAATTTTTATTTGGTTGTTGAAATTTTGGTTTTATCTTGTAGCTGGCTTTGTGTAGTTTTCGTCAAGTGTAAATATGTAGTACTTTGTTTGAGAATACAATTTATTATGGCGTTTAGGAAGCAAGGACATGGATTTTCCTAAAACACGTCCATTTCTACGGCAGATGTCTGCCTTTGATCGTGCACTGCGACCACAGTTTCCATCCGATTGTCAAAATGTTGGTCTCATTTTTTAGCTGATATTCTGTAGTTTACGTTGATTATAAATTTGTAGTGCTTTGCGGAAGAGCGCTGTATTGAGTGAGGGTCAAAGTAGGAGTACGGCGAAAAAACAGACTTGTCTGCATAAAAAGTCACGTGTAATTTAAAAAATGTTTTTCATTGCTGATAAGTGATACATGAGTGTAAACAAACAAATCAAAGCAAAAATTATTTTTCTAAGTGGTCTAATAAGCGAGATAGTATGTTTTTGGGGGGCAGGTTTTGGGAACTTTTTCCCTTTATGACATTGCTGTGGCCAGATTTTCCAACCGATTTGCAATATTTTGATATTCGTGTATAGACTAGCGTCTGAATTTTCCAAAAAGTATAAATTTATGGTACTTTGGAAAAGTTTAGGAACAGTTTTAGTGGCTGAAAGGCAAAAAATTTCCAATTTTTTACGTGTCACTACCCAAAAACTTTAAATTGATTTTTCTCCCCTTAAACGTGCGAATTTCGGTTTGATATTTTTTAGTTTAAAGGCTTAACCCAAATGAGTGTTTTGGTGGTCGGAAAATATTTTAGGCATATTATCTAGAATGTAGGAGGCATAGAAATAGCTGTTTCTAGAACACGTGCAATTTTGGTGCAGATTTCCAGCTTCGATCGCTTACTGTGCCCACAATTTTTATTTGGTTGTTGAAATTTTGGTTTTATCTTGTAGCTGGCTTTGTGTAGTTTTCGTCAAGTGTAAATATGTAGTACTTTGTTTGAGAATACAATTTATTATGGCGTTTAGGAAGCAAGGACATGGATTTTCCTAAAACACGTCCATTTCTACGGCAGATGTCTGCCTTTGATCGTGCACTGCGACCACAGTTTCCATCCGATTGTCAAAATGTTGGTCTCATTTTTTAGCTGATATTCTGTAGTTTACGTTGATTATAAATTTGTAGTGCTTTGCGGAAGAGCGCTGTATTGAGTGAGGGTCAAAGTAGGAGTACGGCGAAAAAACAGACTTGTCTGCATAAAAAGTCACGTGTAATTTAAAAAATGTTTTTCATTGCTGATAAGTGATACATGAGTGTAAACAAACAAATCAAAGCAAAAATTATTTTTCTAAGTGGTCTAATAAGCGAGATAGTATGTTTTTGGGGGGCAGGTTTTGGGAACTTTTTCCCTTTATGACATTGCTGTGGCCAGATTTTCCAACCGATTTGCAATATTTTGATATTCGTGTATAGACTAGCGTCTGAATTTTCCAAAAAGTATAAATTTATGGTACTTTGGAAAAGTTTAGGAACAGTTTTAGTGGCTGAAAGGCAAAAAATTTCCAATTTTTTACGTGTCACTACCCAAAAACTTTAAATTGATTTTTCTCCCCTTAAACGTGCGAATTTCGGTTTGATATTTTTTAGTTTAAAGGCTTAACCCAAATGAGTGTTTTGGTGGTCGGAAAATATTTTAGGCATATTATCTAGAATGTAGGAGGCATAGAAATAGCTGTTTCTAGAACACGTGCAATTTTCGTGCAGATTTCCAGCTTCGATCGCTTACTGTGCCCACAATTTTTATTTGGTTGTTGAAATTTTGGTTTTATCTTGTAGCTGGCTTTGTGTAGTTTTCGTCAAGTGTAAATATGTAGTACTTTGTTTGAGAATACAATTTATTATGGCGTTTAGGAAGCAAGGACATGGATTTTCCTAAAACACGTCCATTTCTACGGCAGATGTCTGCCTTTGATCGTGCACTGCGACCACAGTTTCCATCCGATTGTCAAAATGTTGGTCTCATTTTTTAGCTGATATTCTGTAGTTTACGTTGATTATAAATTTGTAGTGCTTTGCGGAAGAGCGCTGTATTGAGTGAGGGTCAAAGTAGGAGTACGGCGAAAAAACAGACTTGTCTGCATAAAATGTCACGTGTAATTTAAAAAATGTTTTTCATTGCTGATAAGTGATACATGAGTGTAAACAAACAAATCAAAGCAAAAATTATTTTTCTAAGTGGTCTAATAAGCGAGATAGTATGTTTTTGGGGGGCAGGTTTTGGGAACTTTTTCCCTTTATGACATTGCTGTGGCCAGATTTTCGAACCGATTTGCAATATTTTGATATTCGTGTATAGACTAGCGTCTGAATTTTCCAAAAAGTATAAATTTATGGTACTTTGGAAAAGTTTAGGAACAGTTTTAGTGGCTGAAAGGCAAAAAATTTCCAATTTTTTACGTGTCACTACCCAAAAACTTTAAATTGATTTTTCTCCCCTTAAACGTGCGAATTTCGGTTTGATATTTTTTAGTTTAAAGGCTTAACCCAAATGAGTGTTTTGGTGGTCGGAAAATATTTTAGGCATATTATCTAGAATGTAGGAGGCATAGAAATAGCTGTTTCTAGAACACGTGCAATTTTGGTGCAGATTTCCAGCTTCGATCGCTTACTGTGCCCACAATTTTTATTTGGTTGTTGAAATTTTGGTTTTATCTTGTAGCTGGCTTTGTGTAGTTTTCGTCAAGTGTAAATATGTAGTACTTTGTTTGAGAATACAATTTATTATGGCGTTTAGGAAGCAAGGACATGGATTTTCCTAAAACACGTCCATTTCTACGGCAGATGTCTGCCTTTGATCGTCCACTGCGACCACAGTTTCCATCCGATTGTCAAAATGTTGGTCTCATTTTTTAGCTGATATTCTGTAGTTTACGTTGATTATAAATTTGTAGTGCTTTGCGGAAGAGCGCTGTATTGAGTGAGGGTCAAAGTAGGAGTACGGCGAAAAAACAGACTTGTCTGCATAAAAAGTCACGTGTAATTTAAAAAATGTTTTTCATTGCTGATAAGTGACACATGAGTGTAAACAAACAAATCAAAGCAAAAATTATTTTTCTAAGTGGTCTAATAAGCGAGATAGTATGTTTTTGGGGGGCAGGTTTTGGGAACTTTTTCCCTTTATGACATTGCTGTGGCCAGATTTTCCAACCGATTTGCAATATTTTGATATTCGTGTATAGATTAGCGTCTGAATTTTCCAAAAAGTATAAATTTATGGTACTTTGGAAAAGTTTAGGAACAGTTTTAGTGGCTGAAAGGCAAAAAATTTCCAATTTTTTACGTGTCACTACCCAAAAACTTTAAATTGATTTTTCTCCCCTTAAACGTGCGAGCTTCGGTTTGATATTTTTTAGTTTAAAGGCTTAACCCAAGTGAGTGTTTTGGTGGTCGGAAAATATTTTAGGCATATTATCTAGAATGTAGGAGGCATAGAAATAGCTGTTTCTAGAACACGTGCAATTTTCGTGCAGATTTCCAGCTTCGATCGCTTACTGTGCCCACAATTTTTATTTGGTTGTTGAAATTTTGGTTTTATCTTGTAGCTGGCTTTGTGTAGTTTTCGTCAAGTGTAAATATGTAGTACTTTGTTTGAGAATACAATTTATTATGGCGTTTAGGAAGCAAGGACATGGATTTTCCTAAAACACGTCCATTTCTACGGCAGATGTCTGCCTTTGATCGTGCACTGCGACCACAGTTTCCATCCGATTGTCAAAATGTTGGTCTCATTTTTTAGCTGATATTCTGTAGTTTACGTTGATTATAAATTTGTAGTGCTTTGCGGAAGAGCGCTGTATTGAGTGAGGGTCAAAGTAGGAGTACGGCGAAAAAACAGACTTGTCTGCATAAAAAGTCACGTGTAATTTAAAAAATGTTTTTCATTGCTGATAAGTGATACATGAGTGCAAACAAACAAATCAAAGCAAAAATTATTTTTCTAAGTGGTCTAATAAGCGAGATAGTATGTTTTTGGGGGGCAGGTTTTGGGAACTTTTTCCCTTTATGACATTGCTGTGGCCAGATTTTCCAACCGATTTGCAATATTTTGATATTGGTGTATAGATTAGCGTCTGAATTTTCCAAAAAGTATAAATTTATGGTACTTTGGAAAAGTTTAGGAGCAGTTTTAGTGGCTGAAAGGCAAAAAATCTCCAATTTTTTACGTGTCATACCCAAAAACTTTAAATTGATTTTTCTCCCCTTAAACGTGCGAATTTCGGTTTGATATTTTTTAGTTTAAAGGCTTAACCCAAGTGAGTGTTTTGGTGGTCGGAAAATATTTTAGGCATATTATCTAGAATGTAGGAGGCATAGAAATAGCTGTTTCTAGAATACGTGCAATTTTCGTGCAGATTTCCAGCTTCGATCGCTTACTGTGCCCACAATTTTTATTTGGTTGTTGAAATTTTGGTTTTATCTTGTAGCTGGCTTTGTGTAGTTTTCGTCAAGTGTAAATATGTAGTACTTTGTTTGAGAATACAATTTATTATGGCGTTTAGGAAGCAAGGACATGGATTTTCCTAAAACACGTCCATTTCTACGGCAGATGTCTGCCTTTGATCGTGCACTGCGACCACAGTTTCCATCCGATTGTCAAAATGTTGGTCTCATTTTTTAGCTGATATTCTGTAGTTTACGTTGATTATAAATTTGTAGTGCTTTGCGGAAGAGCGCTGTATTGAGTGAGGGTCAAAGTAGGAGTACGGCGAAAAAACAGACTTGTCTGCATAAAAAGTCACGTGTAATTTAAAAAATGTTTTTCATTGCTGATAAGTGATACATGAGTGTAAACAAACAAATCAAAGCAAAAATTATTTTTCTAAGTGGTCTAATAAGCGAGATAGTATATTTTTGGGGGGCAGGTTTTTGGGAACTTTTTCCCTTTATGACATTGCTGTGGCCAGATTTTCCAACCGATTTGCAATATTTTGATATTGGTGTATAGATTAGCGTCTGAATTTTCCAAAAAGTACAAATTTATGGTACTTTGGAAAAGTTTAGGAGCAGTTTTAGTGGCTGAAAGGCAAAAAATTTCCAATTTTTTACGTGTCACTACCCAAAAACTTTAAATTGATTTTTCTCCCCTTAAACGTGCGAATTTCGGTTTGATATTTTTTAGTTTAAAGGCTTAACCCAAATGAGTGTTTTGGTGGTCGGAAAATATTTTAGGCATATTATCTAGAATGTAGGAGGCATAGAAATAGCTGTTTCTAGAATACGTGCAATTTTCGTGCAGATTTCCAGCTTCGATCGCTTACTGTGCCCACAATTTTTATTTGGTTGTTGAAATTTTGGTTTTATCTTGTAGCTGGCTTTGTGTAGTTTTCGTCAAGTGTAAATATGTAGTACTTTGTTTGAGAATACAATTTATTATGGCGTTTAGGAAGCAAGGACTTGGATTTTCCTATAACACGTCCATTTCTACGGCAGATGTCTGCCTTTGATCGTGCACTGCGACCACAGTTTCCATCCGATTGTCAAAATGTTGGTCTCATTTTTTAGCTGATATTCTGTAGTTTACGTTGATTATAAATTTGTAGTGCTTTGCGGAAGAGCGCTGTATTGAGTGAGGGTCAAAGTAGGAGTACGGCGAAAAAACAGACTTGTCTGCATAAAAAGTCACGTGTAATTTAAAAAATGTTTTTCATTGCTGATAAGTGATACATGAGTGTAAACAAACAAATCAAAGCAAAAATTATTTTTCTAAGTGGTCTAATAAGCGAGATAGTATGTTTTTGGGGGGCAGGTTTTGGGAACTTTTTCCCTTTATGACATTGCTGTGGCCAGATTTTCCAACCGATTTGCAATATTTTGATATTGGTGTATAGACTAGCGTCTGAATTTTCCAAAAAGTATAAATTTATGGTACTTTGGAAAAGTTTAGGAGCAGTTTTAGTGGCTGAAAGGCAAAAAATCTCCAATTTTTTACGTGTCACTACCCAAAAACTTTAAATTGATTTTTCTCCCCTTAAACGTGCGAATTTCGGTTTGATATTTTTTAGTTTAAAGGCTTAACCCAAATGAGTGTTTTGGTGGTCGGAAAATATTTTAGGCATATTATCTAGAATGTAGGAGGCATAGAAAGAGCTGTTTCTAGAACACGTGCAATTTTCGTGCAGATTTCCAGCTTCGATCGCTTACTGTGCCCACAATTTTTATTTGGTTGTTGAAATTTTGGTTTTATCTTGTAGCTGGCTTTGTGTAGTTTTCGTCAAGTGTAAATATGTAGTACTTTGTTTGAGAATACAATTTATTATGGCGTTTAGGAAGCAAGGACATGGATTTTCCTAAAACACGTCCATTTCTACGGCAGATGTCTGCCTTTGATCGTGCACTGCGACCACAGTTTCCATCCGATTGTCAAAATGTTGGTCTCATTTTTTAGCTGATATTCTGTAGTTTACGTTGATTATAAATTTGTAGTGCTTTGCGGAAGAGCGCTGTATTGAGTGAGGGTCAAAGTAGGAGTACAGCGAAAAAACAGACTTGTCTGCATAAAAAGTCACGTGTAATTTAAAAAATGTTTTTCATTGCTGATAAGCGATACATGAGTGTAAACAAACAAATCAAAGCAAAAATTATTTTTCTAAGTGGTCTAATAAGCGAGATAGTATGTTTTTGGGGGGCAGGTTTTGGGAACTTTTTCCCTTTATGACATTGCTTTGGCCAGATTTTCCAACCGATTTGCAATATTTTGATATTGGTGTATAGATTAGCGTCTGAATTTTCCAAAAAGTGTAAATTTATGGTACTTTGGAAAAGTTTAAGAACAGTTTTAGTGGCTGAAAGGCAAAAAATTTCCAATTTTTTACGTGTCACTACCCAAAAACTTTAAATTGATTTTTCTCCCCTTAAACGTGCGAATTTCGGTTTGATATTTTTTAGTTTGAAGGCTTAACCCAAATGAGTGTTTTGGTGGTCGGAAAATATTTTAGGCATATTATCTAGAATGTAGGAGGCATAGAAATAGCTGTTTCTAGAATACGTGCAATTTTCGTGCAGATTTCCAGCTTCGATCGCTTACTGTGCCCACAATTTTTATTTGGTTGTTGAAATTTTGGTTTTATCTTGTAGCTGGCTTTGTGTAGTTTTCGTCAAGTGTAAATATGTAGTACTTTGTTTGAGAATACAATTTATTATGGCGTTTAGGAAGCAAGGACATGGATTTTCCTAAAACACGTCCATTTCTACGGCAGATGTCTGCCTTTGATCGTGCACTGCGACCACAGTTTCCATCCGATTGTCAAAATGTTGGTCTCATTTTTTAGCTGATATTCTGTAGTTTACGTTGATTATAAATTTGTAGTGCTTTGCGGAAGAGCGCTGTATTGAGTGAGGGTCAAAGTAGGAGTACGGCGAAAAAACAGACTTGTCTGCATAAAAAGTCACGTGTAATTTAAAAAATGTTTTTCATTGCTGATAAGTGATACATGAGTGTAAACAAACAAATCAAAGCAAAAATTATTTTTCTAAGTGGTCTAATAAGCGAGATAGTATGTTTTTGGGGGGCAGGTTTTGGGAACTTTTTCCCTTTATGACATTGCTTTGGCCAGATTTTCCAACCGATTTGCAATATTTTGATATTGGTGTATAGATTAGCGTCTGAATTTTCCAAAAAGTATAAATCTATGGTACTTTGGAAAAGTTTAGGTGCAGTTTTAGTGGTTGAAAGGCAAAAAATTTCCAATTTTTTACGTGTCACTACCCAAAAACTTTAAATTGATTTTTCTCCCCTTAAACGTGCGAATTTCGGTTTGATATTTTTTAGTTTGAAGGCTTAACCCAAATGAGTGTTTTGGTGGTCGGAAAATATTTTAGGCATATTATCTAGAATGTAGGAGGCATAGAAATAGCTGTTTCTAGAATACGTGCAATTTTCGTGCAGATTTCCAGCTTCGATCGCTTACTGTGCCCACAATTTTTATTTGGTTGTTGAAATTTTGGTTTTATCTTGTAGCTGGCTTTGTGTAGTTTTCGTCAAGTGTAAATATGTAGTACTTTGTTTGAGAATACAATTTATTATGGCGTTTAGGAAGCAAGGACATGGATTTTCCTAAAACACGTCCATTTCTACGGCAGATGTCTGCCTTTGATCGTGCACTGCGACCACAGTTTCCATCCGATTGTCAAAATGTTGGTCTCATTTTTTAGCTGATATTCTGTAGTTTACGTTGATTATAAATTTGTAGTGCTTTGCGGAAGAGCGCTGTATTGAGTGAGGGTCAAAGTAGGAGTACGGCGAAAAAACAGACTTGTCTGCATAAAAAGTCACGTGTAATTTAAAAAATGTTTTTCATTGCTGATAAGTGATACATGAGTGTAAACAAACAAATCAAAGCAAAAATTATTTTTCTAAGTGGTCTAATAAGCGAGATAGTATGTTTTTGGGGGGCAGGTTTTGGGAACTTTTTCCCTTTATGACATTGCTGTGGCCAGATTTTCCAACCGATTTGCAATATTTTGATATTGGTGTATAGATTAGCGTCTGAATTTTCCAAAAAGTATAAATTTATGGTACTTTGGAAAAGTTTAAGAACAGTTTTAGTGGCTGAAAGGCAAAAATTTCCAATTTTTTACGTGTCACTACCCAAAAACTTTAAATTGATTTTTCTCCCCTTAAACGTGCGAATTTCGGTTTGATATTTTTTAGTTTAAAGGCTTAACCCAAATGAGTGTTTTGGTGGTCGGAAAATATTTTAGGCATATTATCTAGAATGTAGGAGGCATAGAAATAGCTGTTTCTAGAACACGTGCAATTTTCGTGCAGATTTCCAGCTTCGATCGCTTACTGTGCCCACAATTTTTATTTGGTTGTTGAAATTTTGGTTTTATCTTGTAGCTGGCTTTGTGTAGTTTTCGTCAAATGTAAATATGTAGTACTTTGTTTGAGAATACAATTTATTATGGCGTTTAGGAAGCAAGGACATGGATTTTCCTAAAACACGTCCATTTCTACGGCAGATGTCTGCCTTTGATCGTGCACTGCGACCACAGTTTCCATCCGATTGTCAAAATGTTGGTCTCATTTTTTAGCTGATATTCTGTAGTTTACGTTGATTATAAATTTGTAGTGCTTTGCGGAAGAGCGCTGTAATGAGTGAGGGTCAAAGTAGGAGTACGGCGAAAAAACAGACTTGTCTTCATAAAAAGTCACGTGTAATTTAAAAAATGTTTTTCATTGCTGATAAGTGATACATGAGTGTAAACAAACAAATCAAAGCAAAAATTATTTTTCTAAGTGGTCTAATAAGCGAGATAGTATATTTTTGGGGGGCAGGTTTTGGGAACTTTTTCCCTTTATGACATTGCTGTGGCCAGATTTTCCAACCGATTTGCAATATTTTGATATTGGTGTATAGATTAGCGTCTGAATTTTTCAAAAAGTATAAATTTATGGTACTTTGGAAAAGTTTAGGAGCAGTTTTAGTGGCTGAAAGGCAAAAAATCTCCAATTTTTTACGTGTCACTACCCAAAAACTTTAAATTGATTTTTCTCCCCTTAAACGTGCGAATTTCGGTTTGATATTTTTTAGTTTAAAGGCTTAACCCAAATGAGTGTTTTGGTGGTCGGAAAATATTTTAGGCATATTATCTAGAATTTAGGAGGCATAGAAATAGCTGTTTCTAGAACACGTGCAATTTTCGTGCAGATTTCCAGCTTCGATCGCTTACTGTGCCCACAATTTTTATTTGGTTGTTGAAATTTTGGTTTTATCTTGTAGCTGGCTTTGTGTAGTTTTCGTCAAGTGTAAATATGTAGTACTTTGTTTGAGAATACAATTTATTATGGCGTTTAGGAAGCAAGGACATGGATTTTCCTAAAACACGTCCATTTCTACGGCAGATGTCTGCCTTTGATCGTGCACTGCGACCACAGTTTCCATCCGATTGTCAAAATGTTGGTCTCATTTTTTAGCTGATATTCTGTAGTTTACGTTGATTATAAATTTGTAGTGCTTTGCGGAAGAGCGCTGTATTGAGTGAGGGTCAAAGTAGGAGTACGGCGAAAAAACAGACTTGTCTGCATAAAAAGTCACGTGTAATTTAAAAAATGTTTTTCATTGCTGATAAGTGATACATGAGTGTAAACAAACAAATCAAAGCAAAAATTATGTTTCTAAGTGGTCTAATAAGCGAGATAGTCTGTTTTTGGGGGGCAGGTTTTGGGAACTTTTTCCCTTTATGACATTGCTGTGGCCAGATTTTCCAACCGATTTGCAATATTTTGATATTGGTGTATAGATTAGCGTCTGAATTTTCCAAAAAGTATAAATTTATGGTACTTTGGAAAAGTTTAAGAACAGTTTTAGTGGCTGAAAGGCAAAAATTTCCAATTTTTTACGTGTCACTACCCAAAAACTTTAAATTGATTTTTCTCCCCTTAAACGTGCGAATTTCGGTTTGATATTTTTTAGTTTAAAGGCTTAACCCGAATGAGTGTTTTGGTGGTCGGAAAATATTTTAGGCATATTATCTAGAATGTAGGAGGCATAGAAATAGCTGTTTCTAGAACACGTGCAATTTTCGTGCAGATTTCCAGCTTCGATCGCTTACTGTGCCCACAATTTTTATTTGGTTGTTGAAATTTTGGTTTTATCTTGTAGCTGGCTTTGTGTAGTTTTCGTCAAGTGTAAATATGTAGTACTTTGTTTGAGAATACAATTTATTATGGCGTTTAGGAAGCAAGGACATGGATTTTCCTAAAACACGTCCATTTCTACGGCAGATGTCTGCCTTTGATCGTGCACTGCGACCACAGTTTCCATCCGATTGTCAAAATGTTGGTCTCATTTTTTAGCTGATATTCTGTAGTTTACGTTGATTATAAATTTGTAGTGCTTTGTGGAAGAGCGCTGTATTGAGTGAGGGTCAAAGTAGGAGTACGGCGAAAAAACAGACTTGTCTGCATAAAAAGTCACGTGTAATTTAAAAAATGTTTTTCATTGCTGATAAGTGATACATGAGTGTAAACAAACAAATCAAAGCAAAAATTATTTTTCTAAGTGGTCTAATAAGCGAGATAGTATATTTTTGGGGAGCAGGTTTTGGGAACTTTTTCCCTTTATGACATTGCTGTGGCCAGATTTTCCAACCGATTTGCAATATTTTGATATTGGTGTATAGATTAGCGTCTGAATTTTTCAAAAAGTATAAATTTATGGTACTTTGGAAAAGTTTAGGAGCAGTTTTAGTGGCTGAAAGGCAAAAAATCTCCAATTTTTTACGTGTCACTACCCAAAAACTTTAAATTGATTTTTCTCCCCTTAAACGTGCGAATTTCGGTTTGATATTTTTTAGTTTAAAGGCTTAACCCAAATGAGTGTTTTGGTGGTCGGAAAATATTTTAGGCATATTATCTAGAATGTAGGAGGCATAGAAATAGCTGTTTCTAGAACACGTGCAATTTTCGTGCAGATTTCCAGCTTCGATCGCTTACTGTGCCCACAATTTTTATTTGGTTGTTGAAATTTTGGTTTTATCTTGTAGCTGGCTTTGTGTAGTTTTCGTCAAGTGTAAATATGTAGTACTTTGTTTGAGAATACAATTTATTATGGCGTTTAGGAAGCAAGGACATGGATTTTCCTAAAACACGTACATTTCTACGGCAGATGTCTGCCTTTGATCGTGCACTGCGACCACAGTTTCCATCCGATTGTCAAAATGTTGGTCTCATTTTTTAGCTGATATTCTGTAGTTTACGTTGATTATAAATTTGTAGTGCTTTGCGGAAGAGCGCTGTATTGAGTGAGGGTCAAAGTAGGAGTACGGCGAAAAAACAGACTTGTCTGCATAAAAAGTCACGTGTAATTTAAAAAATGTTTTTCATTGCTGATAAGTGATACATTAGTGTAAACAAACAAATCAAAGCAAAAATTATTTTTCTAAGTGGTCTAATAAGCGAGATAGTATGTTTTTGGGGGGCAGGTTTTGGGAATTTTTCCCTTTATGACATTGCTGTGGCCAGATTTTCCAACCGGTTTGCAATATTTTGATATTGGTGTATAGATTAGCGTCTGAATTTTCCAAAAAGTATAAATCTATGGTACTTTGGAAAAGTTTAGGAGCAGTTTTAGTGGCTGAAAGGCAAAAAATTTCCAATTTTTTACGTGTCACTACCCAGAAACTTTAAATTGATTTTTCTCCCCTTAAACGTGCGAATTTCGGTTTGATATTTTTTAGTTTAAAGGCTTAACCCAAGTGAGTGTTTTGGTGGTCGGAAAATATTTTAGGCATATTATCTAGAATGTAGGAGGCATAGAAATAGCTGTTTCTAGAATACGTGCAATTTTCGTGCAGATTTCCAGCTTCGATCGCTTACTGTGCCCACAATTTTTATTTGGTTGTTGAAATTTTGGTTTTATCTTGTAGCTGGCTTTGTGTAGTTTTCGTCAAGTGTAAATATGTAGTACTTTGTTTGAGAATACAATTTATTATGGCGTTTAGGAAGCAAGGACATGGATTTTCCTAAAACACGTCCATTTCTACGGCAGATGTCTGCCTTTGATCGTGCACTGCGACCACAGTTTCCATCCGATTGTCAAAATGTTGGTCTCATTTTTTAGCTGATATTCTGTAGTTTACGTTGATTATAAATTTGTAGTGCTTTGCGGAAGAGCGCTGTATTGAGTGAGGGTCAAAGTAGGAGTACGGCGAAAAAACAGACTTGTCTGCATAAAAAGTCACGTGTAATTTTAAACATGTTTTTCATTGCTGATAAGTGATACATGAGTGTAAACAAACAAATCAAAGCAAAAATTATTTTTCTAAGTGGTCTAATAAGCGAGATAGTATATTTTTGGGGGGCAGGTTTTGGGAACTTTTTCCCTTTATGACATTGCTGTGGCCAGATTTTCCAACCGATTTGCAATATTTTGATATTGGTGTATAGATTAGCGTCTGAATTTTCCAAAAAGTATAAATTTATGGTACTTTGGAAAAGTTTAGGAGCAGTTTTAGTGGCTGAAAGGCAAAAAATTTCCAATTTTTTACGTGTCACTACCCAAAAACTTTAAATTGATTTTTCTCCCCTTAAACGTGCGAATTTCGGTTTGATATTTTTTAGTTTAAAGGCTTAACCCAAATGAGTATTTTGGTGGTCGGAAAATATTTTAGGCATATTATCTAGAATGTAGGAGGCATAGAAATAGCTGTTTCTAGAATACGTGCAATTTTCGTGCAGATTTCCAGCTTCGATCGCTTACTGTGCCCACAATTTTTATTTGGTTGTTGAAATTTTGGTTTTATCTTGTAGCTGGCTTTGTGTAGTTTTCGTCAAGTGTAAATATGTAGTACTTTATTTGAGAATACAATTTATTATGGCGTTTAGGAAGCAAGGACATGGATTTTCCTAAAACACGTCCATTTCTACGGCAGATGTCTGCCTTTGATCGTGCACTGCGACCACAGTTTCCATCCGATTGTCAAAATGTTGGTCTCATTTTTTAGCTGATATTCTGTAGTTTACGTTGATTATAAATTTGTAGTGCTTTGCGGAAGAGCGCTGTATTGAGTGAGGGTCAAAGTAGGAGTACGGCGAAAAAACAGACTTGTCTTCATAAAAAGTCACGTGTAATTTAAAAAATGTTTTTCATTGCTGATAAGTGATACATGAGTGTAAACAAACAAATCAAAGTAAAAATTATTTTTCTAAGTGGTCTAATAAGCGAGATAGTATATTTTTGGGGGGCAGGTTTTGGGAACTTTTTCCCTTTATGACATTGCTGTGGCTAGATTTTCCAACCGATTTGCAATATTTTGATATTGGTGTATAGATTAGCGTCTGAATTTTCCAAAAAGTATAAATTTATGGTACTTTGGAAAAGTTTAGGAGCAGTTTTAGTGGCTGAAAGGCAAAAAATCTCCAATTTTTTACGTGTCACTACCCAAAAACTTTAAATTGATTTTTCTCCCCTTAAACGTGCGAATTTCGGTTTGATATTTTTTAGTTTAAAGGCTTAACCCAAATGAGTGTTTTGGTGGTCGGAAAATATTTTAGGCATATTATCTAGAATGTAGGAGGCATAGAAATAGCTGTTTCTAGAACACGTGCAATTTTCGTGCAGATTTCCAGCTTCGATCGCTTACTGTGCCCACAATTTTTATTTGGTTGTTGAAATTTTGGTTTTATCTTGTAGCTGGCTTTGTGTAGTTTTCGTCAAGTGTAAATATGTAGTACTTTGTTTGAGAATACAATTTATTATGGCGTTTAGGAAGCAAGGACATGGATTTTCCTAAAACACGTCCATTTCTACGGCAGATGTCTGCCTTTGATCGTGCACTGCGTCCACAGTTTCCATCCGATTGTCAAAATGTTGGTCTCATTTTTTAGCTGATATTCTGTAGTTTACGTTGATTATAAATTTGTAGTGCTTTGCGGAAGAGCGCTGTATTGAGTGAGGGTCAAAGTAGGAGTACGGCGAAAAAACAGACTTGTCTGCATAAAAAGTCACGTGTAATTTAAAAAATGTTTTTCATTGCTGATAAGTGATACATGAGTGTAAACAAACAAATCAAAGCAAAAATTATTTTTCTAAGTGGTCTAATAAGCGAGATAGTATGTTTTTGGGGGGCAGGTTTTGGGAACTTTTTCCCTTTATGACATTGCTGTGGCCAGATTTTCCAACCGATTTGCAATATTTTGATATTGGTGTATAGATTAGCGTCTGAATTTTCCAAAAAGTATAAATTTATGGTACTTTGGAAAAGTTTAGGAGCAGTTTTAGTGGCTGAAAGGCAAAAAATTTCCAATTTTTTACGTGCCACTACCCAAAAACTTTAAATTGATTTTTCTCCCCTTAAACGTGCGAATTTCGGTTTGATATTTTTTAGTTTAAAGGCTTAACCCAAATGAGTGTTTTGGTGGTCGGAAAATATTTTAGGCATATTATCTAGAATGTAGGAGGCATAGAAATAGCTGTTTCTAGAATACGTGCAATTTTCGTGCAGATTTCCAGCTTCGATCAGTTACTGTGCCCACAATTTTTATTTGGTTGTTGAAATTTTGGTTTTATCTTGTAGCTGGCTTTGTGTAGTTTTCGTCAAGTGTAAATATGTAGTACTTTGTTTGAGAATACAATTTATTATGGCGTTTAGGAAGCAAGGACATGGATTTTCCTAAAACACGTCCATTTCTACGGCAGATGTCTGCCTTTGATCGTGCACTGCGACCACAGTTTCCATCCGATTGTCAAAATGTTGGTCTCATTTTTTAGCTGATATTCTGTAGTTTACGTTGATTATAAATTTTTAGTGCTTTGCGGAAGAGCGCTGTATTGAGTGAGGGTCAAAGTAGGAGTACGGCGAAAAAACAGACTTGTCTTCATAAAAAGTCACGTGTAATTTAAAAAATGTTTTTCATTGCTGATAAGTGATACATGAGTGTAAACAAACAAATCAAAGCAAAAATTATTTTTCTAAGTGGTCTAATAAGCGAGATAGTATATTTTTGGGGGGCAGGTTTTGGGAACTTTTTCCCTTTATGACATTGCTGTGGCTAGATTTTCCAACCGATTTGCAATATTTTGATATTGGTGTATAGATTAGCGTCTGAATTTTCCAAAAAGTATAAATTTATGGTACTTTGGAAAAGTTTAGGAGCAGTTTTAGTGGCTGAAAGGCAAAAAATCTCCAATTTTTTACGTGTCACTACCCAAAAACTTTAAATTGATTTTTCTCCCCTTAAACGTGCGAATTTCGGTTTGATATTTTTTAGTTTAAAGGCTTAACCTAAGTGAGTGTTTTGGTGGTCGGAAAATATTTTAGGCATATTATCTAGAATGTAGGAGGCATAGAAATAGCTGTTTCTAGAACACGTGCAATTTTCGTGCAGATTTCCAGCTTCGATCGCTTACTGTGCCCACAATTTTTATTTGGTTGTTGAAATTTTGGTTTTATCTTGTAGCTGGCTTTGTGTAGTTTTCGTCAAGTGTAAATATGTAGTACTTTGTTTGAGAATACAATTTATTATGGCGTTTAGGAAGCAAGGACATGGATTTTCCTAAAACACGTCCATTTCTACGGCAGATGTCTGCCTTTGATCGTGCACTGCGACCACAGTTTCCATCCGATTGCCAAAATGTTGGTCTCATTTTTTAGCTGATATTCTGTAGTTTACGTTGATTATAAATTTGTAGTGCTTTGCGGAAGAGCGCTGTATTGAGTGAGGGTCAAAGTAGGAGTACGGCGAAAAAACAGACTTGTCTGCATAAAAAGTCACGTGTAATTTAAAAAATGTTTTTCATTGCTGATAAGTGATACATGAGTGTAAAAAAACAAATCAAAGCAAAAATTATTTTTCTAAGTGGTCTAATAAGCGAGATAGTATGTTTTTGGGGGGCAGGTTTTGGGAACTTTTTCCCTTTATGACATTGCTGTGGCCAGATTTTCCAACCGATTTGCAATATTTTGATATTGGTGTATAGATTAGCGTCTGAATTTTCCAAAAAGTATAAATTTATGGTACTTTGGAAAAGTTTAAGAACAGTTTTAGTGGCTGAAAGGCAAAAAATCTCCAATTTTTTACGTGTCACTACCCAAAAACTTTAAATTGATTTTTTTCCCCTTAAACGTGCGAATTTCGGTTTGATATTTTTTAGTTTAAAGGCTTAACCCGAATGAGTGTTTTGGTGGTCGGAAAATATTTTAGGCATATTATCTAGAATGTAGGAGGCATAGAAATAGCTGTTTCTAGAACACGTGCAATTTTCGTGCAGATTTCCAGCTTCGATCGCTTACTGTGCCCACAATTTTTATTTGGTTGTTGAAATTTTGGT